>JAROYE020000005.1:8678928-9960714 GCA_029619315.2 Dynastes maya | reverse complement strand
AATACCTAAACGCTTCCTGGAATTAAGAAAACTATTTACTATCCTTAAGAAAATATTGTTTTTGTGTTATAATGGCTATTTATTTATACCAAGAATTGCTTTCTTCAAATGTTCTGCAAGTTAACAAGGAAATACAATTATTTCCTTAGAAGTCTATACTTCTCTTATGCGGAGAAAGAAACGCTAAGAACATATTTCTTTTGATTCAAAACAGTTATTGTGTTGTGGTCATTTGAAGCAGTAATTGTCTTGAATTAAGGCGGACAGCTTTGATACAAGTAAACGAGAATGTTAGGAAAAATCGACTCGATCGGGTACGTACAATATTTGTATGGGCATTTGTTTTGTAGTTACTCAGTCGCACCCGAAAGACCAAAAAACAGCATTAGCAGTAATATTATAATTATAATTCTCAGGTTCCATAAATAAACAACTTTCTTCATTCGAAATACATAAGTTTACCGATAAAAATTAAGGATGCCTTTTTGAAATGAGTAAAAACTCCAATTCAATCAATCATTAGTTCGAATAGTCCTTTTTTTGCTAACTCTCTCACATCTAAATATAAAAAAATGCTACATGTCGCAGTCTCGTAGTGTAGCATTCAACCACAACGTTCCGGTTGTTTCCGGCCGGTATATTGAAACGTTTAATATTATGCATTAAATTTTGTTGTTCTTTTAAACTGACTCTAGAGATCATGATGGCTGTGAAAAATCCGAACTTCATGGTATACTTTGGGAATTAATCGATTTTTCTGCTAATTTGGATTTGACGCCTCGGGAACGTTTAAATAATGCTAGTGTTTTTAAAGGAACTTCAAATATAATTCAAAATAAAATTTTCGATTTTGTGCATGCTGTTTACAGAATTCAAATTAAAAATTCCGATTTATTGTGTAACGAAACTACAGATGTAACAAATTGGTGTCAGATGGTAATTATATTTAGATATATCTTTAATGGCAAAGTTTATGAGCACTTTTGAGGATTTAAACGAATTAAGGATGGACGGCGTTCAGACACACATTAAAAATAAGGGTTGCAATAAAAGATGGTCTCGACTAATAAAATTCTTTATTAAAATGAATCAATACGACCGGCTTCGTGCGTTATGCACATCCTCAGGCCAGAAGCTAGTAAAGCAGTAAAAAAATTGTCAGTAAATGAAATTAAATGTCGGTTTACTGGTTTACTAAATACTGGCCCGAGGATGTGCGTAACGCACGAAACCGGTCGCATTGATTAATTTTAATATAGAATTTTGTGGGTCAAGACCATCTTTTATTTCAACCCTTACTATGGAAAACTCACACAGAGTCACCATGGAACGTTTACACGTTAGAAATAAATATCCTTGTACACATTATATTCTCTACTAGGCCCACCAATGCAGTGCGGGTAATTTTTAATAATCTGTCAGCAATTCCTGCTCTTTTCAAAGATCATTGTAAGCAGAAGGTAAGGTTTAATCATATTTTTCACAATTGCATCACTGGTGACAATACTTTCTCTTAGATAAATATAAATATTGTATATGTATTTTATATTACTTTGACGTATCATATGTAATTTTTTGCGATTAATGAATCAAAAATATATTATTATTACTACAAATAACTCTCTTAAACTGCGCATGTTCATAGTACGAATGTGCTTCTGCTACAATGTTAGAAAGTCCGCACAAGTTTTTATTTAGTAATAGGGCATTTCTAAACTTTTCGCAACCAAAGGTTGAATTCAACATGAACAGCTAGCATTTTAGATAAGTACAACAATTACATTAAATACGCTCTGTTACAAATGTCAGGAATATTGAACGTCAAACCAACAATGTTATATTATGTCCATTTTTGTTTTCAGGGCACCTGTTTCTAGGATTCCGTTCAATTTTACCGCTAACGGTGTGATGTCATCCCCAATTTTTTTAGTTAATAACCACCATTCAAGTGAAATCTATTACTTACGTACAACTTAGAAGTTATTTAGTGATTTTCGGTAAAAATCTTTTTCTGATATGAGCAAAGTAAGGATCAACATTTTAGAAAAACAGGAAAGCCAGTATCTACATATATGAATTTAGCAATACGCCTCTCATAACATAATCGTATGTTATAGTCCGTCTCAATCTCACTATGCAGTATTAAGTTTAAATGGGATATATGTTTCTCTTACTATCTTTTTAGATTTGCCAATAACGTTATCTCTATATCCGGTGGCTATGTTGCAATGTTTACGTTGGCGGTAATGTCAGCAGTTTATTTATCTTTCATTTATGTTCTGTCAAACGTTAGTATATGGTTAGTATTCAGCGTTTCAATCAGTTTCTTCGCCGTTTTCTAATTAAAGTACTTATAATTGTTGATAAGTCGTTTTTTCAGAACGGTAATATATAAGAAGTGTTTTCAGTAAATATACTAGTACATAGTATTATTTTAATGAACTTAACCTATACAATTGTAGATTTTAACATAACAAATGGAGCCAGGCGATAAATGACGAAGGAAAGGCGAAAATTTCAGTTGTAAAGGAAAACAGATGGTTGTTAATGTCCTTAATTATTTAAAGGTGTGAGTGCCGCTGTTAAAGGAGCAAGTAAAGCTATATGTTGTTCAGAGCGTAGTGTTTATAACGTGCAGAAAGAACAACAGCAGCAAGGTCTTTTATCGAGTCCAAAGAGTAAGAAGAGGAAGGATGCACAAATAAATGATCGACTAAATAGATATAACGTCTACAAGCACTTATTCGCCGTCAAGTTCATGATTTTTTAGACAGAACGTACCACCTACTCTAAATGCAATCCTTGCTATTATTAATAATGATGAAAACCTTCCCAATTTTACACAGGCGACCCTACACCAGTTATTGCATGATATTGGCTTTGAATTTAAGAAAGTACGGCGGAAGAGTATTCTGATGGAGCGAGATTATATCAGATGGCGGCACAAATATTTACGTGACATCAAGGAATTTAGAGAACAAGCTATTATTGTCATTTAGCAATTTTAATAGATTGCAGCTAAATAGATAATCATTGATTTATATATTTTATTATACTTTACTTTAAGGAAGAAATATAATATACACCGACGAATCATGGGTGAATGTGGGACATACAGTAAGTAAAACATGGAATGATACCAGTATTCAAAGTATTCGACAGACTCACCTTCAGGGATTCACTACTGATTTAAAATCACCCAGTGGTCTTGGTCCTCGTTTTGCATTAGTTCATGCAGGTTGCGAGAAAGGTTTTATTACTGGTGTTGAACTTACATTTCTTTGTAAGAAAAATACCGCAGATGCCCATCAAGAAATGGATGCGGATAAGTATGAAGAGTGGTTCATTAAGCTATTGCTTCCAAATTTACCACAAAATTCGATAATTATGCTCGATAATGCTTCGTACTATACTAGAAAGTGGAAAAGATACCAACGGCATGGCGAAAGGAGCAAATCATTGACTGACGTAACGAGAAGCAGACACCAATCGAAGATGGCATGTTCAAAAGAGATTTACTGGTATGTGTGTCACAATTTAAGCCTCACTATGATAAAAATAAAATTGATGAAATTCCGAAGGAAAAGGGTAACGAAGTTCTTCGTTTACCTCCCTACCACTGTGAATTAAACCCGATTGAAATGGTGTGGGTACAAGTCAAGCACTACATTAAAATGAACAATACTACATTTAAAGTGAAAGATATGTCTGAATTAATTGCACAGTCCTATAATAATATTACAGCTCACAATTGGCAAAATTATATCGAGCATCTGAAAAATGTTGAAAAAGATGTGGACAGTGGATAATTTGCAAGATGATATTGAGCAAATTATAATTCATGTTCCATATTCATCATCACCGGAAGAAGAAAGTGATAACTTTTTGAATAATTGAAGGTAATATATTTTTCCATTATTGTTTTCTTTACATAAATACATATAATTTTTTATTGTTTGATTTAATTCATGTTCTTAACATAATATATAAAAAAGATGTATTGATATTCAATAAAATATAAAACCAAACGCTCTAATATTTTTCATTAAGTAATAAAATAATATAATAGTCCAAGTTTGTGTATCAATTTCAGTAATAAGCAAGCATTTTCATTTATCAAAGAGACGAAATAACTTTAAACTACATATATGTCTTGTCCATATGAACTGTCAAATAATAACCGGAAATAACCTAAATTTAATGTGGTCTAACAAATTTGCAACAACGTACAATATGTTCATAAGACCTGTACTGCATAATAAGTAGTCTGGGCAAACAGCGGTAACAGTCAGTGTAGTAGATATGTGGTGCGGAGTCGGCGATTATTTATTTCACGCGTTCACAGCGTCAGTACTAAATCGATGCTGTGTGCGAGTAGTTCTGTGTATATGTAAGCTGTCGTAACTTATTTCGTAATTGTACACTTATGTTTGCCTTAAAAATGTCGCAGTTAGGTACGTCGCGAAAACGACCAATGGCAGACACAGTTAAAAACTTTATAATGGACATGCCAGACTTAATTTTTGATGGCGCTAAAATTCAATGTCTAGTTTGTAAAATCCCTTTAATGTCTTAGTCCAGAAGTCATTGTCAACGTCACATCGAAAGCAAAAAGTGGTATACGAGACCAAGAAAAATTTACATTTGATTTATGTATTACTCTTATTTTATGTAATCTACCGTTTCGTTTACTAGATAAAGAAGCATTTGTCTCCTTCTGGAATAAATATGCGGACTGTAAATTACCTAGTCGGACATCGATACGCAATGTAGTGCCATTTGCTCGTGAACATATAGAAAAAAGAATGAAAACGGAATTGAAAGATAAAAAACTGTGGTTGTATGTGGACGAAACAACAGATCGTCAAAAACATTCTGTGGTTAATGTAATGGTACGTACAATGGAGCCACGTCGACCGTCATCCTCCTTCTTACTTGCTTCCAAAAGAGTTACAAATTGTACTGCCGATGAGATTTTAAAGGTGGTGTTGAACTACTTGAACAAATTTGAAGTTTCAACTAAGCAACAATGTTTATGAGTGATGGTGCCGCAAACATGCATTCTTTGGGCCGATCTCTTAAAAAACACAGTGGTAACTTCTTACATGTAACATGTAAAATCCATACTCTAAATCTTGCGGCACAAACGATTCCTGCATGTTTTCCACTAGTGAATGCATTGATTGCTGGTACAAAGGCAGTGTTTCTAAAGTCCCCGAAACGTACCCGACTATTTCACAAACTGTGTCCTCATTTCCCTGAACCACCACAGCCGATTGTTACCCGTTGGGGAACATGGTTGCAGGCTGCGTTTTACTACAACAAATATTTTGATCAAGTAAAGAAGGTAGTTTTAAAATTCAATCCGACAGAAGCTGCAGCAATCAAGAAAAGCCAGAAAATATTTCAAGATAGTCAGGTTAAAAGAGATTTACAAACTATTCACAACAATTACTTCGGACTAGCGGAGGGAATAGAAAAATTACAAACTGTTTCGATGTCGCTAGTGGATTCTGTTCAAATTGTGAATGATGTTCACGCACAGTTATGCGCTGTAGAAGGCGAAACAGATTGGTATGTAATACGAAAATTTGAAAGTGTTTTAGAGAAAGACTCCGATTTTCTTATATTAAGACAAATTTGTGAAGATGCGTGTGAAGATGCATTAAGTTGTTTCAGAGATTATTTTAAATATGCAAATATAACATCGCTAGATGTCGAACGGTCGTTTTCGGCATTAAAAAACATTTATTCCGCACGTCGTACTCACTTGACTGAAACAGCTGTGGAAACATATCTAATGATTCAAATATTTAACAGATGTTACCCAGATTGTAGACGACTGTAAGACTTTTAAAACGGTAAGTGTTTCAACACGTTTTATAATTTATTTCTTACCTTCTATTTTATGTGTACATTTTTATGCGGTCGCCACGCCTCTAGCTGTTACCGCATGTTTGCCCAGGTTAATAATAAGGTTGAGACAGACTATAGTAAAATTGAGAGTAAATTTAGACGTACATAACGTAAAGTATTGGGTATGAGGAAAACAGACAAGGAATCTCAGTCAAATATTCTGCTTTTTGCTGAAGGAAAACCCATGATACGAAACCAAAATGTCAATTACAATATGATGTTTAGAAGGATGAAGCAGAAAGCGGTTTACCTGTAAGGGTATCCTGTCTACGTATGATTTAAGTGCAAGCAACATTTTAGCAATGAAAATCAGCAACTCATGCAAAACGTATATAATATTTTCAAAGAAGCAACATTTCACTTGAACGTCAAATCTTTAACCATAGAATTGAACAAAATTCTACGAAAACGTTCACTAAAAACAGCGACATATCACAGCGTTTCTCGCAAAGCCTTTTCGTTGTTGTCTGACATTTAATATTCCTGACTTATTACACACTGCACAATGTCGTTTTATTTTGAAAATCTGCCCAATAAAATTCCGAAATATAGATCAATACTGATTTCAGTAATGATAGGATATCTGCGTTAAACAGTATAATGAATATTATCAAAGACGTTTGCAAACATTTTGTGTAGATACACGCATTCTGTACTTTCTACAACCTATTCACTTTTATGAAATTTATTATTCATTAGGTCCTTGAAGAAAGTCAACAAACTATTACACGGTGTCACTTATAGAAAACTGACTTAGGGTGGATGTGCTTTAGTTCTTCCGCATCCAGTAGTTGCCCACTTTACTAAAAGAACTACTATATTAATGAAATACTTGATCTAACATGTCTAGTTTCTACATCCCAAATAGTCGGCTGTATCGTTCGCGCGTTCAGAAGGAATTTTTCATATCTAATCTCAATTTTAGTATTAAGCTGGCTGTGCTTTACAAACCCATATTCGTCGGACGACGACTGGTAAGTAAATCTTATTTTTATTGTAAGGAAAGTAGGATAAGAAAATGAGATTCATAAGAATTCAAAGTATTTGCAGGCATTAGTTTTTATTACAGAACATTTTTTTTACAAATTCTGGCGAAAACATTTTGAGTTTTCGAAATCATTGTAAATAAGTGGCCGACTACTGGGCTTACCTAAAGGATTACCTTTCCATTGTCAGCCAGGATGACCGATTACTGAAAAATATAAATAAAGCTGGTTTTCTATTTTGGACCGAATATGGCATTAACGTAAAGTTAATGTTTATGTATTTGAATAAAGTAGGTAAAACAAAGCTATTTCCAATATCTTCCAGTAGTCGACCGGGAGTAACCTTTAATGGCCGACTATTGGTTGTGCCACGCTGTAGTTCGGCCACAAAGTTCTATAATGTGGAAATGGAGAATTTAGGGCAATTACATAGGAATTGTACATTTATTACAGATTCTCGAATATTTATAATAATAATAATAATAATAATAATAATGTTTATTGTCCAACAGGTAAACCCAATTACAGGACAAATATACACATTGTGAACACAATACATATTGATTTAAAAACATGACATAACTATACAAAAACTATTATGTTTCGTGTATCATGGCGCCAACTCTCCGGTGAAAATATCACTAATATCTTCTCAGCGTTCCTGATCATGTGATAGATTGGCGACCGCAAACGAAGATTGGTCCTCGGTGTCGACATAGTAAAGGTTGGAGCATAACGAGATGCTATTCGAGATACGTTGAATCCTATGTGGGAGACCAGCTGCATACAGTCGATCCTATCATTTAATAATTTGTGTAAAAATCGGGCGCTATGGTAATCACGACGGGATGACAATGAACGAAATTGATGCGATTCGAGAAGGGTGTTGTAAGAAGTATGCCAAGGCGGATATTCGCCATTAACTTTGAACGACAAGAATTTGAGGAATCGACGCTGAACACGTTCAATTGGAGCTTAATGGGACATATAGAAAGGATACCAAACAATAGAGGCATACTCCAATTTCGAGAGTACAAATGCAAAATAAAGGGATTTTAGCACTAGTGCGTCATTGAAGTATTTGGACGTTCTCATAAGAAAACCCATCATTTTAGAGGCAGATGAACAAATTTGTTCAATATGTATGTTAAACGATAAAGTTGGATCAAAAGTGACACCTAGATCTTTAAGATTGGTAATCTTGTCGATGGAAATATCGTTGATTTGATAAGTGGAGATATATGGATTTTTTTTTCTCGTGAAGCACATAAAATTACATTTACTAGAATTTAATGTCAGTGTATTGGATTTTGACCACTCGGTCAGTATATTAATGCTCGTCTGAAGACTCTTGATATCTTGTTGGCAGTTAATATTACAAAACAGTTTAACATCGTCGGCATAAGCGAGGACATGGCAAGATAAGGATGTTAAGAGGTCGTTTATGTATAGAATGAACATCAATGGACCAAGATTGGATCCTTGTGAGATACCGCTGCTAGATACAAATTCAAACGAATTAAATCCATTATAAAATACATAGTTAGTTCTTTTTACTAAGTAAGATTTAATTAACAAGGAGAAGTTGGGAGCTAAACCAAACGAGTCCAGTTTATATAGAAGTAATTCATGACTGAGAGTATCAAATGCATGTGAGAAGTATTACATTTATATAATACATATACTATAACCATGACAGAAAACAAAAAGAGACGATCAGAAGACTCGTTAAAAATACTTATTTGCTATAAGGAACGGACAGTCTATACGTAGGCTATATAGTAGAAGATTTTCCGTACCCCGCTCAACCTTACAAGACAGATTACACAACAGGACCTTGCAAAATGGGCCCATCCACTATACTCTTCAAAAACGAAGAGTACCATCTTGTACAATGGCTGCTAAATCTTGCCAAAGTCGGATTTTCACAAAAAAGAATGAATTATTAAACACAGTGAAAAACATTACTAATAAAGAGATGCGGGTTACGCCGTTTAAAAACAAAGTTAAGAAGGAAAGAGGCAAAAAGCAGGAGAACATTTGAGGAAAAAAGACGCAGGAGTTAAAAAGGTACTACAAAGGAAGGCAAAGATTCTTAAGAATAATGGAGAATCCCACTTCCAATAGACGGGTGCTTCCAAAATCACACCGTCGGACGGGTGGGGTCTGTCAGGGTCATTCTTGAAATTTGACTGTTTTCAATGTTTCATTAGTTATTTCTATTAAGGGCTATTTAAACCTTTATTCGGTGCTTCTACAATGTAATACCATGGGTAAAGTAAATATATAAACAAAATAACGAACTTTCCCTCTATTGAAAAAAATATGTGCGAAAATCCCAGGTTTAAAGAAAAACGCGTACATGCGAAAGTAAACACAAAAATAAATTCTACATTCATAGGTAACTAATTAAACAAACATAAAGGTAACAAAAAAATATAATAACAATACTGTAACTACCCCCAGACACAAAGTACGGGTGCGCAAAGTTAGAGTGCATTGCTCTCTAGGTAATCACCGCAACATACAGTAATATGGTGTCATGCAAAGCCAGGATTTGTAGATTTTACAGTGATAGCGCATTTTGGTCCTTTTGCAATACTTGCACCATCCTCTTTTGTTGGGAGGGGGACAAGAGGTATCTTCTGCTGTGGTAATTCCTGCCAAACGTGCTGCTGATTGTCGAACGTCCCTTGGCAATTTTGATGCATATGCTCGCCTTCGCATATTATCTTGGACTAATTCAATGCCTAGGCACTTTAGAAAAAGACTTCTACTTTTACTAAACTCACCATCTTCGCCAATCTTCCTATCTTTAATGACAATAACAATACACGGATTGGGTATGTCAGGCTCAATGCCCTTGCAACACGCAAATGGTAGGGCTTACAATTTAAAAAGATACAACACAAGTTGTTGTCATTAAAGATAGGAAGCTATATAAAGACTCAGGAATTTAAAAAAAATATTTATAGAAGTTACAACAAGAAAACGATTTTGCGAAACTTAGACCCAGCCCGTCAAGCGGAGGGTTAAGAATATTAGCCGTGACATGTGCCCTCACCGGTACCATTTGCAGTGCACTGAGTTTAGAGGCTTACAGTATCATCAAGTTGAACTTGCTTTTTGTTCTTCTTCTTCTTTCTCAAGACCCTGGTACCCGGAGGGTGTCGAGTTAAACCTTTTGTTAAAAATTTAAGCAAAAATTATTTATATTTATCTATTTATTTATATTTATTTGATTTGGGGCAATTGACGTTTATTTATTTAGATATTCTGTGTTCATTTACTAACGTTAAGGTTTAATTGTTATTTCAATTTGTTTATTTATTAATGTTTTTAATTATTTCTTGTGAATACTTACTTGAGTTTGAGGAGTTCATATTTATTAATTTTATTTACTTATTTCAATTTTTTAATTATTTATTATGAATATTTACTTAGTCTGAAGAGTCTATACGAGCCCTGTCCAGCTTCAGTTGGCCCACACACAAAATTTGTAGTGTTGTTGGCATTTATCGCTCAAAGAGCAAAACCAGCCGCCACAATGTAATATCTAAGACAAAATATGCTATGTACAGGACTTTACGAGAGATCTGGGTTCAATGGGGCGTGTTATCTCACAAAAAATCGAAAATATTAAGAAAATGTGGTTTTCTTGCATTCCATTACCCAAGTACTGCTAACGATGAGTATTAAGGTGGCTATGGAAACAACGCTTTTTTTGACGGAAATGACGGTGATAGATGTTTCGATTGTAGAACAGTTAATTGATAGTGCAATTGTTGTCAATAATGGGCAGGGGAAAGCCAATTGATGAAAAAATTCGATTAATCATCATTAATTTACACAAATCCGGAAAATCAAACGGCGAAAGCGGAATATTGCTCAGCATATCCAGATGCAGTGTTCGAAATATTGTAAAATTATACAAATTGAACGGTTCAGCTGCCCAAAAGCCCCGATATGTGAAAAAGTCCAAATGAACAGACGCTGATAGACAAGCTTTGGCCAGAATTACTAAGTCTAATAGGCGTGCTACCTACGGAGCGTTGAGTGTACTCTGGAGTGAGGCTATTGGAAGACGTGTTTGCAGGTCTACATGTCATTCAGAAGCAAGAAAACTAGGCTTTGGTACTTACAAGGGAAGTATTCTTTTCCACTTCTAAGGCAAAAGATAATTCTTTTCTCCATTCGCGAGGCAAAACGAAGAACCAGTTATTGACCGTAAAGAGAATGCGAAGCGCGTAACGGATTGGAAGTAACTTTATCGGAAATTCCAAATCTACTCCATACTGCAGTATTCCACATATAATCGAGATAGTTGCAATGTAATCAATCAGATAAATTGCAAGGATTTCAACGCATATACATCATTAATTCCCTCGACGTAAATAAACCACATCATAAAAATATTCAAAATAATCTTAATTTAACAGCAACCGTAAAACGGTAATATTCTAAAATTGAGTATTAAGTGTTAAAATAAATATTAACGCAAACACTCTATCTGCTATGACGTTTATTGGTAAATTAAAAACCAATACGAACGATCCTATAAACAGCCTCAATTACATTTTCTTATGTAAATAATCAAACGAAATACTAAAAGAAAACCAATATGTTCCGCTGAGTAATCATATTTTCATTTACCAGAACTTTTGTAACAGTTGCCGAAGTTTAATTCACGTATCTCTAAATCATTTGCATAATAATAATACTTTAGAGAAGAAGCATATGCAACTTCGATTAAACTTAAGCGTTTCTATTATCAACAAATTGTTATGGCTCTAATGCTCTATTGATGATGAACTCCAATCAAATACATGTACAGCATTGGCCAATAATACGGAGCACTTTAAACTGAGCAAAACAAAACATTTACTAGTAGTCGTAATTTTGTAGCACGTAACTACAATCGATAAATATAGCGCCAAAGAAAGTAATGGTAATGAGATGTCTAACGGAACAACGGCTGAAGTCGCATTGGCTCATTAATTTCACAAACACGTAGTCTCCCTGTTTTTAATAGGTTATCTACTTCACCTGTAGCGTGGTACCGTAGCTACTGCAAAGAGTAAATCGTTGTGAGTAGTACCGGCCTAAATGTCAGATATTGCCGGATAACCACGGCATTGTATATTGACTAATTACTAGAGACGGGATTTTAGGCAAAATGCCTCTTTGTTTAGATTCAAGGCAAATTAAAAATAATACAAAATCTATATGTTTCTCGACAAATCAAAGCGATCTAGCTATGTTTTATTTTGCCTAGTTGCCTATTTGGACTTTTAACAGCCTAATCGTGGTTTTTCGCCTATTTTGTCCTAAAATCATATTTATTTGGTTTTTTTTTTTCTTAATTTAAATAAATATGGTTTTTACACAGCTGCATCTTTCTTAAATGTAAATTTTAGTTTTACAGCTAAAATGCTATAAACTAATACAACGATGGGTTTTCCCGTCTATTGTGTGAGGGGCAAAGTTTGGATTTGCCTGCCGTAAAATTTATATTACTACCCTATTGAAGACATATCCTCAATTATCGGCTTATCGCTCTCGGGTTCATTTACCTGCACCCACGTTTTTATTTTACGGGAATCCCTATCGGCTTGTTTACGCCTGTATTTAAACCATATAAGCAAATTTCTTCTCCCTGTTAACGTGATTAATGAATACAACGATGCCCATTCATAGTTTATACAATGGACATCTTGATATTGCAGTTTAGATTTTATATTTATTCTCTTAATGTTTCTCTGGAGCGTATATGTGTGTGTTCCTATAGCGAGGTGGACTATTGACGAATCAGTATATAGTGAAAGACGTACTTTGAATTTTCATTTATATCGTAGCTTGCAACGAATATTTTTCGGTAGTTTTCTGTCGGTTTGTGCTTGTTTATCTACTCAGTGTATTGTGTATTTCCATCTACAACAATGCCAAAATCCAAGGAATCACATAGCGATAAAGTTCAAAAATGGCTGAGGATTGGAGGCACTACTGTCTTTCAGCTAATACAAGCAACAGTGAAGAGTTGTTTTGAAAGCGTGCGGAAAAATGGTAAAGGACGTTTTTGTTTTTCTTTCCTAACTTGCTTCAAAAATATTATTGTAGTTAACTTGCAAAAAGAAAAATCATTTAGAGCAACATGCTACTGCTCCTGGACATCAGGCAAGGAAACCGTTGAGGAACCAAATGTTAATAGACACCAAAAATTCAAGAGAAATCGACGTTTTTAATCGAGATTTATGCGACGCTTTTATGTCTGCAAATATTCCTCTGGACAGATTAAACTATTCAAAACTGCGAAATTTTCTCACTAAATACTGCAACAAGAATGTGGCAAGCGTGAAAACCTTAAGAACAACATATGTAACAAAATGTTACAATGAGGTAATTAATATAATAAATAATAATTTAAAAATGTATTTTCATACTTGAGTGTCATTAAGATTTTGTTTACACCTATAATATTTTTATTAATTTTTTAAGACTATTAATACTATTCGCGAAGAAGTTGGTAACAGCGATATTTGGATATCTATAGATGAGACGACTGACTCTAAAGGTCGTATTATGGCAAATATGATTGTGGGTAAGATTTGTTCTGAAACACCAGGAAAACCGTATTTACTGGCTACAAAGCAACTTGAAAGAACAAATTGCAATACATGGCAAGATTCGTGAACCAAGCTTTAGGTAAGATATATTATGCAAAAAACTTACTTTAATAATATTGTAAATTTAATGCTAGATATTTAAGTTAAAGGCAACTCTCGTATTTTAGGTATTTTGTGGCCAACAGATGGAATTAAGTACGAAAAAGTCAGGCTTTTAGTCACGGATGGTGCTTCTTATATGCTCAAATGTGGTACAAATTTGAAGATTTTTTATAAAAATCTTAATCATTTAACATGTTTTGCACATGGACTCAATTTGATGTGTGTCTAAGAAATCAATATGCTAATGTTAATGGTTTAATTTCAAATACCAAGAGAGTCTTTTTAAAAGCTCCACTGCGTGTGGCAGTGTATAAAGAAAATCTGCCAGATCTCCCTTTGCCTCCCGAACCTGTCTTAACACGTTGGGGAACTTGGTTAGAGGCGGTAGTTTTTTATGCTAATAATTTCGAAGCAATAAAATCAGTAAGTACTTTTTTAGCAAAATTTTTAAATAAGATTGTTTTTATTTAACGCTTTATGTTTTAGGTTGTAATATCGTTCGACAAAGATTCAGCTAACTGTATTGAGCAAGCGCAAGAATACTTTTCCAATCAAAATGTCAAAAACGATCTTTTATACATCAAGTCGCATTATAAATTTCTCATTGATAACATCAAAAGATTAGAAACATTCGGTCTTCCTCTTACAGATTCTGTTGCAGTAATTAATAATGCCGAAGCAGCTCTCAAGAATGCCCCAGGAAAAGTTGGCAAAATAATTTTGTCAAAGTTTAACCAAGTGATTTCGAAAAATCCAGGTTTCAAAACGGTTAAAGAGTTTGCTGAGCTGCTCAGTGGCGAAGCAGTTGAAGCTACCGCTCATACCACAGCTGACTGGTCCATATTTAAGTTTTGTCCTACAACCTCGTGTGACGTAGAACGTTCATTTTCTTCGTACAAACTGCTGTTTTCCGACCGAAGAACAAATTTTACTAACGACAACTTGGAAAAACATCTTGTGTGCTACTACGCAAACGCGAAATTTGAGGACATGTTACACGGCGATTAATTAATTTATTTATTATTTTAAACCAAATGAATCTACATATTTTAGTTATTACTTAAAATTTGTATGTTTTATTTCTTTTTATGGCTGAAATGTACCTAAAATATTAAATATGCATCATGTTTTTAAATAAATTTTTTCCTTTTTTAAGTATTGCTAACATGTAAAACGTTCGTCCTAAATACATAGTAAGTGGTAGTAGTCTAAAATCCCGTCTCTACTATTATACAAATGACGAGATACTTAAATACATACCCAATGTACATTACTTAAGCTGAATAGAGCTAAAAAGGTAGGTTGTAAAATTTCCAAACAGAGTTAGAGTAAAGTAGTTAAATTATCAGAATCTAAACTTACGTACTCTACATATACAGTGAAGTACTTGAGTATTCCCCTTCCACATGGTAACCTTTAAACGACAGAAGCCAGCGTTTTTAGAAAATTTAGAAAAAATAGGTCGATTTCTATTTTTATGAACTAACTTTTGCCGTTATCGGCAATTCAATTGTATTTCCGGTGTCACCGGAAGTGACGTCAACTTTCTTATTTTAAATAAAACACATATATATTTACGTTTTTGGAAAGGTATCGAAAGGCGAATCCAACGGTACCACACATATTATACTTTAACTTAAGAAATATGACGAGATGCAGCAATAAAGGTTTTGGTAATCTGCTTTTGTTCTTACGCAAAGTCGGCTAGGAAAGAGCGCTAAATCGTTTCTTGTAACGCTAGACTGATCTAGAGAGCTCGTTGCTAAGCAAAATAGTCGTAACAATTGCCAAACTGTCAAATCTCAATTCCAAAAGCGTTAATTATTCTTGTTGTAATTGTTATTATATCCTGTATTTGCCACACGTTCTTTCTTTGCTCTCGTTATTATTTTCTCTCATTTTAACTTGTTTTGTTAATTGTTGTTTCCTCTTTACTTTATCAAACGTTTTGTAGGTTTGTTTAAGGTTTGTTTAAATTTGATAGTTTTTGATAAACAATGTCCGTTGTTTAGATTTTTTGTGACGTTACTTTTATGACGGCTTCGGCATGAACCATGCAAAATTGCTGGGTCAATTTTAGTATTATGTAAATCTGGCAACAATTGTCACTTATTTGCCGTGGTTGCGCAACAAATTGTACAATAATTTAAATCATATTATCTTCTGTTAGAGCAGTTCGCTCTGTAAATTTTACTTAACGTAAATTTCATATTTCCGGCTGTACAAAGGCAGTGTTCGTTATGTTCCATTTCGTTCCATTTGTGATAATCGTTGCCTAATTCACCGAATATTAAAATTAGGTGTTTGGTGTTTATCTTAGGTGGTACATGCGAAGGCCTTTGTAAAATCAAGAACATGAAAAACTGAAGCTTAAGCAACACATTGCCTATCAAAAACTAACAAATTTAAACAAACCTACCATAATTAATTAATTACAATAAAGGTCGATAAAGTAAAGAAGAAACAACAATTAACTAAACAAGTTAAAATTAGATAAAATAAGAAAAGAACAAAGAGCGAAAGTATGACAAATGCAGGTTATAATAACAATAAATAACAAGAATAATTTACGCTTTTGGAATTGAGATTTGACAGTTTGGCGATTGTTATGATTACTTTGCTTAGCAACAAGCTCTTTAGATCAGTCTGGCGTCACAGGAAACAATTTCCTAGTCAACTTTGCGTAACAACAAAAACCAGATTACCAAAACCTTTATTGCTGCATATCGTCATATTTCTTAAGTTAAAGTATAACATAAGTGGTATCGTTGAATTTGCCTTTCGATTACTTTTCCAAAAACGTAAAAATATGCAGGCCGTTCTATTTAAAATAGGAAAGTTGACGTCACTTCCGGTGACACCGGAAATGCAATTGAACTACCAATAACGGTTATTTATATCACCAAAACCTTCTCTACCGTTAAGTATAAAGGTAAATATTTATTCAGTATTTAAGCACTAATTTTCTCTACTCTTTTCTGTCCTTTGCTAACTTGCTTGCTTCGTTCCACCCCATGTGTATTTCTTCCTTATTCCACGTTTTCTTGGACCTCCCTTTCGTTCTTTTCGTCACCAGTCTCGCCTCCCATATAGCTTTCATGATCCTTTCTTCTTCCACTCTTATTAAAAGACAAAGAGGTTCTATATTTAAATCTTCTCTAAATTTTTCATTTTTCTTTATTACGCCTTTTACTCTTCTCATATATTTCATCTCCATTGCCTGAAGTCTCTTTTTTAAACTATTATTCTGTATCTAACTTCTCTTCACTCCAATATGTTAGTACCGGCCGAAACATTGTTTTGAATTGGCCATTTTTGTGCCCTCACTTATTTCTTGTTGAGAGTATGGTATACTTTTGCTTCGCTGTTTATTTTTCGTTTATTTCTTCCTTCATTGCTTTGTTGCTTTGAATTGTTAGTCTCGGGCACTTTAAACAATCTACTTGCTTCAGAGTGCTCCCGTCGAGTTGAATATTAATTTTTACCTTTTCCTTCCTCAGTACCATCGCGTAATTTGTGTTGTAGTACATACTTTCAATTCCCCTTTATCACCAACACCTCTTCTCTTAACACGTTTCCATATTTATCCTCCTTGGTATTCTAACAAAAGCATTATCCAGGTCGAGAAGTGCCATGTAAATCGCTCTGTTCGATCATCCGCGTTAATGTAAAAATATGATCCTATGTGCTTCTGTCTGGCCTAAACCCACTCTGTGCCTCCTCTAGTGGTTTTTCTATTTTCCCTCCAGTACTCTTTCATACAATTTAGCTGATACGCTGATCAAGGTTATGCCTCTGTAGTTACCACACTCTTTTGTGTTCCTTTTCTATGGATCAGTATAATTATACCAACTTTCTAGTTTCCGGATATTTCTGCACTATTCAACATTTTATTGAATAACTTTACCAATTCCTTTAACCCTTCTGTTCCTAGGTTTATTATCATTTCCGTAGTAATTTCATTATGTCGAGCTGCCTTTCCTTTCTTCAATCTCCCTGTTGTTCTCAATATGAGGTCCTCCTAGATGGCATTGTTCTCGTCATGTGCATTTATTGACTGTGCTTCGTTCCTGGTTTCCTGTCTTATGTTAATTTATGTATTTAACAATTTTTGGAAATGTTCTCGCCAGCGGCCCATGACTTCTTCATTTGTCAATACTACTTTGTCTTTATTTTTGATTTGTTTGATTATGTGCTTCTTTTCTTTTCTGAGGTTTTTCGCTACTTCATAAAATATTTTTTTATTCATCCTACTTTTCCATTTTCTTGCTAAAATCTTCCCACGATACTTGATTGACTTAATATTTCCTTTAACCTTTTTTTCTATTCTCCTTATATATTTCATAGTTTTGCTATGTTTTGCTTCAAAGATATACTTTTCACTTCTTCTTCTTTAGTTCTACCATATCCTTAATCTCTTCGTTCCATCAACTAGTTTCCTTCTTGTTTTTATTTATCAAGATTGTATCACATGCTTCCTTGGCTGCTTTCAGTATAATTTTTTTTAATTCCTGCTATACCTCTTCTATATTTTTCCTGTCTCCATCAAAATTATATTAAAACCTAAATTAACTAGACAGTATTTCAGTTTCAAAAATTGCTGTAAAGGGAAAATGGCTGATTTTAGACTATAAAAAAAACTATTGTCAATGTGGCAAGCTTAACATATCGGCCACGAAAAGTACGAACGCTATCATCGCACTTCTTTTAATTATCAGAGCTATAATGTTATTAAATTACAGTGGTACTAGAGTAATAAATATCTACAATACATGAAACTGACAAGACCGGTTTTATTTATAACAAATTACGAATGCACCTGAACACCTAAACATGAACACGTATATATAATCACAATTTAAAAAAACGACCTGTTTGGTAACAACTCTATGGAATACACAAGTAATACAACGCATTTAACACGGTGAATACAAGTAGAGGACAACTTTGAGATAGGTAGATGAAATTTAAATTTTCACCGTAACCATATTGCCATCGATTTACCAACACCACTGTCGTTCCTATTCCTCCACACGTCGTCTAGCTATCTCTTTCTTGTTTCATGTCGGTTCCTGCCGGCCCTCCAAGTTCGAGCTTTTAATTACTGCGGCTCCCTATGTTTAATGAACCCCGCGGCGTAAACTCTCCCGACATTTTTAAATATTCATACTTAGATTATCGTTTATACCAGGTGATAATAAAGCCAACTTCCTACTTAGCGTCAACACGCTTTTAAAGAAACGAAAATAAACTAAAACGACTTAATAGGCTATTTTCTTGATATTTTTAAATTGCACATATGTGCAACTCTTTCGCATATTACTCTGCATTTGGAAAAACTTTCTTTTATGTCAGTTCGTACTCATGTAACGATTAAATTGTAGCAATGGACAGAACCTTCTTTAAAATTCAAAATGTCGTAGATGAATATTCCAATATACTTTTTACATTATTTACTTAGCCATGAAAAAAAAAGTGACGTTGGCAATATTTTGCCAACGTCAAATAGATGCCCATTTTCAAACAAGCTGCCCAAAGGGTTTTGTTCATATCAAAAGGGTTTGGGTGTGCTTTTTACAATGGTTTAATCAAGAAAAAAGAAAAAAAATCAGTGAAATTCAGCTAAAAACACAGAAGTGTTATCACGTTTCTTACGAAGGATGAAGTGGCCCGAAGAATATTTATGACAAGATGATTAATGTCTATGAGAAAAATGCGCCGTCGTATTTTAAACGATAAAGTTTTGGTGTAAACAATTTTGTGGGACGGGGAATCAATTTCACCAATTACTCCCGGAAGGTTTATCAGAAGCTACATTTTAAAAAAATCTTACATGAAATTTAGGGAATTAAAAAGGTCACGTTGGATTCCGAAATTAGTTACTTCTGACAAAAATTCATGGCCCGCATAAGGGTTCCTGGTCTGCCACCAAAAGCAAAAAAACGTAGTCTTAAAGCAAAAACAGATTCTATGGTGCTTTTGAAGCAGAATGGATATTAATTGAATATATGGAGAAAGAACGTTACAATAACAGGGAAATTCTTTCCCCAAATTAAAAAAAAAAAAACACTTAGAGGACGGCGCTTTCTTCCGGATGAATGCAAGCGGCGGTTTAAAGAGTTTTTTGAATGCCTACCCGAAAGATTTTGTTGGGAGGATTGGTTTATTAGAAAACGTTGGAATAATTATGGACCGTTAGCGGAACATATGTTAAAATATTTTTTTGTTTCTTAAATCTTTTGTTCATGGCTAGGTAGAGTATATAAATCAATCGAATACAGTCGGCATTGCACGATGGCTAAACGAGAAAAATATTGCCTTTGAAGAAGAATTGTTTAAAACCTGATTTGTTACAAATTGTATCTGTTGACAAAATATAAATATACCTAATCGAAAATCATTACATTTGAATATAATTGAGATGATAGGGGCGTAAGTTAAAAACTATATTTGACGTAACAATTCAACGGTCAATGTTAACGAAATACCAAAACTTTCAAAAAAGGACATTATATTAATATGTAACGAAAGGTATAAATTGTATTTTGTTGTTTACTTTTTGTTTGGAATTTCTTTATTCTAGTTGAAGAAAATAGGAGGAGGCTTCGATAAGTTACAAGATAATCCGAAGGAATTTATTTCTCATCTGTCTTCTGGATTTTCTTCTTTATATTGTTATTTGACATTTGTTTAATGTTAAATAACGCATAATTAATGACATTAGAGGGTTAGTGTGGCCCCAGCATAGTAATTTCTACTGTCAATAACGCGTATCACCAACCTACAAAAATAACCCTTCTAGTGGAACCCTGGCAATATTTACTTTTTTGATAACGTGAAAACCAGTTGTAGCTCAAAAATGTAAAAGAGTAGTAAAAAGGGAAAACAAGTGGGTTAATATATCAAAATTTATTCCCCAAATAGCGTTAGCGAATTGTTTTCCCATAGTATTCACCACAAAAACCCAAATTGTGTCAAAGATAAAATTATTTTTTGTCAAAACAACAGTTTTTAAAACGTTTATTATTGGCTTACAAATCCCAAGCATTCTTTCCAGTTAATCTGCCTGGGTTTGGTCGTTATCGATTGTATCCCAGGCACTCAGTAAGCCTCTCCAAAGTGCCCACCTTGCAGGTGGGAGTAAAGTTTCGTAATTCTCGGTCTAATGGCCCTAATCAGTTCGATAGGATTGCAAAGTCGAATTCTGCGGGGGACCACTTTATTAATGTCGCCCGACAAGGTAACAGTTTCCAATCCGAAAAAATTTCAAATTGAAACTGGAGATAAGTAGTCTACGTGACGGTATTAAAAAATTACTTTACAATCGGCCCAAAAACGTTTTTTAACATGGTGGGGAAAACCCCTCTTAACTTTTCGCGATTTTGAATGTACGAAAATATGACGAAAAAAACTATAATAATTAGAATAAAAAATTATGGTAATATATCAAAATACTCCACTTTTTAGTCTCTTTCGAATGTAAAGTGCCCCCATTTTTTGTTATAAAAAAAGGGGGGAGGGTACCCACCATCCACTGTCAAAAATTTCGCTTAATTTTGACTTTGATGTATATAAAGTGCTTTAATAATAATAATAAAGCCTTTATTGTGCGCATAGAAAATGCATGATTACTAGAGTTTGTTAAAAATGGTACCCGGGTGGCCAGTTTGCGTAGCGTGGGTAGTGGCGTGGGTAGGGGTAATTTTCAACTCGTAGTCGATCTCGACCCGTTTCCCCGAGGGGAGTTCAAAGCGACAGTACGTTGCCCCGCTTTCACCCCCCCAAATAAGTACGCCCGAGATGGGAAGCCCCAAAGGGGTGTAACGTTCCCTTTTGAAAAGGAATAAATATCCAGGCATTTCCCTTTGGAAATTTGAATATAAAAAGTCCCCATATTTTTTGCACAATATGCCAAAGGATAATTGCTAAGTCCCCGCAAATAAGTTGAATGTAGAAAAAATTGTTTAAAAAATAAACGTCATGTTTTTGCATTTTAAAAAATTTTTCCATACTGGAAATTTTTTTTAAAATGATTTTATTTTTAAAGTTAAGTGTGTGCAACACCCCAAACATCTTTGGGATCTAATGAACACTTTTGTTTTTTTTTTGGGGTAAGTAGTTTTCCCTTTATGGAAGCTGCCAACATCTATGCAATACGATACAATTTGCCCCGTGTGCCCAAAGGGACAATAAAAGGGAAAGTATAAAAAAACGGGGGTTTAGAAATAAGAAAAAATTTCCACCCTGTGGAAAGAAAAAAACTGGGTGCCAGAAACACAGCGTCATTCATGTTGTTAGCCGTCCTTAAAACGTAATGAGTCCACCAGCTTTATTGTTGTTTCCGGTAAAAGGATTTCAGAAAAAATAATGCAGGGAAAACCCTTGTCAAGATAAAAAAGATTCGTTAGGGGAATTTTGTACACAGGAATTTCCCAAATCACAATGTTCTTTCTTTACGGAGGCCGCAAATTTGGGAAAGGGTGTGAAAATATGCTTTCCGATCTTTTCACATAAAATGCCTCATAAAACCCCCACGTACCCCGAAAGGAAACCATTCAAAGAAAAATTTCCCCAAAAAGGTTTGATAAGTTAATAGCCCTTTTAAACCCCCAAAAATGTTTATCAAACCTCCCAAAAAATATCCGTGTAAATTCAAAAAAATTTGGGCCCAAATTAACACCCTCACCTTTTGCCTGTAATACGCCAAAGGGGGAAATGGCCTCCCGGCAAAATTTTTACTACGAAAAAATTTTTCACAAGTGAAAAAATGTCATCTTTAAATTTGAATTTAAATGATTTTGCCCGTAGTTCGAGGGTAGTCAGCAACTTTTTTTCCCAAATTTGGACGTTTAACAAAAAAATAGATGAAATTTCCATGAACTATTCTGAAGTTGAACAAGCTATTGAGCAATTAGGAAACAGTCACTTATCTGCACGAGACGCATTAAATTGCATAAACGATTTACAAGCCGCTCTAGAAAACTTGACGAACACTATAGGAGTCGATGTTGCTCAAAAATTTGGTGCAATTTTAACGAAAAAATCCCGATTTACAAAAGGTTCGGTCTATAACTGAAAATCAAGAGGGCCCAGATGAGGAAAAGGAATATCTGACATTTGCAAATCTTACTTCATTGGATGGCGAACGATCATTTTCGAAGTATACGACAACGTATTCACAACACCGTCGACGGCTGAATGAATCGACAATGGAAGCGTTGCTGATGTTGCAATTCTACGCAGCTTACCGGTGGTGGTTGCCAGTTGCCACAGTGGACATCAAGACGACAGGAAAAGGTAACAATATTATTGTTTCACTAATATTGTATATTACGTACCTACTTTTATGCGGTGCGCCACTGCCGGTACTACCTTTTTAACAAACTCTAATGATTACACATAAATTAAATTAAATTCAAAATATACGTTCAATCTCAGGGTGAGGTTCGGTTACGTAACATAGTATGTGTACTGCTTTTACCTAACCCTGTATTTTGTTAAATAAATGTAAAATAGAATTACCACCATACCTTAAACCTACTTCTAAATTCTGTACGAGCATTTTAAAATCAATCAAGATATAAATTGCAAGATTATTTGAATAAACAAAAAGAAGAGGTTGCAGTGGATAATAACACATGTAGGAATATCATCAGATCACTGGGAAGCGATATCGATTTCAGTTAAGTCTGAATTGGGTCACTATACATTCTTTTACTTCAGTTGGCAACTTATCGTATTTTTAATAAGTTGAATGAAAATGGGGGACATTTACAAGAAAGGATTTTATGGTACAGTGTTAGTGACTGGGTTCTCTTCTGTTTGACATATTCAACCAAGCGTAGTAACAAACCCTATCTATGATATGGTAGTGAACAACAACTCCAGGATCTCCTATGACAAACCTTTTAAAGTTTTCTGAATTGGGAAGAAGGAGGGTGGAGAGGGGGGAAAACCCAAAAACCTAGTCTGGTACAAAGATGGGTCCAAAACGGGGACTACATCTGGCGTTTTTGTATATAAAAAACCAGGGATACAAAGTATTGTATCACTTGGGCGATCCCACTTTTTTCAAACAAAATAAGCTATACAAACCTGCGCGTGGGGAGTCTGCGTCGGCGACCGCAGGGGGAACGAGGGGCATTCTCTCTGACATCAGGGGACCTTAAAGGCATACATCTTATCGCCTAACCTCCAAACTAGTATGGGGGTGCCTCAAACCCTAATGGCTCTGTCTAAACACAACAAGGTCACACTGGTGTGGGTGTCAGGGCACAGGGCATAGCGGGCAATGAAATTGCAGACCAGCTAGCGAGGGAAGGTTCAAAAATGAATTATATAGGCCCTGAACCGGGTCTAGGTATTACCAAGGGTGCAGTGCGTGGTGCAATTAATGAGTGGATTATAACACAACACCAATTAAATTGGAAACATGCAGCTGGACAGAAACACAGCAAACGGATGATGGGAAGACCGTCGCAACATCTGACTGCTGACCTGCTTGAATTAAACAAGATACAGCTTAGAGCAGCAACATGTCTATTAACAGGACATGGCTGTTTGAGAGGCCACTTGCATAAGATGGGGATCTACAAAGATGAGCCCTTATGTAGACTTTGCAATGAGGAGGAGGAAACAGCCTCTCACATTATTTTCGAATGTGCAGCGTTAGCTCAACGCAAATTCGCTATGCGAAGCACAATTGAACTACCAATGGAGAAAGATTTACTACATAGGCTGTTAAACCTGATTGCGGGAACTAACCTGTTTAAGTAAAACAAAACCGAAGCAGGAATAATACAATAAGCTATTAAGCTTCAGTGTTAGGGATGTAAAGACCAACCCTGGTCTGGTAGAAAATCAATCAATCAATCAATCAATCAATCAACCAAGCGGTCTCTATTAATTTATGTGAGATATGTTAAAATTTTCTGATACCCTGCATATACATATCTAAGGTAAGCATTTTTGTATTTTTTGAATGCAGTTGCTGATGACAACGTCCAGACAAGGATAATATACCTTGGAGCAGTATATAAAACGAGAAAGTATATAAACAGCGTAGAATTCGTTTAATGTTTTTATTAAGAACCAAACGTAAAGGATAAAATTCTCTTTAAATTAGCAAAAGAGGACCTTATATTGCTCGTTATATGTTCGTGAAAGCGGAAGGTATTATCCAGCGTTACTCCCAAACTTTTAGCACTGGAAACAACAGGTACCCTAGCACCACCGATCTGATTGTCAAGAACCTTCTCAAGAAGTTTGCAGCCTCCCTACTGCCAAGGACAAGAACTTGAGATTTGGCAGAGTTAATACTTAACGAGGGAGCTGCGGACATGGAGTGAACTCGAGACATGTCTACCTTTATCGTCTCCATAGCGACAACCCACTCCCAAGCTTTAAAGGAATGGTATAGTTACATATCATCGTCACACAAGTGAGCTTTCATATGTTTGGGATATTCTACAAAAGAGGATGTATATAGAGAGAACAAAATTGGACTTAAAATGGATTCCTGCGCTACGCCCTGCGTCAGGTCAGTTGTTAGTTGTATTATTAATTCTTACGCGTTGAGCTCTAGTAGAAACAAAATTCGCAATGAGCTTAGTAGCATCGTAACTGGAACCCTTATTCCTCAATACCTCTAAGAGACTCGTGTGATTAACCATACCAAACACCAGAAGAACATCGACCGTCACATGTCCCTGATCTGTAGCTCGTAGGATGTTATCGGTGATACACAACACAGCGGTAGTACAACTAAATCACGATCAAAATCCAGATTGAATATCTAGCAAACAGTATAAAGATCGTCTATTTTTTTTTTAATTTCAATCTCTAAAAGGCAAGAGCACCCGTTATGAGATTAATGCAACGCAAACACAGGAAAATTGATAAAAGTCGTTTAAATTATCTGGGAAAATTACCTCAAAAAATTATACCGATTATGAAAATGCGAAATTAGCCATATGGCTATCCCCTCCTCGCTCTCAAGCGGAGGAGTTAGCGGCAGTAGATAGCTCGATGTGGTTAGTTATGAGGTAGACTGCATGATGTGCGGACGATCTTAGTAAGAATTTCTGGAGTATTTATTTTTCTATTCTTTCATTTCATCAGAATCTGTTTTTATTTTCGTCTTTAGAATTTCTTATTAATTTCGTCTAAACTTCGTTGCAACAACAAAATAAATATGGGAAACTCTCATTTCCAGGCGACCTTGACTTGAAATTATTACGTGCGCTTTTCGCACAGTAGGTCTATATCCCGGCATTGTTCGAAGTGTACTAGCACGTCCTGCATCGAATTGCTCGGATTTCACTCAGTCCCCTCCACGCTCTCGCATGTACGGCGAGAGAGCGAGAAGGGAATACCGATACAACTAATTTCTCATTTTCTGAATCGGTATATTATATTATAAACAAATTAGCTAATATCAAGTGGTTAGTATGACTACGCCGTATCATTTACTATTAATAATTTTATTGTAAACTGACATTAATAGACTAATCTTCTCGTGACATGAAAAATAATAGCATGGTCGATAAGTTATCATCCATGTATTTTACAAGATAAGGTATATACCTATACATAGTCCCAACCTTCTGGAATTGTAAAATTGTGCCTACTGTGTAAATAGTACGAAGCCAAAATCTTTTGACATAATAGACCTCTTCAATGGATTCTTGAAAAATATTTCGGTATATACATGGTGATCGGTAAATAGCGAACCATGCATCTACTTTGTTACTTTAATTGGAATGTCCTGTATATTATTGCGTATTTGGTTTTGCCATCTAGAAATAAACCAGCGTAATACGGGTTTTATACATACGTCTATTTTCAATAGAACCGCCTAGATGTAGATATATTTCCTTCAAAATATCAGAAATACAAATACATTTTAGCCTAAATTTTGACAAGATTAAATTATATACTTGACTTTATCCAGGCGTGGTATTAGAACGCCTTCCAAACATACAGTCCCTGGCCATATTACTTGAAACATGTCAGAAATCAACCCTTTTACCTGGAAATTCCCATCCTATTATAGTGATAATCTTTTGCTTTGAATCCGATCGTTTATAGGGGGACTAGATTATTGTATCAATAAATAAAAATACCAGAGAAATGATATTTAGAATATTTCAGTTATCAATTTACATATAGCGAGTTCACAGTTTAGAGAATGCATTGATATTTTTTAAAATATTTCGTCATAACCGTATAGAAGCTAAGTTGTGGAGTATCGTTAAGTGTTTTGTGTTGATATATCGTTATTGCAGAGGTAAAATTGTTATTCTATCTTTCTCATAATAATTAATTATTTGAAATTTGAAAAAAATTGAAATATTTGGGGTTTTTTCGTAGAAAATGCCCGGGAAAGATTTAACAAGTGAACAAAAAGCCGCTATACAAGCTCTTCTACAATCAAACAAACATTCACAACGAGAAATTGCAAAATTACAGAAAGTATCTCCTTCTTCTGTATCGCGTTTAGCTAGAAACTTAAACGAAGGAACTAGCACATCCACACTAAGACGGGCAAAGTCGGTCGAAAAAAGCTTCGGAAGAGATCGAGAAATTGTTCACAGGCTGATCAATAGATTTGCACATTAAACTGTCAAAAATTACGGAGAAGAATAGAGTTCAGCGAACTATCAGCCGTTGGAAATGAATGGCGGAAGACCTGTAAAAAAGCCGCGTTTAACAGAAAAAATGAAATCTGCTCGTCTCAACTTTGCAAGAGAATATCGATATTTCACAGACGAGAATTGGAAAAAGGTGAATAACTTAACAACATGATTTTTACTGAATTAATGTTTGCATTATTTAATAGGTTTTCTTTAGTGACGAGTGCTCGCTCTGTGTGTTGTGTGCAGCGAGCACAATTTGTTCGTAGACGACCTAGCGAACGTCTCACAGAGTCCACGGTTCTTCGAACTGTGAAACACCCTCCGCAGGTAATGATTCGGGGAGTGATTAGTGGAGACGGACCGGGCCCTTTGTATTTTGTAGAAGGTACAATGCGTCAAGAGCAATACATAAATGTGTTAAAAAACACGTTATTACCGTATTTTAAGCCAGGACGTCGCATACTGACAGGGCGTATATTTATGCAAGATAATGCTCCTTGCCATGTGGCAAAAAAGGTTAAGAAATTCTTTGAAGACAATCACATACCTCATTTACGTTGGCCCGGAAATTCACCGGACCTCAATCCCATCGAGAACGTATGGAATCGACTAAAAAGTAAGATATATGAAAGAGAAAACCCTACATAGGAAATATTAATGAAGAATATAAAGGATGTATTGGAGAACGATGAAGATATAAAAGAGACAATCATATCTTGCATTGAAAGTATGCTCCGAAGAATTAAGGGTGTTATTAAAAATCATGGGTTATGGACTAAATATTAAATACTTATTTAATATTTACATATGTTACATATTTTTACAATATATTTTATGAATAAAAAGTATAATACATGTATAGTTTATATTTTATTATGAAGAAACTACAAAATATTGAGTGTTTCAAGTAATTTGGTGAGGGACTGTACAGAATGTTCAGTACTGGATACTAAACTTTGCCAAATTCAAACACGAGAAATTTAATTTTTTAAATTAGTTAAATTAGCTAGGTATATTATACCACCCGTTGTATATTCCAAAAGTAAACAGTCAATTATCTACATAATCTTTTCAAAATCAACCACCTTTGTAAAATTCTTCGAGAACAATAATCTCAAGTCTGCCAAGAAAAGCAATAAACGTTGTTTTCGCCTTAGATCTTGTCAAGCATTTTCTTCGGACAATATGTGCCATTACAAATTTTGCTGCTTACTTTCGGGATTGAATTCAAACACCAATGATTTATCTCCTCTTACTATAAAAAAAACTTGGCTTAACATCGAGTCTTTTCAGCAGATTTTGGCAAATTTCCAACCAACTAACCCGCGTTTTTAATCGACGTGCTCGAGCACTAGTCTATGTGATACAGATTTTTCATCCTGACATTCCACTGATATCTAGTCTCTTATTACCTTATATTGGATATTTTTTTGGGACTGGCCGAAGATTATCTATTGATATGATTTGTAACTGATTTTTATGAGTTTGGGTAATCGGAAATTCTGAGGATTTAATAGAATTGGTTAATCCGGATCATGGGATGAGAGCTAAATACATGGATACCCGGTGTTCTACTGTATAGTTTGCTAAAGCTCATTTAATAGTAAGATTGAACTATATCAAGCAGATATATGAAACAATTACGAAAGGAAAACTCAATCGTATATTGCAAGAAAATATTATAAAAAAAAAACAAGATTTCGCAAAACATCGACGTGGATTCATTCATAACGCCGACACCCAAATACCGTGAAAACAATGCCGAAAATACATAGGTATATCCGAAAGTAGACTACTGTGAACTTTTTCTTTTCTCTTATTCTCAACTTTACGAATATTACGCTTTACTTACATATATTCCATAGAAACTTCTTTTATTACGCAACAATATTTCTACATAGAGTATGCACAGTGTAAACATTTTTGTATAACTTCGATATACACACATGAATAAATCATTCATACGAATAAATTATAGAATAATGTCTATGATGTAGTATTATTTCTAGAAACACTCTTGAGTGAAACTGCACATTTATTTTTCCTCAAATATATGTAACACCGCCAAATATTAAAGCAGTTCTGTTTCTTTAATACACACCCAAAAAACTAGACAAATCAGATTATTTATGAATTACAGCTACCTCTTAATAAGGAAGAACGCCTACAAGATTTATCTAATCAATTAACGGCTTTTACGATTATAAATAAAACAATTTAACGTTCGTATAAACACCTTCAATTAATAAGTGCGACTAGTAGTAAATCGAAAACAGCTGCTTAAAATTTTACTCAAAAGCAATCACTTTATAATAGTGACGTTCAATCTATTTTTATTTATGCAACTAATTCATTTTAATATATCTTGCAAATTCAGGGCCCCGGGTATACAGCCGGAAATGCTAAAAAGGAGAGCTTTCACTGAGCTCTTATTGGCTTTAACCGATCACATGTGCATGTAGTATCCCGGCAAGAAGTTGGCGACGCTACTTCAGCTGTGTTTACGAGGGTAGTTTGACATTAATCTAACCTAGGTAAGAAAACGCACGATTCTTGTTCTTTTTCTCATTTATTTTTCAACATAGTCCCCTTTTACCACAATACACTTGATAAAACGGTTTTCCAACTTTTCTATCCCTTCCGAAAAGTAATTTTGCTCAAGCTCCTCAAAATAGTATGAAGTTTCGGTCATGACCTCATCGTTCGTTGCAAAATGGCGTCCTCCGAGCCATTTTATTAAGTTTGGGACAGGAAAAAGTGGCAGGGGGCTAGGTCTGGCGAATATGGTGGGTGGTCGATCAATTCGGAGTCCAATTGGTGCATTTTTGCCTGTGCAACGGCCGCCCTGAGAGCGGGTGCGTTGTCCTGATGGAAGAGAACTTTTTTGCAAGCCAAACCAGGGCGTTTTTTCATCAAATCAGCGCCGAAACGGTCCAATAAATCTGCATAATACACGCCAGTTATTGTTTTACCCTTTTCCAAGTAGTCAATGTGAATAATGCCTTTCGCATCCCAAAAAACGGTTGCCATCATCTTTCTGGCCAATCGGGTGGTGTTGGCCTTTTTCGGTGGGCCTTCGCCGGTTTTTCTCCACTGTTTTGACTGTTCCTTCGTCACCATAGTAATGGATCAACGTTTCATCAACGGTGACGTATCGGCGAAAAAAATCCTTCGGATGGCGTTTTATCATTGCCAAAAGCTTATTGGAATCCGTCACACGTGCGCGTTTTTGGTCAACAGTGAGCAAACGCGGCACCCATCGCGCGGATAGCTTTTTCATATTCAAATGTTCGTGTATGATGTTATGTACACGCTCAGTTGACATGTTTAGAGCCTCTGCTATCTCACGCACTTTGGTTGGACGGTCTGCCATGATCATATTATGGACTTTGTTGATGGTTTCTGATGTAGTGACGATTTTTGGGGCACCTGGACGTTCATCATTAAACACACTCTTACGACCACGAACAAATTCAGCTTTCCAAAATTTCACTGTTGCTAACGACGGTGCAGACTCGCTATAAACAGCATCCAGTTTGGCTTTGATTTCTGCATCGTTTTTCCCTTTCAAATGAAGGTACTTAATCACTGAACGATATCCGACTTTTTCCATCTTCAAAAAGTTGCTTGCTTTCGACGACTGTTCAAACCAAACTAATTGTGTTTTTTCCTTGAAATTTTGACAGATATCATGTGATGGATGGCAGATGTCAAAACCGAGAGCAATTCGTTCTCACGTAACGCCATCTATCGAAGGCTAGATTAATGTCAATCTAACCTCGTATTACGATGGTGTTGTCTATGGTCGATAGTCTACCGTGAAGTCTGTATTGCGTTTTATATTCTTACGGATACACTAGTTTCTTGATCAATAAGCAAAACCCTGATTAAAGATGATTAAATAATTTTCTAACAATGTGATTATTTATAGTCTTCGTACATACATATGTAGTAATTATATAGTTTTTTTTCAGCTGTGCACATTTAATGGAATGTGTACCAAATAAGCAACAATTACTAAACTTAGAAGATCTGTAGCAGGATGCAGAGTGAAGGAGCGTCACTGTGCTCTACTCATTTTCAAATCTAGTAACAGATATTTCCCGAGTTTTAAAATGAGTTAGAGCAGCAGGGTATTCAGAATTGTTCAACTCATGGCAGCGAACCTCTCAATTGATTTTGCGAATGACACATTCCTTCAATATCTTGTTTCCATTTGCAAAATCTGTCTTTTGTATTAATTCATATTTTTCATGAAATAAACATTGTATTTCATACGAGATCTATTATGCAACAAAATGTTAACATTCCGTTTGTGCATTGTGACTATACAGATATATCGTTAATAATACATTGCGGATATACATATCTACACGCAGAGAAACGATTACTTGTACCATAGTTATCCGCCTTAATTCAAGACAATTACTGTTTCACTTATCCGCGACGCAATATCTGTTTTAAATCAAAAGAAATATTTTCCTAGCGTTTCTTTCTCCGCTTAAGAGAAGTCTATACTTGTAGTGAAATAATTGTATTTCTTTGTTTAAGACTATTGTTAACTTGATTCAAGAAAATCTTGCAGAAAATTTGAAGAAAGCGATTCTTAGTATAAGTTTTGTTAAGAATAGTAAATAGTTTTCTTAATTCCAGAAAGCGTTTAGGTATTGTTCATAAATCAAATGTTTCATTTTCTTAAAATAAGGCATTTTTTACTTAGAATTCTTAAAATGCTTATTATTTATATGCATATTATTAATTGCGCTTAGCTTGTTTAAAACAGTACGACATATCCATACAAAATGCAGTAAATTATTCACATTGCTTGTGATTTTTAAAAGGCTAAGGTAGAGGTTATCTACAGAATAATCTTCAAACAAAAGTAAACTTAATGTAGAAGTACGCATGAAAAAAGTGGCTAGAAACAGTAACCAAGATAATGCTAATATAAATAGTTCCTGGTATTGATGGAGCCGGCAAAAACAATATGAGAAAAGAAAAGCATTAAAGCTTCTTTACGCCACTAATCTTCAAAAACAGCAACTGAAATATTTCCTGGCGCCACCTAGTCCCAGTAGTTATAGTCATGCCGTCCTAGATAGTAACAATGGAACTGGAATACAGATACCATACTTACCCATACAATGATATAACCTTTAACGTGCAACGTTTCATAAACATTTTCAAAAGACACCGGTTAATTTATTTTTTTTTTTTTATTACTATTTAACACGTGTACCAATTTAAATATAATTTTTTTAAATATACCGGGTGAAACATATTTCTGCATATGTGAAATAACTTGCTTAATATTAGAGATAGAGGAAAATAGCATTAAGAACGATTGAATAGTAGTTACACGGCTACAATTCTATTTGATCAGATGTTTCGGAGCTTCAACTGTTTCGGCGTAGCCACGCCTCCTTACTTTTTTTCAAATTGCATGATCTATTTTTTCACAGCATTTGATAGAGAATTATTTTCTCTTTTTGATGGTCTAAACATTTCAACACCTGACAACAAAAATTTCGAGGAAAATTCAAATAAAATTTCCATCGCGGTAAGCCGTGGACATGATATGAAAATTGTGGATCTATGGATTTTTTCAAGAAATCACATTTAAAACTTGGCATATTGAAATGAAAATGTTTATTACAGAGTGAAATTTATTTGCTTTTCACATTAATAATTTACTTATGAATTCTGACAGTGTACCTAAAACATTAAAAAGTGATTACAAAAACTAAAACGTATGTAATACTGTCATTCGCTTTGACACATTCTTGTCAGTAAGTGCTTACGTTTATATCGAAAACCACTATTGTTGTTGTATCAACAAACAATTCAATTTTGTAAAATGAATTACTCTAAAGACGAGTTAGTTGACATGACGTTCATTTTTGAGGGGTCCTAGGGAAATTTAACTGTATTTAACATCGTTTCAGAAATTACTGGACAGATTTTCAGCAACCGGTAGCGTTCAAATCCAAACAGAAATAACAATGAATTTCTAGTGTTGGCTGCTGTAGAGGAGAACCTACATGTTAGTCAAAGAGAGTTATCTAGGGTGTACGACATTAGCTAGAGCACTGTGGGCAGAATATTACGAAAATACAAACACCACGATTATATTTCTTTAAACCAAGAAACTATTATATCAATCGTACAAATTTTTGCAATTAGGTGCCAGAACAGCTGCAGCTTGATTACGGTTTCACTTCCAGAATTTTATTTTCTGATGAGGCGACTTTTAAAAGTAAGTGTGCTAAATCGCCTTGATATGCATTATTATGCATCTGAAAATCCCCTTTGGATGATGGAAACAGATAGCCAAAGGTTATGGTCTTTAAACGTTTGGAGTGGTATCGTGGACGAACATTTGATTGGCCCCTTCTTCCTTGAAGAACGCTTACGTGGGGACATTTATAAAAATTTCCTGCGAAATGAATTACCACTATTATTAGAGAATGTGAATCTGCAATTATGACCAGAAATAATTTTCAACATGATGGTACACCACCCCACAATGCAAGAATAGTAAGGAAATTCTTAGATGGCACGTTCGCTACATGGATAGGAAGAAGTGGTACAATACAGTGGCCGCCCAAATCCCTCGACTTAACACCACTTGACTATTCTTTGTGGCTTCTCCATGAATTTTCGAGAATATGAAGATTAGACTAAGAGATGCACATTTTCATTCCCTTACTGTAGTTTAATAGGCCTAGATAATGTAGTGCGGCAAGCTCTAAAACTAATTTGTTGAAAAAATCCGCAGATGTACGATTTTATTTGCACTTTTCTCCAAATTCTTGTTATGTGAGGTCTTGAAATGTTTAGACCGCCAGAAAGATAAGATAATTCCCTATCAAGTGGTGCGAAAAAATAGGTATCATGCAATTTAAAAAAGAGTAAGGGGGCATAACCACTCCAAAACAGTTGAAGCTCGGAAACATCTGATCAAACATATTTATAGCCGTGTAACTATAATTCAATTTTTCTTAATGCTATTTTCCTATATCTCTAATATTAAACGAGTTATTTCACATATGCAGAAATATGACTCACCCTGTATAATACGCAATTAATGTGCATATAAATAATATGCATCCAAGAATTCTAAGTAAAGAATGCTTTATTTTAAGAAAATCAAACTATTGATTTAAGAACAACACCTAAACGCTTTCTGGAATTAAAGAAACTATTTACTATCCTCAAGAAAATATTGTTTTGTGTTATAATGGTTATAATTGCTTATACTACGAATCGCTTTCTTCAAATTTTCTGCAAGATTTTCTTGAATCAAGTTAACAACTGTCTTAAACAAAGTAATACAATTACTTCACTACAAGTACATACTTCTCTTAAGCGGAGAAAGAAACGCTAAGAAAATATTTTTTTTGATTTAAAACTGTTATTGTATTGCGAATAATTGAAACAGTAATTGTCTTAAATTAAGGCGGACAGTTTTCATACAAGTAAACGTTTCTCTGTGTGCATTACAAGGGAATAGAATGAGTGAAATAAGTGGCTTAAAAATATACAGGGGTTTAAAATAAGGTGAATTTTGTGTCATACTTGCATTGTTATAGAGCAGACTAGAGGACCGAGGGCTGACCGCATCAATAAATTACAGTATTCAACTACTTTAATTTTTTATACAGTGAAGTTCTAAAGTATACTACAAATCCAAGTGTCATTACATTTCCAGTTTTGTCAGTATTAGATGTTACACAAGTCTAGTATTTTACCATCGAGCGATTAATACTTTAAAACACTTGAGATGGTCGACAATTCGGCGTCACAAACCTTTTTTTAATTAACTGCTTGTACCAATTTAAGGAAAATTCCAAAATATTCGCCATTGTAGCTTCTGTATAAAATTGATTAATACTGATGTATATTCGAACAATACGGAAATGAAAAATCTAGCTTGGATAACCTTGATTAGTTTTTTAAACTGTTGAAACTGCTGTAAAGTTATGATGTAAACGGTCATGTAAATAAATCCATATAATATAATAGAACTGCTAATAATAATAACCTTTCAAATACGTTTCATAACATCTAACTCTTATTTCCTAAACGTTTTACACGTTACTATTAATAATTAACTAAATTAAAGGACAAAAATATCTAAGCGTAAATTGAAAATAAAAGCCGACATACATCTGTAAATCTTTCTGCCCAATCATTTTAAATAATTCGAAATGTATCCATCGCAGCCGTTCGTTCCCAAAATAAAACTCGACCTCATATAATTAGATCGGCATTTACAATGTGTCCTAATTATAGTTAGTCACTCGGAAGTGGATAAATGATCGCGGATCGTACAGACACTATTGTAAGCTCGTTTATCTTGTGATGCGGAAGCTGATCCTGTCAAATTCTCTAACCGAGAACGTCGAAATAATGGAACACGGATTCCAGATTTCGATGCAAGGCTTACAACTTATTTAGTGAAAATAGTTGTACTATTTATTTGTCCAATAAATTTTCGAAAATCTTTCTCTGAATAGAGAAAGATTTTCGAATGAAAATTTCAAATTGTATTGTTTCTCACCTTGAATTCCAAAACAAATTAAATTTCGCTACAAATATCTAATCGATTCTAGCATACCACAAAACCCGCATTAAGCTCTTTCCTTGTTCACATGTTCACATCCCAAATCAAATTATTTCTCTCTCTTTTTGTTTTCTTTTTTATTTATTTTTTGTATCAATATCCTTTCTACTCTTTAGGGTGTGTAATTCTCAATAAATTTATTCCAGTCCTTTCTGTTTGTTGCTAGTTTCTTAGCTTCTAACCATGTTTTTACTTTCTTCTGTAGAATGTTCCCATTTGGTCGTTCTCTTTTTCCCGGTCATTCTAGCTTCCCAAATTCTTTTAACAAGTATATTAGTGTTCAATCTTTGCAAGTGTCCCCACCATCCACGTTGCCTTTGTTCTAAACAATTTTCAATTGCTTGTACTTCAAATCCTTCTCTATTGTGTTGGTTTCTGACTCTATCTAGTCTAGTGACACTTTATACTCTTCGTAAATACCTCATTTCAGTCGCACAAATCTTACTTTTTCTTTTTGCATTAGCACCCATGACTTGCAATCAAACGTATACGGTTAGGTAAACAGCTTTATTAACTTTCATTTTCGTTTGTTTAGTTATTTCTTTTCTATATATAAAACATTTACTAAATGCGTGGAATACTTTATTGGTTATTCTCTTATTTTCCTGTCTTCCTGTCTCTTGATGTCTTCCTGTTTCTCCAAAAGTTGTTCCTAAATATTCAAAACTCTTAACCTGTACTGTTATTTCATCATTATAATCTTATAATTATAATCTTTGTTTTGGATGTATTCATTTTCATACCATTCCATTTTAAAACGTCATTCCATACATTTAAATTTGGTTCTAGATCGCTTTCCCTTCCTGCTATAATTGCGATATCAGCGGCAAGTATGCATTCTGTAACTCGACTCATTCTAGGTTCCTATTACCGATATTTGATGGTTTTGTCATTTGCTTTGTTTCCTTTATTGAATCATCCATAAAAGTAATGAAGAGGAGCGGATCTAGACTTTCTACCTGTCGTTCTCCTGGTTTAATGCTGAACATTTCCAACATCATATTTTTACTTATAACACTACACTACTTCTAGTTTTTCTGTAGAGACATTTAGTAAATCTAATCAATTTGCCATTTATATTTCTCTTATTTAAACTTTCCCATATTTTATTTCTGAGAATTTTGTCAAAATTTTCTCTTTCTCTATATCGATAAACCCCTAATAAACTGGTTATTTTCTTATTGTTCTTCTATTTATGATTTCTTTAATAATAAAGACATGGTTCTAGGTACTTTTAGCTTTACGGAATCCACTCTGTTCTTTGTCTAAAGTTGGTTCAATTTGCTTTCTTAATCTTTCTTCTACAGTTTTCTCAAATTGTAGTGGCAAGTAATTTATTTAAATTTCTATTAAAAATCAAAGCTGGAGGTGCTTTACTTTTTGCAAACCTTGAAACTTCTACCGGTTTTTTTAACCGTGGTGACGGCGATCGCATGGGTATTGATGGGGATCATGAGGGGTATTTGTCGGATTAACGGGGTGTCACTTACACACTTTAGTGTGTAAATGGTGTGTGTAAAATGTTCCATTGCTGGAATTGGAATCTTGGAATCTCCTCCAAGACTGCGACAAAAATCTATCCTTCATGAAAGAACTTCAACGTATTGCAGCTGAAGGTCCAAAATGGCAATCATGGCAAATAAAAAGCATACCGATTGGTTAGAGGAACCGACTCCCTGTATCTGCGTTTTATGAAAATTTCTTGAAGAGATGAAATGAAATTGGGTGGTATGAACAAGCAAACAACATTACTATATCTGAGACTATCCAGAAATGCGTTTTTTGAAGAATGCCAAATAACTCTGAAACGATGGCCTATGAATATGCGCAATATATAATTTTTTTCAATAATAAGTTGCACCGCCACAATTTACTATGCACTCATTTAGTCGACGTGGCATGCTGTCAATCAATTGATCAATATCTGTCTGTGGTATACCATTCTAAGCTTCCTGATTGATGCCATTCTTGTGCCCAGTTCGCTCTTTCGTTGCTCCATTCTAGTCTGGGGGCACGGTGAAGTGGGGTAAGGGGAAGACACAAAAAAACGGTGCGAATGCGGTCCATCAGATTTTATCCGGCGATAACATTGACATTCTGCGTACTACACCTCCCATCCAATGTATTGCAATTGAGCGAGTTGTGGAAAATCTGTCTCTTGTGACCAAAAGTCTTAAACGACGTTATTCACGATCTGTAGTGTCCCGGGGACGTCCAGATCCAAGGCGACGTTATTTGATCCCTTCTTCGAACCATCTGGAACAACATCTCACCACTGTTGCAACATCACGATTAACACGGCCAGCAATATCTCTAAGCGAAAATCCAGCCTCTCTCATGTCAATAATACGGCCACGTTCAAAATCATTTAATTGCCGATAATTTGCACGTTGACGAACTCTTAGCATTATTAAATGTTCAGAAGGCACTAGTTGACAAACAAATCGCAAAATTTACAGTTATTACACTACCAATTGTTTTATTTCACAAAAGTTACTAAGTGCAAACATACAAACAAAAAAAAACAATGGATGGATAGATTTTATTGAAATTTTAATGATTTCTTTGTTTCATCAAAATATGCACTTTCTGAAAATTTCATTAAAATTGATAAACAACTTCCATGTGTTGCGATTTTTACGAAATTCTGTATACTAATATATATATACACAGGGTTGGTCGCTCCCCGGGCTCGGAAGATGAGGTCTGATTGTGGCGTGGTTTAAAATTACGATGAATGGCTACCTAAAGTTGAATTTTTCTGTGGTACCTATTATAGATTATTGCAGATTCAAAAAAATATTTACCAAACGAACAAATTTTCCGTTCAGTTATAAAAAAAATCATTTGCTTCTAACAAACGTCAAGTTATTGCAAATAATAAGGTTTTTGTGGCAAAAAAACAGTTCATATAAAATAAGAAAAAGCTGTTTAGCTACCACAAATAGACAGTAAGACCGCTTGCCTCAACTGTTCACGTGAGCGTTTGATGAAAATAAACCAGTTTAATGGAATTAAATGAACCAATTTATTTGTTAGACATGTAATTTGCAAATGAAGTAGAGTTTATTTGTGCCAAGTAAACGATTATTTGGTGACATGAAATATTAAATGAACCCTTCATTAATTATATTAAAACTGTTTATCTATTCCAAGAAAAACGTTCATTCCCAACAAATGAACTGGCAAAACCGATTAAATCAGGATTTTCTTTTGTCGCCATTCACAAGTGTTCGCACTGCTTGTGGACTGTAGTTTTAGTTTAACTTGATTGACAACATTTTGGGTATTGTACGGTGGGTGATGAAATTAGAAACCTGCTCCAAGCATGGGGATTTCGGGACTAATGTAGGATATTTGAAGGTAGGTAACTTGCTTTATTTATCTTCTTTACATTTTGTATTACGTAAGTACTCGTACATCCTACATCGTACGTAAATAGTACCCAATACGTCCGCTATTATTGATTGCGACTAGTGTCCCCATATAAAATTTTAATTTGCTCACATTAATACCACCTTTGCGTCAAACATTAACGGCCAACGTTTCTCAAAATAGCAAATACTCTCATTCTATCACTAAGAGATTATTTGAGTGTTGCCCAGTTACGCTCAATAAGCATTTACGGTTCGAATAACTACTGGGTTCTGAATTGCGCATAATATTGGGTTAAGTTGGTATGACACATTTTTATTAAATTTCTTTTTGATGGTATTGTCTGTTTTGAATTTTCCGCAAAATTCTGGATAAAAGATTATTAACATGTTAGTGGTTTGAAATTTTCTCATTATAGCGGTTTTTGAAACTGAACTAGTTAGTATTTATTAAAAAATCCTAAAAATTTAAAAATCCTGAGTGTTGAAACAGTAATTTTGTCCCAGAATTTAACGATGATTCGAGAAATGCAATAAAATGTAGCATATCCCATTTTAAAAAATACAATTTTAGGTAAGTTTCAATATAATTTTAAACAATAACCACAATCAGATCTCATAAAGGAAAAAACCGTTTTGGTTCCTTTCATAAAGGCATAATCTTTCAAGTCCGCGGGGATGATTCACCCTGTATATAATAATTTGTTATGGCACAGTTCGGAGGGACACCCAATGATCTTAAAAACACTCTCAAAATATTAAATCTAAACAGCCCCTATCCTATTCTTATCATGTTTTTGTGTCTCATATTTTGAAAAATTAATACGGACCATAAACATTTTTAACATTTACAAATATATAGTAAATTACTATTCATCCGCATAAGACAAGTTCCGTATTTCATGACATGTATGTAAAACTAATAAAAAGAAATGAAAAATGGAGCTTGAACTATTAATGGCGTGCTTATTTCTTATAGGCGATATCTCATAACAAAAAAACTTGAATTGTAATAGTAAATCAAAGGCGAATACTAATTACATCCTAAGAGATTACACATGAAGTCTATTCAAAAAGATGAATAACATAGCATTCTCTAAATATAATTCAACATTAAAATACTCCAATCTACTCGAATACGAAGTTACGAAATATGCTAGAATTTTACTATTCTTTATTTAACAATAAATTAAAAAATATTGCACATCATAAGATGAAAATCAAAACACAGTAAGTCATTAATGTCATTTCGCGTAAAATATACTCTTTTTGAACTTTTTTAATCGTTTTCATCACATTATAAAAGCTTTACGCAGTTGTTAGCTAAAGTATACGAACTAATAATCATAACAAGGACAGATTATAAACAATACGCTTAAATTATGGCCTCCGAATATCAAATAGTAACTGAATGTAAAACTAATAATAGAAAAAATAAAAATTTCCGTAAAAATCGCGATTTAACGTAATGGTAACAACTTGTTTTGTAGTTTGATGTTCGTTTGGGGTTATTTACGTTGACAATGAAGCTTTGAAGGGCAGTTTGAATATTAGGAAACATTGTTTGGATTGAAATCGATACGTATAAATGATTTACTGTACGCAACTATAAATTAGGAATCGAATTTGACGATTCCTTTACAAAGAACTCTAGCTACATCATAAACTTCCTAAAATTTAGCGTAAGTAGATTAATTTTATTTTTTATTAGCATTTAGTTAATAGTATGGTTTGTTTTCACATTACGCATAATTGTGTACATAATTTTATATGGTGCATGCGTACCTTGTATCTTTGAATTCTGTATCTATCTGTCAAGAGCAGTGGTGAAGTATCCATTTGAGACCAAGTCTAACCAAAAATAATAAACCAGTATCCTGCATTAATTACGAAATGAGTTAGCTAATGTTTTTGTCGAAAACAATGGTTATAGTGGAATTTGCGGAATTAATATAATATTTTACAAGGGAACACCGGCAACCCGAAGACTCAAATTTTGATGAAACTCTAAAAACTGAGAGAGTACCCAAGCATAAGAAGCTTTTTTAACTGCTAAACCGCCCGATTTCGAAGTACAGCCCCCTCCGAAAATTTGCACGATTTGTAAATTTTTGCAAATATATTACACACTCTCAAGGATTATGCAAATTATTTTCGGAAAGGATATACATAGGGGAGACCGGGTACCCTGTTATATAACTTTATTATAAATAACCAATGTATGTAGATTAATACTCTATTGCAATATTTTAATACAATTTACGTCGGGTGAAAGAAAATGAATTTCAGAGTTAGCGAAAGCATCTTATTTGTTACATGTAATAGTACAAATAACAAAATTATAAAAAATAGCATAAAAATTCTGAAATAAACAAAAAACACCCATACTAAAATTCTGTTCGATTTCAATTTGCAATGATTCTACTAAGATTATCTATGTGACTAACACGGCAAACAGAACTATTTAGTATCTAGAAGGAATACTGTTGCGTTTTTTTTGAAGCACAGTGTATGTGCGTACTCTTCTTTCTGAGATCCTATAAGTTGTCGTCTTATTTTGGAAGTTTTGCATCTATTTTTCTCTTAACCTATGTGACAATCTCTTAAACTCCAGTCACACTGTATAGTTTCGCTTACCTTAATTTGTTAAATCTTTTTGCCTATGTTTCCCTTTAGAATGTATCGGTTTAACCTTCTTTCGCAGCCCTTGTTAGGTTTTTGACATTTTAGCTCATATATACTGTTGTTGGAGATTTTATTTACTTATGGCATTTCCTTTTAGTTATTTACCCTTTTGTTATTCTTTCTGCTATTTTGGTTATCAGATACTTCATTGGATCTGCTTTTCGTATTAATGGTAATTTTCTTACAGCTAAAACTTACAGTTAAAATTAGTCCCTTTATGTCTTTTCTCTTACTATTTTCCTCTTCAATTAGAAGTGTTTCTATTTACATATTCTACGTAGTAGGGATACGTATCGAACAGCTGATTTGTGTTAAGTGTTTGATACACGTAGTTCTATAACGTATTTCCGAATGAGGTAGAATTGTATTTCCCACTGTATTTGCGGCCTTTTGGTCGTTGAATTTTATCACTTGTTGAGACGTAGTGTACATGAATATGTGTTTCAGTTCGCGAAATAGGTTGAAAAACCTCCTAGTTAATCCAAAAGACAAACCGGATACGAACGAAAGGTCGACAATTTATAAAATTGTATACGGTGACTCTGATAAAGCCTATACTGGACAAACGAGCCAGACAAATGACACATTACCGCTAAGGGAGAATCTACTCGTCAAGTGTCACAAACCGCATGACATTAAATTATAAAACCTCAAATTAATTAAGAACGTAACTTTACCGCGAGAATTAAGCGCTTACGAAACTATTTATTAAAAAAGAATGCCAATTTGTTAAACCGAGAAAGAGGTCATCTTAGCCGTTCCGTGTTGATGGATTTATTAGGGAAAAATGACCACATGTTTTTTGTGTTACTCACCAGCATTTTTCCCTGTAGTTCCGAGTATTTCGTATAGTTTAATTTTAGGGTAGACAGGCAGTCGTACGGTTCGCAGTGGGAATCCACATATTCGCGAAATAATTATTAGGAATTAATTACATACATATTTCATATGCAGATACCTTAAATGCTTGAAAAACTTTCAGGTAGAAATTATTCAGAGATAAATTCTCCATAACATATTATACTCCATTATGGACCGTACAGTTTTCGCTGCATGTTTGTATTCTTAAATAGAAAACCTATATACTACAGCTTTGAGACGCTTCTCTTTAATTATTCGTGTCAACGCCTAGTTTCTACCAGATGACCACGTTACAAAGTTTGATTTGTCTTGAGCAAATTAATAATGAAACAACACCCAACAGATTTGTCGTTTCAAAGGTAATTCATACAAAAAGTAGTGCCGTGAGAAGTTTGGTATTTATCGAAAATAAAAATTGTTTTATGCATCCAGTACACACCACTTATATACCGTAAGAGCGAGTGTAGTATGCTTACCCGATTTTACAAGTGCTCAGCGCATCTAAATATGTGCTGTGTTGAATGTAACTGTGGAATGTTATTTGCTTATCAAAACTGTGCAAACGCAAATTCATTTGTGCACTTTGCTCACGTTATAAACGGCGTATTCGTTCACGAACATGTGCAAGCCACAACTTCGCTCCCGCATTTCCGAAAACAGCTTGCTCAGGTTCTAAACGATGTATGCGTTCACGTACACGTGTAAGACATGACTCCGCTCTCGCATTTCCAAAAAATGTCGATTATGCTAACTGATATGTAGAGCAACGCAAACTGCGCTGAAAGCCAGTGGCTGCCGCATAAAAGTTTACACAAAATAAACACGGCCGGGACAATTCGGTATAAGCGCCAGTATAACTGCGACTCGAAAGCCGATCTGTTGTGTATGCATCTACGCTGTCGTATACTATATCGTAGTTCTACGTTTGTTTTGAAAATGTTTCCTACGTCGCGAAAGCGACCAAAGTTGGACACAATAAGAGAATTTATTGCAGAAATGCCTGATTTAAAGTGTGATGGCGCTAAAATTCAATGTGTAGTGTGTAAAATAGATTTAATGTGTTGGTCGAAAAGTGATTGTCTAATTGTAAGGCACGTAAATAGTGCAGAGCATGTTTAAAAAAAAAATTCCACACGAGATTATGACAAATTTAAATTTAATTTATGTGTTTATTGCATGTAATTTACCATTTCATTTACTAAGGAAGAAAGCATACGTCTCGTTTTTAATGAATATTCGGACTTTAAGTTACCAAGTGAGAGAACATTACAGAGAATTGTGCTGTCTGCTCGTGAGCATGTCGAGAAAAGAATTAAATCCGAGTTGCAAGATAAAAAACTGTGGTTAGGTGTGGACGAAACAACAGATCGTAAAAAACATTCTGTGGTTAATGTAATGGTACGCACAATGGAACCACATCGACCGTCACCTCAATTTTACTAGCTTCCAGACGAATGCAACAATGTACTGCCGAAGTAATTTCAATGTTGGTGTTAAATACATTGGAAAAGTTTGAACTTTCAACAAATCAACTGTTGATGTTTATGAGTGATGGTGCCGCAAACATGCTTGCTGTAGGTCGATCTCATCAAAAACATTGTGCTAACTTGTTGCATATTACATGTAAAATTCATACTCTCAGTCTCGTAGCAGATAGTATCAGAAAATGTTATCCCGAGGTAGATGCTCTAATAGCACATACAAAAGCTGTGTTTGTAAAATCCCCAAAACGTATTCGGGAATTTCATAGACTATGCCCCGGTATTCCTGAACCACCACAATCTATTCTTACTCGTTGGGGAACATGGTTAGAGGCTGCATTTTATTATCTTAAATATTTTGAGAATATAAAGAACGTGATTTTAGAATTTGACCCAAAGGAAGCTGCGGCTGTCAAGGTAAGCCGCTTGAAATTTCAGGATAGCCAAGTTAAAGCAGATTTGGAAATTACTCCGAACAATTACGTGGGACTAGCGGATGCGATAGAAAAACTATAAAATTCTTCGGTGTCGTTAGTGGAATCTTTGCAAATAGTGCAACATGTTCACGCACAGCTATGCGCAATAAAAGACGCAAGAAATGTTTGTGTTTTAGAAAGGTTTGAAAGTGTTTTAGATAAAGACTCTGATGTTGGCACATTAAGACAAATTTGTGAAGGTGCGTCAACAGAACCGTTAAGTTATTTGAAAGATTATTTTACTTCCGCAAATATAACGTCACTTGATGTAGAACGTTCGTTTTCGGCATACAAAAACACTTTTTCTTCACGCCGCACTCACTTTGCCGAAACAACTTTGGAAACATATCTAATGTTACAAACATTAAATAGACATTATCCACTTTGTGATTTCACGGAGGACTCTTAAAAGGGTAAGTGTTTGAGCACGTATCACATTTAATTTATTTTGTGTAAACTTTTATGCGTCCGCCACTGGCTTTCAGCGCAGTTGCGTTGCTCTACTGATATGTTTGTGGGAACGCTAATAAATAAGCACAGAAATTTTTATGTAAACGCTTCATGAATCTTTTAATATCAGTGTATGGCACAATTTATTTTCGAGCGCCGTACAGGGGGGGCTTTACAACAAGTTTTTATTAGTTCATGAATAAGAGAGAAAAGAGTTAAGAATGAGATGGGATATTCTCTCCCAACACTTCCAGCCATTCATTTATCAAAAGACAAATGACAATGGGTGTCGAAGAGCAACGAAGAGTCCTTGAAATTGAATCTAGAGTGATATACGTGTACTGCGCAGCACACTATTTAAATTTAGTCGCAATTTTACATATTGAAATAACTGGTAACTTTGTAGTAATAATACGTAATATGATACGAGCTTCTCCAAGGCGATTGCCTCAGTTACGTAATTTACAGGCTTCTGAAAGTGACATTAAGGCCATTTTGCCTAACAAGATAGTGCTTCAGAATAAAAGTATAAAAACTATTCATTCAAACTACGAAGTCCTAATAATAAAAAAAAAAACAAATTGGTGCAAACGCCACAAGTTTTTTAAAATGCACGCAAAAATTTGAAATCATTTTCCTTTCAAAAGCTTTAATAACTGAGCAGGTTAACTGTCAATTACAAGCAAAGTCTTTGTGGTGTAGAAACGTAAAATTGTTAATTGACGACCATATTGAGAGTTTAAGTGTTGAAAGACAAATTGGCTTTCAGACTTTATGGGAGGAAGTAACCTAAAAGTCAAAAGCACTACAAATAGAACCTATAATGCTCAGGGTAAAAAAGATCCCAAAGACATTATATGAAGGAAGCGGTCCACATTTCTTTAACTTTCTAAAAGACCAATTCAGATGTGATTTTTTTAAAATGTTGGATTTACCGATCGTATTTGTAAACTCGCGGTGTTTGCCCTAGGCTTTACCGATGGTTCATTTACTTCCGAACTTTATTCTTCTGATTTTCATATAAACTTAAGTTACACCGAGATATGTTTTTAGACATATGCAGGACTAGGGGGCAAGAAGTAAAAAGCCTCAAGGACACCATAACTTTTTTAAAGAAATACGAAAACGAATCTTCGTTAAATTTACTCTCAGAATTTTTAACATTTTTCAAAATAGTTCTAACAATTACAGTGTCATCTCATACAGGTGAACGGTCGTTTTTGGCACTACGCTGTCTAAAAACATATCTTCGCTCTATAATCATTAATCAGTCAACAACGAGCCGTTCTTAATACATACAAAACTAGTGTTAATTTTGATCTGATGGTAAATGAATTTATTAACAAAACCGAAACAAGAAGAAATACATTTTATGTAGTTTAGGTATTTTCCCAAACATATTTTGTTCTAGATTATTTTTTTGTGAATAAAAGACAAAATGCAATGAAGTATTTTTCTTCGTCCCTAAATTTACAAAAATACCCTTTGGCCCTCTTATGATTTTGAAAGATGAGCTCTTGCTATAGCGTTCCTTGCTCCCATGTAGTTTTTGAAAACCCGGCGCCTATATTTTGCAGATTGTGTTGGACTGAGGAATTTCTCAATTTTTTTTATTCTGTCTATGTATGACAAACGTTTAAGACAAGAAACTTATCTGTGTAACTTCGGCGACATTATAGCTACCCGAATGTATGTATGCTTTGGGCAAAATAAACTGTTATCTTTTCACTCCTACCGTCAATCAAAACCAGATCACAGTCAGTACTGCGAAAATTCAATATAATTAACTTTCTTTATATTTTATTGCCAACTGGCGTCATCGTAAAAAGCGACGTAACCCATTTCCCTACAGACATAAAAACTGTTATATACATCGTATACCAATACATTATCGAAGCAAGCGTCGTCAATGCGTTACCAATCAACAGCGTAGAGTAAGGAAGCTAATGATGTGTAAACGATTGGCCATAACATAAACCCGTGATTAAATAGATCAAGCAAGTAAGTAAGTAGCTAACCAACCTGTGACGGGAGCCTCTATGTCTATCATTGTTTTTTCGGCGCGCAGCAGCGCTGCGCCCTCATTGATTATTCGGAGTGCGGCTTGCTCGTCAATTCGACCTTCCAATATGAAGTGTTGCTTCAACACATCAGGTCGCGGTTTCGCTGATCGTCCATCGAAGACCTCGGCGATGGTTAATTTGTGACTTGGTGGAAATGGAACCGCTGAAACAAAAAAAAAAAGATTAAATCACATAATCAAACTGAAGCATATAAAAGTTGGTTTATACAAAAGGTTGAGCAAATGTTTCAGAAGACCTGATTTTTGAATAAACTAATAGTTGAAACAGAATTGTCTTGAATAAAAATATTTATACATCTTTTAAGCTATTCACTAAAATATACAAATATTTTATTATTTAAATTAACTTTTTTCAAACGAGTTAATTATGGAAGAATTAAATATTTGTTAGTTCCAAAACGAATTTGAGTAAATAAATAAATCAATAAAATAAGTCATTATTATTTAATTTTTAAAATAGAACATGAGGGACTTATAAACAAATACGGACGTTCAGCTGCCCATGCTGTGGGGCTTAGGCTTAATGTATCCCTACACCGAATTTTGGACTAAAGCAATAATAAAAAACAAAAAATATCTTGAAAATATATTCCCATAGTTTTTAAGTTCAACAATGGCGTATACTAATTTTTGAAAGCTAACAAACTTGTCCTTATTACACAGAAAAAGAGTTAGAATTACTTCTACAATTGTAGCAAATATCACTACAAATAGTTTTAGGAGCCGTGACGCGGACAATTTTTAGCAGTTAGTGAAACAATATTGTAGGAAACAAGAGCGGCGCAAAACTTGCAACCTTTATTGAAACGTTTATTGAAACATTTATTGAAATGCTAATGTAACGAATTTTAGCATCTCCTATGTTAGTATTTACAGCTTACTACTATTCGCTCGAGCAAACCACAAGATAATTCTAAGGAAATAATTTCAAACGTCTCATTTTAACAACTACCACTTTATGCAGTGTTCTTATGCTAAGCTACGGAAAACCCTACACTAAAAACAGTCGTGAGCGCGGAGACCCAAACTCAGAACTCCGAGACCGATAGCTGGGCACATTGTGCATTACGCCATCAGTGCCATTAATGCCGAAAATGATTTGATCATACAAACAGATCATTTATTAGAAAAGAATGAAGTTTTCGTTACGACACCTGTTAGTGAATAACCAATACTATCTGGACAGGAAACGTTTAGTTCATGCATTTACCATTCGCTAACGTGAACGCGGTGCTTAAATTTATCTGACTCATTTAATTATTTGTTCGTAACCCGTGAAACATACAGCAATAGATAAGTTGTGCTGCATTTGCCCAATCGTTTAACGATATTTTGGTGTGATTCCTCAAATTGTGTATTTTTAGAGAAATTAGAAAAAGGTGCCAGTGTTACCGAATTATCGAAAATTCAAGGTGTAGCAAAGTCTACAATTTGCAGTTTTAAAAATAAAGAAAGAAAAATCAAAACAAAATGCATTATACAGGTGGTTCTTACAACAGCATGCAAAAAATGTTCCCTTTGGCGGTTCAATTATTAAACAGAAAGCAGTAGAATTGTATACAAAAGTATATCCTGGAATATTTATAGCAAGTGATGGCTGGCTCCAGCTATAGGGCATTAGATTTTTGAAAATCACCGACGAAAAGTTATCTGCTGCACCTGAACTCGATCCATTTAAAAGAACCCTTGAAATTACTATGAAAGAATTGAAATTAAATGAACATCAATTATACAATGCTGACGAATCTGGATTATTTTGGCAGTTATTGCCTAATAAAACTTATGTGTCTCTCCAAGAAAAAACCGCTCCAGAAAGAAAACTGCAAAGCAACATTTCACTTTTTTGGTTTGTACAAATGCTAGTGGACATCATAAACTGAAGCCTCTCGTAATTGGTAAGAGTAGAAATCCAAGATGTTTTAACAAGTTTAAAAATCCTGTAATATAAAAAAGCACAAAAAACGCCTGGGTGGATGACAGCAGACCCTTTCAAAAACTGTTTTTTTCAGCATTTTGTGCCTGAGGTAAGCCATGTATTAAATAACTAATGCTAAAACTTGAAATCTAAATTTTAATGCATATACATAGGTTAAAATGTATGCAAGGCTAAACAATCTTCCCCAAACCGCAGTTCTACCTTTGGACAATACATCATCACACCCACCTGCAAATGAGTTAGTTTCAGATGACGGCAAGATTTTTGTAATGTACATGCCTCCAAACGTCACTGCACTGATTCAACCGATGGATCAAAATGTCATTAGGTTGACCAAATTACACTATAGAAACAATTTACTTCCATTACTTCCATTATTTCATGTGAAAATGTTGGGGAAGCTTTAAAAAAACTGTAACATAAGAAACGCAATTGTAAATTTGTATGCTGCGTGGGAAAAATTAGATCCTCCTATATAATAAATAAATGCTGGCGCAATAAGATGCCATCTGAGAACGAATTTGATGAAGAAGATGATTTGCCCTTAAATGTTTCAAGAACAAGATGGTCCTCTGAACAGAATGTTATTAAGGAAACGATTCAACTACTACAGACAATTCGTAATGTAAGAATTCGGTTCTTATAAATTTCAATTTATCGAATATTTTTTTAATGTTGAATACACAGACAACGATATAAATGAATGGATTTTATCCATGAAGACAATGAAAAAGAACATAAAGAAGAAGAAGATGATGTTGAACCAGTATCTCATGATGAAGTAATTAAGTATTTAAACATTGTTCTTAAATGCGCAAAGCAAAATTTTTCAATACATATAAATGAAATTATAACATTAAAAAATATAATGGAAAAGGCTATAGAATGTAAATTATTAGCAAGACGCAGGCAAATAAAAATTACTTCCTATTTTACACATATATAATAATGAATACATTATTGCATTAAATTTCGTTTAATATATATTAAAATATAAAAGGGAGAATAATTTTCTTTTTATTAACCTCGCCCGCAGTACATTGAACACCTTCGATTTCATGAACAAGCCCTTGTACTATTCTGTTCACGTTATCGCGAGTCTACTGTATTTACAATATTACCTTTACTAAACCTGTCAGGTATAGCAGTTCCAACAAATTATTTTGAATTATACTTCCAAAGCCAAACTATGACTAATTGCTGATTGCGCCTATGTTGATAACTAGAGCAACGCAAACTGCGCTGAAAGCCAGTGGCTGATGCATAAAAGTTTACACAAAATAAACACGGCCGGGACAATTCGGTATAAGCGCCAGTATAACTGCGACTCGAAAGGCGATCTGTTGTGTATGCATCTACGCTGTCGTATACTATATCGTAGTTCTACGTTTGTTTTGAAAATGTTTCCTACGTCGCGAAAACGACCAAAGTTGGACACAATAAGAGAATTTATTGCAGAAATGCCTGATTTAAAGTGTGATGGCGCTAAAATTCAATGTGTAGTGTGTAAAATAGATTTAATGTGTTGGTCGAAAAGTGATTGTCTACGGCACGTAAATAGTGCAGGGCATGTTTCAAAAAAAATTCCACACGAGATTATGACAAATTTAAATTTAATTTATGTGTTTATTGCATGTAATTTACCATTTCATTTACTAAGGAACAAAGCATACGTCTCGTTTTGGAATGAATATTCGGACTTTAAGTTACCAAGTGAGAGAACGTTATAGAGAGTTGTGCCGTCTGCTCGTGAGCATGTCGAGAAAAGAATTAAATCGGAGTTGCAAGATAAAAAAACTGTGGTTATGTGTGGACGAAACAATAGATCGTAAAAAACATTCTGTGGTTAATGTAATGGTACGCACAATGGAACCACATCGACCGTCACCCTCAATTTTACTAGCTTCCAGACGAATACAACAATGTACTGCCGAAGTAATTTCAATGTTGGTGTTAAATACATTGGAGAAGTTTGAACTTTCAACAAATCAACTGTTGATGTTTATGAGTGATGGTACCGCAAACATGCTTGCTGTAGGTCGATCTCATCAAAAACATTGTGCTAACTTGTTGCATATTACATGTAAAATTCATACTCTCAGTCTCGTAGCAGATAGTATCAGAAAATTGCATCCCGAGGTAGACGCTCTAATAGCACATACAAAAGCTGTGTTTGTAAAATCCCCAAAACGTATTCGGGAATTTCATAGACTATGCCCCGGTATTCCCGAACGACCACAATCTATTCTTACTCGTTAGGGAACATGGTTAGAGGCTGCATTTTATTATCTTAAATATTTTGAGAATATAAAGAACGTCATTTTAGAATTCGACCCAAAGGAAGCTGCGGCTGTCAAGGTAAGCCACTTGAAATTTCAGGATAGTCAAGTTAAAACATATTTGGAAATTATTCAGAACAATTACGTGGGACTAGCGGATGCGATAGAAAAACTACAAAATTCTTCGGTGTCGTTAGTGGAATCTTTGCAAATAGTGCAACATGTTCACGCACAGCTGTGCGCAATAGAAGACGCAAGAAATGTTTGTGTTTTAGAAAGGTTTGAAAGTGTTTTAGATAAAGACTCTGATTTTGGCACATTAAGACAAATTTGTGAAGGTGCGTCAACAGAACCGTTAAGTTATTTGAAAGATTATTTTACTTACGCAAATATAACGTCACTAGATGTACAACGTTCGTTTTCGGCATAGAAAAACACTTTTTCTTCACGCCGCACTCACTTTGCCGAAACAACTTTGGAAACACATCTAATGTTACAAATATTAAATAGACATTATCCACTTTGTGATTTCACGGAGGACTCTTAAAATGGTAAGTGTTTAAACACGTATCACATTTAATTTATTTTGTGTAAACTTTTATGCGTCCGCCACTGGCTTTCAGCGCAGTTGCGTTGCTCTATTGATAACACATTTATTTCGACATAAACTATTGGGCAATAGGTACAAGAGGGCATACCGTACCGTTCCGTAGGCGAAATTTACCAATGTATTATTTTAAATATGAATTTAGCGGTGATGGCCAGTATTGCAAAGCCCCTATTGCTTGCTATTGTCAGCAAGGTAACAATAATATTATGTGACTATTTTGTAAAGAAATTTTAAATACTTTAAGTAATTTTATGTACAATATTCACCTATTTTTACAGTAAAAGATCAACTTAGTGATTAAGGTTTAGTTTTCTTCATTTCAATATTGTTCTGTTGTTTCGATGTAGGTTACGATATTAACATATTGGCCTTCTTGGAGTAACTAACATATATGCTGTATAAACGCTGTCACACTACCAACTGTAAAATACGAATTTATCATTTTTTAAAATATGTATATGCCAATTGAATTATACTCAACAGTTTAACATATAAGTAGTTATAAATTGCTCCGGTTTAGCACATATTATCACATAATAATTAATTATTTTAAAGCGCCTATTACCAATTAACGCAATTCGACTATCTTACAACTATTAGTATTGAAGTATACCGTTGGCGATACATGTTTCTGTTAACATTATTTTTTACATTTGTGCCGTTCGTTAAATTATTGCTTATTTAATGCCTATTTTGGTTGTCGTATTACTTATTTTATTAAAATCAGTCCGTATCAGGAATTTAATAAATAAACACGTTTCTTGGTGACTTTATCACGCTAAAATGCCGAAACATTTGCGTAAAGAAGCGAAAGAAATGGTTGCAGTATTAATATGGTGGGAGTTTTCGCACACGCAAAGAAACGTTTACTTGTGTCAAGACTGTCCGCCTCAATTCAAGACAGTTACTGTTTCAATTATCCACAATGCAATAATTTTTTGAATCGAAAGAAACATTTTCTTAGCGTTTTTTTTCTGCGCTTAAGAGGAGTATATACTTGAGTTACGAAGTCGGGAATGCGTTCGCGGAATATAGCCCGTGGGCGTTCGTGGTCGAGCTCCAGGAAATCCTTGAGTGTTATAATACGATATGTATAATATGCTTTTATTCTTTATGCAAGATGATTCGGTAGTTAACTGTAGAACAGTCAGAATGAAAATTTATTAATAAAGAAGTTTGTGGCAATTATATTTGTTTCTTTTTAAAAATCAAAAGGTCGAATAGAAATTGCTAACTGGCGCAGTCAGTAGGATTGAACTGTGACGAAAATCGAATCAAAATTTTCGTGTTTCGGTTCGTTTCAACGATTTACACGGACACCTACGCAAGTGAAGTTTCACGCGAGTGGATAAACTTTTCCAACAACGTGTGAAGAAAACACCAGGAAGTGCAGCACACCGAATCGTGGTTCTAAACATCGAATCAACCCATCTAAAATTGGTGGAACCAGGAGCAACAACAGGAGAAGTGAGGAGCAAACAAGAAAAGTGAAGATCGAACGAAGAAACTCAAATGTATTGTACCGCAATTTTGCTGTAAGTCATTTGAACATTTTTTGCATGCATTTATCGCCAGAATTTCCATTTTACCGATCCTAATCGATTAATTTAATTATATTGCGTCGATTTGAATGAGCTTTTCGGAAGACGACTTATCGGATTTTGCTACTGATCAATCGGAAGTGAACTCTGATAACGCGGCTAGACGAACAGATAGCGATTTAGACGAATTAGTAGGTAGGTTAAATTCTATCAACTTGAATAACGCAAATAACGCAATGGCTCGTCCGGAAATCACAAAGAATCACATTGATTTAATACCTGTATACGAGGGGGATCCGAATACTTTGTCTATGTACGTAGGGGCGTGCGAATATCTAGCGCAAACTTTTGGAAACGCGAATGATTCTGCGGATGTTGTTAACGGTTTTCTTTTAAGAATATTTCAAGCGAAATTAGCAGGGAGAGCGTTACAGCTAGTTGGTAGCAGGGAAGTTATTGAATCATGGTACGAATTAAAAAATTTATTGCAACAAAATTTCTGTGATCAGAGATCAGAACGGTGCCTAGTCCAAGATTTGATGCAAATACGACCAGAGAGGGGAGAGACGGCTTATAATTTCGGTATCAGATGCAAAAATCTCTTAAATTTAATTCTTACAAAAGTCAAATTAGCGGAAAATGATGTTAACAGACGACGAATAAAAATGGAACTCCATAACGATACCGTTCTCCAAGCATATCTAAGGGGAATCGCACAATTTGGAGATATTGGACATAGGGTTAGATTTAGAAATCCCGCGAATATTGAAGCCGCGATGTCATACGTACTCGAGGAAGAAAATTTCAGTTATTTTGTCAAACAACCAAATAACATACATAACATAGAATTTAAGCCGATGAAACAACAAGCACCTTTGCGTCAAAATTCATTTAGTATAACTAAACCGAATGTGCAAAATGTCACAAATCCAAATCGAATTATACCGCAAACAAATCAGCGTCAATACCAGCCAACGCAACAATCGTTTCGGCAACCAATGATGCTTCAAACACCATCATCATCATTCAGGTATTCGCCTCAAATTCGACCCCAATGGCCTCAACAGGTACAACAAGGAAGACTTTACGTACCACAAGCGAGCAAGCCACCGCCGTTTAATTTTGCAAAATCACCTGGACAACTGGAGCAACGTCGACAGCCCAGGTCGACGCCAATGGAACTCGGAACTATAACAGCACGCACACAAAAACCTACATCTTTCCAATTTAGGTCAACTAGCAAACCAAATTGGGTGTCAGAAGAATTATACCATCAGACTAATGAAGACAATTTATGCTATGAAGAAGAACAGCATGAAGAACACCAATACTCTACCGAGGAGGTCCAGTATTACGAAGAAGGCTTACAAGACCTAGGACAGGGAAGTTACGATGAAGAAGAGGCAAATTTTACTATACCGGCCTCGAACAACAATCAGAGATGACTGAAGAGGAACCCGACGAATGCATCAAACTAAACACAAACACATCTTCTAAATTACCACACATATTATTACCGGAAATTAACGCAAAATTTTTAGTAGATACAGGTTCGTCAAGATCCATGGTAAGTACAGGAAAGGTTACTGAATATTTTTATGACTATGTAGTGCATAAGCCATTTACAATTCAAACCGCACATGCAACCACAGACCATGATTACGTTATAAATATACCATGTCTAAAAACTTTTAAAGCACCAAAAGAGATATTAAAGTTTCACGTTTTTGATTTTTCGGAAAATTATGACGGATTAATAGGAGTAAATTTAATGAAGCAATTAGGCGCTGTAATTGACGTTCCTAACGGAGTAATGCGCACGAAATTTGGAGAAATCAAAATTCATTGGGAAAATAGTAAAATAAATATAGGGCCACGCGAACGAAAAATAGTTAGAATACCGGTTACGAAAAATTACGCAAATATTATAATAAATCATCAGGTAATAGCACCCGGTGTCGAAATTCCAACTTCTATAACCAATACAAAAGATTTTTACGCAATAACGGAGGTAGCAAATTTTAACAATTACCCAGTAGAAATCGAAATAGAAAAACCGATTACCGCCGAAATATATCACGCAAAAAATGAGTCAATCAATGGGCAAATACCATATAACGCTAGACAAATAGAACAGATGCAAATTGAAAATGTTCTTAATAAGCTTCGCTTACAACATCTTAACGCGGAAGAAGCGGACGCTATAGAAGGGATATGTCTTAAGTATAAGGACATATGTTATGATGATCGATTGCCTTTGACTTTTACTAATAGTGTAAAACATCGATTAAATATGAATGACGACACACCAATTTATTTAAGACCATATAGAAAGAGTCCTCAGCAAAAGCAAGAAATTAAAAAACAGGTCAAGAAACTTTTAGAACAGGATGTCATTCAGGAAAGCAGTAGTCCATGGTCAGCACCGGTGAGCATCGTGCCAAAGAAGATGGACGCTTCCGGAGAAGTAAAATATAGGATGGTCATCGATTACCGAAGGTTAAATGAGCAGACGATCGACGATAAGTATCCTATTCCTAACATCACGGACATATTGGATAAACTCGGAAGATCACAATACTTTACTACGTTAGACCTGGCATCTGGGTATCACCAGATCGAAATGGACCGGAAGGACATTGAGAAGACTGCATTCTCTACAGAGCAAGGACACTACGAATATAAAAGAATGCCATTTGGCCTGAAAAACGCGCCAGCGACATTTCAGAGGATGATGGATAACGTTCTACGTGGATTGCAGGAGGATGTCTGTCACGTTTACTTGGATGATATAATAATCTACTCTACAAGTTTACAGGAACATCTAATGAAACTAGTTAAGGTATTCGAACGACTAAGAGAGGTTAATTTAAAAATACAGCTAGATAAATGTGAATTCCTGAACAAGGAAGTTGCATATCTGGGGCATGTAATCACGAAGGATGGAGTACTACCAAATCCAGACAAAATAGAGGCAATTAAAAGATATCCCATTCCGAAAACAACCACCGAAATTAAATCTTTTCTTGGATTAATTGGCTATTACAGAAAATTTATAAAAGATTTCGCGAAGTTAACGAAACCACTAACCAAATGTTTGAAAAAAGGGGCTAAAATCGTAATAGGGGAAGATTATAAGAAAGCATTTGAAACATGTAGAAATATACTAATGGATGCACCAATATTACAATATCCAGACTTCCAGAAACCTTTCATTTTAACAACAGATGCTTCGAATATCGCTGTAGGAGCTGTCCTTTCACAAGGAAAACTGGGAAGTGACAAACCTGTAAGTTACGCTTCTAGAACACTTAGTGAAACTGAGCAAAAATATTCGACCACCGAAAAGGAACTACTGGCAATTGTGTGGGCCACAAAGTATTTTAGACCGTATTTATATGGCCGCCGTTTTGCAATATATACAGATCATAGGCCGTTAGTTTGGCTTAGTTCATTAAAAGAACCGAATTCAAGATTAGCCAGATGGAAAATCAGATTAGACGAATTTAATTTCGATATCGTCTATAAGAAGGGCAAATACAATACGAATGCTGATGCGTTATCTCGTATAAAAATAAATGCGATGGAGACCGAATCTATGGCCAATAACGCCGGAGATAATACCGAAGAACTTCTTGAAGATATTCGAGAATTCCTAAATGAAGAAACGGGAGATCTACCACAAATACCGCAAGAAACGATCGACGAAATCGTCGCCGCAAATGAAGACACAGATACAGCACCGGAGGCTGAACTCGAAGAATTGAGAGAAACGGCTCATTCGAATGAAAATGAAGAACCAGCGCAATCAATTCCATCGATGGATGAAGCAATAGATAGTAGAAGTCCTCAATATCATTTTAGATATACTCATTTGAACCAACTAAAAGTGGAATTTAATCAAGATCAAGGCAAAAAGATTTATTTAGTACAAGTACCAAAAGAAAATAACGCAGAACAACTCTTTAATTTTATTAGAGAATATATGGACCGAGGAAAACACTATTTATACTTCGAAAAGGAACAACTTTACAAAGATCTTTGCAATGTGTATATAATGCATTTCAACAACAATGGACCGAAACTATATAGGTGTTTACGAAAATTACAGATCATCGAGAACGAAGAGCAACAGCTGGAAATTATCAAAAACTACCACGAAGGCAAGACCAATCATAGAGGTATCAATGAGACGGTCAAGCATTTACAACGGCGATACTATTGGATGAACATGAAGAACACGGTGACAGCGTACATTAAAAGATGCGAGATGTGCAACCGAAGTAAATACGATAGACAAGCACCACACCCAGAGCTTAATGTAACCGAAAAGGTCGATCAACCCTTCCAGAAGATCAACATGGACACCTTTGTCGCAGGTGGAAAAATATATCTAACCTGTGTAGACGCTTTCACGAAGTTCGCACAAGCAATACCCGTACGAAGCAAAAATGCAGTAGAATTGGCTGAAGCAATTATAACATACTTTTCTATGTACGGTGTACCAGAACAAATTATTATGGATGGAGGCACTGAATTTACGAACGAATTAGTGACCGAACTTCTAGACAAACACAAAGTAAGTACACACATTACAACCCCATATAATCCAAATTCGAACAGTAATGTAGAACGAGTACATTCGACTCTATCGGAGCATATCCGATTGTTACGAGAAAAGGAGCCGAACGAAGATATTGGAAAGTTGATGAAATTAGCAATAATCGCTTATAATAACACAATACACTCAACCACAGGATTAACACCACTAGAACTAACACTAGGACACACCAAATCACGAGACCCATTCGATATTTGTTATGATCGGACATTCTATAACAACTATTTAACACGACATGTAAACCGTTTGAAATTGCTGTATGGAAAGTTAGGAGAAGAGATTCAAGGAAAGAAAACAGACACGATCCAAAAACGAAATACCAAGTTGAAAACACGACCGCTAGAAGAAGGACAGAAAGTATATGTTAAGAAACCGGTAGGTTATAAAAGTAAGGTAACACCTAGGTATTCCGGGCCGTATGAGGTGAGAAGGGTATTCGAAAATGGTACGGCAATAGTAACTGATAAAAATAATCGAGAACGGAAAGTACATGTAAGAAATCTTAAGTACGGTATTGTTCCAGATTCCTCATTGGTATCGGAGGATCAGCCGGGGACATCAAAATAACTAGAGTCAAGGAAACAACAGGGTTGCTACCCCTAAAGCTAGGAACAGCATGGAATACTGTGACATACTGGAAGTTTATTAATACACATAAATTAGATCACATATTAGAACAAGCTAGGGATTTGGAAGGTAGATGTAGAAACTGGATGAGTATTACTCGCAATACGGGAGCACATACCGATAGCTATGCTTTAGAAGTAGAAAATTACAATAAGATTTTGAATTACAACTTAGATTTAGTAAATAAGAAAATCAGACACTTAATTCCTAAACATAGATCTAAAAGGGGAGCTATTAATATAGCAGGAAGCATTATTAAGGCAATAACTGGCAATCTAGACAACGAAGATGCGAAAAGATATGACGAAGCCATCACTAAAATGATTGATTCCGGAAAGAAAATTAAAACTATTCTGGATAAACAACTAACTCTTACATTAAATACTATAGATACATTCAATAAAACAGTCAAGACGATACAGGATAATCAACTAATATTACAAAGCAGAATAGAAGAGATAGGAAAGGAAATTAATGACTCAAAATATCGATTAATTGGAAATGAATTACGAATCCATATATACGCTATTTTTAATCAACTAACATTTTTGATAGAAACCGTTAATAATATTCTAGATACATTGATCACTGCCTTAACGTTTTCCAAATTACAGATTTATCATCCTTCGATTGTCGAACCGAATGAACTATTGCGTGAGATAGTAGAGCTTCAAAATTATTCACTTCTCGCGATTTATCGTTAGAACCTATTAGAGGCGATTTTCATTATTTAAATAAACTATTTAAAGTTAAAGCTTATATTAAAGATCAGACAATTGTTTATATAATCTTTGTTCCTTTAGTTGAGCCTGAATCTTTTACTTATTACCACTTATATCCTTTACCCATACCTATAAATGAAACCTTTTTCCGATCAATCAAACCAACCTCTAATTTTCTGGCAATAAATGAGCAAAAATTTGTGTTTACCAAGTTTCAATGCAATGAACTAAAAGCGACGGAATACATTTGTGATCATGGTGAAACCCACCAAGTAATAACATCCTCGCCGTGTGAAGTCCAACTGCTCATGTATTCCAATAAGTACGATAACTGCGTACATGTTTCGGAAAAATTGGAAAATATCAAAATTACCAAGTTATTAAGTAATCAATGGCTGATGTCATCACCAAACGCCACATTAGTAAAAAAGATTTGTGATAAAGATCAGGAAATAGAAAAATTGAGTGGTACATTTATTATTGCTATGACAGAACAATGTGTGATAAAAATCGGTCATATAACTTTACGTTCGCAAGAATCACTACGCGAATTAAAAGTTCCGAAGTTACCAGATTTAAGTATCAATCATAAAAGCATAGTTCAAAACAATCACATTAGAAGTGCGGGAGAAATTAGAGAACTAAATTTACAAAACCTGTCGGAAATATACGCGAATTTAGAAACTCTTCAACACGAAGTAAGAAAAATAAATGATGTGGAATTTCACGAAAAACCGATATCAATTTGGGCAATAATAATAACTGTAATCATTGCTATATGGTTTATAGTCGCTTTAGGAAAGTACCTATATAAAAGAAGAGAGGTAACCAAGCAGTCAACCGACAACCAACCAGCAGCCGAGGCAGAAGCCAGCCACCCTGTGGACAAGAAGAGAAAACATCCCTTGTCGCTACCACTCCACGGAGATGTTTCCGTCTAAGCCCCCAGGAGTTACGAAGTCGGGAATGCGTTCGCGGAATATAGCCGTGGGCGTTCGTGGTCGAGCTCCAGGAAATCCTTGAGTGTTATAATACGATATGTATAATATGCTTTTATTCTTTATGCAAGATGATTCGGTAGTTAACTGTAGAACAGTCAGAATGAAAATTTATTAATAAAGAAGTTTGTGGCAATTATATTTGTTTCTTTTTAAAAATCAAAAGGTCGAATAGAAATTGCTAACTCTTGTAATGAAATAGTTGTATTTCTTTGTTTAAGACATTTGTTAACTTGATTCAAAAAAATCTTTCAGAAAATTTGAAGAAAGAGAACGGCCGTTATAACACAAAACAATATTTTCTTAAAGAAAGTAAACAGTTTTCTTAATTCCAGAAAGCATCTAGGTATTGTTCATAAATCAATAGTTTCCTTTTCTTAAGATAAAGCATTTATTTACTTAGTATTCTTGCAATGCATATTATTTATATCCACATTATTAATTGCATTAACCTTGTTGTTAAACTGTACGACATATCTGTACATAGTGCAGTAAATTATTCTCATTGAAATACACATGAAAAAAGGCTGTAGAAACCAACTTAATGCCAACATAAATAGCCCATTCTAGTGATGGAATTACTTCCGGCAAAAACAATCTAAGAAGAGAAAAGCACTAACGTGTTTTGCTCCTGCCCACATTGTTGTTGATCTCTTAGTTTATGGCACTGATCTTCAAAAACAGCACTGAAATATTTCCTGGTGCCACCTAGTTCCGAGAGATATAGTCATGCCGTCCTAGATAATAGTGACAGAAACCGGAATACAGATGCCATACTTACCCATACAATGATATAACCTTTAACGTACAACGTTTGATAAACATTTTCAAACGATACCGGTTAATGTATTTTTTTTCTTTTTATTAGTATTTACCACGTGTACTAATTTAAATGTAGTTTTTTTAAATATATAATAAATAATAATAAAAAAAGGCATAAATAAACTTTAATATTAACTCATTAATTATTAAACTACATAAAAATAATCCCTGTTTAATTACATTATTAAAGAAATAATTTAATTATACTGTAACGTACAAAAAAAACGTTTTCATTACTTCATTCACTTGCTCTTAATTTTAATTATTAACTTTACGTTTTTTTTTCCATTTTTGTAATTTTTCTTTTATTAGGTACCCTTGTAGCTCGCCTGATGATGTGTTTTTTTAACAGGAAACCGGTTGCCTGATTTCTCAATAGAATTTTGCGAGATCTGGACCATTTTTTCATTCCTACCTTTAATATGAATATTTTCCTAACTTAAAACTAAATAATTTACTTGGAATGAGCATTTTCCTGTCTTGAATTTTTTTGATTTTCTAACCCTAAAAAAATATTTACTTAATACGAATAAAATTTCAAGAAAATTGTTTTCTGATATTATACATTTTTATAATCTTCAAATAAAAATATTTTCTTGAATAGAGATTAATTTTTGCAAGATCTATTTTCTTGATACAAGAAACCATTTCTCTGCGTGCATTCGCAGTGAAAAACTGTAAACCCCTGACTGATCCCAAAGCAAATCAACAAAAGTTTAAACCTGTGTTAAGTGTTGATGATGGTACAAAATCATCTGTAAGGAATGTTACATAGGAAATGTATTGAAGTAATAAGTACGTATGTATATGATGCATCAATTTTAATTTACTTCTAAATATTTTGTTATTTTAGAAGAACACATTACACGAAGTAGTATGTCACAAATTTTGAAGGCTATACATGCCTTTCCTTTTATTCCTATTATTTAAAAAAACGGTTGTCGTTGGGGAAAAGGTTCAACAGAAATGGATGGAATTGCCACACATAGGAAATGCTAGGTCATTTTTTTGCAATCATGTTAAAAATTTGCGCACCAGTTATTGGCTGTTTGTCTATTTAGACGAAACAAGGATTTTTGGAAATGGCTCCGTTGATCTTTCATGGCAGCACTCGACAAGGTGTTAAGAAAACAACAACTGAGGGCAAAAGGTGTGTACATGTACAATATTCTTTAGATTAGAAGCTTATTTTTTAAATATTTGTAAATTGCATTGTAGATACATTATTCTACACAATGGCAGTGCTGATGGGTTTATACTTGATGCATCCCATGATATTTTGTTCGATTACTCGAAACTTTGATTATCACGGAGAAATGAATTATGAAAGGTTTACTCATTGGTTTGATAATTACTAGTTATTATTTTAAATTAGTTCGATGTCCTACCGGAAGTTGGAAAAATGTGTATATTTAAAACTGGTTACAAAGTAAGATTTCCTTCGAGATTGATAAGTGAAAAACACGTATTGTAATAAGCACTGTTGGTCGAGGCGGACATGGTGCTAACAATTACACTAAAATGTAAGAAGTCCTAAGCACCATCACAAAGACAACATGGGAAAATACAATTCATTACACTAAAAACGGTGAAGTGGGGCGTTAGGGAGGTGGAATTTAATAGAGATGTCAGTCCAATAATTATACACCTGGCAGAAAGTGACTCGAATACCGTAGTAACAGTAAATAAACTATAATGAATTAAATAAAAATGTTTAACAATCTCTTAATAATAAAACCCAAACATGTTTTAAAATTGCCTGTATGTAATCATCCTCAATTTATTTGTTACATGAATTTACTGTAGCAGCCTTGACATAATTAACGCTTTAATAAAATTAATATTTAATAAAATTGATCTCAAAATTTATAATTTACATAACAAACAGTTAGGGAGTTAAGATTTTTGCTTTAAATTCTACATTACTGACAGAACCAAATTATTTTTAGAATAGATTTCGCGTGGAATGTATCGCATTAATTGTATTGCAAAAGGGAGGTCCTGTTTCTGTGCGGCATAGACATACGTGTTCTTTAGTAAGCACAATACCAAAAAATAGGTAATAAATCGAATAATATTAACAACCAATCAAGAATTATAATATCTGAAAAGTTGTGAAACACTCGTCCTTTTAAGCAGCGTCATCATGTGGGTTAGCGGACTGCATCGGAGTTACGGAACATTAACAGCCCGCTACTCCGGTGAAACGCCTATGTATCGCAGAGACGGTTGCCTCACTCTACAAATAACTGATAGGTAACTACTCAGTAGTTCCATCCAATTATTTATAGGTTTCTGTTTGTCTTACAACTGATCCGGTTTAGATAACCTGAAGTCCCATCCATATTCTACCACCGCATCGTTCGGGGAAAAGCCCCATGAAATTAAGTTATTCCGGTGCTACAACCGAGATTTACCAATACCCGACCATTATACTCAAAGGACATTTTGCAATTTAATTAAAGTCAGATTACCTTATTTCTGCTTATAATTTACTTACTCTCACATCGGTGTATTGGTATGTATTTAATTTATGCGGAGATTAAAGAAACACGACCGCAGAAGCAGTGGAATTAAATGTTCACGTAAATTGAGTTAGGAATAGAAAAATGATTGTTAGTGCATTGTTTGTTGCTTTTCATTGAACGTCCGATATCCATTTGGCAATGGATTATTTCTTTAACTTGCTATTATAGGACGAATATTATTTATAAAAAAATTGTCGATCTGGGAAGCCGTCTTGATAAGCGACGTCCGGTTATAGCAATTCATTTCAACATTGCACTAGCATTCGAAACTGTAGCCACACAATTCTATTAAAAAAACCGTTCGAATACTGTGTACGAGGTATTGCGTATGATTTGGTAGCTTCCTATCTGAGAATCCTCCTTTGCGTGTCTCAATTGGACGTAATGGCGAGAGCGTTTTGTCGGACTGGTCCCCGACGGGAACCAGCGTACCACAGGGCTCTAGCCTTGGTCCGCTTCTCTTCCTAATATACATAAACGATCTCGCGACCTATTTTCCTCGTGGCGATTTATACCAGTTCGCAGATGATACTGCGGTAATAATTACGCGGCAACCGTTTCGTTAAATGTTGGTGTGGAAACAACGCTACGCACTTGAATCTGGAGAGGATTGAAGTGATGCAATTCTGTCCAAGAGAAGCGAAGGAATCAATTTTGGTGAAAATGCACAAAAAATCAATTCAACCAAGCGCATATGTAAGATTTTAGGGAGTACGGTTGGAACCTGCAGTTGAGTGGAAGTATTATACAAAGGAAATTTGCCAATAGCTATCGAAAACGTACTGCTATATCGGTAAATTATGATTAACGCTGGCCACGAGCGGTACCGCGCATCGGCGTAGAATCAGTTCGGACCGAGAGGAACGGTAGTATTACTTCGTCTGCGGAGCAGTACGGACATTTTCGCTGCCGGTCATTTGCGCAATTGTTTATCTGTTCTAGAAAAATTATGATTTCGTCAGCAAAACGACAGCGGTCGGACAAACTTCGAAAATTTATTGCAGAAATTCCAGACTTAATATATGAAGGTGCTAAAATTAAATGTGTAATCTGTAAAATCCCGTTAATGTGTTGGTCCAGACAACATTGTCTACGACACGTAAATAGTGAAAAGCATGTCTCAAAAAGAAATTGCGCACGAGACAATGAAAAATTTATATTTAATTTATGCGTTACGTTTATCGCATGTAATATACCGTTTAATTTACTAGACAAGGAACCATTTATCTGCTTTTGGAATAACTATTCGGAGTGCAAATTACCAAGTCGAACATCGTTACAAAGAATTGTGCCATCTGCGCGCGAACATATTGAACAAAAAGTAAAATCGGAGTTGAAAGATCAAAAATTATGGTTATGTGTCGACGAAACAACAGATCGGAAGAAACATTCTGTTCTTAATGTAATGGCACGCAAATTGGAACCTCATCAATCGGCACCTTCAATTCTATTAGTCTCCAAACGAATACAACAGTGTACTGCCGAAGTAATTTTAAAGTTAGTGTTAAATACATTGGACAAGTTTGAACATTCAGCAAACCAACTCTTGATGTTAGTGAGTGATGGTGCTGCAAACATGCTTTCTGTAGGCCGGTCTCTTAAAAAGCATTCTGCTAATTTGTTACACATTACGTGTAAAATTCATGCTCTCAATCTTGTGGCGGATAGTATCAGAAAATGTTATCCTGAGGTAGACGCTTTAATAGCGCATACCAAAGCAGTATTTGTCAAATCACCGAAACGTATTCGCGAATTTCACAGACTGTGCCCCCGTACACCAGAGCCACCAGAACCTATTCTAACTCGTTGGGGAACATGGTTGCAGGCCGCGTTTTATTATCATAAATATTTTGTCAATATTAAGAACGTGGCTTTACAATTCGATACAAAGGAAGCTGCCGCTATCCAGAAAAGTCAGTCGAAATTTCAAGATAGTCAGGTTAAAATGGATTTAAAAATCATTCACGACAATTACTTCGGGCTAGCAGATGCAATAGAAAAATTACAAAATCCTGCGGCGCCGTTAGAAGAATCTCTACAAATAGTGCAACATGTTCACGCACAGCTATGCGCGATTGAAGACGCAAAAAATGTTTCTGTTCTAGATAAATTTGAAAGTGTTTTTGAGAAAAATTCTGATTTTGGCACATTAAGACACATTTGTGAAGGTGCGTCAACAGAATCGTTAAGTTATTTGAAAGATTATTTTAATTACGCAAATATTACGTCACTAGATGTAGAACGTTCGTTCTCTGCATATAAACGCATTTTTTCCTCATGCCGTACTAGTTTTGCCGAAACAACAGTTGAAACATATCTAATGTTGCAGATATTTAACAGACATTATTCACTTTGTGATTTCACGGAGGACTCTTAAAATGGTAAGTGTTTTAGCACGTGTTATTTAATTTTTATTTAAAAGATGAGCGAAATTATTTGCGGCAGCAAACATCTCTATTAGCAGAATAACTCCAGTGGGACGCGAGGCCTGGTCGACTCTACGCTACTGCGCGGTACCGCTCGTGGCCAGCTTTAATTATGATACATTAAAGAACTACTATGTAGCATGTGTGGAATCGGTAGTCGCGTATGGCATTATCTTGGAGCACATTTTCCCAAAAGACAACAGTTCTTAAAATGCAAAAGCATATACTGAGATACATATTTTATCCAAACACAAGAAATTCGTGTCGGGATCACTTTAAAATGAGTAACGTAACTGTCTCTTCCTTGTATGTTCATAGATTAATGAAATTTGACTTTGATAACGCTAGCAGGTCTACACGCAAAATTCCAAAATAGCAACTCGTAATGCACATGAATTAGCTACTATTCAATATTCAACATCTGCGTTTGAAAAAAATTCGAAATGATTGTTGATTAATGTGACTTCTCGTTCAATTAATTCACTGAAAATTGTTAGTTTTAATGAACATCCATAAGAACATTTTTTTGCATAATCAGATTTTTCTGTTCATCTACCGGGTATGTGTCTATGACAGTATGTTGTTTTACTAGTTGCTACAAGGTAAGTAATACTGTTTTAAGAGCGGTAATGCTTGTAGAGTTGAACAGTGGAGAGAACTCTTAGAATTTGGAAAAGTAGAATATGCATGTATGTACATGGCACAAGGACAACGTGAATTTATTTATTCATATCAAGGATAAATGTACGTGTATATGGTGAATGAAGTTGGAATAGAATCTTTATATTACTGGTATTAACAGAAAGCGATTCATGTGAACCAGACACAGAATCTTTTCCCTAAATTCTATTTTTTTTTTTAAAGAATCTTCAACATAATTTTCCGATACACCCGTAGATTTTTCAAACAAATTTAATCCTAGTACACTTATACCTTTATTCACCAGAAGTGTAGCCAAAGTACGACATGTAACTACTTGGGTCTTGTAGTTTTAAATATTTAACAATTTTCAAGGGCCAACCTTCAATCGTGCCTTGTTTATTACACTTTCCTTTAGGATACAATTCAAACATAAATGTGGGGATGACTTCACTGGTCAACAATATATTTTCGAAATATTTCTTTTCTGTTTTACAACAGTGCTAAATATTGTTGATACCTGTTTTTAAATATAGAATGTTTGCGAGAATAAGAGGTTTGTGATCTTCAATACAGTTAATTACCGTTCTACATGCGCTTGACACATTTGTCCGTTACTGCCTTCAAATAAAGATTGAAGTTTAACATTTTACTAGTAAAACAAATTCACAAATTCATTTTAAAATGTTTGGTAAAAACTCCCTTTTCCCTATGTCTGCATTACATATTTTTTCATTTAAAAGACTACCGACCACAGCCGATATTAGAGACCCTAAAAAATCTTCGATTGGTAAAATGTCTCTACCGTTCTTATAGTATGAAATAATAGCTTTCCACGCTTTGGGAAACCTGTTATATGTTCTATTTCCCTTTATGTCCAGATGTTCTTTTTCTCCACTGCATATGAAGATCATTCCTTTCCACAACCATACAAATTAATCAGAAATGTCATTATGCTCTGCATAGTTTCGGATTATAAAATCAATTACCGTATTAATTGAAACTTATTAATATTTGGTCGTATTTGAATTAGAATTACTGTCAAGCAAATTAAACAAATCACTGAATTGTGCGAAAATTTCAATGAAATGTATCAGAATATCATCTACAGTCAGACTCCAACATAATCCCTTTTTAACAAAATGCCAAAACTTTGATTTTACTTTTAATGCAATTTATTATTGTAATACTTGCCAAAACGAAAGTTTTGGCATCGAGCTATTTTAACTCTAGTAGTATATCGTAAAGTTTAATCGTTTTATATTTATAAAATACGTGGAACAAGATAAACCAGTTCCATTTATCTACTGTCAATTGTTATAAAATCCCTTTCGCAATATATTACTTAAATGAGATCAATCCTCGTTGATTAGTAAAGCTTACATCCACACAATAACAATGTTGAACATTTCAATTCCTAAAAAAATGGCACATACACATAAACGATAAAAAAATGTGATATGTTTTTTACGATCAAAAACCATATAAAGAAAATTGTTTCTAACTGCTTATTTTGAAAATTACAGAGGAAGGTCGCCTAATATAGGGAAATTTTTCCCATTACCACTAAAAGACAGTAGAGGATAAGTCAGGATTATGCTTATGAATACATGGTATTAACAAATAGATTACATTAAATAAGATAGGTATTTAGAATGACAATGGAACATCTCCAAATTGAGAACCGGTCATAGCATAATACGGGAAATCTCAAATCTCTAATCATTTTACTTCCAACTATTTTATTAAAAGAAATAATAAAAAACAAGTTTCGTGAAAGTTATTTTTTTCTTTGGTGACTCGCCACACTCGTAAATTTAAAATAACAGCCATAAACAAGAAGAAATTCACGAAAATGTTATGACTTAAACTGTGTAAAATTGCCGGTCAAAATGTAAAAGTTCCTAACATACATACGTAGGAGCCACTATGTTAGAGATCTGCTTCACACAATAAGATGCATTTGTTGGTTCAGTGGGCAATATTTTACATCGACTCATCACTTAAAAAAAAGGTCATTGTATGATCGATGATAAATACACTTGACCAAAATCATTTACCTCAGTGTAATAATTGATAACTTTTGATGATGTTTGATAACGTTTACAAAAGCTCAATTTTAAATAACATTCCATACGTTCCGTAATATATTAATAGCTAACAGTTCTTTATGAGGATGAACAACCTCCTCAAATTAGGACAATTTCCCATACTCGGTAACTTTGGTCGGAATCTCAAAGCGAAACAGGTGGACTTCAGCATTAGTAAGCTTCAGGACAGTACGTTAAAAAATACTTAAGAATTCTAAGTAAACCTTTTTAAAGCCTTTACATATAAAATTGTATTCATATTTCGTTGTAAAAAGACGAAGCAGTTATTTTTGACGCAATCAAAGCACCATAATATTGATGTTATTCAATAAATATGTATGGTATATTACAAAATGATCAAAACTAAACCCTCAATTTAACAAAAAAAAACCGTTTTATTCACAAAGATTCCTGAACGGCACAAATTGGTCAAGCAACTTGGCGTATCAAAATTATATGAATATTCAAAAAGTTGGTAAATTAATCCGTAGCTATCACATACCGCGTTCGTAATTTCCGTACTAAAGTGAACCGCTAAAATACAGGGTTATTACAAAGGAATCATCGGGTTTCAAAAATATATATTTCAGAAAATATGACAGATATAATAGTAAATGACATGTCAATAGAAAGGGATAATATTCAAGTTTATGAGCATATCATTACAAATGTTCGATGTGGGCTTCTCGCGTCACACGACATACGTCCAAACGATACTCCACTTCAGTCCATACACGCTGCAATGTGTCTCGATCGATACTGTTTACTGCAGTAGTAATGCGTGCTCGGAGTTCATCCAGTGTCGTTGGCAGTGGTGGTACGTAAACCCTATCTTTAATGCACCCCTAAAGGAAAAAATCGCACGGTGTAAACTGTACCTGGGAGGCCACGTGAACAATGCCAAATCTTGTTCAGCACATCTGCTAATCCAACGGTGACGGAGTTCCTCGTTTAGATACCGACGCATCATGATGCCAGTGAGGCGGAGCTCCATCTTGGAATAGAATCTTGTGTCAGTTGCGGAAATAACCACAACTGCAACAAATCTAGGTAGGATGTATCGGTCAAAAATGATCCGTACACATTTGTTTCCCTTTCATGTTGCACAGTGACATGAGGATTTTCCGTGCCCCATAACCGAATGTTGTGACGGTTCACCTTTCCACTTAAAAAACGTCGCTTCATCGCTGAATACCAGCCGGTTAGCAAATTCGTCGTCCTCCATTGCTTCCTGAATGTACAAAAATTAGTTCGCTTTACGTGGTCGTCGGGTCGTAACCTTTGCACCATCTGTAACGGTGTGAATCGCAGTTGCTTCCGCAAAATTTTCCAATACAGTTAGCTGCGGAATACCAAGTTCACGGCCTACTCTGGCAGTGGACTGTTGTGTAAGAGGCACGTAACTTTGTCGAACTGCGTCCACCATTTCATCAGGAACTCGTGGTCTTCCGGTGCTTTTATATTTTGTAATGAAACCTGTGTTCTTGAATTGTCGATACCATCGTAGAATACTCTGATGACCTGGAGAATCAGTTTCGTATTACCGTCGGAATGCACGTTGCACCATAACAACTGATAAACATCGCGCGTATTCTAACACACAAAACGCTTTCTGCTGCATAGTCGCCATTTTGCATACTGAGGTCGTGGCGCTGCCAAGACGTGTAAAGCGACGTTCGCAGGCGCTCGTTTTAAACTTGGACATTTTCCCTTTCTAGCGACATGTCACTTGATATTGTATCTGTAATACTTTCTGAAATATATATTTTTAAAACCCGATGATTCTTTTGTAATAACCCTGTATATAGACAGTGTTACAACGTTTGCCCGCTATGAAAGTATAAGATGGCGAGCGTGTAAAGCGAATCAAGGACAAGCGGCGACATTATTCACGAGATGCATGGGACTCGCGCTTATAAATGAATCCTTACGTACCCTAGAATATTCGTGTAAGTTCCAGCGGAATTAAATGCTAGTGTGGGGAGTTATTCTTGTAATAACTCCGCAAACATCAGAACACCAGTAATAAACCTAGCACTGTTAGTGGTATTGTTGTTGTTTACTATAGAGTCAATTTCCTACTTCTATTTCTGCAGGTGCTTAAGTGATATCACTTCATGGCTAGATATATTGAAAAATAATATCAATCGCGCGAAAATAAGGACTAAATTTAAATACCTTCTACAAAGTAAACGACTGTAATAATCGATATTCTATAAGCAATTTGTATAAACTGTTAATTAAACATTCTGTTAAATGCTCCGAAGATTTGCTCTAAGACTATCATTCCTAATAAATTAGAGTAACCTAAACTTGCGGACTCGCATAGGCGTCGGTATTACGGGTTAATATAAGAATACGAAAAATTCATAAATAAACTAAACCGGTAGAGAAGCAGGCATGTAGTGTCGACCTTGAATATAAATCATGTTAAACCGCGCTGAGAGAGATTTCGTTTTAGTACCGGTTGAGCTGTTGCAGAGATTAGTCGAACGGTCAAGGTTATGTACTTACGTGTCGCTTTTGAAAATATAGCTGGTGTTTTTTGTATGTTGTAGTATTATACCAAGTACATAATTAGTGTATCGTTTCATATAGAACTAATATTTACATACCTAAGAAAACAATGCCTCGTAATAGATTTGCTACTAATGTACATAAGTATGTGTCACTTTTTCCCCATTTAAAATATAACGGTAGTGCAGTTTTCTGCTTAATATGCAATGCTCGTTTGACTGCATTGGACAGAACTGATTGCTAGAGGCATATCAATGGTATTAAGCATATGAGAAATGCAAGAACTGAAATACCTTATACACTATTCCTCATACATTTATTAATTATGTTTACCTCTTGTAATCTTCCGTTGTCGTTGGTGAGAAAAGGAGCTTTTAAAACGTTTTGGCGACAATACGTTCCAAAGTATCCATTACCCTCACAAACACAACTACAGAATCATTTGCCGCGAATGAAAGAGATGCTAGAAAATGTGTGTAAACGTGATATGTGTTCCAAAAAAATATGAATTACCGTGGATGAGACGACCGATATAAAGAAAAACAGTATTGTGAATGTAATAGCTCGCGTTTTATCTAGCGAGAACATAGCATCTCGATATTTGTTAGCTTGCAAACGTGTTCAACCATGTACCGCGGAAAATATTCAAAAAGTGATAATGAACGCTTTAAACAAATTTAAAATTGCCCAAGATCAAGTTGTGATGATTGTGACAGATAGTGCAGCAACGATGTTAAGTGTTGGGCGATCCTTAAAACATATATTTCCTAACTTAATACATATAACCTGCGTGCTGCATGCTTTGCATTTAGTTGGTGAAGTTGTTCGACAACATTACGGAAACGTTGATCGGATGATTGGAAGTACTAAAGCAGTGTTTCGTAAATCTCCTAAACGTTTAAAAGAATTTCGTAAATTTTGTCCAGGTATTCCTGAACCTCCTGAACCAATTTTAACCGATGGGGTACTTGGCTAACAGCAGCTTCTTACTATTTGATCATTTTCAACAAATTCAATCAGTTATAATGCGATTTAATCGGAATGAATCCAATGCAATTAGAGAAAGTCAAAGAGAATTTCAAATTCCTCAACTTTTAGAAGATTTAACAACAATATGTACCAATTATACAGTATTACTAGATGCCATCAGAAAACTACAATGTACTGAATTGTCATTGCAGGAATCATTAGACATAGTGGAGAGTGTAAAAAATAAATTACACACATTAAATGATACGCCAGGATTATGCGCTAGTCAAAAGTTGGCAGATGTTTTAAGGAAAAATCCCGATTTTAATACTTAGAGGCCGTTTATAATAAGTGTAAGAATAGTGAACTTTTAAGTGATTTTGAAAAACAGTTTCTACATGCAAATGTAACTTCCTTAGATGTGGAGAGATCGTTTTCTATGTATAAGAATATTTTTTCTTGTCGACGCACAAGGTTTAAAGAAGTAACTGTGGAAACATATGCAATGATGCAAGTTTACAGTAGTTCACATCGTGATGCCTCTAATTTGTTGAATAATTAGCAAGTTAGTTTATTTATGAATTTTTCGTATTCTTATATTAACCCGTAATACCGACGCCTATACGAGTCCGCAAGTTTTGGTTACTCTACTGATTACATTATATTTAACAAAGGCGATGGGAACCAAAGAGTAAATAAAAAAAAAAACTAATACGAACACAATTTATAAGAAACATTATATTTTACGCGCAGAGAAATAGTTTTCTTGCATCAAGAAAATAGATTTTCTTGCAAAAATCAGTCTCTATTCAAGAAAATATTTTTATTTCAAGACAATAAAAATGTGTAATATAAGAAAATAATTTTCTTGAAATTTTATTTGGATTCAATAAATATTTTTTTAGGGTTAGAAAATTAAAGAGAAAAAAATGTTTGCTTTCAAGTAAATCATTTAGTTTTACTATAAGTTATACAGGCTGATTTATAACGTACAGAGGAGATTTTTAGGGTAGATAGTGGGGACTAAAACAAACATTTTTTAATAATAAACTTTTTAGAAAAACTCAATAATTAAAAAGTTACAAGTTAAAGCTTAGTTAAATAAGAAGTAGTTATTCGGAAATTATGTGGGTAATTTATAATTTTAAATTTAAATTTGGGATGTTTGAATTAGCTGAACCACATTTAGATAAAAAGATGATTTAAAATAAATGTAAAATAGAAATTACGATTTCTTAATTTTTCCTTTTAATGGCCAATAATTTTTGTAGCAACTATTGAGAGCTGCTGAATAATAAAAAAACAAGCTGCCGTTGAAACTTAGGATAGTGTCAAATTAATATTTCAGTAAATTTGAACACATCAAATTTAAAATTTGTTATTAGTGGTTGTTATTAAGTTATTAGTTCGGATAAAATGGTGAATTACACTAACGGAGAATACATGGACAAGATAATAGTTTATGGAGCTGCCGATGAAAATGCTGCACGAGCAAGGCGAATGTCTTTAGAAAAATTTCCAAATAGACAGACACCTTTCGAAAATACTTTGTGTTATTCAACGGGGAAGAGACTGGAAATTTACAACCAAAGAAGGGTCATATGGTGGAAAACCAAATCGACACGCGGTTGATGTTGAAGAAGTATTGGAAAGGCTAGATGCTGAACCGACAACTAGTACACGCCAAATTATCCAGGAAGTTAATGTTCCTCAGAACTTTGTTTGGCGCACATTGAAGATGAACGGTTTGTACCATTATCATTTCCAAAAGATACAAGGACTTACTCCCAACGATTATCCGTTGCGGCAGCAGTTTTGTGAGTGGCTCCTGAATCGTACGGAAGCAGAAGCAGGTTTTCCAACAAACGTAGCGGTAACTGACGAATGCTGTTTCACCAGGAATGGTAGGTTCAACTTCCACAATGCTCACATATGGGCTGATGAAAATCCTCATGCGATACGCCAAAGTAACTTTCAGCAACGTTTCAGTTTAAATTTATGAGCTGGAATTGTGAACGATACCTTAGGGCCTTTCGAATTGCCGGCGCGTCTCAATGGTGAATCTTACTTACTACATTTTTTACAAGAAGTTTTACCAGGACTCCTAGAACATGTTCCATTGGTTGTGCGATATAACATGTGGTCAGTGCACGATGACTGTCCATCACATTTTAGTCGTCCTGTAAGAAATCATCTCGATCATACCTTTCCGCAACGGTGGATCGGCCGGGGTGGATTTATTCAAAGGTCCCCGCGCAGCCCTGATCTCAAAGCCACTGAACTTCTTTTTATGGAGATACATGAAAGACCGGGAATATGCAACTGAAGTTAATACCATTGAAGAGTTGCGCCATCGAATCAACGTTACTACAGAGGACTTGCGAAAACAATTTCCGCAGGTGTGGGGAAATTGGATTCGTCGTGCCCAACTGTGTGTTGAAAAGCAGGGTCAGCATTTTGAACAGCTTTAGTGATTTTGGTGCATTTTTATACTTATGTAGTTATTGTTCTGTTTCCTTTTCATAATTTTTTGTCTTTGTTAAATTTATGTAATTTTAAAAATCGAAATAAAAATTAGTTTTAGAATTTTGCATTGGAGTCTAAGTTTGAAATTATATCGTTTCCAAAGAAACAAAGAAATTCTGTTCCTTTAGAAAAAATCTCAGCAGCACTCAATAAGTGGGAAACTTTTTTTAAGGCCTTTAAACCGTTCTAACTTTTTAATTATTGAGTTTTTCTAAAAAGTTTAGTACTAAAAATTTTTTTACTTTAGTAAAATTCTCTGCACGTTATAAATCACGCTATATGTTAAAGGTAGGAATGATAAATTTGTTCAGATCTCACAAAGTTCTATTGAGAAATTAGGCGACCGGTTTCGTGTTCAAAAAACACATCAAGCCAGCTACAAGAATATTCAATAAAAGAAAAACTACAATAATGAAAAAAAAACCTAAAGTTAATAATTAAAATTAGGAGTAAGTGAATGAACTAATGAAAAATTTATTTTTAGAGTGTTAGAGTATAGTTAAATTATTTCTTTAATAATGTAATTAAATAGGGACTACTTTTAAGTTGTTTAATAATTAATGAGTTAATATTTAAATTTATTTATACCGTTTTTTATTATTTATTATATATTAGAAAAAACCATAGTTAAATTAGTACAGATGATAAATAGTAATAAAAAGAAAAAAAAGATTACATTAACCAGTATTTTTTGAATATGTTTATGAAACGTTGTACGTTAAAGGTTATATCATTGTATGGGTAAGTATGGTATCCGTGTTCCAGTTCCGTCGCTCCTATCCAGGACGGCATGATTATATGTACTGGAACTAGGTGGTGCCAGGAAATATTTCAATTACTGTTTTTGAAGATCAGTGACATAAACTGAGAGATGTAAGAGCAACGTCGGCAGAAGCAAAAAGCGTTGGTGCTTTTCTCTTCTCACGTTGTTTTTGCTCGTAGTGGTTCCATCAATACCTGAGCTATTGTATTAGCATTATATCGATTATTGTTTCTATGCACTTTTTTCATATCCACATTAAAGTTTACTTTCGTTTAAACAATATTCTGTAGGTAAACCTACCTTAGCCTTGTTAAAATTACAAGCAATGTGAATAATTTATTGCATTATGTACGGATATGTCGCACTGTTTTAAACAAGGTAAGTGCAATTAATAATGTGAAGAAAATGAAACTATTGATTTATGAATAATCCCAAAACACTTTCTAGAATTAAGAAAACTATTCACTATTCTTAAGAAAATATTGTTTTTTGTTGTAATGGCCATTTACTTATACTAAGAATCGCTTTCTGCAAGATTTTCTGAAATCGAGTTAACAAATGTCTTAAAATACAGGTGCAAATCATATTGTCGACTGCAATAAAATTTTTTACCACAAATTGTTACGAAAAGAAATATTTGCAAATGTTAACAATGAAATAATTAATACTGACAACATAAAAGCACGATTTAGCGCATTATTTTTGCGGGTTAGGCATATACAAAGATGAAAGGCGAACGCAATAAGTATTTACAAAGAAGAAATAAAGAAACAGAAAAGCAGCGTTTTGTGTGATGGAGGATGGATGGGCACACTATACAATGTATTTTGTGAATTTGCAAATTTGAAAGACTGTGTATTACTAAGAAACTATTTATCTAACGTAAAATTTCTTCAAATTCTTGTTGTAGTAATCTGGTACAATTTCTCAGGAAATTCAATGTATTCGTATGCGCAATTATACCACATTAAGAGTTATACACATTTTACAGTACAAGTCGATGTAATTGCTTTGTAAATGCACATACGTTTTTGACAGAGCAGAAGTTCGAAATTACGTTCTATCTCGTAATCTACTTTATAACTAATATGAGAACTTAGGTTTTGACATACCGTCTTTAAGGTATTGCACGTGTACGTGTATTGTGTGTAAGAAGTAATTCCCCATATTGAGCATCCTAAGCTACTGAAACTACATAATCCGGCTAAACTTACATAGTTAAGTATTCATATAATCTCGAATTAAGCAAATAACCAAATTCACATTACACAGCGAGTAAAACTAGTTCCGTACTCCTAGAACTACATACATACATATTAAAATCTACTCTAGGGAAAATTCAAATGTGTGTATCTTGACGAAAATTGTTGAATACATATTTATTCTTCTAACGCAAACACATCTCCCCCCAAGCGTTTATTATTTTTGTGCTAGAAAGCTTTCCACTTTCTCAAAACAATAAAAGTGATTGATGCGTAAATCTAAGTTTCCTTGTCCACAAAAGCAAATTTACTTGTGGATGGATTGAGTAACTGCCGTGATCAATCCACATGTATCTTCAAGAAACATCAATAATCACTTTATTTTTGTTTTTTTGTTTAGTAATAATAAAAAAGAGAACATATAATATATATACATACATGTAACATTTAAAATGTGCATTAGTTTATAAGTCCAACGAATAGCAACTGATCTGAAGCAGCACCCTCCTGGCTGACGTCTTAAATTCGTTCTAGATTCTGAGTGTTCTTATTGATACTGGTAAACTATTATATAATTAACAACCCAGGTAATATACACTTTTTGAAATATAGCTATTTTATGCAGAGGTTGTAGCAAGTAGTCAGTTCTCCTGACATCAAAGTCATGAACAACGTTGCATGTTAAATTGGCTTTAAATTTTCAAACAAAACACAGCACATGCAGAATATAAAGATTGTAAAATGTTAGTAGGCCATTGGATGGATTTAAAATGTTCTTTACAAGATTCTCTACATTTCAGATTGCACAATATTCTGAGAACTCTTTTCTGTAAAACGAAAACTCTACTTGCAGCGGTACCTAAACCCCACCACAGGATGCCATAGTTCATTCTAAAGTAGAAATTGGCAAAATAGGAAGTTCTAACGACATCTGCATTACAACACTTTCTTAATTGGTACAGGACAAAACACGTTTTTGAGAGTTCTTTACACACATTGTCAATATGTGAGTCCCAATTTAAAGCCTCATCAGTTTCATCAGTCTAGAACAACGCAAACTGCGCTGAAAGCCAGTGGCTGACGCATAAAAGTTTACACAAAATAAACACGACCGGGACAATTCGGTATAAGCGCCAGTATAACTGCGACTCGAAAGGCGATCTGTTGTGTATGCATCTACGCTGTCGTATACTATATCGTAGTTCTACGTTTATTTTGAAAATGTTTCCTACGTCGCGAAAACGACCAAAGTTGGACACAATAAGAGAATTTATTGCAGAAATGCCTGATTTAAAGTGTGATGGCGCTAAAATTCAATGTGTAGTGTGTAAAATAGATTTAATGTGTTGGTCGAAAAGTGATTGTCTACGGCACGTGAATAGTGTAGGGCATGTTTCAAAAAAAAAATTCCACACGAGATTATGACAAATTTAAATTTAATTTATGTGTTTATTGCATGTAATTTACCATTTCATTTACTAAGGAAGAAAGCATACGTCTCGTTTTGGAATGAATATTCGGACTTTAAGTTACCAAGTGAGAGAACATTACAGAGAGTTGTGCCGTCTGCTCGTGAGCATGTCGAGAAAAGAATTAAATCGGAGTTGCAAGATAAAAAAACTGTGGTTATGTGTGGACGAAACAATAGATCGTAAAAAACATTCTGTGGTTAATGTAATGGTACGCACAATGGAACCACATCGACCGTCACCCTCAATTTTACTAGCTTCCAGACGAATACAACAATGTACTGCCGAAGTAATTTCAATGATGGTGTTAAATACATTGGAAAAGTTTGAACTTTCAACAAATCAACTGTTGATGTTTATGAATGATGGTGCCGCAAACATGCTTGCTGTAGGTCGATCTCTTAAAAAACATTGTGCTAACTTGTTGCATATTACATGTAAAATTCATACTCTCAGTCTCGTAGCAGATAGTATCAGAAAATGTTATCCCGGGTAGACGCTCTAATAGCACATACAAAAGCTGTGTTTGTAAAATCCCCAAAACGTATTCGGGAATTTCATAGACTATACCCCGGTATTCCTGAACCACCACAACCTATTCTTACTCGTTGGGGAACATGGTTAGAGGCTGCATTTTATTATCTTAAATATTTTGAGAATATAAAGAACGTGATTTTAGAATTCGACCCGAAGGAAGCTGCGACTGTCAAGGTAAGCCGTTTGAAATTTCAGGAGAGTCAAGTTAAAACAGATTTGGAAATTATTCAGAACAATTACGTGGGACTAGCGGATGCGATAGAAAAACTACAAAATTCTTCGGTGTCGTTAGTGGAATCTTTGCAAATAGTGCAACATGTTCACGCACAGCTATGCACGATAGAAGACGCAAGAAATGTTTGTGTTTTAGAAAGGTTTGAAAGTGTTTTAGATAAAGACTCTGATTTTGGCACATTAAGACAAATTTGTGAAGGTGCGTCAACAGAACCGTTAAGTTATTTGAAAGATTATTTTACTTACGCAAATATAACGTCACTAGATGTAGAACGTTCGTTTTCGGCATACAAAAACACTTTTTCTTAACGCCGCACTCACTTTGCCGAAACAACTTTGGAAACATATCTAATGTTACAAATATTAAATAGACATTATCTACTTTGTGATTTCACGGAGGACTCTTAAAACGGTAAGTGTTTGAGCACGTATCACATTTAATTTATTTTGTGTAAACTTTTATGCGTCCGCCACTGGCTTTCAGCGCAGTTGCGTTGCTCTACTCATCACTCATCAATAGTTACACCAAGGATTTTGGCCGAGTGTGTTAAGTTGATGATGTTGTTTAAGGATATATCGACTATATACTTTAGACTATTTCGATGTAATATATATCTAGTTTTTTCAAAATTTATTATTAGTTTGTTACCCTTTATCCATTTTTGTATATTGACAAATACATCATTAGTAGTTTGAAGTAGCTCATGTAAATTTTTACTAGTCATTATTAAACTTATGTCATCCGCATACAAAATTATGTCCCCATATAGCGTTCCAAGGTAATTTGGAAAATCATTGATAAAGATTAAAAAAGGGTCGGTCCAAGAACAGAGCCCTGTGGAACATCTGTTCTCGGACCTACCTCCATCTATTGTGACAATTTGCACCCGCTGGGACAAGTAAGACTTGAACCATGCGCCAGTCACGCCACCAACCCCATATCACTCCAGTTTATGCAAAAGAATCGAATGCTTAACAGTATCAAAGACCTTCGTCAGATCTATAAAAAGACAGACAAGGGTAGTTAGAGTCAAGAACTTGACATATCTGTCTAATGAAATAAAACAAAGCGGTATCCGTAGATTTATTGGGACAAAACCCGTGTTGATTGTGGAATAATATTTGAAATTTGCTAAAATATTTAATCAGGTTTTGATTCATAATAATGTCATAAATTTTGGAGAAGGATGGCAGGATGGTGATTGGTCGGTAATTATCATAATTGCAATCACCATTTTTATATACAGGTGTTATCCGTGCACGCTTGAGTCTAGATGTAAAAATGACACTTGAAAAAGATACATTAATTAAATGGGTCAAAGGTAAAACAATATGTGACTGTGCACGTTTAACTAGAAATGCTGAGATGTTGTCAATATCAGTTGCTGCTGTCAAGTTAAGTTTGCGAATTGCGTCAATTATATCAATTATTGGGCCAGAAAGAAAGGAATGTGAGAATGATTTGATATAAGTATTAATATCAGCGTAGTCAATATCATTAGAATGATGAGACGCTATAAGTCTATCAGGTCGCCCTGAGAAATGATCATTAAAACCATTACATAATTCAGTAATGTTTTGATTCTCAGGTAAAATGCATTGTTTGGTGTAATTATTGCGTTTTGTGTTGATTAATGACCAAACAGCTCTCGATTTATTAGCAGATGCAAGAACGCATTGATCATTCTCTTCAATTTCAGAAGGTTTTAAAGTTTCATTATAGCGTTACTTATAAATTGCATAATCTTGTTTAAACGATGGACATCTTTCACTCAATTCTCTTAAAAAATGTAGTGTCTTTCATAGCTTAAATATCAGGAGAAACTCGCGCAATTCCTCACCTATATCACTATAATATTTACATTTAACATGGAAAATAAACACCTACATAATATAAAAAATCGTTAGCAAAACAGTCGAAAGCTCAGGATCGTTGCACTCATACACATTATACCATAATTCACTAGATAAAAATAGATCAAAAGATACAAGAGAATCTTCACATTATTTCCTTTTGTAGATGTATTCGGTCGTTATTATCTTTCTTGGTAACTTCAATGTCGGCGCAACACGGTCAGACAAATCAAAATCCACACATCTTGCATTACACACACTATAATCTATGTTAATAAAAAAATTGTCTAAACAGGACGATATAGTATTAGTAACGCGCGTGGGAACATTTATTACAGGATGAAGATTCACGGAGGCAAGCATGTGATCGTTCTAGAAAATTTATAGTGAAATCTCCATCTATAATAATAATCTTCTCTTCGGCCTGTAAAATATTAACTACTTTTGAAAAAGCCAAACAGTAGAGATTAAAATCAGCCGATGGTAAGGCTTTCAACGTTAATTCCGCAACACAACAAATATACTGGGTATTGAAAACTGACGTATATCTGGTCTACTCTTTAATAACTTGGGCTATAGTTATAGATTTTAGTCACCACTGGATGATCAAATGCAAAAGCAACTTGAAAGAACGGCAATTAATTAAGGATCTCTTAAAAGTGACATCCTTAACATGATATACCGCGTTCGTGGGTTCCGTAGTAAAGTGAACCGCTAAAATATATGGACGGTGTTGCAACGTTTGCCCGGTATGAAAGTATAAGGTGGGGAGCGCGCGAAGCGAATCAAGGACGCTCATAGCACAAGCGACAACATTATTCGATAATGTATGGGACTCGCGACTATAAATGAATCCTTACGTACCCTAGTATGTACCTATTAAGATAGTAACTAGAAATGTTCAAATGAAATAATTAATTTATTAATAAATTAGTCTGTTACAACCTAAAATCATCGTCAGATTATAATTTAATGCCTTAGTAAATATTTTAGAAGAACTAATGCAAGCCAGAAACAAACAAGACACTAATTCTGACAACCGCGATTTTATCAAAACTATGTTTATATACATACTTACTTCACATTTCCAAATACTACAGTTTTGTAATAAAATTGTCACTGAATTGTCATTGAGGAACTGATTTTGTTTTGTGGGGTCAGAATTTGGTACCGCACATTAGAATCACACAATTCTCCTTCATTTGGTTTTTAGAAGTTTTAGCTTTTATATCTCTCATTATTTTGTGCTCTTACCAATACTACACCATAATTTAAATGTAGAGAGCGGTATCCACTTCAAACTTTTCACCGTCCATCTAGTGCTTATCCAAAGTTGTAGTGGAGATTACGCCACTGACATGAAACGCGCAAGTCTTGTATAAACAATAAAATCATCGAAGCTGATACAAGATAATTCAACAGATTATTATAAGTTTACAATAATCTATTTTTGCTTGAGTAAAATACTTCGTCTTAAAAGTGTTTCGAAAGAACACCTCGAAGAAAATTTAATTTACTCGGTAAAAGCAATTGCAGTAGTGTTGGTTCAGTTTTCATTTTTCTTATCGGCATGTAGTTGGACGAATATATCGTGCCCCGCTCTGTCTCAAACGTCGATGATAAAGCCGGCTCAGATCCGCAGTGTGTTCATGAGCGAAAACTGATGTTCTTGGATTCTTGGATTTCTGTCCAAAAAGAGCAAGGGAATATTACAACCCAAAGCTTTTGGCGGAAATTCTAAAACAGCATGTTTAACTGTAAAAGTACGACCCTAATAGCTCTGCTGTAAGTAACGTTTAACAACTGAAATTTTATCCGTTACATTTTTTATTAGATTAGTTCAAACAAAGTCATGTTGGTCGGGCAATTTCGGGCTTTAACTTTAACAGCTTATCTTAGGTATCACTTTCTACCGTTCCTAAATTTTACGTTTTTCTTTAAATAATTTTAGAACATACGAAGACATGAATCTATTTCAAATTGTCACTAGAGAAATGATTAGTTTAGAGATGTTAAATAAATAAAAAGATTGCTCTAAATAAAAACAATAAAATCCATACGGGAAACTCACTGATTTGCTTAGAAATAGTAACGTCATTTTCGATGTCGTTGTAGGCTAGACGACTAGACTTTTCGGGTTATTCGTAATCTCTAACAAGTATAATTACTCTTTTCATTCTGACATAATTCACTTTTCAATGAAACACTGTGTATAATGTCATTTTTCGGTAAATAATTTACAGCAATCAATTTCAGTTTACAAGTGTTCATGCAAAAAAGTTGATTACATCAGAAATGAAACAAAAATTGACATCTGGCGAATATCAATGTGTCATTAGCATAAAAACCATAAAAAATCCATAAAAACTTTCATCAAAAAAACTATTCGTTTCTACATTAGTTGAAAATCGGGTGTTCCAACACATCCACTCTGTATAAAAATGCGTACTATGTGAAAATGAACTGCCAACGTTGACCTACAAAAGATTAACGTTATACCGGCAGTCGCTATTTGTAATTGTGTAATTCAACAGATTAACTTTCGACAACGAAAATTTCATTAGTTGTATTTTACAAGTATTCTACGCATCAAAAAATCATTTAGAGAGTCGTGGTTTAAGGGGAAAAGTTTTTCAACAGATATGGATGTCGACGGAAGCTAATAAACGCTTAAACCTCTCAATCCCAATGCTTCCGATCTGGAAAGTTCTCGATCGTGAAACATCGATTCACCGAAATTTCCCAACTTTTAAACTAGCAAAAGTGTTATGAAAGAAATCGAACTAAACTTACAACATACAGAGTATTCTATTTGAAATAATAAAATTGATATTCGTTTCCGCCTTAATCGAGAAATATATACCCGTAATACCGACCACCTAAATTTCAAAAAGATATTGTAATTACTTTTAGAGGTACGTCGAATAGACAATCGCACAGTGCGATAGTTTAAAAGTCTAGGGCGGAACAAAAATATTACAGTAATGAAATAATAATTCCGGTTGGTTTTTGCGCCATTAGTCAATAAGAGTCACAATTTATACGTTTCACATTTATAAAACAATATTACAAGCATATACATGGTGATCTAATACTTCGACAGCAAATTAAGATATTGTACAATTTAAAAAGCATACACAGAACGATAAAATACAAATTTTTATACATTGTAAATCGGTTAATAGTCCCCTTTTCCTCGGTATGTGTGGCAACTTACTCGAAAGAGGCTTTTGAATAACGAACTACAGTAAAGTAATCCTCAAGTGAAAAATTATAAAAATCGACTACAAACTATAGAAAGCGTTCTACGTTTAATTTACATTTACTAAAGTTTTGGTGTGTACAGCGTGTTCAGCTAGTGCAGGCGTGGCCAACAGTTTTTGCTCCCGGGCCGGATTGGAAAGAAAACTTTTTTCACAAGTCGGACGAAATATTAAAATTAAAAAATGTTAAATACAAAAACGATTCGTTTAAGTAAACATAATTTTATTATGGAATTTGTTTATGAACAAATATAAGCAATTTAGTACAACAAATTAAGAAAAAAACTAATGTGACGTGTTGAGGCACTTTGTATCGCCTATTATTTTCTTAATATTTGGCTACATACAAGGTGCATTCAAGTATAACAACACATCCGATTTTTTTTTCTCAGAACTGGAAACAGATAGAAACATACGGTTCGTTTTAAAATAAGTGGGCACTCTTTGTCAATGCGTGACAGAGATGGCAGCACTGTACAGCACACAAAACCTTTAGCGGCAGCGGCGAGAGTGAGAACTGTTTTTGATACTTCAAATAGCGACGTTTTCATTACAAGATCAGCGTGTAATCATTCGTTTTCTCTATTTGCGTGGTGTAACACCGATAAAAATTCATCGCCAGTTGAGTGAGACATGTGGTGATGGTATCATGGATGTGTCTAACGTACGTTCGTGGGTGCGACAGTTCAAAGAAGGCAGAATGTCGCGTGACAACAAACCAAGACAATCTCGGCCTCGCACAAGCCGGTATGACGACATGATCGAGCGAGTGGAGAAAGTTGTTTTGGGGCATCGCCGAATGAGAGTGGAACAGATCGCCTCCAGGTGGGTGCCATGAATGCTGACAGACGACCACAAGGGCGCGTGGCATGTTGCCAGGCAATGTTGACGCGTGATGACGGCATGAATGGGCCTTTCTTTTCATCGATTGTGACGATGGATGAGACATGGATGCCGTTTTTCAATCCTGAAACCAAGCACTAGTCTACTCAATGGAAGCGCACAGATTCACCGCCACCAAAAAAAATTCGGGTAAGCGCCAGTGCTGAAAAAATGATGGTGGCCATGTTCTGGGTCAGCGATGGCGTAATCCTTACTCATTGCGTTCCAAATGGCACTACGGTGACAGGTGCATCCTACGAAGATGTTTTGAAGAAGAACCTTCTTCCTGCATTGCGTGAAAAACGGACGGAAAAGGCTGCACGTGTGCTCTTTCACCAAGACAACGCACCAGCGCATCACGTGAACGTGACGCAGCAGCTTCTTCGTGCAAACAACTTTGAAGTGATTTCTCATGCTCCCTACTCACCTGACCTGGCTCCTAGTGACTTTTGGCTGTTTCCAACGATGAAAAACACTCTCCACATTCACCAGCCGTGCCGCTATTACATCAGCGATTTTCCAGTGGTCAAAACAGTTATGGAATCATGGCGTCGACGTTGTGAAAAATGTGTACGGCTGCAGGGAAATTGCGTCGAAAAGTGACACAAGTTTCATAGTTTTCGTGTGATTAGTTAGCGAGAAAAAAAATCGGAGGTGTTATAACTTGAATGCACCTCGTACTTGTAGTAACTATTCTTAACACAGCTCCCAAATGTAAATCATTCAGTCTTGATCTTGTCGTACTTTTATTTAGATTCATTAAAGAAAAAGTTTGTTCACAAATATATAAGTTGAGCTGAAGATTACTAAATATTTCTTGGCAAGTTCTTTCAATTTTTCGTATTTTCCATTATTCAATTGCTTATAAAAATTGCACAAATTTTCTTGCTCTCCTCGATATTTCTCATGTAATAATTCATCACATTGTAAATTAATTATTTCTAATTCTATATCAACAGGAACGTTATCTACATGTACAGAAAATGGATTTCGGATAATAGATAAAATTTTATCAATTTTCTTAAAGCAATCGAATTGCTGCTCGGAATCTGTCATTAGTGCAAGGATATTGTTATTAAATTCTTGAACCTTTTCTCTTGAAATATTTAAAGATACAGTCTCTAACGTTGGAAAATAATCAAATTTGCATTCAGCCAGATTTCTAGAAAAAAGACTATGTTTCATTTGAAAAGATTTTAACCTTTGTATTAAATCATGAGCAAATACATTTTTTCGCTGTAAACATACGTTAAATTCGTTAAAATGTGTGAGAATATCCAAAGAAAATGCTAAATCACAAATCCAATTTGGTTCTGATAATTCAGGAAAATCCTCATTTCTTTAAGCGTTAAAAATATTTTTATTTCCTCTTGAAGATCCCACACACGTCTTAAAACTTTTCCCAAGCTAGTTCTTCAAGAAGACCAATAAATTGCCTGTGTTTTAATCCTTTTGATCGAAGGAAATTCACTAATTTTACAACTACGTTTATAATAAGATCGATTTTTAAAATATTTTTGCATAATGCGTGTTGATGAATAATGCAGTGTATGGATATAATTTTATGATTTGGATCAATTTCAAAAATGTTGATTAAAAAATGAATACAACCTTCCATGACATTCCAGTATCCTTTTTTTACTTAAAATTCCAAGATAATCCGCCTCCTTCGTAAAATCCAAAGCAGGTTATGACGTCGAAATTAACAATTTATAAAAAAAAAGCAAATGCAGTCTGTGACATTACGAGTTACTATATAATTGTTCATTAATTTCATTGAAGTTAATGAACAATTAACAATTAATGAAGTTAATTGAAGTAAATATCGATAATGAATTGCATTTATTTACTTTTTAGTTGTTTTTTTATAAATTTTGATCTACCTTGGTTAGTATATGCGGAGTAAGAAGCGGATTTATGAAATACACTCTAAGATTTAAAAAATGATTCTCTCGTAACCTTTTTACTTAATAAAAATATCCGAATAAAATTTTGGTTAATAGCATTATGGGATCTTCTGAATTCAGTGGTGTCAGATTTTTAGTAAAAGTCGCTAATAAAATTGTGCCATTTTCGACCTCGAAAAATAATCCTTGTGTGTCTAGAAGTCTTAGAAGAACTTCTGAAGCTTTGTGTGGAAGTAGACTTTTTGACCCATCAAGTGTTCAAAAAAAAATGGTTTCATTTTAGTGTAAAATTTAGGTTCTACAGAGGTGCTTCAATTTCAAATGGGACACACTGTGTACACATTATGACCATTATTTTCAATAGTTTTCAAGATATAACTTTGGAAAGCTACAAAGAAAAAGTATTAGGTGTCATAATTTGTCCGAAATCATTTTAGGTATGTTAAATGGTTTATTACTCTACTTCTATGTGGAAGTAATATGACTGTGATATAGTGTGATATATAATGTGTTTGTATCTCAAAAATAAAGATATACTTACACCTTGATTGTGATATCAGTGTAAAGTATAAATACATATCTTTTAGGAAGAAAACAATTACTGTAAACAGAGAGTGAAACATTAATTAATGATATAAAAAACAAGCTTCCTTGAGTCACGGCGTTACCATGTAACTGCGACCAGAGTGAAAACCATTGACACATGCCGTTATAACTCATTGCAGCTATCTAGATATTCAAATGTTATTTAACTACCATGAAAGACGGTATTTTGCAATATTGTATGCATCTACTATTACATTGAAGCTTTTGTGAAAAAAATACAACTTGACATTGTATATCTAAGTACTTAGTTTTTCGAATTTTGTCCAACTAGATTGTTAAAACATCACACTGTGGGTACATCGTCGTGAATTTTCAAAATTTAGAAACAGCCAGCGCCTCCACCAAATATGTCACGTGTTACTCTTCTAATCTAAATACAATTCTACTTAGATGACGGGGGGACTCGCTGGCTAAGGTTTATAATTAAAGGCACTTATACTTCTTACAATTACGTATTTCTTCAGCTCTTAAACCTACAAGCTGTCTTACCTACGATCTATAACCAACTCCCTACCGACTCCGATCTTCCGGTGTATTTACTGCAATTCCGCAGTTTGTAACCACGTTAATAAGTTACGTAAGGGAGATCGGCTTCGATCAACACTTATTTTACAAGACCTTATTCTACAATGTAACTTTCCATGGCAATATGTTGCTTATATAATTTCGGTCAAAAAAACTTGTTAATAACTTTTGTTAACAATAATAATATATAGTATGTGAACAGTAACATTATAGACAAATAAAACAGTGATACTGATATGGCACTACAAGTAACACATCACAGTTATAAAAACTATACCAGTCAGGTACTTATTCATTATGCATTTATGTGTCTTTTGATCTTTAACTTACATGGGTATTTTGCTAAATAATTCGGGCATTACCCCGCGCTACCCTATGTGAACGTCACTTATGAGCGAGCATGCTATAATCAGTAATCATCTGGGTCAATTGGCATTTTTCAGAAATGTGAGAGCGTAATCGCGGTTTGCTACGTTAGTAGTCGATGCCATGTATCTAACAATTATGTTTGGAATGTATGCAGGTTTAAGGCTGCCTCCCAATTAACGTGAACGAATAGGCCGTTTATAAGGCAGAACTGAATTTGCGTTCACGTAACTTCAACAAGCAAATGACATTCAACACAGTACACGTTTAGATGCCCTGAGATGAGCGTGAAAAATAGGGCGATCTAGGACAATTGCTCTTACTATATAATGAAATTGATTATTTTGGCCGAATGATGTCACAAAAAGGCTGACTAAAATTGCGCGCGCTTCATTTACGTTTAAAATTACAAATTTGTTTTTCAATTATTTGTAATGGAAGTAGCAAGTTAACATCTTGCATCAAAATCTTTCATGTTTTATATCCTATATTGTCGTAATATTGTAAAACGTGCAAATTATTTATTGTATTATGTGATAAAGGGGAAAAAAGTTACATCAATCAAGTGCTTTATTTTAAACGTACTAACTAGTCCCATAAGGGTGTTGTTTGCAATTTAACAGTTGTACGTACCGTTGTATCTAATAGGCTCCCATATGAATCAATGCTATGCACTTAAAAAATTTTACAAATTAAATCGGAAGTATATTCGTGGCAAATATTAAATATAATAATAGTATACATATAAATAAATATATGACACTTAAATTCACCATATATATGGTCCGTCTACTATACATGAACTTTGCCTTATCGATCATTTTCTGCAGCTGTTTTTCGACAATCGCCTGGTCCTTTCTATTTACGCAAGCCGAGTCCATTTGCATGAGTCTAGCATTCTTAATAGGGGATTTACATAGCGGGCATTCGCACCTACCGCCTCTCTTAACATACTTCAGAAGCACTGCCAAACAGGCCACACAGTAAGCGTGTCCGCAACGAATTCTGACTGGGACGCGCAAAGGGCCTAAACAAATCGGACAATTGTCAATGTTGTAAACGAAGTTATCGTCCTTCGCCTCTTGACCTTCTTCATTATCGCTAGATTTGTCAGGTAGAATTTTATACTTAACCACCAAAATTATCGCGATGTAGACACATAATAGGCATGCAGTAAAATACGATAAATCTATTAGATATATGTTCTCTTGTAAATGTTGCTGAATATCGAAAGGCGGTTGGAACTGTTCCAAAAGTTGGTGTTCTTCTTTTATTAATTCATTATACATTCTGAACTAAAATTTACATTTAAAATGGAAATAAAACTGTAAAATATTTGTATATATTGAAGACGACATGTCATAGAACTGACAAAACTACAATTTGAACAATTTGACAACTGCACTTTACATTTTGGAAATAAGAGAAAATTTATGGAATGCAATTAAATTGACCTCGAATTGGCTGGATTAATTTAATAAAGGTTGATAACTTAAATAATTTAATCCCAAAAAGTATACTAAGAGGAACTTCAAAATAGTACGCAATGACGTATACACACATATGCGTATTATGTCTATGTACCGTATCGAAACAGTAATTCTCAGTAATTTTTGTGATTTGAAAGAACATGCCTGTAACGTATGAATATATTGAGAGCAACTTCACAGCTTAGGTAAATATGAAACCTTATTTAGTATTGTCCTTTTTTACTTACGGAATGCATACCGGTTGTGTCAAAAATATTTGGGTATAGAATACAGTAAAATATATGCATGTGCGGTACATATTTGACAGCAACGCATTGGCGCTGCATTGACCGCTTGATCACACACACACGATCGTATATTATTCCAGTTCGTTGACGTTGAATAATAAGCCAATGAAATAATAGTTTCCATGTCATGTAATAATTTTAATCTGAATTGTCAAAAAAGTGCAAAAAAGCATGGTTGTGTGCGTTATGTAGTACGTTTATTCACACGATTCAATATACGGAAATTATGACAGAAAAAAATGATTTGAAATAAACAGGACTTACAATTAATGTATTCCGTAATACTTTACATGAAACGTTCACACAAGCACTTGCATAGGTACTTGTACCTTGGGATAAGTATCTAAAAGAATATGAACAGAAATTGATTCTTTTATAAACCTGATTAAAATTACTGTAATGTTATCAGACCTTTTCTGTTTTTTTTAATTGTAGTTATATCACATTCAATAGCTTCTGAAATCCAGAAATTGTCATCCTTGTATACTTAAAGTAATGCGAAGCATACCATCCCTTCACTTTCTTGTAATGTTGGTAGTTTCCTGCTGCTCATCTGCCTCTATTAATGCGTCTTACTTCTTAGCTCCATCGCAGCTCATAATTTGCTTTTAATTCCAGTATTCCATGGGTACGTAAAACAATACCGGTATTGTTTTGTGCCTTTGTATCTTTTCGTTAAACCAGTGATTCCCAAAGTGGTCCAGGTGGACCCCCAGGGGTCCACGGGAGACTCGACGGGGGTCTACATTGGCGTGAAAAAAAAAATGGGGGTTCACAAGTTGTAAGTGGGGGTCCACGAAAATTTATCTGGTTTCGATAGTAAAGAACAAAAATGTTGGCTTAGCTTTACCTATGGCAGATAATACACTACTCAAAAAAAAGGGAGCAAAAAAAAATTTTTCGGTAATTTTTGACAGGCTGTATTTCGGTGAAGAATGGTCGTACTAAGACTTTAAAAAGGCATTTTGAAGCTTTAAGATTCTAATTTTCAGATTTTTTGGCTAAAAAATTTTAGGAGCTGCGGTTCTCATGCAATCCTAACTGATAGCGCGAAAAAATAATTTTGCAATTTTGTTTTTTTTTTGTCCACAGACTTGAAAAATTTTTTTTTCAGTTAGGCCGGCTGTTTATTTAGCTTTAATTTCCTTTTTTTAAAACCTCCCTTAATTTTTTTGAGTAGTGTATTTTCAGGTCAGCGACTGTTACTTGTAGAAACTTGCATATTCGATATTCAGTACAACGCGTGTCGAGACTTGCAAAGCGCCGCCCGCCCGCCCGCAACGCTTGTTCAGGCGTGCAAAGGGACGAAATACGACTTGTGCTGTGCTTGCAATCTTGCATGAACTTGTTTGATTCTTCACCAATATAAATACGAATGCCAAGGACAAACGTTACTCATTTATTTCCGGAATTTTGAAAAGAAAAGTGTTAGTGAATCGATGTCAGTGTTTGCCAGTGCCGGAAAAAGTAAGTACCTGCCTATTTGTTATACATACTTTTATTTTATATTGTAATAATATTATATTTGTTATGTTTGCGTGTAGTAGGTACGTAATAAAAATTAAATACTGAACAGGGCCATTATTCGATACTTCTATAAAAGAACAGAAAGCCGAGAAAGATTGAACTTTTAGTACTTTTTATTAAAAAATTATTTATTTACCCGACTGTGGTGATTCACTAAAGGAGAGATATATGATTGACCTGCAGGTTTGTACATATTTCAGTACCCTCATAGTTGCTAATGCTAAATGACTAAAAATATTTTCATAAATTGTACGTGTCTTTATGTACCACTCGTACATCAAAGTAATAAATAAATCATTAAAATCGCGAAGTTTTGATGTCAAAATATTCTTTAACTTTAAAAGTACTTTCTTTCGAATTTACAGAAATGGATCAAAATATAATTAATCAAAAAATGTTTTATATTACATTACAATAGGTTCAGCCGTTTTGTGAAAACCTCTATATGCAATAATTAATTAATCCTATTCTATTCTGTTAAAATAGCCATATCCTGTTAAAATCGCCTTATGATTACTAAAACAAACATTTTTTTCTTTAGAGTTTACTTACAGATAGGTAACTGATACGAAACATGGCTGAATCTAAGAAGAAATGTCAACAGTACAGTGTTGATTATTTGAAACTTGGTTTTCTTCCATCAAAGGCAGACAAACGATTGTCCATATGCCTTTTATGCAACAAAGTTTTGAGCAATGACTCTATGAAACCATCGAAGCTCGAAGATCATCTTAGAAGGTGTCATCAAAATATGAAAAGAGACCCACCGTGCACAGTATGTTCGCTTCAACGTCTCAAAGTAACGATGATGGCTTGCGGGCATCTTACAATATCTCATTGCTTATAGCGATATCTGGAAAACCGCACACCATCGGAGAACAGTTAATTTTACCCTCTGTTGAAGAGGTTTTAAAAACTGTTCTGCACAAACCTCCATTTGACGTTCTCAAAAGAATTCCTTTGAGTAACAACACTGTACAAAGACGTATTGATGATATGAGCTCTGATATTGAAAGCTTCTTGTGTAATTATCTGCAAACAACTCATTTTTCTATTCAACTGGACGAGTCAACTTTACCTGGTAATGAAGCATTATTATTGGCATATGTTCGATTTGTTATGGACGAAGAAATCCATGAAGAGCTGCTATTCGCGAAAACTTTGAAGACGGCCACTAAAGGCGAATCAATATTTAATGTCCTCAGTGATTTTTTTAAGGAAAAATCGATTCCATTTACAAACATTATTTCGGTGGCAGCAGATGGAGCTCCTGCCATATTCGGGCGATATCGTGAGTTTATAAGCCATCTTAAAAGAATTATACCAAGAGTAACTGCAATTCACTGTGTCATCCACCGACAACACCTGGTAGCGAAAAATTTGAGTGATAGATTGCACCAATCGCTTCAATTTGTAATTAAAGCAGTTAACAAAATAAGAAGCAATGCGTTAAATACCCGTTTATTTGCACAATTGTGCGAAGAGAATGATGAAGACTTCCAACGATTGCTCTTACATACTGAAGTACGCTGGTTGTCGAAAGGTGCATGTTTAACAAGATTTTACTCACTTTTTGAATCAGTTTTAGAGTTTTTGGAAAGTAAAGATCCATTTTAAAGGAAAACCTGATCAAATTGAAAGCAGACATCGCGTATTTTACAGATTTGTTCAAAAAATTTAATGAGATTAACTTGCAATTGCAAGGGGGCAGCCTAAATTTAATAAAAACAAAGGGTGTAATTTCGGCTTTTCTTGGAAAATTGAAATTTATGAAGCAAAATATTAGTCGGCGCGAATTCTCCCAGTTTCCAAACTTGTCACAGGCAGAATGTCTTGATGAGGATATTCAGACATACGTTCAACATTAAAATGCCGTGCATGATGACTTCAAAAATAGATTCGAAGATATTCTGACGATGGAAATACCACCATGGATCATAAATCCATTTGATGAAACGGAAGTGGCGAATGTTGTATTACAAGAGGAGCTACTCGAGCAGCCTTTAGCACCAATGAGGAGCTAAAGGTGAAATTTAAAAAAGGCTATCAAACATTTTGGCTGCAGGCAGAAATACCCGAAAAATATCCTGGGCTGTGGGAAATTGCGAGAAAACTTTTGATAGCGTTTCCCTCGTCATACCTTGAAAAAAGTTTTAGTGTCGTTACAAACCTATTAACAAAAAAAAGGAGCAGATTGAACATCACAGAACGGGGAGATTTGCGGTTATTCCTCACAAAACTGAAGCCTAATATTGATAATTTGCTGAAAATCCATCAAGTACATCCTTCCCATTAAAATTACTTTTTTTTAATTGTTGAAGTTACGTTTCGTTATTCATGTTTAATTTTAATTCTATTAAGTCTGTAATCATACTATTTTAATAAATAGAACACAAGAAAATATACTATTTTTCTTTTTATTTTTACCACTCCGAATTTAGGGTTGGAACTCAGCCGCGACGCAAATTTCCATCGTTAGATCTAATTGTCACATTTTTTGACGAGTTTTGGGAATATGGTAGAAATGTAGCAGCAGGGGGTCCACCGAAACCAGTAAAATTTTGAAAGTGGTCTACGAGAAAAAAAAGTTTGGGAACCCCTGCGTTAAACAAATCATTTTACAAATTTCTAAATAAAACAAAATTGGTGATTTGCACTTTTATTTGTCAACATTCCCATCCTAATCAACAGTAAGTTTATAAACAACATTTGGGACTATACAGGGGAAAAATAAACGGCAACTGCGAACGTCAAGTTTATAAATCCCACTTTATACGCATCAAGGCGAACTTTAAAATTATATGCAGTGCCTCGCTATGCACCTGCAAATTACTATATAGTACTATGGTAATAATTCTGATTGTGATTGTACGAATTTGATTGCACTAGCATTTGCAGACCGCCCAGGATCCTACCAAAAAATAATTTTTGAAATTGTTAAAAGCTTTGAAAAACGTTTTTGTTTAAATAACTGCAAAGTCTAGAAAGGTAGACCCACAAAAAGTTGAGGAAAGAGAAAGGCGGGATGTGATCATTTGTAGCGCACTTGAAGTAGACCATACGAGCTCCACCAGAAGTGTCGCTGAGCAAATGGGCGAATGTAACAAAACTGTCGTAATCGTTCAAAGTGTTTGAAATATTCGAAAAGGCTAGCTATATTCCCCAAAGATAATTTTCGAAGAATCGAGTTTTGCGAAACTGTAATGAAAAAGGTGCATGAAAAAGAGAATTTCATCAGAAATATAATTCCACTGATGAATTATCTTTCACATTACATAGAAAGCACAATCCTTCTGTTGTGCGTGAGAAAACTAGCGCAACAATATTTTGCTAACCATACCTAGTATCCTCAGAAACTGAACGTTTCGGCAGGCATCTTAGGTGAGCATTTACTAGGGCCATTCTTTATTGACGGTTTCTTAAATGCCAACAAATATCTAGATTTGCTGCAATATCAAATAGCTCCCGCTATTGAAAATACTGGAATGGATCGGGAAATTGCGTCGTTCCAAAAGGATGGCTGTCTTGCACATAAAGCACTCAGAGTGAAGCAACTCTTATTGAATACTTTTCCCATCCGCCTTATTACAGGAACACGCAGCGTTCGTTGGCCTCCACAATCTTCCGATCTGTCTCCAAATGCTTTCTTTTTGTGTGGATACATCAAACAGAAAGTATACATTGCAGAAGCTGGTAGGCCTGGAAATGTAAATGCTTCGATAGCCAGAATAGACGCTGTAAATTCCGTGACAATTGACATGCTTTGAAATGTGGGAGAAAGTTTTTATGAAACAGACTCGGGCAATGTCTTGTTGTGGAAGGGGAATTTTTGAGCCTTTTGTGGAGAATTGTATATATTCTTTTGAAAGAATAAACTATTAATTTAGTTAATAGTTTATTTTTTGGTTTCATTAGAATCGCACTTTTATTTTCGCTTTACACAGTATACACGGTTTAATACAGGTTTTACATTCGCTGCTACAGTATTTTGAAACGACATTTTCGTAAATATTTCCTTTATAAAGCGCGTCATGCATAGATTTTTACGTTTTTTGAATCTTGTGATAATGACAATGCTAGTATATATTGAAGTGGGGATTATCGCTGTTGCCACAGTTAATTTCTATCCCCAGAAGCTTGTGACACAACCGGTATAGTAATTTATGTTTATCATTGATGATAGTTGATAAGCAAGTTAATTTCAAAAGAATATCATTTATGTTTGATCGGCTCGTGAATAAATAGGTATACTTACGCCGTCAAAATGAAATTTAATACATAATCAAACGATTATTTATAATCGTATCATCATTATTTATAATCACTTACCATAGTTAATTCATTATTTTAAAACGTCTATGAGCAATTAACGCAATTCAACTTTCTTACAACTATTGGTATTAAAATATACGGTTGACGATTAAATGTTTCTGTCAACATTATCTGACATTTGTGTCGTACGTTTAGGTTATTGTTTATTCAACGCGTATTTTCTTTGCTATTATATTACCTACTTTACGTTAATAATGTTTTATAAACAAGAACGTGATAGTATTCGCATTCACCTTTGATACCTTTTGAGGCAGTGAGGGAAGTAAGTATTGCACAAACATGGCGTTGAAAGAATTGTAACCTATGTAATTTTAGCATATTGCCGCAGCTTTGAATATTAGCATATCTTCTGCCATATCAGAAACAGCGAAAAACAATAAAAAGGCAACTCTGGCCATGGACGTGGTCCCGTACTTTGGCGCTTCTCGTAGATATACCGGAGACTACCAGCAGAATACGCTGTCTACTTATTTTACATTTTCTTCAATTTCTGTCAAATTCTGTACTTAATACAAATATTAGACTACAAAATACAAGTTTTTGCAGGATTCAAGACTAGTTATGACACAGTACTTATAGGGTGCACCCACACACCCTATAAGTACTATTCGATGCAGTGCGTTTTTCAATAGAGAAAATACATTGTCCACGTTAAAGCAAAAATATCGCATTGCTAATTTCCGTAGAAGGCTAAAAAACTTCCTAACCCATTAAATTTAATTTATTATACCATAAACAATAAACGTACACTTCTGTTCAGAGAAAAAGCGTACAAGGGGTGAAAATCGTTTTTGCAATTTTTAAATTATGTGTAACTGGCTTTTCATTTCTAATTTTTGCACATTGCTGGTTGCAGCCAATCAGGCATACAAATATTAAATATTTAAATGCATCAATTAATAAATCATTGTAAAAGCGTGCAATGACAAAATATGACAACAAGAAAGTTAAATATAGTCAGTGAGAGGTCTGATATGAAATAAGGAAAAAACTAATAATTAATCCTGGCCCCATCCTTTTCTAAAACTTTGTGGAGTCTTCTGGGCATAGATCCAATTAAATTTTGAAAAAAAAATCATTCAAATGAAGATCTTCCCAAGCATTTTCAATGGCTTCCCCCAATTCCTCCCTATTCCGTGGTTGAAAATTTCTTTTGTACATTTTTCTGACCATCCAACCCCAAACATTTTCTATTGGGTCTATTAAGTCAAGGCTATTAGATGGCCACGGTAAATTTTCAATATTTTGTTCCACAAACCACCGCTGAATAATGTTTTCCGTGTGGATTTGGCAATTGTCCTGTTGAAAAATGAAGTTACTGTCGTCGTATATTTCTTACCCGACGGCAACATAACATCATTTAAAATGTTGCGATAAACGATAGAATTGAAATTTCCACCATCAAGTCTCCAGCAAACACCAGCTCCATTAACACTTATCCACGCCCACACGTTTACTGCAAATCTTCCCGGAGTTTGGGCACCAGTAACGTATTTTTCTTCAAATCTTGTGCCGTGTGGTCTGTAAACTCTTAGACGTCGCATCTACAGGATTTGAAGACCTTTTCATCAGTAAACACGACTCTGTTCCAAAACTCTGCATCCCGGTTTAGATGATTTACGGCAAACAAAATTCTACCCTGTTTTGCTTCTGCAGTCAAAATGCCTTTTCTAGCACTTGCATAATTTTTTATATCTGAAGCAAGGATCCTCCTGCAAGCAGTTGGTCTGAAGCCGCGAAAGTTTGTTTCAAATGGGTGGTCCCTTAAGAAATTAACAAGAGCCACATCTTGGACGTCGTTTGAAATTCGTTTTGCACCAGAACCGACTTTTCGACTAAATGTTTGTTCCAGATTAAACCTTTTTTTGATCTTCAGTACAGTACTCTTATTCACACCTAAATCTGCCGCCAACATGCGGATTGACCATCAACATTCAAGTTTGGCCACAATTTGTGCTTTTTGAATATGACTTAATTGAGGTGGCATTCTGAACTTCAAAAATGATATATTGTAATTAATTAATGTTATTCAAATTCAAGATATATTTTGTGACAGTGACAACACTGACAGTGACGAATATTTTGTGAAATCATACAATTAAAGATTAAATTACACAGCTGAAATGTAGCTGTACGCTTTTTCATTGAACAGAGGTGTACCTACTGCTGTAGTTCAAATACTTGTAATTGTTAAATTTGTCCGTACAGGCAGCTTTCAAAGGATCAATTTTTTAACGAAAACTTCAAGCAACAGAACTAATGAATAAACCCCTGACTGATCCCAAAGCAAATCAACAAAAGTTTAACCTGCGTCTGGTACGGATGATTGTACAAAATCTTCTATATGAAATGTATCGTAACAGTAAGTATATGAAGTATCGATTTTAATTTACTCGCAGACAAAAATATTGCATACGTATTTTAAGTCTTTACTATTATTTTCTTTAAAACTTTTGTGATTTCTATTGCTAAATCTTTTACACTGGAGTGTTTTACGTATTTTGCAATTTATTACAGAAAAAGGAATGTTTTAATATAGCCTCTTATAAGTGAATAAGAGATACCGATAAAACGTTATAAATTAGCGCAATGTGTCTTGGAGTCCAAAACAATGATTGATCTTCAGTCGATGTTGTCAGAATGACATTTCGAGAACTTTAGTGCACAAGTGTGTAGTTTCGGTCAGCGAGATACCTCATTTAAGTGTCATGAATTGTGTAGAAATTGTTTCTTTAGCCAATGAAGGGTACAGACAAGAAGATATTGCACGGAGATTAAATATCCATCAACTGACTGTCTCTCGTATAGTAAGACAACACAATGAGACTGGAGAATACAAAAGGCGGCGTGGTCAAGGTCGTAAAAGATGTATGTACAACGCCAAGAAATGATCAATATTTGAGAGTTCAATCTTTACGAAATCGCGCACTTACAGCACCGCAGCTTAGAAATGAGTTATTGAATACAGGATAAGTCAATGTATCTGTCAAAACAGTACTAAGGAGACGTAAGGAGGTCGGCTTAAATCCAAAACATCCTGCCAGAGTTCCTCGGCTTCTCCCACGTCACAAAATTCGACGTCTAGAATTTGCAAGAGTTCATGCTAACTGGAATGGACGCCAATGGGGAAAATTTATTTTTGCAGGCGAAACAAGAATATAATTATGGAAGCCTGATGGACGTAGTCGTGTATACAGAAGGTCAAGAAAACGTTTCGCAGAATGTAATCTTGTATGAAATCTCAGCTTTGGTGGCGGTTCCATTATGTTACGGGGCGGCATTAGTTGGGAGAGTCGCACGGAACTCATTGAGGTAAATTTAAGAATAAATGCTGACTGGTACATACACAACATCCTTGAAGAACATGTTTTACCTTATGCCGGCTTTATTGGCTGCGCTAATTTTATACTAATGCATGGTAAAGCCCGAGCCCATGCCACAAGGACAGTGATTCAGTACCTTGAGTATGTCCGGGGTGCGGCGTTTGAGTGGCCAGCAAATAGTCCTGACGCAAATCCCATAGAACATATATGGGACATTCTAACAATAAATATACGAGCACGAAATCCAGCTCCTAACTCAATTGCAGAATTAAGAATTGCTGCACAGGAAGAATGGAATCGAATTCCGCAAGAAATCATCAAACATCTTTTGCGCAGTACTAAGTATTAAAGTGTTATTATGTTGCGTTGTTATTAAGTTTTTGGGTAACTAATGTTCCCTTTTTCAATTAAACGTTTTAGCCAAAAACAAGTTGTTTTAACAATTTCTCTACGAATTTGCTATAAATCCTCCATATGTAATTTATTTGATTATCAATAACGTAAAACACTCCAGTGTACAAGATTTAGCAACAAAAATCACAAAAGTTTTAAAGAGAAAAATAATAATGGCCGAAAATAAAATATGCAATATTTTTGACTTTGAGTGTATTTTGATATTTTAGAGCAACATATTACACGGAATAGTATGTTAAACAAATTTTGAATAGTAAATATATTTCATGGAAGCCTTTCGTCTCTAGGGATTATTTTAAAAGAAATAGGTTTCCGTTGTAGAAAAGATGATCCTCGACAAGGATTGATGGAATTGCCGTACATAAAAAATGCTAGTCAATTTTTTACAATCATATATTAAAAATTTGGACACCAATTATTGGTAGTTTGTCTATTTAGACGAAAGATATTTAAAAATGGGTCCATTGACTATTCATGGCATGACAGTACTCGACAAAGTGTTAAGAAAATAAAATCTGATGGCAAAACGTGTGTACGCATACAATATTTTCATAGATTAAATTTTTTAAGTATTTGTAAATTGCACTGTACATTGCTTATACCTGGAGCATCCCTGATATTTTGTTTAAGCACTAAAAACTTGGGGAAATGAATCATGAAAATTTTATTCACTGGTTTAAAGATCACAAGTTATCATAGTAAATTGGAAGTTCAACGTCCTACCGCAAGTTGGAAAAAGGGGGACATTCAAAACTGGCTGCGAAGCAATAAGATTTCCTTCGACGTTGATATGTTAAAAACACGTACTGCAATAAGTACGTTAGTGGAGATAGTGCAAATGCATTAAAATGTGGGACAAATAAAATAAAAACGTTTATCAGTCTCTTTATCATCCTCAATTTATTAGTTATAGGAATTTAGTGTAGCATCCTTTACATAATTAACGCTTTAATACTGTTCATTGTACACGTTCAACCACAGACGTTCTTCCATGTTACGATTTGCAATAACATGCAAAAACAAATAAATTTTACTTTATATCTTTCTCATTTCTTTCATAACTAAGATTAGCATTCTAGCAAATACCTACATTAAAAAAACATTTGCGTTCGGTAATATACTATTCACGATAAATAACCTAAAGTTTATATTCAATGACAAATGGCAAATCATATGACAACGGTGCAGTATATGAAGACATTTACGATTAATGATGTACGTCGATAGTTATGCTTCCCCGACTATATCACCACGCTTTCAATGTTAATATGACAGAAAATAAGCTTTAAAATGAAATCATCGAAACTGTCAAGCCCATCTTACAATTGCACTACATAATGTTTCTAATTCAATCGGGGTGCAAATAGACTTGTTCGCAGAGACATCACAAATTAGTCAAACGTGATTTGATTGGCGGGAAGAAAGCCACTACTAAAATCCAACTATTACTCTGGGAATAAAGCTAATAAATCGAATTCGCTATTTTAATTTATTAGTTACAGAGGGTGTGATTATCAAAGGAGCAATGAACCAGTCACTTACTACGGAAAACCAATCACATCAACTAAATATTTTTTTATTTTCATAATTCATAGTATAGAAATCAAAGAATATTCGCCTGTGAGAAATACTGCGGCTGTTCAATATATCAACTTTATTTTATTTCTTCGGACAACGCAAAAAATTCTGTAATCGTTTATAGTGAAAAAGGAACGATAGTAATTGTAAAATCCATTCTTCACCTATCAGAATGTAAATACATGCCAATAACTATAGTTAGGGAGCTGGTAGCAGTAATTTTCAAGTGATTTCATCGTTTGGCAGAAGTTGATAAAAATAAAGAACTGAGTAAAATAAACGATATGAGCAATTTCTGCCTTTAATTTATTGTTGCAATATCATATGATAGCTCGTGAAAGATGTAAAATAAAATAGTGCCGTAAACAATATAATCACGTCTGCCTTGTTGGAGTAATAAATTAGTTTAACTCCAAAAAAAAGTAAATGCAAATGGCAGACGTTGTTCCTGCTGCATTTAAAACTAATTATTTTTTTCCAGTTATTATGATATATAAAAAAACATTTCACCGTCAGGTAGATTGCGTTATGAAAATTATATTATAAAAGGCAAGAAACGTTACTTCTGCCATTTAGATAGTATGGAATTAAAAAGCTGCAATATTGCAAATTTGTTCAAAAAAGTATAAAATAATTTCATCGTATCCGCCTTTAAGTGTAATGGTTTTAATAAAAAGCATAAAAATAGAAACAGCAGACAATTTCAATACTGATTTTTGGAAGGTAGACGTTGTTTAGTACGGCAGTAGATTTATTACCCAGCACAGAACGTAGAGTGTCCTATTTACCAATCCAATCACGCTCCGGTGAAATATTTTTAACCTACCTATCTAATATGTATCCACCTATTTATTTACTATTGAAAAATATTTTGAGTAGAATGACAATGGCACCATCATGTAGATACGTAGACCCTATGGTTCAACGCGCCAGAATGAAATAGACATGAGTAGTACAGTGCAGAGGACTTAAGTGACTGGCTGTTTCGTTATATTATTAATAATAATTGAGATAAATTAGATTAAAAGATATCAGTTGAGAGGAAAGTGAGGAAGAAAATAAGATAGTAAGTGTAATAAATTAATAACAGAAAATAGAAAATCCGAATATTTGTTTTTGGAATTACGCCTTTAATCAGAAATCTCTATGTCTGCCTCTTTTTTTTTTAAGTTTGTAAGTATTATTATAAAAAATGCAGCAAACTGGACGTCTACCTTCCATACATTTGTGATTTCGTGATCTGTACAGTGTCTTTAATACAAGGTATCAATGGCAAACAGGATGACATAATTTACGACAGTTATTTTTTCTCAATTTCAAAATTTATTAAAAAAGATCAGCGCTACCTAAGCTCAGCTCTCATTTTTTCTAAACCACACAGACGTAATATTACTATCAACGACGATGAAATCATATATCTAAATTGCCAGCAGTTCCCTAACTATATATACACTAGTGTGAATATGTTTTAGAGCAGCAGGTAGAAAACCCTTCATTTGAAATTTTCTACAGATTTGAATTAAAAGTAGATGTGTACAGTGCGGTCCTAAAGTGTCCCCCACCCATGCTAACTTTTGAACGACATGAGCTAGCGTTTTTAGAAAAATTAGGTCGATTTCTATTTTTTGTGAACTAACTTTTGCCGTTATCGACATTTCAATTGCATTTCCGGTTTCACCGGAAGTGATGTCAACTCCTTTTTTAAATAGAACACCCTGTATATTTTTCCGTTATTGGAAAGATAATCCAAACGATATAACATATGTTATACTTTAACTTAAGAAATATGACGATATGCAGCAATAAAAGTTTTGGTAATCTGTTTTTATTGTTACGCAAAGTTGGCTAGGAATGAGCGGCAAAATTGTTTCTTGTGACGCCAGACTGATCTAAAGAGCTCGTTGCTAGGCAAAGTAATCATAACAATTGCCAAACTGTCGAATCTCAATTCCAAAAGCATAAATTATTCTTGTTGTTTATTGTTATTATATTCTGCATTTGCCATACGTTCCTTCTTTGTTCTCGTTATTATTTTCCCTCACTTTAACTTGTTTTGTTAATTGTTGTTATTTCTTTACTTCATCGAACTTTATTGCAATTAATTAATTATGGCAAGTTTGTATAAATATGATAGTTTTTGATAGACAATATGTCTGTTTTTTCGGCTTTTTATGTTGTTACTTTCATGATGGTTTTGACATGAGCCATGCAAAATTGCTGGATCAATTTTAATATTTCGTAAATCTGGCAACAATTACCACCTTATTTGTCATGGTTGCGCAACAAATTGTACAATAATTTAAATCATATTATCTTCTGTTAAAGAAGTTCGCCCTGTAAATTTTATACTATCTATGCTTACTTAGGGCAAAGTACAAATATTTCCGACTGTACAAAGGCAGTGTTCATTATGTTCCACTTTGTGATAACTGTTGCCAAATATTAAAATCAGGTATTTGATCTTATCTTACGTAGTCCATGCGGAAGCCATTGTAAAATCAACAATATAAAAAACTGAAACTTAAGCACATTGCCTGTCGAAAACTAACAAATTCAAATAAACCTACCACAATTAATTAATTACAATAAAGTTCGATAAAGTAAGGAGAAACAACAATTAACAAAACAAGTTAAAATTATATAAAATAATAACGAGCATAAAGAACGAAAGTATGACAAATGCAAGTTATAACAACAAATAACAAATAATAAGAATAATTTACGCTTTTGGAATTGAGATTTGACAGTTTGGCAATTGTTATGATTATTTTGTTTAGCAACAAGCTCTTTAGATCATTCTGGCGTCACAAGAAACAATTGCAACGTTTTCCTGCAATCGTCTTTTCTAAGTAAACAGATAACCAAACGTTGTATCGTTGATTCGTTTTATATTTCCATAACTAAAATATAACAGTGTTGCTATGTTGATTCACAAAAAATAGAAATCAATCTATTTTTTCTAAAACCGCTAGCTTGTGTCGTTCAAAACTTAGCACGGGGGGGGGGCACTTTAGGACCGCACAGTATAAAGGATGTTAGACTTATTTCATAATATTCACACATTTTTATATCGGTTTCCAAGAACAAACTTTCGAATTTATAAGTAAACATGTGGGGTGATTTATTTCCCGGTAATTCTAATTCCAGGGAAAATATTTTTAAGAATAAAATATTTCTCTTACTGTAAGAACAACCACATCCTGTACAATATATCGCGCTAGTATTTTATAAGTAAATAGTTTGTTGTTGTTGTAAATGTATTACACTAAATTAGCTTTTTTTGTTATTGTAATTTTTCTTTGGAATAATTAGTGGAAGTGTGAGGTTTAGACCTAGTAATTGATATTTGTGTCATAATGAGTAAAATCTCAATGCATGATCGCAGTACAATCATTACATTTCACCAGGAAGGTTATAGCGAACGACAAATTGCAGTAAAAACACAGGCTAGTAAGACCGCAGTACACAGTATTATAAAAGAAATTAAAGAAACTGGATCGGTAGAAAACAAAAAGAAGAAGGGACGACCTAAAAAGGTAAAGAAGGGTGATGTGCGATATTTAAAATTACAATCCATAAGAAATCGCTTTCGAACTTCGACAGAACTGGCCGTCGACTTACAGAGGGCTACCGGAACAAGCACAACGCCCTTCTGTGTAAGAAAACTTTTAGTACAAGAAGGTCTTCGGGGAAGGGTCGTCGCTCGCAAACCACTATTTCGACGTGGAAATAGGCAAAAGCGGTTGGAGTATGCAAGAGAACACAAATGTTAGACTTTAGAAATGTGGAATAGACTGACGATTCGAAATTTTCGGAACCAAACGTCGTCAATATGTTCGTAGAAGAAAGGGGGAACGATATGATTCGACTTGCATACAACCTACTGTTAAACACGGCGGTGGTTTTGTGTTCATATGGGGATGCATATCATTATCAGGTGTTGGGGATTTAATTAAAATAACAGGAAAATTCACGGCGCAGCGCTATTTGCAAGTTTTAAGGGATTTTGCTGTTCCCTCTGGACGTCGCTTAATTGGTCCAAACTTCATGCTTCAAGAAGATAATGACCCTAAACATTGTAGTAGGATTGTTAATGGTTATTTAACAGAAAAAAAGGTGTTTTGGAAGTCATGAAATGGCCTCCTCAAAGCCCAACTTTAAACATAATAGAGCATGTTTGGGATTATTTGGACCGTAAAAAGGTGGAGCGTCAGCCAACGAGTGTTTTCGTATACTCAGAGAAGAGTGGAATAGAATTCCACACGCATTTGTTGAAAAGTTGTATGCTTCTCTACCTAGAAGAAACGAAATGCTGTTTTCTACTAAGGGAGGGCACACAAAATATTAATTTGTTTTATATTAAGATTATTAATTTCTTGAAATTTTGTGTATTTTGACATACAAATGTGTTATTTAACATTACCCGTGTATTATTTTGCCTCTGTTCTTACAAATATGCTGTCTGCTATTATAAAGACGTTCATAGTAGTTACTGCTCTAAAACATATTCACAGTACTGTATATATTCCCTAGTCACAAAATTTCAACCACTCATCGCCTATGGTAGCAGTATCCATCTCCTTTATATGTATAACCATTAAAAATAAGAAAATTAATCTACAGATAACATTCAATACCTACTGTTCACGTTGAAAACATGTACCTCCACATTTTTCGCGTGTTCGAAGCCACATGCTCACCTGAAACAAAAAAGTAAGGTTAAAGTAACTGCATTAAAATTCAAATTATGGACATAAATGGTCTACGCTCGTTCTTTTCGAACAAAAAATAATTAATATACAACTGCAATAAAGTAGTTTATAAAAGTCGCAACACGTTATAAACATTAATCACGCATCTTAGCGTGTGCAAAAACGCATAATCTTTATACATACTTAATTTATGCTTGTAGATAAAGAAATTATTAAAATACTAGATTTAGAAGTACATACAGCAACAACCAGAGCTCTATCTTAAACTACATATTGCATGTACACATTCAGAATAACTAACGTAACTCTCTTTCAACCACTGTATGTATATGAATATCTTCCACATGCACTTCGATTGTTTTCAGAAGGACAAATTCTCGTACACGAAAACGACTGAAAAGCTTCTGGGTGCAAAAGGGGAGACATCAGTTTTTTGAGTGACTGTACCTGACATGATATTCAACTAATGATATAGGTAATGGATACAATACTATATGTCAATTGTTAGTCACCTATGAAAAGCAAAATAATTACATAAAGTTACTCTTTCTACAAATATTAATTGGAAATACAAATATATTTTGGCTTCCGTTGGTGAATTATGAAAATCTAATTTTCCTTGGAATTTCCGACGTAATTAATTACTGAACCACTACACCACGGGAACCTTATGTACCCATGCACCATTAATATCATTATACGAAAACGTGAAAGATATAAATTTTCTATACGGCTTACAGATAAAATATATGGTGCTATTTATAAAAATTACGTTTTTGGTGCTTGAATTTGGCAAAGTTTGATGTTCAATACTGAACACTCTGTATGTTTCGAAAACGTTTTAATACCATGTCTAGATAAAGCCAAATATGTAATTTAATCTCGTAAAAACTTACGCTAAAATGTATGTGCATTTCGAATATTTTAAAGGAAATAGGCATATCTACTGAAATATTTTTCTCAGGGAATTTTGGGAAAATTGTTAAATTTTCTAATTTTTACACTAAATCAACGATTCTTAGTAGAGTATCCCTGGATACCCTTTCGGTAATTTTATAACGAATACCCAAATTAATAAAACGAAATTTACGAGTTTTAAAATTATATATGTAACTAACCTTGAAACTTGAACGATGCCAGTGTTATATAAACTCTCTGTTTATATAACCTCTACAGGAAACTGCCTGTTCTGGAAATTTAACCCTTTTCTCTTCAAATAAGGACTTTGATTTTACAATCGCGCACTTTAAATGGGGATCGGAGTTAAGAAACACTTTGATTCAACCAAGGCTGAATAAAGATTGATGAAAAATTATGGCGTCGCTCCCCTTTCTTTTATTTTAAATCGCGAAAGACCGGCGATTGTTTTATTTCACAACCAATTTTGATAATTTAACCCAAATAGAAACTTTTACGATGAATTTCGATCAAATGAGATCATTTCAACTAGGAGGTTGTATTTCGATGATTCTATGAAAAAAAATTCTCCAACAATTTACTTAAACCTTTGAGATAAAGATTTAATTGATGAAATATTATTTATTGTACCTTTCAATTTACACTGTTGTTTATTTTAGACGATTTCTACATGAATTTGGACGAATTACGGGAATAGGAAAATTAACTGACGAGTAGATTTGTCCATGCTACCCCATACTCGTCGTTATCTGGACTTATATTTAATATTTAACGTCAACGCCCCAAGGCCAGTTGGCTCGGGGGAAATGGTAACGAGGAAATTTTCATTTTTCCACGCAAGAGGGATATTTAGTTACCAACGAGTGGCCAACCTGACATTTAGTCGTTCAGAAGTGATAATCGAAGGAGGCTGTTGTTGTCGTACATACAACGTTGAACATAACACTACATTGAGATGATTGAGGACAAAATTACAAATACTTCGAAATCTGTCAGAAGTAGACATAAGACACCCATATTATGTTTGTTTATTTCTAGATGGAGAAACCAAATGCGTAATGATATACAGGATGTTGCATTTAGAATAACAGAGCAAGTGCCGGGTTCGCTACTTATCGATCATCCTGTATACACGAACATAGTTTGGAGACCCTGTGGTGTCAAGTACATTACCTGAAAATTTTGACCTCCTATCATTTACACAATTCTACAATTCCTGAAGATTGGGACACACTGTATATGAAATTTCATACCGATCCCCTGAATATTTAAGACTTTGGAAATGGAAGCATTATCACTTCAATATTTGTCTCGTCGCAGTTTGTTACAGAAGTAAATACGATACTTAAATTTAATTAATAAAAAAGTAGAAAAAATCAAATAGCTAAACTAAATAATTCGCAATAAACCGAGAATTAAACAAAAAATCTAACCATACGAAAAAAAAAATTAAACAAACAGTAAATCTGTAAAAGTTACAAAAATACAAAAATAATGACTAACATTTATTGACAAATGGATCATCTGAAAGTCGTAGTACAACTGACAGCTGAAATAAGAATCTGGTAAATTCTTTATAATGGATATTCTACAGAAAGATTTAGACTTTGCTATGCCGAAGGTGGCTCGTTTCACAATTAACTCAATGTATATTTCGCAATGAATATATCTCTAACAGCCATTTTAGTTAATAAGAAACTTTACCAAAGAAATCTTTCGCCTTTGCTCTTTATAATTCGTTATTCTGGGTATAATACGTCATGCTTGGTCTCAACGCTGCGATTTACACAATGTCCTAATTAAAATCAGCAAGGCAACGCTCTCGCAGAGTATACAACACATTGTGTCTGGGCGCAGAGATAAATTGGAATCCTAATTATTAATGGTCTGTAATGATACGCCACGTCGTGCATACTTAATTAGAAATTATGATCCCTGTTAACATCAATAACGCACAATACTGCTCCACACACACATAAATTAGCGAAAGGTGTCAGACTGTCTTCCTGTATCATCCCTATATCAGATACATTAAATAAGAGATTACATCTTGTGTTAGTCATAACGTGCGTGATTTACAGTTTTTTAAAATATAAAATAGTTCCGTCTATCGAATACAAAGTGTGTATATACAGTAGTGGTCAAATGTGTGGAAGCAAGTAAACATCTCTGGAGTGTCTAGAGATATCGAAATTAAGGTAGTAATTCCGGCTTGAAAGTTTCTAATGAAACGTCCTGTATATTATTTTAGTTTTAAACTAGAACATTTTATTTTGAGTACAAAAATATGGGGTTCGACATCTTTATTTTAGAGCCAACCCTGATATCAACAAAAAAGAAATTTTTGAGGCAAAGGCTAATATATAAGGTCTAGTAGTGTATAAATCTTACTGCAGCAGCGACAATAATTGTCAAAGTAACTAATATTTGAAAATAAACGCAAGAATTGCCTAAAGAGCAAAAGAAGTGTTCATCGCGAAGTTTGTGGTCTTTTAAACAATATTCGTCTAAATGCTACGCCTAAGATCATATATCACTTGCATAATTGTTTGCAGCAGTCACCGACTATTCAAAATATAAGATGCAGCTGTAGCAGTGTACGTTGTTCAAACGCATAAGTATCTGGGACTTACTATTGACCACCGTTTTTTATGGCTACATCATATTTGGTCGGTTATTAAAAGACTTAAGACATTTGGCTTAGATCACTGCACGGCGCGGACGAGCCTCGCCTCTTTTCATTGCAGGCTGGGCCGAGCCGGGCCTAAAATTGTACGGGCCTGACGGGCCGAGAATGTTTTATTAGATACATCGAATGGATATAACGAATGCAGTAAATGCTGTTTAGTTCTTACGCTATCATTTGCATTAACAATTTTAATGTATGCAACGTTATGTTACGTTTTCTTTTTTGATTTCATACAATTTAGTATACAAAAACGAACAAAATAAATGTTTCATTCTACTCATTATAATGTAGTAATTAAAGAATGTTTAGAAATAGATGGTCCAGATATAATTACTTAAACAGGCTAAAATAATTTAGACGGGCCAAACGGGCCGGGCCAGGCGGCCCTTGTGCCGAGGTAATGAACGCAACGGGCGGGCCTACTCCATGCTGTAACGGGCCACGGGCGGGCCGGGCCGTGAAAAATAGGCCCGTGCAGTGCTCTAATTTGGCTAATAAGTTATATCTAAGACTTCATGTACCATAAACTACTCTGCTCTTGATTTACAATCTTGATCTTGATTTACAATCTATATTAAGTTATTTTCTTGCAAAAATCAGTCTCTATTCAACTATAAAATGTATAATATAAGAAAATAATTTTCTTGAAATTTTATTTGGATTAAATAAATGCTTTCTAATGGTTAGAAAATCAAGAAAATCCAAGACAAAAAAATGTTTCTTTCAAGTAAATCAGTTTTAAGTTAAGAAAATATTCATATTAATGGTAGGAATGAAAAAAATGGTCCAGATCTCACAAAGTTCTATTGAGAAATTAGGCGACCGGTTTCATGTTCTAACAACACACCAGGCCAGCTACAAGGATACCCAATAAAAGAAAAATTACAACAGTGGAAAAAAAACCTAAAGTTAATAATTAAAATTAGGAACAAATGAATGAACTAATGAAAAAGTTTTTTTTTATATACAGGCTGCTTATTCAGAAATTCAATTAAAAAACAACATCAAGTACAACATTTAAATTTTATGTTTTCCCAGTTTTAAAGATGATATCAGACAGACGGCGTCCATTATTCTCAATACACTGCGTTAATCGAACTCGGAAGTTTCGTTCAACTCTTTCCAGCATATCGACGGGTATGTTGGTGACCGCTTGACGAATGCTGTTCTTCAGGTGAGCCAGGGTCCTAAGACGATCGTTGTAAACAAGTGATTTTAGACAGCCCCATAAAAAATAGTCGTAGGGGGCTAAATCAGGCGACCGTGCTGGGGAGTGCAGATCGCCCCTCAAGGAGATGAGGCGCCCTGGGAAGTGTTGCCGCAAAACAGTCATTGACACACGCGCTGTGTGTGCAGTGGCACCGTCCTGCTGGAACCATACATCTCTCACATCCATCTAGTTGAGTGTTGGCAGGAAAAACCCCTGAATCATGTGGACATAATGGTCAGAAGTCACCGAAACTGCCCGTTCGTTTTCTTCAAAAAACCATGATGCTAACTAAACCAAGTGGAGCTACAACTTTACGCCCCGCCCTCTCAAATGTGCCTATCCTCCACCCTCCTGGGAGCAACCATCGCTTCAGGGCGCCAAATTCAAGTAAGCAAGTTGCTCTGTCCCACTCTGTATTACAACATAATTAAGTTATTTCTTTAATAATGTAATTAAATAGGGTTTATTTTTATGTAGTTAAACAATTAATGGGTTAATATTGAAGTTTGTTTGTTCCTTTTTTATTATTATTATTTACCATATATTAAAAAAAACTAGTTAAATTACTACATGTGGTAAGTAGTAACAAAAAGAAAAAAAATATTTATTTTTTTTTTATGAAACGTAAGGTTTTTTTATGGCCTTGCGGGATCAACGCCCACTTGCCAACGATGTAAGGTTATATCGTTGTATGGGTAAATGGCATCTGTATTCCGGTTTCTACTATCTAGGACGGCATGACTATAAGTACTAGAACTAGGTGGTGCCAGGAAATATTTCAGTTGCTGTTTTTGAAGATTAGGCATAAATTGAGAGATGTAAGAGCAATGTCGTCAGGAGCAAGAAGTTTTAATGCTTTTTTCGTCTCATATTGTTTTTGCCGGGAGTGATTCCAGCAATACCAGGAGCTATTTATTAGCATTGTTTTGGTTGTTGTTCCTAGGAACTTTTTTCATGTGTACTTATATATTAAGTTCACTTTTGTTTGAACACTATTCTATATACAACCTCTACCTTAGCATTTTTAAAATCACAAGCAATGTGAATAATTTACTGCATTATGTACGGGTATGTTATACTGCTTTAAACGAGCTAAGTGCAATTAATAATGTGCATATAAATAATACGCAGAATTCTAAGTAAAAAATGCCTTATTTTAAGAAACTGAAACTATTGATTTGTAAACAATATCTAAACGCTTTCTGGAATTAAGAAAACTATTTACTATCCTTAAGAAAATATTGTTTTGTGTTATAATGGCCATTTACTTATACTAAGAATCGCTTTCTTCAAATTTTCTGCAAGATTTACTTGAATTAAGTTAACAAATGTTTTAAACAAAGAAATACAATTATTTCATTACAAGTATGTATGTATAATACTTCTCTTAAAATATTTGTTTTGATTTAAAACAGTTATTGTATCGCGGATAATTGAAACAGTAATTGTCTTGAATTAAGGCGGACAACTTTGATACAAGTAAACATTTCTCTGCATGTGCATCCAATTATTATATTAAGACCCTACAATCGACCCAAAACAGATTTATTATTTTTATTTCCCAACTTAACTGCATGTCCGTTTGGTTACATTGAATCTCAGCTTCTTTCTGTTAAGTATTTCTACCTATGTCGACTTATTTTTGTCTCACTACCACACCAATCATTTTAAAATTGTGATACCTCATGATAGGGAAACAAAAAGCTCCGGAAATTATATGGTGCCAAATTACAATAATAAGTGCGGCAGCAGAACGTTAAAGATATGCATCCCGACCATATTTAACAGCATGCCTGCATTCCTTAAGAATTTGTACTCTAAGGAGATTATTATTATTACGCTAATAACTATTTTCGCAGTTGTGATGTACTTGAAATTAACATATTTTTTCTCATAGTTTTTATATATTATAATTACCTGCTAGCTATCTTATATTTTTTTTATTGTAATGTAAAATACTTAACTTTTTTTCTCGTCTACAGGGTTTTTTTTCCGTTTGTGATTAAAACGACTTTTTGTCATTGTCAAACTGCTTTTGTAGTTTAGTGACTTTGTTGTCGCTGGTTACCGCGGTTTTTGTTGTTGTCTTTTTTATTGTTTTGCTTTGCAGTGTTATGAAGTAGTTTATTTCTATAAATTGGATTGATATTTTGATTCGGATCTGCAGGTTCCTGGGGCCACTTGTCTCCAGTCAGCTTTTGCGCCGGCTACGTAAAAATTGACAAATATCACACTCGCTCGTTACAAAGACTTTGCAAAGATACAACACAAAGGACACTGTCAGCCAGCACTGCAGCAAATGAAGAGGTAGCTCAAAATATTGCTATATCTTTAAAGGAAAATCTTGACATGTTTACTACTGAACTCGCAAATATGCACGAAATTAGTCGTCGTTCAGTAGGAAGGACGTTAAAACGAGAAAAATATCATCCATACAAAATTCCCCTTGGTTCAAGAATTCTCTCACGACGACTTCGACGGGCGGTTAGAATTTAGTGATCAACAATAGATATAAATATTTATAACCGAGATATTTTTGTAAGAAATGTGTTTTTTGACGAGACAACGTTTTGTTTGAACGATACAAATGATCGACACAACTGCCGCTACTGCATGTGAATGCATTCATATGTATTCGTTCTTACTTCCAACAATAAAAGGCAGATGGCAACCGTTTTAACCCATTTCTTCCTACTTTGATATTTTACTCTCACAAATAACACGTGCTCATGACTTTCATCTCATTATTCTATTCGTGCCTAACCTTTAAGTAGCGTTCACATAGAGTAGCACAAAATTAGTGTAATGGAAATCGTTAGACTTTAACATTATTTTCTGCGTTTTTTTTAAAATTTTTATGCAATGAATACTGCAGAAACTGCTAATAAACATGCCACACGCCGTTTCTGTGCAACTCCGTGCATTACAAAGGCAATTGTTAATATCAACAGATAAATTTAGGTTAGGTTATCAATCTAAACAAACTATCACTAGAGTTTGTTAAAAAGGTGGTACCGGATGGCAGTAGCGTAGCGGTAGCGGCGTAGGTAGGGGTAATTTTCAACTCGTAGTCGATCTCGACAGTACCGCGAGAGAGTTCAAAGCGACAGGACGTTGCACGCTGCACGCTGCACGCCAAATAAGCACGCGGAGGTGGGACGCCCAAAGGGTGTAACGTTCCCTTCGAATGTGGATACATCTCAGGCATTTCCCTGGATTAGGATATAGAAGTCCGCATATTTATTGCACAATATGCAGTAGCGGATTGCTAAGTCGCGATAGGTTTGAATGTAGAAAACATTGTAAAAGTAAACGTCATGCATTAAATTTAAGAAACAGTATTCCATACTGGTAATTTTTATTGGATTTTATTTTTATGTTAAGTGTGTGCAACATCCCACATCTAGTATCTAATGAACACTTTCGTCTCTTTTGGGCTAAGTACGTTCCCTCATGGAAGCTGCCAACATTTATGCAATTACAATACAATTTGCCACGTGTGCAAGGTACAGCCAAGGAATGTATAAAAGACGAGTTAAGAAATAAGAAAATCTGCCTATGCGTGGATGAAACAACTGATGCTCAGAAACACAGCGTCATTTATGTTGTAGCGCGTCCTTTAAAACGTGAGGGTCCACCAGCTTCATTGTTGTTATCCAGTAAAAGGATTCAGTGAACTAATGCAGAAACCGTTGTCAAGATAATAAAAGATTCGTTGAGAGAATTTTGTATCACAAGAACCCAAGTCGCAATGTTCGTTACTGACGTAGCCGCAACAATACTGAGAGTTGGTAGGATGTTGAAAATATGCTTTCCGACTCTTCTTCACATAACATGCCTCATACACGCATGTCACCTCGTAGCAGAAACCATTCGAAAGAAGTATCCGATGGCGGATAAGTTAACAGCATCTACCAAAAAAAAAGTGTTCATCAAATATCCCAAACACATCCGTGTATTCAAACAATTGTGTCAGAAATTACCACCACCACCTCAGCCTGTAATAACGCGATGGGGAACATGGCTGTAGGCAGTATCTTACTATCAGAAATATTTTTCACAAGTGAAAAATGTAATCTTGAAACTTGATTCAAATGATTCTGCAGCAGTTTGAGATAGTTAGCAACTTCCAATTCGGACGTTCAACAACAAATAGATGAAGTTTCCATGAACTATTTTGAAGTTACACAAGCTATTGAGCAATTAGAAAACAGTCACTTATCTGCACGAGTCGCATTAAATTGCATAAACAATTTACAAGCCGCTCTAGAAAACCTGACGAACACTATAGGAGTCGATGTTACTCAAAAATTTGGTGCAATTTTAACGAAAAATCCCGATTTACAAAAGGTTCGGTATATAACTGAAAATCAAGAGTGCCCAGATGAGGAAAAGGAATATCCGACATTTGCAAATCTTACTTCACTGGATGTCGAACAATCATTTTCGAAGTATACGACAACGTATTCACAACACCGTCGACGGCTGAATGAATCGACAATGGAAGCGTTGCTGATTTTGCAATTCTATGCAGCTTACCAGGGCGGTTGCCAATTGCCACAGTGGACATCAAGACAACAGGAAAAGGTAACAATATTATTTTTCACTAATATTGTATATTACTTACCTACTTTTATGCGGTGCGCCACTGCGGGTACCACCTTTTTAAGAAACTCTAGTTATGACAAAGCAAATCAATGGTCTCAGTTATCAAATTCTTTCACTAATTTCGCGCTACCCTATATGAACTCAGCCTAAATCCTTTCTGTTGTGTATTAGAATTTTTTATTCAATATCTATTCTAAGAACAACATATGTTTGCAAATAGTTAAAGCAAGCAAAATAAAATTTCAATTAGTAGAGTAAAAGATGTAAATATGGAATATGTTGGTAATACGGAATATTAAGGTTTCTCAATAATGTATCTAATTACATCCATCAAGCGAGTCGCGAACTTTTAGCCTAGACCTACTATTAAGGTTACAGCGACCCATAAACAAATTTTACATTTTCACTGTTTAACAGAAACGATATTTTAAACTGCCTGCTTTCAAAATTTGAACAGGTAAGTACATATGAGTGAGTAGTTGTTTTCGTAGCTTGTTATTATTTAAGTGTCCTACTACTATTGACTAGCACGTGAAATGAATTTTATAAAAATACTACTGCCATTTATTATTTTTTAATACATAACGAAATCTAATCTAAAATGTTTACAATGTGGGCGGTTGTTGGGAATATGGAATACCACTATTCTGTATTAGTTTCTTCACATATGTTTTCCATGAAAGCTTTCGTTTTTTGTCTTAGAATGCCGGGAAGCAGTCAACGTCGAGTTTATAAAAAGAAAAAAAAAGCAGTATAGTGGAGAAGAAATGGGTCTGGGAGTGGGAGTTTTCGCAGACTCAAAGAAACGTTTACTTGTATTAATGCTGTCCACGTTAATTCAATGCAATTACTGTTTCAATTATCCGCAATACAATAACTGTTTTAAATCAAAAAAAGTATTTTCTTAGCGTTTCTTTCTTAAGAAAAATATACACTTGTAATGAAATAATTGTATTTCTTTGTTTAAGGCATGTGTTAACTTGATTCAAGAAAATCTTGCAGAAAATTTTAAGGAAGCGATTCTTAATATAAGTAAATAGCCATTATAACACAAAACAATATTTTCTCACGGGTAGTAAATAGTTTTCTTAATTCCAGAATGCGTTTATGTAGGTATTGTTCGCAAATCAATAGTTTCATTTTCTTAAAATAAAGCATTTTTTACTTAGAATTCTTAAAATGCACATTATTAATTCCTCTTACCTTATTTAAAACAGTACGACATAAACGTACCATAATGCAGCAAATTATCCACATTGCTTGTGATTTTAAAAAAGGCTGAAGGTAGAGATCATATACACAATAACATTTAAACAAAAGTGCATTTAATGTAGAAGCACATGTGAAAAAATTTGCCTAGAAACAATAACCAAGACAGATAAGTAACGCTGGCCACGAGCGGTACCGCGCATCGGCGTAGAATCAGTTCGGACCGAAAGGAACGGTAGTATTACTTCGTCTGCGGAGCAGTACGGACATTTTCGCTGCCGGTCATTTGCGCAATTGTTTATCTGTCCTAGAAAAATTATGATTTCGTCAGCAAAACGACCGCGGTCGGACAAACTTCGAAAATTTATTGCAGAAATTCCAGACTTAATATATGAAGGTGCTAAAATTAAATGTGTAATCTGTAAAATCCCGTTAATGTGTTGGTCCAGACAACATTGTCTACGACACGTAAATAGTGAAAAGCATGTCTCAAAAAAAATTGCGCACGAGACAATGAAAAATTTATATTTAATTTATGCGTTACGTTTATCGCATGTAATATACCGTTTAATTTACTAGACAAGGAACCATTTATCTGCTTTTGGAATAACTATTCGGAATGCAAATTACCAAGTCGAACATCGTTACGAAGAATTGTGCCATCTGCGAGCGAACATATTGAACAAGAAATAAAATGGGAGTTGCAAGACCAAAAATTGTGGTTATGTGTCGACGAAACAACAGATCGGAAGAAACATTCTGTTCTTAATGTAATGGCACGCAAATTGGAACCTCATCAATCGGCACCTTCAATTCTATTAGTCTCCAAATGAATACAACAGTGTACTGCCGAAGTAATTTCAAAGTTAGTGTTAAATACATTGGACAAGTTTGAACTCTCAACAAACCAACTCTTGATGTTAGTGAGTGATGGTGCTGCAAACATGCTTTTTGTAGGCCGGTCTCTTAAAAAGCATTCTGCTAATTTGCTACACATTACATGTAAAATTCATGCTCTCAATCTTGTGGCGGATAGTATCAGAAAATGTTATCCTGAGGTAGACGCTTTAATAGCGCATACCAAAGCAGTATTTGTCAAATCACCGAAACGTATTCGCGAATTTCACAGACTGTGCTGCCGTATACTAGAGCCACCAGAACCTATTCTAACTCGTTGGGGAACATGGTTGCAGGCCGCGTTTTATTATCATAAATATTTTGACAATATTAAGAACGTGGCTTTACAATTCGATATAAAAGAAGCTGCCGCTATCCAGAAAAGCCAGTCGAAATTTCAAGATAGTCAGGTTAAAATGGATTTAAAAATCATTCACGACAATTACTTCGGGCTAGCAGATGCAACAGAAAAATTACAAAATCCTGCGGTGCCGTTAGAAGAATCTCTACAAATGGTACATGTTCACGCACAGCTATGCGCGATTGAAGACGCAAAAAATGTTTCTGTTGTTAAAATTTGTTGTTTTTGAGAAAAATTCTGATTTTGGCACATTTTGGCCCATCGAGCTCAGGGAGGGGGAAGCATCTACAAGCACAGACATGTTCAAACCTGCCGTGGCGTGCTCGCTGTTTGCCGATAGTAACACCAGTCCGGTTTAGTTGCCACACCTCGTATTACTCTTACATTTATCAGTTTATGCTATTAATCTTCAAAAACGACAACTGAAATATTTTCTGACGCCACGTAGTGCTACTAGTTAGAGTCATGCCGTCCTAAAGACAGTATACATATACCGTAAGAGCGAGCGTACTATGATCAGCCAGCATAATCGGCATTATATGGAAATGTGAGGGCGAAGTCCTGTCTTACACGTGCACCTGAACGAATACACCGTTTAGAACGTGAACAAGGTGCACATATGAACCTGCGTTTACGCAATTTTGGCAAGCACACATTCCACTGTGACATTCGACACAGCACACGTTCAGATGCGCTGAGTTCGTGTAAAATCGGGTGATCATAGTACGCTCGCTCTTACGGTATGTATACTCTTTGCTAGACAGTAACGAATATAGAAACCAAAATATAGATGGCATACTTACCCATGCAATGATATAATCTTTAATGTACGACGTTTCATAAACATTTTCAAAAGATACTGGTTAATATTTTTTTCTTTTTATTACTATTTACCACGTGTACTAGTTTAACTATAGTTTTTTTTTAATACGAGGGCGTTTTGATAACTAATGGCTTCACGGCTCCATGTCAACTTTTATAATGATGGGCCAGACAATGTCAAAAGTGGTTTGCCATTTACCTTAATTCTTGGTACATAAGTCTCCCTAGTGGAGATTCTCAGCAACATTGCGTTTGCGCACGAGTTTTAAAAATGGCGACCGGCATGGACGTGCGGTTAAAGCAACGAGCTGTCATCGAATTTCTTACTGCGGAGGGTGCAGCGCCCATTGATCGGCGACGAGTCGTGAGCACATCATTACGACCCTGAAATGAAACGCCAGTCCATGGAGTACAGACATAAGGGTTCGCCACAACCGAAAAAATTCAAAGCAGTTCCATCTGCCGGAAAAGTCATGATTACCGTTTTCTGGGATTGCTGTGGCATCGTTCATATTGAATTTTTACTGTCAACTACGAAGGATATGTTAACACCCTAACAAATCTGAAGCGACGGCTGCGTAGGGTTCGTCCAGACAAAGCGCTAATTCTGCATCATGACAACGGTCGGCCTCACACAAGTCAGAGGACGCGTATAGCACTGGAGAAGCTTGGGTTTCATGACGTTTTACCTCATCCACCTTATAGCCCAGATCTTGCATCTTGAGACTTTTTCCTCTTTCCGAAACTTAAGGAACATCTCAAGGGCAGGCGTTTCTCTTCGAATGCAGAGGTGATAACGGAGGTGCAGAAATAGTGCCGTGCGAAGACTTCAGACTTTTTCCGTGACGGATTTGCGCAACTCGTGGTACATTGGCGTAAATGTATTGCTGTCAATGGCGATTATGTGGAAAAGTGATTATATCAGTGGCTCGAAGACAGTTAATACTATCATTTTACACTTACATGTAAATAATATATGTATTACTAATAAAGTTATAGCCATGGGGGCATTAGTTTTCAATGCACCCTCGTATATCATAAATAATAATAAGAAGAAAAGGAATAAATATACTTCAATAGTAACTCACTAATTATTAAACTAAAAATAATCCCCATTTAATTACATTATTAAAGAAATAATTTAATTAAGGTGGGAATAAAAAACAATGGTCCAATTTCTCACAAAATTCTATCAAAGATATCAGGCGACCGGTTTCATGTTTTTACCAACACATCCTCAAGCCAGTAAAGAGGGTATCCAAACAAAAGAAAACGTAATAGAATAAACATAATACAAGCTATCAAACAATATGAAACAGTGAAAAGGAAATCAAAGAATTGATGTTCTCTTTTTTTTTTAAATACGTGTATAAGTTGCAGTATAAAAACATCTGCACCGTAGATTTTAGTCTAGTAACTAAATTATTAGGTATCAAAATGTATAAAAAGACTCTTCTTCCTCCTGATTTTGCAAATTATGTGGTGCAATTAGTGCACGTGGTCATTGGTAATGAAAGGGAGATGAAAAATTATCTTCAAATTCTAGTTACAATTATATATAAGCAGAAGGAGGTGATGTCAAATATTAAAATTAAAATTTAAAACTGTGTAAACTACATCCATGAGACAATAAAGTTTTGACTGTGTAAAATTCATTTAAATCGAAGTATAAAAGTATAAATAAAATTGTAAAAAGTACATGTACACAACAAGTTAAAAACTAATCTATTATAATAACATTAGATGTGACAAATTGTAATTTTTTTATATATGACATACAATAATCCTTCTTAAATGTTAATAACAAATAATCTGTGGTTGGTGGGAAGAACCAACCCAGAAGAATTGTCGAAGTATACCCTAGCCTCAAACCACATACGACAGTAACCCAAGCATTAATTAGGGATTATTGAATAGAACAAATTAAATTATTAAATAATCCCTAATTAATAATTTAATTACTCAATAATTTAATTATACTGTAACCTATAAAAAAAACTTTTTCATTAGCTCATTCACTTGCTCCTAATTTTAATTATTAACTTTAGGTTGTTTCTATTATTGTAATTTTTCTTTTATTGGATATCCTTGTATCTGGCCTGATGATGTGTTTTTTTAACACGAAACCGGTCGCCTAATTTCTTAATAGAACTTTGTGAGATCTACACCATTTTTTCATTCCTATCTTTAATATGGATATTTTCTTAACTTAAAACTAAATGATTTACTTAGAAGAAACATTTTTCTGTCTTAGACTTTCTAATCCAAACAAAATTTCAAGAAAATTATTTCCTTATATTATACATTTTTATTGTCTTGAAGTAAAAATATTTTCTTGAATAGAGACTGATTTTTGCAAGAAAATCTAGTTTCTTGAAGCAAGAAACCATTTCTCGGCGTGTGGCAATTACAGCAGTTGGAGAAAAATGGATGTGACTAATGCAAATAATTATGTTATCATAATATCTGAACATAACTTTGGCATTTTTTTCAAAATTTTTTTTCCCAGAATGTGTAAGACCACAAGAAATCTAAGTAGAGATCTTGGTCCGTAACTGTTTTGAATAAATTCTGGTGAAATTGAACTTTATATAACAAGGAAGATGTACTCATAAAACAAAATGGTATTCCATATTTGCATCTTCTACTTTACGGATACTTTTAATATTTTCTAAACGTCGTTATTCTTTTTATGCATCAAATTAAATGGATCAGAATACCAAATTAACAATAATTTCTTTTTGCAGGAAAATGGCGTTTTAAATTATATCTTATTTGCTACTGGAAAAACCAAAATCGTTCCTTTAACTAACAAGCCTCATAATGTTTAGAAACCTAATTCTTAGAGTTTTCCGGCTGATATAATAACAGTAATACATATAATATGGTTAATTACATTCTATCGTTTTGCCTTTGCGTAACTCATAAATGAAGTTAATCCATTAGCGAAAAATATTCAAATGGTCAATAATATTTATATAGTTTTGCAGAAGTGCGCTGGCAAAATGCAGTGAGTACCCCAACTCTAAAGAAAGTCATTGGAGCCATTCTACAAAATATTTCAAACAATTGAAAAATCAGGGAAGTGAGGTTAGACTTGGTTAATCAATTCAAACCAAAATTTTCGTGCTTAGTCTCATGGGCATATGAAAAATGAACCACTATAATATATGTCTTAACACAATAACGTTTTTGATTTATCGTATTATCAGATAAAGCAATGACAGTAGTCTCGCTAAGAACATTATATCAGTACTCAGAGGATTCCAAAACATTCAAGGTATAAGTTCTCGTGAAAATTATGCTAATGTGTAACAATCCCGTGCAAAAATACATGTAAGGTTAAAATTTCTTGGTATAATTAACCTACAATATAACGCCGAAGATGTGAAAGTCCCTTATAAAAGTACATTGAAGCTTATAAACATTGCTGTATAAAATTTTCAGGGAAAATTACTATTAGAATGTAATATTACTTACTTTAGTAACATTCAATTAGAAAATAAATATCATTGTTGAAATCTCCATGAAGTGCAAAAGCTACAGAGAAAATTACTGAATAAAATGGTAGTTTAAATACCAAGTGAAAATTTTAAACTGATATGTGGTAATAACCAAAAATTAATGCAAATATAGCTCATGGTATTGGTGGTATCACTCCCGGCAAGAAACAAAGCGAGAAAAGAGACAGTGTTAGCCGACGGACATGTTTCTGCCTACCCGGCGTCATCAGCGTAGCTCCGAACACGGTCCCGTTCTCGCCGTTATTTTTCACCTCTCGAGTTTATGTCATTATTCTCCTCAAATAGCACCAAAATGTATCTTCTGGCGGCAGCTAGCGCCAAGAGATATAGTCAGGTCGTCTGGAGAACAGCGACAGAAACCCGGAATATAGATGCCCACCACCTATCGCACAGCTCCTGGGCTGCTTAACGCAGGATGGCGCAGCGCTTAAACGCTGCGGTATTCTACACATATAAGTGATTCTCAGGCTTACCATTAAGTAAAAATTGGCTAGCAACAATAACCAAAAATTAATGCTAATATAGCTCATGGTATTGGTGGAATTCTCCCGGCAAAAATGTGTGGTAATTTTCACATTACACTTTAAAATTGTCCATTTGGGAAAATATACACCAAAAATAGGAGGTAACAAATTTGCCTCCTATTTTTAGTGCAAAATTCTCCAAGAATTTATTGTAGTGTATATTCCTACATCCTCCCCCACTATTAAATTCCTGCCGCGCAGTTTTACTCAAGAAAAAAAGCCATAAAATGCATAATGATATTACAATTAACAACTGAATGCTATTATTTTAACTCTGTTTAGGTAAATTTCTAACTATTATGTTAACAGATTTACTAACTTCGCAAAGTATATATTCGTCGTTATAGATTCAAAATGACATCCTTTGCGATTTGAAAATCACTTTAGCTCCTCACGGACAAACTAAGATGAAACCTTTCACGGTTTGGGATACTAAAATAAAGCAACTACTTGCTAATTAGTTAATTCTTATCACAACTGTGTTATTTTAACATGAAACAGGTGACGAATTACATTACGGGAAAAATATAACACCGTCCCCATTTACTCCGAGAAATTTTTATCTGCGTATATTCAAACAAATAAATTAGTTCGATATAAAACAACCGTTAAGGCTAAATTTATATTATCCAGTTGCCATGACAATGAATATTCATTAACAAATTTACTATCTGTGTATACACATATCTACGTCAACATACTCAAAATACACATTCACTATAATCAGTCTGAATCCTATCTTACGCTCATGATGAAATGTCGTCATTCTATCTCAAAATAGCACGAAAATGTGTAATTGCATTACAAAAAGAAATTAATTAGAATAAGTGGTCAATAAAACGTCTCAAGATTCCACAACTTTTGACGTAGTGCTGACCTATTTGAAAAGCGTAAATATCTTACAAAAAATCAAGAGTATCGCATTTAGAATAAATTATTACAAAAATATAATTAAATACGTTAACATCGAAAACGTCACAATAGAAATACGTCACATGTAAACAGGCCTTACAGCAACGAAATTTCGTAAAAGTGACGCGCACACACCTCCTTATAGAAAACTGGTTTTTGTACATAAATAGCAATGTAGTAGATCACATAGGCATGATTTGTCGAATAGCAGAATCATTGCATTGCGTAGTGAAATAATTCCCCAAATACTTGTAGATAGTAATAATAATGAAATTTATCTACGATCATTAGATAAGCATCACTTACCGCACTCATTCCAGTTAGTTAACGACAGATATTACCGCACGGAACATCTGTCATCTGTAACATTACAGCACTCGATGCTAGATGACGTTTTTAATATAAACACAAATGAATTCTTAGTTAGATACTATCAAAAACTGTTTAATGATACTCTTTTTACACAAATTGGTTTTTATTTATTATAAATTTTAACAGTACATTGATTTGTTGTTGAATTTACTATATTCAACTCTTGATAAGAATCATTTCATGTCAAGTGGACCAAATTTATATATACATAGTTCCCATTCGACCCTTTCCATTTTTGATTAAATTTTTACCAGATGTACGTATGGGTCTTACATGGAATTATGCCAAAGAACAGCTTCATATTTGAAATCTCAAATAAAGAAAATGATGTAAATTTCATGCATCCCAGCACATTTAGTCTACTGACCAGATAGACAGGATGTTTATTGGATTCCAGAGCAACACATAATTTCTGTTATGCAAGTTCCATCAGCAACAAGAATGGGTCGACGATATAACTTGTCAGAAGCAACTGTGGTCACTATCAGCATCACATTCCAACAATTAATAGTTTGGGAACCTGTTAGACACCTACATCAAGGCTTGGGAACCTGTTAGACGCCCACAATCAGGCTTGGGAACCTGCGGTAAAGAAACCCACCGGTGACTGGACTTGCCTGGCTATCTGGCGTGGCCCCTTGGCAATGGGGATACCATTCTTCGAGACTGGCAGTGGCAGAGTCACCATAGACCAACGCTTGACATACAAAGCATGTATATTTTTACATGAGTAAAAACTAAGTTTTTTTGCTCTTATAAGCGAAGTCTCAAAAATTAAACAAGCTTTTCCTGGTCAAACAAGACGAGCTCTTTTTAATGGTACCAAATTCTGAGTGTCCCCTTTGAAAATGAGCCAAAATTGACGAATAAAATTTTTGAATAGTATTCGAACATGGATCTCAGTAATTATTTGAGCAGTCTAGACGCCACTTGCCCAGCTTCATGACATGCTAACAGACTACAAATGAGGATAGAGTTAGCTTCACAAAGTTATTCTGTCAGCAGATACAAATCGCTAAAATATGACGCAAATTGCCATATGTTGAGCTTTTACTCTATAAGTAAGCTGTTATACCCATGAGCAGTAAGGAAACAAACCTAATAATTTATTCGTTACCGTCGCGACATGAAAGAACTGGCTTTTGCAAAAACTTCGGCACTGCCTTAACCATACTACTCACGAAGCTGTAATTTGGCAAAATTCCATGTAAGACCCATATATGTAACTGGTAAAAAATTCAACAAAATTGGAAAGAGTCGAGCGGGACCCTCAGTCCACTTGACATAGAATGATTAACTTCGTTCATATTATTTCCAAGTATGTTTGGGGCAACTCTCTTCTTATTTTCTATAGAACTATCAATATACCCTTCTGTTACCGATTTCCATCCGCCATGTCTTTTTACGGTTAAAAAGGTCAGCGCCAATCTTAGTTAACAACGAGGCAAAAGGCCTAAAACAATATCCCGTGTATTCCTGAGGATTCAGTAATCTAAGAAATGGAGCAATATTCTTCGGCAAACATCCAAAAGTATTCATTCCTAGAGGTTGCTTAGTGCATTTACTACCATTGTAAGATAGAAAAAAAAGCGACGATATTCCGTGTTTATTGGACGTAACTTAACATCTTTTCTAATAATTGCAACAACATTAGTACCTTCTATATCTCCTGATACTTTTCTACGTGAAGGGTAATACAATTCTAAAGTACTGACCTTCGTCTTTTACGCAATTTTCTGGTAGATGTGTGAACTTTTGTGTCCTGCACGCTCCGGCAAGTCCAATTTTAATTCATGAAAATATTTAACAATATCAAAATTTTGGATTTTTTGGTCTCACATTTTCTTTTCAAAAAGGCAATTAAATTTGTATATTTGCTAATATCCACGTGGCTCTTCATAGATATTACACTCCACAACATTGAATAATAAGCCCAAAGAGAGGATGGGTTTCGAGTTTTTGATAAAAAATAAACTAACAAAACCTCGTTAACATTATTTACCACAATTATTTCTGCAGTCTAATAGATTCTAGTATTTTATGGTATTTCGATAAATACATCTTATCAAGGAATGTTATTGTATAAATTTCTCCATTTGTTTGTGAACTTTGCTGCTAGACCATTATGTTGATATTCGATGGTCTTAAAGGAAGATCCGAAGAAACTGAAGCACAAAACCAGATAATCAAAAAATTCAAATTTTTGACTGATTAACGAACCTATGGAAAACTCCGTGATTCTACGAGCAAGTTTAAAAATTCTGCTTAAGCTTTACACTACTGGAAAAAGAAATGTGTAAAAATACCCAGAAGCTCACAAATATACTCCGTGACCATTCGCTTGAAAATATAATTAATATATAATAAGACGTGATTAACCAGAACACGTAACCTCTCCTGCGTCCTCGGTAATAGATCGGTCGTCTGTAGGCGCGAGAGAGAAGGGAAAGAGGGTCAAAAGGAAGCAATACCAATAAATAATATTCGAAACAGAATATAGACTTAACATAACACCTTGGTAAGATATGTCCATTACAAGAAATTATTAAGCTATAACTTATAATAACATTGTGAGGAGGGATGGAAATTAGGCAGCCTATTGTTTACTGACTATTCAAGTTTGGTTTGACGTATTTTCTTCTGTTCATATTGAATTTTATGAAATCCATTTTTGGCCGCTTTTGTAGTTTGTATTTATCCACGTTGAAGATGCTGAAAAAGCAAAACGAATTCGAGTGTGGAGGCCCAATTTACAGCAACACACCGCTCTTTTCTAGAATCTCTTTCAATCCCAAACAGTAATGAACATAATCGCATCGTTTTAATGTATTTACCCACTATATTTGTATTGGAAATTAAAATCAAAAAATTAATTCGAAGCAAAGAGCTCTTGATGATTTTTTCAAATGGAAAACGATTAAATTATACTTCTGTCAGTAGTGTATGCACATAAATTATAGCGTTTATACTGCGACATGATGCAAATGAACTATTATTAAGTTTTCCTCTTCCTTTTTGCAACCTTTCGTATACTTCAAGCTTGCGATAGTTCGAGGTTTTCCCGATCCTATTTAATTCTCCCAGTCCTTTCACACACTTGTCGTTATTTTAATTTTTTTGTTTAGAAAAAATGAATGAAAGGACAAGTGCTTTACAAATAAGTACCAACATATTTCGAATATGTTTTATAAGTCAAAAGACTGCGTAGGTATAGCGATACTGTGCATACAAGGACTTTATAAGCAAAAGTCTTTCTATCTGTAGTTATCCAGACACCTTTAAAACTAAAGGTACATACGTAAACGAAGAATGTTATACGAATTTGTCGTTATTTCAATTTTTTTATTATAATTATAATTATAATTATATTTATATCGAAAACACCTACCAAGCAAACAATACTCAAATATACGTCTTATCGCTACTTGTAACCTAGATAATAACTACCTTATCTACGCTTACGTCATCAATTATAGGTAGCTATTTACAGAGCGTCATATCAGTAAAATACACACACATATATATATATTTATATATACATTTTAACTAATGTACAAGATGCTGCAAATTAAACGAGAGACTTGATAAGAGGGGCAAACAATAGTTGTACTGTAGTAACTCCACTAAAAATCATGCGAAACCAACGATAATTTAACAACTACAACTAATAAAATTCTAGCGAACTATCCTAACAAAATGATAACAAAATGAAAATAAACTGACAGTGATTGCGGAAATACAGCTAAATAATACAAATACATTTCGATATTTGACATATTATAGAAAATCTATTAAAAAAACAATACCTTCAAACACACTGCAATGAAATAATGCAGTAAATCGATGAATAACAGACAAAAATAATAATAGTAATAATAATAGTAATAAATGACTTTATTGTGTTAAATAATATACACAATCCTAGGGCGAGACCCAGTAAAATACTGCTTTCATCTGACCCTAGGAAAACAAATGCCTTTATCTATACTTCTAAATTAATAAGAATACATTGTGACAGTGCGCGTTATCAAAAACAACAGAGAAAAGAACACAAAAACAAAATAATTTAGCTGTTAAACCAAATTTTAAAATATTGCAATCCTAAGATCAATCAGATCCCTGGCCCGAAAACAGAATCGCTCGTAATTTAGATCGGAATTTGCCGATAGAGCATTGCTTTAAGTGGGATGGCAAATCATTATACATTTTCTAGAAAAAGAAGAAGAAAGAACAAGCTTGTGCGATGGGGGCGAGATTAGTCCGCGATTTCGTGTAATAGAATTATGTATATACATACATTAGTTCTGAATCGAATTTTATGATATAAATATGGAGGGCATCTAGACGTTATGATTTTGTGGTAAAGAACCCATGTTTGCAATTCTCTCCTGCTGCTCGTGTTTAGCCTTCCGGTGTCTATAAGTTTGTGTGAAATATACTCAAATTTCTTTATTCCATGAATGTATCGTAGACAAGCGTTTTGCACTTTTTGAATGCGTTTAATTGCAACGACATCTAGGCATATAACTCAGCACAAAAAGTGGAACGTGAAAGTACGTAGGAGTTACAAAGAAATGTTTTGATATCTTTGTTCAACATTAATCGAAAGGAAAAATCCTTTTTAGATTACAATATGATGCTTTAATGTAATTATCCACCTGCTCACGATATCGGAAAGTATTATCAAGTGTCAATCCCAAGCTTCTGACGCTAGTAACAATAGGTATCTTAACGCTGTTAATTCGTATGTTTAAGACATTACCTAGGATTGTAGTGATCTCCTTATTACCAAAGAGAAGCACTTTTGATTTACCCGGATTAATATGCAATGAATGTGCAGCTGATATAGAAAAAAATTTATTTATGTTTTCAACGGCTGTGATCCATTCCGGTATTTTAAATGAATAGTAAAGTTGAACATCGTCCGCAAATAGGTGCGCTTTCATGAAGGTAAGATAATCAATGGACGAAAAGGTGTATAACGAGAACAAAAGCGAGCTTAAAATTGATCTCTGTGGCGTCCCTTGAGATAGAAAGACCGGCCGAGAAGTTTCATTTTTCAGGTTTACACATTGAGATCTGTCTGTCAGAAAATCTGCAATTAGAAGGACCGTGTCACGACTGAACCCCCTATTCTCCAATGTATGTAACAACGTTGAGTGATTTACGGTGCAAACGCTTTAGAGAAATCAAGGAGCACAAGAACAGTCACATCCGTAGCTTGCAAAATATCATACACATAGTAATACTGTGCTGCAACTGCGACCAGATCTAAATCCAGATTGAATATCTGGTAAAAGTTTGCGATTTGAGACAAACTCTTTAATTTGTAGTTCTATTACTCTTTCTAAGATCTTTGAAAGTGCAAGTAAAATACTTATTGGTCTAAGGTCTTTGAATTCATTAATTTCGTTTTTCTTAGGAATAGGGACGACCGTTGCTTGTTTCCACGATCTAGGGGAAGTATTTTGCTGGATACAGGTGTTAATAATATGCGTGATGTATGGAAGTATAAACGGAGAGCATAATCTAATCATACGGATGTCTATGCCATCGTAACCGGGTGAAGAATATTTAAGTTTGTTAATTATATCACAAAGTGTATTGGAGCTTACGGGAAAAAATGAGAATCTATCAAATAAACTGCCTTCAAAATGTGAGCGAAGTTGAGTGGATGGGTTTAGAAGGAGGGATACTGTTAATAAAATAATTGATAATTTGATCAGGATCGGCTAAATGTGTGGGTATATCGTATTGTTTTTTCCGTAAACCACTATGTAAATGACCAAGGTGTTTCCATAATGTCGCTTTATCTCTTGTGCGCGATATATATCCAAAGCAGAACAGAAAAACCTGAAAATATGTTAAAAAACAATAAAGGATAGAATGTGCCAGTATTATGTGTTTCCTCATTTTCGCACCTTGTCAAGAAAGAAACTATAACTATACAGTTGTCTGCAGCATGTACAGAGCAACCTACGTCTAGTTCCTTACGTAATTGGATTGAAGATAATGATTCAATCAAGTGACACTCACGTTCGCCAGATTTGCCACCTTTGAATTTTTCTCCTGTAGGGATATTTAAAGCAAGTATGCAGAAGAGCGTGTGCAACAGAGCTTCTCGTAGATATCAATATTCTTTAATGGGAAATGGTGGATGCTGCGAACATATTTGAAAAGAAAAATGTCCAATCGATACCATAAATTTTTCGTATTTCTGGAAGCAGGATAGTTGCTTTTGAATATCAGTTTAAATAACAGCATTCGTTATAGAGAATAGTTTGCTAAATATATAAGAGGCGCTTTTACTAATAGTAAGTTAAAACTTATTTACTCATATCGTTCCAATATTTAATAAGAACATAAAATGAACCATTTCCGATACCTTTGCCTTTTCGCCTTTCATATACTGCTCAGAAATACGAGCCCTAACAACTATATATTGGGACAAAATAAAATACATGTGTAGTTCAGGTATTCGACAGTTTATTTTTTTGAATTATTTTTTATTAACTATAATAATGGTGAATAGGCAATGGTTTAAACATCAATTAATCACAAAACATACTTATTGTTTCTGAATAGCAAACCTTATAACATGTAAAAGCAACGAAAATGCGTGACAACTAAATATTGGGACAGTATCAAGTAACTGTCAAAAACGAAACAACATAAAACAAGTGAGCTGCGAAAACAACGCAGAACGAAACGCCAGATTAATCGACAGTTGCTTTCTTATTGTGCTGTGTGAATCGCTGCGTTTATTAAACTAAATGGTGTGTGGTATCTCTACAAATACAAAAATTCGTGTTAGTGCTTAAAAATTATTGCCACAATAAAACAATAGGTGAAGTGGCGGATGAACTTAATATTCCTAAAACTACAGTGTGGAATATAATTAAGCATTATGGAGAAATTGCAAATATCCTCGATAAAAAACGCAAAAGTGTGGGTCGTCCAAAATTAGTTTCTGATAGGGACAAAAGAATATTAGTAAAACTGTGCAAAAAAGGCCGAAGAAATACTTTAGGGCAAATTACGGCTGAATGCAATCACGAAACTAAACTAAATCTGTCAAGGGAACGCTGTCGCCAGTGGATTAAAGTTTTATAAGGTTGAACTACAAGTAACAATTTAAGAGAGTACTTAAAGAAAAATGTTTTCTTATAGGCATAGGAAAACCTACTGTTGACGGAAAAACAAAAGAAAGCTAGGCTCATATAGGCAAAATCTAAACTATTTTGGTTGGTCAAGAGTAATTTTTAGCGACGAATAGAAATTCGACGTATGAATTGGTGATTACCCTAAACATGAGGCTTTCCATAAGGATTGCCAAAAACGCACTGTAAAATTTCCTAAAGGAGTAATGACTTGGAGCTGCATGACAGCTTTAAGATTAGGATGCTTTCAATTTATTTATGGTACCGTGAATGCTGCGAAATATTAACAAATACTGCAAAATAGTCTGCTACCAAGTATCGCGAAGTTAAATGTTGGCGAAAATTACATTTTTCAGTACGATAGGACAGCTTGTCAAACGACCAAAACCACAAAAAAGTAGTTTGGCAACCACAACGTAATTGTTCTTTCTTGGCCTTCCAATAGTCTTGACATTAATATCATTGAAACAGTGTGGCATACAATGAAACAAGCATTGAGGAACAACCCACAACGGACTTTACCGGAATTTAGAGCCAAAATAGAGCAAATTTTTAATGGATTTGCTTCTGAAAAGTGTAAATCCTTAGTTAATTCAATGCCCAACCGAATTCGAGTGGTCATAAAATATAAGGGCGATGTTACTCCATTTTAAAAATAAAAATTCGTGCCATGTCCCAATATTTAGTTGTCACACAAAATGAACACTTTTATTGTTAATTAGCGATGATAGAATAAATATTTTTGTTTTCTGTGTTGCTGATTGGCCGAAATTGTAGTTAGTTAACTAATTACATAGTATTAAATTTAAAAAAAAATTAAAATAAACTGTCAAATACCTGAATTATATATGTATTTTATTTTGTCCCAATATATACTGTAAGAGCGAGCGTACTACGATCACCCGATTTTACATGAACTCAGCGCATCTAAATGTATGTTGTGTTAAATGTCACTGTGGAATATCATTTGCTTGTCAAAATTGCCTAAACGCAAATTTATTTGTGCACCTTGTTCACGTCATAAACGGCGTATTCGTTCATGTACACCGTACACGTGCTAGCCAAGACTTCGTCCCCGCATTTCCGAAAACACCTTGCTCACGTTCTAAACGGCGCATTCGTTCACGTACACGTGTAAGACACGACTTTGCTCTCGCATTTCCGAAAAATGTCGATTATGCTGGCTGATCATAGTACGCTCGCTCTTACGGTATGTAGTTGTTAGGGCATGTTGTGTGAAAAACTAAAATGCATTGCTCATAGATGTAGTTCGTTGAATGCATTCTGCATAAGCTCAACCGTTTCTCTTTCTAGAGTGGTTAGAACGATAGCATGGTGTTTAATCTAAAATCACAGCTCTCAAAGAAATTGGCATTACTGTATATAAAATGTAAATATCAGCAGATGAAAGTAGGTTTACCTACATATAACAACTTCTAGCGTAATTCAGCACTTCTTTCACCCAACTTGATGGCATTATTTTTTTTTATTTGATAACGATAATAAATACATAAAAAATTAGCACTAACTATAAACAATTGGCGTAAAAAATTATAAGTAGTAAATGAGGCGCAATTCAACAAGAGTTTTTAATTTAGTTAATACACCATAATTAGGTATTTTGTTCTGATTTCATTAACTGTAATAATCCTAAAATGTTCTGTTTTTATATCGTTTTAACCTTATTTGAGTAGTTAGTCATTCAACTTCGACCTTCTACTTTACCTTTTTATTTTATTTGGATGGTGTGTTCACGCAAGTAATTAACTTGTTGAAAATTTTACATTTGAGATGTAATTAATGTTAAACATAGAATTTGTTAAAAGCTGTTTATAATTAAACGAACGGAATATAACAACTGGCGTGTAGTATCACGGTAAATATGTACAAATGTATAATTATCGCTGCGGTAAATGTTTAAAATTGCTTCCTGACATAACATCTGTACTTAGGTGAACTTCCTGCTTCAACTTATCAAGTGTAAATTTATGAATGTCATATTCGTTCAAGTAAAGCTACCATTTGTCGAATTATGACGAACTTCGATACAACCCAATTACATCACTTGTATCACTATATACACGTATTAAGCTTCTATGACCAGCTGTTACACTGTTGGTTCACTCACCAAAAAGTGCACAAAGATATAATAATCAATGATGCTATTTTTGGAAGCTACCAGTTTGAAGTAATAGGGATGTGTGGGTAAGAAGTCAATAATGTAATTTTCCAATGCACCTACTTTTAGGGCAAATTTATCGTGCAGCTGTAACTATATTTTCACTACCACTACGAAAATCTTCCACAAATAATGCATTAACTATATGAACGAACATAATTGAAGTGAAGAAGAAAGCGAAAACGAAACGTTGCGCTCTTTCCATCTCTATAATTGTTGCTGGGATTTAGGTTTTCTGAAGCGATTTTGTGCAGTATCTTATGCCAATTTTCGTTTCCTCCTATTTCATCAATTGTAATAAAACTACCTTTCTGCATCGCCGGTACAGAAATCTTTCAATTCTTCTTGTATTATTTCTTTAACATCTTCCCGCAATAGTTCTCCATTGTCTTACATTATTTCTGGCACAACTGGCCGATGTTCATCCAAATATTCTAACCCCCAAACGTTGTTTCAAATTCAAAAGAAGTGTCCTTTATAACTAGAGTTTGTTAAAAAGGTGGTACCGGCAGTACAATATTAGTGAAAAATAATATTGTTACCTTTTCCTGTCGTCTTGATATCCACTGTGGCAACTGGCAACCACCCCGGTAAGCTGCGTAAAATTGCAACACCAGCAACGCTTCCATTGTCGATTCATTCAGCTGTCGACGATGTTGTGAATACGTTGTCGTATACTTCGAAAATGAACGTTCGACATCCAGTGAAGTAAGATTTGCAAATGCCAGATATTGCTTTCCCTCATCTGGGCACTCTTGATTTTCAGTTATAGACCGAACCTTTTGTAAATCGGGATTTTTCGCTAAAATTGCAACAAATTTTTGAGCAACATCGACTCCTATAGTGTTCGTCAGGTTTTCTAGAGCGGCTTGTAAATTGTTTATGCAATTTAATGCGTCTCGTGCAGATAAGTGACTGTTTTCTAATTGCTCAATAGCTTGAGCAACTTCAGAATAGTTCATGGAAATTTCATCTATTTGTTGTTGAACGTCCGAATTGGAAAAAAGTTGCTGACTATCTCGAACTGCTGCAGAATCATTTGAATCAAGTTTCAAGATGACATTTTTCACTTGTGAAAAATATTTCTGATAGTAAGATACTGCCTGGAGCCATGTTCCCCATCGCGTTATTACAGGCTGAGGTGGTGGTGGTAATTTCTGACACAATTGTTTGAATAGACGGATGTGTTTGGTAGATTTGATGAACACTTTTGGTAGATGCGATTAACTTATACACCATCGGATACTTCTTTCAAATGGTTTCTGTTACGAGGTGACATCCGTGTATGAGGCATGTTATGTGAAGAAGAGTCGGAAAGCATATTTTCAACATCCTACCAACTCTCAGCATTGTTGCGGCTCCGTCAGTTACGAACATTGTGACTTGGGTTCCTCTGATACAAAATTCTCTCAACGAATCTTTTATTATCTTGACAACGATTTCTGCATTAGTTTTCTGAATCCTTTTACTGGATAACAACAATGAAGCTGGTGGACCATCACGTTTTAAAGGATGCGCTACAACATGAATGACGCTGTGTTTCTGAGCATCAGTTGTTTCATCCACACATAGGCAGAATTTCTTATTTCTCAACTCGTGTTTTATACATTCCTTCACTGTACTTTGCACACGTGGCAAATTGTATCGTAATTGCATAGATGTTGGCAGCTTCCATGAGGGAACGTACTTAGCCCAAAAAAGACGAAAGTGTTCATTAGATACTAGATGTTGTGGGATGTTACACACACTTAACACAAAAATAGAATCATATAAAAATTGCCAGTATGGAATACTGTTTCTTAAATTCAATACATGACATTTACTTTTGCAATATTTTCTACATTCAAACCTATCGCGACTTAGCAATACGCTATTGCATATTGTGCAATAAATATGCGAACTTCTATATTCTAATCCAGGGAAATGCCTGAGATATTTATTCACATTCGAAGGGAACGTTACACCCTTTGGACGTCCCATCTCCGTGTACTTATTTGGCGTGCAGCGTGCAACGTACTGTCGCTTTGAACTCTCTCGCGGTACTGTCGAGATCGACTACGAGTAGAAAATTACCCCTACCTACGCCGCTACCGCTACGCTACTGCCATCCGGTACCACCTTTTTAACAAACTCTATTTATAGCATTGACCTATTGTGTTTTTGTGGCACCATGAAGTTCATGCTCTTACCTGCTTGGATGTTGCACTCCTTCTCGATAACCATATGTTATAATTAATAATTATATAATATTCAACGGGTTTCTGTATACCATATTGTAATTTTTTGACTGGTCTGGCAAACAAAGAAATATTACTTATTTATATGATTATGCAAATTAAATAATCTAAACATGTGACAATACGCAATATCGACACAGATCATTTTAACAGCATAATATTTTATTATTTTGCTTATGCACTGACTCAGATCAACCATCACTCCGCAGTGTACAATGTAAAAAAATGTAATTGTCCAGTAATAAATGAAAACACTATTCTTGGTAATCGTCTTATTTGCAGTAGAAATATAGGTGCATGTACAAACCTGTCCATAAGAACAGCAGTGACAACAAGTGTAAATTAATAAATGCTAAGGTGGAATGTTGATAAGATTCTGACTTTTTTACTATAGTATATGTAGACACCAAAAGATTATCAACAAGCAACAAAACTAATTTTTCCATTAAACTAATATTTTATTTTACACAATTTATTATATTGTATGGCATACCATAATGTGCATTAAAATGGCAGTGTAATAAATTTGCATCCCTAATATTTTAAACATTAATATTTCCTTGCAAGACGCTTATTTTTAATAATCACGACACCGATCTCTCTTGTGAAATAGATGTTTACACAGAGCGCACTATCTCTCATAATTGGACGACATTAGTAGTTTTCTTGTTATTCACAGCCTTCTTTATAACAACCCATAAGTTTTCTATCGGGTTGATATCCGGCGATATAACTATCCAACACGTTACATCAATATTATTTTTAAACGAATTTTGACCCTTCTCGATGTATGATTTGGTTATAATCCATCTGATAGGCCCAAAGAAGCGGTATTTTCTCCTCCGCGTAAGGTAACATGGTGTTGGTTAATAAACATCTTAAGTCATACTCTCAGGAATTCAAAAAATTGGTCCCAGACCATACCAAAAGAAACTGGCCGATATCATACTTCTGGGGTCGCCATGTTTAATATTTATTTTGTAAACTATGGAAAAAATGCCGTGTTTGGAGGCAGTCGCACAAACTGCCCATCACAATTGTTATTATACAGATCAATTTTGAACCCATCACTCCAAAGAATATTCCTCCACCAATGTGATGTGGCTCTTACAAAATCTAGGCTTGCTCGGATGTGTCTTAATCTTAATGGCACTCTTCTGGATCCTTCGTAGAGATTGTTTTCTCTCAGAGGTCCGTATATTTAGGCTTTAATTCGCTAACACTGCTAAAAGATGTTACAAATCGAACCCTTCTCGCAAGCTTTACATTTTGTCTATGTATTTTTTCGTTTACCACTTCAATTTTCTCCTCTATTTTGCCAATTAATCTCGTTTGCAATCTTTTTAGCTGAATATCCTAGCACATTCTGTCTACATTTGTAGTTTTGATCTTCCGTAAGTTTTTTTAAATTATTTTTCTTTCTTATACTGAGCATGCTTTATGTGACCAATGACAATAAAATCATTACCTTAAAGACGTACCACCAACCTAAAAGAGATAGAATATCACTATTTTAAAGCAATTCCACGCTACGGACCTTTTCCTTCTATCAAAAGCAAGCTACTGCTATTTTATTGCAGATACATAATACGCTGATTCTAATCTTCGATAATTCCTTAGACAATCCGGTGCAGTTTTTCATAACAGTGTCGATGTTGAGATACTTAAGTTTGTCTGTTTCAGTAAAAAATTACTTTGAAAAAGAAATCGTAAAACAAAAAAAATTACACAGCCAAATTACTTTTTCTACTTGGCACAGCTATTCTTTTGCACACGTTTGTATATTGCGTCTTAAATTTATGGCTATTTTATGGTAGACAAGAAGGCGCTAAGACAAAAAAGCAGAGGTCCGTTTCGACTGATATGCCCAAGTGAATATAATCACCACAAAATGAGATCCACACTCTTTTGTACATAAGGGTAGGGAGTGGTGGTCACCCCATTACGCCTATTGCTATTGTAACATCTAATGAGAAATAATTAACAAGAAACACAAAAACCCTCGATTTTCAAACCCCGATTTCAGCCTCCAAAACCGTTTCTCAACAGAAATAGGAGCCGATATTTTACATAGTTACATAGTTCTGGTCTAAAAACCATCCAAGTTTCATTAAATTCTGAAACAGCCGCTTATTGTTGGATACCTTTCGCTGTAAGTTATCCATCTTCAACAAAGGACGTTATGCAGTTTCTCCGTGTATTACATACAAATATTTAATAAATCCGTTGGCAAATCTCCGAATTTCAAAAACGTAAAAAATATTTCTTGGATAAAGTCGCTTAGTACATAAATACATCAAAGCGTTGAATATGTCAACATTCTATAATATCTACATACGTTCAACAAAAATCTATACTTTTCCCAAAATACAATTCGAAAACAATTTTAAAAATGCGGGTTAAGTATAGCCAAGCTTTTATTTTGCAATCTATTTCTCCTAGTTATTATTCAATTTTTATTGTTTTCGAGTATAAATTAACACACAGATGTAGATTTTATGTACTTATTTAGTATTTGTGCACTAGGAGTGTCAGAAATAAGATGTAGGTAAATATGAGGATAAGTAGAAGTAATATAAAGCATTTGAGTAAAATATTGAATTATTTCGGTATCAAATTCTTTATGACGGAGAAATTATGCGCTTTAAGTTTATTGGCAGTGGAACAGATAATAGAAAATAGTTTAACGCATGATTATACGAGGGTGTATCAAATATAAACGGGACTGATTTTCTTAAATATTTCGGAGGGCTTCTAGACCTGGAAGGAGTTGATGCGCAGGTAGCCTGTACCGTTAGGGAGAGGGGAGAACCGACCGCAACTGTTTTGGATCCAGTGATGCCAGGCTTCACGATAAATCGTGAGATTTCACGATTTTACATAAAATCCTACGATCTCACGATTCGGACCTCAAATCTCACGATTTTCAATACTCAATAGAAGATTATTTCATTATAGGACGAATATTTTTTGAAATGTACATTTAGCAAAGGTCACTGTAAATATCATTCTATTTCAACACCATTTATAACTAATAATTTTAATTACGGTGTTTATTTTAAATTTGCTGCCGATTCTTTTATACGGTGGGTGTGTTATTGAAATGTGGAAAAAAATTATGTAGTTAAGTTAGGAAATGGCGAAAATAAATTTCTTAACGTAAGTACATTCGTATTTAATTTACTATGTTTGCGGCACCCCGGCCCTGCCGTAGAAAGTTTTCTCACAAATCAATCTACAGAAAACTCGGACAAGGAATAGACTTAAGAGCGACACGTTGGGAGGATTACTATTCACAAAAAGGTTAGTTTTACATAGCGGCAATTGTTATGATTTTAAAATTATTTAAAACCTTATAGAAAAACTTAATTCATTTAAATTAATGTATACGTTAAAAGACACCGATACAGATTCCGAAAAAAATATTTTTTATCGAAGTCGCTAATTGCCTATATTTATGTGTATTTGTAACTACATTTTGTACAATTTGTGTTTATTTTAAAGTACTAAAATGTTGTTTTTGCAAACTTCCTTAGTTTTCCTATTACTAAAACGAATTAAATCGTATTTATATGTAAAAAAATCATTTCTCACAATTTTTTGTAATCAAGCTTACGAATTCAGTCATCAAGTTTTTGGCCAAGGGGATGAACCCAACTAAAATTTTGCGGCGATTACAGACACAGTTCGGGGACAACACCCTGTCAAGAACCCGAGTGTTTGCATGGCACAAAAAGAATTCTGGAGGGCGTGAAAAGGTCGAGAGCGAGAGCCATCCAAGGACAAGTGTGACCGAGGCCAGTTTTTTTTGACCGGCAAGGTGCTTTTCACGTTGATTTTCTCCACGATCGACGCACAATTAATGCGCAATATTATTGTGAAGTACTGGATGCCGCGAATTTGTCATTTCGAAGTAAAAGGAAGAAGCGATCGACCAGAAGTGTCATTCTTCTGCATGACAACGCCAGGCCTCAAGTGTTTAACGCCACGATGCAGAAAGTGGATGCATTAGGGTGAGAAAAGCTGGAACATCCACCTTATAGTCTCCAGACTTGTGACCTTGTGACTTCCATCCTTTTGGACCCCTCAAAGAAGCGCTTGGAGCGTTTCGACGACAACGAAGCGGTGGAAGCGTTTATGCTCCAATGGCTACACGAACATCCGCGATGATGGAATAAAAAAGCTCCCAATCCGATGGGAAAAATGTATTTGGGGGGGGGGGGGAGTATGTAAAAAAAATAATATATATTTGTAAGCTTAGTTAAATAAAGTTAAAATTATTTAAAAAACGAGTCCCGTTTATATTGATACACCCTCGTATTCCATACTAGAGCATTAACGAATCTAATACCGGCCCAATGTTCCTAAGCGTTGGGTCATCTTTATATTGTACCAAATAAGGGTTCGCCCTCATTCGCAGTGTTGCTGTTAGTTTATTTCGTCCATCTTTCCGTATATGTACATTATCGATATTATTAGAGCTGTTATCCGGATCCGGATAATTTTAGATCATAATTTACTATCCGGATCTTGATGTTATCCGGATCCATTATCCGAAGCCTCGGATCCGGATCCGCTACCCAAAACCTCGGATCCGGATCCGTTATACGACACCTCAGATCCGGATCCGTTATCCGACACCTCGGATCCGGATCCGCTATCCGAAATCTCATGCAAACGTAAAATTTCGTAGTAAATTATGAAAACCTACAATAAATCGAGTAATTATCAAACAATATAGCTGGAATAATCGCCAGTTTTATTGAACACCTATGTAATGTACAATAACTTTGAATTGCGCGAATGGAAATTCAATATTACTCTGAGTTTACAGATTTTAAAAACTATTGGATTTTTTCCACATAACATAAGTTCGATATTTTCTTTATTAAGAAACATTGCAAAATAATCTAGAATTGATCTTGTCCGAATTAGAAGAAATGATTGGTACAATTATAATATAAGTAGAGAAAACCGGATAGTGGATCTGGATCTGCCGATAGCGGATTCGACAAACCAACAACGGATCTGGGTCCAAGAATCGGATGGTGAATCCGGATCCGAGAATCGGATAGCAGACCCGGATCCGAGTTTCGAATCCGGATCCGAGCACCGGATAGTAGATCCGGATATCCAGACAGTTTTGAATCCGGATATCCGGATCTCAATTTTATCGGATATTTACAACACTAGTATCTACAGAAAAGTATGAATCGATGAAATCTACAAATTTGGCGATTTACCAATGTCAAGTGTATAAATTCAGCTACTTACTATACAAAAAGTGATGACGGATCTGGGTTTCCGACAATCTCCAGCGTTAAAATTGTACTATTCTATTATGCCTTCAATATGTAAGTGACGTAATCAGCTATTGTAAAGTAGTACCACTAATTTTTTTAAATGGAACACCGTTTATTATTGCTTATTCTAAATCCTCAGCTAATTTAAAATATTTTTAATCATAGCATCTTATGTCTCAATTCAACTGTTTAGGAAATATTAAACAAAAGAATGCAAATACGATAATCTTTTAATTTTTATTATACATACCGTACGAGCGAGCGTATTATGAACACCCGATTTCACACAAACTCAGCGCATCTAAACGTATGCTGTGTTGAATGTCACTGTGGAATGTCATTTGCTTGTCAAAATTGCGTAAACGCAAATTTATTTGTGCACCTTGCACACGTTACAAACGGCGTATTCATTCACGTATGTGCAAGCCACGACTTCGCTCTTGCATTTCCGAAAACACCTTGTTCACACTATAAACGGCATATTCGTTCACGTGAACGTGTAAGACACGACTTTGCTCTCGCATTTCCGAAAAATGCCGATTATGCTGGCTGATCATAGTACGCTCGCTCTTACGGTATAAACTATGTATTTGAGTAAGTCAATATATACGGTGAGGTCCTAAAGTGACCCCCCCCCTCCCTCCTCCGCCCATGTTAATTTTTGATCGATTTCTATTTTGTGAACTAACTTTTGCCGTTATCGGTAGTTCAATTGCATTTCCGGTGTCACTGGAAATGATGTCAACTTTCTCATTTTAAATAGAACAGCCTGTATATTTTCGCGTTTTTGGAAAGGCAATCGAAAATCGAATCCAACGATACCACACGTGTTATAATTTAACTTTAAATGTGACGATATGCAACAATAAAGGTTTTGGTAATCTGTCTTTGTTGTTACGCAAAGATGGCTAGGAAAGAGCGCCAAATTGTTGTTTGTGACACCAGACTGATCTAATCTGATTTGTCATACGCTCCTCCTTTGTTCTCGTTATTATTTTCTCTCATTTTAACTCGTTTTGTTAATTATTGATATTTTTTTACTTTATCGAACTTTATTGCAATTAATTAATTATGGTAAGTTTGTTTAAATTTGTTTTTGATAGACAATATGTCTGTTTTTTAGTTTTTTTGTGCTGTTACTTTTATGGTGACTTCGGCACGAACCATGCAAAATTGCTGGGTCAATTTTAATATTATGTAAATTTGGGAACAATTATCACCTTATTTGCCGTGGTTGCGCAACAAATTGTACAATAATTTAAATCATATTATCTTCTGTTCAAGCAGTTCTCCCTGTAAATTTTATACTATCTATCATTACATTCATTACTTAGCGCAAAGTTCAAATATTTCCGGCTGTACAAGGGCAATGTTCATTATGTTCCACTTCGTAGTAATTGTTACCAAATTCACCGAATATTAAAATTAGATATTTGATGTTTATCTTTTGTGGTCCATGCGGAGGCCATTGTAAAATCAACAACATAAAAAACTGAAACTCAAGCACACTGCCTATTAAAAACCAACAAATTTAAACAAACCTACCATAATTAATTAATTGCAATAAAGTTCGATAAAGTAAAGGAGAAACAACAAAACAAGTTAAAATGAGATAAAATAATAACGAGCACAAAGAACGAAAGTATAACTGCGGATTGCCAGTACACACAGTGGCGTACCTAGAGCTTTTGCCACCCTCTGACCGGGGTGATCCTTAATTTGGCATTCTTTCTAAGCCAATCAAAATCAAGAGTGGTTATTATGAATTACTGAAAGAAATAGGAAATGTTATTTCCTTTGTATAAACAGATTGTACACCTTATAGATTTATTTTTCTTGCTTCTTTATTAGAAAAGTCTTCAATGACATTGCATTCAATGAGATTGCATTGAGTTGAGTAATATTCCAGCGTTTGAACTCGCTTTAATATTTTCTTCTTCAGATAGTGGCGCTGTTTGTAATAACAACAATGAAATCGATGGAATGGCGACGACCCGATGAACCTTGTCCCAGAAAAGCAAAAGTCGCTCAATCAACGAAAAAGGTGATGGCCACAATATTCTGGAATTGGGAGGGTACTTTACTCATTGACTAGCGACATTAAGCTGACATCAAATAGTGCAATACAACTGTCAACAGCACATATTATGCATCTTTGCTGCATAAATTGAAGGACAATATTCGTGCAAAACGTCGAAGAAAATTGACAAAAGGTGTGCGATTATTGCTCAACAATGCACCCGTCCATTTCACAAGTTGCCATCCGCGAATGTGGCTCTCGAGAATTGAAACATACACCGTATAGTCCGGACATGGCTTCCAAGTGATTATTATTTATTTTCCCATTTAAAGAAAGACCTTTGGAGACGTCGTTTTAAGGACAGTAGTGAGTTGCAAGCAACAGTAATACAACATTTTGAGGAAAAAACTTTAGATTATTTTTACAAGGGTATAGAATTATTAATTGATCGTTGTAATAAATGTACTGAAGTTAGGTGAGATTATTTTAAAAAATAAAAATTGTTGTATTTTACCAAGTTTATTTTTTCTATATCAGGTCGAGAATTTATGGCGTCTACCTCGTATGTAACATCCTATTTATTTTCAAGTTGATATTTTACCTTTCGGACAGCTACTGTGTAATTTCAGTGGAGGCTGTGGAGCCACATCTGTCAGTGCGCATAACTTATTTCAATACATTCGTAAAAGTTCAAGTTCATAATCTCTCTAACAGTTTATTGTAATTTGTAGTATTTTATTTAAGTAGCTTTATAGTTTTCAAATAAAATGAATAAGTAAATTATTAAATGTGAATATATGGTTTCAAAATATTACAGAAAGATAGTTAAACGTAAACATTCCCAAGCTTCAACCTAGTTTACATATGATAGAAAAAATAAATAATGAGACATCAAAATACGATAATTAGGTAATTCAGTGTGCCAGACATCATCTACTGACGAACACATAAACATGTAACCAATCTTAGAAATTTACTTGCATACTTCAGATACATGTGTGTATTACTTATGAATACATTACATTGATTCATCACAGTGTGTATGTTTATATTTTGCAGTGATAACTTGGCTTTTTATCCGGCAAACAATTACACTTTATTAATATTCATATAATTAAGGCGGATCTATCTGTTTAGAAGTCAAGATATTAGCAATAGTAATGATATGGATGGATATCTATTTTAGAATGTAATATGTACCAAGTATACCTATTGGTATACCTACAATAAATTTAATGCTGGATGTGCTTGGCATTATTTGAATGGCTTAGTGCTAGTGTAAATACGTAGTTTTATAATACACTACAACATACAGCCAACATTCTAAAAGTAGCTTTGCAATAAATGCGCATGCGTTAATACTACCTGTTAAGATTGCTTTTAATATGTCTTCAACTGTTTTCGCATCAAGCTTTAAAAGTTGAGAAGAAATACTAACACTTCTGGATTTGAAACGTTCTTCAAGGACAGCTAAGCTATTGGATAAAATTTCGCGTTGGGCATTTAACAAACAATATGTCGTTAATCACATTGTATATCATTTATACGCTTTACTTACCTAATTCAAACCTGCCCTAAAAATTCACATGGGTGCAAACCATACTTACACAGTGAGATCATAAAGTATCCCCCCCCCTCCTCCTTTACCCCATACTAACTTTTGAACGACAGAAGCCAGCGTTTTTAGAAAAATTAGATCGCTTTATATTTTTTGTGAGCTATCTTTTGCCGTTATCGGCAGTTCAATTGCATTTCCGGTGCCACAGAAGGTGAAGTCAACTTTCTTATTTTAAATAGAACACCTTGCGTGTTTTTAGGTTCTTGGAAAGGCAATTGAAAGGCGAATCCAACAATACCATATATGTTATACTTTAACTTAAGAAATATGACGATATACAACAATAATGGTTTTGGTAATCTGTTTTTGTTATTACTCAAAGTTGGCTAGGAAAGAACGCCAAATTGTTTCTTGTGACGCCAGACTGATAAACATCAAGTACTTAATTTCAATATTCGGTGAATTACCACAGCAACAATTATCACAAAGTGGAACATAATGAACACTGACCCTGTACAGCCGGAAATATTTGAACTTTGCACTAAGTAAGGGTAGATAGTATAAAATTTACAGTACGAATTGCTTTAACAATTTTAACAAGATATTGTACAATTTATTGTACAACCACGGCAAATAAGGTGATAATTTTTGCTGGATTTACATAATATTAAAATTGACTCAGCAATTTTGTGTGGTCCGTGCCGAAGCCGTCATAAAAGTAACAACACAAAAAAACCCAACAAACAGAAATATTGTCATTTGAAAAACTAACAAATTTAAACAAACCTACCATAATTGATTAAATGCAATAAAGTCCGATAAAGTAAGGAAATAATAACAATTAAAAAACCAGTTAAAATGAGAGAAAACAGTAACAAGAACAAAGAAGAGAAATGCAGGATATAACAATAAACAACAAGAATATTTTATGCTTTTGGAATTGAGATTTGACAATTGTTATGATAACTTTGCTTAACAACGAGCTCTTTAGATCAGTCTGGCGCCACAAGAAACAATTTGGCGCTCTTTCTTAGACAACTTTGCGTAGTAACAAAAACATTTATTACTGCATATCGTCGTATTCCTTAAATCAAAGTATGACATGTGTGGTATCGCCGGATTCGCCTTTCGATTGTCTTTCGAAAAACATAAAAATATATAAGATGTTCCGATTAAAATAAGAAAGTTGATGTCACTTCCGGTGACACCGGAAATACAATTGAACTGCCGATAACAGCAAAAGTTAGTCCACGACTACACCGTTGGTTTACGAAGATTTCGTACGAGAATGGGTTTGAGAGCAGGCTCCTGTGAACTCCTGTAAAGGCGTACCATAATTTGATCAGCAACAACAGGGTCTGTAATTGACCTACTAAGATTAGGAAGACCAACGATTAGTGATATCCAAGTTGCAGAAGTTCTTCCGGAAAATCAAAACATAGCCAACGCTTCTCCAATAGAGCTCAGCAGTGTTAATGCAATATCAAAACGACTACAAGTGCCACGGTTTGGAAAATTTTACAAGAAATCCTAAAAATGTACCTTATAAACTGCAAGGACTGTTTGATTTGAAGGAGGCAGATTTGGCAATTAGGTACAATTTTTCTTTCCAATTAATGACAGATTGAAATTGATCCCGAATGGTTATCCCGTATTTTATGGACAGATGAGGCCCATTTTCCATGGTGGAGTTAATACTCAAAACTGTCGAATATGCTCAATCCATAGGCAATCATTCACAAGGTCTTCATGGCAAGAAAGTCACTGTTTGGTGCGGTTTCCTAGCTAATTTTATCATTGGTCCGCGTATTTTTTTTTTCGAGGAAATACAGAATGACGAAGTCGTAACTATAACTGTTCTTGGCGAACGATGCTTGCATATGTTAACACAGTATGCAATTCTGCAATTGCAAAACGAGGACGCAATTGAAAAAAACATTTTAATGCAGGATGAAGCGCCCTCGCTCATTTACCGATCAGTTAAAGACTTGTTAACTGCTGTTTTTCAAGACCATGTTATAAGCAGACATTTTGAAAATTCATGACCATCAAGATCGCCGGACCTGAACCCAGGGGAATTTAGTGCTTAGAATACGATCATAAACGCTGGAATAATTAAGATATTATTAGGGAGCAAATTGCTGCAATTCAACCCAAAATGTTGTATAATGCGGTGTGTAACTTGAAGGGCAGGTTGGGTGTCAGGGTTAATGCTGTTCAACTGAGGTAATGCAAACGTTTCTATCAAATCCAAATAATTTGTAGAAAATATGAACCAGTAATACCACTATAGAAAATACCACACCAAACCAAAAATTAATGCTAATATAACTCATAGTATTGGTGGAATCATTCCCGGCAAAAACAATGTAGCAGAGAAAATAGCGCTAACACATGAACATGTTGCTGCCTACACGGCGTCATCAGCATGGTTCTGAGCACAATCTTTTGCTGCTATAAGTGCGTTTGCCTCTCGGTTTATGTTGCTAATCTCCAAAACAGCACTGAATGTGTCTTTCGGTGACACCTATCGCCAAGAGACACAGTCACGCCGTCCCAGAGGATTGCAAGACAAACCGGAGTGTAGATGTCCACCACCTATCAGGCAGCTCCTGGGCTGCCAAACGCAAGGAGGCGTTGTGCCTAGGCACAGCGACATCTATACGTGCAAATGATTCCTCACGCTTACCATGATGTATAGAAATACACGTGGAAAGAAGCATGAGCTATATTAGCATTAATTTTTGGTTATTGTTATTAGCCATTCTTTCCACGTGTACCACACCATACGTTTACTTTTTTATAACGTTGACTTCTTGATCGAATTTTAAATTGTGGATTCATCGCAACCCAATGTCGTGTGTTCTGAGAACAAACGTGACCGTTAGTTGAAAATGTTGTCTTGTCAGTAAAGAAAATTTTTCTATGAAAGGTTCTATCGTCAACGAACTTCTTTCCAACCCATAAACAAAAGTCAAATTCAGTGTTAACAATGTCGCAGCGTCATTTCGTCATGCTTCTTATGTTCTTTTTTTTAAATCCATTACTGATCCAGTTTCGTCAAACTTATTTAAAAGTTTACGTAAAGCTACGTGTGATACAGATGCATTGGGAAACCTTTGATTAAATAAATGAAAGGCATATCTGTGATATATGAGGTATTCAATACCATAACATTTAACCAGATAGATACGTTCTTTAGTGAGCATTTTGGAAGTTAAATTTTAAGTATTTGACATAGCCTAAAATTAATTTAATGACAGTACAGAGCACAATCTACTATGTACTTTACTCTACTATTTTAATAAAATAAATTGCTAGTATCTCTAGACACTTAAACCGAGTACGCACTTGTGTACCATTGCGTTCCGATGTTTAAAACTTATGAATCAAGTGTTATTATAAACATAAACGTAAAATAGGCAATAGTACTTATTTACTTGTTTATTTCAAAGCATGATTGTTGTTTAATTAAAAAATAAAGGTATCAATTGCAATAATATTGAATTTATAAGTACGTGTATGTTTGTAGTCAAATCCAAATTATGTTTTTGGACGTTTTGAGGAAAGCAGAATTTTTTATAAAGAATATTTTTCTTCTGTAAAACGCATATTAAAAAAGTTTTTCCTCTTTGTAACCCCATCCATGGACACTCTGTATATCAAAAAAACGTAAATAATAGCTGCAGAAAATGTAATAAAGTTAACAATAAAAAGCAAAAAATCCTCATACTTTTAACAGTAGTTGTGTATCCATTAATGTCCTACATTTTTTAAATTCACGTTTTAATTGCAAATAACTGTGTGTTTACGTTATATAAGATTAATAGAAATTATCAAATGCTTTCAGAAATAGCAATGTAAACTTGCGTTAATTTTCAGTCAATAAACTACAAGTAATACATGTTGTATCATTTCTATAAAGTGATCTTTTTGAAGATTATCAACAATATACTAGTACTTTTTATGCTGTCACCGCCCATAATTAAACAAACCTTAATTGAATTAATACCTATAAAGTCTGTTATATGTTATTTTGTTCCATTATACTAGTTAGTTAGTATTCTTTTTCATTTCAACATATTTACAAATAAAATATGGGTAAAAGAACAATCTTTTTTTGCATAAGTTGCATATTTCTCGTACTTGTTTCATATTTTGTTAAAAATTGCATATTCATTCATAAATTTTCATTTTTAGGAAAATAATTCAATTTTTAACAAAATTTGCATTTACTTTCACATCCTACGATATTTATTAAAACGAACGACATTAACGTCAGATAATTTGGAAAAAACCATCACATTAGGTTCCTTGGTATTTACTTGTTTACTTATAATGCAATTAACAGATTTTCCACTGCTTTTTCCTGCTACAGTATAATGCAGGTGGACCTGCGCAGCGCAACTTCGTGTAAATAACCTGTCAAATACTCTGTTTTTAAAGGAATTGTTGCTGACTATAATCCAGATGATATAACAGATCCGTAATATTTCGGATGAAAGTGCAATAAGAAAAAAATATGTGCATAAATGTTACAATAACATACCTAAGGAAACACGTAATATTATTGGAAATAATTATTTTTATCTTGTAGTTGATGAAACAACAGACTCATCTGGTCGTTACATTGCAAATTTGCTTATAGGGGTTTTACGCGAAGAATACTAAATCATATTTAATTGCGTCAAAGGAGTTATCGAAATCAAATAACGTAACTATTATTCGTTTTGTACAAGAAGACAGTAGAGTGGTAGACAATCTAAATTTTTTTTATGCAAACTTAATTCCTGTGACTTGCTTAGCTCACGGTCTAATTTTAGTAGTGGAAGAAATCAGAAAACAATTTCCACTTATTAATGATTTAATCAGTACTATATAAAAAATATGTTTGTTAAAGCACCTTTAAGAGTCCAGCACTACAAGGAAAAATTGCCTAAGATTCCCTTACCGCCGTTGTAACTAGATGGGGTACTTGGCTAGAAGCTGCAATTTTTTACTCTGATTATTTACACGAAATCAAACCTATAGTATATGACATTCATGATTCATGACAACTGGTGCGTTGCTTTTGAAAATAATAAGCGTATTTTAAAGCCACCATTGTTAACTCAACAATTAACTTTTATCAAAATCAATTACAATTTTGTACATATGACAATTGAGAAGCTCGAAAGCAAAAATTTGTCATTACTTGACTCAGTGAACTCAGTAAATGATTTTGAAAAAAAAATGACAAAGGGTGAAGGGCGAGATAAGGAATTCGATATATAAATAATTAGAAAATGTAGGATACAAAAAGGTGAAAAATGTTTTTCAAAGTTTTTGTAGTCGTTTAGTGCGGATGTTGAACTACATTTGATATATTATTGATATACAGTACCGTTCATGGAAGTTCGGACAAGCTGATAAATTATATTAACTGTTTAGGAAAAAATTTTAAAATTATATAATATACATTTCTGTGAGGAATTATTAAAACTAACCTTTTCTAGAAGCCTTTTACCAATTTCCAGGTAGTATTTGTCTATTATAAGACCGTTATCATAAAATATATAATTATGTTGGAAATCCCCAATAATTACAGTGACAATAAAGCTTTATAATAATCTCTAACATCTGTAAACGCAGTAGTTCTGAAGAGGTTGTTATTGTGAAAGTATCTGTGGTTATGCAAGTGAAGAATGAAATAATTTCGGTTTGACTGCTTAAAATGCCCCGTGGAAAGCCTCTAGCTGTTTCAAAACGATCTGCTATTATTACCTTGCATCAGGAAGGGTACGCAGAAAAACGGACTGCGGATAAATTAAAACTAAAAAAATCTACAGTACATGATACTATAGTTCGATTTAAGACAACCGGTGACGTGCAAGATCGTATTCGGCAAGTACCGTCAAGAAAAACGACTCCTGCGGAAGATTTACGAATAAAAATAATTAGTAAGCGCAATAGAAGACTAACAGCATCAGAAATTGCTGCAGAATTCAATAATGAGCGAGATTCCAAAGTTTCTGTGAGTACTGTGAAACGTCGGCTGAAAGAGGCTGGGTTGCATGGGCGAGTGGCTTGTCGAAAACCGTTACTCCGAAGACGAAATAGGCTGAAACGACTAAAATGGGCACAAGCTCATAGAGATTGGACAGTGGACGGTTTTTAAAAACGTTTTGTGGACTGACGAATCCAAGTTTGAGGTTTTTGGAAATAGACGGAGAGTTTTCGTACGCAGATCAAGAGGGGAAAGAATATTACGGGAGTGTATAGTTCCTACGGTGAAGCATGGAGGCGGATCTGTAATGGTTTGGGATTGTTTTTCCTTAATCGGAACAGGGGACTTGCTCAAAATTGAGGGCATAATGAAAAAAGAAGAATATCGGAAAATCCTGGAGGAAAATGCCACACTGTCAGGAGTCATAAATCTAAATTGTGCACAGATTACCTGCAGCAAGAAGAAAATAAAGGAGCCCTAAAAATTATGGAATGGCCGCCACATTCCCCCGATCTGAACCCGATAGAGTTGTTATGGGAAGAATTAGACCGATGTGTTAGGAAAAAGTGTCCAAAATCGAAGGAACATTTGTGGACCATTCTCCAGGAGGTATGGACAAGCTTGCCCAATGAAACATTAGCAAAATTAGTGAATCGGATGCCGAGAATAGTGGCAGCAGTCCTAAAGGCAAAAGGTGGATTTTTCGATGAAAATCGGATTTAAATTATTTGTATTACATTAACTTTTTCTTTTTAAAAAATTTGTCTTTGAAAATATGCAAAAACATGTAAGTAAGTATTAAATACATGGCCATTTAATATTTCTCTTATTTTCTTTAACTTCCGTACATTTTTTTGCTTGCCCGAACTTCCATGAACGGTAGTGTATATATATGCCAAATCAGTCGACGTGAAAAAGAGTTTTTCTGTGTTCATACACATGTATACCGACAATCACCGCAAACTTTTAATAGAAAATTTTGAAAAAACAATTACTTTGCAAATATTACTTAATGTGAATCTTGTATTACATTTTTACTAATTATTTTTAACTTTAATTATGTTATCTTTCTTGTGTAGCTATATAACTTTATGAAAAATAATTATGTAGATAGGTTTATATACTCTATTATTTCACATAATTCCTGCTACAGCAAAATTCAGTTTTATATTATAATTGTATAAGTTAATATGATATCTTTTACAAAATAGTGCATATTTTTAATTCATGTCTTCTATATTTTCCTAAAAATACCTGCATATCTATATGTGCATATTTTAGTCGTTTTCTTTGCATAAAATCCTAAGCCTACTAGTTAAAATATCTATAGGTAGTTAATCTGAAAGAATTCATTTTTGCTCTTTATTAACATTAATTCTCATTTCTATAAAATATTTTAGAATGCTTTCAACCAGATGGAAATACATATCTCCAATATTTTAATCAGTAATATGTATCATGACATATTCATCCTCTCATGCTAAGCATACCATTCTAAAGAAAAGTAAGGGCAGAATTATTAATTATACCGCATCTACTAACAATTATTTATGCATCATATAATAATTGCAATACGGAAATAATTATATCTTTGGCACGGACTTAAGGAAGGTATAATGTTACCCTAACTAAGAGAAAATCTACACTTGAAGAAATATAAACCATCAAATGAAATGTAAAGATATTATAAAATTCGACAGGTAAGAAATTCCCAAGTAAGTCATAATTACATTTATCTCTGCTGCTTGTTACCTGCGATTCCGAAAACACCCCTCTCTGACGCGCGGAAGGTAGTATTGATAATCGGTGGCCAATAGGGGGAAGACATGACTTATTTTGCTTACTACACCTAATACAACTTTCAATCCGTCGATAATTCAAAATAAAATCATTTTTTGCATATATACAATTAGACATAGGGTTATAATCATTTTCTTAGTTTATCGGATTCTCCTTTATTGTGTTAACATCTGCACCAACCAAGCATTATACATATACATCCGGAATTATTTCCTAATTAAAGAAAAAACAAACGATTAAGATAACCTTGAAATTAGTGTTTTAATCTATGTTGTTTTTACACATTAGTTAAGTAGTGCCTAAATCCCAAAATTTTTTGTGAGTGCTTTGCACATATCTCCTTTTTTAAGGAGATATTTGGATTTATTAATAATACATATTAGTACATTCTAGTAAAAACTTATTAGTATTCAGCGAGGAAAAGGCTCTTTATTTGCGACTATTAGAAAGAAAATGCAACCAATGAATAAGGATTTCCTAGTAACCTAGACCATTAAAGTTAAAGCCTACCTGTATTTTGTTTCCTATTCAAAATCTCTTGCTTTACTTGCAAATTAAACCCTGTGAGAAGCTGTGTAGGTTTAGGTCAAAACAAGCACCACTTCGCAAATAATTGCAGTAATGTAAAAATAAATCTAATAATTACAGTAAACAACAATTTCATTCTCAGTAAAAACAGCTAAGTTAATTATTACTATTTGTGTTATATTTGCCATTAAAAGTATTAGGGCATGTAATTTTTAAACATCTAATTTATATAACGTTTTTCTTTATTTTAAAATTCTATTTGCTGCTTACTTTCAAAGAAAATGTCTACCAAGTACAAATAATAATAGTAATGTTAAATGTAATAATGTATACATATTCGCATGGAATATTTGTTAAACAATAATGTCGTAGCTATAAAATGGATAGAATACCGAAGTTTTGTTTTTCAAATCACTCCACTGAAACAATGTAAAACAAACATATTCATAGTAAATTATAACTTGACACTAAATTTTCCGAAACTATTATAAAACTCCTTAAAAATAAAATAAATGATAAACGCGTCCTGAAACTTCCTACAAAAATCATGTCAAGTGGCCAATAAGCTGTAAAGTATTGTGATATTTGGCACTAGGTACATTAACATGTTTTTCATCTTGACAATATATATTTTTATATTATCTACCTAGCCATGAAGAAATAGGAAACAAAACAAATTTTTTTCAACATATTTTCCACTAACGGTCACACACTTATTCTAATATTTTTCTAATAACCCTATACTCTCCAGAAAAATCTTTCGGCAGGTCGTCAAAAAACTCTTCCCCCGTCGCTCTCAAGCATTCATGCGAAAAAAACGCCGTTCTCTCAAGTGTTCTTTTTTTAAATTTAGGGAAGAGATCGCTCGGTGCCAAGTCCGGACTGTAAGGCGAATGTCTCATCTCTATAAAACAGCGTCGTCCATAATTTTTTAGACTTCGAGAGCTTTGTGGAACCTGGCATTGTCATGAAGTAGCATAATCTTTCACAATTTTGAGGCCTTTTTTTGTTGAATAGCAGTTTCCAATTCTTTAATTTCCTCCTTATAGATTTTCCCTGTTATTGCAGTGTCTTTCTCCGTATATTTAATTAACAATATCCCTTCTGCATCACAAAACACCGTAGCTGTCAGTTTTCCTAATGACGACTGCGTTCTTGTTTTCTTTGGTGGCGGAGATCCATTATGAACCCGTTACATGGATCCTTGTTTTGTCGTTACAATTTTTGAAAGAAGATCTTTGTCGTCAGCTGCCAGTGTCACCAACTTTTCCTCACAAATTTGGTGCCGATACAATTTTTGTTCGGGAGTAAGCAATATCATTGAAACTCTTATTCTTCGACCTGCTAAGACCAGTTCCTCAACTTTCTGCTCATCTTATGTCATATTGCATTGATTCCCTGCCCCATTGAAATTGTTCCTGGGGACACTAATCATCCACGTCGTAAATATTCTTGGGTCCACTTCCCTCCTTCGTTAAGAACATTATAACACTTCTGTGTTCTAGAATTTCACTAATTTTTCGTCGATTAAACCTTTATAAACAACACAATCCTTTGAATATAAACAAAACTTGGTCTACTTGTATTAAAATGTCACGGCTATTTGACAGCAAAAAGTTGTCAACGTCATTTTTTTTTCATGGCTAGGTAGATAATATAAAAATCTCTCCTCATGGATTTAAAGTTCCGTCAGTACATTTATATATTGTATAGTCATGGATGTATGTAAATACGAATATGTATATTACATAAAGTAAAACCCTCACGACTAGCTTACATTATTTTTTCTATCATACAAATGCACTAATTTTTTCATTACCAATAATCTCATTTTGTATCCATTATTCAAATCTTGTCTAAAACAGTACCAAATTAATTAGCCTAACGTTTTACTAAAACTACTAACACAAATATTTTAACGCATTCGCCAACCAAAATAATCCAAAACCCACTTCTCTGATGAACGTAGTTATGATTACATGCACACAAGTTTGATAATTTGCACTCAAAAAATAGATAACACCAGGTATGAGAAAGAAATATTATACCTTTTAATATAATCTATTACATCTTTCACTAGCTGGGGACGGCCAGATTTTTTAATAAGAGGGCAACAACATACATATATTTAAAAGCAATTACCAGATATGAAAAGGTAGTAGTAATTGTAATAAAGCTTATTAACTTGGTGATAAAGGTAATTAACTCACTTTTATTATATTGGTTCTATTATCTATTTTTTTGTGTGTGGGATGCATTATCTGAAAATAGAAAAGTATTTGCTCTTTTGAAATAGGGAGACGTAAAGTATCATTGATTTATCAAAAACAAACTGAAGAAACTCCAATGTAATAATTCAACTCGTCATCATGCTAATTGAGAAGATTACATTCATAACATTAATCAGAGATTGTACTCATTTCCGATAAATATCCTTGGAATGCTAACCCCTCTAATTACTTAATGAAACTATAATTGTTTCAACAGGTTGTAACGCATTGGAATCAATACAAGTAAGATACATTGTAATAAATAAGTGACACCATGAAAGTTTAGAAATATTAAGTTGCATGAACAGACGATATGTACAGAAAATCTGCTTCTCATTTCAAGAGAGTTCTAATGACCTCAATCCAAGTACAAACCCAATATCTTAATCTATACAATAAAGTATCCTAAATAGGTCCTTAACGTACGCTTAGTAACATTGTTAAATCACTATATTTAATATATCTGCAATACTTCCACTATATTAAACTAAGGAATGAATTTAAAAAATTATGATTTCGACCTTGAGATGATATCAACAAATTGAAAAGCAAAAAAGATTAAAAAGGTACTTCGATTTTATTGACAGAAATTCTGATAAAACTAAAGAAGAAAAATTTATTGAATTCATTTGCAGCTAAACTACAAATATTCAATAACAGTACACCCACTATATTTACACATGCATATACATAAATACCACTATATCTTTCAGAAGAAAATAGAGCACCCCAAAATACAGAAATGAGAATTTTTTCAAATCATATAATAATCCTGAAGCTGTATATTTTGAAGTTGAAATAAATAAGGATTTTTTATTCTACCTATACTGTCAGCACACCGCCATTTTTCAGTAGTGGAAGTCGTATGTTTTCTTTTTCTTACAATCAAAGCAACTACAAAACTACTCAACAAGCAAACTTTAGAAATCGCGTAGGTTATAAAATTTCTTAAGCTGTGATGATAGTAACTCTGAGTGAGGCCAATGATCACAAAGTAGGAGATACTATTATCTCGTGCATATGCTGCATTGCAGTAATTCAGACACACTTGAAATATAAATGATTTGGACGTACTTCTAGCAAATAGACGAATAACTGCAGTATTCAATATTTTGCCGAAACCCAATTTACTGAAATACTATGCAAAGGAAGAAAAAAAAAATTGGCTAGATAGATTAATTAATCAATTTACTAGCTTTGACCAGGAAACACCTTGAATCAATATCAAAGCATCATGAAATGAGGGAAGTAGGTTAAAATAAAGTATTTTGGCAACTTTTTGTTGATCTAGACAGGTATAATATTTGGTCATTAATATTTTAGTTTGGTGGACACCAAATCTGCGAAAATGCATGTGATAATAACCCGGAATAGTAGAATAAAAAAAAAGGAGAACTCTGATTTAAAACTTCTTTAGAATAAGTAGTAGAACTATTCAAACATAACATAAGCATCGATTTTTATTGATAAGAATGATGTCAAATTTACACTTAAAATATTTGAAGGAACGTTAAAAAATAAATGTTAAATAAACCAAAACTATAGAAAAAGTAAAGAACTTCTAAAGAAAGGAGACGCTTTTCAACAAAAACATTTACTTTTTGGTGAATTACAAAAGTTAAAGTGTTTGAAACGTATGCAAAAAAAGTTCAAATAAAAAAGAATAAAGCCGGCTTTTTCTTAAGCTTTGTCAGAATTTTCGGTGTGGAGCGCAGAACGTGAGGTGATGTAAACATTTAAATAGACCCAGCCAAATCAGGAACACTGCAGCATGGGAATAGTTACTAGGCTAGTGGCCAGCAGGAAAGGCGTAGTTCGTCAACAGTTGATACGACAAATAGCTCAGCCAGGCACGGCAAAGACGTGACATATACGAAGGTGATATTTACTATATACTGTACACACTTGTTTAATATTGAAAGTGTCACAGGTATTTGTGAAATCAATAGTCATGGCGCCTAGAAAATCAATTCTGTGTACGCGAAATGCGCGAAGTATAGAAGGTGCATGCAGAGCCGCGAAAATTTCATAAAATACGATACGGCACATCACTGACCTTGTATCATACGCTGCGTGGTCGATAGCTTCTGGTTATTCGAAGACATTTCTTGAAATAATTCTATACACTTTAAACTATAAACATCGGTTATTTGTCGCACAATAATACACACACCGCTCACAAGCTATTTCTACTCAAGATGGAGCAAGTAGCGCAATCCAGCCGGGGCTCAACAAATGCGCGCATGACGGTCCAAACGAATCGTTGGATTCGGACCGCACAAACGAATACGCGTTCAAACTGGCTCGATCTTTTGAAAGGTTGCCGCACTAAAACGCATCGCAGCATGGATACACACAGAAACCTATGTGTACCCAAGCAGCGACTATTATGGTTTCACCTTTCAGCACGGGAATGCGTAGCAAACTCAAACATAACAAAACTGACTTACGTAGGTGCTGTTACTAAATTCCTAAGCTATCACAACTCAACTAATTAAAAGAAGTATGCAGTTAAAACCATTCTGCGATTAACTCAACAATATATTGTATGTACAAACTATATTTACTATCGTAAAGAGATCAGAAGCAACTCCGAGAATGAATCTTTACAAGTTCAAGCGCAACATGTTCACAAATAACTTATTTCTGTGTGAGAATTCGCTACTGAAGTTTCGTCTATTAAAGGCTAAACGAAGAAAATGGGTAGCAGAAGAAAATTTACAACGGGAAGAGCTGGGGGAATTCATTCATCTGTATGAGAGTCTAAGGAAAGATCCTAACAAATTTGTTGAATACTGTCGAATGTCTATAGATTGCTTCGATTTATTGTTGAGTAAAATTCAACACAAATTATCAAAACAAACCACAGCGTGTAGAAGCTCTATATCACCAACCGAAAGATTAATAGTATGCTTAAGGTAGGCAATCTAAGTAATGAACATATGTTTCACCCCTATATCAAATCTTATACGTTCATCCTTTTTATTTCATTCATAATAATTTCAATTCATTAATACGTTGTATTTGTTATTTTCAGATATTTAGCAACAGGTACATCCTTTCGGTCAATTGCATTAACATTTAGAATGGGCGTTTCCACTGTAGGAATAATTGTATTAGAAACCTGCGCCGCTTTATGGGAAGAATTACAATCGCAATACATGCCACTTCCAACACAGGAGCATTTGCAAAACGTAATACACCGATTTCAAATGCGATACAATTTCCCTAACTGCTTTGGAGCAATCGGAGGGATGCACTGCAAAATTAAATGTCCTGCAAACTTAATTATGTCCAAATACTCCAAGAAACACTTTTCCGTTGTACTACAAGCAGTTGTAGATGCCGATCACCGATTTACTTTCGTAGAAATAGGAGGAGGAGAAGATAACGACGACACATTCACCTCATCTACGCTCTATGCTCTCTTAGAAAACAATCGATTTAACGTTCCCAACAGTACATGCCTTCCCAATTCGACAATTCAGGCACCAAATGTATTAGTTGCAGATGCAGGTTTTCCTCTAAAAACTTATCTCATGAGGCCATATCCCCGCAGCAATATAGTAGAAGGCAAAGAAATATTTAACCACAGAATATCAACTGCCACACAATGTGTGGACTGTGCTTTTCGTAAATTGGTTAAAAAATGGCCAATTTTCACAAAACAAATCGATACCAACATGGATAATGGCCGTACAATTATCAAAGCCGCTTGCATGCTACATAATTTTGTAATAGCGATTGACGAAAACAAGAATGATACATTTGATAATACAATTGTAAATTATAGGCAAGTAGGCAACAAGAATAAAAATGCTACAAGTGCCGCGAAGAAAGTAAGATTAACTTTTACGGAATATTTTCGAAATAATTCTATGATTAACGCCGATAGTTAAAATGTATTTATTTACACATATGTATATATGAAAATTACATAAAAACTAATGATTACATTTATGTATTTTATACCTTTACAATTCTCTATTCCTTAAAAGTGTATTAAGTCGTAAAACATTAAAGTACTTACTTTAAAGTAATTTACTACTAGCCTTATAACTAGAATGTAGATTAATAAACATTTATTTTCAAAAAATAAGCGCTTATAAAATCCACTCAAATATTAAAAAGAAGCAATACAAATGAAGATGTATACGTGAAATAGTAACAACAAATTAAACAAATATATTACTACAAAAATAAACAATATTGTAATGAACCTCTTGAAATCTGCTTCAAATTAATGTTTTTCTCAAAATTTGTTAAATAAAGTAGTTCCAAAAATACCTGTATTTTATCGATGACTAGTACGTAGTAGGTGTCATAAATTCTCGGCCTGATACAGAAGAAATAAACTTGGTCAAATATAACAATTTTTATTTTGCAATATAATCTTCCCTACCTTCAATGCATCATTACAACGGTCAATTAATGATTCCATACCCTAGTAAAAATAACCTATACATAAAGTTTTTCCCTCAAAATGTTATATTACGGCTTTTGAGACGAGGTTCATCGGGTCGCCGCCATTCCATCGGTTCCTTTTTGGATAGAAGATCGTAATACAGCACCATTGTTTCAGCTCCTGTGACAATGGACTCTAAAATCAGTTTCGGGTTGTCTCCACACATATTTAAAAACGAGCGCGCACATTCCACCCGATGTCACACGATGGAGAGCAGCGCGAATACTTGTTTCAGAAATGTTAGACATCACTGCTAATTCCTTCACATACAAACGGCATTTCTTCAATTATTAAAATGTTTTGGGGCGTAATCAGTTCAATTGGCCGACCGGGGCTCTCATCATCTTCAAGGGATTCTTGCCCCAAACGGAAACATTTTGCGCACTTTTTTACAATGGAATATGAAGGAGATAAATCACCATAAACGCCGTCTAAACATTGTTTAATGTGATTAGGTGGATGCCTTTCTTTTGTTAAAAGTTTAATGACCGCGCGGTACTCAATTTTCGTTACTTTCATACACTAGTCACGTTGTCTGGCTGGCAACTAAAAACTACTACTCCTCGAGCCGTAATATATATAATGTAGGCCTCGCACATGTACAACTACGACGCAACGGAGTTTGAACCCGCTGAAACCTGTATAAGCCTGTCAGACCGAGTATTTATGACGTCTACCTCGTACTTCAAGCTTATTTGAATGAAATTTTCACATTTTATCAATTTTAATTGTTTCTTTATTGTAACAAATTTCCAATTTTCATTACTTTCTCTTGTTTCTCAAATCAAATGTTACTTAAATAACGTTCTCAATTCGAACACCAAAAAAGGTTACGTTTGCACATCGATACGGGCCAATTTTCAAGTGCGGTAAAAATACCATGGTTTCCGTGAGCAGAACTACTTACACAAACACTAAATGTATTTCACAAATGTTATTGAATGGACATAATTTTTCAATCGAAAATATTAGCTGCTTGGATGCCTTTTTCCAAGAATGTAGTTTAATTTTTAATAACATCGCCAATCCACAAGTTTCGTTTTCATTATATATTTATTCACTGTTGCACCAGCATCAATAAGGGACAGCTTTATTCCTCTAATTACTCGTAGTGTCCATAAAATAGTTCATATTTCAGAAACTGTAAATTTTATAGCAAAACTATATCAGTCAAAATATTTTTACAGTCTCTTATTGCTTATTGCAAAAGTTTATCAGGTAGTTAAGCTACAAAGTTATATATGCCCCATCTAGCTATAATCGGTAAAGCTGCAAAATGTGAAAAATTTAAGGAAGCTATCTTAAGCAGTAATCCCCAAACGTTCAGGCAGTTCGTTGTCTTTGGTACCTCGATTCCATAGCAGAAACATCGTAAAAATGTTTTTCGTTATCGTTACTGATAACGCGAAAAAAAATCCAGTTGGAAGCACAAAATCGATTTTAAGAAATATATAGTATGTCCCCGAATTGATTTTATAATAGGAAAAAATCTTTATTTTTGATTTTACAAAAAAGTGTTAAACGAAGAATTTTGTTTGCTTGACTTGAAATATTTCTATTACTTACACCTTTAATTAACATTTTCTTAGTTAGATTTTTTTATTATTTCCACCCTCAAAATTAGGAGCCTTCGATACACGGCTTGCTTAGCCGTTACCGCCGAAACTAGAAGGCCTCAGCGCTCTTCGATGACCTCACGAACGATAGGCGATGTATCGCTATGCACGATATTAACCTAACCGGTAAAAGAATCGTTTTTTACATTTCTTTTTAAAATTTTCCAGGGCTGCCTATTTAAAGAGGATGCCAGTTGTCAACCAAGCCCTTCTTCGCATCCCATTCGATTTTATTTTGGAAAAACGAAGTTTCAAAGCAGAAACCAAACACGTAACCGAGCATCGTTTTCGTGAAAGATGTGTTTGTGGTTGATACTTAATCGTCTAATTATTATTATTTGTAATTCTACATGTATTTGGAAGAAACTAAGGTGGAAATGATACAGTAATTGCAATTTTATTCGAAATTTTGTTCAATTTCACGAGAAAATTTACAGACATGCTATTTAACCAGGGTCTTGAAATTCCTATTATATGGTGTTTTACCTAATTTATCATTAATTTTCCCACAATAATTTTTAAGTAGGGTACTTGTAGAACAAGAACATTTACAAATGCCAGTATCCAAATAGCTACGTTCGGTGATATAATGCAAAATATGTATATTGTATTAAAACAGAACGTTTATTATATACATTTAAAGACATCTCTTCGTGTTCAAAAATAATGTAAAATATAACGTAAGAATATAAAACTCTTTGAACCATAAAATCTTCACGTTTTTTGTCAAATACAACGGACAGTTAGGGAATTGAGTTGGAATAGCATTTTTTAAACCTTGGATTTTTTAAACTTACAGTTATAGTTTCATCGGTCCTTGAATCTGTAGCTGTTGAAAAATAAATAATATCTTCTTTTACAAAGTGTAACAAACAAAACATACAAAACAGCCGACGCCACACTTTTTAGGTTACCCCGTTTTTATCGTTTCAGAACAGGTTTTATCACTTATACAGCACTAGAAAAACATTACAGGTATCACCAACAAAGTACAGATATATGACTACACAGTATTTTTTTTAATAAAACCGATATAATTTGGATGAACCAATTCAAAACGCAAGAAACAATCTGAACGTGTGAATGTCCAATCTACAAATATGGCTGGTCGAGGACCTACTGCAAAATACGTCACGGCCTGCTGACGTCAAAGCCGGTTGGCCTTGTGTTTTCGATAATAATGGCTGACATGTGTTGTTATCTTTCGTATCGCAAAACTTATTTTCCTTGCGATATTTGTATATAGTTTAATGTGAAAAGTATTGACAATATTACAATAAGATGCTAACATTAGAACAGAAAATTTATTTAAGACAATGTTATGGAAGTGAAAAGAAATGTTAGAGTTATACATATTGAAAAATTTCCAGATATTTATGTATCACGAACGCATTTTTAAGAACAGGCTAAGTAATGAATTTAAAGAAAACGAAGAGAATACATAATGAATACGCTATGTTAATTTTACGTTTACAAAGTGATCCAAAATTGTTCTTGAAGAAGCGGGTGCTTCGATTATATATGTAGGTTTTAGTAAATCACACATTCAACGAGTTTTGAAAAAGTCGAGGATGTATCCCTTGAAACCTAATTTTAATTCTACTTTGAAGCATGGAGGCGATGCAAAACGTCTCGATTTTTGCTTGTAGGTGAAAGCAAAATGCGAGTTCTCGAAACATTATGTCTTCCGACGAGGGATAATTTTCTAATAATGGAACTGTTTCCTCGCAACATGTTCGATATTTGAATGACACCAATCCTTTCTTTTACATTACCAATAATATTATGGAGTAATAGGTCCACATTTTATTGATAACAACGTTAACCGACATGCATACTTGAATATGCTAGAAAATTTCTTATATGACGGTTTAGGTGAGTTGCTTCTCAATTTTCGGATATCAATATATTTCGAAAACGACAGTTGTCCGGCGCATTATTCGCAAATTGTTATGAAATGGCTAAATCGTAAATGTGGTAATCGTTGGATAGGAAGGAATGATCCAATTCTATGGCCAAAGAGCCCAGCAATTTAACAATTCTATGTATGCAGAAATCTAACGAAGGTGAAGGGTTAATAGAATAATTTCATATTTGATTTTTGTTTCTATAATAAAAAATTTCTTATAATTTGTTTATTACTATTATTGTTATTATTATTATTCTTTATTACAGATTTGTTTCTTTAAACTCGAGCAAAGAAAATACTTTCTGTAATTTTTTTTTGTAAAATCAAAAATAAAGATTTTTTCCCTCTTGTAAATTCAATCCGGGGACATGCTGTATATTGTGCTGTTATCGAATAACAGCAAGAATGATCCATAATTTCTAGATAATTTGTAGCTTTTTGGGAAAGGGGATGGCGACATCTTTTTTCAATTACAATAAAGCGTTTATATGACATTAAAAATAACCGTACAAAATCCGAAATTTTAATGCAAACTATCTCTATTTCTTCAAAATTACTCCAAAGAGAATACTCAAAAAATTGCTTTTCCAAATTTTTGCTATAAAATTGCAGAAATGCAAAAGCCAGTTTAACATTCATGCAACCATCGGTTGCATTTCATGCATTTAATCTACCCCTTTTTTGATTAATTGTATTCTCCCCACATCCTACAGATATGCATCTAAAACTACAACATGAAAACATTTTCTTAGATCGACAAAATAAGCTTATACCGATACAAAACTGAAATAATTTTCGAAACTCAACAGCGATAGAGCAAAAGACATGGAAGAGTATTACAAAACTTAGGGTATTGTCATTATCTATAAAGAAACGCTGGCTGCGTGAACTTTCCTATAGATATGCCATAACAATTGAAAGACATTCATAGCTACTTTGGTTCAACTAAATCGTAACGCCACGAAAACAACAATCTCATGGTTCTATATTTTTTGTTCTTTCTTAACATTTTAGATGTCTCTGATCTTATGGGACAATATTCCGTGAGAACAAAAAAGTAAATTAGAAATCGTAATAATGGTTATATAAAAAGGGCACTAACGGTCTACCACTGTAACTGATCGTCACCAAACATAAAATCAAATTGGAAATTAGATAAGACACATTTCCTAGACATGCAATATAACTTAATGGTATCAATTATTTACTATTTATTACTTAATTAAAGTAACAATTATAAAACATAAAGGCAAACCTAGTGTGCATAAATAAATTGATGTACGGCCCTTATCCATGCCCCTACCTTATCAAAAATTGTCCTTGGTTGCAAACGCTCGGTGGTATCTATAAGAGATATTAATATTTGTGATGATCTGATGATACATATAGATACAAGGTGGAATAAAAATTGGAAACACCGTTTTCCTCTGAAGTTATTATAGATACAAAAAAAATTGTTGAGATAAAATTTTTAGTAAGTACTTCTAATAAGCTATCTAAATCTGTACAAATCTGGTAAAAAAATAATGTTTGCTTTAAAAGAGTATAAGCGTTTTTCCTACTAAACTTGATAGTTTTTGAGATATTAAAGAAAAAAGAAAAATGTTTCTTTCCTAAACAAAGTGTCCAAGCAAAGTCAAAGTCAAAATTTGACAGTTTTATGTTCTTTTGTATTGTTTTTGCGATACAATAAAGTTTGTGTGGCCTAAATACATGATTAATTTGTGTCAATAATGGTAAATTATTCAATTAATGAGAAGGTAGATATGATAAAAAATGTTACTATTTATCAAATAATAATTCAAGGCAAGCCCTGCATTTATACCGACAACAACATCCGGATTGCTTTCACTCAAGCCATTCGTATTTTTTCAAATTAGAAAATAAATTGCGTGGTATGGATCCTTCTCGAGAATACACAAACCTCATGAAACAAATGAAAACTTGGAAGTTGATGTGTTGGCATATTTCAGTATTTACCCCAGAAATTCAATCAGAAGAGCACTGGAATTAAATATAACACATACGAAGGTACATACATATGATTTTGAAAAAACGTAATTACAGAGACCATAAAATACACAAAATTCATAATTTTAACACACCAAAGATATTTGAATTTCTTGTAAAATGAATTTCAAGATTTTTTGGATGATGTGCCATTAGCAGTTAGACGCGGAATGGTATTTCAGCACGATGGTGCACCTACACACAATTCCATTCATGTAACTGAATACTTAAACCAAAAATTTCCAAATTCTTGGATTAACAACAGAGGTCCTACAATGTGGCCTGCAAGATTTCCTGCTCGATCGCCCTTAGATTTCTTTCCATGGGGCGCTATAAAAAATAAAATTTTTGTAATGTCAATTGCTACTCTCGACGATTTAAAAAATAGAATAAGGCAAGCTGTTGTCGAGTTTAATGCAAATAATGTAAATCAGAATTTGTTAGAGGCTTTATTTATGTGTACGAGAGAACGGTGGCAATTTTGAACAATTTTTGTAGTTTAATAGTATCAGTTATGTTGTATTTATAAGTGTGTATCGTTACTATGATAATAAAATAATTCGTTCTATTTTGTACATTGTTTTCAGTAGTAATTTTATTCTGAAGACACGCCTTATTTTGAAAAGGAACATTTCTCTTTTTTCTTGAATATCTCAAAAACTATCAAGCTTAGAAGGAAAAACCGTAATACTTTCTTAAAGTAAAAATTATTTTCTATTAACTGGTATAAAAATATAAAGGATGTACCATTTAAAAAAGTACGAAATCAGTAATATCTACGAAAATTTAATTATCTCTTTATCAGATTTGTACAGATTTAGATAGCTTATTAGAAGTACTAACAACTTTATCTAAACAATTTTTTGTCTTTATAATCACTTCGAAGAAAAACGGTATTTCCAATTTTTATTTCCACCCTGTATATCCTATAGCAGAATATATCAATTTTGCAGTGTCTATATTATTCTTATGTGCATAGGTAAATAGTGTAGATAGTATGATTTCGTCTTATCAATCGTTTAAGATACCCATTCTGAGTCATAAGGTAAAACCAGGTGACATAAAATCAACGGATGTCATTCAATTAACAAACAAAGGTAAGCTCCACAAGTTTAACAGATAATCATTTTTCCTCTATAATGCTTATTAAATCTATAATACATATATTTTTTTAATAATACTTATTTTTGGAAATATAACACCATATTATCATTTTTAATTTTTATATGTATGCTTGTCTAATATAGGCTTTATCACAGTCACCGCATGCGTTTTTATAAGTTGCCTAGAAGGTTTCTGAGTGTATTTTGCGAATTGAAACACACGTTCATATCTTGTACTCAAATGTTTCTAATACGTTTCGATCTTTTGTGAAAGGGAAGTTTTAGGTTATAACGGGTTTCTAAACTTATCTTTTGGAATGGGGATTAAAGAAAGTATGTGGGAATTAAAATTTTTTCTGGCATCGTTCGACCGAATTAATCAAATAATTTGTGTGGTGAGGAGGATGCCAATACATTAGAAAACTAATGCACGAAAGTGTCAAATATTACACAATCAGGAAATTCAATGAAATTATGGCTTTGACTTAATGATACATATGTATAACTTACACTGATGCGGAGTAAAACATCGTGTGTCACTTCTAAATATTTACACAGATTTTAAAATTTTCCGCTTGGTTTTATTTCTTACTGTCTAATCACTTAAATTACTCTGTGCTAAACACATTATTTCTAAAACAAATTGCACTCTTATGCGTAATTGTAGGCAAAACTCCAACTATATACGATAAAACATTCGCATTAGGTATTCTAATTTAAGGTTTAATTATAGTAAGAAACCAAGATCTCTGATAAAAATTCCTTAATATTGTTCTTCCTTAGCCACGGAGGAAAAGAGATAATGCTTATGGCAAAATGTGGTAAACTCGAAACAGGTGACATTTGGAAACAGGATGCCATAAAGATTTATAAAATAAACCCAAGTTTTTTATACTTCAGGTATCGTTTTGTTGTGATACAAATCAAATCACAAATTATAAATGCATTTTTATAATTTATATTTGAGAATCTGAAGTTAAAATTCCAAAATTCCAAAATTTTTGGCAACGTACCAACGCGACATATCCATTTTTGACTACCCTGTACACGCTACCTCAAGTTTGACTGTGTTAATATTATTTTTTGAGAAAGCAGAACTTTTTATAAAAAGTCACTTTTTTCCCAAAAATTACCAATAAAAAAGTTTTCCATATGCTGCCAACTTAAGTGAACACACTGCATATCAGGTATCATTCTCCAATTACGAAATGTAGAAAAAACGTAATTTTAAACGTCTTAACTACAACATACACATCTTATTAATATTCCTAACGTATAAAACTGATAGGCTCAGATTAGATAAATAAGATAACAATTCGGGTAACTAATATTTAGACCGTACAGTCAGTACCAGTTGATTTATAAAGGCTACATAAAAGTGTTCGTATTCTAGAGAAATCAAAATTATTCGCACATACAGGTACATATGTACGTCGATAAGATAATATCAAATTCCATTGGTTTTTGGCTACACTATTAAACTAAAGCTGCTATATTAACGTATTTGGGTAAGAAATATTATCTAGATACTAGGAAAAATTGTTTAATTCAATTTTAATTTTAACTGAGGAACCTTTTATATTGAACGAAAGAAATATATATTTCTTATTTTGCATAACGTTCAATTAGATAGTTTGTAGTAAACAAAATTTAATAAATCGCTGTATAAAGTAATATGGTGAATAGTTTCTGGGAATCCGCATACTGAGGTTTTCAAACAATCGATAGTGTATGGAGAATAAAAAGATTTATTTTCATATTGACGTCTGATTCTATTTTAAATATACATATAATGATTCAAAGTTACTTAAGTTATTCAATCAAAGTACTTACTACTAATATCCAAGGAAACTTTGTTCATTCCTGGTGTTTACTTGCTTTATTTAATGTTGTTAGAAATTAACAATTGTAATAAAAATGTACAATAAGGTGGATTCAAATAACGGCTTCGTTCTTCGTAGAAAACCACATTACTTTTTTAAAGAAACAACGTGGTATTCAAAAGGGCAAGTTTTATGAAGTCAAAAGCGATAAAGAACGTAAAAGTTCGTCACATTACATTTTTGTCATACATTTATTTGTCATACCTTGGGCAATACATTCTATTAGAAAATCGTTTTATTCGCATTTAATTTCATTTATGTTTGTTGACACAATACACTCTAAACTTTCTTGTTTTGATTTTTAGTGACAGGATGAACAGCAGTTTTTTACAACCTAACAACAAATTGAAAATTATACACGAAGAAAGAATTTTTAGTGGGTTTTTAACAGTTATAAATAATCTATTTAACTTTCAAACAAATTCTTTGTGATATATCTAGGAAGAGAAAGTCTCTAAGACGCTAAGTGTCTGCAAATTAGAGCTACTACACCATACCACTGAATAGTATCAAAAGTACTTAATATGTGATAAGTAATTAGGAAATAGCAATAGAAAAAAATAACTTATACACTTATGTTTATGTGCTGTTTATATTCTATTTATTATTAGTCATGACAAGATTTGTTTATTCATATATTATACAACTATAACTTTTTAAATTTTATTGGGCTGCATTTCAAACATGTATGCGACTTAATTCTCAAATTGCAACAAGTAATAATAGTAGCAACAATAATGATTACTAATTTTTCAAAAATCAATTAAAAAATTTAAACCTGCATATAATATTTTGTGATATATGTACATTTATCTACATCAGCTCCTTTTATTCTGTCACCTTTACTTCTGTTTAATAATACCTATATCACGCATGTCGTATTGTAATAATTGCATATGTTTCAGCTCCATTTCCAAAATGGAGGAAGATCATTTCCTACAAAACAAAAAAACTACAGTTACGGATGCAGGAAAAATCAAACAGCACACACACCAAGCTCAAGAATTACCTAGTATCCAAATAACTAAAGCTGAAAATGCTGCTGCACCCAAAATCAATAAAATAACTCCGGAAGGTCGGTTTTTTGGATTAAATATAATTACAGTGCCACCAATATTTTGCAATTACTACTAATCACTATACAAGTACGGCCAATATTTTCGTTAAAGTTCCAATCTTCGAAAGCATTATTCAATAAAATTTTAGCAAATTGAGAATTCAGAGAACTAAAGTTTTTACTTTAGTTCTCGAAATTTTAGCTTTTTAGTCGAATTCTAGTATAGTTGAGATATTATGTATATAAGACAAATTTATCATGTTTTTATCGTGAATTTCAGGCTTTGATGTAAAATCCCACGAATACGTAGAACGCCCGGACAATTATCCAGATGAATTAGAATATGAACGAAACGGCAACGATCAAGGAATAGTGATAATATTTAACCAAGTAGATTTTCATTATGAATATTATCGCGAAGGCTCCACAAAAGATGTGAATAATATTGTGTTCACCTTGGGTCGTTTAGGATATAATATTAATGAGAAGTACATATTTTCAAACTTAACATCTCGTCAGATTTTGGACAAGATCAATGAGAGTAAGTAAATTAGTATTGTATTTCGTGTAAGTTGAATCAGACTTGAATTCGATGCAATTTGTTTTAAAAAGGAATAATTAAAAAATTATGATTATCAAGCAATCAATAACACGCTTTCATTGTATAAAACATCCTAGCAGACTTTTTATATTCTAAGCCAGGGATTCCCAACCTTTTTTACATCGACATCTTTTAAAAGAATGAGTTCCTTCCTCGACCTCGATGATTTTCATATAATTTACAGCATACAACATAATATATAATAGAAATAATTGAGGATAAGTAACTTAACAATAATAACTAGATTACAAATATGAACAAAAATTTTTAGATTTATGTTTTATTACTTTTTATACTATTATCATCTTTAATTTTGCAAATATAAAAAAGATAAGAAACAAAATCACAGATTGCAACTGTATACAAGTTCGATTTAATTAATGAGATAACTACGCTCGATACATTTATACTATTTTATTTCATATTTGGCCTAAAATTGCTTAACATAATTCTTATGTAAATCATCTTGCTCCACAATACTTAACCTGCTTCTTGTTTTCCATAGTAAGTTATTGACTTGACTAAAGCCTATCAATAGAGCAACGCAAACTGCGCTGAAAGCCAGTGGCTGACGCATAAAAGTTTACACAAAATAAACACGGCCGGGACAATTCGGTAAAAGCGTCAGTATAACTGCGACTCGAAAGCCGATCTGTTGTGTATGCATCTACGCTGTCGTATACTATATCGTAGTTCTACGTTTGTTTTGAAAATGTTTCCTATGCCGCGAAAACGACCAAAGTTGGACACAATAAGAGAATTTATTGCAGAAATGCCTAATTTCAAGTGTGATGGCGCTAAAATTCAATGTGTAGTTTGTAAAATAGATTTAATGTGTTGGTCGAAAAGTGATTGTCTACGGCACGTAAATAGTGCAGGGCATGTTTCAAAAAAAAATTCCACACGAGATTATGACAAATTTAAATTTAATTTATGTGTTTATTGCATGTAATTTACCATTTCATTTACTAAGGAAGAAAGCATACGTCTCGTTTTGGAATGAATATTCGGACTTTAAGTTACCAAGTGAGAGAACATTACAGAGAGTTGTGCCGTCTGCACGTGAGCATGTCGAGAAAAGAATTAAATCGGAGTTGCAAGATAAAAAACTGTGGTTATGTGTGGACGAAACAACAGATCCTAAAAAACATTCTGTGGTTAATGTAATGGTACGCACAATGGAACCACATCGACCGTCACCCTCAATTTTACTAGCTTCCAGACGAATACAACAATGCACTGCCCAAGTAATTTCAATGTTGGTGTCAAATACATTGGAAAAGTTTGAACTTTCAACAAATCAACTGTTGATGTTTATGAGTGATGGTGCCACAAACATGCTTGCTGTAGGTCGATCTCTTAAAAAACATTGTGTGTAGACGCTCTAATAGCACATACAAAAGCTGTGTTTGTAAAATCCTTAAAACCTATTCGGGAATTTCATAGACTATGCCCCGGTATTCCTGAACCACCGCAACCTATTCTTACTCGTTGGGGAACATGGTTAGAGGCTGCATTTTATTATCTTAAATATTTTGAGAATATAAAGAACGTGATTTTAGAATTCGACCCAAAGGAAGCTGCGGCTGTCAAGGTAAGCCGCTTGAAATTTCAGGAGAGTCAAGTTAAAACAGATTTGGAAATTATTCAGAAAAATTACGTGGGACTAGCGGATGCGATAGAAAAACTACAAAATTCTTCGGTGTCGTTAGTGGAATCGTTGCAAATAGTGCAACATGTTCACGCACAGCCTGCGCGATAGAAGACGCAAGAAATGTTTGTGTTTTAGAAAGGTTTGAAAGTGTTTTAGATAAAGACTCTGATTTTGGCACATTAAGACATATTTGTGAAGGTGCGCCAACAGAACCGTTAAGTTATTTGAAAGATTATTTTACTTACGCAAATATAACATCACTAGATGTAGAACGTTCGTTTTCGGCATACAAAAACACTTTTTCTTCACGCCGCACTCACTTTGCCGAAACAACTTTGGAAACATATCTAATGTTACAAATATTAAATAGACATTATCCACTTTGTGATTTCACGGAGGACTCTTAAAACGGTAAGTGTTTGAGCACGTATCACATTTAATTTATTTTGTATCAACTTTTATGCGTCCGCCACTGGCTTTCAGCGCAGTTGCGTTGCTCTACCTATCAATCGCCGATACATATTCGGCTATCAACCGCCAATTAACCCCCTTAAAATGTCATCGCTCGAATGCCGACCCCTGCCTAAATTAAAACATAACGTATATTATTCCTTTCTAAAGTGTTACGAACACTTCGCTAAATTTTTCTCACATTTAACTGTTAAAATTACCTTTTAATGGAAAATGGCTGGTTTCATGTCTTCTCTCAATATTAATAATTCAGAAATCGATGGATTTAGATGAACGTTACATTTTCAATCTAAATATGTACGCACGATCAATAATAAAAGTGCTGTTCAAACTAATTGTTTAGTTGAGTATATGTTCGTTTTCCGAGCGCCTCACATTCATTTTTTTATTAGATTAGTATTTCAAGTGGCTATCCATATTAGTACTAAGAATCTCATAAATGATTTACATAGTAAATACCTAATAAAAGATTAAAAAAGATATTGATTCAATCTGAACCATACACCTTAACATTTTCAGAAAAAGTTACATTTCTCAAAGTTTGTACATCTTACGTTCATGAGAGGTGCGAATAGGCCGCGTTTGGCTAGAATATTTCAGAAGCGGGCTGGGTCGGGCTTTTCGTTCGGCGTATCAAGCCCGTTTAGCCTATTAAGCCCGTTCGGCCTGTTAAGCCCTTTCGGCATGTTAAGCCCGTTCGGCCCGCCAAGCCCGTTCGCATTTTCAACATTCTTTTTTGAAATTCAAACTCATTCTTCCCAAACCTTTATTTTGAGAAGACGTAGTAAGTATAAATACCATAGTATTTATATAATTTGAAATGTAATAATATGTAAGTACATTCATAATTTAATAGCGAAAAATATAAACAAAAAATAAAAAGATATAATTCATATGCTCATTTAGGAGGACGTTTAAGGCAGCAGTACATTCTCCATTTTCTCTGTTTTATCTGTTATTATTGAGTTAGCTAGTATTAGTTGCTACAGAAGATGATTGTATCGCTACTGATACCAGTCGCAACAGCTCATGGAATAATATCGTAACGTTTTCAAGTATTGTAGTAAAAACACTGCTTTGAGAAGCATCATAAATTTATTATCGATAATTTCATACAAAAAATGTAATTCGTAAAACTAAAACAGTGTTACCATAAAGAAGGAAAAACCTCTTGGTGTTTTAGTATTTCCAAGGTACTTGTTCGAATTAAATACGAGGGTAAGTCAAATATTATCTACACTTTCGCCATAACAAGCTTTGAAGGTTATCGTAGTGGCGGCCGCTTGCGCATGCGTTGAGTTGGCATCTCTGTGGTCATGTATGCGGAACTACGATCACGTAATTTGTCTGCTAGCTACAACAGCATAAATGTGTCAGCTCCACTATTAGTTTGCACCAAAGAGGAACAACGAGCAGTGATCCGATTTTTGTGGTCAGAGGGTGTGAAAGGTGCCGAAATTCACCGGAGACTTTTGTCACAATACGGGGACAGTGCTTCATCTCGTAAAAGCGTCTTTTTGTGGATCGAAATGTTTCAAAGTGGCCGCACGAGCGTAACACAAAAAGAGGGAGCTGAACGACCGTTAACCTCGACCACCCACGTCAACATTCAGCAAGCTCGAGAGATGGTTACAGCAAATAGGCGAGTTACGATAGGTGAGGTTGCAACCTCACCTATCGTAACTCGCCTATTTGCTGTAACCATCTCTCGAGCTTGCTGAATGTTGACGTCGGTGGTCGAGGTTGATGGCCGTCCAACTCCCTCTTTTTGTGTTATGCTCGTGCGGCCACTTTGAAACATTTCGATCCACAAAAAAACGCTTTTACGAGATAAAGCACTGTCCCCGTATTGTGACAAAATTCTCCGGTGAATTTCAGCACCTTTCACACCCTCTGACCACAAAAATCGGATCACTGCTCGTTGTTGCTCTTTGGTGCAAACTAATAGCGGAGCTGACATGTTTATGCCGTTGTAGCTAGCAAACAAATGACGCGATCGTGATTAAATTCTGCACACATAACCACAGGGGCGCCAACTCAACGCATGCGCAAGCGGCCGCCACTACGATAACCTTCAAAGCTCGTTATGGCGAAAGTGTAGATAATATTTGACTTATCCTCGTAAGTAGATCGTCATCGAAATTACCATTAATTTGTTAATACTAAAAATAGTAGTCGGGCAAAGCGGGCTTGTCTGGCCGAACGGACTTGATCGGTCGACAACCGACCTAGCTAACGGGCTGATGGGCGGACCGGGTTGGCAAACGTGACGGGCTAGGCCGGGTCGAACTGATAAACGTGTCGGGGCGGGCCAGGCTAAACTGTCGGGCTGGGCCGAGCCGGACCTACAAAAATCTCAAAATCCGCACCTCTAGTATGAAGCTGCATTCACATACAGAATATTCCATTTGAAATAGAATCTTCTTTAATACAGAATGTTTTGCAAGTGAGATTAGTTGTAGAAAAAAATTAATGCCATCTTTGCTCATAATACCCCTACTAAAATGTCAAAGTGATTACTTTTAAAGACAGATACACAATTTTGCCACGTTCGAGAAGGATAGCACTTATTTTTGTTTAGAATATAGAAAAGCTACTTACTGTCATTTTCACAAAATCAAGGCGTACCTTTGGAGTAAACTAAACTTGTCATAATTTTTTAATATTCATTTAAAAGCTATACTTTACTAAAGCATTCACTAATTAAATCGCGTCTCATTTTTTTTAATGTACGGTGTGTTCTATAAAAATGTATTAAAGTTGAAATTTTCTCTACAATGCATTATGCAATTGTGTTTATCGTATCTTAATCAGCATTAAAAACCTACATAGGTCATATCAATGCCCCAATAATTAGAAATTATAGATATGCTATTGCGTATTTATATCTTCCACTCGAAAACAAACATGTATTCCTTATTCTTTGTTAGGAAAAGAACAAATTATTGACAAAATGCATTGACATAAATTTAAAAAGCTTTTTCCGCTAAAATTTTCTCGATATTTCTTATTGTTAAACCAACTTCTTATTAAAAGAAGACCTCCTACACGAAGTATCTAACCATCCAAATGATGTTCTGATGAACATATTTTATTGTTTTTGTTATTAAAAAATTCTTAATTATTTACAATTACTTATACGATGATGTTAGTGTACAGCGATGTTCATTCGTAAAAGATTTGGGTATCTCATTTGAATCAAAATTATCGTTCAATGGCCATATTTCTAAAGTTATATCATCTATTTTAAAAGTGTTGGGATTTGTGATCAGAATAACAAGGCAATTTTCTTCGCTAGACTAAATTTTCTACAAAGAAAATTTCTTAAATACATCCACTCTAAACAAAATGGCTTACACCCAAGTCACTATAATATTCTTTTAGACAAATTTCATTTACAATCCTTACAGCAACAACACAATCAAGTAGACATTAGATGTTTACATAATATGTTGCACAACAAAGTCGATGCTCCCCGACTATAAGAAAAAAATTGTTTCACGATTCCCTGCCATTCTACTCATGTATCAACAACTTTTTGCTGTTTGTTCTCTAAAACCAACATTTTGTTAAAATCATCTGTTCATAGAATGTGCTCTAATTTGAATAACATTTCTGATCTTAATATTTATACATTTTTTGGTTTGTAAGGTATTATCTTGGTAATGGTTATCTTATATATGTTGAAATGTTCATATTTCTAGGTATTTTGCGATTTAATTTGTTGTTTGTTCGCTTATTTATAAAAATTAAAAAATTTTAGTTTTCGTTTAAATTCCATTAATTGATATTGAAGTTCATTTAAATTGCCGAAAAAGTGTTCTAGAACACTTCCGAACCTTCATTTCGTATAATTAATTAACTAGTTTGCGAAAAATTAATTTTATTCAACAATTTCTCACATTTAGAACATTTCAAATTTGGCGCCCAACGTTTAGACAATTTAAATTTTTGAAATTCTGTAAATATGCGAACAAACAATAAGGTATGTCGTAAAATGCCTAGGAATAAAAATATATTTTTGTCCTGTTATTAGACTCTGTCGTCTGTTGTACAATAGATTGTTATTGTTATTATTATTTCTAAAAAAAGAGTAATTTATAAAAAGATTATTAAATTATATAGAATTCACTATAAAGTATAGGACTATAATACTATAAGCATTTTAAATTTCAATTGCAGTTCAAGAAGAAGATCTGTCTAACAGAAATTCTTTAATATTATTCTTTCTTACCCACGGAGAAGATGAAGATACACTTATGACAAAGGACGGTGTACTCAAAACACATCAAATCTGGGGTACCTTAGGGCACCATAAGGATTTAGAAAATAAACCCAAACTTTTCATATTTCAGGTACCTATTGTTTTGCTATAATAATAACTTATATAATTACAAAAAAAATATTTTTTTAGGCGTGCAAAGGTGAACATATATCAACTCCATTTGAGAAAAAGCCACCCGAAAATGTACATAGAATATCTTTCATATCTTTATCTTCGTATCCCTTGCCTAAAGACATTTTACTTTGTTACAGCAGTGCAGAAGGTAGCACCTACATCATATAATGTGACTTTCCTAAATAATCATCAATTTCAGGAATGAAAGCTTACAGGCATATCGAAAAGGGAAGTTGGTTTATACAGGAAGTATGCAGAAATTTTATGATGTATGGCAGAAGAGACGACGTCATAAGTTTATTTACAAGAGTAACGAAATGTGTGTCTACTTACACGTACGATGATACAAAGCAAATGCCTGTCTTTATATCTACATTATCACGAAAATTTTATTTAACGAAAAGCAAGGATAGAACCAACAAAATAGCTATTCGGGGATTATATGACCAAATTTATGCTGCCTTAAAAGACATAGAGTCCAGAATCTAGTTATTATCTAGTTATCTAGTTATGAGAGAAGGCAATAGGAAGGAAGTAGAACGAGCAAATCCTGCAATTAATATTATAAAGAATACACTTAAATCTTAATTATACATTTTTGCAAATGTATAATAAACTTTGTTTTTTATTCTTTTTCTTTTTCTTTTTCTTTCCATACGCTTCCTATTTGCAAGGATATAAATCATACTTATTAACTATTAATTTGTTAACTAACTAAAATTTCATATATTAACCGAAAGTAACTACTTTTTTAAGTATTAATCAAGCTTAATTAATCCCTTGTACCTTTATGATACTAAATACAGTAAGTGACTGGTTAATGAACAGGCCAGATTGCGAACAAATCGGACAACGAACACTTTGGTGAAGGATTTTGGTGTTCGGACAACGAACATATATTCGAATAACGAACGTCTGTTATTGGAAGAAAGGGTGGGAGGATGTAGGAGCAAGGTTCTTAAAATCGCACCCAGTCTAAGTCAATACAACTGAGGATCTTTCCAACAACAATATCATTCACCACTTTCAAAAAATCCTGTAAAAGAGAGAAACGTATTCGAGATTAGACCGGTTGATTCCCCAGAAACAAAAAGAACAGAACTGATTAATATGTAATTTTCTAGTTTCACCTTTAGTGTGTATTATTTTTACAGTACTTAAACAAACTAAAAACGATAAGCTTATTTCAGTGTTTGAACCTTCAAAAAAATTAATTGATTTTCTATAAAAAATTCAGTAAATGGTAATCGATCACAGTTAATGAACAATTAGAGTAACGAACATAGTCTTGGAACGGATAATGTTCCTTAACCGATCATCCACTACAACCCTGAATTCATTTGAATTTTTTTAAATAAAAATAAATTCAAGGCGTTTAAATGCACGATTTTGACATTATTTAGCTCAAAAGAAAGGAAGAATATTGCTGATAAAATCCTAATTTTACCATTCTTTACAACCTCCACAGTTTGTCGGTGACTTTTGAAGGGCTCTATGTAAACATGTATCTTTATACAAATTTCCAAACTAACTTGCATTCTTCCTACCGAAAAAAAGATATTTAAAAGATGTTTAAAATGAACCTTGCACTTGTCAATATGTTCAGAAAAAGAAATTCCTTGGAGGTGATAGGTTTTAAATGGTATGATATACCGGTGAACTTGTTTCTAAAAGGCTATTCAAAGAATCCATATTCTATATTTTTACTTAGGAGATCTGTTCAGTATCTATTGTCTCTAACGCAGTACGCGTTGAAATAAAGTTTCCATAACTACATAATATATTTGTTATTTATCTGTCAAAGAAAGAGACCACATGTGTTTCATTGGCTGCATTTGTTAACAAGTTATGCCAAGTTAAAATAGAAGCTGCTCAAAGATTTCAAAAAATTGAGAAAAATGAGCTTCATGCTGTTATTAAATATCTGCAGAAGAAAAGTTTAACGCCACAACAAATTCTTGAAGATATGGTTAGTATGCTTGAGGATGATGCCGCTTCATATGAGGTAGTGAAGAATTGGTTTCGATGTGGCAGAACAGCTTGCAAACGTGCAAACAGCCCTGGTCGATCGCAAACTATGTGCACTCAAGAAAATATTGATCGTTTCTGTGACTTCATTAAACAAGATCGTCGGTTAAGTACTAGACATTTAGCGGAGATAACAGATATTTCAAACAGCACAATTGGAACAATAAGCAATGACTGTTTGGACCTTCATAAGGTGTCTGCAAGATAGGTACCTCGAATGTTGACGCCCGAGCAAAAGGAAACGAGAGTCGCCACTTCAGAAGCGAATTTGATATTGTTTATATGATCCAAAAAGTGTTCTGGATTGGTATGTTACAGTTGACGAAACGTAAGGTTACCACTTCAATCTTAACAATAATGTAAGGAATGGCGACATCCAGAATCTCCCCCATCTCGTAAATTTAGGGTCTAACCCACAGCAGGTATGACTATTGCTACCATTCTGGGATGCTGAGGGAAAAAATAGTTAATTACCTCGTTTCTTTAAACGAAATTTACAATGCTGGTTTCGAGCTGACAAAGCATCCATCATATTCACCCGACCTAGCTCCTAGTGATTTTTATTTATTTCCAAAACTAAACGAACCAAATTTTACAGCGACGACGACGTTATGAAAGCAGTTCACAAATTTTTCTCTAATGTTACATAATACATAGGTGGAGTAAGCGTCTTTAAATGCACGGTTATTATGTTGAAAAAAAAATATATACCGGGTGTCCCGTGAGGTAAGGTACAAACTTTTACGACGTGTTCCTCAGGTAAATTCGAGTCGAAAATGTCTACATGAACACGGTCCGCAAATGCATCCTTATCGAGATATGATGCTTTTAATTGTAGTAGGTCGTGCTATGTTTTGTTATGCATTTAAGTAAACACGGTTAATTTCAAGCTTATTGTCATGTTTATTTTTACAAATGAAGAATACGCAGATATGCTGTCTACGGATACTGCAACTGCAGCGGTAGGGCATCAATGAGGGAATACCGCCACCTGATAGTAGAGTATTCGGGAGAGTTTTCGCACATCTTAGAGCAACGGGTTCATTTCCAAATGCTAACGTAACACGTCCATCAGCAGCTGACCATGATTTAATACTGGCTAGTGTTGAAAGAGCCCCATCAATAATGTCCGCAGAATATCAGTTCGCACTGGTGCTAGTCAAATGACTGTGAAGAACGATGCATAACTTTGGTTTGTACCCGTTCCGTCTGCAACCTGTCCAAGCTTTGCTGCCCACTGATCTAGGCTCTCATATGCAGTTCTGTAATTGGCTCAACGCACATCGTAATTTGGTTAATAAAATTTTGTTCACCGATGAGTGTACATTTACTCGAGACGGCGCCAATAATTTGGGGAATTCCCATTCTTAGCAGCTTGAAAATCCACATGCAACCTATGGTGCGGTTTGTTAGGGGATCAAGTTGGCTCTTTCGTATTTGACGGTCGTTTGACATCTCCAATTTATCTTCAATTCTTACGAGAAGAACTGCCAGTGTTGTTGGAGGATATTCCGCTTAAAATAAAACAACAGATGTGGGTACAACATGATGGTGCTCCGCCGCACTATGGCAGAAATGTTGTTGGGTATTTAAATATCATTTTTGGATTGGACGGGGTGGCCCAGTTTCTTGGCCGCCCCGCTCACCCGACTTAAATCCCTTGAATTATTACTTATGAGGACACATGAAGACGTTGGTATATGCGGAGGAGGGATGAACTGCTTCGTAAAATTATTGCAGTTGCTACTGACAAGAAATAACCGTCATATTAGTCAGAGAGCCATCAATGATATTTATGAACGGAGTAGACTGTGCTTGCAGTACGAAAGTGGACATTTTGAACAATTCTTGTGAACGATTCGTGTCATGTTTATTTATTTATTTATTTTTTAAATAAAAGAGATTTTCCAACGATGTTTTGGTTCTTGCTCCTTTAACACTATTACAATTAAAAGCATCATATCTCGATAAGGATGCATTTGCGGACCGTATTCATATAGACATTTTCGACTCGAATTTACCTGAGGAACACGTCGTGAAAGTTTGTACCTTACCTCACGGGACACACGGTATATATATGTATATATAATCAAAAACTCCTTTTACTTTGTAGGTGTAGGGGCAATTTTATATCTAATTTTAACCATGCACCAATTTATTCCGCCCCCTTTTATTTCTTGCTATTGACCTTGCCTCATTCCATGTCAGTCCTCTTTTATCCAATATCTTGCCTATCACATTGTTCCAAGTTTCTTTTGGTCTTCCTCGTTTTCTCTTTTCCATTGTTTTTGCTTCCCATACTTTTTGACTTGCCTTTGGCTGTCCATTCTCTCCAAGTGTCCCCACCGGCTCAGTTGTCTCATCTCAATGAATTCTAAGATAGATCCTACTTCGAGGTCTTCCCTAATTTGGGAACTTCTTAATCGGTCTCCTTTTGTCACACCTCGAACTCTTCTCAGATATTTCATTTCCATGGCTTCTATCTTGTCTTTTTGCTTTTGGGACAATGTCCATGTCTCACATCCATAAGTAATTGTTGGGCGGTAGATAGCTTTGTATACCTTGATCATTGTTTTTTTTTTAGATTTCTTTTTTATTTATAAAGTTGTTGTTCATTACATAATAGAGTTTTGTTGCGTTACCAATTCTCTCATTTATTTTCGGTTCTTGATCTCCTTTTTTGTCTATCAGCACTCCCAGGTATTTGAACTGGTTTACTTGTTCTATTTTTGTTTCTACTTTTGTTTTCGTCTTGTTTAGTTTCATTCCATGATTTAGCAGCTCTTCAATCCATACTTTTAGGTTTTCCTGTAGGTCATGCCTATTCTTAGCCACTATCATTATGTCGTCTGCGAAAGCGCATTTGGAGAGTGATACTTGTTGCAACTTTCTATATCCTACATAAATTTTCTTTGTTTTTTTGTTGCATCCATGTATTGTATTGTAAGAGTACTTCTTCTCCTTTACTATCCATATATTTGAGCATTTCGCCAGTGATCTTGTCATGTCCTGGTGTCTTCCCATTCTTTATCTTCTTTAGTACTTCTCTTAGCTCTTCTTTTGTTATTTTTCCATGTTCGTTTCCTTTTTTATTCTCATCTAATGTTTCTTGCTGTTCAATATAATTCCCATCTTCTTGTCTTTCGTTTTCGGTGCACAGCAGATTCCTAAAATGTTCTTTCCATTTTTCATTACTGCCTCTTCCTCCTTTAGTAAACAACCTTCTTTATCTCTAGCTGTCATCGTGTCATTAGTTTTTGTTTTCCTAAATGGTTTAAGCACCTTATAAAATAGTTTCTGGTTCTTCTTGCTATCATTTTCAAGCTTTTCTCCAAAATCTTTCCATGCTTTTTCTTTGGCTATTTGCACTTTTTTTGTTGAAAAATAATGTTGTTTAATATATTAGAGACAATAAATATACATATTTATATAATAACCTATCTATGATTTGTAATTCAAATTATTTAAAAGATACAAACTGTACTTATTATCTGCTCCCCAATTCTGATTTGCGTTCAAAAATACAAAAATGTAATAAAATGTTCGTGTTTACAGTTATTTACAAACCAAAATTTAAATTAGTATTATAGGGATTAGTGTCAGATGTTTATTTAAATGCAAAATTACATCTAATTTAACTTACTCAAATAAAAAATAAATTTGTAGGTTTGGTCGTGTGTAGCTCTACCGATCTTGTGCCTCTCCGGTTATACGCAATGCGCCGATACGCGCGTCGTGTTACAATATTGAATTAATTATGTTTTAGCATTTAATTTTTGGTTCATTTGATTTTAATTGCACTATTTTTTTTCCGAGATGCTAGCAATTTTTATTTGTTTTTTCGATTTTTCCTCGAAAGAGAGATAATTTATTTATCCATTGCAATGTATAAAACCTTGCTATTTGTCCGAAAGAAAATTTTTGAGGACTTGAAGAAACTTGATTATAATAATAACCAAAAATATAATAATATAATAGAATTTTAAAATTTTCCATCATTCGCCTAAAATGAGCCCCACTAATAGCTATTTTTTTAATTACTGAGAATTTTTAAAATATTAAAGGAAAATGAACAATGTCCTCTACTCACATTAGTGTCTTCAAAAGTAGAAAATGGAAACCTCGTCCTCCTATCCTGAGGAATCTATGTAACCTGTTTCAAAAATACGTTAAATAAATTAATAAATTTTCCGTAATGAATGAAATTCAAAATTTTGTAGCCCAACTTAATTAATTGTACATTGAAACATGCAGTTCTTTTATACATACGAAAATGTCAGTAATAAATCACAATTATTAATTTTGATATATCCACTTCAGTCAAAAACTTTTTCAAAATCTTCTCCTCGCTTGTTTTTCGTATTATCCATCGTACACATTTAATTTAGGCAGGGTAACTATCAAAACTATCAAAATATGCCCAGCTCGAAATGATTGCGTATCCACGGTGACAGAGATTAATTTTGATATACAAAAATAATCCATGGTATCATTACAATTTTGTAGTCGAAACACGTGTTAGCAGTATTAGACATATAATCACTAAATTCACATAATATCTTTATTTATGATAAGCAATACAATTACAAAGCGAGAGTGACATTTTGATTTCCTCGACTACTGTATTGAAGGAACTCTTTTTTTTAATAATATTATGGTAATAACGTGTTAGATAAGGATGCATAAAAGACGTAGGGGAATTTCGTGGAAAGAGCCACACAATACTTGCAGCTGTATGCAAGAAAAATGTATGTAAAAATTAGTAAACTTGAAAAATAAATCTTTCTCGAATGAACATCATAACAATATGCAGGCTGATTCATTTTCGACCCTCACCATGCAGATCTCGCTTATTATTGGAAACAAAGGGTTTACATTTGGCAAAGTTACTAAATTTTGTGTTTGTTATGAACCTGAAGAGAAAATAGACCTATGACAAATGTCATTCGAGATTCTTTTAAAAACGGAAAGTAAAATCCCATTCTCGAGGCCACTTTCGATCTTCTATCTAGTGGCGCAGTTGAAATTTCTATATGACAATTTGGTTCTTTCCGACCATCATCAATTTTCTTGTTTCTTATCGGCGCCACATTGAATTTTGACTCATTTCAACCATGTATAACACGACAAAAATTATGTAAGGTTTCCATGAAATTTCAAATTGTCAACTTTTTCAGTTACCATTTATGAGTAATATAAAAATGTCGTACAACAACGTTAAGTATTTTTTATTGATCGAACCGAAATACAACAATAGCGAGTACAAGATACATACGTATCCAGAACGACAACAACTACAGTGTATTATTTTTCTAGATCTTGATAGAAACTTCGAGTCACGTAATGTTTACGTTAACAGGAATTTGAATGAAAGCCAACGGGATATCATAAATGGCAAATTGTAGGTGTGCTTTTGCAAAGTTTATGTAAATTTTGCACCTTATTTTTAATAATAAATGAAAGTAACAATAACAGTAATAATAATAGAAAACAAAACAATAAACTAACAATTACAGTAATAATCAACTAACTAACCATTTTCATTAATGCACAACTACACACGCTTTCCGGCATTTTGTACTGCCCTTTGCATGGTTCTTTCAGGAATTACTTCGAATGCATTCTGGCGTCTACCTCTGCTTCAGTGTTTCGTGGGGTATCAACTTTATAAATATTATATTTTACAACTACCCATAAAAAATAATTCATCCATTCAGCAACTCCAATCCAACGGTTTGGAAACTGTTGACTTAAACCAGTAAAAATGTGTCTGTTATATCTATCCTGAGTATCATCTAAGGAACAGTGCTATGTAACATGCTTACGTAAATACTTTGGGAATGTATATAACCTAAATGTTATCTGAACTGACACGTGACGCTAACTACATTGTAGTGATGACTAGGCCGGACACAGAGAGCTTCCGGCCAGGTTAGAAGTGAGGTTGCCGCGCCCACGACACAACGTATCTATGCAGATGAATGGGCACGGGCTACCTCAGCGAATCAAATTATTGATTTATTGCAACAGTTTCTAATCAACCCCTTGCAGCGTCGTAATTATTGAGATAAACGACTGTTGACCAATAAAGTCACTAAATTTATCAGTGAATTTCCGGATTTGAGCTGTAATGGAGCTAAAGTATTTAAGTTTGCGAAATTCCTTTAATGTGCTGGAACAAAGGCGACTGTAAAAGACATAAAAGTATTCAATTCGAATTTATTTTAATTACTGTGTTACTTCCGTAGATGTTGATCGGTCTTTCTCGAAATATAAAATTGTTTTCATCACAGCGCACATTCTTCACTGAGACAAATGTGGAAACATACCTGGTGGTCCAAATTTTTCACCGATCTTATCCACGCTGTTAAGAAGTTAACTTTACTTACACATCAAAAAATGCCTAGTAACAATAACCAATTATTGGTACTAGCATATAATTAATGCTAATGTAGCTCATGATATTAGTGGAATCATTCCCGGCAAAAACAATGTAGCAGACAAAATAGCACTAACACCCGGACATCTGCATACCCGGCATCATCAGCGTGGTTTCGAGCACAATTTTCTGCTGCATACAATTGCGTTCGCCTCTCAGTTTATGTTGCTAATTTCCTAAAACAGCACTGAATATGTCTCCCGGCGACACTTAGCCCCAAGGGATACACAGTCATGCCGTCCAAGAAGGTAGCAAGATAAACCTTGCGTCCAGCAGCCCAGGAGCTGCACAATAAGTTATCTTTAAAGAATAAAAGTGTTTTTTACTACATACCCATAATTATTCATACATTTACATAATTAAGTACAACAGATTTTTGAAGAAACTACTTTGTTTACTTTTTACGATTATTACTAACCTGGGCAAATATGCGGTAACAGCCAGAGGCGTGGCGAGCGCATAAAAGTTTACACATAAAATAGAAGGTAAGAAATAAATTATAAAACGTGCTGAAACACTTACCGTTCTAAAAGTCTTCCGTGAAATCACAAACTGGGTAACATCTGTTAAATGTATGTATGTTTCAGTCAAGTGAGTACGACGTGCGGAATAAATGTCTTTTAATGCCGAAAACGACCGTTCGACATCTAGCGATGTTATATTTGCATATTTAAAATAATCTTTGAAACAACTTAATGCATCTTCACACGCACCTTCACAAATTTGCCTTAATATAAGAAAATTGGAGTCTTTCTCTAAAACACTTTCAAATTTTCGTATTACACACCAATTTGTTTCGCCTTCTACAGCGCATAACTGTGCGTGAACATCATTCACAATTTGAATAGAATCCACTAGCGACATCGAAACATTTTATAATTTTTCTATTCCCTCCGCCAGTCCGAAGTAATTGTTGTGAATAGTTTGTAAATCTCTTTTAACCTGACTATCTTGAAATATTTCCTGGCTTTTCTTGATTGATGCAGCTTCTGTCGGATTGAATTTTAAAACTACCTTCTTTACTTGATCAAAATATTTGTTGTAGTAAAACGCAGCCTGCAACCATGTTCTCCAATGTGTAACAATCGGCTGTGGTGGTTCAGGTAAATCAATCCCTTTTGGATCAACACATTAAAGGGATTTTACAAACTAGACATTGAATTTTAGCGCCATCAAAAATTAAATCCGGCATGTCCACTATAAAGTTTTTAACTGTGTCTGCCATTGGTCGTTTTCGCGACGTACCTAACTGCGATATTTTTAAAGCAAACAAAAGCGTACAATTACGAAATAAGTGACGACAGCCTACATATACACAGAACTACTCGTATACAGCATCGATTTAGTACTGACGCGGTGAATGCGTGAAATAAATAATCGCCGACTCCGCACCACATATCTGCTACGCTGACTGTTACCGCTGTTTGCCCAGGCTAATTATTACATTACATATACAACAAATGCCGTTTTCAAACAAATAAAACTAATAATATCAATAAAAACACTTCAACGTTTGCATATATTCGCTTTATTTACCAAACATTTTGATTGCCTTAGCTTTTATTTTTTACACTGTGGTATTGTTTTCAAAATATTACTTCTGGCTGTGAATCACACATACCGATTCCGTTGCGAAGACCGATTGTGCCCGGCTTAGTGATGATTGATGTATCATGGATATGACAAATCCTTGATCTGGTACTATTCAGGAACTATCTCCGTGTTATTCATGACATATCTGTGTTTCTCGTACTTTTTGTAGTGGCATGGATGCTATATATTCGTATAGTTCGGTGCTGTCGTTGTCTTCAGTTTGGATTGCTTACTGGTTTAACTGTGGAGCTAGTGAATTAGAGTGCCATCGGCAGGTATTAGGCGTAAGTACATTTTTACTTTATAAAATAACGTTTTCTAGTCTTATATTATTTACAACGACGATGTTTGTGAAAATGCCTGTTCTAATATCACTTTTATTGTTTTGGAAATTTGTTTATCGCCTTTTATTTTCAAATTAGTGAAAAAGCAGTTGTTAAGATAAACTGGTGCATATAGTCGCAGAAAACTATGTCTAAAAAACCGTTTTATAAATTATCAGATCGACAAAAACGTCATTTGGCGATGACTTCAAAGGTTGATCACATTTCATCAGATAATGATGCGTCTGAGGATATATTTTCACTTTCAGGAGTTGTGAAGTCCCAATTTAAAAATTACAAAGAAAACGCCTTAGACGGACAGCGAGTTAATGGTTTCGCCAAGCGAAATTAAGATTTTCCCGAGAGAAGTAGTAAATCGTACAAATCCAAAGTCAGTAGTTCCGCCAAGAATACTTAGATCCTTTTTCTAGATTTATTTGGTAAGTTATACTCTTTGAATGTTATTTTTTACTTTAGCATTTTCATTGTTTTCGGCAAATATTATTTTCCTTATTGGATGACAATTATTCTTTTTCTGTATTCATCAGGTAAGTTGCTTTTTTTAATTCGCTTTCTAACTACTATTTTTTAGGGTTTTCATAAAAGAAATGTTTTTACGTTTATTTCTTAATGTATTCATACTATTTATATTTTCTGTTGTTATAGTTCCGCAAATAACAAATCAATAAATACACTATTTGTTGTCATGTTAAAAATGAACATGGATGACACCGTAATATACGAGGGTCGTTCAAAAAGTAACGTAATCGATAGGAAATGTTTTAACGCGATTTTTGATTTTTCTCGATTTGAAACTATTATGATGCGGTAACTTTCCATAAGTAGATGCTGTAAATTGGAACAATAATTATAGTAGACGATATTTAAGTTTCTCCGCATTTTTAATTGAAAATTTTGCTGGGGTAGGTTAACTGCGGTTGGGTAGGCAAACTATAGCTGGGATCGGTCAACTGCGCTAACCTGTCTCTTGAATTTTCAAAATTCGGCGGGCCAGCTATTCTATTTATATTTTCTGTTGTTTCGTTTATAGTTATGCAAATAACAAATCAATAAATATACTATTTAATAAAGTTTTGAAAATTATTTTTACCCATTCATTTCTATGTATCATATAGAGAACATAGTAACCTCTCTGAAATAGAACACTGTTCATATATCGGAAGCATATTGTAGTAATCTCCCTGAGAGATACCAACGAGGAGTGCTTATTGCAGACATTAGGCATTAACTGAAGCCTATAAGTGTTATGTGCCTACGTTGATACGTATCTGTTACGTTCCAACTAGGTAAATGTGTTTGATGGAAAGAAATTGACAATTGCCGTATTGTGAGCCGGCGCACCACCTTGCCACCAAAATTGCTATAGTTGATTTAGTGGAATATTGCTATCTAAAAAGTTAGATAGTATATGCGAAGAAGATTGAAGTATCTTTCCCCATTTAACATTTCTTCATCCCACTAACTAGTTGCAATACTTCAGTCGTCCTAAATTAACCTCGCATGGTTTAAACTTATTTCGATATGAAGTTCTCTATACTCGAGTCTGGAGCAAATTTAATTCTGATGCTAGTTCACGTATAAAAGTTGATGGATTATTACATATCTAGAAAATACAAGATTTACATAAACTTTGTAAAAATACACATTTCATTTATCATTTGTAAAATATCCCGTTGAGTTTCACTCAAATTCTGACATAGACATTACCCGGGTCGGTAAGGTGAAGGTGAAAGTCGAAAATAAAGCGGCCTGTATTCTGTGAAATATTTAATGCCACACAAAATTGCTGCTTTAATAATTTACAAATATTAAGGGTCTAAATAAAATTCACCATATTTTTGAAGCAATGCTGTTTCTTTATTAACTATAAATTCCAGAAATAGGGTGTATACAAAATATTCTTTAGCGCTCTGCTTTAATACGTTGGTTTTAACCCTCATAATATAATGGGGTGTCTGATGACCTCATGAGCTCTTTGCACGTACACTTCTTTAATATGCTATTATCAAAAAACCATACGCCGTACATGTCAAAAAGATGTGTTCAGAGAAAACACTCAAGATACTGTCTGGAGAGTTAAAACTTTTCATTATTTTTGATCAAAGTTAAAATGCTTGCAAAGAGCTCATGGGTATTCAGAGTTCCCATAGTGTTATGAGGGTTACTAAAACTATAACAAACATTAATGGAATCTTAGTATATTGTAAATATTTTAAAGTTTGCCATATAATCATAAATTCTTGTATATTTTAAAACATAGAAGAATAAATCTGTTATACAATCTTTGATCTAAAACTTCCACACTTTTTTAGACTCAGGTTGGTCTTTCTCTCTCTTAGCTATACTTGTTGTACTACTAGCTTTTCTATTTCTAGGTCCGTCGCTAACTAGAAGATTTTTCGCGGATCTCGCCTGTTTTGCCTGTTTCGGTGGTGTGTTGTGCGATTCAGTATTATATTTATCTACACTAACACTGGCATGAAATGGAATTTTCCGTGATTTACCTATTTTTCCCATACGGTTTTGTAGTGATTCTAGTGTTTCTAGCATTCTGCGGCTATAGCTTTCTATGTCAAAGAAATGCTCACGAAAGTTGCTGGAAGAAATATAAAACTTTTTTCTTAGAGTGGAAATGATTAAAGGTCTCGGATCGCATTTTATACGTATCAGTAATCCCATTATATCATCTCGTACACCATATTCTTTCAAATTGATACAAAATTCTTCCAGAAATCCACAATCTTTCTTTTTTTTAGATACTGAAATATACCAAAAAGACTCAATATGATATTATATTGTGGTATAGGTATATTATTTCTTACCGCAACTTTTCTGATAAACAATAAGCACATCGGCTTCGGATGGTACATCATATGGTAGGTCTCTCTCAAACGCGATACGACTGTCTGTCATTATGTGTGATTCTTCTTTATATTCCTAACGATGAACAAATATTAGTTAGTTCTTATAATATAATCAATTGAGTTGAATCTGTAGAGTGGCAAAATAAGAATCGCATAGCGTTCAGAACTTGTTAAATATTATTCAGATAAAAAATGTTTTAAACAAAAATTCGTTGGTAATTTGTTTTCTATTTTCTAATCATGCGTAACTTCAATAATTTCTTCGGGTTTCATTGAGATAAAGGGAAAGGAATTTAAACAAGAATCTCAAATTTTAATCAATAAAAGAGCATAATCTTCCCTATCTTTTTACTGAATGCCGTCCATATTATCCTTGCAGGCTAAGATTTATTATGTATACATTTCTTCCACTGCTATTAACGTGACTAATATACGTATATAATAATTTTGGACTTGCTCTAATATATGATGATACAATTTTTTCAGAAAAACTAACCATTTTTTAATATCGTCGATCAGGGTGAAGCCGATCAAAAGATTACGATCTTTTGAGGTAACTGAAAAACAAATTATTATATTTTAATGCAATTACAAATATACCAACAGCAACAAATTAATGTTCAGGCTGTCAATTGGTCGATGATTAGAGCCATAGGGTGAGCACTTTTTTTTAAATTTTTGGTTAAAGGGTGATCGACTTCACTCCGAGCTCGGGGTGAAGTCGATCACCCATATTAAAATACCTACATTATTCTTACTTTACAACGTGTAACGTGATGTCAATCAATCAGAAATGAAATATATTGTAGTGGGGTGTTTCAACGTGAACACCCTATGTTAAATTCATTACAATTAATATTATATCAAAATTCGCCGAGATTAGATTTTAATAGAATTTAATGCGGAACTTGAATTATTTTCGATAAATATTCGAGTTCCGACATTATTGATCATTTATATTATTATATTAAAAAAAAAAACTCGATTAATGACATGTTACAGGGGAGAGTCAAAATCTCAGCTTATTTTAAGTTATTTATATATTAAAGACATTATTTGTAAAAATGACACATACACACACAAAAATCACATTGTATTTGGAAATGACGACACCGAGTTGGAAGTTCAAAACATCAAAATGTAAATATCAAGTCATTAGATTGGCAATGTTAGGGACTTTTAGAAAATTGAGACAAAAAAGTTAAAACATCGTGAAAGTCACCAGTGCAAATATATAAAAAACATTTAAAGTGAACTATAAATGATATCCAACGATTGTTAACGATATTTAATCAGTTACAAAATTTTAAAAACCATTTGAAGAAAGTTAATTGAAGAAAACCATCAGAGGGCTTCCAAACAAGGGGACTTTACGAAGCAGAGGGAAGAAGGAATCAAAAATAAGAGGATTTCACGAAGTAGAGGGAAAAAGGAACCAGGAACCAGTAGGATTTTACACGCGCACACACACACACACACACACACACACATAAAAAAAAACACGCCACAATATAACTGTAAGTAATTTTAATTAGATTAAATTCACTTTTTCCATTGTAAGTAAATACTTAAAATAAAAACAACAGATTATCTCCTCAATTCAAATCTTTTAATTAAATTGTCACATAACAATATATATATTCAGCTACAGTAACATTTGCGCAAAATTTTGCAATAAAACGCATATTAACAAAAAGGAAACATTTATTCTTTGAGCGCTCTTCAAACAGTCATTGATTTTTCTTTTCAGAAATGTTTCCAGATTGAAACCGCATCAAGTGTGCGTTAGTATACCGACGCTTCACTATCTATCTCACACGAAGCTTCTTCTAGGTTGCATATCATGTTTAAACCCTGCTGACAATCAACTGTTTGACATTATTAAAGAAAGCCATCACCATACACAGACGCGTTTCGCCGTTTTCGGCTCCCCAGTGTATCCTGAAGAAGGTAATGGCATTTCAATGTTTTAAATCGTATATATACGAAGTAGATGATAACATGTACGCATGAGGGAATCTAATTAGGATATTCTCTTTTGTACATTTTGTCGAATTAATTGCTGCAAACGCCTCTACGAAACTGAACAACTCATACTGCTCCAAATTCTGACGCGACAGTAGTCCTTGACTACTGGCTTAAACCGCCATGGTTAATTAATTGAAATTGTAATTTTACAATTTCAATTTCGTTCAGTTCTGTAAAGGCGTTTGCAGCAATTAATTCGACAAAATGTACAAAAGAAAATGTCTTAATTAGATTCCCTAATACGTACATGCTATCATCTACTTCGTATTTATACGATGTAAAATATTGAAATGCCATTACCTTCCACAGGACACACTAAGGAGCCGAAAACGGCGAAACGCGTTTGTGTATGGTGGATAGGTGATGGCCTTTACAATTTCAAATGGATACGATATTTGCTACTTTTATACGCAAAAAATTATTGTTCGATCCTAAGGCGTTTGTTTATAAAATTCTTTAAAATTAAAATATATGGCAATTTTGACGTTTATCTAAGGCGTTGTGTGGGAAAATACGAGCGCACCTCACACCATATAAAATCAATTGCTTTAAACGTGACCTCAAAATTCAAAAAAATTCGGTGAAATCCGTGTGATCCCGTTGTTAGCTTTTTTTATAAAAATTGCAATTAAAACCAAACAAAAAGGAAATTTCCTATCTTTTTTGTAGACAGTCTTTATTGAACATATTCCTTATCACCTAGAGTGGTTAGGACCGACCTAGCTTCAAAGATTTGGCTGTACAAATTCTTGTTTTCACATACTGTACAAATAAAAAAATTTTGCATTTTAACTTTTAATAATTTATGGAAAAACTTGCTATTCATATTTAACTCACGACGGTTGTTCATCAGTTGGCTATACTATTGTAAATAGAAAACCATACGCACTAAAAAATTTGAAAATCCGGGATTAATCGACTTCACCCCGTTTGACGGTGTAGTATAGTAATAATATTTTCCGGACACAGGACACATAAGAATTCATAAAAAATTGTCTTCTTTATACTTACATAAAACACAAAGATTTTTGGCTTATATTTCAAGCTGTTGTTGTCCATAAAGGGAGACCATATCTTCGTCGTAACGCCATTCTTCAATAAATCATTGAAAATATTATTCTTGCCAATTATAAACAAAATCAGACATGAATTTTCCGTAAAATCTTTCTTGTTAACTGTAACAGAATTGAAAAAAGTATCAATTGAAAACATTTCACGAAAAAAGTTAAGTTTAACGTATTACAAAACACTTGGATGCAATATCCAAATGCAACACTTGCCTTTAAGGACATTCTCTACCAGGTTGTGATATAGGGAACTACATGTAAACCTGCGTCAGCCTAGATGAAAAATGGACCGAACGATTTTTTTTTTTTTTTCAAAATACAATCTTTGAACCTTTATCTACGATTGGACCGGGTATTTTGACAGTATTATTAAAATTAAGCCTAAAAAATTAATTTAAAGACATTGTCCTCTCAAATGTAAGAGAAAAAGCGATTTAATTTAGTGATTGATGTAGTTGGAAAGATATGAAAAATGTAACCGGTCCAATCGTAAGCTTCAAGATGTTTTATTTCATTCAAATATATTGAAAGATAATAATAATACCTCTTGGCGCAGGTAATTAATACATTTTCATAAAGTTGAAACTTTTCCTATCTTTTTAATATAACATATGTAATAAACATTTCCGTTCTAGGGCTATCATACGGAAGTTGTCACAATGTAGTTCGTAAACAACTACACACGCATCCGTATAAGATGATTGTGGCTCAGCAACTGTTTGCCCAAGTACAATACTGTCAGTGGTTTCTTGACGTAATGAATATCAATGATGTATTGGACAATACATTTTTTACTGATGAGGCTTGGTTCCATTTATCTGGCTATGTAAATTCCCAGAACTATCGTACTTGGTCCACTGTAAACCCGCACATGTTGGTCGAAACAAGTTTACACCCAATTAAAATTGGTGTATGGGTAGCAATGTCACGTAGGCGAGTTATCGGTCCCATTTTCTTTCACGAGACTATTAATGCTGAGAGATATAGAGAACAGATTTTAAATTCATTTATAGCTGAATTAAATGATGATGTAATGCAAGGAGGTTATTTTCAACAAGATGGTGCCACTGCACATACAGCTGCGGCTATTTTACATTTTTTGGAAACACACTTTCCTCAGAGAGTAATTAGTCGAGGGAGATGTCCTCCAAGATCACCCGATCTGACTCCTTTAGATTTTTATTTATTTTGAACCTTGAAGAATAGAATCTATCGTACTCGATTTCAAAATATTGACGAACTACAGGCAACTATTGAAAACGAAATTCAAAATATTAATGTTGAGACATTACAAAATGTTTTCGAAAACATGAAACGATGAGTCCAAGTCTGTTTAAATAATGAAGGTGAACATTTTGAACAGTTTTTATAAGAAATTTTATATTGTGCGTACTGAAATAATTAATGTGACAAACGAGTCTTATATTCATAAATTAATCTATGGAATTCAAATTATTTATTTAAATGTGATATGTAGAACTTTTGTTTTTTTTTTTATTGCATATAGAATTTCATTTTCCACATCTTAATAATACTAAATATGTGTCTGGGGTTTCATTTCATTAATTAATTAAAAAGTATTGACAAATTTATCAATGAGATTTAAACGTCAATAATTACCTATCATAAATACAACTTCCCGTCTTCGACGCTACTGAAATTTTCATAACAACTGTGAATTTGTTTCGTATTATAACCAATTTTTTACGTGCGCCAACACAATCAGACATTTTTGATCTCACTGTATCTAAACTTATGCAATATCTCGAGATCTGTTAGAAATAGACATATGAAATCCATATTATGTTGGTTTATTCTTAGATGGGCAAACCAAATACGTAATAATATACAGGGTGATTTATTCAAAATGACAAAGTAAGTTGCTCGTTCGCTACTTATTGATCACCTTGTATATACGGAAATATTTTTTTAAAGATACCTTATGGTGTCTGCTATATTATCTGAAAATGTTGACGTTATACCATTAATACAATAGGCACAATTCCACAATTTCAGAAGAGACTAGTACACACTCTATATAAAAGAAGTAGCACTCTATATTTGTCTTTTCTATTTCTTCTCCTTTATTTTGTTTATCAAATAATATCGAACTGAATTCTCCCAAAAAGGACTCAATCCTTTTATTTCACTTCTGCCTGCGTTCATCAAAAATTGTTTCGAAGGTACTGTGTACAAACAGGTTAAACCTGATTGCCCTTATGAATGAATTACCGATAACAAAAACATGCTCGTTTTCCTTATCTATAATTCTAGACTATATTTTAGAGGTTGCTATACATACACACACATATCTGTGTATGTATAGGATGAGTCAACGATTTTTTAAAGTCTTTATTCTCAAAACAAAAATGAAACTAAAATTTTACTATCAGTGCGTAACCAAGACATATTTTTAATTCTACAGAACAATTGTCGACAAATTTTTATTTTTGAACAAGACACCTACATATATTGTGCACTACATTTTCAATATTTTTTATTTTATCCACCTAGTGTGTTGGATGCCTTTCATCAATTCATGTCAACTCCATTTAATATTTCCTATACTCATCTATCTTAGTTTTTGAGATAATTGAGATAATTTCATATTTTGGCGAATTTCTGCTATTTCTTTAACGGTCGATATCTTCCACGCCTTACCCGCTGGTGATTCAAATTTTATTCGATTGAGTATTTCTTGAAATTTTCGTCAAGTCATCAAAATTTTTTTCTATGAACTAGCGTCAATAAAATAGTCGTCGAAATCGTTGCCATGTTTGAGTCATACCATTTTAATGTCTTTAAATGGAACACCCTGTATATTCTTAAATAATCTGATAAACGCAGAGAAACATTTACTTGTATCAAAGCTGTCCGCCTTAATTCAAGATAATTACTGTTTCAATTATTCGCAATACAATAACTGTTTTAAATCAAAGGAAATATTTTCTTAGCATTTCTTTCTCCGAGAAGTATGTACTTGTAATGAAATACTTGTATTTCTTTGTTTAAGGCATTCGTTAACTTGTTTCAAGGAAATCTTGTAGAAAATTTGAAGAAGGCGATTCTTAATATAAGAAAAAACAATATTTTCCTAAATGGTTTTCTTACTTCCAGAAAGCGTTTAAATATTGTTCATAAATCAGTAATTTAATTTTCTTAAAATCAAGCACTTTTTACATACATATTATTTATATGCACATTATTAATTGCGCTTACCTTGTTAGGAACAGTACGACATATCCGTACATAATGCAGTAAATTATTCACATTGCTTGAGATTTTAAAAAGGCTAAATAAAATAGAGATTTTTATCCACAAAATAATGTTCAAACAAAAATGAACTTAATGTAGAAGTACACGTGAAAAAAAGTGCCTGGAAACAATAACCAAGATAATGCTAATATACATAAATAGCTCCTGGTATTGAAGGAATCACTACCGGCAAAAACAATATGAGAAGAGAAAAAACATTAAAGCTTCTTGCTCTTAGATCCTTCAGTTTATGCCACTAATCTTCAAAAACAGCGACTGCAATATTTCCTGGCGCCGCGTGGTGCCAGTAGTTATAGTCATGCCGTCGTAGAGAGTAAAATGTAGAAACCGGAATATAGATGGCATATTTATCCATGCAATGATATAACCTTTAACGGACGACGTTTCATAAACATTTTCAAAAGATACCGGTTAATTATTTTTTTCTTTTTATTACTATTTACCACCTATATTAATTTAACTATAGTTTGTTTTTTTTTAATATAGTAAATAATAATAATAATAAATGGGATAAATAAACTTAAATATTAACTCATTAATTATTGAACTACATAAAAATAATCCTTATTTAAATACATTATTAAAGAAATAATTTAGTTATACTGTAACCTATGAAAAAAAATTCATTGGCTTATTCACTTGCTTCTAATTTTAATTATTAACTTTAGGTTTATTTCCATTATTGTAATTTTTTTTTATTGCATATCGTTGTAGGTGGCCAAATGATGTGTTTTTTTTTTTTAACACGAAACCGGTCACCTGATTTCTCAATAGAACTTTGTGAGATCTGGAGCATTTTTTCATTCCTACCTTTAAAATGAATATCTTCTTAACTTAAATCTAAATGATTTACTTGGAAGAAACATTTTTCTGTCTTGGATTATCTAACCCTAAGAAAATATTTATTTAATCCAAATAAAATTTGAAGAAAATTATTTTCTTATATTATACATTTTTATTGTTTTGAAATAAAAATATTTTCTTGAATAGAGACTGATTTTTGCAGGAAAGTCTATTTTCTTGATGCAAGAAACCATTTATCTGCGTGTAGAGAAATTATTATAGTTTTCTTTTTATAAATATTTCCCTTTCCCCAAATTGTATCGTTTTTTAGCAAATTAAATATGAAACTAGGCAGATAAGTTTTTTGCTAAAATGCTGCGATGAATTTTGTTTTTCAAAGATATTTTTTAAAATAATCAGTAAAATTCATGCCTGTAATCTCAACATCTGTTCGAAGTGAGCACTGTTTTTGTTCATATAAACTGCAATGTGATTCTTTGTATTTTGTTGAATAACAATAAAAAAGTAAATAAATTAAAGAAGAAAAAAGACGAAAATGAGAACTTTCGAGCAAATGTGAAACTAAATTGCATGTACAGTTTAGATAAGTCAAATATCACTTTTTTGTTTTAATTCATTTATAGCTACATAAATTATTATCAGTGAATATAATCGATTTGCCAAAAATAATTGTAATCCCTTTGAAACTGTTGCAACTATGGCTAATAATGGTTTTAGATATTGGTTTATAATAATGATTATAAATCCATAGAAATATACAAAGTGTTCCGTTTAAAATAAGCAAATCATTATCAATCGAATTTTGTTTAATTTATGAGCTACTAGTAAACTATATACTCGGTACTGTCTACCACATACATACAGTCAACACTATTATGACATATCAAGAACTTTGTAAACACCATCTGCAAAACAGAATTTTTTAAAACATTGCAAATATATCCAAAACTATTAGAACAGAGTATAACGAATTGTAAAAAAAAATATTGGAAATATAACACAGAATACAAAAATATCATATTCATTTTTTTTTCTTCAAAAAACAGTTTAGTTGAACCACGCAGCAGATAATCATCGTGTGAAATTAAAAATATTTTAAAGTTATGCACTGATAACTAGTGTATCTGTTTATATGCAACAATTTTAATTTCATCTTTGTTTGAAGAATAAATTACCTTGCCAAACCACTGACTCATACCTGCTATACTGCTTTTGTACATATATTTCTTTAATATTATATAACACAAGCAATTATTTTTAAGATGTTTTGACACTTTAATAATTAATCCTTAGAATCGCATTTTCTTATTCAATTGCATTAATTAATTAGCAATTTATACAAATTACAAAATAGTATAATACCTATTAAGGCGAACATACTGTAAATATAATAAAAATTGTAGAATAATAGCTTTTAAAAGTTAAATTCTTACGTTCATCTAATTTATTTAGAAGTTCATCCTTATCCTTCACCGACAACAAATTTTCTATCGGTACATTGTAACCATGATACTTCAACGAATCCAATAGTTTGCCTACTTGGGTTTGGTTCCCGTCGTCGTGAAGCACATACACTAACCCATTAGTGCTATTGTTGTGTTCGTATTCATCCGGAATTAATTCTGTGGGAAACTCTATACTGATTTCCTCCTCAGTTTTATTAGAAGCAGTAGAAGGACCACAAGCTTCAGTATCGGTTTCCATGTTGATAACTACTCAAAAGCGAATCAATGAATGCTATACATATCCTTTATCGGCCTTAGATAAGGCATCGATAAGAGATGTAGGTACGTAAAAATATTAGAAAGTGCAATTACGTGTACATATATTTATTTTTAGAAGTATATTTTTCAAAGGACGCTTTTCTCTTAGTTAATATATGTACATTCTCTGTAAATTACCGCAATATCTACTTGTAATTTAAAACACACTGAAGCTAGAACGCTGATAATACATGTGCAGTACACGGGGATGCGTTAGGATAATTTTGTGAATGCCAATAAATCTTTTTATTACTAATATTATTATAAAATAAATTAATCGTATTGGCAATTTATTTCTTACGATATATTACGCTAAGAACGATTTGCTTCGCATATTTTCAATCTATAATATCGTATGGTTTTGGGGTACTCCATCAAATATGAACGAGATAGATTATTACAGAAATGGGCAATCCGCACCATGCTTGGTCCACCATATCGTGAATCATGGTGAATTATTTCCGTCATTTGCGCATTCCAACTGGTTTTGATATCTATGTGTTTTAGCGGCATGCTATTATTCATGAGCATCGGGAGCTGTAACTCTCCAATTGAGATGCCCATAGTTACAGTTCTCGTCATCCTGAATTCATTCGTCATAATTTTACGAAAAGTAAAACATGTCTTTACGCGCATTATACTACTTGGAAGAGCATTTTGTGAGGCTCTGAACGTCGAGATGATTTTATACTCCATTCATATTTACTATTTGTGACCTATCATACTATTTTATATTTAAATAATCCATCGTGACTCAGGTGGGAGTATTTAGTTAATGAAGGGAAATAAAAAGCAGGTCCAATTTTCTCACAAATTCTATTAACTATCAGGCGACCGGTTTCGTATTCAAAAACACATCATCAGGTCAAAATTCATTAATCAATGGGAGGAAGTCAAAGTTTAAAATGAAAATCTACTGTAGAAAATCTACAATTGCAGTAGATTTTCTTTTTAAACTTTGACTAAATAAATAAATATATTAGCATTATTTTTTTATTAACGCTATGTAATAATAATAATAATAAGTTAAATGATAGCCAAAAAGACTAAATCGTAATACATGTGTTACTAGCGCACTTCCTTTAGCCTCAGATTGTGAAATGAAATTAAAAAAACAATAATGATAAAAAATAACAGTAACAAATATATACAAAGTACTAGTGAATATGTATAGCATTCTTAATACATAACTAATGAACTCTCTATATGTTTCAAAAAGTTTAAAGGAACCTGATAAGAATTAAAAAAGGATAGAGCAGCTGTTAAGAGACCTAGAAATTCCATCGCTGCGGGAGTATCTTCGAACCCTCTCCAACAACACCTAGGAGAGGGCAAAAACCAGTGCTATCCCCTTGGTCAGACTGGTGGTAGAGCCTCAGGATCGCCCACCACCTAAGGTCCGGATCCCCCGAATCCAGGACCAGCTACAGTGAAAAGCTAATGCTTTATCAATCCTGACGACTGGATGAAATCTGCGATATTCTTGAGGCGTCACATTCTGAACTCTCTGGCGACGAGAGAGATGTCGCTTCGTAGAACCCTGGAGAGCTTAAGGACTTTGGGCCAACCTTAGGAGGATGAATGTAGACCTTATACCGCGTTCGTAAGTTCCGTAGTAAAGTGAACCGCTAAAATATATGAACAGTGTTACAACGTTTGCCCGCTATGAAAGCATAAGGTGGGGAGCGCGCGAAGCGAATCAAGGATGCTCCAGTACAAGCGACAACATTATTCGATATATCTATGGGACTCGCGACTATAAATGAATCCTTACGTACCCTAGTATATGTATAAAGTATTGAATAATTTGTTGACATTACATATAATAGCTACAATGTCAATAAATTATCGTTTAACAATTTCTAAACTATGCTTCGGAATAGATATTGGTACATGCAGCGCGGTGTTTTCGTTTTAATAATGTAGAGCACAGGTTTCGTCTGTTATGCATATTCAGAGCGTTAGTCCGAATAAATTGCGCAGTAACACCATGTCTATCGCCGAGGCCATAGATTAAACGAATGCAGGAATTCTGTACCATCTATGTTCTCCTTTTATTTTATTGCGTAATGCAGAAATTGTAAATATTTTCACGGAATGTGAATTACGGCTTTTTATCTAAGCATTTGAAGAGGTAAAATCTGTGATTTTGCAATTCGACCCTAACGAAGCTGCAGCTATTAAGGAGAGCTAGAAAGGATTTCTAGATACTTCTGTTGAAACAGATTTAAAAAGTATTAGCAATAATTGTAAACGATTACTAGACGCAAAAAATGCAAAATCCAGTATTTTGCATTTTTTTGTTAGTAGAATCAGTGCTCATTCAACTAAAAATATGGTCAATCAACACTTTAACGAATCTTTCCAACTCAACTTGCAACTTAACATAACACACTAACTTTGATTCAGTTATTTTTGTTAAATCAAATCAGTATTTGTGTTGGTTGTGCTCCAAAACATATTACTTTTAGATCAATCACAAAATTCATTTCACACAACAGACGCAAATACACGCAGAGAAACGTTTCCTTGTATCAAGACTGTCCGCCTCAATTCAAAACAATTACTGTTTCAATTATCCGCAATACAATTATTGTTTTAAATCAACAATATATTTTCTTAGCGTTTTTTCTCCACTTAAGAAAAGTATATACTTGTAATTAAATAATTGTATTTCTTTAATTAAAACATTTAACTTGATTCAAGAAAATCTTGCAGTAAATTTGAAGAAAGCGATTCTTAGTATAAGTAAATGGCCGTTATAACACAAAATGATATTTTCTTGAGGATAATAAATAGTTTTCTTAATTCAAGAAAGCGTTTAGGTATTGTTCATAAAATTGTTTCGTTTTATTAAAATAAAGCATTAGAATTTTTGAAATGCATATTACTTATATCCACATTATTAATTGCACTTACCAGCGCGACATATTCGTAACATAATGCAGTATATTATTCACATTGTATGTGATTATAAGGCCATCTACAACATAATGTTCAAACAAAAGTGAACTTAGTGCAGAAGTACACATGAGAAAAGTGTCTAGAAACAACAACCAAGATAATGTTCATAGCATTGATGGAATCACTCCCGGTAAAAACAATATGAGAACAGAAAAGCATTAATGCTTTTTGCTCTTATCGGCGTTGTTGTTTATTTCTCAGTTTATGCCACTACTCTTCAAAAACACTCACTGAAATATTTCCTGGCGCCACTTACCTTCAAGAAATATAGTCATGCCGACCTAGATAGTAGCGACACAAACCCGAGTACAAATGCCATACTTATCCATACAATGATATAACTTTTAACGGGCAACGTTTCATAAACAGATACCGATTAATGTAATATTTTCTTCTTTTTATTACTATTTACCACGTGTACTAATTTTACTGTTTTTTTTTTAATATGTAATAGACAAAATAATAAAAAAGGGATAAATAAACTTAAATATTAACTCTTTAATTATTAAACTACATAAAAATAATCCCTATTTAATTACATTATTAAATAATTTAATTATACATTTGCTCCTAATTTTAATTATTAACTTTGTTATTTTTTTCATTATTGTAATTTTCTTTTATTGGGTATCCTGGCCTGATGATGTTTTTTGAACACGAAACCGGTCGCCTAATTTCTCAATAGAACCAAAGAGTATATATATATATATATATATATAGACATATAAACAGTCATTGATGAGCCCGTTGAATATATAATTCGGTCGCTGTGGAGCCCAAAATTACGTTGTTGAGCCCGGGGTCGGGCTCAACAACGTATCGAGGCGTATCTTAGCTTTAAATGGCTGGAAATAGTCAGTAGACCCTAAACTTCAAATTTCGCGGGGGGCTTCCATAAACCCCGTACTTCCCTATAATTAAATAGACAAAATAGTTCCGGGAAGGACCATGTAGGGGGCGCCCTGATCAAATTTTATATACGGTATATACAAATAGATCAACATGACGTTGTGAGCCCACGAAATTTGCAACAACTGCGTTGGGTTCCATAACATACATTGATATATAACTGTATATTGGTAGCGGATTTATATATCGCGGTGGACTTTCTACTCTATAAGTATCATTAACTTGAATGTTATTGTTCTCGATATTTTACTATCTGTATTAATATAACTAATCGTTAGCTTACCTCCTAATAAAATTATAACAGTTTTCTGGTAAATTCAGCAAATGATTGTTTCATATAGACGCTGTAATCATAAATTAAAATACTTGTTAGGCCGAAATAATGATTTCTATTACCCTGGTAAGTGGAATCAGATACTGTAAACTGTTTATTTGTCAGTTTCTTTGACCGTTCAAATTTCAACAATTTAACTTCCTCAGTGATTTTATGATTTGAATAGTTGTGTGTTATATCAAAGTTATACCTTTTTTGCAAGGTCTATAAGATTTGCATAATTCTTGTGTTATTTCAATTTAGATAACCTACACACCAACATATTTTTTTTTCCATAAGCTCTTAGTTTTATACATGTCATCTCTCTATATCGAATATAAGTGGGAACGGTTAGAAAATAAATAAAACAACATGATAACTAAAGAATTACATGTGGAAGAAGAATAATAATTTTTTTAAACGAGTGACGATGTGTTAGAACAAAATTATTATTGACGGTACAAATGGGTATGTAATGTGAAAGTGGATGGAGTTTGATATCTGAAAGAATTAATATTCATGTTTCTGGTGATTTGAATTGTAGGTGAGAATGAAAAGGCAGATGAATGGTTGGTCAACAGAAGGAGGAAAAGATAAATAGTAACTGTATAAAATTAATGGAATATTCACCTTTCTGAACAACCTAGAGATAAACACCTATTTCCATCATAAAGAAATCTATACGATTACTCGACAAACATCAATTACAAAAGAAGCATAGTAAGTCACAGTTTAATAAAAAAAAAGGCAAGTGTGTGACATGAAGATTAAGAGAGGACCAGAGACATTTCCGATCACTACATGCTCATGGCAAAAATTAAAAAGCGTAAAGATAAAGAGGAATCTAAAAGAGCGAGTGAAAGTGATGAACATATAGATTGGGGAAGGAGAAAGAGTATATAGATTCATAGAAGTACCGGAGACCAACGTAGAAATGCTAGGAAAGGAAAATATAAGTTAGAGAATCTTCTGAAAGCTGCCAGAGAAACATGTGAGTTCCTAAAAACAAATTCTATAAAGCAACAAACATTATAGTTAAAGAAGTTAACAAACAAACAAAAATAAACAAAATAAGATGGAAGCAATACTTGAGTGAAAGAATAATATCAAAATATGAAAGGAAATATAGAAGAATAAAAAACGAAATTGAAAAATATGGTTATAAAAAAATCTAGGAAGCATTTGATACGAAAGTAAAGAAAGGATAGTAGAAAATGGCCTAAAAACACTGGAAAGCGTAAACAAGCCGGAATATGTATACGAAGAGTAGGATAAGATAAATTATTACGAATGATGCGCAAACGCATGATGAAACAATGCAGAGCGGAAAACAATGCCAACAAAAATAACTACACTGCAAAAAAACAGACCAGAGTATGGGAGATTGTCAGGAAGTAAGGATAACAACATGAAAGAGGGGGAAGTAAAGAAGGCAATGAACTTAGCAAAAATGAGAAAATATCAAGCTATAATAGAGTGACAGCAGAAAGTTATTTGCAGCATCTAAATTAACATGGAAAGGGAGCCAATTGCCAAGGGTTAGACGAGAGTCGAGCGGCCCTAAAAAGGGTTAGAATATTTGACGACACATTTGAACTTAGGGAAATGCAAAAGACCTTACTGAGCATATTTTGCCATTATCAATTTGTGTCAAGGTGTCTGAATGTGCCTGTTCAGATGATATCATGATTATGACAGGAAGTCAAAATTTTAATACATATGATAAGGTTAAGAGTTAATACCCGAAAGATAAACGTAACATTAACCACTGAAAAAGGAAAATTCAAAAAATAGTTGGGAATACTGTGAAAAACTTATCATGCGATGGAATAGAACGTTGATATAGCAAATAAAAATTTCCGCGACAACTAAAATGATACTGTTTGATACTATTTGTAGGGCAATACTAACTTATAGTAGCCACAGGGATACCAATAAAAACATGAAGAGTAACTGGAATCTTTGGAAACAACTCTTTGGAATTACAAGAAAGACAAAACGAAATACGGATGTAGAAGGACTAGATATAAATTTAACATTAAGCTAAATTGTTATGGCGTGATAACTTAATACCATAACCATACATCAAACATATACCATATATTGAGGTGATAAAAATGAAATGTGTCGCTTGCTCTTTTTGTGTAGGTTATGTAACGTCTTCCTCTGGAGAAAGGCGTGAAAAAAATTTCAGCTTTTTAATGAATGCAGTTTTTTAAATATTTATTTTCTGTGTCTTTTCCCTAAAAAATATGGACTACAAATGTAACATTAGTCAATTGCTCCTATTGACTTGTTTGTGTAAGAATGGAATATCAAAGTGGTTAGCGATGAATGCAATATTCTCTATAATCATTAATTATAGATTGGTGGGATCATCTCTTACAAATAGACAAACAGAAAAAAAATATGGGAGGCCAATGAAAACAAAAACAGGAAAATCGGAATCGAGGAGTAACGGTGACGGAGACTAAATGTGCGACACGAAATAGCGATAGGAAACAATGTGTGCTGAAGGGACTAATCATTCGATTTGCACTGTGCAAAATTGTTTAACACATGATAAATTCAAGGAAAAACAGCAGCCAAGAAAAATAACAGCTATTAGACATTTTCCAAAAAGCAAGGTAGCAAAGGCATTATGTGAAAATGTACGGCGGGAAATTTGGGAAAAATCGACTTCATAAATTACAACTATCAAATCTGGCTTTGTTTCAACCCATACATTTCCCATGTCCTTTCTTCAAATGATTTCTAATCGAAATTTTTCAAGTACTCCCGGTTTTTCCTTTTTTTAAGGTAACAAACTGTAACAGTAATTCACTGTCTTAGTTCATTCCGTATAGAAGCAAGGCATTGGCCTTGCTTCTTTCTGGTTTTGCTGTATTTCTTTCTGGTTTTCCTTATTTCACCTTTCTATATCACATAACAACAATGATACATATAAATATTCAATAATAAACGCATTGCAAGTAAATCACATTTACAGCGCAAGTCAGTTGCGCATTCACTTGCGGACGCTGCATAAGATCGTAGCTTAAAAGAAAAAAAGAAACACAGATTGGAGGTTTGGCAACGTTGCGGGGCTCCATAAACGTACCTAAGTATAAACAAATATACAGTCGGTTCCAATAATCCGTTGTTATATCTGGGTTCCATAAGGACATGTTCATACCTAACTTTAATTTATAGGAACTTTTTACCCCTCTCTTGGTGCGCTGGCTTATATCAAATAGAATTAAAGAGGGAGCTGAGGTATACTCTTCTATCTCATCGTTTAAGGCCGGGATCATCAGCGACCTGACAATATATCGGGCTCATTAACGTACTGTTTACAAGTATATATATATATATATATATATATATATATATATATATATTTATAAAGAGCCCACGCAATGTTAAAAATTCGCAATAGATTTTTGACGAGAGTAGCGGAGAGGTCTCGTCAAGAAGCTCAAGCGCTAATGTGGCTAGGTTTCTTCCTCGTCGATCTAGATGTCTTTGAATTAATTAATTTATTTTTATATTTATTCCTATTTTGATTATTTCCTAAAATGGTTTCAACGTTTCAAGCAGCAAGCTAAAATAGGAAACATTAATTTAGACAATGTAACGCTGTTTTAAAACGCGTATTAAGTATTTTCACAACAAATTTCATCGTAGGATTTTAAGCGAAAACAAATTAGAGTAAGGGGACTATTCAGTAACGTTTCCGTCAAGTTTGCTCTCTACCTGCTTCATTGTAAAACCCTTGTTACAATCACGTAATAATGGCTATTCAGTTTGCTAATTTTACAACTATCAAATTTAATTTTGCAATAGCTAGAGTTATAAATAATTTAGCTAGAGCCATCAGTAGAGTTAGCCACGCGTGCCAACGGGCAGCGGCGTTGTTTCGATTAGGCCTCGAGTTCCACTAGAGCTATTGTGTGTAGATGTTTGCTGTCGTAAATACTTTCGCGTAGTTGTTAAATAAAAATAAAATAATACGTGCTCAAACACTTGCCATTTTAAGAGTCCTCCGTGAAATCACAAAGTGAATAATGTCTGTTAAATATCTGCAACATTAGATATGTTTCAACAGTTGTTTCGACAGACCGAGTGCGGCGCGAGGAAAAAAATGTGTTTATATGCAGAGAACGAACGTTCTACATCTAGTGACGTTATATTTGCGTAATTAAAATATTCTTTGAAACAACTTAACGGTTCTGTTGTCGCACCTTCACAAATGTATCTTAATGTGCCAAAATCAGAATCTTTCTCTAAAACACTTTCATATTTTTCTAGAACAAAACATTTTTTGCGTCTTCTATCGCGCATAGCTGTACGTGAACATGTTGCACTATTTGCACAGATTCCACTAACGACACCGAAGGATCTTGTAACCTTTCTATTGCCTCCGCTAGTCCGAAGTAATTGTCGTGAATAATTTTTAAATCCGTTTTAACCCGACTATCTTGAAATTTCGACTGGCTTTTCTTGATAGCGGCAGCTTCCTTTGAATCGAATTGTAAAACCACGTTCTTAATATTCTCATAATATTTCGCGCCGCACTCGGTCTGTTGAAACATATCTAATGTTGCAGATATTTAACAGACATTACTCACTTTGCGATTTCACGGAGGACTCTTAAAATGGTAAGTGTGTGAGCACGCATTATTTTATTTTTATTTAACAACTACGCGAAAGTATTTACGACAGCAAACATCTACACACAATAGCTCTAGTGGAACCCGAGCAATAATCGAAACAACGCCCCTGCCCGTTGGCGCGCGTGGCCAACTCTAGCCATCAGCAATCAAAGTAAAAGCATTCTATAAATTATAAGATTTTTCTGTTTCAAAAATAAAACTACTAAATCTTAAATTCTCTTTTATTTATTTATTTGTTTATTTATTTATACGTAAAATTTGTCAATGGTAGAATGTTTACAAGTTTTTATAATGAAAATACTGCTGCACTATTGCATTTCGTACTTCTTTTCCTCTTATATGCCATTGTCCCTCCTGCAACATTTCATTCAGATTATTTTCACTATAATTGTCATCATCCAACTCTAGAATCTCCTCTTGTGGAACATCGTGTTTATAAAAGCATGCTATGTTGTGTAAACCACCACAGCTGTAAATATTTTTTTTCCAATTCCTATTAATAAAATACTCATTTTATATATTAAATCTCATTATTAAAACAATAGTTTAATTAAAAGGACGAATAAAATGTTTACAGGAACACTTTATTCACACTGCTATTGACAAACGAATAAAGTAAAAAAATAAATAAATTCGCACTACCTTTGAAATTTTCGTTGCTATGGATGGTTTGTTTATAAAACATGTGACACTTCACGCAAATTCTTCAATTTGCCGATTTAAGAGTCTGAAAGTGTGTTCAAAATGGCAAATAACCGGGAAGAAAGCATATCACAAGATGTTCTGAACCAAGCTGCGATTGCAGTATCTAATTTATTGCCAGAAAAATTAAAATTAATTTACGAAAAGGTGTACAAAACATTTTGTGAATGAAAAACAATAAAAAATGTGAAAACAAGGAAATACTGGTAGCCTATTTCTTTAAAAAATCAAAGAAAGTAAAGGTGTTCACCTTATGGTGTCGTTACTCAATGCTCAGAGCAACGCTATCCATAAATGAAAATATTGATATTTCCAAGTAAGTAAACCTAAATATTCTAAATTAAATTTAACTATTATGGAGTTTTGCAGGTTTTCAAAGCTCATCATTTTTATAAAAAGATAGACTTCAGGTTACGAACCACAAAGTCTCGAATATTTGAAAAAACAGATTTCTACAAATTTGTATCCGATGCCCCTAATGAAGTGTACTTATGTATGAAGGTAAGAATTTTTATAATCATCCTTGAAATACGTTTCCAATTTTTCATTCTTCATTGATAGTATTAATTATGGGTGTAGCTAGCGGATGTAGAATTGACGAACTACACAAAATTCAAGTTGATGATATTGATGAGAAAGAGTCTGTTCTAATAATTTTACTTCCAGACACTAAAACAAATAAGAAACGCACATTTACAATTATCAATGAAGACTGCCAAGTTAATTTAATAGAAATTTACAAGAAGTACAAAAATTTACGTCCACAAAAAGTACCACACAGAATTTTTTTTCTCTGTTATCGGAATCAAAAGTGCACAATACAACCCATCGGTATCAACACTTTTGCAAAAATACCACAAATGATAGTGAAATATTTTAAGTTACCCAATTATGATCTTTATACCGGGCACTGTTTTCGACGGACTTCCGCAAATTTACTAGCCAATACAGGAGCTGATTTATTAACTCTTAAAATGCACGGAGGGTGGAAGTCTTCTATAGTAGCAGAACACTGTATTGGCAAATCAGTTGCTCAAAAAATATCGACGTCAAGAAAAATTTTAGCAGATGTAAATTCAAATGAAAGGCCCGGAAATTCCACTGCACTTGACCCTGACGAAAGCATAGTTAACTTTCCTTCTTTAAGTGTTCATCACATTAGTACAGTACCGTGCAATCGAATTAGGGCCAACCAAAATTTCTAAATATTTTCCACACTAAAATGTTTTTAATTGTATTTCAGATAATCCTCTTAAGTAGGTATAAAATTCTCGTTATTATAACCCCCACCAAACATTCCCTTCTATCCAAGGTACGTTTAGGGTCGGTAATCGGTGACTGGCTTTACCTGCTTCAAGTTAGTTTACGTGTAGTTTTAATGGTGTAAAGTGCAAGTATTATATTTTCGTGCTATAATATTCGTTTTACATGTTGTTTTCGTGTAATTAAATTGAAATTTCGTGACGTTTAGTTTTTTTTTTTTTATTGATAAATTTTGTGAAATGGGCAAACGTAAAGACATTTCAAATGAGAAAAAAAACAAGAATTCAAGTGTTATTAGAGACGGGGCTGTATTCGTATCGGGAAATAGACAGAAGAGAACGAGTTTCTCGTCAAGCAGTCGACAGGGTAGCGATGTCAAAGAAAGAAAATTTAAAAACTTCGCAACGGGAAGACAGAATTATCATAAAAAGGGCATTAGAAAACAGACAACTGTGCATTAAAGAACTTCAGCGTATATTACAGGCTGATATAAAAATATCAGATCGATCATTAAAATCGCGCTTATATGAAGCCAATATCAGAAGTAGACGCTCTGCAAAAAAGCCAAAACTTACTTTAAGGGTGAAAAAGGCAAGATTGCAGTGGGCGCAACAGCATCGGCATTTTACTGTTGAGGATTGGAAAAGGTGTATATCAATATTTTATGTATATTTTCAAAATTTGGAACATTTTTAGTAAATTCGAAAATGTAATGAAAATTTCTGTTTCTTAAGGTTGTTTTTAGTGACAAGTCACGGCTAGAGGCTGTAACTGAAGTTGCTCGGTTCGTTAGAAGAAGAGCATCGGAACGATATGATGAAAGCGCAGTGGCAAAAACAGTGAAGCATCCACGGGCAGTCATGATTTGGTCCTGTATATCAGGGGAAGGCCTTGGACCGCTCTATTTCGTAACGGGTACCATGCATCAAATTCAATATAAAGAAGTTATGGAATCAATCTTAATCCCGTATATGACATCTTTAGACCCTGAAAATTACTCTTACACATTTATGCAAGATGGTGCACCGTGCCATAGGGCAAAAACAATTCTAAATAGTTTTCAGCAAGAAAACTGAAGATATTGCCATGGCCAGGCAATTCCCCCGACCTGAATCCAATCGAAAATGTTTGGAATTCTTTAAAACGAACAGTTTATGCATCTCCCAATACAACAGTTGACGTTTTGAAAGCAAACATAACAAATAGCTGGCAAAATAATGCTCATCTTAAAGAAGTTGCAGCAGCGTGTATAGCAAGCATGCCAAAAAGAATTGCTGCTGTCATAAAAGCAAGGAGTGGTTCGACGAAATATTAATGTACGTGTTAATATAAATATATAAATAAATAAAAATTGTTTTTATCAAACGTTGATACTTTGTATTATTTATTAAGCTAAAACTCAAATTTATATAGTGGCCCTAATTCGATTGCACGGTACTGTAATAGTACAATTAACATTTATGTAAATGAATTACCTAAGCAATAAATTTTTTTGAAAATTCAGGGGGATTGGAAAAAATATTGTATGATACACGTGAATAAAGAAATTTTATCCACTCAAAAATATTATCTGTTTTTTCGTAGATAAAATTGGTCTTTATTCACTTATACCATAAATAGTTATTTCCTTTCTCTATGGGATCGTACTTTAGAACACGGTGTTTTGACAAACATCTACATTTATCGAGATTTTAATATTCCATTTTCTTTTAATAATGTTACGAGCTCTTATAAATTGTAAAACCCTTGTTACACTCACGTGGCATGTAATAATAGCAATTCAATTTGTTAATTTTACAATAACAATCAAGAATCAATAAATCTATAAATATAAATTGTGAAATTCTACCTTACTTTTATTTACTTACTCTTATCTACATTACACAACTATTCCTTATCAGAAGAACGAATATGTTCCAAAAGTACATTTGCACGTTAACGAAAAAACTATTGAAAAGTTATTAGACAAAGAAAAAATTAAATCGAATGAAAATATTATTCCGAAAACTAGAGGAATAGATCGTTTACATTTTTATTATTTTAGCCAAAAATATCCTGTTAATTAATAGTCATTGTTCGGAATTTGCGAGCCGGTTCGTGAACAAACATAAAGACAATTCTCCTATTCAATCAATTTCCTATTCATTTCGTCTTACTGCATCTTTTATGTACAAGTCTAGGCAGTAGCTGGTTCTTTGGGTTCATAGCTTACTTTCTCAATACTAGATGTCACATCGTACGAAATCGTAATTTACTAACTTTTTGCCTGCATTCGTCAGATCGCAGCATTTTACGGCCAATTTTGGCCGTAAAACCTTATTGACACTTTTCCCTATCTCGTGAGCTCTCTATATATGTGTACTCTTTGATAGATCTGGACCATTTTTTCATTCCTACCTTTAATGTGAATATTTTCTTAACTTGATTTACATGAAGAAACACTTTTCTGTCTTGGATTTTTTTGATTTTCTAACCCTAGGGAAATATTTATTTAATCCAAATAAAATTTAAGGAAATTATTTTTTTATATTATATATTCTTATAGTCTTGAAATAAAAATATTCTCTGCGTGTAAAATTCCATAAAGGCATACTTCCTTATTTAATGCAGCACACATTCAGATTTGTACAACCAATACTTTGTTAGAGGACTGGGGACTGTATACCTTGATATTATAATTTTTTTGGTTTCTACCAACATTCTAGTGTAGGTTAGTTGAACATTCATTTTAAAGTTGATCCAATTCAAAAGGTTCAACCAATTGTATGGTGTTGTCTTAAACCATATGGAGTGTTGAGTACATTTAACAAACAAAATTGATTGAGTCGATCAATTTTTTGTTGGCTTAACCAATTTTTTCTCACAGTGTACCAGGTAAAAGACGGTAATACAAAATATTTCGCAGTTCTCTATTTTTTTAATTATTAACGTGTCCATTTTCGTAAATATTTAGAAATAATGATAACCATTTACCAAAAATTTGCTGCTTCCATATATACAAAAGCAACATATCTGAAAGCTTTAAAAACGCTTCAGGTTAGATTTATTCTTAATAATAATTGAAAAAGTTATCAGTTATCGAGATGTAAAATCAATCTCGAAGTAGAATGTAAATATCTACATATAAGTACATTGCATTCAGCAATTCTTATTTAAATAAACCAAGTTTATCTATTCCTTGTTACTTAAGTGCTTTGTCTTCCATTACTCTGCCCCTTTACCTGGAAATTATATTTATCACACACTTATCAGCGTCAAAAAATATTTTTGGTAAACATTGCTAAAGGTAGATTGAGTGATACTCGCAATCGCGCAGATAAATTATAATCTTCATTTTAAAACCAACAGATTTCCTGTATTTGTTTTTTAGTAATCGAAAAGTAATTTTACAAAAAAGATAAGCAAAAATAATATGCGTTATCGACAATGTAAAAAAACTAACATGAAACCATTTTGCGTTTTGTATGAGAAACCTAACATTCAATCTGCAACTATTTGCAAATGATGCATACTGCAGTGAAGTCCCAACAGTTCGAGTTAAATGGGACCATCGGGGTCACTTGGAATTATTGAAAAGTCGAAGTACTCTCCACCATTCATAGACGCGCGCGTTTCGATGTTATACATCTCGTCGGCATGGCTTTGTGGAAGGTAATGGCATTTCAATATTGTAAATCGTATATATACGAAGTAGATGTTTACATGTACGCATGAGGAAATCTAATTAGTTATCCTCACTTCTACATTTTTGTCGAGTAAATTACTGTAAACGCCTCTTTACGTTTCAATTAATTAACCATGGCGGTTTAAACCAGTAGTCGGGGCTACTGTCGCGTCAGAATTCGGAACAATACGATTTGATCAGTTCTGTAGAGGCGTTTACAGTAATTTACTCGACAAAAATGTACAAGTGAGGATATCTAATTAGATTTCCTCATGCGTAAAATTATAATTGAATTTCTTTTCATTTGAAAATATCGTTGAGTTGTTTGCTTTTTGTTATTTTAGTTTCCTATGCGAATTTAGCGAGTAAATTAAAAACACTAAAACACTGCGGTTATGTTTATTAAATTATTACGATTTGAGATTGAGAGTAAAATTGGATTCGCACTTGCCGAAGCGCGTTTTCTCAATCTCTATTTCTCTGGCTTTATTACTCAAACTATCGTCTTAAATTGTCCCCGAAATGTAAAAACGTTCACCATCAATGAATATTTTATTCATTCACGTTGCAGTACAATTAAAAATTCAAAATGTTTAAGAGCAGTCTATTTGACAATTGTTTTAATTGTTAAATAGACTGCCCTTAGAAATGGTGAATTTCTAATATCTTTTCTCTTTGGAAGTTTGGTCTTTTTCCCTAGGTTGGCAAAAGATAAATCACTTAGGTACTTTTACAGTAAACTGTGTGTAAAAAGTGTGGTGCTATCTAGTACGCGGATGGTCAAAACAAGAAGTCCTCTTGCCCTCCAGATTAAACTTTTGGTCTACAAAGTATATTTACGGTCAATTACTGTTGATAATATTTAATTTTGACTTGTAATTTCTTTATTATTCCTAATAAAACTTAAACATCTCCATGTATTACATCTTGGCTTACACTTCTACCTTAACCTTCTATGGAACTAAAATGTGAATTCAGAAAAGTCCCCTAACAACCTTAACATAATAAATTCCCTATGTGATGTTTACTTCTAACAATTATAACATATGGAGCGCAGCCCGGTCAACAGCTTATAACTCACATTTCAAGAGTGTAGAAGTTTTGCATAACAAGATTTTGAAGCTTATCACAAACACATCCTGATACGTAAGAAATCATCAAATACAAACTGACTTCAACATTCCATCTCTTATTGACTATCTTTGAAATCTTACAGAGAAGACCTGACAAAGAGCTAGCGTATCTAGCAATTCACTCTTGGCTCGCGTCGTGGCTGATCCACAGGATCGTCCACCCCCCAAAGCCAAGTCTACTAGAATCCAGGACAAAATCATAGTTTGATACCTATTACATTCCTCCTGCTATTGCAATTATTTTTTACAAATGCCTAATTCGTTTTCTTTTCCCAACCCCTAAGCGGCAATTAGGTAGAACTGCCGAATGATAAGAGAGCTGAAAGGCATAGGCGCCAAGCTCTAGTTTACGGGTCAGATTTTCGAGTTGAAAACGTGGGTGAAAAATAAAGGAGCCCCTATCATCTGTGAAAAACATATAGTTAAAGGTGGGAGGAAGATTCACAAGTGGTTACCAGTATTGCAATTAGTGGTGGTGGTGTTGTTGAGCCAGAGGCCTCTACACATTTAGGAAGACAACTGGATAATTTAATATTATGTAAGCATCAATAGTCACTTGTAATTAACTCAATAAAATATTACGTGCTGATCATGGTAGTATTATTTTAATGCATGTTGTAAATGAAATTAAGATAATGTCTATGGCAACTAAAGTAATGTTGTCTTTTCTTTTAACTGAACAAGTAACAAAAAATGCTCTCATCATATTTAAATGTAATATATTGAATTTTGCACCATCGCATTGTAAATATTTTTGTTATGCATCCTAATTAACTAGATCTGGCACAAAAATATTATGTATTTTGTGCTAACGTACTTAGTTTAATTCATTATAAGATTATTTTGTGGATAAAATCGTATCGTATAATTTTCAAATATCGGTATCTACCCAACTTTGAACTTTAAACAAATGAAGTTAGATCTACATTTCCCGCGTTTACCACCTTCAACTTCCTCCGTGCAGATTTAAGCGTATTCTCCCCCCAGTGTCCTCTATATCTCTATTTATATAATAAACGTTTTATAGCATAGCATTATTTAATACATTAAAAATAAATAGCATCCACATGTAATCTCCGCTCGCAATACATTTTCAATTGCAATTTTAGAGGTATTCCCTTTTTAGGGCAATTGTAGAATGTTGGTACATTCTTTCATCAGTTGTTGGTACACTGACAATATTGTGCGCGGCAACACTGATTTCAAGTTCTTAAAACATAACCTCGAATATGTAATGGAATAACCTCTAATTCAGATTAAATATTTTCAATACGATTTAGTATCTTAAATTACAAATAATGGACTCGCTACCAGGCAGCCTAACAAATGCACAGAAAGATGAATTAATGGACCAAGTAAAACAACAAATAGCAGTTGCAAATGCTCAGGAATTACTGACGGTGTGTTATAGTTATCAAACATACAAGTACATTTTATAAATTAAAAAAATTGTTTCAGAAAATGACAGAAAAGTGCTTTAAAAAGTGTATAAGTAAGCCTGGGACTTCGCTAGATAGCTCAGAGCAGGTATATATCTGAAAATAATGTGCAAAAGGTACCTACTTACAGAATCTTTTTAGAAATGCGTTGCTATGTGCATGGATAGGTATATGGATTCTTGGAACCTTGTATCTAGAACATATAGCCAAAGAATAGAAAAAGAGAGACATCGTATGTAACTTACTTGTAATGTGCATATGATATATGTAGTCTTATATTAACTAGATTTCTGATTTGACCAAAATGGAGGTGCCTACCTGTACCTTTTGCGATGTTTTGAAAAACTCTGTTGAAATGTGATTCGACATCTTTACTACCTTGTCTGTTCTTATTTTAATTATAGAAAAAATGATGTGCGTCAATTTTTACCATTGTTTATTAAATACAATACAATTAAGAATAAGTTAATAAAAAACAATAAAAAAAAATTAAGTACTAATATTTAACTCTTTAAGTACTTGTCTGAAGGAATGTTGCCATGACTAATACTGAAAATCTTGAAACAAACTGTCAACAAGAATTGAAAATATCATCGACATTAGAATTTAATTCAAAATTCTCACTTGTTACGCTACTTGTGGTACTATTACTATCCAAGCTAAGCTTTTTATCACATAAGTTAGATAGCTGAGAAGAAATACTATTCTCTTTTGACATACTATCATGTTTCGTTACATTTTTTTCCATTACGTTCTCTTGCAATTCTGCTGCCACATGTCCCTGTTGTTTATTTATTGCTAAATCCATTTCGCTCTCTGATAAAAAATCTTCTTCATAATTATCCATCGGTTCTAAATCAAATAGCTTATCAATGTCTTTCACATTATTTCTATCTTTAAATTCTTTCGTATATAAAGATGGTAGCAACATATCATTGGTACGAGATTTAGGTATTTGTATAGGAGGTAAGTCAGATAAGCCACTTAAATTAGTTTTCGTTTTAATTTTTTCGCTTTTAGCAGGAGACAGTTTTAATTTATCAAAGGAACTTTCAAGTTTTGAATGTTTTAAATCTTTCACAATAGGTGGTGAAAATTCTACGTCTATTGAAGGTTTATTTTTCAGATGCTCAATTTTATCCAGAACATCCAAACATAAACTTTTATCTAAATCAATTAATAAATTTTCTTTTGGAGTTTCATTCAATTCAATTTCTATATTTCTACATTGATTTTCAACTTTACTGATTGGAAATAAAGATTCGTGTTTAAGTCGTTCAGACATTTTTTTCTCAACTTGAAAAGTTTCATTTAAAATGTTAGTACATGAATTATTAACTATAGATTTGTCTAACGAATCACTACCATTAGCTGCCATAATTATGCTATTACTCTGATTATAACTTGTTTGAGAAATTAGGTCATTCTTACAGTTTAAACTTGATAATGAACCGTCAATGTTTCCCATACTATTGGATGTATCATTCAATTTACACAAATGTAATAGTTGTAGTAATACAGGATCTGAAGATTCTTGTGTCACATTTGGGATGTTCAAGTTTTCTATTAGTTTTTGTCTGCCAATATACTCATAATTGGAGCCCATATAAGACTCAGGTTCAAATACAGAAATTGTAAATTCAAGATCAAATTGCTCTAAAAATTCACGAACAATGCAAAACATCAATTTTCCTTCTTCAGTTTCCAATGATGATCGCAACTTTTTATTTGATAAAAACTCTGTTTTCTGAAAGTAATGACAATTGTCGCAAGAAACTACTATTTATTAATTTAGTTCAATTACCGTATCCTCTTCATCTAATGCCAAGAAAATACTTGCCCGTAACTGAGCCTGAAACATTTTCATTCGATTAAATTTATAGGTACTATTTGGCATATAATAGCACACCCTTATTTTAGCAAAGCATCCATTTGCCTCAAGAGTTTGAGATATCAAATCTCTCAGTTCTGTGTCTTCTTCAATAGACATTTTCAGATGCTTTTAGGTCTAGGATCTTACAAATGTTATAAGAATATTGAGGAAAACGTTTGTAGTGAACAATATACTCATGCATTAAATTATCTTCAACATACAAACCATTCCACGTTCTTTGCTTGGAGGAAAATAATTTTGAATAAAGAAAAATGTAATCACAACAAATAAATAACCTATAACAGTTGATATAATTTTATATTGGACACACTGATTCTGCAATATCCCTAAGAATTAAATTATTCTGGATTTCTGGAAATTTTTAATCTAGAAAATCAAAAATCCTTGTGAATACGCTTTAATATAAATTATAATTACAATAAATTCGTATAAACTTTACATTAATAAGAACTTCTAAAATTCGCGGATATAAATATAAGCACGCAAAAAATATTTATTTTTTGAAGCTTGATATAAACATGTAAAATAAAATGTCAACAGTTTATAGCATTTAAATTTAAATCAGTTGATAGAGGTGACAAACTGAAATTTCTGTAGCTAAACAGATTTCCGAATACTTTTAGCTGTTTTATATGATTTTCTAATGGATTTCAGCATTTTGTATATAGCTTCTGGTTCCACCTGCATATTAAGTAATTCAATAATAATACTGAAAAATAAATTCAAACATTAAAGTATTATTATTTTAAATAATCCAGGTTACTTACTGAAATATGGTTGGATTACAATGGATTCCTGCTAACTCTGATAACTGTAGTAATTCTTCTTGATGAGGTTGCAAACTAATTGAGAACTTAGATAATTTGTCTACTTGCTTCATTCTTGTTACTTTAAAATTTACTACCTAATAAAAATAAAACAATTTGTAATATCAAATTAAACATTTAGTTTTGTAAGGTTGGCTATGATTCTATACAATTTTGTTCCAAGATTTTCGACATCCTCTCCTGTTTTTTGTGCAAAGTTAAAATCGATTTAACTATTGGTATTTAATCTATTTTAAAAGTAAGACGATGACTTCCTTGAACGACAGCGACATTTATTCAGGTGGATATAATACGGGAGAAGCCACACGAGGGTTAACAGGTAATAGATATGTTTTTGACAATTTCGTCATTTAACCTCTAAATTCATGTGTCCAGGTTTATATAAACCGTTCTTGTCCCCATACTTAAACTATGATCCTGTATATATGCCACCTAGTCAACCTGAGTATATATTTTTGGATGGAAGTAACAAGCAACGTGGACGTTTCGAGCTAGCATTCGGGCAAATCGGAGCATCTTGTATGATTGGAGCGAGTATTGGAGGAGGTATGGGTTTTATTAATGGGCTAAAAGCTACAACATTAGAAGGCCAAACTGGAAAATTGAGACGAACCCAGTAAGTAGCTATATGATTAAAAAATCTTAATTATTCAGATAATTGTTTTCTGCTAGATTATTAGATATTTTAATAAAACCTATTTTCACATTATAATTCTAGATTGTTAAATCATGTAATGAAGAAAGGAAGTGCAACAGCAAACACTTTGGGATCAATTGCAGTAATATACTCTGCGTTTGGTGTCATTTTGTCATGGGCACGAGGTGCAGATGATGACTTAAATACAATCACAGCGGCAACAGCAACAGGACTGTTATATAAATCTACAGGTATATGTATGTGTAGATTACTTTTTTCAGTAAAGTATAATACAATTATTTGTAGCTGGTATAAGGAAATGCGGTATGGGTGGAGCAGTAGGTTTTGGTCTTTCAGCCTTGTACGCCCTCTGGAACTCATGGGAGAAAATAGCCGAACTTACACAATTTAATCCAGCGTAAGCTTTAATTGAGTTTGGTTTAGGTTGTAATGTTTTAAGAACACTTTAAAACTCGTTTTAACAAGTAAAAGTAAAGACAATGTTTATTTATTTAAGTATCTTTACAAAACGATCTAAAACAGAACACTTCATTTTTGTGAATATTATGATCAAGTTCTGTGAGATTAAGTTTATGTAGTATAAACACTTCCAGTTATATATAGCAAAAGTTTCAAAGTAGAATGTAAGCTATTACTAAAAGAACTGGGGCAACAGACTGTGTACATTTTTCTTTAAGTTGTATATTCTTTTGTCCTATTATTTTTTGTTTGTACATATTTTGTGCTGTGATCTTTCATCATGAAATATATTTATATTTTTCATTTTCTTTAAATGCGTTTTTTTCTAATCTACTAACATTTTAATAGTTTTGGTAACCAGTAAATGTTTAATTTACATTTGACTTTGTTTAACAGGCAAAGGTAGCCCAAAAGTGGTGTACATGACGTTTAAATGAAGTAACTAACTAGATGTAATGTTCGGATGTACTAGGATCGTGATGTGTATATATTTAAGTAAATCAATTTATAATACTTCCCGAATATGTAAACAAAAACAAATAAATTATTACCAAATTCACATATTTTTATTTAAAGTCTTGAAAATTCATAATTAAAACGTCTATATTAGAAGCAAATAAAATATTTTTAAAATATGTAGTGATATTACATTATTTGATGTACAACGCAATTGTAAATTAATTTAATAGATGTTAAATGTTATCGATATTCACATTTACCTAATGTATTCCCCAATCGTAATTGTACAATGTTGTCACATGTAAACTAATGTCTAAGATGATTCTATTAACGTACTATAAATAACAACACAACACGATCAATAACATAACTTGCTATGGGAGCATATATCTGAATAATGAACTTTAAGTTGACTAAAACAAAGGTATTTTAATATTTAAATCTGCAATGGTGGTCATTACTGTTAACGCAGAATATTCGAAAACTGCGAATATGAAAAAATGTTCTCGCATTTTCGCAACAATTTTGGTTTCGACCATTTTTAATTATGAATTGCTACAGTCTATCACTGTAGCAATTCATGTTAGTCTACTGCTTTGGGTGCTTCAAACGATTTAACCCCCCAATGAATAGTTTTAATAGGCGTATGCGCCTAAGTCCATCCTGTGGAGTACCTCTCTCAGGGTAACTTCCATCAATCTTAAATGACACGAATTTTAAAAATTTCCGATGGATACGGTCTAGATTTAGAAGGTCACAAGTATATAAGGGATACCAAATTAGAGCGGCATACTCCAGTTTACTGAGTATAACGACTTTAATAAAGAAGGATTATTGAAGTATTGAGAGACACGCATCACAAACCCCAGAGATTTCATGGCTTCAGAACAGATATTGTTAATGTGAGCTTTAAATGTGACAGTGGTATCGAAGTGTACACCCAAATCCTTAAACTCAAGGTTACGTGACAAATTGGTACCTCTGATTTGGTAGGACAATAAGTACGGTGAACAAGAACGCGAGTAGGTAAGTACACAGCATTTATCAACATTTAACTTGAGCCTAAAAAGCTCACACCATTCTACTAACATATTAAGACCATTTTGCAGTTTCCTCGTGTCATCAACGGAAGATATTTCCGAGAAGATTTTAATATCGTCTGCATAAGCAAGGGTGGGAAGGTCAATTTTCAAAAGCAGGTCGTTAATAGAAAGCACAAACAGTAACGGTCCCAGATTTGATCCCTGGGGGGCGCCAGAGGAGAGAACAAAGTTACGAGAGCAATATCCGTTATAAGTTACATAACACTTTCTCTGTTTCAGGTAGGATTCGAGGAGACTTATCGCCGAAGGAACAAAACCGAAGGAGCTCAGCTTCACTAACAACATTTCATGATTGATCATGTCAAAAGCCTTGGACAGGTCTGTATAAATCACATCAACTTGACCACGTCTATCCAAGACTTCACTAATAAATTGGGACATGCTCGCCAAATTCGTAACTGTAGATCTCCAGGGGATAAAGCCATGTTGATTTAAGGCAATAAAAGATAAACACTGTAACCGACATTTTTCTTAAAATTGAGTTATTCACATGTATAAAGGTGATAAATAGAGTTGCTCAATTTGCGCCAACAGTCAGTAGCGGGCGCATAAAGGTTTACACAAAATAAATGGTCAGAAATAAAATATGTACGCAATGAATAGTGGTTGTAATCTGTGAGAAGTTTATGCTAACGCGCTTTTATATAAGGTTTTAAAATGACGAGAATTTGCAGGAAGAAACATAAACACGAACAGGAATAAACTTGAAATTTCAAGTCGGGACGAAAACGTCGCGCGGTTTGATCCCAGCATCGCACGTTGTGTTAGAATAAACTTAGTGTAGGTACATCTACATATAACATATTCGATATATTTTTTGTTACGGCGCCTTTTTGGCTATGGCGCTGTGGGGCACAGCCCCTCCTCGCCCTATAGGACGGCGCGGGCCTGCTTACCGTCTTAAGACTCTTCCGTGAAATCAGAAAGTGAATAATGTTTGTGATATATCTGTAACATTAGATATGTTTCCGCAGTTGTTTCGGCAAACCGAGTGCGGCGAGAGGAAAAAGTGTGTTTATATGCAGAAAACGGACGTTCTACGTCTAGTGACATTATATTTGCGTAATTAAAATAATCTTTGGAACAACTTAACAGTTCTGTTGACGCACCTTCACAAATTTGTCTTAATGTGCCAAAATCAGGATCTTTCTCTAAAACACTTTGAAACCTTTCTAGAACACAAACATTTTTTGCGTCTTCTACCGCGCATAGATGTACGTGAACATGTTGCACTACCTGCAGAGATTTCACTAACGACACCGAAGGATTTTCTAATTTTTCTATTGCCTCCACTAGTCCGAAGTAATTGTTCTGAATAGTTTTTAAATCCGTTTTAACCTGACTATCTTGAAATTTCGACTGGTTTTCCTTGATAGCCGCAGCTTCCTTTGGATCGAATTGTAAAATCACGTTCTAAATATTCTCAAAATATTTATGATAATAAAACGCGGCCTGTAACCATGTTCTCTAATGTGTAAGAATAGGTTCGGGTGGCTCAGGCATACGGGGGCACAGTCTGTGAAATTTGCGAATACGTTTTGGGGATTTGACAAACACTGCTTTTGTATGCGCTATTAAAGCGTTTACCTCAGGATAACATTTTCTAATACTATCTGCCACATGACTGAAAGCATGAATTTTACACCAAATATATAACAAGTTAACACAATGTTTTTTTAGAAACCGGCCTACAGAAAACATGTTTGCGGCACCATCATTCATAAACATCAACAGTTGGTTTGTACGTACCATTACATTAACCACAGAATGTTTTTTACGATCTGTTGTTTCGTCCACACATAACCACAGTTTTTTATCTTTCAACTCCGATTTAATTCTTCTTTCAATATGCTCACGAGCAGATGGCACCAATCTTTGTAACGATGCCCGACTTGGTAATTTGCAGTCCGAATATTTATTCCAAAAGAAGACATATGTTTCCTTGTCTAGTAAATGAAACGGTAGATTAGATGCAATAAAGGTAACACATAAATTAAATTTGTCATAGTGTCGTGTGCAATTTTTTTTGAAGAATGCTGTTTACTATTTACGTGACGTAGACAATCCCTTTTGGACCAACACATTAAAGGGATATTACAAACTACACATTGAATTTTAACGCCATCATAATTTAGGTCAGGCATTTCTGCTATAAATTCTGTAACATTGTCCAACATTGGTCGTTTTCGCGACGTAGGCAACATTTTTAAAACAAACGTTGAACTACGAAATAGTATTTACGGCAGCGTACATGTATACACAACAGATCTAATTGAGACTCGCAGTTATACTGCGTGTTGTATCGAACCTCCGCCACTGCCCGTTGGCGCTAGTGAGCAACTCTATTGATGATGATATACATAGATGCCCCCTCCTATTCAATAGGCAAACACTTCAGCAGGTATATGGCAAACCAAACAGGTATTCACGGTAAGTTGTTTGTAAACAAAACGTGTGCAACAAAATGCGACTTTTATATGCTGGAAGAGATCCCACGAAAAATTTGTACGTATAGATATTTAACATAGGGACAAAAACTGTCCATTTGTAATCTTATCTTTCACATAGATAATACGTTATTCCTCACAATATAACTTTTAGAAACAGGTTAATTTAAACGTGACCGATTTTTGAACGGTATACGTGGGTGTGGCGATGTAATATTACTCAGTAACTAATTGCAATTATTAAAACTACTAACAAGGTCTATTATAATCCAATTATATCTATTATAACAGCAAATATACTTAGTATCCATCATCTCCTTGCGTAGTCGAGAATAGTTTACAAATAGTTATAAGTAGCGCATATGTATTTACATGTTGAACAAAAATCAGAACAAGTAAGTATTAATTAGACTACCATATAGGCACTGTAGGCAAGAAATTATTTATATTACGTATACTTCGTGTTTCTCATTTTTTAGTATTGTTGACGACATTTATTTTACCTCATTGGACACTTGATTTTATTTGGCGCCAAAAAACAATATTCGAGAAGCAAATATGTAAGATTAAAATGAATTAGTTTAATTAAATACGCTAGCATTTTATTCATTTAAATATTTCTCACCGCAAAAGCATAAATGATGGAAATCCACATAAAATAATTAATTAATTGAAAAAAATTAAAACAAGCATCTCTTGTGAAACTATGGCAGATTTTTATATAATATTGCCAGGTATTAATGTAGTATGTTGTAAGCTGTTTTTTATTTTTTAAATTATGACGAGCTGCTTATAAAATGTTAGAAGAAATGATACAAATCTTATACATTTATATTGCAATTTTAAACTGTAAATTAAAATGATCTAGTTGTATTTTATACCTGTAGTTACAGCCAAACATATACGGCACTTTAAAAGATGCCGGTAATAACATTTGAGAAAAATAATACTTATAAACATTGTGTAGTTTTAGAGTATGACCACGATGTTTCCAATTATTTCGTAAAGAAAACCTGACTAGGAATTACTTCGTGTAGTAAAGTATCACATCTTCTAGACGTACTTTGAAGTCTTCGTAAGTATATTGTTGTAAGTTAACTATTAATGTTCTAAGAAAAAGTTTTATATTGGACAAACGCTTACTAAATAATATTTAACACTAAAACAAGGATTGCTTTCTGCCACTTTATAGTTATTCTAAAAAATGTATGGCATTTACTGTATACTGTTATGAACCTATGTATTCACATATAATTCTTGTTTGAAACGAAAATGAGCTAATTTCTTAGTCTAAACGATTAGTATGAGGCTCACTAAAAATCGAATTATGCTTCATTTTATTCACATAAATAACGAATTTTTTATTATCGAAGATTTTAGCAGTTCAGATGGAGCAACAGAGATTAGTCGAAAAGCGGCTTAGCATAGCATATTCTCTTTGTATAATTCTTGGTGCCACTGCCGCGATTACTATTGGTGTAGCATGGGGACACTGGATGGAAACGTTAGACCATTGCGGTAATTTGGGCGGTAGACGAAACTGCAGCTGTATATTATATGGGCAAAACACCTTAACTTATTTTCAAGGTAAGAATATCAATTTATTAGAAAAATATAGATTTTCGTGAAAGATGGAGATGTTAATCTGATTTGGCGAACAACAAATTACAAAAAATATAAGGACAGAACAATTCCTATAAAAAATGCTTGAATAAATTATTGTTCAATTTCATTGCTCAATATGGACGATCGATTTCTATTTGATATACGCAATTATTTCCTTATCCATTGATCATACTTTATGAATTTTTGACTGTCATAGGCTATATCAATAATTTTTTGAAACTATTGTGAAACAATATCTGCAACATGGACCAACCATCGATCGTAATAATGGGGCGGAGCAAAAGTTTTTTCGTTTTTTGGGTTGATAAATTTTGGATTTATAAAACTGTAAAACATAAAAGTAAAATACTCGTCATTATTAATGCTATATTAAACATTATTGTTGCAAGTGCATATAACTAAATTATCTTCAGATTTTATTGATACATTGTGCATTTTTTGTTGAGCCAAAATATCCAATATAAATAAAGAGATTTTGGTGAAATTAAGCAAAAGCGTTGTTGACGCCGCTTGTATACTCCGAGAAGTTGAAGATCTTATCTCAGATCGGACCGCGCAAAAATGGTATGAAAAATTCAGGAATGGTCAAACAGATCTTCAAGTGGAACGACCTTACGGAAGGCTTTCTATCGTTGATCAAGAGGTTCTTCGTCAAAGAATTGAGGCCAGCTTGGCTCTTCGCGGTGGATAATAGGTCGCCATCTTAACAAACTGGGAAAGGTAAAGAAACGATGCAAAGAAATTACCCATAAACTGATTGCAAAACAGACACAGCGTAAAGTGCAAATCTGTAATCTGTAAACTTCTTGCCAATTCACAGGATCTCCATTTCTATCGACGAATTGTAACGTGTGACGAAAAGTGGATCGACCTTCGTAATCCAGACAAAGCAAATCAGTGGTTAACTCACATTATCACATCCTTGTTAAAAGTTTTATTCCAAAGATTCATATAATTTTTTTTAAAGGGACTAATTAATGGCAGTAGATTATACATCAACGGCATATAATAGTTATATTAGTTTGAAGTGTTTAACCAGTTATATATACATACGAGGGGAACCCTAAAAATTTCCGGAAATTACCACTAGATGGAATTTGCCGTATGTTTCAATATGATTTTCTTAAAATTTTACATTTAGTGTGATAAACACCATTGACAGAAAAACAATCGGCTGAGTAGTTTCATTTTAATAGCGTTTCAAAGAAATCAATTTAGTGAAAAAATGGAAATTTCTCGTGAACATTTTCGTGCGATGATTTTTTACGATTTTAAATATGGCCTAATTCAACAACATTCTGCTTTTGGTGATGAAGCACCATCCAAAACCACAGTTTATGACTAGTTTGCAGAATTTAAGCGCGGACGTACTAGTCTCAGTGACGAATGTCGTGAAAGTCGTCCATCAACTGCTGTTGTTTCGGCAAACATCGATGCTGTGCGAGAAATGATTGAAGCGTCTCGATGTGTGATATATCAAGAGATAGAGGCATCCTTGGGCATTGGTAAAAGTCGAATACAAACGATTTTATACGAGCATTTAGTAGTGAAGAAACTTTGTAGTCGTTGGATTCCACACAATTTGACCGAAGCTCAAAAAATGGCTCGTGTGAGTTGGTGCAAAAAATGTTTAAAAAATTCAATCGCGGTGCTTCTGCAAACGTATACAGTATAGTAACACGTGACGAAACTTGGATATATTCATACGAACCAGAAAAACAACAATCGACTGTTTGGGTGTTCCAAAATGAACCAAACCTAACAAAAGTTGTTCGTTCAGGAAGCACTTAAAAAAATGATTGTTTTTTTCTTCTGTAAAACTGGGCCAGTTCCTACCGTTGCTCTTGAGGATCGAAAAACAGTAAACGCTGATTGGTATACAACAATTTGTTTGCTTGAAGTCTTCGCTGAAATCAGACAACGCCAACTCTCAGACAGCACATCGAAAAATCGATTATCTAAAGGAGAATAGCATTGAATTCATGACTCATTTTCCGTCATTTGTCAAAAACAAAGTGCGTGGTGAGCGTTTTACAACAACGGAAAAGGCCGTTGAAGCATTTAAAAGGCATGTTTCTGAGATACCCACTTCAGAGTGAAATAAATGTTTCGAAAACTGGTCTCTTCGGATGCAAAAATGTTTAAAACTTAAAGGCGAATATTTTAAGAAACAATAAAGTGTTTTTTTTCTATAAAATATGTTTTCCCCTCGTACTTGGCAGAAAAGATGACTACAGCAAATGCGCTACTTTCCAAAGTTTATTCAAGAACTCAGGAAATTACTGATTTTCTCAGAAAACTAAATTTAAAAACAACGTGTTCGTAATAGTGAAGAAAGTACGAATGAACAATATCGCAAAACCAATATACGAGTATGTATGCAAACATTTCAATTATAGTTCAGAATATAGACGAGAAACTGTTATCTGCAATATTTTATATTACTTATAACCATAAATAATATAAAATAATATCGGAATCATAACATCGGAATCACGGTAAGGATAAGTCATAGCAACCCATACACTGTTAATGTTCGCTCGCAGGGGAGTACTTAAGTTTAACGGATGGAAAGTGCTGTAAAACTGAAATATGTATGTAAACGCTTAAGAATTTGAAGCATAATAGGAAGTACTGCAATTGAAATCAGTGGTTCTTATATTTGAAAAAAATGCGAAATTAATCGGTGCTAGAATGGTACGTTTTAAATTTTCTGGTGTAGTGGGCCCTGTTTGAAATTTAGTACATCCTGAAATATAGCAAAGTTTTTCTGAACTTCTCAACTAGTGGTTATAGCATCGGTAAAGGGCGGAAATAAATTGATATCTTTTGAATCATCATCTGAGTTTTAAATGTCATTTGTACATAATTTTATAATATATTTAAATTTAAGATGGGATTTCTATTAAATATTGCAGAGATTTCTGGTTTCATCGGAGAAGTTAATTTATAATATGTACAGAGGTATTCTGTATCAGCGGTAATTAAATGTTCTATAGTCCTTTTCTTTCCACTTATATGCTCCGTAATCAATAAATCTTTTATGCATATGTATGTGCAAATAAATAAAAATAATAAACATATATATAACTATCAAAGGCTCCAAACAGTTATGAAAAGAAAAATCGACCGTGAATGTGTGCATTTTACACCGTAAACTTAAAATAAACAAAATAAAAAGCTGGCGTAAACAATAAAAAGTTTAAAATTTTATAAAAAAAATTAAATCTTTTAATCGGAACCCTACTTTTAGTTTTTTTAGAGTAGGTGCAAATGCATTACGGAATGATCCTTGTTCGGATATAAATTTTTTTCTCCGGCAAAAAGGATCAAGAATTTGGTTATGTATTTTAGTGTTAGAAACTCAAATTGTTCGGAAGTATAATTTAAGAAATAAAACTCTAAATCTCAAAAAAATGGCTTAAGAATATATTTCTATATGACAAGTATAACGTAAGAACTTCTATAGTAGTAAGCTGGCGTTGCTGCACTGTCTCCCGCCTGCGAAAGCACAAGCCGACCACGTCTCTCTCCGTTGCCGAAGAACATCAGCGTTAGCATTTTCTTTCAGTCGAACATGCTACATGCCCCAACGTCCTCGCAGGGCTTGATCTTTGTACCTAAGCATTAAACAACGAAAATTGGAAATAATATATTCCTACATGTACGCTGACAGAAACACATTCCATAGATTAAATTCTCACAAGAAGAAGAATCACTGGAAGTGCTTTCTATGGCTGAAAATAATTTTAATTTATCCACAGCGTATCCGCCTTTGTACGGTTTTTGTGAACGTTTCTCACCTGGTATATCTTCTCTGATATACCTATCATTCTGTAAAGTTTTGGTCACCACGCAGGGACCAGCATACTTAGGCAGCAACTTTTTGCTTTTGCCATCATTCGTGTTTGTTACTTGTCGTACAAGCACTTGCTGACCTACGTCGAACGCGGGTGGCTTGGAACGTTTCTTATCATATCTTTCCTTCATCTCTTTTCTTAATTTCGGTCAACTTTCGAGACCTCATTGCTCAAATATGCATCAGCCACACCTCGTGGTCTGTGTCCAAGAAGCAGTTCGTAAGGAGTCTTTCCTGTGATTGAATTTACCGTTGAATTCAGACCAAATCGCACTTTACTTACACACTGGTCCCATCGTTCTTCGTCTGTTATCGTTGCAGACAAGGACGACAAAATCGTTCTATTGTAACGTTCCACCTGCCTGTTGGCTCGTGGTGTGGCAATTACAACAAGAACCACTTTGATTCCCAACGTTTTGCAAAAATCACCAAACGCTTTGCTCATGAAAGCCGTGCCTCTATCGGTTATGATTCTCCTTGGTACGCCGAAAGTGTCAATAATACTTTCTAGAAAATTTAGAACAGGACTTACCTTAGTACTAGATACGGCTTCCATGAAATAAAACTTGGTAAACCCGTGTATCGCCACTACCAAATAGCAATTCTTCCTCTTGCTCTTCACAAAAGGACCTAAATGATCTACGTGTAACGTATCCATCGGCATAGAAACTTTTTCTATGGGATTCAAAATACCAGGACGTTTCCCAGTGGGTTCCTCATTATATAAGCAACTCAAACATCTCGTTATATACTTTTGGACATACCTTCGCATGCCAGAGAACCAGTAGTTCTCAGAGATAGAGTTGAGTGTTTTCTCTAACCCAAGATGACCTTTATCATCATGATCATACATAACAATTTGCTTCCTTGCACTTCGTGGTACCACCCACTTTAAACAATCTTTGGTTTTTCTAAACAGTCGACCATCAGAAATTTCGTATTCCTCGTGAATACATTTTTCCTTTCGATCTACAAGCTCCCTTTCCGACACTTCCAGTATGTATTTCAGTCTATCATCAGAACGATGAGCTGCCAATATCCAGTGATCCTCGTTTATATTTACATACACTTTCCTGGCGTTCAACAACTTCTGGATTTCGACTCAAAGCGTCAACGTGCGACATCGTTGTATCTGGTCTATATTCTATAGAATAATCGAATTCAAGAGTTGCTAACCACCAGCGTGCAATACGAGATCTCTCTTTGACAGTGTTGTACGCAGTGCATTACAGTCTGTTACTACTTTAAATTTCGTTCCTAAAATATATACATGAAACTGTTTTCTACTGCATACAACTGCCAACGTCTCCAACTCGTAAGAGTGGTAACGTTGTTCTTCCTTCGTTGTCTGACGACTATAATACATTACTGGCCTTAGCGTCGCATCTTGTTGCACTTGCATCAAAATACTACCGATGCCCCACTTTGACGCACCAATATGCAATTCTATTTCGGCCTGAGGATAATATATTGCTAAACCGGGCTTTTCAGCTAAACACTCTTTTAGTGCCTCAAAAGCTTCTTGCTGTGACTCTGTCCATACAAAAGTCACATCCTTCTTAGTAAGCATCGTCAATGTCTTCGCCAACGTTGCGAAGTGCTTTATGAATTTTCTAAAATAGCTAGTTAAGCCAATGAACTGCCGCACTTCATGGACGTTCCTGGGTACGGGAAAGTTCATTACTGCTGCGGTTTTCCTCTCTCCAGGTCGTATACCTGCTGCACTTACCTCGTGCCCCAAATACTCTATTGCATTCCAAAAAAATAGCATTTTGTCAATTCAAAGTCACGTTATACTTTCTGAACTTACTGAGAACTTTTCTCAGAGTTTCTAAACCTGGTGAAATTGATTTAGAAGGAATAAAAACATCGTCCATATAGGTCATAGCTTCTGTGTATCTCAGAGAACTTAATACTTTATTAATAGTTCTTTGAAATATTGCCGGTGCACGCACCAGACCGAATGGCATTCTTAGATATTCGTAGTTACCATCAGGGGTCACAAATGCAGTTTTTTCAATTGAATCTTCTGCCATCGGTATCTGATGGTACCCAGAAGGTAAGTCCAAACCTGTATAATAGCAAGAATTCTTGAATCTGTCTAAATGATCATCAGCTCTTAGTAACGAATATTTGTCTTTCATAGTTTTGACGTTTAATGCTTTATAATCTACACACATTCGCATTTCTCCGGTTTTCTTTTTGACTAATATTATAGGACTTGAATAAGGAGATCTGAGTCAGGAACTATGTTATTATCTAAAAAATCTTGAACAATATTACGTACAACTTCGCGCTTAGAAAATGATAATCTATACGGTCTATAAGTTACTGGTTTTGCATCCAAAAGCTTAATGGGCATTTCTGTATCTTTGGCCTTACCTAGTTCTTTAGTATTTGCCCTTTTAAAAGAGCCAGAAGGTTTTTCCTGTCTTTCAAGCCGAATTTTGAATCTACTTGAGGATTGATATCCTCCAAAGTGAAATCATTACTATGTACAGTAATACTTAAGGCACTTACCTGTGATTCGGTATCTACCGTTTCTAAATAGCATGGTTCTGCTCTGGCCATCAGTTGGTTCGGCTTTATAACCAGCGGGTTGCATGATAGATTGGCTATAGCTATTACTCCTTCGTAGATGTTACCGTCTCTTCCAAGTGGTGCTCTAGCCCTGGTCTTTGTCGATACTGCCCTTTGATGAACATTTCGCCCTTATAGTCGGATGTCGCCTCGATGTGGCCCATGTAACTTGGAGGAATTACCGTTTCCTTAACGTCCCTTAAAGGAATCTTCTTTGGAAGTAGTTGTTCCATTTCGGGAAGCTCCGCCAAGTCTTTATTGAAAATCCTAATATTTCCCTGCCGTATTACTATAGTCACATCGATGATTTATTACTCGTTGGCCTATGATTACTGGTACGCCTTGTATTTCATCACCAACAACGATGATGTTTGTCTCTATCTTAACTAAGTCGACTTCCACAAACCCCTTACATTGTCCAATTGTCCTAGTCTACTACATCCCGAGTCCACTATATCCCGAGATAACTGTATTACAAGGTTTTAGTTCTAGATTGAGATTAGCCGCCTCTTCTATTTCTAATAATGACACCTATGGCACCTGCGTAATTTGTTACTATTTACTTTGCAATCTACAAAATATTCTTTATTCAAATCATCATTGTAGGCAATTATTGATACTACAGCGAATATACGTGTACATTCCGAAGCATTATGTCCTAGTCTTTTACATTTAGTACATTCTTTTCTAGGCTTTTTGCATTTAATAGCTATATGTCCGGTTTCATGACAATTAAAACACTTAATCTTGTCATACGACTTTTCATGAGATTGATTTCGCACGTTACTTGATTTGCTACGCGTCGGAACAAATGGCTTACTAGTGTGTTCTTTGGATTGCAAATTGTCATTGGTATTTGGCAACGTTGATAAATATTCGGTGTATAGATCTTCTGGTAGACTTGATTTGCCAGCTTTTGCGCCCGTTTGAGCCGATACGCTTCCCATACCATCGATAACGCCTGAAACCGCATGTTTCCTTTCAATTTTGCAAGCCCGTATTAATTCAATTTTCGCAAAAAGATATTCGTCCCACGATTCTTTTGGTTGTGTTGTTCTAGCAATTAATTTCTTTAAAGATTGTGCAAAACCATAATTTTCTGGAAAAGTTGATATCAGAAGATGTTTCCACTCATCCCAGGTATGATCATACGATGTTAGATCGTTATGCCATGTTCGTGCTAAACCTTTAAGACGATTTTGGATATGATAGATTTTAGCGCGATCATCCCAATTATTTATTTCAGCCAATTGCTCTACTTTCGCGACTAAATGTCGAGAAGTCATGCCTGTATTTCCCGGCTCAAATTCAGGTGTACAGTCTGATCGTAAAGTATATCGAGTAGAATCCCGTATATTTATATTAATTGAATTATGATCTTTAGTCAATTGCTCGATTAGACGTTCTAATCGCTCTATGCGAGATTTTGCCGACGTTGACGGCATCGACGGAGTCGATGACGGTATATTTGTAATGCTACGTACGCATATTCCTTGTGACTGATTAGAAGTACGATGTTTTGCGCCAAAATCTCGTTCAACTTGCCGTCGCTCCTTTCTTTGTTTTGGATTTCGATCTTCTTCCGAAGACGTCGACGATGTTGACGAACATCGATTATGCCGACCCAATTTTATAGCAAGTTAATGCTTCTAACACAATTCAAAAGAAACACAAAACAACTTCACTTATCGTCAATCTGTTATTTCGGGAAAACGTGTGTGTATCCCGCCGCTGCACCGTTAGAAACTCAAATTGTTCGGAAGTATAATTTAAGAAATAAAACTCTAAATCATAAAACAATGGTTTAAGAATATATTTCTATATGGAAAGTATAACGTAAGAACTTCTGTAGTAATAAGCTGGCGTTGCTGGACTGACTCCCGTCCGCGATAGCACAAGCCGATTTATTTAAATGAATGTTTCGCTGGGGAGTGCGGTGTTCCCGAAAGCGTTGAAGTCGGACGCTGTCGTTCCTGTTCTTAAAAGGTGCAATAACATGGATGTGTTAACCTTGCTTGCTATTTTATTTGTAAATCGGTTTGTTATGTTTTCAAGATTGGGAGATCGGTACAATCGGCACGGGGCTGAAGATGAAGACCCACGTGTGTTCGAAACGGCTATTCCAAGTTAATTAATAATTTGTGTGGTGTGGAGTGTTCCGAGAATTGTTTGTGATAATGTAGTAATTGTTTGTAATAATGTAAATGTTTTTCTGGATTTTTGAGAAGAAGATCTTTTTAATATTACCGTTCGAGCTGTTTAATCAATTTACAACTTTGTTAAAAGTTACAACATCGCAAGTGTGTGGATTGGTGCTAAAGTCTACTTAGGCGGTCTTTACTCGCATGTCATAAATTCATGTGATAATAACCCTTTAAACGTTGTTTATGACTTTATGACTTATTGCGTATAATTATACGAAGGTTGGGCCCTGTTTTCCCTGAAAATAAATAAAATGTATGGAACTAAACTGTTATACACATACACAACTCTATGTAAAACAGAATTTAATGTTTTTCAAATTATATTGTTTGTTTACTTATTTGTAACCAATATTTTTCCACGTTAGCGAATTATACATACCCCAAAGTATTTAATTTGACTAAAAACCATGGATTAGATCAGTAAGCTCTATTACAATGATTTTAGAAGTTTGGTGTACTTTGCATTATTATTATTATTCTGTCTATTTACCGGTTTCATAAATGAAATTACTACTAAGAGCTGATTTTTGTGGTACATAAAAGTAAGAGACTGGAATCTTTTTTTATCGATCTCGGCAAAACATATCATAAAAAGGGATGGTTCCCTTTAAATTCCCTTCTGTCGGTGTCTGCAAAATATATAATAAAGTAAGGACCGCCATACGTCTCTTTTGTTTTCAATATCATTAGCTAAATATGCGAATAAAGTTCATTTATATCCCAATTACTTCGGATATTTGGCTTTCTACAGCAATTTAAAATCAAAAACAAACTTTAGGGATTCTTCATTAGACATTCATAAATATATTCTTTATATCAACAAATTCGTTTATTGTGTATAGTATATATATGAAAGTATGTCTTCGTCGATATAATAAACAGCCATTTATTAACGTGATAAACTTATTCGTTAGGCCAATTTTGATAAGAAAATTGTTACATTAATGTCCTTTTTTATTCGTTCAGTGTAACCGTGTAATAAGTGAATCCAACTACAAGTTTAGAAAGTTGACTAAGGAACTGTTCTGTAACAACATATGTGATTTCATAAATGAGTTTTTATTAGATGAACTAGTGATAGTACCTGTTTACATATTCTTAATATTATTTATTTCTACATATACGAGGGAGATTCGTAAAGTAAGTTCCGCTTGGTTATTAAAAAAAACACCAATACATGAAGAGGTTTTTATTATATACAACTTAAAGCTACTACTTTCAGCTATTTTTCTATATAGTTGCCATTAAGATTGAGACATTTGTCATAGCGACGAACCAGTCTTTTAGTGCCCTCTTCATAGAACTCTGCTGCCTGTGAATTAAGCCATGCTGTAACACTGTCCTGCAGCTCTTCATCGCTCCAAACCGTTGTGATCCTGTTGTGAACTGTACGTGAAATTTGAGGGAAAAAGGCACTCAGTACTGTGATTGTGAATTGCCGATTTTCACGAATTTTCTCTTTCACATTACCCAAAAGTTCGTCCGTCACAACAGTTAGTCTGCCACTGGACATTAGTTCGTCCTTCAAGAAACATACGGCACCATCTTCTAACCACACTGTCACTCACATTTTCACCATAAACGGAACAAAGTTCACGATGTATCTCAGCAGCCTTAATGTTTTTTGCACACAGAAATCAGATAACAGCACGCAGTTCACAGTCGGCGGAGTTTTCAATTGCAGCAGCCATTTTAAACGACCAAAATAGCACGAAAGACTGTCCGAACGATTATCTCACTGGCACTGCCAGATTCACATTGAACCAGACTACATACCACAGCGCTGCGATCGCGCCGGTATCCTCGCTCCTCTGCTCACTAGGCGAAAACGGAACTTACTTTACGAATCGCCCTCGTATTATATGCATGACTTGTCACGTCCTTGAGGGCTTCAGTGATCAATAAAAATTATTATTATTACTTATAATAATGGAAAATTAAATATCTCAAGGTTGATAGTTACTGTTATTGCTACTCTAATTCATATCCAATACGACTCTGCTAAAAATTGCATAACTCTTGTATTGTACTATTTGTTTAGGTGGTGGCGTACCAGCGTGTGCTTGGGTAACATTTGGCCCAATAGCCTACATGCTGTTTAGTGCCGGATTGGCATGCTTCCATGGCTTTAGAGTAGTTTTTGGATCGAAGGGAACGAAGCGGAGAACTATAACAACAAAAAACGAGTAAGTAACATATTTTGTTTTCTACACCACTAAATAACCGAGACGCTAAAAAAAATGAAAAAACAACGGGAACGAGTTTCTGATGTTACAACATTTGAAATAATGTCAAATTTTCGATACCCGAGTAACTTGAGTTAGCAGATATTAAAACGGTGTAGTAGCCCGAGTTAATTCGCGTCAGAATCTGTGATTTAACTTCTAATACGAGAAAAAGGAAGGCTTCAAATTTTACAATTAAGGTCTTTCTAAGAAGTGTTGAAAGTCTGCTTAGGGTATTTGTGAATCAAATCTAAGTTTCACCTCGACTTCAATCGGGGTTTAGGGCTGGTTATAGCAGCACTTAGGCTATTGCCCATGCAGCGGACGATATACATGCTAATGACGAAGGCAATGTTATAGTTCTGGTCTATCCGAAGTTTAGTAAAACCTTTAATACCATCCACCACGGAGTCGTATTAAATGCTTATACCCTCCCGCGGTGTTTTTGATTTCGTTATATTTAACTGGTCGTTTTCAACGTGTTTTATTAGAATCCAAACTCTCTTCCCTACTGAAAATATCTCACGGTGTACGTCAAAGCGCGACACTTAGTCCCCTGTTTTTCACCCTTTATACATCCAGTTTGCCGTCTAGGATCCAATATTATCAATATTACCTCTATACAGATGATACGCAGATATATTGTAATGTTATAATTTACAACATCGAACGTAGCTATCATTAGCGGCACGTACAGTGAGTTCAGTATGTCCACTCGTTCAACGTCAAAATCCCTCTGGCGGCTATTAGCTTTTTTTCAGTAACTCCAACACTTTTTATGGCCTTCTATCACTACAACAGGGGAATTATTTTAAGTCCAGTCAACGACGAACATGGGGAAACAGATAAGTAACTTTTCCTCTGTTAATTTTTTCAATTTTAATGAAATATTTTCCTACAACAAGTGACAGCATAAATTCAGTAAATTCTTTAGCATCATTTCGAAAATTAAATATGGTTCAACAAGAAATCGTTATGTTCGTCAGTAAATTTTACTAGTGTACAGTTGTTGTGGTGTTACATGTTATAGAGTAGCGTGGATTCAGTCTTCCAGTTGCGTCTCTGCATGGCATGCATTATACCACTTTTTAAAATAAGAATATTCATTGGAAATTCATTATCAAATTGTATTTCGAAAAAGAAAATTATCTAAATTAGCTGTGATCAAACAATCGCTAGCGCGATTAAAATAATCGAGTGGAGGGACGCAAATTAATTTTCCCACTTTGAGTCAAGATATTCATTGAGGTAACACGTGTTTGGCTATGTTCCCATTTTCTAAGTGTTTAACGTTTAAATCATACCATAAATACGAAGTAAAGGTGAAGTTTGGTGGTTGAAGAATAGGCAGGTTTCCAGTACGTAACATATAAACATAGAGTTTGTATGGGATCGTCATAATTCCAGGTTAGTTTTTTCTTTTCCAGTTTCAATACTCGTAAAATTTCATTAATAGATAGATAGTTTAATTTAAATTGCCGAAAGAGTATGTTGAAGACACTCCCTGACCTTCAGAACGCGCAATTAATTAATTTCGAAAAAGTAAATTTTTATTTAATAATTTACCACATTTAAAACATTACAATATATTTCTTTTATATCCGAAGATCTTTTACATACACAGCGCTTCATCAACGCAAACATTGAAAAGATTTGCAAATTAGCAATTTCAATCTAAAATTAATGCTACGACCCAGTTAATCGTTTTTGGCTCTAATTTGTTTGAATTCCAGTCGAATATAAAAATTTGAATTAACACCCAAATTATTGCTCCTAGTGGGACTACGAATGATCTTGGTATTCTTCTGAATATCTCTCCCAACTTATGGTGTAAACACCTCACGCTTAGTTCAAAAGGTCTTTATTGCTCTTCAATCTAAACATCAATGTGACTTCCTTAATTATTTTGGTTATATTATAAGTAAAATTGCCTTTATTTGCGCAGGAGTGCTGCACAATATGTCCCGCTGATTGTAGTGTTATCTTTCTTTAAAGTCTATAAGAAAAATATATACCGTACGAGCGAGCGTATTATGATTACACGATTTGACATGAACTCGGCGCATCTAAGCGTGTGCTGTGTTGAATGTCACTGTGGAATGTTATTTGCTTGACAAAATTGCATAAACGCAAATTCATTTATGCACCTTGCTCACGTTATGAACGACGTATTCGTTCACGTACATGTGTAAGCCACGACTTCGCTCTTGCATTTCCGAAAACACCTTGCTCACATTATAAACGGCATATTCGTTCAGGTATACGTGTAAGAGACGACTCTGATCTCGCATTTCCGAAAAATGCCGATTATGCTGGCTGATCATAGTACGCTCGCTCTTACGGTATATAAGAAAATCAGGATAGCCATTATTGAGGAAAATATTAAAAAGTTTTGATTCAAATTTATAATAATCAACCTGTATATTTCCTTTTTAAATTTCGCAGGCATGCGTCTTCAACAAGTGCCATCGTTGTGCCTTGTGTTTTTTTTTAAATTGATACAGGTATCGATTTTCTCATGGATCAGCCATAGCTCCTAAGATGTACATCGTTAAATCTTTAAGTTCATAAGTTTGGCTACCTACTTTAATTCGTTGTAGGTTATATTTAATTATTACTATTTCTTTTAATTTATATCTGTAAATTTGAATTCATACTACGACCCTGATAAAGGCTTAAAATAAAAGCGAAATATTGGTGAAATTTAAAAGTTACATTTTTCTGAAACATCCGTTGTCATCCCAACAGTTTTAACCGCGTATAAGAAGAACGCCCTCACAATCCCAAAAAATTGTAGCCTGTACCTTTTTTGGTGACTGATAAACACTCAATTTTCTTGACGGTGCTTCTTCTTTTCGTCTCTATTCCATCGACTCCCTTTTGGACAAAGGATACATAGTAGAAAACCATAGTTTCAATACCTGTGACTATTGTTTTCAACACGTTGGCAGAGTCTATAGAGTCCAAAAGGGATTGAGCACATTCAACACGATACTGGCGCTGAACTGCTGGGAGATGTTTGAGTACTCACCTTGCACTAACTTTATTCATATCTAAATGATCGTGGACAATTCGACGAACACTTGGATCAGAAAGTCCTGACATTTTGATATTTCTTGCATTTTCAAGCGTTGATCTCCTAATACAAGATCCTCAATAAGGGTAATGTTGTCGGTCGTCACCACTTCCACCGTCTTTCCTGTTCTTGCGTCGTCTTCCATGCATTCCTACTCCATTCGAAACCATTTTGACCAATCCTTTACTACAGAATAAGACGGCGAATTTTCTCCATACACCCCATAGAGCCGATCATTGATGCTTTGAGCAGAAAAATTTCGAGGAATTTGATAACAACGCGATACTCAATTTTCGTGACATCTAACATCGTCATAAACGAGTGACAGTTATAGGAAAACTAATGGACATAAAATCCATTTTTTTTTTCCAAGGCTAATAAGACTTGAAGATTTGAAGTGTTAGTAAAATATTGACCCGTTGCGATACCTAGATGAATGTCAGGTTCGGAAATTTTGGCGCTTACCTCATTTATATATTTTGTATAATTGATATTTAGTTCATGTTGTTGTACTGTTCCTTGTAATTGCTACAGTTAATACACTGCTGTTATTATTATTATTATTAACTCAGAAATAGCCACTATATTAGATTTGGCTTATGTTTAAACTAAAAGCCACGTATCTTCTTTTTAAGCACGCCTTCTTGTTGTTTTTTACTATCTAGTTTCATTAAAAACTCCCTTTGGTGATATATCAGTGATTAATCAGTAATTAGTACTCACATCATCTTTGGAAGTAATTTTTCAACTTCCTTATTGATTTAAAAATCAGCTCCTTTTAATATGAAATAAAATCAATTTGCAAAGAAAACTAATTGAATTAGTATTCATCGAAAAGTAATACTTTTAATCTTTGTAATTCTTATTATTTCTAAACGAATGTGTATTATGTGTTACTTTATTAAAGCAAAGTGATTTTTATCAACCAGCAATCATTTAGTATCCGTAAGTACCATAGACATCTTGTAAATACTTTCTGCTGTTACTTTTAATATAACACAAGAAGTATTGTGTTTTGCCATCCTTCTTCCTACGTGGTCGATAAATGAACATTGTGATGAATGGGATTGGCATTTTAAAAATTTCGCGGATGATTTAAGTTAGTAGTTCCAGTAATAAAGACATATTCGTCTGTATTACGTTAAGAAATTGGGGAATATGTCCTTTATTGCCGGAACTACCAACTTAAATCATCCGTGAATTTAAAAAATGCCAACTCTAGTGATGAATTGTTAATGAATTGTTATTTGTGGTAGATATTTAATCGACTAATTATTATTATTTATAATTGTACATGTATTTGGACGAAACTAAGGTTGAAATGATACAGCAATTTTATTTGAAATTTTGTTCAATTACAGAAACAGAACGTTTATTACACACATTTGAAAACGTCTCTTCGTGTTCAAAAATAATTTCGTTAAATACAACGTAAGAATATTAAACTATTTGAACAATAAAATCTTCACGTTTTTTGTCAAATATAACGGACAGTTAGAGAATTGAGTTGGAATAGGATCTTTTTTAAGCCTACGATTTTTTAAACTTACAGTTATAGTTTCACCGGTCCTTGAATCTGTAGCTGTTGAAAAATTAACAATTCTCTTTTACAAAGTATAACTGACAAACAAAACATACAAAACAGCCGATGCCACAGTTTTTAGGTTATCCCGTTTTTATCGTTTCAGAAAAGGTTTTATTGCTTATACAACACTAGAAAAACATTACAGGCATCACCAACAAAGTACGGAAGTATCACTACACAGTATTTTTTCAAATAAAACCAATATAATTTGGATAAATCAATTTAAAACGCAAGAAACGATCTGAACGTGTGAATGATCGACGACCTACTTCAAAATACGTCACAGCCTGCTAGCGTCAAAGCTCTAAGGCCTTGTGTATATCGTAGGTAACGCTCAACGCCAGCCCGAAGTATTGTCCTACCTTAAGCGAAGAGTAGATGTCGTCTAAGCTTCCTTCACCAAAGTTTGCTGCGCTCTAAAATGATGTCGGGTTGGCACTGAGCTTACTTATTTTTTGACACTAGCATGAGCAATTATTTCACGTTTGGAGAGACGTTTTTTTTTTTTATTTAAAAAAAGACGCGATCCTATCTAGGTACTCTAAAACTTTGTTCTTGCATCACATTCAAATATCTATCAGAAAATACGCAATTGCTTAGTCAACTATATTTTTCCCATGTTCTATATTCAAGTGACAATTTTTTTCAGAGTCGGTGAGACCGTAATTTTACAAACAATGGAAACGAATAATACAAGTCCGTTACCACGTGGGTTTTGGATTACCACTTCCGTAATAGCAGCAGTACTAATGGTGTACTCGCTAATACATTTTGCAATTTACATCGACGGGTTTCTGTCTACTTGTAGTGAATATCGAAAGACACTCGAGAAGGCTTTAAGATTAAGCGGCACAGTTATATCTGTAATACATAGGAGATTATCTTGCTCGGCGGTATTTGATTTTATGGACTACATTCATCCGAATAGAGCAGATACCTACCGTACCGGCCTTATAAATACAGCAGCCGCTTTAATTATTGGTATTATTTCTTCGTTCACTGCATGGATTCTGTTTTTGTTCGCTACAGTGCTGAATATACGATTAGCAAGGATTAAGCACAAATAAGAACAAGGTGTACTATATCCTCCATAATGATTACGTACAAATGCGAAAGTTGTTTCCAAACAGTTCCACATCCTTGCAATGTGTAATGGACAAAATTTGTTTTTATAAAATCAGTTATATATAGTATGTTGTCTTATATTAGTAGATATTTTTTTTGTAAGATATCTCTGTTCTAGTCAAAAATTGAATTCATGGTTTGAGTAAGGAAAACCTTATAGTATAGCATAGTGGATACATTTTGAAAGCAACTTTCTAATTAATTAGGAAACAAAATTAATAGTATATACCGTAAAACTTTCTCTTTTATACTTATATTTAGGAAACTGTTGTAATTATTTAATGTATTTATGTTCACAGCCATATTTATTTTTTTAATTATACAATGACTATACTTTTTATTGTAAAATAATGATAGCAAAGACTGTGGGATAGTATGGCAAATATTAAAATATCGACACACTCCTCACCACATAAGTTACGCTACGGTCAGGGAGGCTGCCGTGTACGTACAACCGATCACGGCCAAAGAGACAAAGCCTTGTTAATTAATGTGAATGGTCACAGTAGCAACGGGGTGTACAGTCGTACGTGGCCGAATTTGACCGACCACCGGCTGAAATCAAATGAGTTTGATTTTTCTGGCCGTATTTGCCAGTGCTGTGAATGTTTCTGTGTGTATATTTTGTTCTAGTTACATTTTTATTAATAAAATCTTTAAATTTGTAATTACTGCAGGCTGCAGTTGTTGATTTAGATAAATTGATAACGGTTTCTGACAAAAAACTTTGCACTTGGAAAATTTGTCTGTTTTCCGTCCCTAATCTCATATACTATGTACCAAAATGTTTCAGGCATCATCCTAAAGTATTCCAAATACTTACGAGGCTGTTCTAACAACTAGGGGAAAAGTATATGAAATTCGCCACTTTTCCCTTTTTCTGCAGAAATTTTGTTTACCCACATTTCTTTTTGGCTCACAAAGATTAGGATTTTTAATAGAAGATTGGTACCTTATAATAAATGCATATTATGCAAATCAATCTCCATTTTGTGCAAATTTGTATACTACACAAGATATTGGTGAAGCCGTCCTTCCTGTAATACTGTCAGGGTTGAACGCAGTGTGACCATACTATACCGAGTACGGAGCCAATCTGACCGTACCATTTTTGAACGGAACTATTGTTTCGAAAATTCGTCGTGGATTCCAATTGTCAACCGTACGACTGAATGTTCGGTGAGGGTTCACGAATGGAAATCCACGAATTCTCGAAACGATCGTTCCGGATTAATTAAATAACTTGTAGCGTGAGGAGTGTGCTGATACTTTAGTGTTTGCCATACTTTTTATTGTGTTAACGAATTTGGTCAACATATTAGGCATAAAATCGATAGAAATTAAATACGAATTATTTCACATACATAGTACCTGTATATTTGATCATGACACCAAACAAATGTTTACTATTATATCTTCGTTCATAATAAACCTATTATCTGTATGCTTCCATCTCAAAAGTATTTTGTTTCATGGAAATTTGTAACGTTTTTGCATATTGCAAAGTCATACAACATTCAACACATAAGCGAATTGGGCCTTTTCTACAAATTTGTTTTTCATTAATTGCGATAACCATATGTATTTTAAGTGAGTTTTAGATTTAAGTTTTAAAAATCTTTTTTTTTACAATTACTAGATTCGCATTGAACAAAATGTTTATTTTGTATTTTAGTATTAGATTATCAAACAAAATTTAATTTTTATATTCTACTTATAGGAAAGATAATATATTATATTAAAAACATTTTTTATTTAATAAAAAATTAAATTTATTTTTATATTTTTATTTACTTTTCACAGAAGAGTAAGTTGGGTAAATCATAATTGTTACAAAGTAAAGTAGCAAAGTATCTACTGTAACACACATACGAGGGATGATCGTAAAATAAGGTTCCCGAAGCACTACAGCAGCAATAAGACGTGTTAGGCGAAATCCGACAACATTGGCGTGTGCAGCAGCTCTCTCACTCTATATACGTACCACTCCCGTCCCGCTACGCCGCTCAGTGTTGGCTAAGCAGTCGTCCGAGATGGAACTCCCGATCGCCGCTACCGCCAGGTGCGAAATTCGCGCTGTGATACGTTTTTAAACGCGAAAGGGGTTTCACCTATAGACATTCATCGTCAATTAACCGAAGTTTATGAAGAAAAGTGTATAGCTGTTCAACACGTCCGCAAATGGTGTAGGGAATTCACTGGAGGTCGGACGGAAATTCACGATGAAGAGCGGAGCGGAAGACCATTAGTTTCAGAGGAAATCGTTGAAAAGGTCGAGAGCATGCTGCTTGAAGATCGGAAGGTCACCATTCGTCAACTCGCTTTCCGGATTCCTGAGATTTCCAATACCACAATTGAAAAGATTTTGACTGGCGGCAGAATTTTACGACATGGGGATACAGAAATTGGAGCACCGTCTGCAAAAATGCTTGGATAGAAATGGCAATTATGTCGAAAAATAGCTTAAGTTTTTACCTTTAAAACGAGGTGTAATGTTAAGGAAATAACGAATGCTGTCTATTTTTAAAAAATATGGGAACCTTACTTTACGATCATCCCTCGTACTTATTTTATATCAATTTCGATCCATCGTACGACACTACGATATTGGCCTTCAATTATACTTTCTTACTAACACATTTGGAATAATACCGTGATAGAACTTGGCTAACACATTAGAACCCCTATACACGTTGGTCCAGATTCGAACGGGGAATTGCTTTGTGAATGGCAACAGCGCATTCGAGTCTCACTGAGAGATCCCATCCAGTCGCAGTATACCATAAAGCGAGCACGCATATTATAAATACGCATGTCCGCTCAATCACATAATATAATTCAACGCCTTCTGACAAAATGTGTTAATGTAGAATTACTGCGTAATTTTTCTGTATTCTCAGATTATGTTAGAAAGTACAATTTCTTATATTCATTTTGTTGTTGTTATGTGATGTAAGAGAACGAAAAAGTAATTCTAAGTAGGAAAACAAACGATTCTTATAAAATTAAACTAAAGAGAAACAATTTCGATAATTCTACAAAATAAATCGAAATTCTAACAATGTTACTTTATTAAGGGGAAAACTCCTGGCAATTTTGAACTTTGTAACTTTTGTATCTATTGCGTTTCAAAATACGTTTCACAGTACTTCAACTAGCGCCGATTTAGTTTGCAATTTGCTGGCTAGAGCAAGGTTCGCCCATTTTAACCAACGAACAAACCCTGACTTCTCTCTCTATTTGTTGGCGTTTACAGCAATTACCGACCACGCAGCCAAATTTCCTAAACACTTTGACGATCCTTTTAATCGTCAAGTGCGAAGGAATAGGACGATCCACGTACTCTACGGCAAATAGATTGGTCGTGCTTTGGTAGGAATTTCCGGCAAGATACCATGTAATGATTTGTACCTTCTGATTGGTTGCATAAACTTACATAGCGTATCCGAAATCTACTTGTTAGAACCTTGCGAGCGCATAGATAAACAAAGAGTGCGTCAGATAGGCTTCTCAGAGCTACGGCAGTTGCGCGAAGCGAGGCTGGCCTGCGGGATAAATGTAAGTGTGCCAGATCGCGCTACGTACAATATATCTCGCACCCCGGTGAGACCTGGGCCAACGTGTATATAAATGAGTATTCAAAATTGCTTTTTTTAATAATAATCATATTTATAAAAATTTTATAATCTTAACAATATTGGAGATGATATTTGGTATGAATTAAGTTGTTGCCCAGTAGAATCTTAGATGTCAGTTAATAATTTGTTTTCATGTTTAGCAGATCATATTTAGAGTATCTTACTCTTTGGTTGATGGTTCTGTTTAGCGTAATTACTCTCTTAAGGCCGTTGGACACAGTGCATGATCCTGTACAGAATTTCATATTCTCCTTATGTATCCACACGATTTTATGTACCGTGATATACAGAAAATGTGTACATAAAAATGTATCTTTTTTTCATGTACATTTTTAAATAAGACGTGTTCTACTTCTACACGATTATGTTAAAAAAAAACGATTGACTGCTCTATCGTGATTTTTTGTTTATTCTTGACAGTTCGATTTTATACGAGAAAAGGATATGTTTTACGTGTCTATGCAGATGGATCGTCGCATCAAAGTAATAAATAGAAGTAGATAAATATGTAGCATTTATTTTTCATTCATTCACTCATACTGTTTGAGTTGGTCACCCGGTCACCAATAGTCCAGACACTTGAGCGTAATGCTTTGAGAAATTTGAGTACCTCCGAAGACTTCATCAGATCCTCCCCGAAATTTTTCTGCCTGAATGCTATTAGTCGGATAGTTTACTCGACCTATGTTATAAGATGCTTTTTCAGGAGGCAATGTCCAGTTACCAACCTGGTAGTGGCCTTGAATTCTTTTTTGCTGCGTCTAATTAGGTTGACAGAGAACTTAGCAACTCCATTCCCTGTTAGCGTTTTAGTATGAAGTTGACATTCAGTCAACCTCCATTTCTTTATATATTCTTATCTAATCAAGACCAGGTCTCCCTTCTAGCGTAATACCTTATGACTCCACATACGGGCTCTGGCCTTATGAAGTGTTTTTTTGAAACCCTCCGTGTCTAGTTCATCGGCTATTATATTGCCGTTAATATCCTCATGTCCTGACACTCAAATCAAAGATATCTTATTATCTTGTGCCAGTTCGTCGAGGGCCTGTTTACAATGTTTCGCTAGTTTCGACCTAGTAATAGGATTCATAACTGCCTTAATAGGCGCCCAGCTGTCAGACTGTCAGTCATTGTTTATTTTCTTCCTCGGTTAGGCTTAGATATAAATCATCTTCTACAAAGTGGCCATAGATTTCTTAGTAAAAGCTAAATGTGTGCTGTTTTGTTTGAAAAAATATGACTTTGCTATAAAACTTTTTTTCTTAACCAGTATGTTAAGATCATTTCAAATTGTAGTATTAGCAAAAGTGTATATTTTTTGTATTAAGAATTCTACTATATTGCCATTTATAGACACTATATCTAAGCATCTCGTACTGTTGCCTTGCCCTGCACCTACATTTTGTACCGATTGTTGCAGATTTATTAAAAAAAAAACATTTTACTTTTACATCGAGCGAATATCGCTGTAACAGAATCTTTTCATTTAGAGTGTTTTTCATGAGTTTGTACAATACACATAATTTTAAGCGCTTTGGAATATGATCGGGTCCCACTGTGCGACGGTACAACTTAGGCTACGGTAAAAGTGGTCTGTAGTTAGTAGTATTTTTGCTCTGCCATGACAGTATTACAGGAAGAACGGTTTCACAAATATTTTGTGTAGTATACAAATTTCCAGAAAATAGAGATTTGCAGAGAGAGAAAAGCGGCGAATTTCATATGCTTTTTCCCTAATTGCTAGAACAGCCTCGCAAGTATTTGGAATACTTTAGGATGATGTCCGAAACATTTTAGTACATAGTAATGAGATTAGGGACGATATAGAAAAACAGTCAAATTTTCGCAAGTGCAAAGTTTTTCTCAGAAACTAATGATATCAATTTATCCAAATTAACCATTGCAGCCCGCAATAGTTAAAATAATAAAAATTTTATTAATAAACATTCACAGCACTGGCAAATACGGCCGAAAAACTCAAACTCAAACTCATTTGATTTCAGCAGGTGGTCGGTAAAATTCGGCCACGTACGCCAGTACACCGTTGCTACTGTGACCATTCACATTAATTAACAAGGGTTTGTTTCTTTGGCCGTGATCGGCCGTAGACGGCAGAGTAAAAATACTGCCGAGTACGGAGAAAATTTGACCGTAGCTTAAGGCTACTTTACCCGATATTATATTTCACAAATTGAATAAATACGAGGGAAAGTCAGTAAGTAGGTCACAAAAAGCTATTATAAAAGTAATAAGAGAAATAGTTAGCCAAAAACAAGGTTTATTTTTCAACATAGTCTCCATCTGACTTTGAAGATACTCTCTGACTGACTTTGAAGATACTCTCTTCGATATATTTAGTAAATATGATGTTATATGTATGGGAGATTTTAATATTAACCTACTTGATTCAAACAGTGATTCTGCTATTCAATTTACCCGATTTTTGGAGTCCTTAGGACTTGCGCAAATTATTGATGAACCGACTAGATACGAGCGGTGTATTTCTCTATTAGATTTTATCATTACCAATATGAAATACGGTGAATCCGGTACGTTGGATTTGGGAGTCTCCGACCATTTGCTGGTATATGCTGCCTGCTTAATTAATGAAGCTAAACAAGTTGATCCTGTTGCTAGAAATTTTCGTTCATACAAATATTTTGACAACACATTCTTTCAGGGTGACTTGATAAATTTTAATTGGGGTTTATTATATGATCTTCACGATGTAAATGACATGCTAACTGTTCTTACTCGCAATATTAAATACATATTTGATTGTCATGCAACAATCGTTTCAATAAAGTTTAAAAAACCTCCTGCTCCGTGGTTAACTGATAACATCAAATTACTTATGTCCTTGAGGGATCAGGCTTTTAAGAACTTCAGGAAAAAGCGCGACGAGCCAACGTTTGATTACTATAAACAACTCAGAAATTACACAAATTTAGCTATCAGAAATGAAAAGAAAGCTTATTTAAATTATACGGATTCGACTTAAGAGATATGAATTTACTTTCTAACAAAGATATCAATTTACCTGAGCATTTGTGTGATCCTGAGGCTGTTAATTCTTATTTTGTTGACAGTGTGACGTCCCAACCTGTAGACATTAACTTGCTAGTATATTACAACACTAATCTAGTTAAGGAATTTAAACATTTACTTTCTTTCCTTGATGTGACTGACGAGCAAGTTTTATCTATAATCAAAGATATAAAAACGAAATCATGTGGTTCCGACCAAATAGATACTAGAATGTTGTTGCTTTGCTGTCCGGTATTACTTCCGTATGTAACTTTTATTATAAATTACTGTTTGCGTATTGTCAAAGGTTATTGAAAGACTAGTTGCTATTCAAATACGTCAACATTTGGAGACTCACTCGGTCCTGCCTCCCTATCAATCTGGGTTCCGGTCTGGTTATAGTTGCGTCACAGCATTAATGCACATAACAGATGACATATTTAGTTCAATTGACAATAACAAAATAACAGTACTTGTTTGCCTTGACTATTCTAAAGCGTTCGATGTTATCAATCACGAATTACTGTTTAGTATTTTACACTATATTGGCTTAGATGCGAATTCTATTTCTTTCTTCAGAAATTACTTTAGTGGGCGACAACAGCAAATACGAATTAATAATAATTTCTCGCAGTTTAAACGTTTGGATGTTGGTGTTGCCCAAGGTAGTATTTTGGGTCCGCTAATATACTCTATCTACTCTTCATTTTTGTTAAGGGAACTAAAAGTTTGTAAGTATCATATGTATGCTGATGATGTGCAGCTTTATCACTCATTCGACGTTGACGGGTGATGCTAGTTTTGCACAAATAAATGAGGACCTTCAAAGAGTATTTGACATTTCTCTGGCACACGGACTTACCATTAACACTAGTAAAACAGCAGTCATCCTGTTTGGTCGACCTAAAGCGCGGGAAAGGGTTTTCAATAGGATTAATTTAACCATGAATGGGAAAAATCTGGATGTTGTTAAAGTTATCAAGAACTTGGGCCTCACAATTGATTGTGATTTAAGGTTTAGGCAGCATGTGGCGGGGGTTGTAGGGGCCTCATTCGGAAAACTTAAAGTGTTGTATTGTAGTAAGGATTCTCTGGCTGTGGAACTGCGTAAGACCCTTTGTGAGTCTCTTATTTTATCTAGATTTAATTATTGCGATGTTATTTATGGTCCCTGTTTAGACTCGGAGGATATTCGCAGAATACAAAAACTTCAGAATGCTTGTCTAAGGTTTATCTATGGCATCAGAAGAAGGCAGCATATCTCCCATACATTGGCTTGGGCGGGTTGGCTTAATATGGGGTTGCGAAGAAAACTGCACCTTGCTTGTTTTTGTTACAATTTAATGAAGTATAAGATACCCCCCTATCTGCATCGAAGGCTGACCTTTAGAACTGACGTTCATAATATTAACGTTAGATACAAGGGTACGCTTACACCTCCTTTATATAATACTGCTCTTTTCACGCGGTCTTTTTCCTATAACATTGCTATTCTTTACAATTCTATCCCTCCGAACTTCAAATCCTTGTCCGTTGCAGGATTTAAGCGTAAGTACAAGGAATATTTACTTCTTGGTCAGCAATGATTTTATTCTCACTAGACGTGCGTTATTTTGCTTTTTTCTTTCCCGGATGATTATTGGGGATGAGTGATCTTGCGGTGTTGCTTAGGCTCGGCATATTAGGACTATTGATTGGGGTTATACTTCATCGGATTGCGTTGTTGCAGACATGACATGATGTTTGTATTACTGTCTATTTATACCGATGAACTTATGTGCTATAATGATATATTCTGCACTTATGTCGATATTTTTTTTACAGTTGATGGATCAGAAGGAAGAGCATCGCTAAGATGATTCTGATCCCTTTAAGCAGAATTAATGTAGTAATATTTAGCGTTTTATGTATACTCCTGTATGATATTTTTTTTTTCTTTTCTGCTTAATAAAACATATTATTATTATTATTATTATTATTATTATTATCTACATTGATACACTTATCCCATCGCTTTATTAATGCCCCAATGCCTGCTGCATAAAAGTGTTTGGGCTGCCGTCTGAACCACGTGCGTACCTTTTGTTGAACATCATTATCACTCTCGAAATGTGTTCCGCCAAGATGCTTTTTTAATTGACCAAACAGATGATAGTCGCTTGTGGCTAGGTCGGGACTGTAAGCCGGATGTTGAAGAAGTTCCCACCCTAATTCTTCAATTCTCGCCTGTGTCAACTGGGCCGAATGCGGCCTGGCGTTATCGTGATGCAGCAATATTCCTCTCGTCAGTAGGCCTGGACGTTTTCGTCGAATTGCATCCAGAACCAACAACAAAACTCTACAGTATGATTCAGCAGTCACGTTCTTATTTCTATTCTGGAAATGGGCTAGGAGTACTCCTTCAGAATCCCAGAACGCGGTAAGCATAACCTTACCAGCTGAGGGCACAAGCTTGAATTTCTTTGTTGACGGTGAAGAAGGACGTTTCCATTGCATTGAAGCACGCTTTGTTTCGGTTGGTAGTGGTGCACCCATGATTCATCACCAGTAAAAATCCTGTTAAGCATGTCCTTCCCTTCCTCTGCGTACCTAGAGAGGTGTTGCAAGGATAAGCCCATTCGAATCCTTCTGCGTTCCTCGGTCAGTTGTCTAGGAACTCACCGTGAGCAAACTTTTCGGAAATTCAAATGATCGTGCATCAGTTCGTAGGCTAAACCATGAGAACTCCCTACTGGAGTTGCTATGCTGTCTATTGTTACCCGCCTGTCAGTTCGAATCATCTCTTCCACCCTTCGAGGTGTTGCATTTGTCGCAATCTGAACGGGGCGGCCATTTCGCTGACCGTCAACAACTTTTGAGCGCCCTTGTGAGAATTTCTCGACCCAGTTATATACGGCTTTACGCGACAAACACTTTTCACCGTAAACGGGAGACATTTCCTTATGGATATCTTTTGCAGGGTCGTTTTGCCCAGAAAAAACGCACAACAGCACGCTGCTCTTCCACAGTACACTCTTCGAGCTCGGCAGCCATTTTAACAACTGTCACTTGATTATCATTAAGCTGGATAGTGCTGGCCCCCCAATGACAGATACGGAAAATAACTCTCTGCTATTTTCAGCTTTCCCACAACAGTTTGTGACTTATTTAATGACTTTCCCTCGTACTTATACGATGTAATTATTCATTTAAAACAAGCTCTGGCAGTAGTGTCCTTTGAAGCAAATGATTAAAAAGTAAATAATAATGAAACCAACTACCATGTACGGACGCGCGTTTCGCCGCCTAACGGCTCACCAGCGTACCTGTGCGGAAGTTGGTAGATGTATTTGAAATTGTCGTATATATACGAAAATAGTGAATACTAGTATGGATAAGAGTATCTAATTAAAGATACTCTAATCAAATTTCGAAATTAATAGCTATATCGACCCCTACAAAAGTGAGCAACTCGTAATATTCCACATTTCTGTGAGGGTAGCAGCTCGACTGATGGCTTAACTTGCCAGAGGTAATTAAATAATAATTATTTAATGTTTAATTTAAAAAAATAGGGCCTATGAGGATCAGGAAATACCAGAAATAAAACTCCATTGTTCTCATAACATTTTTATTTCTATTTTACATAATATAGAAAAAAATTATATAAAAAGCGCAACATTATTTTTGCGCCAATGTAGTTACTAAGGAATGTAACAATAACGTAACACATTTACACAAGAAAAAGTATAAATATTTTTATACAGCGGCCATAATAAATACTTAATAATTAAAAAAAGCAAGTCTCCTTCGATACATTATTGTATATGTGTAGGTAGATTTTTTAATCTTATATGCTGAAATACTAATACACAATTCCGGGTAATGATATTTATATTACATTCTACGTTCTTTTAGAATTGGCAATTTTTTTAGAATAACATAATTAAATTTGTTTTCCATAGTACTTATAGATTCATTTGATGTATAGTGTAGCAAATAAATTATAATAACTCAGTTTTAGTATTTTACGTATCTGATGATAAATATTAGCACCTTGTAAATCCTTTGGTAAATAAGGTAGTAATGGATGTAATTAAAATTTTTTTTTAATTAATTTAGTACTGTGAGAAAGGTGTCAAACATGGTCCTTCATATTTTAGAATGAAACGACCCACACACCAATTTCTTTAAATGCACAATATTTTCCTTCCACTCAATTTCATGTGTATCATATCATGGCATCATTTTATAACTACGTTATCAAATTGCAAGGCACCTATTTTGTGTACAAATTGACTATATATATATATCTGTATAAATGCTGCTAACATACAAAAAATATTACAAGAAGGATAAATGTAAACGAATGTTTTCTATAAATACTGTCGATAAATTTAGGAGTTATTTAAAAAACTATTAGATTTAAGTATAAGTGCAGCTTTTGTAGAACAAATTAATAATAAATTTACCAAGATTTGATATTATAGATAGAAGGAACAAGTCCTTTATATTGTCAAGAAAATATTTTAATCTAATCGTAAAATCTCAACGCATTCTGTAGTTTTCTTTCGTTTATTCAAATTGGAAATCTTTTGTTTATTAAAATTTGGAACATGATTTTCAACTACACAATTATAGAAATAACTTATAACTGATTAATTATTAAAGTATATAGGTTAATAACAGAATCGAAAGGTTAGGACACATATTACCATATCATGTTAGGACCGTGCATTGGCTGAGTGGTGACCGGATTCCGGACTGTTTATCTAGAAACAAACCCCACATATATCCGAGAGTCGTCCGTGTTCCAGCTACTGCCATTGCCTGAGAAGCATTGGCATTCTCATATGTTGGCAGTCTGCCTTGAAAGACGTACGTGTTGATTGTAAATACAGGAAAGGATGTTTGCTAATTTTCGCAATACTGAATTAGGAATTATGGCATTTGCTTTATAGAAAGAAGTAAAAAAAGTGCAGACAGAAATAGGTAAAGAGAATACGGGTTTACAGTGACCGAAATCTTGTAGAAAATGAAATTAAATTCAGCGAATAATTTAGAATAACGCATCAGCTTCGAATTAAGCTAGATTCCCAATTGGAGAAGATAATACATTTTGGAAATTTTCAGTTACATCTTTTCTTTGCACTCTGTATTTCTGTATATTTCATTGGCTTGACCCTAGATCACAGAGAACTTTTAAAAGTTTTTCTGTATATCTATACCTATTTTTATTTTCTAGCTGAGACCGCACATGCACAAAAAGTAACCTAGGCAATTCCCATCAGGCCCTGACGCGGCGTGGTCATGTATAGACAAACGCATTTAATTTCACTGCGCAAATCATTCACCAGATGATGGCCGACACTCAGCCAGCGCATAATACTGCCACGGTGTGGTAATGTGAGTCCCGACTTTAACCTTCGTTCAGTAAGTGCAAGTTAAAAATACAACGTTAGAAAAAAATGGAAATCCACTTCTTTAACTGATTTTTTTACTTACCAGGAAAATACCTTGCGTAAAGTACTAATGAAATCAATCGATTATTTCTCAATTAATTCAGATAACAAATATTACATGGTTATAATGTATATCACAATATAAATTGGTAGTAGTTGCAACGAAACGGTAAATTTGGTTAACAAAAAAAAATAATAAACAAAAAATATAAACAATAAAATTAACAAACAACATTAATAAGAGATTATAAATACTATATTTAGAGCAACGTTAATATTCAATTAATTAGACTGTACAATATAGTACATAACCTGATTCAATTGATACGCCTTGTGTCGTTCATATTAATATTATCTCTTAACTAAACTAGTAATCTCAATGTTTTTATCGTTTCTAATAAGAATAAGCGTGTATTCTTACGGCAATTTTGGCAAATAACGGCGTTTCACATTGAACAAGGTTTACGTAAATAATAAGCAAAAATAATAAAAATATGTAAACGAAGTCTGAACTTGTGTATTGCTTCGATATGGTTAAATAAATATAAATACATTTTAAACTTCTCTCTCCAATCACATAATGTGAATAGTTCGCACAGGCGAAAACAGGGGTTGTCAATCAATGTGTGATGTATAGAAAGGATTTATAAGTAAGGGTGCCCAGGTGTTGTTTATGGTGTATATGTTCTACTTTCTAGATTTGTTTAAATTGGCCTCTACAGAATATACCATCGGATCTATTCTATATTTTAACAAGTCAATGTAATCAAAAGAATTATACTTATTTGTGAAATAATTAATAACATGGGCTTGTTTGCAAACATTTACAAACGAATCAACACTAGTTTATCTATACATACATACGATTGTTTCGTTTGCTAACAATGAAAATCAAAGAATTGCATTGGGGAACGACAAATTTTGTTGTTGCCGAGAATTTAAGAGCCGTTTTGGGTTAGTCAGTGTTTGTGATTTTGTACAAAATTTTTGTTTTAGCCAAATTGGTTCCGATTTTCAAAATAATCGAAATAGATAAAATTAAGCCTCTTTTTTATTAAAGTTACATTGTCATTGGTTTAAACCACTTTACCTTATAAACGACAACCTTCTTTGGCTTTTTTATCAAGTGCCCTCTTCAAAACAATAAGAGCACTAAGTATTTGTTTCATTTTGACAGATAAAGCTTAGTTTTCTGGATTTAAAAAAAGATTGTCTGTTTGACTGTAAAAAATGGGTTCTTCACGGAGGCAGAGTGTTAACACCCTGATGTTTTTTGTTGCATTTGTGGTAAATAGTGTTGCAACAGAAAGAAAAAATATAACTGATTTCGTAAAACAGGTGTTATTTTGGACATCAACTTGGACAGCAAAAGAAGATATGGGTACCTCATAAAGTTTGCAAAACTTGTGTATAATCAATATTAGTAGGAATGAGAGTATCTAATTATCCCGCCAGATGGCGAGATAAGCCACTAGTCGAGCTGCTACTTTCACAGAAAACGTGGAGCATTACGAATTGCTCACTTCTGTAGAGGTCGATGTAGCTATTAATTTCGACATTTTCAGTGATTATCTGATCTTTAATTAGATACTCTCATCCATACTAGTATTCACTATCTTCGTATATATGCGACAATTTCAAATACATCTACCAACTTTCACAGAGGTACGCTGATACTGCGAAACGCGCATCCGTACATGGTGGTTGTTGGTAGTTGGTTTCATTATTATTGTGTACAGTCACTTCGCAATTGGATGGCAAGAAAAGGACTTCATTTTGGCGTACCTATGGTGTGGAGTGAGCCGAAGGATCCTTTGGATGATTGCTACTTTTGCGCTATAAATATAAAAGGCATGAATAGGTGTAAGAAACGTAAATGGGTATTCACTTCTTTGCGTGAAGTTGAATGTGAGGCCGCTAAAATGTTAACTCCACTCAGTGCAAGCAACAGCTCAGATGAAAGTGAGTTGGAAGGAAGTTGCTCTGCTTCTCGAAAATTTTCTCAAGATGAACTAAGTGATTTAATTCGTGACTTGAATCTACCGAAAAAAGGTGCTGAGGTTTTAGCATTTAGGCTTCAAGAAAAACGCTATCTTGAACCGAATGTTGCCATAACATCTTGTAGAACTAGATAGCAAGCAATATTACCGTTCTTTAGCTAGGACAACGACCTTGTACATTGTAACAATATTTCCGAGCTTCTAATGATGGGCTTACCAGAATGTAAATCAGAAGACTGGAGACTCTTTCTGGATAGTTCTAAAAGGAGTTTCAAATGTGTATTACTATACAATGGAAATAATTTTGCGTCGATTCCGATTGCTCATTCAACAACCCTTAAGAAAGAGTATGGCAATATTAAATTAATCTTAGAAAAAATGTCTTATACTCAGCATCAATGGTCTGTTTTTGTCGATTTAAAAATGGTGTACTTTCTTCTTGGACTGTAAAATGGATATACTAAACCAATGTATATCTGTTTATGGGATAGCCGTGCAAAAGAAAAGCACCGGCAACAAACTGTATGGCTTCTAAGAAAAGACCTGACTGTAGGAAAAGCAAACATCATTAATGAGGCATTAATAGACAGGGAAAAAATCATACTGCCGTCTCTCCATATCAAACTAAGGTTAATAAAACAGTTTGGATAAGTCAGGTGAATGTTTTAAGTATGTTCGCCGAACATTTCCAGCACGTAGCATAGACAAATTAAAAGCAGGAATTTTGGACGGTCCACAAATTCGCAAGCTGGATGAGGACAAAAAAAATGTATCACATATATGGCCGAAGTCGAATCTGAGGCCTGGCTTAGTTATGAATCAATTATACAGTTTTTTAGGCAATCACAAGACCGACAACTATCAGGAACTAGTCCACAATATGTTAAAGAGTTTTGAAAAATTAGGAGCGCACAGCCATTTAGACAAATTCCCGTCCAATTTTGGGGATTACAGTGAGGAGCAGGGTGAACGGTTTCATAAAGATATCCGGGTAATGCAAGAAAGGTATCAAAGGAGATGGAACCGTCACATGATGGCCGACTACTGTCGGAGTCTACAGAGGGATTGCCCACAAAAAGAATACAGAAGAAAATCTTACAAAAAACAGTTTTCATAACTTTTAATGCTTTCTATGTAATATATTCTGCGTTACTCATAGAATCTCCTCAATAAAGTTTAATCCAAAAACTTAGAAACTAATATGTTTATTTCTCTAACTTCCTTCTACTTTTTCTTTATAAATGCCTAAGGCGAATACGTATCTCAAAAATAGGAGCCAAGCGAGCAAAAGCAATATCACATTCATCATCAGGAACACCAAGTTATCCAAGAACGACTCTTACATTTCTGGCAACAGTTTGAGCGTTTCCCAGTGTTATGTATACAAAAGTGAAATCTTTTAACGTTAATGAGTTGTTTGTTCATCCCAACGGCGCCGACTTCTTGTGCTGGCGTGCTCTGGGCTTTGAGCACTCAGAAAAATTTTATTACAAAATAAATTATTTTTTTACAAAATAGTTCTTTTCTTCGTGGAGGCGGATTCTACAATGTTTTCTATGAGTACTTGCGCCCCGGAGTACACAAAAGTCGGCACCGTTGGTTCATCCCAACGTTGTCTATTACCAACAAATTTATAAATAAAAAACATACAAAAATCCTCTTTTATTCCTTACATTTTTTTTATTTACATTCGAAAAAAACTGTAAAAAAAAATTATAAGGAGTAAAAGAGGATCTTTGTATTTTTATTTTAACATTGCCGAACCTTACAACATGGACCATTTGCAAATGTATAAAACACTTTTGTACAATCAAGCACAAGAATTGAAATATATGCAATAAAAAATTTGTCTTAATTTTTTGTAATGGTAATCCTAGAAAGAAAAATAATTTTCAGGTCACCCTATTTATAACTGTCTGAAAAATTCAAGGAAACATGTACGAAGGATTACTGAGAGAACGCTTCTTACTCAATACATAAATCGTAAAGTAAACCTTTCATGAAATTCAAAAGCAAGTGAATAATTAGCAAAAGGTATAATACTTTTTAAAATGAAATTCGATTCTCACATTGTAGTTATTACAACTACCCCTTTTATATTCGTTTAGGTGTAGTGGCAGAAACATAATTAATTAACTGGAATTTAACACGAGTAGTTTAAATGCTCATATGCAACTTTTTGACTACGTGTTTTCGATTTTTTTTATTGTAATAATTATCTTGCGAGAGACAATTACAATTTAATCTCATGAAATTACCATAGAAAAGCAATAAGAGGGAGCGATTCCATGTTACGTGTGTACTATTGCATAATTGTACATGTGAAAATCAAATTTCTGAACACAACGTCACCAAGGAAATATGATTAACAAATTAGTAAAATCTCTCTGATTTCTAAATATTTGACAAATAAATAACTATGTTTAAGAACTAGTAGAAGCGGCCCCCTGAAATAGTTATATCTATATTTTCGTGTCCACATTGCATATGTAAATACAGCAAGAAATTGTATACAACGTTTTCGAAGAAGTTAATACTAGCATTTCATTATCCTAATACTGATAATTGCTCTTATAACATAAAAATGCAGCATATAAAGAGATTTAATTACAAAAGTAATAAAACACAGACAGGGATTTATCGACACATTAACTTATTTAATGAATAAATGTTTTAATGGACACTAAATAGTCACAAAACTAAAGGCATAATGTAATTAATACCTCAGACTTTTATCTATAAGAATAAGAGTAAAAAATGTTATAATATAGATAAATCTAATACATCATGACAAAAAATAAAATTTAGAAATCACTAGTGGTAATTGTAATATTTAGATATGTCAACAAACGGTATTTTACTCAAGCAGTAAGATTCTTTTAGATGTGTCTACATAAATTCTGAACTTCTTCTAAAGCTCGTTTTACAAGTACCGATTTATCAGCCAATTAATTGAACAAGTTGATCGTTGATTTGATTGTAGCATGCAAAACAGTACATATCGTACAATTACTTGAGCAATTTATTGTCAAGAAATCGTACGGTTAAATTTTGAAAATTTACGGCGATTATGATGTAATGGATAATTTAAATTAACTAACCGAAACCGATGTAACCCAACCTATATTTGTGCCTATACCAAAACTGCCGAAACATTGGACTAAAAGCAGATTGGTAATCTATTTTTTAACCAGATAGAAATTTCGGTAAGGCTAGCGCTTTAGGTTATACATTGAATAGATCTTCATAATATAGAAACGGACAAACCCGAAGACGAACGGAACCGCATCGGACGGCATGATGCAAGCGCGAAACTGGCTTAATTTGAAATCGACGTAAAAAACAACTTGCCGAAATTCAATTTAAATTCACTTTCATACGCGAAATGCTTGTCGAATTCCTATCTGCACACAAACATCGTGCATTAACATAACCTGTGCTGCTACTATTTTATTCATAATCTTAAACAGTAGAGACAATTACTATTTAATTAATGTATCCACAAGGGAAGCTGAAAATATTGTTAGCAACGCACAAAAAAAATGTTAGAGAAAAGGTTGCTCCAAACCGACTAGGCAGCACACTAAAAAAGAATTCCAAATTGTACTCCCACCCCTAACGCTATTATCCCCTGTGACCTAAAGGTAGAATCTACCATCCTAACGGCGAAACTAAACAACTGACAAAAAATGTTAGAGGCAAAAGTTGCAGCAAATCGTCCCATTAGAATACCCAAAAAAAAAATCCAAGTTGTACTCCCACCCCCAACGCTATTATCCCCCGTGACCAAAAGGTAGAATCCACCACTTTCACGGGGAAGCTAAACAACTTACAAAAAAATGTTAGAGGAAGAAGTTGCAGCAAATGGCCCCATTACAACACCAAAAACAAATTCCAAGTAGTACTCCCACCCCTAACACTATTATCCTCCGTGACCCTTAGGGTGATGGATTCTATCTTTAGGTCACGGGGGATAATAGCGTTAGGGGTGGAAGTATAATTTTTTTTTGGTATACTGTCTACCCGGTTTGGAACAACTTTTTCCCCTAACATTTTTTTGTGCGTTGCTTGCTAACAATATTTTCGGCTTCCCTTGTGGATACATTAATTAAATAGTAATTGTCTCTACTGTTTAAGATTATGAGCAGAATAGTGTTCGCACAGGTCAAATTAATGCACGATGTTCGTGTACGATAGGAATTCGACAAGCATTTGTGAAGGTGAATTTAAATTGAATTTCGACAAGTTTTTCACGTTGATTTCAAATTAAGCTAATTTGGGGCTTTGATCATGCCGTCCGATGTAGTTTCGTTCGACTTCGGGTTTGTCCGATTCTATTCTATGGACGTCTATTCAATGTACAACTTCAAGCGCCAATCTTATCGAAATTTCCTATCTGCTACTTTGCTTACCTCAGTGGCGACCAAGGTTGGTAAAATGTAGGTATTCTAAAGGTTGTTTCAGTTCTTATCTTGCAATGCTTGACCGAAAGTTTGTGGGTGGAGGGGTGAAGGACGCATATTTTGACGTCATTGGTAGTAATATATAGATATACTTGTTCGTAACAACGTTTAAAGGTCTCTTCAGATTTGCGACAATGTCGCGACAACTGCAACTGCGCGTGACTGCAGCAGAGCGTTATAAAAGTATTACATTATGTGTTTTAAATGCGCCCTCTATATTTTTCGATAAACAAATTTTATGACACTATTTCTATCTTCTGCGTTTTTTAGCATTTTTATCAATTAATATTGCAAGAAGAGTGTCTTCGTCGCCACTAGATAATAAACTAAACATGATTAGGTACCGATGAAACGTTTGAGAACGGCCGCTACATAATACCTACCTATTTTTAAAATTTGTATGACGCGCAGTGTGAATATACAACCCGCTTTTCTGCAGTCATGCGCAGCAGCAGTTGCCGCGATGTTATCGCAGGTTTGAGGAGACCTTAAATTGATGGATCTCATGTGTTCTATATTCCACTACCACTGTACGCTATTTTTAAACTGAAACCACCTTTAGAGTAAATGTATTCTACCAACCTTGAGTGGCGACGACATTTTTTGTGTATATTTTCTATAATATACTTAACCTACATATTGATACACGAACATGCAGGTAAATAGAATCAGTGCTCGCGCTAAGTTACGGCAATTATAATATAACACGTGACTCCGATCAGGGACGAGCGCACCACCTAGGGCGCGATCGAAAATTCAGTAGGTAATCCCCAGGTACTTCCCTACCCGTTCGAAAATAGTGAATAACTTGCTCTGGACAATATTTGCCGTACTTTTCGAACGCGGACAGATGCTCCACTGTTACCGAAATGTTAAGGCGGCGTCAGACGATAAAAGTGTCGTTGCAGTAATTTTTATGCACATTTGCCAAATAGTTATGCCCAACAGCCTTTATAACAGCTCGGTTAACAAAAATGGTGAATGCAAAACGAATAATTACTTTTTCATCACTCATTATATACATATGCATTGAAAAAAAAACGACTGAAAACACTCAAAGCCAAACAAAAACGTCGCTTTTGGGTTAGTAGTTCTTCCTTTTCTCGTGTTTTTTATATTCTTTTAATCTTATATTACGTAAGCGCTCATGCTTCCGATACAATTCAATAAAATGTAACAAGGTTCCGTTATTAAATACATTTTACTTTGAACACGCGCTTTGGAAACCGGGGCTGTTGCCATTTTTTACGGCTGTTATTCGTTACTATTACCACAAGTAAATCGGTTTCTACTCATACAGCTACATACGAGTTACTAGTATAGCAGATGTATTGTTATAAAAGTTTGTGGTTATATGTAAAAGTGGATGTGAATAGCTATTATAATAGTTCCTTTTATAGAAGCTACTCTTATCGTCTGACGCCGCTTTTATCGACCTCCATACCTCGGGAAGAATTACCCGTCATGCACCGTGTTACTTCATTCGTTCAAAAACCATAACAAAACTTTTGAAGGTTATGTATTGGAGGGGTATTTGTTATAATATTCATCTTTATATAATAATAGAAGTAGTTAATATGATACGCTATAATTAAATTAAAAATAAATAAATAGAGAGGTATACAAGAAAAAACTTTAACAGAAACAAAGAAAACATGCAACCAATGTGCCAGTGAACAACCCGCTTTTTCTTTGCAAATCTATATTATATCTAATTATGGAGGACATATAATTAACAAATTTCAAAATATTAAAATGTAACTTCACTAACAATATTTCAAACTTCACCCCACTCCAACAATCATCACCCATTTGCGTTCGAATAAAAAGGGTAATAGAAGTCATGTAACATTCCCATTATTACCAGCACCCTATCTCTAACCAACTTTTTCGAACGCACCTCTGACGAGTCGACGCGCCATCAACGTGTCAATAATTCCCTCGATCAACTATTAGCAAAACAAAACGAGTAATCATGATCGTTAAAAAATTGTCCAATTTATTGTAGGATGTAAAACAGCATAGTTCGATCGATTTCTTGGTCAAGAACTGGTGCAATTAATTGGCCAATAAATCGCGACGTGTAAAATAGGCTTACTATATTTCGGTGAATTAATTAATTAATTATTAGTTAACATATAAAATAACATTCGAGCTCTATACCGCTATATAACGTGTAATTATGATAACAATTCTAGCTGCTCTTATTTTATGTCTACAGTTGTGATAAATTCCAGGAAAGTTACTCAACTAAATTTAAATCAGTTTGACATTTTTGCACAAATACTCTTTGCGTAATAGAATAAATAGTAAATGCATTTTAAAATATAAGTATTTAATTTGTTTGTAATTGTAATATGTAAGTCTCCAAACTGATTTGTCACAACTTCAGTTGATTTTATGGAAAATATAGCGTCACTAATATAAGCAAATAACTAAAAGAGCTATTTCTCCATAAAGTAACGGGAAAATCTTATATTTAAAAATATTTTATGCAAATATGGAAACATTTTTTGTACCTCAAGAGAAGGGATTACCTTTCCTTTTCAAGCTGCCATACTTCTTATCATCAACATTTCTTAACACTTCAAACGGTCTAACGATACTTTGATCAACTTCTCCTTCGTCTGAAGGAAAATCTTCGAAACTCATATTACTGAAACCTGCTTGTGATTTTACCTTTCTATTGAGTTTCTTAGATTTTGCAGTCTTTTTATGCGTATGTCCTTTAGGTTTTCCAGATTTTTGGACGGTAACATTCTCATCAGAAACTCTATCATCGATTAGAAAATATTTTGATTTACTATCTTTTTTGCGGTCTTTCTTAAACTTATGTGCCGGAACGTCTATACTGCCATCTTTAATGTAAGTGTCTCGACTAGTGTCTTCATTCAAAAACTCTTTCATGCTACCCAAAGAATTAGTTTTGTGGAATGTCCCAACACTTCTTGTGGGCAAATGAAATTCTGACGCAAAAAATAATTTAGAATCAGTCTCGCAACTAGGTTGACTATAGAACGTTTCGTCTTTAGAAAAATTATTTTCAAATTTATCGAACGGTATATCTACATTCTCATAAATAATATTGTCTTTATTATTGACAAAGTAGTCTTCCTGTCTTATGTTAAAATTTGTGGTAAATATAGAATTTTTGTAATAGTTAGCATTGGTGGTTAGTGGTACATTTGAACTTAAAATAGTAGGATCATTCGTCAGAGTGTATGTTGAAACACTTTGTACTGCTTGGATATCAAAATCACTATTCAAAAATGGATTTAAAGATGTACCTTGATTAGAAAAGGAGTCATTAATTTTCTTTGGAATGTCATTTGTCGTGTAATGTTGTTCAGAAGCTTTGAATGGAGTGCTAGTAAAAGTAGGACTTTGTTCTCTTGATGTAATTGGTGTATCGCTTTTATGTTTCTCAAGTTTATTAACAGATCTAGGAGGGCTATCTTCTTCCTTACTTGTTATCTTTGCTGTATTAAAAGGAGCTAATGCAAATACGTCATTAGGTTCTTCCGACAAACTTTCTTTTTTCATCCATAAATCTGCGTTTTTATTCTTTTTTTCAATAGACCATTTATAATTGTCGTATTTAATTTCACAATCTGAATCAAGTTCATCGTCGAGTAACAGCGGTTTTTCTCCATATTGATGTCCGACGAACAACATATCTTCACTTTGAATTGTTTTAGATTTTGCTTCTTCTTTTAATTTATTTCGTATGATTCTACTAGTGGCATCTTCTTCATGTGTTGCCATACTTTCACATTCGGCATGATAAGCAGATGAGCCACACGTTCTGATACTTTCACTAATAGTTTCACTTACAGCATCCGGTTTACAAGTATTGGCTTCGACATCCTCATCAGCCCTCAAATCACTTGCTGAACCGATTGAATCATCTGATTCTATTTCTACACCGTCGGCTTGTTCGCTATTTTCATTTTTCCTTGACCTTTTACTTACACTTTTGTTACTTTTATCTTTTAAACTTTTTACAATTGGAAGTTCTACGTTCTTGTACACGGACTGTAATTTTTCCGGAATGTTCTTTATCTTCCGTCTCTTTTTAATTTTATCAGTGTGTTTGGGCGGTTCGCTGTCATCATGTACACTATCTTCTGAACTTACATACGCACATTGTGTTAACTTTTCATACTTAGAACGATCTTCCAGCGGTGCTTTTACAAATGACTGTGAAATAGGAAGTTCCGGTTCTATTTCAGGGGTATTCAGCAAAGGCGCTCTCCCTTCAGAATAAATGGTGGTCATTGATTCAGGCGACATTTCATAAATTGCAATTTTCTTTTCCAATGACGATTGTTTATAAACAGTTTCTTTTGTAGAACTTAGTGTTGATGCTGAAAACATACGTTAAGATTCTGAATTACAGATCTATCGTCATTAAATTGGTTGAGTTTTTAATACCCAAATTAGTATAACGCGTAAATTACCTTACTTTTTTTAGTTTGTTTTAGAAACTACAACGACAGTTCAGTAATAATAATTTAATTTAGAAAATGTAAAACATATTTTTCTCCTTTCGCCATTTGTTATACTCCTTACTAAAAATAGCATTTTGTCTGGAAACCTTATCTATGTAGTTAATGCATACTAACATAACTTTTTATAATTAATAGTTATTCCAAGAAGGGATGCGAATTTTTTCACCAAACTTGGCAGAAACATACAACTATTCAAATGTAAAAATTGATTATAATTTTGTTGCGATGGATCAAGTGGTCATGGGATATCTGATACTTCATTCAGTTTTTTCTGACATTAATGTCGCGTGTATTTCTTGCGAGTTTTGATACAATTTTCACCGCGATCTCTTGTCATACTTTTCTTTAACGTGTTTTGAGGGTTTGATTATGCCAGAGTGCGCCAACCTGGAAATTACCACCAGTTCAGTGAATTCGACAAAGGTTGAATTGTTGGCTTGCGCGAAGGTGGTTCTCCGTTCAAGGAAATTGCAAATCGCCTTAACCGGAACCAATCCACCATCATACGCGAAGAGGAACCGGGGCCGATGAAGAACTAGCGAGATGCAGGACTGCCACCTTCGCCTAATGGCACTAAGGGACGGATTCTCCAGTACCAGGTCAATTTCCGACCTATGGTTAAGTAATGAAAGTTCTGTGACCTTTCGAACCGTTTATTGCCGAATCAGGGCGTTCGATTTGCAATCCTATCGACCACTTACGGCTTAACACCGACAGCAACGTTTGTAATGGTGTAGATTGCGAATGCACTGGAACGTAGAGTGACATATGGTGGTGTTCAGTGATGAATCACGATTTTTGTATAGGGGTGCATGATGTGAGACGTGGGGAGCGTTGCGATATACAATTTTGCGTTGAAAGGCGCGTGCACCGAGCCGTGGGAGTTGTGGTATGGGGTGTTACAGCATATGGAAGTAGGTCTCGGTTGGTGTTCATCCGAGGCACCATGAACGACCAGCGTTACGTTGATGAGGTGGCCCCACATTTTTCCATATCTTCAGTAGCTCGAAACAACTTTTCCAGGGTAATACCCGTCCCAAGTAGCGAGAACTTCTCTAAACCGGTTCGAAGAGGCCCATGTCAATATCTTACCATGATCACCCAGATCTCCCGACCTCTCGCCAATCGAACACGTGCGGGATATTATGGAAAGAAAAGTGAGGAACTTAGCGAATCCTCCGCAAACACCGGAAGTTCTTCAACATGAATTGCAGGTTGTTTGGGACACATTACCCCAAGAGGACATCGACCACCTACTGGAATCAATGCCACGAAGAGAGTGTGAAACTAATAGGGAGAGTCCAACACATTATTAATAAAAATAAAATTAAATTTTGTTCCATTTCTTTGAAATTATAATCAATTATTACCTTTGAATAGTTACACGTTTCTGCCAAGTTTAGTCCCCACCCGCACCCCTTCTTGATGTTGCAATTTCCACGTCACGTAATATATTTATGTCACAAGAGACGTAAGTGCTGTGCATCCGAGACCGCAAAACCACTTACGGCCCGAGTGTCATATTATATTTTTCCTACTACTAGTAGCATTTTATGAAAACATTTGACATTTGCTTATACACCTTCATAACTGTCAAGGTTGTCAGTTTCTGTTATGTATTAACATCTATCGCTATTATTACTTTACGTTCGCAGGAATGTAAAATTCGATTACATCCCGCTATCAAGGGAAACCTAGGTACAACCCGTATCTCGCACTTAGGTCCCTCCAATTAGAGCAACAGCGATTGATCTACGTAGCCGGTAGTAGGAATAATAAATTTATTTCTTTCTGCTATTTATACAGCGTGTCCACATAGTGCGTTAACGTAAGATAATTCCTTTCCTGAGGAATTTAGAGAAAGTTTTCAAATAAAAAATATTCGGAGACAAGTGCAACATAAAATTATACTCAAGTATACAGAGTTTGTTCAATTTCCACTGCGCACGATAGAAGTTTTTTTTAAATAGAATATATTGCATATTATTACGATTTTTGATATCTCTCTTCAATCATTTTTAATGAATATCTTTAGAAAAAGCAAGTTAACACTATTTTGTCGCAGCATTATACCTTCATGTATTAGTGAGATTTAACAAAGCAATAGCTCTTAAGCTACAAGAAATACACGGAAAACTTCGAACCGCTTCTTCACTATCTCAAATTTTAAAACTTATTTTCTGGGAAACGCTTAGCTCGGAAATTTTGTCTTGAATTGACAATTATAACTAAAATATTGTGATTTGTATACCCACTTACCTACATTATCTTAATTTTGTTTCGCTTAGATCAATTATTATATAAAATATACCTTCACACGTCTAAATTAATTTAATAATGACGCTTTACTGCTATATTCCAGCGAATAATGAAAAGAAAACTCGATCTTATGAATATTATACGAGGGTCACGCTATATATTTTGAGATACAAGAAAACTACAAGCCTTTTTACGAAAGTGATTTTATTTATGTTCAAAATAATCTCCTCCTGCATCAATGCACTTATGTAACCGAAGTTTGCACAACGTAAAAGCGTGAAGCCAGTCATCTCTTGGAATGCTCTCAAAAAATAGATGAATTGCTTCATCTATCTCATCCTCCGTCGTGAAACGTCGACCACGTAAATGTTTCTTTAGGTTGAAGAACAACCAGAAATCACACATGGCCAAATCAGGCGAATAGGGTGGATGTTCAATGACTTCTACCTTATTTTCACGTAAAAATTCAACTGTCTGCTGTGCACTGTGTGACGATGCATTGTCGTGATGCAACATTAACCCGCGAATGTTGGCTGACTTAAGAACTGCAGGTAAACATTTTGTGGTGTACCAGTTTGCTGTGACTGTACGTTGATTTTCCAGCTTCATTGCTTTTACTAATCCGGTACTATGGAAGAAAACTGGCCATTGTTGGTGTTGGTGCATCTTCGTGGATCCACACGCGGCTCTCCTGGCGGGTAGGAATATCGTAAAATGGGATGTAAGTTTCATCACCTGTTACTATTTTTGATAGAATGTGATGTCCACCATTATTTAACATTTCCAATGTTTCCCGAGCGATTCTTACTCGCTCTGCTTTTTGGAAATCGGTAAGCGTGTGTGGCACCCAACGAGTAACAATTTTTTTTCATTCGAAGATGATCATGTAAAATTGAATTTACTGTTGCGGATCCAACAACAAGAGTTGCCTCAATCACTTGATAGGTGCATCTTGGATCTCGATCATACGTCTCACACTCTCAATGTTTCTAGCGGTAACTGAAGAACAGGGCCTACCGGTACGTTCCTCATCACCAAGCGATATCCGTCCTCTTTTAAATTCGCTATACCAGAGAAACACAGTTGCACGTGAAGAACTTTCATCACCAAATACGAGTTGCAGTCGTTCAAAACTTTGTTGTTCACTTAAACCGACCTTAAAATCGTAGTAAATCATTGCGCGAACATGTTCTCTTGACAAATCCATGTTTCGATGACAAATCGTACCTACCACGTTTACTTTACGACAGCAGCGACTCAACTGACAGTCAGAGTTTACTACTTAAGGATGGTGGTATTTAGAAATGCAGTGTTGCCAGCTCTAACTTCTCTACCTTTGTGGCATCTCAAAATATATAGCGTGTCCCTCGTATAGCAGCATTCTCAGGCCACGACCAAACAAAGTTTTGTACTAGTTTCATGGGCGAATATAATTTTGTTGCAGAAGAAACACAACTCCTAACAAGAAGCTGACACGAAAGGAACAATTTGCGCTACTCAGGACAACATTACCACATCCATTATTTATTTTGCGTGCAGAGGTGCAGTAGTATACAGAAACCCCAATAAATTATGAAATACCTCTGTGTGTATTTTGTTGTCTTCTGTACTTGGCCAAAATAAAAGCCAGGAAATTATACCTCCAAATTAAATTAAAGTATGTACACGGAATAATATAAGTAAATAATATATTAAATCATGCAATTTACAGTAGTATTTACAACGGAATGAAAGAAGTAGCAGCAATGTCTGAATACGCATATATAACACTGTTAGTACAATAATAATTAAAGTAACGAAAAAGCATTATCGCCTGTTTTGAACCAAATATCAAAAAAACCTTAAAATCCGTAATACATAAAAAAATGTGGGTTCAATAAAAAATAAAAAAAAACTAAACCTTTCCATTAAAGTCATTAAATTGTGAAATTAAAAATTATGCTGGGAATACTACATACCGATTGGGAAAATGGGAAATTAGCTATATCGGTATCCCCTCCTCGCTCTCTCGCCGTACATGCGAGAGAGCGTTGTTTCAAAAATGTTAGACATCACTGCTAATTCCTTCACATTCAAACGGCGGTCAGCTAATATCATCTCTTCAATAATTGAAATGTTTTGAGGCGTTATCAGATCAATTGGCCGCCCGGGACGCTTATCATCTTCAATCTCTTGAAGATGCCCAAACGGGAACATTTTGCCCACTTTTTTACAGTGGAATGTGAAGTCAACATAAACGCCGTTTAACCGTTGTTTAATGTAATCAGACGTATGCCCTTCTTTTGTTAAAAAAATTAATGACCGCGCTGTACTCAATTTTCGTTACCTGAGACATTTTCATGCACTAGTCACATTGTCTGGCTGGCTATTAAAAACAAGTAGGTTTCGTACATGTGCAACTATGACGCAACGGAGTTTGAACATGCTAGAACCTGTGTAAGCTTGTCAGGCCGAGAATTTATGGCGCCCACCTCGTATATGTTCGGCATATCCCCCACATAAATGCACCTCAAATACATACGACTATAATGCTCACGAGAATTAGAAATGCTAAATAAATTTATTATAATACAATTTAAATTCATTAAAATTTGAAAGGTCAAAGTAATGAATTTTCTATAACCCACGTCTGCTTGTATAGTACTTTGTAAAACATTTTATAATAGTACACAATCACAATGAAACCTTTGTTAAAATGAAACTTGATAATTGCAGTTTTCCGTTACCAAAACGATACCCAGACTTACGCTAAATGACTATAAACATTAGGGCGGAGCAAAAGTTTTTTCGTTATTTGTAAAAAAAAATTAATTTAACGATATAAAAAACACAAAGATAATTCATATTCAAAATATAATCCATTATGATCGATAGTTTTCTGCTATTGTCTGGTAAGGTTCTCGACTCCATGCATGTACTATTCCGCTGGTTTAGAGGCGAAAAACTCACGGCATCCTTCTACTTCCACGACATTAGCAAAACATGCCCAGAGAGAAAGTGTGCCATTGACCTAAAAAGATGGTAATCAGATGAGACTAAAACCGGGCTGTAAGCCGAATGTGGTAATAACTCCGCCCCATCATATTCTTCCAATTTTTGAAGAGTACTTTGGGCAGCATGCGGTCTAGCATTATTTTGATGGGATTTCGCGATTTCTGTTAACTAACGCGGGGTATCCTCCTCTTAAAACTGCATACATTCGAATCAATTGCTCGCAGTATAGTTCGGAGTTTAACGCTTTACTTTCTGGTACCAATTCTAAGTGAACACATTCGTTATTCCACCAAACACACAGCATTACTTTTGCTTCAAAGTCTTTGCGCTTGACCTCAGGTTCTGCAGATTGGTCACGGGTTAACTACTGACTTGATTTGTTTGGATTACGAAGGTAGATCCACTTTTGGACACACGTTACAAATCGTCGATAGAAATTGAGATCCTGTTGTTGGCAAGCAGTTGATCACGGTTTTGCACTCGTCGCTGGACCTGTTCTGCAGTCAGTTCATCAAATACTTCTCTGCATCGTCTGTTTACTTTCCTCAATTTGTGAAGATGGCGACTTATTGTTCAGCGAGAAGGGCCGAGATTCTGTGACAATTGTTGCGTACTGGAAGCCAGAGTGGAACCTCTTGGTCAACGATAGGTCTTCCGGAATAACGCAAAATTGCCAATATCTATTTGTATTGGGCATTTTGGAACCACAAAAAGTACTCAAAGCATCAATAAAATCTCAAGAGAACTTAGTTACACATACTTGCAACAATGATGTTTAATATAGCATTAATAATGACAATTATTTTACTTTTATTTAGTTTTCTAAATTCAAGGTCTACCAATCCACAAACCGAAAAAACTTTTGCTCTACTCTATTATTTATATTTAACATTAAGCGGCTACTTATGTAACAATTATTAGCATTAACATTATTAACAACGGAGACATTCTTTCAGTTCCCTCAAATAAAAATTGCCAGTTGCTTTAAAACATACACTACCGCTCAGAAGTATTTGGGCACCCTTGCCTTTTCGGTTTTTTTATACAAAAAATGAATGCATTTAGGAAATACATTCCATTATCGCATAGTATGCTAATAATCAGTAAGATTCCCTTAAATTCATTAAATAATATCGGTCTATTTACTTATTTTATCTGTATACGAGGTAATACCGTTATAAAACGGTCAGTTATCGTTAGTAGCGACATCATCTCTTAACAAATGGTGTTTATAATTTCGTTTAAGATTTTAAAACATTAGGAAAAGGAAAGTAATTAGCGTTGAAACGCGTGCTGATAGTAGCACAACATAACGTAGGCATAAGCAATCGTCAAATTGCTAAACAAATACATTTAAATCAGTCTACTGTTGATTATATCAAAAAATACAGTGAAAGTAGCAATTTTCTAAATAAAGTAAGTGGTAGACCAAGGGCGACAGCATCAGCTCAAGATAGATTGGCGTCCATGGTCTGCAAGCGCCGTCTGCAAACATCCGGCCTTCATGGACGAATTGCGATGCGAAAGCCCTTCGTCAAATTAATAAGAAAAAGAGGTTACAATGGGCTCGTGAACATCGAAATTCGACAGTAGAAGATTGAAGCAAGGTACTATGCACCGACGAATCCAAATTCGAGATTTTCGTTTCGCGAAGAAGATCTGTGGGTGAACGTGCACTAGAGCAATGCACAATCTCTACCGTCAAACACGGCGGTGGTAAAGATTCGGGGTTGTTTTGCTGGTACATCCGGCGGTGATCTCGTAAAAAACTCAAGGCATAGTGAGAAAAACGCAATACAAACGCATCTTAGAGGAAAATGCAATACCCTCTGGTGTGTCAGAATTTTGTATTCCAACAAGACAATGACCCAAACCACACTTCAAAATTATGCAAGCAATATTTAGAACAGTTGGAAGAGGAAGGGACACTAACAATCATGAAATGGCCATCCCAAAGCCCGGACTTGAATCGCATTGAGTTATTATGAGAAGAACTCGATCGGGAAGTAAGAAAAATTGCTCCAACTTCAGCAGATGACATGTGAAGCAAACTATAAACAACATAGGGACGAATAACTCCGGAAACAATGTTAAAATTAATTACAAGAATGCCCCGATTATGCGACGCAATCATTAAAAGTAAAGGAGGTCTCATAGACGAATGTAAAATTTAGGCCAAATAAATAATTTTAATTGTTAAAGTTGTATATTTGTGTATAATTAAATACCAAATACATAATTCAATATTTCCATTTAAATATTTAATGATTTACTTTAAAATTCGAGGTGCCCAAATACTTATGAGGGGTAGTGTATTTAAGATGGTAATTTACGTTTTGTATTTAATGATACAGAACTACTGCATTCTAATGTATACTATTTTCCATAAAATAATTCTCTTGTCTCAATGACTAACGGTAGTGGAAGAAGTAGCGTGAGTAGTATCAACAATCAATCACCAATCACTATAAGACTTTTTCGAGAGTTTTTGAAAATCGGCCCGTGCCTTGTTTACACATTTGTCACATTGAAAGAAAGGTTGCCAAATTCAGTTGCGTTTCATTATTGTAATTATTACTGCATATGTCTATATATACATTACCTGATTATTCTAATTTTTCTTTTATACCGGTATATGCTTTTAATCTTCTATTCTTTTACTTATGAAATACGAAGAATTTGAGATTTTATTTCTTTAGAAATCAAACAGTTTTTTCCTGATATTAATTTTTAAAGACGCTCTTCCTCATTATGCTATCTTTAAAAATCCATAAATTTATATTATACGCAGAGATTTTTTACTAGAGTATAGGATAATTTGTTATAAAAGAAAATGACCAATGTAAAAGATGCCATCCAATGGTATTTACATAACGATCAATAACACACTGTGGATCCCATGCTGTGCGTTTTATGCTTACAAACGAGGAATAATAAACTTGATGTACCTCCAAATATCTTACTGACAATAAATTGGTTGGTTAAGTAAAGCATCTAAAAAGCTGTATCTACATACAGATAGTGGGCCAAAACTACAATACTGGCGGTGCTAATGAAATAATCGGTGCATCTACATTAGTAAAAGTAGCTATAAGTAATAAAAATCCCACCACCTGCATGGAACAGCTATTTTTAGAAGAGGTTTAACTTTAAAATAAGCAAAAATTTAAGAAACATTAAAGAATAGCGAAAATTTTTGCTTAGATGAATTGTACTCTGGAGTAAAAAGGTTTGTTGTTTTAACAGAAAGCAACTTTATTGCTGCATAAATTTACAATAATTCATACAAGTAAATAGTCAAATTTATATATACAATTATATTATAGATGATGATTTCTAAATAATACAATGAAATTAACATCAGCTATATACACTAATACGGATATGTTGAAAATTAAAAGAAAATAATTATCACTGGACAATCAATTGGGTTGAAATAAATATCATTTATCAGATAGATATCACAATAAAAGAAACTTCTAAAAATGCTGTTCCGTTATATTGGTTAATCAAAGGTAAAGAAAAATAGAAAAAAAAATTAAAAGAAAATAAATTTAGAGGAAATACAATTTAGCATGTAATTAGTAATTACATACATCAAATCCGTTCAAGTAAAATAACGAGTTACACATAATATGTTAAACCAAAAAAGAAATAATCACAGCCTTTTCTAAATTCTTTCCATGATTAAATAAATTAATTAACTCAATCCATTTTTACAAAAACCTGTTGATTAACTCATCATTTTACCACAATTAAACACTGGCTATTATATTTTACATCTAGTACACATTATACACTTATACTGACAAAAATGTATTAGTAGTTATTATTTTATTAAATTCAACGGCATATCCTGGTTTAATAGCTTAAGATAAGAAGTACGCAGTGAAAGCACATATTATTCCAAACTATATGTGCCAGCAAGTTTTTGTGACACCAATATGAATGTGATAAAAGTGATATGTATTAGTTATGTAGAAGTAAATTTGTATGTGCAATGACTAATTTCTAATACAGAGGTAATTCGATATGTAACAATACAAAGGCATATAACAAAAAAGCTAGTTAACGTATCAAACACCAGCGCAACAAAAAAATACGAAACAAAAAAAAATCAAATCATTTTTATTTAAAATGTACCTTCTAGAAAGAAAGAAAGCAAATTTACGTAATTGTAAGAGCTCTAAACTTGAGTCATACGTGCCTCCTTCGAAAACAAATTTGACCTCTTCGTGTTTCTAATAACTAGAGTGCGGATCGACGCGGTCCCCTGAATAGTGCACAACTCGTCGAGACAGTAACCCATTCATAGCGTACAAATGAATCACGCGGCAACGCTATCAATATCAATATGTTTTACTCCACCGGGTGGATGCGTTTATAAAATTCAACTTAGCAGTAGCGCGCAGAACTTCTTTTATAAAGAATTTAGAAAATTAGAATTATATTTACGTAATTTATGCAGATACAACATAAGATCAATATTAAGAAATAATAGTAACGTATGTTTCTTTGATATATTTAATATAATACCTAAAAGCATAATGAAGTCCAAAGTAACTTTTTCTTCACGTTAATTGGCAACATTTTCGCTAAATTTTCTTCGGTAAAATTTGTTCACTTATTTGTGAAAACATCTTTAAATATTGAAAAGCTTCTATCCACGTCGCAACTAGTAAGAGGTGTATATTGAAAGTAAGGTATAACGTTGTGATATCTTTTGTCAACATGTTCAATGCTTTTATTGCCAATATTTTTTTAATATAGTCAAATCTGGATTACGGTTAAAGACTGCATCTACTTTTTCACTTAAACGATTGTCAAACTCATTCTCATTTTTAACTTTATTTAAAGTGTTTATCCCATCTTCCAATTTTATTGTTCGAGTTTCCAAATATTCTATAATATTTTAAAATGCTTATCAATAAATTCTAAATTACTGATCTTGTAATACATCTTTACGTTTTCTTTTATTTTACCCACCATCGGTTAAATTTTCTAGTACATCTGCAATGGCATTTACATTTTTAACCCTGCAACGATAATGTTAGTCGATTCGACTAACATCGCTTACATTTCGTAACACTGTTTCTTGCCCGCTTTACCGATCGCTTGTAACAATCGTGTATACTCAGACGTCGATGTTCTCCTATCATGAGCTTTTGTGTTACAATAGTAAGTATTGTCATATTTGAGTTATGCTAAGTTATGTTGTGGAGAACACAAAATTGAGCTTGTAACAATTGCTCTCAAACTCAATAACCTATAAAATTTGTTATGCTGAATTATTTTCCAATTAATTTTCTTGTATTTACAATGAATTTTGTTATTTAATTTTTAAAATTATTCTTTTTCTGTTAATTTTACAATTGTTCTCAAAAATGTTCCTTAAAAACACATCTGTGAAAAAATATATTATTAAAATAAATTTAATTACAAAAAGTTAAAAATTTTACTTTATTCATATTTCAAATAGATTAAAATACCAACTGTTAAAATATTTTTTATGGTTGCTATATATGAATCGAAAAAATGGCTCTTATACGCGTATTAGTCGATTCGACTAAGGATTAGTCTTAACGTATAAAAAATAAGATTAGCGTTCCAGGGTTAAAATAAAATGAACATGCCTACAGCCATGTTCCCCACCTGGTTACTATCGATGAAGAGGGTAAAGAAAGTTGCGAATATTCTTTTTTATACAAAGATATTGTTAACGGGGCTTTCAAAAATACTTTCTTCATTTTACTAATCAATTTGTTTATGTTTGGAAAATCCTTCTTTATAAATTCCGCCATTCTGTGCAGCCCATGGGCAATACATGTAATATGTAACATGTTGGGAAAATTCGTTTTCAGTGATCTACTTGCTTTTAGCATGTAAGTTGCAGTAAGTTGCGTGAACAAACGCTACAATAAATTTCAGTATCATTCAGTATCGAAAGGCAGTCATTGTTTTTAGTCCATATCTTCATCAACTCCCTGCGAGGACGTTTATAGGAAGCCATTTGTATATATAGAAAACGGAAGAAGAAAGAAAAATTAAAAATTCTTAATAAAAGATGAAGAAAAATAAAAATTAATTCTAATAATGCCTACTCAATTTGAAATGATATACATTTTGCAACTAATCCTAAATAATGAAACCTCCAGCTAACACGTAAAAAGAAAAATATTGATCAATACATATGAAAATATTCGTAAAAGGCCAAATTAAAAACACGCATGCACACCACCTCGTTATCTGTTAGCGATTGATAAACAAAAACCCAAGACGAGCATAAATACGTCTTCGCTTAACCGATAGCTATCGGTAGTGTACGACACTGTCCACGCGTCTAACTGTATCGAAAAGGGCCCGCGTCGATCCGCACCTTACTAATAACACAGTTGCTTCAAAAGATGTACTTTGTTTTCGGTAAGGCGACCCGGTGCATGGACATAAAATGTATGAGAATATTTGAACTGATGCATTCAAGAGTTAATAAATTATAACATATTTTAAACAGCATTCCTTCATTTTTCCTATTATACTAATAATATAGTCGAATAGGCATGTAAGTGCAAATAAAATCAATTAGTGTCAATAGATATGAACGGTATAGATAAAACTGATATTTTATTTAAATGATATTAAACCAGGTATACCTGTTTTATTTTAAAATAATTTAATGCATTTGGGCACACAATGCAAAATTGCACTCTGACACATAACATCTCCATATAGACCTAACAAGATTATGAATTATCACAAGCACGTTTTCCTTAGTCTTGCATATCATGACAATTATCAACAAGTTTATTCATTTCTTTCATCGATAATATCTTAAACAGAATTTCGGGATAATACCATCAAACCAATTGGAATTCACTTTGGAAGCTGGTTGGCTTCCTATTGGAATGATTTCTTATATATACTAATTTTCAAAAAGTTAGTGGTACCTAAATAAATACTTCAATATTGTAATTTGCAGATATATCATTTTTTGTATATGCTCTATATACACATAACTAGAAGCGCATTGTTTGCGGTATGAAGCAATTTTAGCTAAATTTAAATATCCCCTCTAATTCTGTAACTGCATTGTTTATACGTATTTCAAAAATTTCAATTCAATCAACCAAATATGATCATATTTTTTCACCAATGGTTACAAGAATAAATAAGTATATTGTAGTTGAAAAGTTAAGGTCTAATTTATGTTTTTGCAAGTACCTACTATTAAACACAAAATCACAAAAAAAAATTATGAAAGTGGCGAAACATAACAACAGTTTGTGACAGTCATTTATTGCAAAATTAATTAGATTCTTTTTAAGAAAGCAATATTATAACATCAACCAAATAATCTCGGCAACGATTTTCCAATATCATTAAGAGACAGTGCATACAACTCTTATGAAAACTCCTTACATTGTTGCCATATTATATCCAACATTTCGCAATACAAAACTTTTCATACAGCGGTTAATAGCTACAGTCAAATATAAATATATTGGTTAATTGTTGTAGACGATCATAATAGGAAAGAACTTTTTTGTACTTGCATGATAATAAGCTATTCATTAATTTACAGTCGGAATATACGAGATGTAAATCGTTTATGCTAAGATTGACTATGTTATTAGCTATCGCCTGAATATGTAGGCTGGTGCATAATTAACGTTATGATTTAGGTGTGAAATAACGTTTTTATTGTTCTTTCTTTTCAGGGCTATAAAGTTGGAGCTTGGGGAATTTATTACGGAAAGACTCACCACCGAACAAAGAAGTAAAGTTGTTCAATTTTACTTGGAAAGATAACAATCATGTCGTATTCGAAACACGTCCAGTGCACCAATAATTTACCGATTGGCGGTACATTTTCTGTAGATGGGAAGTGACCGCGATCTAATATAAGACGTTGTTCAATCCGAATCCAGAAAAATATTGGTCGTGTCCAAGAGTGTTGAGGAAAACCTCGAAACCTCCACGAAAAGACGTAGTTAAGAATTAACGTTGAGCAGGCGGTACGTGCAAAGGATTTTACGATAGTGACACCTTTATCCCTGTAAGATTAGTAGATTAGTAGATACTAGTTAAAACCACAGGATCCACAAAATCGCGTGGAATATGCTCGTCATTTTCAAGAGTTGGGAGAAGTACAAAACGACTTTATCCACAACCTCATAATAAGCGATGAGGCACTTTCACCTTTCCGGTCATAGTACTAAACAAAAATGCAGGATATGGGGTACGGAAAATCCAAGAGCCATTATTGAAGGTCAAATGCATTCGGTGTGGTGTTACTTCGCAAAGAGTTATTTCAATACCGAATGATAATCGACAATTTTTTAAGACAGGAAGTGGTATATGGTTCCAGCAAGATGAAGCTCACACAGCTCGACAAGCTATGGCATTCTTGAAAACATTTTTCGGTGCAAGAAAATCTTACGATTTTCAAATTAGTGCTCACCAAATTTAACGGTCGTAGACTTTTTTTTGGGGGCTACCTGAAAGGTGGGGTATATGCCGACAAACTTAAAACCATACAAGAGCTTAAAGCCAATACTCAATGGGAAACTTAGGCGTTAGCACCCGAAATTTTAGCGAGAGTCAGGGAAAATGTCCTAAATAGAGCACGTCAGATCGGAGCTAACAATGGTCGGTATCTGCCGGATGTTATCTTTCAAACATATTTCCATATTATGTTGTAAACAGAAAAAAATAAGAAACATTAAAAAACATTCAAAGCAAAAAGGTATTCATTTTGGAAACCATAATATTATTTATCACAGAAAAAAATTATCTTCGTAAATGAACACATAGGCCAAATTAATAGATTTTTTTAGGTTTTGCCAGCTTTTTAGGTAATTAGACCCACTGCGAAACGGTTAAAAAGGGCATCGCTTACTGGAAACCAGCGATCACCAGAGTAAAATGATTCGCGGAAAATCTAAGTACATTTTTATATTGTCTATTGTTTTTTGCGCAGTCTGTATAACCAGGATAGGCCGTATTCATTATCAAGTAGCTATCAAAACCTCACAAAAAAAAAATAAAAAAAATAAAGTGGGGGGAAACGGCGGGTTTAGAGGCTATTCATAAAGGTGTAACAACGACAGAATTTCATGTATAGTATTTTTCAAAATAATGCACCTGACTTATTAACATCTTAGTCATTTATATAAAATTAGGTCACCAGAACCCTTATAATCCGCTAAACAAATATGTATTTTATAACAATTCCCCTTCTATTTATATAGATTGCTGAATCTCTGTAAGCTTTAATTTCCATATTCCTTTCTTAATTCGAACAATCTTAGTAATTTTACGTCTTTTATCGATAACATCGAACCTAAATCCGTTTGGCTTTGGAGTTGGCTACAATACAATAGAATACTGTATTTGGTTGCTTTCTGACAAAGATTTGCACAGATTTTGTAAAGTAGGGACCTTCATTGCTTTTATACGTACAATATATTTATCGCCTAATGATATCTGCTTTGATAGTGTTTAATTTTCTATACTTGCCCTCGTCGCATCTTTTCCGTTAAAGACGCCAACTTCCATACTCTAATGCACTACTGTAAGAAAGTCCTGTCAATAATTCCCTAATTTTCAATTTTTAATGTGTAAAAACTATTTTCTGTACCTAATGAGTCTATACAACAACCTGATGATCTTTTGGAGCAATAATCTACTTGTTTATTCATGAAATGTCTCTTCAATGTCATTTTCATTATACAGCGCATGCGCTGTCAACTGTCAGAGTCAATATTAGAGGTTTATCAATAGGTTTCTTCCAACTGCCGATTTCTGTGCGGTACGCGTACCAGTTCACACATCGATTATTGCGCGTGCGTCAGACATACATCGCTTGTATGTATCGCCATTGAGAAAGAAAATGATAGACAAGGATGTAACATGCATTATGAATGTTTTCTATTGGTACAGATACACATTGCGCATGTCAGTACAAACAGTTCTTGCTTGATACGATGTATCGATATGACCGTACAGTAACTGGTACTTGTACGATACAAAGTTAAGTTGGAACACTATTATTATCGTTCAAGCTACGGTACATAATGCAGTTGCAGCACTTCGCTTGCAATGCGCAGATGCCGGACGGTAAATTTACGGTTTTATAAGCGTGTCGGAACGAGCCTAACAATCGGGCGCTACTTTGCGAGTCGCTGGTTTTAGAGTCGTCGCTGCGCTAGTGTATAGCGTCAATATGAACTCTCTATAAATAGAATACCTTAGTCAAACATAGGTTTTAGATAGTAACGTTGTTAAGAGCATTATGTGGGTCCCTCTATCTGAAATTAGGCAAATGCAGAAGCAATTAACTAAACAGAGAAATACTTTTAAGCTGAAATAATTAATTAAATACAGAAGGATTATTTCATTTTTTCTTGTCACCGACAAATTGGTTTACATACCGCGTTAGAATGTTCCGTAATGTAGTGACTTGTAAAATTTGCCTGCTATCAAAGTGTGTAAGCATAGGGGCAGGTACACGCACGACGTACGACAGGAATTAATTAGTAATAATTTAACTGCTGCGGTGAGAGAATTTTACTCGATTCTAGTCATGCGTTATAATCCCAGTTTTATGTACTCGTATTTGTTATGCACTGACTATTATTTGAACATTATTGGATATTTGGAAATAAAAAAAATGTAATCTAATTATTTTATAATAAGAAAAGCTTCTATTTATTTATGGAATTTATGTATTTTTTTAATTGAGGACGATATCTAATACGACCACATTACATTTAAGTATTTATTTGAAAATAATCAACGACGATTTGAGTCCATTAACAGTTGTCAAATAAGATGCATTAAGTATTTCCTAAAATCTGCACTGATGTCGACCACGTACAGTAGTCGACTGATCATAATTTATAAGTGTGTAAGGTCTGGGAAAAGTGAGTGGGGGGCGCATTCTTTACACACACGGCGACGGTATTCGTTATATGTATGGGGATAGCGTTTCTAGATGACTTTCTAACGCGGTATATCGTTTTGGATAAACCAATAACTAACACCCACGTATTTAATAATGATAGAAGCTACCAACATCTACCATGTACAGACACGCGTTTCGCCGTTTACGGTTCATCGGTGTATCTTTGTGGAAGGTGGCAGCTATATTTGACATTGTCGTATATATACGAAGTTAGTGGCTACTTGTATGGATGAGAGTATCTAATTATAGATACTCTAATTACTGAAAATATCGAAATCAATTGCTATATCGACCACTACAGAAGTGAGCAATGAGCACTTATGTATTTGCCTAAGTGGCGTCTAGATAAGTGCCAAGTCCACATGGTACATGGATGTTTATGATCTGTTTCTTAAACGGAGTACAAGAGCTCTGTAAGCCTTTCTTTTATGCAAATGAGAAATATCAATAAGTGGGGGGTACATTATTTCATAATACTATACAATATACGGTCCTAACTTCACTGGTTTTTACTGCAATATCTTCATAGGTTTTCGAGTAAACAAGTGGGAAAGTAGAGACGAGGCATCCTATACAAACTTGTACAGAAGAATAGCAGTGCTAACTAGAAAAAGTAATTTGGTTGTAATTTTTTTTGTTTTACGATTTGTTTTTCAACGTAATTTTTTAATGAAACAGAGAAACTGAAATATATCAACGGAGACACTGTTATGAAAATCTGCACCAAATCGTCTAAGGAATTATCGAAGTTTTGAAATAGCCTGTGCAATAAATAGCAGTACCTTGCTTTTGATAGAAGAAAAAGGTTCGTAGCGCAGTATTACTTTTAGGTTGGGTGTACGTCTTTAAGGTAATGATTTTATTGTCATGGGCCCCATAAAACAGTGCACAAGTACAAGAACGTTAATTTTAAAAATGCGTACGGAATATCAAAACTATAAGTGTAGACAGAATACGCTATTCAGCTAAAAAAATTGCAAATGAGATTAATTGCCAAAATAGGGAAGAAAATTGGCAGGAGGCAAACGAAAAACTACTGAAAAAACACATAGACAAATTGTAAAGCTTGCAAGAAGTGATGCATTTATAACATCTTCTAATAGTGTTGGCGAATTAAACCCTAACATCCAGAAGAGTGCCATTGTTAAAATTAAGACACATCAAAGCAAGCCTAGATTTTGTAAGAGAGCACATGACATTGATAGAGGAATATTCTCTGGATTGATGAGTCCATGTATAATAATATTTGTGATGGGATAACGACCCAAAATGTACGGCGAGAAGGGTCAAAATTCGTTTAACGAAAATAATATTAATGTAATGTCTTAGCCAGCCCAATCGTCGGATATTAACCAGATAGAAAACTTATGGGTTGATATAAAGAAGGCTGTGAATAACAAAAAACCTGTCAATGTCGCTCAATTATGAGAGGTAGTTCGCTCTGCTTGGACATTTATTTCACAGGAGATATGTCAATTGCTACTTGATAACCAGTGTTCCATTTAAAAAAAATTACAAGTGATACTACCTTATGATGGCTGATTATGTCACTTACATAATGAAGGCATAATAGGATAGTACAATTTTATTTTTTATTTTATTTTATTTTATTTTATCCACATTTTTAAGACTTTCGAATTGTATTTTGGGAAAAGTATGGACTTTTGTTGAATGTATGTAAATATCATAGAACGTTGACATATTCAACGCTTTGATGTATTTATGTACTAAGCGACTTTAAGTAAGAAATATTTTTTACGTTTTTGATATTCGGAGATTTGCCAACGGGTTTATTAAATATTTGTATGTAATACACGGAGAAACTGCATAACGCTCTTTGTTGAAAATGAATAACTTACAACGAAAGGTACCTAATAATAAGCGGCAGTTTCAGAATTGAATGAAACTTGGGTGGTTTGTAGACCTTATAGGACTATGTAAAATACCGGTTCCCGCTTCTGTTGAGAAACGATTTTGGAGGCTGAAATCGGGGTTTGAAAAGGAGGGTTTTTGCGTTTCTCGTTAATTGTTTCTCATTAGATGTTACAGTAGCAATAGGTTTAATGGGGTGACCACCACCCCTCACTCTTATGTACAAATGGGCGAGCATCTCATTTTGTGGTGATTATATTCACTTGGGCATATCATTTGGAACGGACCTACGCTTCTTTGTCTTAGCGCCTTCATGTCTACCATAAAATAGCCATAAATTTGAAGACGCAATATACAATAAAGAATAGCTGTGCCAAGTGAAAAAGTAATTTGGCTGTGTAATTTTTTTTGTTTTACGATTTCTGTTTTAAAGTAATTTTTTACTGAAACAGACAAACTTAAATATCTCAATATCGACACTGTTATGAAAAACTGTACCGGATCGTCTAGGGAATTATCGAAGATTAGAATCAGTCCATTATATGCCTATGCAATAAAATAGCAGTGGCTTGCTTTTGATAGAAGGAAAAGGTTCGTAGCGCGGAATTACTTTAAAATAGCGGTATTCTAACTCTTTTAGGTTGGCTGTACGTCTTTAAGGTAATTATTTTATTGTTATGGGTCACACAAAGCAGTGCACAGTACAAGAAAGAAAAATAATTTAAAAAATATGTATGGAAGATCAAAACTACAAATGTAGACAGAATGTGCTAGGCTATTCAGCTAAAGAAATTGCAAATGAGAATAGTTGAGCTGTCACTCACCAATTAATTTTGTCAATGATTGACGGAAAAGTATGCAATGTCCTAACCGAAAATAAATCAACTCAAAGATGTTTGATCTGCAAGGCTACATCGAAGGAAATGAATTCATCAACAATTGCTAGAGACCCTGATGAAAGTATGTATCGATTTGGGATTTCATGTCTGCATGCTTACATTCGAACAATGGAGTGCCTTTTAAATATTTCTTACCGCATTAACATTTGTGAGTGGCAAGTCAGAGGAATTAAAAATAAAACAATTTCTCAAAAGAAGAGGGATGAGATTAAGGAAAAATTCAAAGAAATCGGTCTTGTTATAGATAAAGTGAAGCCAGGATTTGGGATGATGAAAATGATGAAAATACTGCACGCGCATTTTTTTAGGACTCTGCTAGAACGGCTCGTATCACCGGTCTCGATGAAAATTTGATTTATCGCCTTGATACTCTACTTGCCGCCTTAGTATCTGGTTATGAAATTGAACCAGATAAGTTTGCAGGATATTGCAGGGAAACTAGGCAGTTATATATATCTTTATACCCCTGGTACAATATGCCAGCAACTCTGCATAAGATTCTGGTACATGGGGCAGAAATAATCAGACACTCTGTAATACCTCTGGGGCAAATGTCTGAGGAGGCATCAGAAGCACAAAACATACAAATACGTAAAGTAAGGTTGCGTCATACACTCAAAGCTTCATATGTGCGTGCTAATTTGGTTTTGATTAAATATTTATTAGTGTTTTCCGATCCATATATTTATACTATTATATTTTTACTAAGAAAAATTTCGAAAAAAAATATATCCAGGTATTATAAAGACCTCTCAAGTTTGTTAAAATTAAAATAAATTGAGCATCGTGTCTAGAACCGCATTTTTATTTACTATCACAAATATAAATCAACTTTTTACATAATTTCTATGCCTTTCTATTTGTTTTTGACTTTTGTCCACCTAGGTTGGTCAAATCGTATACTGTGCGACTGTGAGAAAACAACCTCTAGGGGACCTAGACGAGTGCCCCCATTGTTAAGATTAAGACACATCCGAGTAAGCCTATATTTTGTAAGAGCACATCATATTGATGGAGGAATATTCTCTGGAGTGATGAGTCAAAAATTGCTCTATATAACAACAATTGTGATGGACAGTTTGTGCGATTACTTCCAAACACGGCATTTTTTCCATAGTTTACGAAAAGAAAAATTAAACATGTAGACCCAAGAAGTATATTAAGGCCAATATTTTTGTGAAAAATGAAATCAAGTATTAATGTTTAAAATATTAGAAATATTAATTTATTATAGTTACAAAAGAATTTACTTTACTTTCTATTATTACTGCTATTTTTATGCACACGCATGGTATGTCATAATATAATAAATTGAGTAAAATAACATTTTAGTTTAATGGAAAAATGAATTTCGTTGCTTGTTGATAATTTTTTGGTGTCTACGTGCACTATAATAATAAAATCAGGACCTTATCAGCATTTCACCTTAACATAACTTTGTTATTAAGTTATACTTGCAACCATTGTTAATAATTATCTAGTTGGGCAACCTTATTAATGTATCCACACATGATAATTTTTATCATAATATATATTTGATTCAGTTTTTCTATTAACAAATTAAATCTGGGCAAATTAGACATGATTTGCGGACATCAATTTTACGATTGTTAAATATATTTACTTAAAGAAACTCAATATTCACTATAAAGGAGGTAAATAGGCAAACAATTTAAGAAACACTTTATATCACTAGTACCCATTTATACAAAATTATCAATTTATATAAAATGAAGTTTAACTATAAGCATGAAATCTAAAATATTCTTACAAGGACAGACGCGTGCAATCAACTTTACCATCATGCCACTTTCGTAATTCTTACTCGATAACCAAAAATGTTTTCGCCAAATATACGTTTCGTTAGAGCTTTGGGTAAAGGAAAGTTACAATGAAGAATAGAAAATTGCCCAAAAAAATTATACTGTAGGTTTCATTCACAAAAAATCAAAATTGTGATGAATTTTATCACAGCGCGTCTGCCGGAAGGTTAAACGAAATACCTTGACATAATTTCACTTTAAATCCTAAAATAGCAGTTTCGCAAAAATATTTCCAACTGAACATCTGGATATATTTTAGGTACATAATTTTGCTGTTTTTACGCATTTACACGCAATTTATGTTAATCTAAATCTCACATAAAAAAAAATTGCGCAATCGTTTAAATCAGAAAGCTTGTTACCATTAGTGAAAAAATAATTCTTTTCCTCTATAATATAAATAATACATAGTCTTATTATAATTAAATAGACATTACAAGGGTATATATTTTTCCTAGTGTTAAATAATTTATGCATATTTATCTGATATTAAACTAATAAAATGAAAAAAGGAGGTATACAACAAGAATACAATTTGGCTTGTGGAAAAATCAGACTTAGTTGCTTATAAAGCTATATTCAATTAAGACAAAAATATAACGGAAACTAGAAAAAATCTACTAAGGTTTATTACCTGAGGACTGGAGACCTGCTTTAGGTCGGGATCTCATAGGAAGACTAAATGGAGCACAGCCAAATGGATCTTCGGACATAACCAAGCTCTCGCGAGATTTGACGCCTTGTATGCCTGCTTAAATTTTATGAAATGTAATATGTATAGATAAATAAAACAAGTAAAGGTTGCAATGTTCATCTTTATGATATTCTTAATTATAAAATACCAGTAGGTATTCTGCATTCAAAATTCACTGTTCTAATAACGATAGCAATACATCCCACAACATATCCAATGAATATTTTATATTCAAAAGAAATTTATACTATGTTAAAACTTATTCAACACAAATTTTGTGCACCAATAATAATCTCGCAAACGCCGCACGGTCAGATTAAAAGGTACGTTATGATTTTACTTTTGGGTAAGGTTCACAAGCATCAATTTTTATATAACAATTGTTTTTATTGTAAATAAAAGGGAGGTAGAGGGGATAGCAACTTGTGGATTATAGTTCGGCTAAAATAATTAAGGTATAAATGATCTAAATCTAGTTGCCGAATGTTAACAGTAGTTAGTAACTATGACAGTACGAGCCATAACAAGTAATTATTCGGATACAAGAAGTTTTAATATCCCTCCTTTATGAATACAATTTACTCCAGTCTTTTTATTGATATATGCATGTAAAATATAAAAATAAATGATACTACACTCAAACACTATCGTCCGTGTTACATCTAGAATTGCACAGAATGATTACTTCGCAAAGTCTGCAGGGAAAAACATCAGTGGCTTCAATATTCTAGAAAAACACCTACAGCCTCAAAAAATTCAAGGAAACTAGTAGTGCGAAATCTGCGGAAAGTTACCGGAAGGGTAGAAAACACTAGATAGAAATTTGTAAAAAAAAAGTAACGAGAAGCATTTTACAGAAAATAACTGCTGGATGGAACCGAAATCTGAAGTAAATACGAGGGTAGTCTGAAAAGTTTCCAGCCTAACACAGAAACAAGTAAGTGTTTTTGTCAAACTCGGTTTTATTTCTCAACGTAGTCTCCTTGTAAATCTATACACTTTTACCAGTGATGCTCTCATTTTTTTAATCCGTTCAAATAATAGTTAGCATCTTGTTCTTCAAAATAGACGTTTACGAATGTGATGGCCTCCTCATTCAATGAAAATCTCTATCCTGCGAGCGAAACTTTGGGCTTAGGAAATAGAAAAAAAGTCACTGGGGGCCAGATCTGGTGAATAGGGTCAATTCGAACCCCAATTCATGAATTTTTGCCATGGCGACCACTGAAGTGTGTCTTCGAAAAGGCCTTCCCGAGTTAATTAATAATTTGTGTGGTACGGAGTGTGCCGTGAATATTGTGTTTGCCAAACTACCCAACAGTCCTTGCTATCATTAGTGGTAATTCAGATTATTAAAGAATGGGGATTACTGGAAGCACTTGAAATTTTTAAATGTTTTCAGAATTTTAGTTGATAAGAAAACATGCATTTCTCTGTGTATGTACTAGAAAGCAAACGCATAAGTCATTTTCTATTTGTAGAAACTATAGTTGTCATAGTGTATTCCTAGCCTTAGAGTCAGAAGGACAACTTTCCATAAAATTATAAACTCATGTTCAAAATTAACGAACCACTCAATGTTTCTGATATATTTTCTACAATTTATGTATTTTCTAAAAATTCTTGGTTTAACAGAACATAATCTAGTAGCTTTATACCACTACAAAGTTATTTTGACATTTCTGGTGGAAATGGCGGCGAGTTAATGTCAAGTTTTGTTAAACAGCATTTCTTGAGTCGTTTACGTTACAATTCAGATATCATTTAAGTTTTAATTGCGAGTTTGTTAATTTTTTGTGTGTATAGAATTTAAGTTGATAATGTTTAAATTGAAAGTCTTGAACCGACCACATAATTTAATCAATAATGAATGTGTAAGAGCTTCAGTTTTGTTAGAAGAAGGACGTACAATGCGTTATGTGGACAATTTGCTGGACGTTAATCATGCGACAGTCGGTTGAATGGTTAGGAGATTCAAGGAAATCGAATCACACTCTAGAAGACGTGGTCAAGGTAGGAAATGTGTCATAAGTGCGAGAGATGGTCGATTTTTGCAATTGCAAGCTCACAGAAATAAGGGAGAAGGTTGAGGGAAATACGATTGAGCAATAGGAGGCCTTCAATTGGACCATTACTTACCGCAGCACACAGAGCACAACGTTTGAGATTTGCCAGATATCATGCAGATTGGACAGTCGAAGATTAGAAGCGAGTTTTGTTTTCGGACGAGATTAGAGTAAATTTAAAATCTCCAGATGGGGGCAAAAGAGTATGACGAAGAATTAGAGAAAGATATCTTGATTGCACAAGCTCTCAGAGGGAGCCCTTTGATGGTGGATCAAGAATGTTCTGGGGACGTCATCGCCAGACAAGCTTCGGATTATTACGAGGTTAATATTCAAGTCATGGACTGGCCACCATGAAGCCCAGGCTTAAATCCGATTGAGCAGATTTGGGATGCTCTAACAAGATCGGTAAGGCGTCATATTTGCCAGGAATTTAAACAAGCCGTTCTTTTTAAGTGGCATAATATTTCCCAAGAAGTAATCCAAAATTTGATAGTGAGCTTACCACATTGAATCCAAGCAGACTTCAGAGCTAGGGGAGGTGTCACGCGTTATTAAGTTCTTTAAGATCTCCAATAATATCGGTTTGTTTCTGAATTTGTAATCGAATGGAATTTGTAATTTTTTCCATAAGTTTCCATTAAAAAAGAAGTTAATTGATAAACTGATACTTTACCTCTAGTCAAATTGTTTTTGGATGATATTAAAAAATAATTCAGCAATCAAATAATTTTGTACAAATTATATTGAATTATTTGTGTGGTGCGTCAATTTTGAACATAAGTTTAAATTAAAAGATTTAATTAGCACTAGTGTTTCATGCGTATAACTTGAGCCTATTAGCTAATTTCTAAAACAGACTAATAAGCCAGATGGAAACCACGTGAAAATAAAAGGATGTTTGTAAAGAACTGACGGCAAAAAAAAAATTCTATGAGTTGTGCGACTCTTCAGACATATAAAGTTGGATATAAACACGTTAAAAAAATACAAACAAAAATGAAAAGCAAAATTCGTATTACAAGATACATTATGTGGGTTAAATTAGTCAAAACTAGAGCTATAATACACATAAAAATCACCAAAATACAGTCGGATTATTGGGAATTCCAGATTACGGAAAGTTCATATTAGTGATACTCTCCTACTTTGCAGGCTCAACATAAGCTGTTATTAACGAAAAGATAGAAGGAAAATCGCTTGGAAAACTAGATCAAAATCAAGATTGCACTAAAATTATATTTAAGTAAAATTTGTAAATATGAGGACAGAAAACGTGACATTTCATAGCGCTTGTTTAAAGCAGGTTTCTTAAGGACAGAATGATTTGTAGTGTGGGATCATGGTAATGGTAAGCGCTCTTTAGACTTCGTGAATGGAGCAATTGCGAAAGAATACAAAAAGCCATTTGCTTCTAAGTATAGGAAAATAACATTCGAACAGGTAATTAATTTTTTAAGAAGACGGTGCGGCATGCCGCAGTTATAAGTGTGAGAAAGGGGTTAGAAGTACACTACACTGCTAGTAATATCGTGGTTGTTAAGCAGTGCGAGTTTAAAAATATGTGATATCAAATTTTTTAAAAAATCAGAGGACAATGGAAAGAAATTCACAATATCTAGAATGTCTAGCGAGGTTAATGCCAACGCTATCTCGAGTTAGAGCCGGCACTAAGGCTGTAGGCGATTTTCCGCCTAATCTAAACGATAAATATGTTTTGTTCTGCAAGACATTTCCAGTTTATGATACTCTATGCAATAATACTTCATACTATAACTTTTGAAATAAAACGTTTGATTAAAAATGACGTCTGAATAATCTGATTAAAAATAGAATAATCGTGACCATAATTAGTTCTTAGGGCTCGTAATTACATTCTGCATTCAGTAATTCTATGAACTTACTGCTTTGACTTCCTCGTCTAATTTTATCAAATTCTTCACCAAAAATATGATCTTCAGTCATCTGGTTAAAAGGCTGTTCCTCCTCAAAAGGATTCCAATCAGCGACGTCTGCCGATAAAGACCGACTGTCACGTCCTATTGGGTGGCTAATATCAGTGGTGGATGCCGATATTCCCGGAGGAACCATGGGCATTTTAGTTATTTCATTAGGTGGAGTATCACTTCCTTTAGGTTTAATTGAAGATTCATACGGTGCCAAGAATTGAGAGGTTTCACTTGCATAGGCTCTAAAATACGTAAAACTATGTTAGAATTCTTACTTACGGAAAGATAAAATTAGAATATTGCTAATTGGATTTTTTCAGATATCTTAAAATTTTCAAATATTTCTGAGCCTTTGAAAAATCAATATCAGATTTAAACATTTTTCGGAAGATTTTAATTTCCAGCTAAACATAGTATTGGCCAATGTTATAACAACCTACGCGTAGGCTAAATTTTAATTTCTAATTACCAGAACATTTTAAGAAAAATATAATTATTTTGTACACTATATAAACTTGAATTATACTGCAAAACACACGGCCAAATTTGCAGCAAAACTAATAGTATGTAAAAAAATTAAGGAACACCCTTAATATTTTCTATACTTCTTTAACTCGAATAACTTTTCCGCCTTTAAGGGATAGAATATACGAGATTTTTTGTTATGTCCACCAAATTTGGACCAAATCGTTTGGGGAGCTTTATCCCGTATTTCGATTTAGAATATCCCATAGATTTTTAATAGCATTCAAACCTGGAATTGTCGATATATAAAGCTATTACATCTAGCAGTATATTTTTATAATCGTACTAATCCATGTACACAAAGCTAAGAACCTCCCTTATAACCAGAAAAATGTTTCCAGATAAACACGGAATCTCGGACATGCTGCAAGTGATTGAAATGTATTTGGAATCTAGACATTCGCCAGCTCACGTCCAGGACACCTACCGTTACTTCGAAATAAATTCAATTTTGATTCATTTGTAAATAAGCCTTTTATTCATACGATGTTCAATAAACACGATTTTGGATAAATCCTTAACGTCTTACGCAGGCAATTTTGTTAGCGGGGTAACAGGAATGCTGCTCAACTTTTGTTAAACTTCTACATGTTGATTTAATATGTGCATTGTTTCACTTAGACGGGAGAGAATATTTAGTGACATTAGAATTCTTGAAACAGTTCACATCATCCGTACCACAACACTAAAACTGGATGCAGTTAATCTATCATCAGCGGTAATAGAGTAGTCCCAATTAGAGAAGTACATATTACATCATTATCTGGTTGAACAAAATTTGTCATTGCCGTAGATATTTTGAACAGTATGAGATGTTCAAAAATCCAAATAGAGAAACGATAGTGTGGAAAGTTTTTAGCTATACAAAAATTAAAAGCTCCCAAATATCTTTAAAAAGTGCAGCGATTCGCAAAACGATAAGGAATACAGAAAAATGAAACACCAAACAATTGCTGTAAACTCTAAACACTTCTAACCTCTTCGAAAACAGTAACGGTAAGCAAGTGAAGTACGGTCTACCCCTTGACGAGTGATAATAAACTCGCCGGACTGAAATAAGTCAACTACGTATATGACGTAATATGTACTTCTCTATTTGGGACTATTCTACTGAACAGTTCCGCTTAGCTATCAAATCTTGCGTCCAGTTTTAGCAGAGCATTGTGGGAGCGATTATTCAGCGTTTCAGTGTCGCAATGTTCGAGTACTTTTTTTTACAGAAATCTTGTTTGTTGCTCTATATTATATACTTATATTGTGAGCAGCTTTAATATAGCCTATTTTTTGTCTGTACTACAAAACGATTCATATTGACAACTACTTTTAATTTACAGGAACATGAATTGCCAATATAAAGAATATGCTATATTTTTGTAACAGAATAAGCATTTTTCGACTAGTGGTCGCTTTAGTGACGTTAGCGATAGTAGATCACATGATATATTTGAGGCAATTTGAGAATACAATTTCTATCTGCATCTCCAACTACAGTTGATATTAATGCATTATTATTATCTTTTACTTTGGGCAGCCCGACAGGATCGGATCCGCTGTTGTGCATAGGTATATACATGCGTAGTACACGTGCATCTCCGATCGGCGGTCGATGATATTAGCATCGCAGTAAGTATATATTACTGCGATGCTGGCGCGCCGCCTTAAAGTGCCAAGTCTTAATTATTTTGTATGAATCTAATCTAGTATTCTGAAAAAAGCCTGCAATATAAAGGAATAGATTTGTTCGTTCGGCTAACACTAATTGATCAAAGTAATCAATATAAAGTAAAAAATAGGCGTTCGTGGCAGTTGCTCGAAAATTGTTCGTTGGGACGCGTGGAGCTACACTGGTGCACTTAGTGTCTACACTTGTTACACGTAGTTTACAGGAGGAGTAAGAATTATATACACTGAAGTAATTAAATTTTCAAATATGGAGAATATAAATATTCCAACTTGTAGTAGGATATCGTGTTTAACAATAAATGCATATATTTTGAAGGAGGATACTGGTGTTGTGTGTAAATTAATGGGTACATCTGCTATCAGTGATTCATACTCAAAAACAGTAATACCCATCACCGTATTAATTCATCTCAGGTAGATCTGAAAACGCCATCCGTGTAAAATCGGCTCAAAAAGAAATGGCGTAGCTTCGTTAAAGGGAGATCTCCCGAAGATTGCCGAGGTTGTACCCTGCAGGGAGGCTACCGGCAATAGACGCCTAAAAGGAATGCGTACAGCGAAAAAAGGGGGTGTTACAACGAGCAAGTGAGAGCATACATACTTTCTCGCAGGTATGTTAAGAAAATAGTTAAAATCGACTAGAAGAGATCATTATAGACAAGGAAAGCGATAGCTCTCACGGCCTTTGATTTATGGGCTGCAATAGAATTATAATAAAACACTCATATTAGAGAATTTTTGAGAATGCTTATACTGGGGTCAGCTTGTTGCCAATCTGCCGGCTTAAAAGAATAATAGATCTGTATACATTAGTAAATTTGATAATTTAACGGCATTATTCATTCCAGACGTGTAGATGCAATACAAAAGCGGACTAACAAATTGTTTTAATACGATCCAGACTCAATACAGATATTAAATAATTAAAAAAGGTTAGAGTAAGAATTTATGTTAGGAATTTTACATCTATAAATTATGTATTAAATTATCAAAATAGAAGTAATAAACAACATATATTAAAGAACACGACAAAATATAACTGTTATAGTAAAAATATAAACTAGATTTAATTAAACAAGTGTAAATTTTGATCCTACTGTAATATTTTTGACTGGTGAGAATAAGAAAACACTAACTTGCGGAATACTCCTTTAATAATACAACTAATATTTAGTACAACCACTCGGTACCCAAGGTTGGCAGAATGTATATTGTTAAAATTGCCTCGGTTTAAAAACAGCCTGCGCAAGTAATGTCGTCGGTGGTTACAGAATATAGAACATATTATATTCATCAAATTAAACGTTGTTACAAAGAACTATAAACGTATTTACGTATATTTTACTTGATGTTTAAAATTAAAAGTTTCTCAATAATTTTAGTACAATTCTCAACGAATTAATATCTTATCGTTATATATACAAAAAGGATCTACATATGATTCTACTATTTTCTATTATAGCAGACATACAATTAGAGAATAACAACTATCTATAATGTATTTTACAAAATAAAAATAAAAAAAAAATTATTTTCGGCTGCATGTTGCATAACTGTTGCAATGAACTTCGTGATGATCTAATGATGTCTTAATAGCAAATGGGTGCATGCCAGATGACTCTGTTGGGGAAGTGCATGGTGGAGAATTACGAAAGCAATATATAAATAATGTAATATTTATATAGACAAACAAAATGACGAAAATTACAACTAAAAACCTGTTGTGTTAAAAGTTACTTAAAGAATAAAATAACCAACAGAAACTAAATCAACAACTCAATTTTTTTTCGGCAATTGTCGCTCATAGAACTGCACCCCAAAAGTAAATCTGTTATTCGAAATGCAACTTTCTTAAATAACACGAGTGCTATCTATCTCTTAATGTAAACATACGTAGGACTATTGATTTCTTGGCACTACTTTCGCGCCCTCTCCTACACGCACTTAAGTATGTATGCTCTCACTTGCTCGCCGTAACACCCGCATTTTCCGCCGTACGCATTCGTCTTACGATTCGTTGCAGTAGCCTCTCTACAGGATACAACCTCAGGAATCTTCGGGAGATCTCCCTTTAACGAGGCTACGTCATTACTTTATTTGCCGATTGTACTTAGTAGCACGGCTAATAAAAACAAAAATATGAATCTGCCTCTCGAAAATAACAAACTACCAAAACAAAAATGCTTCAAAGTTAGCCACTTTGAGTGTTCGATATTATGACAGAAATGGGAAGTCGTTCATAACCATACACCTATTCGCAGACTGCTCCACCAAGTAAAAAGTGCAGCCCCCCCCGTCATTATCTTTACTTTTACAATTGTACGAATAAAACATAAACGTAACTTTATAATCACGGTAATCCCTTATTTACCTTCTCCACCTGATCGCTAAACTTGGTCTGTGGTCACTAAGGACATCATAGTTCTAACCAGGTTATAACTACTCGAATCGCCAAAACAATAGGGTATAAGTATAGAATAATGCTTATCGTTCAAGAAGCGATTACTGGCGAAAAAACGCTTAATATACTACGACACACAAAATTGCTACAACATTGGCCAATAATGTAAAGCGAATTTTTTGGGTTAATGCTAACGTTATTAGGGGCTATCGCAAGCATCCCGATAAAAAAACTGTAATCCATTTAACACCGTTAATGCGCATGCACAGACTTATGGGAACAGAGTTATCGGTATTGGTGCCCGATAGCTATTTTCGGGAAGAATTTATGTTATGCTATTGTTTTGTTACGATTAAAGTGGCTGTTAAAAGCGATGGAATCGTTAGAATTGTTGCGGTATATCCTGAGCGAAAATCCTTTTCTAAATCCAGACGAACGGTGTTTAATTCATAAGCAGTTTCCAGAAACCGCAGGAAAAGCATGTACATTACGTGCAATTCGAGATCATGTTGATTATTCTATATATGTAAGTTTAGCTTTTCTCATAGACGTGGTTATTACCGTTAGGGCTGTAATTGGTCTACCAATTCATCTTCTACTAGTAGTAAAAGATCAATCATTTCTATTGATTTTTATTTGCTTCAGATGTGGTGATATTGTCCTTCCAAATTCACCAAAATTGCGAAGATTATGTTTAGATTTTTTTAGTTATATTAGGTGAGTTCGGCTATTCGTTCGGAGTAACTCCATTTACTCCACTTACCCCACTCGCGCTCTTTAACGCTCTTTCGGAAATATCGTAGAGTTACTCCATTCACTCGTTTAGAAGTATGGCTTGGTTCCACTCTTGCTATACTCCGGATCCAGTCCATGTGTTCTGTACCCTTGATCTGGTCCGAACGAATACCCGAACTCAGCTATTGATGTAAAAGACACTGGGCTAACCGCCAAATTCAAATATTTTTAATTTGTACGGAACGGTTTGTGATAACTCTTTATGGGTTTTTACGTAAATATAAATTTATCCGCTGGAACCACGTGGCGTTAACGTTATCGGACTTTTATCGGGATACATGCGATGACTCCCTATTATAAGGACGATTCATGCATGGGAACAATCCCATTTAATAAATATTTTTGGAATTTTTGAAAACAGAAAGAATTTCCAAACATTATTTAAATTTTGCTAATTGTCTCAAAAAGGCGCATTGATATTACTATGTGCAATAATTCAGATTAATAAGTACTTATTAAAAGCCGTTGTGTCGCTCATATTACGACGATGTCCTTTTGGAACAGACAGAGAAGGTGAATTAGGAGGTGTATCAGAAGAACTAACAATACATTGGCTAGACGATTCCATCATTCCATGCTTTAACTGCCCACTAAACAATCCTTGTGTGGTTGTACCAGTTATTATAAACCTATCAGGAGATACAGGCGAAGTGACGTTGTTAGTTTCCGTCTTAGACGTGTCAAAATCAGTCCTAACAGGTAGGGAGGGTGATGCATTTGTGTCGTCTCGAAAGGGATCTGGGTAAATGGAAGACTGAAATAAGTTATCGAGTGTTTTTTCTGAAGCTTCCTGACTAGATGGGAAATACGTTTGCGAATTCTGGAAAATTGGAGTGGTCTGTTGCGGAAATGTGGAATAATTAGTACTGGGAATGAAATTTTGGGATGAATTCGGTTTTTGAGCAAATGCGGGAAAATCAGTAGAAGTTACTGGACTTTGGGATTTCTTTACTGTTGTCGGACTTGGACTTAATGTCAGAGGGATATTATTTAAGGTGAGTGGTTGAGTAGAACTGCCTTTTGGGCGTTGACGTGGTATAACACTAGTACCCTCAACGGTCGGAGCAACATTAGCTTTTGTGGCAACCTTTACTTGCATCTTCTTAGATTCGCTCTCAAATTGAGGAAGTGGAAGATCCTCTAAACAAGGTGTTGGTGTTTTCTACAAAGATAATATAAAATGTAATATTATGATAATGCAAAAAATTCGTAATTATTTTACTTTAAATCAAATGTTGTTGCTACCTCCAACATGTATGCAGTGACGGTTTCTCCAATGGTGCAATTGTGCAGTGAACACCCAATAAAATTACATTAAATAAGGTTATTTAGATTTCATATGTAAATAACAATAAAATATGTCTTCGAAATGTTTTCTACTAATTATTTTCAGAGATGTTAAGCTCTTTTTCAGAACGCGTCGCATAATACCATAAACTCACAACCTCTAGCCGGTGCAACTTCGAGATTGAACACGAGCGGTGCCTGCCAAGTATCCGCGAATTATTGTGTTAGAAAGAGAAAAAAATCCAATCCGTGAGACAACATTGTATTTGAAACTGTGTCATTTTAGCATCATCGTGTGCAGTGGTCTCGCATCATGTTGATAGCGTTATCTGTCAGACGGTGTCCGATTAGTTTCGTCTTCTAAGTATATTGCTTACATAGTGGTTGCGCAATAAGTTGCAGGTAAAACCGGTAAAACGTGGTCGTGCTTAGTGGAGTTTATTAAGGGAAATTGTAATAATTTCGAAGAACATTTATTAGTTAAGAAAAACGAATCACCCAGTCGGAGACTAACACTGTTCAAGAATGTACCATGAAGCGGGATGAAATCGATTGGCAGGGGTGTAGTCGATCAAATCGAATTTTTTCAATGTTTTCTATTAACAACAGTATAACTGACTGACGAACAAGTGTGATCCCAAGGGCGGGAAATATGAACAAGTTTTCCATAAATTATTAAAAATTCAAAAACAAAACATTTTAATTTGTACAATTTGTGAAATTAAACATTTGCACGGCTGAGTCTATTAAAACTAGGCCAGTCCTAACCACTCTAAGTGATAAGGAATATATTCAATAAGGGCTATATACAAGAAAACTTGGAAAACTTACTTTTTATATCATTTCAATTGGAATTTTTCTAAAAAGTAAACACCGAATAACGGAGTGAAGTCGATAAAAGAAATTGGTTTCATTTTAATATAAAATAATGGAAGCACCCCTGTAAGAACAGAGGTGCTTCCATTTCAAATGGGTCACACTGTATATATTTTCTTTATATGAAAGTAATACTACATTTGGCAATTATTAGATTCTGAGAGTCAATCAAAGAATTTAACAAACACGTAACAAGAAAACACTATATTTTATCTTGACTAATCGACTGCATTGAATTTCAGCATCCGACAAGCCACCACTGCATGAATGGTTAATACATACAAAGAAAATAGAAAAGCTTACAAAATTACCATTAAATTAACAACAGGGTTCTCCTTTCCCAAAAGTGGAAAAGCGATGCTAGAAACCTGGTAGATGTCTGGTCTTTTGTCGGGATCTGGTTCCAACATGTACCGGATCAATTGATGTAATCCTTTAGAGTACCTTGAGTTATCGGGAATGCAAAAATTTCCACTTTGAATAGCTAAAGTACTTTCACCAAATGGTAATGTAAAAAAGCATAACTTGTACAATAGACATCCTAATGCCTAAAATATTTCTGATAATATACAAATAGCATTAACTATAAATGAATTTACCCAAATATCAGACTTAGTTGTAATCGGTTTCCCGCAATACATATCAACCATTTCTGGTGCTCTATAGCTTAATGTTGTATAGCGCTTAATTTCTTCTTCCACTACCGAGGCTCCCTGTATACTTGGATTTAAAATACGCCCAGTTGCAGAACCAAAATCACAGATCACATAATTCCCATTCTCTCCAATTAAAATGTTTTCAACCTGTTTAAAATATAAATATTTATAATTATTCCTCACAAAAAAAAGTTATAAACCTTTAAATCTCGATGTAGTATTGGAGTTTGGCAGTGATGAAGTCTTGATACAGCTTCACACGTGTCACAAAATATTGTCAGCACCTCCACCTCTGAAAATAATGGCTTGCCCCGTGCTTTCATTAATCCCAGTACGTTGTTTTGGCAATAAGGCATCAACAGAAGCACTTCATACACACCACCGCCAGTTGCAGTTAAACTTGAATCTATATACCCAATTATGTTTTTATGACCACTTAAATTACTCTAGAATATCTTTACTTAATTTTTCCTATTTGTTGAGAATTACACGAAGTACTTACAGCAATTTGTATTTCTCTTTTAGCTACATTGAGATCTTGTTCGTTGTTTACATACATACGTTTTAGAGCATATCTTGATCCATTATTTGCTTTCACAAGATACACAATTGCAAAACCACCTGCACATTTTTATTTAATATTAAGGTGAATTAGTAAAATATAATGGATAATACCTTCTGCTAGAACTTCTTCTACAGTAACTGTATATCGACCAACCGTAAATACTTTCCCGACATAATTATTAGTTTCTTTCGCGGTGTTATCTATTTTAGAAAATAGCTTTTTCATTTTGAGAAAATGAGAGATATTGAATAGACATTGAATTAATAAAATTAGTTTTATTTACCACTGTACACACACTTCTAATTCAAAGCATCATCCACTTTTATTTCTGATAAGATAATAAAAAAAAAATGTTAATTTACTGACACGATTTTAATGGTTTCTGCATATTAGTATTGATAATGACGTTTCTAAGGTGGAATTACAAAAATGACAACTGACATTCGCATATGCGTCTTAAATTAGCCGCTATCCCAAAGTAACCAACCGTTATAACCTAAATTCTCAATGCAATAAATTATCTATATAAACAAATCATAGGTTGTATTGCTTTTATTAATATAAAAAAGTAAAACAACTCATTTTAGATACATTTTATTTGGTTGATATTAATTCGTTAACACCTAACAGCACAAGTTTAATTTTAACTTTTACTTGAACGGCTAGCTTTCTAAAATGATCAATTTCTTTTTTCAGTACTTTTTTTCTAATATCAGAATATTTTAAGGCTTCTTCAAAATTCATTTCTAACAAACATCCCACACCAATATCCACTAATAACTTGTCATAATCTTCTGTAATGGCATTTACATTGACATTACTGCCTAATGGGACTAACATCTTCAAATCCTTTTCATCTAATGTTTGCCATATGCGGATTGTGTTTTCTAAACTTTCCCATTCTTCATACTTTTCAGCGTACTGACTTAGTTTAAATTCTATTTCCTTAAGGTCTTTCTTTAAAACATCTTCAAGGAAATTTTCGTATTCTTTAACTTTATTATCTATATTGTTCATACTTCATTATACTTATGTGTACACAATATGGAATAAGATATATACCTGTAGCACACATATATCAAAATTATAAAAAATAAATAGATAATCTTTACCTATCGTACCCTAATGTCAAGTCTCATCCAGTCCAGAGCAGTCCAGAGAAATCCGTCAAATCCGCTGATACTGGCTGATACGTCTATTCCTGCAACATACCAACCATATACTGTAGATACTAACCTAAAATACTAAAATTACTATTGATAGTGATTGTACGCTTGGTGTTATTATTTATACAGTTGAAGTATAACTCAGTATAACTGCGAGAAAAGAATTTATCAGAAGACTACTCCTACTAAATATATTTTAAGTAGTAGCATGTAATTCAGATAAACTAAATTTTATGATTTAGTTTGCGATTTTATCATATTATTGTGCAGGTATTGGTCAGTATGTATTTTACAACAATATTCTTGATTTGTCATTTACATCATTTGACATGTCATTGACGTTCTCGAAGTATTTCACAACAATGTTGTGATATTCTATAGTATCTCATAATGTGAAGAGATTTCTATTTTATAAGGTATTTTTTTTCTAATATTTTTATCCAATTAAAACATATCATATACGCTTCAGTAATCAGCTGTTTGAAGGGTTTGTTCTTAATTTGTTATTGTATGTGCCACCTGGACATAATTGTCATGTGATTTTGACAACACTACATATTTATTATTTTAATGAATTTTCTAGAATGCCCATTCAGGCACCTCAGTGGACGGAATTTCTGTCATGTCCTGTGTGCTTTAATGAATTTGATGTGTCACTCCGAAGCCCTATAAGTTTGGGCTGTGGCCATACAATATGCAAGACATGTTTATCAAATTTGCACAGAAAACAATGTCCTTTTGACCAAACAACAATAAGCATAGACATTGAAAGTTTGCCAGTTAATACTGCATTATTACAACTAGTAACAACAACAGTTAAAAATGACAATACGGATACAGTTGATGCTAAAGTTGTATCTCAGGAAAATTTAGAATATTATATGGTTTCTAAAAATTGTATTGAAGAATTGGCAATGTACCTTAAGCCTTTTTCAAATGGCAACATATGCAGCAGTGCAAGTATTTTATCAAGACCAATGCAAAGGAAATTGGTTACTTTAATCAATTGTCAACTGGTTGAAGATGAAGGGCGGATAAGGGCAATGAGAGCGGCTAGATCTTTAGGTGAACGTACTGTCACTGAACTTATTTTACAACATCAAAATCCTCAACAATTAAGTGCAAATTTATGGGCTGCTGTAAGAGCAAGAGGATGCCAATTTTTGGGACCAGGTATGTACTGATTTAGTAAGTTTTATAATTACATATCTTTTGTTTCTTTGTATGTACGTTTTCAATTTGAAGATATATTTCTTATGAAAATATATGTTTGTAGTTAACTTTTCCTGTTTTTAAAGAAGCTTTAAATTATTTAGCAAATATTATCTTTCCTATTATAGTTACTAATTTGCTACCATATTGCAACATATTGCTTTATCAGTAAAAACAAATTGCACCTTGTACTATGCAATATACACGTTGGTCCACATTTCACCGGGGTGCGAGAGATATTGTACGTAGCGCGATGCGTTTCCCCGCCGGTCAGCCTCGCCGCGCGCAACTGCTATAGCCTATCTGACACACTCTTTATTTTTCTGTGCGTTCGTAAGGTTCCAACAAGAAATTATGGATTTCGAATACATTATGTTAGTTTATACCACCGCAGAGATGGTACAGATCATTAAATGGTATTTTGCGAATTGCCCTAAATGCCAACAAATAGACGAACAGCCTCGAATCCCTCTAACGCATCCCGAGCGGGAGGAGAGAGAAGTGAGGGGTTGTTCGTTAGTTGAAATGGGCGAAGCTTGCTTTAGGCGACAAATTTCAGACGAAATCGGTATTAGTAGAAGTACTGCGAAACGTATTTTGAAACGCAACAAGTACAAAAGTTAAAAAGTTCAATATTGCCAAGAGATTTTTCCCCTTAATAAAGTAACATTGTCAGAATTTCAATTTATTTTGTATAATTAACGAAGTTATTTTTCTTTAGTTTAATTTTATAAGAATCGTTGTTTATTTTCCTACTTAAAATTTCTTTTTCGTTCTCCTACATCGTATAACAGCAACAAAATTAATATAAGAAACCGTACTTTCTAACATAATCTGAGAATACAGAAAAATTACGCAGTAATTCTGTATTAGTACATTTTGTCAGAAGGCGTTGAATTATAATATTACGTGATTGGGCGGACAAGCGTGCGTACCGTTGCTCGCTTTATGATATACTACGATTGGATGCGATCTATCAGTGAGACTCGAATGCTCTGTTGTCATTCACAAAGGCAATATTCCGTTCGTATCTGGATCGACGTGTATATGTATAAACAATATCAAATATTGGCATTTTTCTCTCTAGCAGAAAATACCAAACTTATATATTTGTACTTCTTTAATAATTTTTATCCTCTCTTTTTGTATTTGTGTAATTTTTTACAATTTTTCATTTTGCGCTACGTGTAATATGACCGACGGAATTTTTCCAATAATTATGTAGTGCATATAATTATGCAAAGATTCAGATTACACCAGTAATTTTCCAAAATTAACCAAATTTAATTTTTAAGATTTAGAGAGTAAAAGTTAATTATAAGAATATGAAATTTTTAGAGATACAATTATCAAAGATAAATTTATTTAAAAAGATGATTGTTCTATGTTCTGGTTAAAGGTTTGCTATGTCTAACTCTATTTTCATTCTTGGAATTAGAACGTCGATTAAATTAGAGAGTTTATTGATTTTTTCAAATATTTACTTCTTTGTAGATAACATTTTCGGATTGAAATAAAGTTCAAGGCAGCACTGAAAATCAAAACTAATCGTACTACTAACAGGTCTAAAGTTTTATATTAAACAAAAGTGAAATAGGTATTTAGTAACATTATGTTCTTACTCAATACATTCAGATCCATCCTAATTTAATATGTCATCTGGCATTCCGAGTAGTTGAAATATTTAACGTAAGGGTGTGGTTATAGTAAGCTGTGATACTCGATAAGAGCAATGCGCGTGGAAAACGGAGCAATCGGTGAGCGTTACGAAAACGTGCAACGCTCACCGATTGGTCCATTTTGCTTAGCTCATTGCTCTTGTCGAGTATCACAGCGTTACTATAAACATACTCTAATGGTGCGATATAGTGAAGCTGCGATAAATGATAAGAGCGGCGGGTTAGCAAAACGAACCAGTCGGTGAACGTTGCATCCGTCTGTAATGCGCACCGATTAGTTCGTCTTGGTAACACGTTGCCCTTATCGTTTATCGCCGTTGCACTATAATCGTACCCTTAGTCATATAACTTTCAAGCGCTATCAGATTTTGAAACCGTTATTTGTAATGCTTCACATTTAAAAAACCCTGTGTATAAACAAGTGTATAAAAAAGTATGAAATTCTATACAGAATCCATGTACCGTATCAAACGGTCCTTAGTTGTAGAATGATTGTATCAGTATTGATACCAGTCATAAAAGTCCACGGCATAATATTGTAATGTTTTCAAATTTTGCAATAAAAATACTGCTTTGAAAAGCGTCATAAATTCAAAATGTAATTCGTAAAACTAAAACAGAGTTGTCATAAAGAAGGAGAAAACCTCTTCGTGTTTTAGTGTATCCATGTTGCTTTGGGATTGTTAGAGTGTAATCAAATTTGATCTCTAAATAAAATAAATTTTAACATGATGTGGCTTAATCAAAATGTAATTGTTTTAGTTATTATTAGGTATTTATTATATTATGGACTTGATACTTGATAATATTTGCTTAAAACAGTCGCATCAATTTTAGAGCATAAGGATGATAGACTTTTAAATCTCACTGTTCATAGAGAATCCAAAAATTAAGAATTATACAGAGTATAGTAGTAATATATCTATGGCGTTATAACAAAAATAGTGATGATCCTGAAGGTGTGCATTTACATTTAAATTTAACCATAGAATAATCTATTGCAATAGGAGATATTTAATACTTTCGGTCACTTCGGTCTGAGAGATCGTCGAACTCTAGAAGTTAAATAATGAAAAAATGTAAATATGGCAGAGTACCGTTATTTGCTATGTAAACACTGACGGAGAAATTAACAATAAAGACAAATATTTGCACAAAACTAATATATCCAACATTTCTGCTATCCTGAATAAGATCCTTTTTAAAATTCATTCTACTTTAATTATTTTTTTTATATATCGCTGCAGACCTTGGAGGCCTAGGGCTTAAAATTACAATTCCACCAAATCTCCCATATAAACAACTTAATAGCATAACAATACAAATAAATCTAACAATCCCATTAAACAGGTTTCTAGACAAATACATTCCGCATGCCTTTTTCAACCACTTCTCTCCATTCCTTTCTGTTTTTTGTTTTACTCTTCCAGCCTTTATTACTTGCATCCTTCAGTAGGTCTGAATTTAACTGTTTTGTCCGCTGTATATTTATTTTGCGTTTATTTAATTCTTCCGGTTCCTTTTCACATGCAATTCTTACTAAATAGTGGTCGGAGTTACACTCTGCTCCTTTCATACTTTTCACTTTTCCTGTATAATTCATATGTTTCCTTTCCACTAAAATATGATCGATTTAATTTACAGTTTTTTATCAGGCGACACCCATTTACCTTACATATTTCCTTCCTCGTTATAACCAAGCTCTTTTCCATTGCAAAGCTTATTATCCTTTGTCCATTATCATTTACCGTTTTTCCCTGCCACGTCTTCATAAATCTTTTTTTTCCTACCTTCGCGTTACAATCACCTATTATTATTTTAACATCATATTTGGGTAGCCCTTTATATTCATTTTCTAATTGCTCATAAAATTTACTTTGTCTTCCTCTTCTGCATCTTCCGACAGTGCATGCATATTTATTGTACTTATATTTCTTTTTTTTCCCTTTTAGCCTAAAACACACTACTTTAATGTTGCTTAAAAATGTTCATAATGGATTCTATTCTTAACTATCGGATTTCATGTCCGATGCAGACTTTTACTAATAACAAGATATTGTATCATATATACTCGTTTTTTTCTTTTCAGCAATGCAAGAAGAAGTCTTAAAACTAGTTCTCTTAGCTTTAGAAGATGGATCTGCCTTATCACGTAAAGTTTTAGTAATGTTCGTTGTGCAGAGACTCGAGCCACATTTTCCTCAAGCATCAAAAACAAGTATCGGACATGTCGTTCAATTACTCTATAGGGCATCGTGTTTTAAAGTCTCTAAAAGAGAAGGTGATTCATCACTTATGCAATTGAAAGAGGAATTTAGAACATATGAAGCGTTAAGGAGGGAACATGACGCCCAAATTGTTCAAATCGCAACGGAAGCTGGTTTGCGAATTGCCCCAGATCAGTGGTCTGCCCTATTGTATGGAGATACAGCGCATAAATCGCATATGCAGAGTATTATTGATAAACTACAAACACCACAGTCATTCGCTCAATCTGTTCAGGAACTCGTGATAGCTTTGCAAAGAACTGGAGATCCGGGTAAACTATCCGTGCTAAGATCTCACTTGGAACTACTAGCAAACATCGATCCAAGCCCAGGTGAATTATTTTTATATTAACTTTAATCGAATTTAATGTAATGAAAATATATTAGCCCTTTATAGGGCAAAAAGTTTGCAAACTAAATAAATAATCTGAGTATATGTTTACTTCAACGCATTATGCATATACAGCGTGTCCACCCAGTGCGTGGACGGAAGATAATTCCTTTCCTGAGTAATTTAGAGAAAACGTTTTCAAATAAAAAGTATTCGAAGACATGTTCTGCACAACATAAAATTATGTCCAAGTATATAAGATGTTCAGTTTTCGCTACAAATGATATAGGATGTTTAAATGGAACATCAATCAACATTATTACGTTTTTGGATACCTCTCTTCAATTCATCTTAATTTTTGTGATAATCGAGATTTGTTTGAGATTTCCCTGTTTCTTTAACGGCCGAAATTTTAAACGCCTTACACGCTAGAGTGATTCAAACTTTATTCGATCGACCATTTTTTAGTTTTCAGCAATATATCAAAAATCAACTAGCGTCTACAAAATGACCGTCGAAATTGTTTAAACTGTTTGTCGTCATTATTTATACGCAGATTTAGTCGACGACGAGTGCTAATAACGGCTGCTTCGATTTCTATTCTTGGTAGGCTGGCGATATCATTATGAATCGCAAGATCTTTTATCCTTCCCCATAAACAGAAATCAAACCCAGTCAGATCTGGGGATCTAGCCGGCCATGGAAAAATAGATCCTCTTCCAATCCACTGATACGGAAACGTATTATGAAGATAGTCACGAACGATTCGTAAATAATGGGCTGGTCAGTCGTTATGCCGAAACCGCCGTGTTTTTCGAGATTCCAACAAAACATCTTCTAAAAGTATTGGTAATTCATTACGTAAAATGTTTAAGTATGTTCCGCTGTTTAAGTTGCTTTCAAAAGTAAATGGTCCAATAACTTTATCACCTAAAATGCTACACTAAACATTTATACTCTACCTATGTTGATGATCAACCTCTCTCATTCAATGAAAATTTTCTCTGGACGTGCATATGATGCCAATTTACCGGCCCATCATTAGCAAAAGTAGCTTGATCAGTCCACAACACGCAGTGTAGGAAGGCAGCATCTTTATGGTAGATATCTTTTAACCAATTACAATTATTGAGTCTATGGTCAAAACCTGTATGGGTGTGACGTATTGTCTATTAGGGTGCGATGAATTGATGACTTGCATTTACCTACAACGGAAGACATTTCCCTAGTGCCTGCATGAGGATGAACTTCAATATATGCAAGGAGGTTAAACATACCCTGTTTCTCGTAATCGTGTCGCCAAACGTCAGAATACTTTCTTTCTGGATACTTATGGGCATATTCACGTTCAACAATACATGCGTTTTCAAAACATTGAAAATTCACTGCAAGCATTATAAATACACTGTAAGCACACACCTCTGCATTAGAAAACGACATTTTTTATCATTCAACGGCTAAGCAGCAATTTTTAAGGGCCAGTGCGCAGTAAAATTCACTTGTCACAATTGTCAAATAAATAATTGTTTCCATAGCATGCTAAATTCTGCTGTCAAATCATACTAGATTTTGTTACCTTTATTTTAAAAGTGATCGAAAACAAACAGTCATATTAAACTAATACCGACACAATTTTGTGTAAAAGAGTAAACGTTATTATTCCTTTGTTTCATGGCCAACTAAGATAGGTTTCGATATTATTAAGTAGGTATTTGCAACTGATATGGAAATTATTACTGATAATGGGCTGTTTTCGTTATTATCTGGAAAAAGAAAAAAGATATCACTATGCAGTTTTCGTTACCACTTTAGTCTGTCAAAACTCTTCAAACACATCATAAGGAAATCATATTGTTACATTTGAATTTTTAGAGATAATTGAGAAAAACTCGTACAGTTAGGATACAGGTAGATTTCTTGAACATTAACAGGTGGTTGCGACGTCTAGAGCAGCGCCGAATGCTCTTTCAAACAAGTCCACACTTCTTTAATTCGGGTAAAAACTGCAGAAGTTATAGCAGGTTTAGTTTTACATGATTCGGCAACGCCTACTACACTTATTATTCACAATATTACAAAACGTCTTTAACCAAAGTGGTGCGCAATTAACTAAGCTTTTTAATAAAGCATTTAAAATTGTAGTTAATCCTGTGTATTTTGCCAATGAACCTAACGTACTGTTAGTACGTTAGGTGAAAAATTATTTTCCCAATGGACTATAAAAGGTTAATATTTCGCGCTTGGTAACCTTAATTATTTAACAATCAATAATGATGTACTCGCTAAGATTTCAGAGTAGATACACTTTTGTTTCTCAATAAATTGGCACTTTTAAAAAACTCGATTGATATTTATCATTGAATTAATATTTTTACTTACTATTGAATTTATTATATTTTAGAAACTGTAACGCCAACTTGGAAGGAATGTAGCGATGCATTGGAAGCAGTAAAACATGTTGTGGCTGGTTTAGTCGAGTTTATTCATCAGCATGGAAGTCGGAAATTACAAGATCCGGCCCACTCTCAACATGCTAAATATAAGATCAGTATGTGTAGAGATTTAACGTTACGAGGAAGTTGCCCTCGTGGTACCAATTGTACTTTTGCTCATTCAAATGAAGAATTAGAAAAGTGCGTATAAAGCATCTCTAATTTGAATATGCAACTATTCATATTAAATTTTAGATATAGGGCCAAAAATAAGAAAACTAATACACGAAATAAGGAACACCGGATAGACAACCATTCACCAAATGAAAAACCGTTCTCTGCATCAGAAGAATACTTCCCAGTAGCTAATGCGAACACTAATCCTGCATCAATACCAACAGTTGTACCCATTCCGAGAATAGGACTTGATATTCCTTACAATGCAACGTTTCCGCCTAATGGGACCCCATATCCCACTAACGGAACGTCATTTCCCAATCCACAATCGCTATTTCCTGTTACTTCCAACACGTATCCGTCAGATATTTACAATTCAAATCCTCACAATATAGTGTTCGCTAATGGAGGACAATATTATCAATCGATGCAAGAATTTAATGCCTCTAATGCACCTGGACAAAATATTGACATAACTAAACAAAGGAATAATTGGGAACAAGTGGTAAGTATATTTGATTTGGATTGTAGTTGTACATCATTTAAAGAAGGAAAAACATTTATAAAAAAGTGTTGCAAATCACAAAGTTTACGTGTACTACCACAAATTTGTACACAGCTTTAAAAGACTATTTCTAATTCAAAATTGCTTACTTTACATTGCTTTTATCGCTCTTAATTCTTTTGAAGCTACATATTTTTCGTCCATCAAGTTATTAATTGGCAATCGTTTAATACTTGTTTTTCGGACAAAGAAATGGAACGAGGCCGTTCGGTTCCTACCTCAATTCGGCCATTGCATTCGGAGACGATCAGTGATAAATGTGTCAACTTGTAAAACACTGGATGATTCATAAGTTGAAAAAATGAAATCAGAATGCAGAAATTCCCTTCAATTAGAAAGACCTATTATACTACTCTTTCGTCACTCCATCTCCTACTGCAATTTATGCGTTATGCGAAGTTTTCGCGAGTGGGAAGGACGAAAATTCAAGCGGGATGAAGGAAAAATGTGGTAAACGGGCTGCAAATAAAGGTTGGCGAGAGTGATCCTTTCTCTTGCCCGTTTAGGTGGTATAGTAGTTTCGTTTTCGGAAGACACCAACCTGCGCGAACGAATTCTATTAACCGTACTAAATATGTTGAACGCTTGCAAAGTACGCGGGCTTTTCAAACACATGGCACGATTTTCAAACGTACATGGAGGCCTTTTAAATGCGCAAATATAACAGATTTTGAGTGTATTCTGAAGTGCATAAAATACACTCCAGTAAGTAAATCTGGATAAAAAAAAGAAAAAACGGACTTTATGGTTAGCAGTTAGAAATATTGGAAGAATAGTAAAACTAACCAAACGAACACAACGAAAGCACAATGCTAACTGGCGCCAATAATATGACAATGTTTTCAGTAACGACCGTATTGAAGAAATATATATCTATTTCTGTTAGTTAAGCCCACTTTTTCTTTCTAAAACGCAAATGCGTCTCTGGGCTGGTGTCTTCCGAAAGCGATTCTATTATACGATCAGCCCCGAAGCCGCGGGAGCCCCGCAATAATTTTTTTTGCGCGACGAACGGCGTAGAGCTTTGACGTGAGGGACATCGCGAATCCGAAACGCTTTAACTTATCGTATTCACTACGCTTCTTCAAGGAAATTACGGTGTGATGTGTGAGTTAAGGGGAGTAAGAATTAAAAAACGTATTTGATTCCATACCAAACTATTGGAATTTGGATAACCAACGTTTATTAAAATAACCCGTTCTACCATATGTAACTTTACTTTTCCAATCTCCACAAACTAAAATTGCATCTATGTACTAATTGTGAAATTCATAGTATGTTTATTTTAAATACACCAGTAGCGCAGATTAGGTTCAGTACTGCCTACTCTTGTACTACCCATAAAGCCAGTATAGCTATTTTAATTAAATAAATTTCTATCGCAGTTTTCCATTTTCAACCTCACTTAACTCAAAAAGTGCTATATGTCATTAGTAAAATTCTTACTCAACTAAGCTTAACTAAAGAAGAAAGTAGCACAGTACATTATTGTTATTATGCATCTTGCTCTTTCGAAGTAATGTAAAATCGAAAATTCCATCAATTTTCAAGATCAATATCCTGTATACACTTTTTTCTGTGAATTTTCTATCTGACTAGAGTCATTATAACTAATTCTTGGATGTGGCTCTTTAATTAATTTATTATTTCCCTGCAGCTTATGAAAAATCAAAACGTATCATCGCTGCAGAAATCTCGTGGTTCTACCAAAACTCTTGCCGAACTTCAACAAAGAAAGCAAGAAGTTATTTCTCAGCTAGAAACTATTTTCGGTAAAACTGCGACTACTCTTATTTCAAATACTGCTACCAACTTGGCACGTCAAGAATCGGATTTGGACAGTCCAACTTCACCGTATACGTTTTGGTCACATATTAGCAGCGGCCCTACCTTTGTACGATCTGACTCTATATTAGCCGAAGATGATTATGTACCGTATGATGCACCATGTGTAAGTAAATACGGTCCCATATCTAGAATGCCCAAAGATAATTCTGTCAACCAAAATGTACAAGTACCATCATATAAGGAAGGAACCATCACAACGCCAATGGTAAGTAATTTCTACTTTTACATATTCAAAATCTGCGTAATAAATAAAGCATAAATTATTACGTTTTCCTTACAAAAAGTATTTTTCAGGTCAGAAAAACTACTGCTAATTCTGTAACACCCTATTATTATAACGCCAATCATCAATTCCATCAAAATGGAATTACGTCTGGACCAACACTCGTCGCTCCACACGGCACAGGAATGGGTGATGGTTACTTTATAGGTACTGTATTAAATGTTTATAGAGAATTATTATGCGCAATGTTCGTTTCAGGATCTCCTCAGCTTTTTTTCCAAAGAATGCACGATCCTTCAAAAGAGCTTCTTGCTGAATCCCAGAGAGTAAAATTGCAATTACGCAATCTAGAGAAGCAATTGAATGACTTGAAACTGGCAACACAGGGAGTGACTAATATCAGCGAAGGAGAAAGATTGAAACAAGAGCTTCAATTAATTGAACAAGGTATTCAAGAAAAACAAAAGGAAGTTTGTTTGGTAAGTAGTTTTTATTAAATAACATCTAATATTAAAACAAAGTTACTCAATAACTGTAAGGCCCCTGATAAACGAAGGTTTTTCGAATGTTGAAACAATTTTCAATTTGCCAATGTAATCAGCTTTGACGAGAACGGCTGAGCGGTTTTGCAAAAAAACTAATGCGTTAGTGTCGCTGCAATTTCTACCTCTCAACTCTAGATGACCTGTGACGAAGCGTCAGGCGCGACATTGAGACTATCAAGGAAAGGCGCCCAACCCGCACTTTCAAAATTTAATTAGGCTTGAGTGGATTGTAGACCTTACAGGACTATGTAAAATATCGGTTTCCGTTTCTGCTGAGAAACGGTTTTGGAGGGTGAAATCGGTTTTTGAAAATCGAGGATTTCTGCGTTTCTTGTTAATTATTTCCTATTATATCTTCATCAAAATTAGCGATACATAAAGGTGTTTAGCATTTTTAAAGGGCTGCCGAAATACACTTGATGCAATAGGAGCTAATGGGCGTGACCGCCAATCCCCACCCCCATGTACAAAATGGTGTATATCTGTTTTTATGGTGATTATATGCACTTTGGCATACCATTCGAAGCAAAGGTATGCATTTTTCCTTTAACACCATCAAAAAAACACGTAGTTATACGTCCATAGTATTTAAATAGTACATAAAATAGCTATAATAAAAAAACTGCTAAAAAGATATGACTCCGACTTTATTGTTTCAACATTGGTATTTACTGGATATCCAAGGCTGTGTATATCTGGGTGCTATAATTCAGTCATCATGGTTATGATAGTTTTCATAAAAGTGTTGAAAATATAAAAATTGATTGCATCTTGAACATTTAAAAAACAGGCTTACTACAAATAGAGTAATGACCTAGGTATCTGTACAGTGGTTATGTAATAATTAAAGCGTGACAAACGGTTGCACCCGCAGAGACGCCTGTACGGAGGGGGATATGTACGTATGTGGATGCAGAGTTCACTAATGCGGTGGGCATTGAGGAGTTTGTACGTAATGGTCCTGCAGCTTCCTTGTTGTTAGCCAGTAAAAGGATTGAAAGAACTGATGCCGAAACCGTTGTAAACATAACAAAAAATATGTTAAGAGAATTTTGTATCGTAGGAGCCAAAATCACCATGTTGAAAGCTGGTAGGATATTAAAAGTATGCTTTCCGACTTTTCTTCACATAACATGCCTCATGCACGCATGTCATCTCGTAGCAGAAATAATTCGAAGCAAGAATCCTAGGGTGAATGATTGAATATCATCTATCAAAAAAGTGTTTGTGAAATCTCCCAAACATATCCGCGTATTCAAGCAATTGTATCCGCAAATTCCCCTGTCACCTCAGCCTGTATTGACGCGATGGGGAACATGGATCGAGGCAGTATCTTACTATTGCAAATATTATTCCCAAGTGAAAGATGTCATTTTCAAACTTAATTCTTCTAATTCTCAAGCGATTCGCGAGAGTCAGCAACATAGAAAATACTCACTTATCTATACAAGACTCGTTAAATAACTCGTTAAATAACATCAACAATTTAGCAGCCGCTCTAGAAAGCTTGACGGATCCTATAGGACTAGATGTCGCGCAAAAATTTCGTACAGTTTTAAATAAATATCCGGATTTAGAAAAGGTTCGATCTATATCTGGAATTCAAGACTGCACAGAAGAGATACAGGAGTATTTGAATTTCGCAAATCTTACTTCATTAGATGCTGAACGATCATTTGCAAAGTATACGAGAACGTTTTCAGACCGTCGTCGAGGCCTGACCGAATCGACAATGGAAGCATTGCGTATGTATGCGTAGTATAGTTTAATAATGTGATTCCTTTATCATAGTTTTTAAGTATTACAAGGTCGGAAAATTTTCAAACAAGCGATATTCATCATCATTCGATTGCTAGTATTTGTACATCCTTCCTTATAGGGACGAATTCCTTTGAAGAATTAGGGTAGTGTTCTATCCAAGAATCTAATAGTAAAAGATTTCGCGGTGCAGAATTTAATATGTACAGTCCTAGGCCATGGAAATAGGACCACTTGAGAAATATTACATTTATAAGAATATTTATTAAATATAATTTTAATTTCGAAAATCTATAATTGTTGTTTGAGTAATACCCTAATACATTATGACCACAGATAATTGCTGGTTATAAAAATAATGCGTGCACCCCTACGCCTTCTTTACTGATTATCTGCTGTGAATCACGTCTCTTGCCATTCGTAGGTACATACAATTATGTTTAGTTTTAATTGTGCCGTTCATAGTTCGCTAGTATTATTGCAGATGTAAATAAAAGCAATATTTTTACCGATTTTCCAAAGAACTTATATTTCAAAGAGTTTTAATTTTATTTGTGTGTGTCCATTTTCGCGGTCAATTATTATCATAATGGGAAAGAAGAAGGATATAACCACAGAGAAAAAAGCACGAATTTCTGCTCTTCTAAAGACGGGAGAGTTCTCTCAACGTGAAGTTGCACAAAAAAGAGGGTGTATCACATCAAACTATTCTGAGAATCGCGAAATTAATTAAGGAGAATATTCCTAGTACAGGTAGTGGTAAAACATACTGTGCCGGCAAACACAAAACAACTGTATGAGATGATCGTCGTATAGTAAAGGTGGCTACAGAACATCGTTTTTTATCCACTAAAGGTGTTCACTTCTTAGTGGAGAAGGGGTACAAATATCGCCTGAACTGTTCATAGACGTCTTCATGATGCAGGCTTGAAATGTAAACGTCCGGCAAAGAAGCCAAGACTAACATCTAAAATGAAAGTGACACAATTTCAATGTGCCTAAAGAATATAAAAAATATACAGTTGAAGATTGGGGAAAGTTAAGTTTCATTTATCATCTGAATTTTTGGTCAAATTCATCCTCATAGTTCGCTTAATGGTTCTCTACATTTTTTACTTTTTCCTAGATTATTTATAGAGATGAATCACGGCTAGAAGCGCTAACGGAGAGAAGCCAATTTGTTCGTGGACGTCCTTCAGAGCGTTATAAAGAGGCATGTAAGAGCAAATCTATTAACTCCCCTCCCATCTCTAATGATTTGGTCGTGTATTACGACAGAAGGACCGGGACCACTATATTTCGTTCATTGGATCCCACTCAAGGGCTACTTTTATGCAAGACAATGCACCGTATCATAAGGCATAAAGTGTAATGCCTTGAATCTAAAAATTTGCGTGTACTACCTTGGCCAGGCAATTCACCATAAACACAATTGAAAATGTGTGGAATGTCTTGAAAAACATCGTAAGTACACGAAACTCAACTACAAAGGAAGAATTACAACAACATATGGAAGATGTATGTCAAAATAGCGACGAAATTTAAAAAAAACAATAAAAAGCTGCATTGGCAGTATGCCAACAAGGATTGAGGAAATAATAAAACACAGAGGAAGAACAAGCTAATATTAGTAAATATATGATGCCTACCCGGTGGGGTAGGCATATATTCTTAATTTTCGAAAGATGGGTTCAGCTGTGAACCCATCTTTCGGAAAACGAAAATAACTCAATGGACCACTCATTATTAGATCTTATAGTTCGAAAATTGCGCCAAAGTAATATAATATTTTTATAAAGGAATCCGAAATTCCTACGCTCCGATAGTACGATAACTAAAATAAACAGAAAATTCAATTACAGTTTCTCTATCAGATTACGGAAAATACAAATATTCCAACGATTTAGATGGCCAACTTGTAGACTCCAGTGAATATAGAAAACTTTTCGATGTATTGCCTGAAACTCTAAGAAATGCTCAATCAAATAAAATTTGAATCACCACCTTAGTATGTAAGACGTTTAAAATATGGGGCGTTAAAGAAACAGCGGCATTTCGCAAAAATCTCGAAGTATGTCAATTATCTCAAAAACTAAGATAGATAGGTATAAGGAATATTGATGGAAGTTGACAAGAATGAAAGAGAGTAATCTAAAATCGTAATAATATACAGAGTGTTCCATTTAAAAAGCTAAACTTGTATCGTGCCGAAACTGAACAAAAACAAAACAATTGTATACGTGGATACAATTGTATGTTGTGCAGCATTTATCTCCGAATATTTTTTATTTGAAAACCTTTCTTTAAATTGCTTATAAAAGGACTTATTGCCTGTCCACGCACTAGGTGGACACGTTGTATTAAGTATAAACATAAGAAAAGAAAATGTCTAGCTGTATGAAAAAGCGTACATGCGACAACGATAAACGCGAATGAGTGAATCAACTCAAGCGGAGGGGTTAGCGGCAGTCGACGGCTTACGGTTACCCATGTGGTTAGTTGTGTGCGGACGATCTTAATAAGAATATCCAGAGTATTTATTTTTCTTTTCTTTTATTTCATCAGAATCAGCGTACTAAGTACTAACACGCGATCCGCATCGAATCGATCGGATTCCACTCAATCGCCTCCTCGCTCTCTCACCGTACATATATAGATATAGCTAATTTCACATTTTCCCGATGTGTATAATCAAACCGAATTTTGTGAGTTAAGACCTTCTTTTCTTTCTTCTCCCAGGCTTATTTATTTTTGTTGGGGGAAAATTGGTATTTAATTTTTCCGCTTCATATTGTAATGAGACTCTGTAAAAACTTTTCAGGGATAACGAAGATGAAAAATGAAATAAGTGGGTCTAGATGAATTTTGCAATTTTTACTAATAAGTTTCAAAGCCAAATCAAACAATTTTTCAATGTCAAAAATGAGTGCGGAATTTATTAAATCGAAAATAATTACAATATCCCACCTTTTCTTTCAATTTACTTTAATTTCAGAATCGTATATATTCTTCACTTGTAAATTATGGAAATGGAAGTCCAGCTTTGCAACCGTCAGACGAAGCCTCCTACGAAGATTTCATCGCTAATGATATTCGAGAGTTAGAACTGAGGCTACAGGAAGAACTAGAAGAACACGAGAAACGATGGAGCAGCGAAGATGACTCCAATACTAAATAGATTCAACCCAATGGGTTCAGTTTTATTACTTCTTTCATGACCGCATTTCCAATTCTGGGTTTTGCATCAAACCGAATCGGTATGCAATTTGATAGATGCGTCTCACTACACCGGAAATCTATCGACCTTAATTTGACAGATTTAGTTTTAACATCCAAGAAATTAGCAAATAGTATAAAAAATTTAAATTTTAACGAATTTGACATGCAAAAATAATGTGTTACTTCCAGTTTTATTGGAATCGAAAGGCAAATGTTATACATCACTAAGTCTTGAATGAAAATATAAATATGTAATAATATATGTAAACGTACATATATAACAGTTTTGGCAGCTCTAAATGTTGTCACATGTTTTTAATCATACTGTGTGTGATTGGTAAATCAATGTTATCAGTTGATATAAGATATTTACGACTATCCTCTTTGATGCATTTGTTTGAAAATGCATCTTCAATGTCATATAATGAACTGAGGAATGGCTCCGATGTGATTTTTATACCTATTTTGCTCTTACTTTATATGTATATTATATGTTTACATATTGACTTTTATTACGTTTCAACTATCGTGTTCTGTTTGAGATTTACTACGTATATTAATTTTTACTCACTTATGTATGGTAAGCACATATGAATTCAAGAGATCCGAGACAGATATATGATATAACAATTTATTAATACATCAACTAATGCGTACTATATATTAAATATATGGATTATATTATTTTTACAAGTTTCAAAGTATGTGTCATTTATTATAAATATGGAAGATTTTTAGATTGATCTTATTTTGTCTCTATTTTAAGATTGCTAATAATTATTCTGTTGCATTTTGAACTATGGTTGTACAACATATAAAACGCTGTATCTATTAAATTACTATTTTATGCTATGTATTAGCTTTTTCCATTATATAATATTTATATATTTGAAATTTATAATCTTTTTATAGATTTATATATTACTTAATCTTACACAATAATTTAATTTTTTATGTACTGAGTATGTAGAAGGTGTTGTCAAATTGTATGCATATTTTAATTGTGGTTATGCATTTTACTTTATATGACAAATTAGTTCCTTTTTATTGCTTGCACATACGCTTTTAAGTTTTCTATAATTTAAAATTTCCAAATTAATTCCATTAATGGTTCGATGTATTTGGAACAAGGTGTTCACATATAACCTGATTTTTATCGAATGTTCGACAAATTGCTATTTCTAAAGTATTATAAATTATTTTTGTTACGGCTGCTTTTTCATCGTGTTAATTGGCTATTGGCTTTAGGGCTCATTTAAATGGCACATAAATCATTGAATAAAATATATTATATGAGGTAATCTTTAAAGGTACCACCAACTGGGATGAAACGGATATCCACGGTGAATTGGACCGGTACGTATTCGGTTTTATAATAGCCGCGAAATTTTCAAAACGGTGACGCTAGCATCTTTGTAATCTAAGCAAATTCATTTTAAAAACTATATTCCTACGTGGTGTTGATTATAAACGTCTAATCTATGTCATTGTTTTTATATGACTAATATTTTGTGCATAGATTATAAGTTTCTTGAGTAAGTGAACAACTTTAGTTTATCATATCTATAGTATCCTTTTTGTATCTACTAGTTAAGACTGTGATAAAATTTCATTCAATTTCACTTATTTTCGAAAAATTACAAAAAATTTTTATTTAGAGAAATTTTTGGAGTGATTTGGGCTATACCTCAAAAGTATTTTAAAGTGCCAGATGGTGTGCAGCATCAAAATTATTCCTAAGAAAGTAAGGCCGTACTCAGTGTTAAAAATGGCCAAAATTCCATTAGACAGGCTGCCATAAGTACCCACTTGGTACTTTTTTAATTTCGCGGATAATTTAAGTGATAGCTCCGGCAATAAAGGATATATTCGCACAGATGAAAAAAAATCACTCCTGAATGGCTTAATTTTGCAGAAAATGTAAGATAATATTTCCAAAAGTCTAAACATTGATTTATCTTTTGTATATTTTTCCAATAGCAATAAATATTTTGTATGAGTCTATTTTTTTAAATAACTTTGGTGGCCCAATTAATATCAATAAAGAGTATATTTGGTGTTTTCATTGAAATTGCAAGGATGCTCCAAATCATCCCAAACTGCAACGTGAATCAGACCACTTTACAAAAAGAACAAATATGTATATATACCTATTGATAAAATTTCTAATATGCTATAGAAATGTTCTAATTTTACAAGAAAAAAATGGGTAAATAAAAATTTACCAAAATCCTGGCCATTTCACCCCGGTTGACGGTATTATTTACTTGCAGTGTATTTATACATTAATTTTATTACCTCTTCACGTGAAAAAATTTTTCTTTCGCATACTACATTGCGAATGTTTATTTGGAAATCAGTAAATAAACACTAACAAACACTTGGTTTATTGCACACAAAATAGAGCAATTTTAATACTAATTTAATACTAAATTTTACAAAGTCAGAACGATCGAGTTTAATACCAAGATAATAACTTAATCGACTAAATCGCCTCAAGACATAACTATGGAATATGGGAGTTCTACCTCTATCATGTCTAACATTAATATATCTGTTTGTTAGGACAAAAATAGTTTTTATTCTAAAAAAATATCTTTTATACAAGATTGAAAGCACCTTTCTATATTCATTAAGCCTTATATATATTTTTGGTAATTATTCATTTTTGAAATATGTTTATCTTTAAAACGTATTATGATGAGAGCTTTGTACTATGCATGGTGATATCGTATTCAAGATGCGCTGGAAAGATTTATATAACATAATTTGCTTATTATTTGATCAAATTTATGTCATATTTCATATATCAACGCCAATTTTATACGAATTGGTGTTACGTATACTAAGAGCTCGAAATTAGTTAATTCTTTTAGCTGTATACTAATTTAATGTCAATTCAATAATTTTGTTGTAACTCAATATGGGTAAACACAATAAGTGCAAAAGTATAGTTACAAAGTATATTGCTACAAGAACTTTTTAAAGTGGAAATTAATAGATGCAGGTTAAAGCACTTCAATTCATTAACAAAGTTTTTTGATAATGGACAGTTTAATAAATTTGGCGGGAATGTAGAGCATTTTAATCTAACGTTGGTCTTTATCGAGTGCAAATTGGTGAAAAAGCAGTACTGCAATGTGTTTCGTAAAGTTCATAGTCAAAAATCCTAATATTTAAATGTCGCGTAATGTTATTTGTTCCCTCAGAGACTATTTGAAGGAAGCATACGTTTGGCAACATTGACTCACATAAATATTATGTTAATATGCACGGTAACTAACAATATCTAAGTGTTAAATGTAGGAAAATATTACATTGACGTTGCTGTACTAGGCTGCCATACGTATTTTTCATGAAAATATAACAAATGTTTGCAGTTTAAAAATAGTATGTTTAGAGAAATTGCTCGTGTTAAGCATTAGCATCTCCGGCTCAGAATTTTACGAAAAATATTGCCATGTGTAACTTTTCCGCTAATTTATACACATTCTGTACATACATAGAATTGCTTTTATATTTTGTTTGGTATAAGGTTCGACAAACGAGTGCAACGTCAGAGGCGTATCGCACAAAAGTAGGTACGTGAGATACAATATTATTAAAAAATAATATATTCTTACCTTTTATTGACGTCTTGATGTCCACTACGACAAAATACTACTCAATAAAAGGTAAGAATATATTATTTTTTAATGATACTGTATCTCACGTACCTACTTTTGCGCGATACGCCTCTGACGTTGCACTCGTTTGTCGAACCTTAGTTCGGTATTGTTGCTCGTAATCGATACTATAAGTACCCTAACTCATATTCATTTACAGTGCCTAAGTATGCTTGAAATTTTATTTGTTGAAATGTAATAACGTTATGCGTGATACATTCGCCAAAAAATCATTTCAACTATGTGGAGAGGCATTTGAGTATTTGAGTTTGCGCAGTGAAAATAATGAAATTTTGTCACCCCCAAAACAATACCTGTCTTGAAGTTAACTATGCACTGTACAGTATTAATAGCGTTACATTAACATGTAGAGGTTACTCAAAAAGGAATTACATAAGATGTAATCCCGCGAAATGGCTACTACTCAAAAGTTTAAAACCGCTATTACTAGTTACAAAATCTTTTGGGTATACATATAGTACAATTGTGCATACAAAACTAATTAAACTTATTTGATAAATCATGTAAAATGCGTAAGTACAAAGAGACTTCATTAACTGTTAGACTAGCTTTTATGATTAATTCTTAACCTATAGCTTTCCTACCAAGTTTTCCTAACAAACTGATTGTAATGGGAACTAATATAACCGATTAATTCAAGGCACCGTAAGGAATGTCCAATGAATGGTAAAAAGTTTGTAGTTAATTTTACCATGGATTGTTTTAAGCTTTTGAATAGTAGAGTGCATAGTTAGAAATTATTTAAATTTAATTGAATATTGCGATTATATATTTCTATGCAACAAAGTTATTCAATACAATTCAGAGAAAAGTTATTCACAGATTTTTTGGGTGAAACGCGAAGACTGTAACCGCCCAGTAGATCAATTTTACTACAATTTTGAAATTAAGCTATTCTAAATCTTTCATTATTTATATTAAATAAATGAAAATAAACAAGTTATATATTAAGAAATTGAATTATAATACAGTTACGTTATTTACGAGAATTAATTTGGGAAGCTATTTGTATATGTTTTTTAAATATTTTTTTATATTATAAATCATTTTAAATGAAATTATTTTAGTCCTTGTGTATTTTGATAACTTAATAAATTTATGTGCGAAACAAAAAAGAAAGTTGTAAGTATGATCTTTTTATTTGTTCCAAACTTGGAGAGTTATCATTTTTATTCTCTTTATAATCGCTCATATATTTTGAATCTTTACTTTATGAGAGAAAGAGGTAAAAGTAGTTTTAGGTTATCACTATCAACTATATTTTAAATATGAAAACGTTTTTCTCGTAGATTTCATTTGCAAGATAAAAATTATGGCTTTTGACGTAAAATTACTATTTTACTATTGCAAGTGCACAGAATAAGCAGACAAATGAAAGAGCCAAATTCGTCGCATGAAACATTCCACAATGGGAAAAAATGATCTTTATTTTGACTACAATTCTACGAACGCAAAATGAAGTGCTCCAAAAAATAACTTTGAGTACGTTTATAAAACTTAAAAAATGCGAAGGTTCAGTGCCCCTTTTGTATGTAAAGCAACGAAATTAAATTAAAACAATATTTTATATTTTTTTTATTCTAAATTAATATTGCTGGATATTTAGTTTCTTTAAACCAAAAAAGAGAAAACTGATTAAATGATTAAACAAGAATGATTACGCATACTATACTCGAACGATTACAGGTCAATTCTTCATACCCTGTGTTGGTTTTACCTTCACAAGTACTTAAAATATAAACATAACATCCATGCTCTACTGCATGGTATTAACGGACCAATGTTTGTTGTTGCTTTATCACTATGCGTTGAAATTAAAATTATTAAACAGAGGGCTTATTACTCTCATAATCATTTATTTCTTATTCGATGATCAAATATTTCTTTTGTTGATATGTTGTATAATTTATTTATGGTATAATAATAGTTGAAATAGCTGAAAGAATATTTTTATTTATAAAATACCTATAAAATCAAAAACAACCTACAGATTTAATGAGAAAGATTCCAGATAAAACTACCAAGATAGTATGTATTTTGGCTAATAATCTACAGTTGCGTTGATTTTAACTGTAATAATACATATAATACTACATCATATGTCTATATTTTTAACTCAAAATTTATATATTTCCTGCAATCATGTATAACATAGATCATGTTGCACATGTAATTAATTTTATAAAGTATTTATACTGATTACATTAATCACGTTTGTATATTTATGGGTGGAAGTATATAATGTATTTACCAATAAATTATACTTTTATTGTTTATTGTGTTTGAATATTCCACATTTATTTAATTTTACAAGGTACTATCAAAGGATTATTCAGTAGAAACTTATTTCAATTGCACAGTCGCGACTTTCCCACAATGGCAACGGAATTCAGCTATTCTATAATGTAGCAACTCTAATTATTCTTATGCGGCGATGGTTTATATGGTGCCATAAATTTTGACCACCACCCTGTTCGGGTCATGCTCGTTGTAGTTTCAGATGAAAATGTGGAATAGTTGGATCTTGGTTGATGCAAATAGGTGCATTAAACATTAAACAACTTTTCCCAATATGGGGATCAGTCACTGCAATACTATTGGCTATCGCAAAGACTGTGAACTAGAAGGTAATTCCGTTTTATACCAAACTGTTACCAGTGATGAAACTTTAGGTTTGTTCGTTTGTCTTGCTCGGGTTAGTTCTAGAGTGTAATAGGATTATGATCACGTGATCATTTTGATTACTCAGAACTATTCTAAATGGGTACAAACGAACCGTACAAATTGGCATTTGTATAGTATACATAACCTAAAAGATTGATAATGGTGGCAATTGGCAATCACGATGGCATTAAAAAATCCTTATTATTTATTAATTGTTGTATTTCACTTTCAACGAATACAAGGGATGTCATTTTGTATGAATATGAAGTAAAGTTGGGTTAGGTAAATAATATAATGACAGCTGCACTGAACTGCACAAACTTACTCCACCTCCTGAGGAGGTGTAAGTTTGTGCAGTTCTAAACTGTCGAAAGCTGCCCAACATATACAAATGAATATTGGATTGCCAGTTCTTTTTACAAACGAACGCGCAATTTAGAAATTCGCGCTACACCGTATTGCACTAATTGACAAACGAACAAACCTTTTATGTTACCACTACGAACTGCTCGACGGTCCAGTGGTAAGAGAACCTCAAGAGCCGTGTCCGATTAGGGAGTGGTGGTAAAACCATAGAACTTGATATACACAAAATGCACATTAAAGGATTCTGTGGTCATGATAATCAATTTAGTTTTTAACCACATTGAGGCACTCCCTATACACAAAAACAGACAAAAGAAGGGTGCAGAATCTCCGAAGACGGTAAAGTATTGGTCTCGACCTTCAGCAGGAAAATAATTTACCAAGTCGTATTGCTCTTAGACTACAGAGAACCGCTTTATTTCTTCGAGTTTAGTAATTAAACAATCGAATCTATGTAAAGTTCGGGGTCAAGGTATAAATAATACAACTTCACCTTTAATTAATTAAATATCTTTATTTTTTATTTAAATACAGTCAATAGCATAATAAATACAAGTTAATAAAATATTAAGTACATCACATCTTTCCTTTGTTTATATGATTTCCTTAAACCTGCTTTCCATGAAGCAATAAGTTACAACCTTTTCGACCGTTCGAGATTAATTGAGTATTATTATTGAGGAGCCTAGTATATATACATAATTTACGTATGCATATTGAAACTTTAATATTTTAATCTACTACATGTAATACACTTTAAAAATCTATCGTAATAGTGATAGTGAATGATGCTTCACGGAAAACGACAACGTTGGAATATTCATTTAAGGTAAAGAATTCGTTTATAGAACGTGGGGATCAATCGACCATAAAAAGTCGACTAACTGACGACGTAAATAACATTCTTATAAAGATCAAAATAGTCTGCTCTGAACCAGAACATTATCTAACACTTATATCCGTTATTGAATTCAATATAAGCTAGAATGTCATGTGTGGGATAGTAAACACCGTGTGTAACGAGAGTCGACAGCTCTCGAAGCTTAACTGGGTTCTTTAAATTGTAAATAAATTAGCTAGAAGCGATCGGATTGAAGAGAGAACTGCAAGAGGATATAAATCATACGTTCCAGAACGACGGAGATAATAGCATTTAGTTCTCGGGCTGGACAGAATGTGGAATTGTTTAATAAATAAATAACATTTTCCCCTAAACAGCTGTTTTATCACGTCATATTCACACCGAGAATCCTACTCGTATACTCGTACACCACATAGCTTATACTAACTGCGGGCATAACCTTAATGAAGTTCGGTGTGATACCTCGGTAAAGTCCGAATATACCTTCTCTTTCTAATATCGTCCTAAATACTCCAGTCATTGTTAAACTAGCTTGATCCATTGTTGGTGTCACCACTAAAACAATCAAAAAAAAAGTTAGCATATTGATAAGACAGGTTTACTAAAAAGAAACAAATATCCTTTCAAAAATAGGTATAAAGCAACAAAAACAGACCTCCTAAAAAGGCTGAAATCGTTAATTTGTAGATTGAATAAAACCGTAGCAAGAAAATCAAATAAAACTTAAACTTATTTCAACTGGATTTCCCGGTATAGAATAAATAGCACCAATACGGACGAAGGTACAGTAACAACATTGTAAATTTCTATTTATTTTATGATTGAGATGTTTATCGTATGACTAGATATTAGAATTTAGATTGCGTCATAAAATTCTCCTAGCTGTATTACCTAGTACCAAAATGACTTAACAGTGTTAAACAATTTGAAAATGCAAGTCCAAAAACAGAGAAGATGTGATGTCCCAAAGCATTTTTAAAACTCCATTGCAAAAAAGATCAAAACTTTCCTGACCAAATTAAGTTACATTTCTCAAATTATGTACATATGTGGAATTTTAGTTTAATATCACGTGGAGTGAAAAATTTGTACCAATAGGAAAACTTCTCTATTGATATTTCACAAAATTGTTACAAAGATAAGAATTCCTAAGTAACTAACCTTATTTGTAACAATATCGACTAATGTAACTTACAGTTATTTAGAATTTAATTTTATATACAAATATGAATTAAAAAAAAAAAAGGAAAAAGTTTTTCTACTTTTTATTTTTTTTTCGGAATATACTTAACGCACGAGTAGTTTGGAAACTAAATTTCGTCAGCAAACATTATAGACAAAATGAGATTCTAAATAACTTTTAATTACACTAATAATCGATATTTTTACAAGTAAGGGTACATTGTTCTTACAAACATTTTAAAATTTAACGCATTTTTTGGTAACCGGAAGTATAATTTTACACATCATTAAGTCAAATTAAGTTTCAACCACATCTTAGTAACAATTTTCTGAAATTTTAAACCAATAAATCATCATCCTGCATTTGTACATCCCTCCACATTTGTTCAAGTACAAAGTTCGATTTACCTTGAGCTTGCAACCTCGTCCTAATTAACGCTAGGGGGTAAGAACACATTTGGCCTAAGGTGCTAGAGGCACTACCACACGCCAGCAACATCCAGAAACTGGGCTGCTCATCACTAGGATGTGTTTTGAGATATTTCCTCTTCAATGTTTCGTACACTGCTAGATCGATACCAGCGTACGGAGCAATACCTAACATGTTGGGAACGTAACCTCTATAAAAACTCCTAAGACCTTCTAACGTGTAGATTTTGTAAGCGGCATCGGCAATGCCTTTAAATTGCCCAGTTCTTCTTAATGCCAACCTGGTCTTTAATACTTCTAGAGGATATATTGCGGTTTGACTAATACCGCCGGCTAATGCACCTGCGCAAAATCGTTCATAAATGCCTAACGCTTGTTTGCTATCTCCTTTAATAAATCTCTTTACGTGCTCGTATGCCGCAAACTTTATAGCAGATTCGGGAGCAATTTTTAAAACATTTATTCCATTCCCTCGCCACATTCCTTTTACACCACCTTCTTTTAACATATATTTTAAACAGTCTCTAATTTTTTGCCTACTTTGTTGTACCTGAAACAAAGAAAAAGTATTTAAAATCGAGCTTAATAACAACGAAAAATATGTAAGGTTATGGAATTACTCATACACTTTTTGTGTAGACTTTGAAATGAGAGTGCTAGACGCAAACAATTGGCATCTATGTTCATAAAACAGATTGTGGGATCACAAAGGTCACGACGGTTTTTACAATTATCAGCAACAAATGCTAATTTAGAAGATTGAAATTTATAATTTTAAGATTTGGATAAATATTGAGATGTCGAGGAGACCAGATCATCTCAGGTCATCTCGACTTTTGGAAAATAAATACAACAGTAGGTGTTTGACATTTACTCTTGCCCCTTATAACGCTACTTTCTTAGACCCAAAATATTAGACGAGCAATATAAAACTGAAAATTTTTGGATATTTAGCAATTTAAGCATGTTTAGCTAATTTACGATACTTATCAACTATTCATTTCATTATAGAGTAGTGCATTCAGTTTAATTAGGCACCGTCGGGATATAACAAATTTGGCCAATTAATCGGTTTCCCAAATAATCGGAGTTATAAGATCACATATGTTTTTGTTCTCAGAAGAAAAGACAAAATAAACGGCATAACCTATTAAGCGGCTGTCCAATTATGTATAGTGTGTCAATAAAATATTTACAATTTTGTTATTAAGTGATTTTTTGAAAAAACGCTGAAACAGGTCAATTTTATTTTCACAAAATATATGAAATATTTTTTTAATTTCTCGTGTTATAGCTATGACATCATCATGTATTTGTTTGAATTGCAATCCCATTTTTTTCCAACAAAAATGAATTCTCTTTTTATTATTTTCCGCGTATACTATACTATATACCCCACACTTTTTTTGCCGTTTAAAAGAAGCAGTGCTTTTTGAGAAATAGGTGCTCTATTAGGATGTTCCTCATTAAACAATTGGCAATTTCTTCACAAAATTGTTAACTTGTTAACGTCACTGCATCATCTAGTGCCTTTTATAAAAATAAAATTGAGGTGTTTCAGAGTTAAAAAGAAATCACTTAATAACAAAGTTACGAATATTGTACGTTATTTTATCGGCACCCTGTAAAATAAAACCTTATGAATCTAATGTAACTCTATAAAGTCTTACGTATCTTGGTTTATTCATTAAATAATCCACATGGTGAATATTAAAGATGGCTATACGGTTACCGAAATACGTATTCCTCCTGTGCATTAATTAACAAACTAATAAAATCTAATAGTAAATAATAATAAAAATATGATACAATTAAATAAAAGTAAGTTTTACAAAATTCTCTTACAACACCTCTTTTGTTTATTTAATTTGCAAGAGATTCAGTTTTCCTTATAAATTGAATAACAGTTATTGTAATTAATACTTTCATATTTCTTGCACTTGAAAAGAATTGAGGAAGCCGAGTTTCCAAATGTAAATGCTCTGCAAATTAAGCGAAGGTCATAATGTGAACACGAATGAAATTTTATTACTCTGGCATACCGAGGTATGTTTTACATGTACTGGGTGTCCGTTTAATGAAGGACAGCAGCTCTATCTAAATCTAACGTTAAAAGTAACCAAGAGCACTTCACTAAAAATAACTTTAATTTCCGGAACTGACCGCTAGATTTGATTAAAATGGAATGGATTGATACTACTGCTAGAACATGGCCCACGATGTTGCACAATTCTTTTTCTTAACTTGGATTCGTTTTAAAGAGAAGTTTGAGAAGATTAAGAAACCTTATTCAATTCGAGCATATATTTCTCTAAATACCCTTTTTTGTTTTATTTTTTTTAATGTTAACTAAGAGGGTATTCATTGCAAGTTATTATTATTGATAAAGACTCAAAATAGAAGTGAATGGTAAAAACCGGAAGTTACTATCTATTTTCCTTTTGGAATTAGCATTACGTTTGACTACATACTGTTTTTGATATTATCTCGCAACGATAAAAGTACTGGCCGATAGGGCAGAGGCAGACAGAGTTGTTTAGGTAGCCATAAAACTGCAAGCCGTCAAAGCACATCATGCAAAGTTATAATTCCAAAAGGAAAATAGATACTAACTACCGGTTTTCGCCATACTTTTGTGTTTTGAGTTTTTATCTATAATAAGTCACAATGAATATACTCTTCCAGGTAAAAGTTGGAAAAGGACTTATCTTTAAACGGTGTCTCTTAGCGCTCAATTAGAGAAACATATGCTTCAATTGAATAAGGTTTCTTAATCTTCTCAAACGTCTCTTTAAAACGAATCCAAGTTCTTAACAATCCGTTAAGGCAAACCAGAGTTAACACGAATTCTTTAAAATATGGCATAACCTCACACCCTCACTTTATTTGAAAGAATACGTCATTTAGTGTTAAGGCAAATTTATGCAACATCGCACTAATTCCGCCCTCTAGCAGCCAATTCCGGAAATTAAAACTATTTTTAATAAAATGCTCTTGGACCCGTCAAAAAATCATCGACGGACTTTTATGGATGGTGGATGAAATATCCAGACTTTTATTAGAAGCGTTTTATTTCCAAGTTAACTAGTCTTAAACATTTTCATTTACATGCCTTGAATTGCACTGCTAAAAGTTCAAACGCCTTAGTTAGGTTGGATAGTTAAGCTTTTAACGTATACCTTATGGTGCTATACAGTGCATTATGTGTTATATAGATGTCTCAGATACGTTTTGGTCCTACTTCATATATTGCGCATGTGCAAGCGGTAAACTTGAAAACACCGTTACAATAGTGTACTTGAAATGTTGTGATTAAATTGTTTCAACGTGTTCAACATTTTAGACATTAGTGAAATGTATTAAATAATTAACAACAAATAAAACGATGTTTACGCAAAGTTGAGTAAACAATAAACCAAGACACAAGACCTGCTATACAAGCGAACCAATCACATTAGATAGTTAGATTCTGCGCAGAGTTCAACATATGACAAGAGCGACATCAGGGTATCCCTTTTCTAACTCCAATTTTCTTCATCCGTGCGCCGCACTGCGACCAATAAAGGGAACTTTTTGGAAAACAACCTCGTAACATCTAAACTGTATGGGGTAGATTAACATATATTTTTCTTATTATCCTTGGTAATAATTGAACTTTACTGAGCGTATAATTTTTTGAGCACAACAATGCTGTATTTTGAATTAAAGAGAACAATTTTTAATAAAAAAGTAGGTAAGAGAAATAAACTTAAGATGCTTATTTTTAATAAAAAATAGATACAGCCAGTTTAAAATTATTTTTTATAGCTCTAAAACCTATATACTATTTATAAATTACACAATATGTACTTATAATCTACTTATTTGCAAGAGAAGAACTCATAAATCTCATAATTATCCGTGTAAGAGAAGAACTGATAATTATTTAACTAACAGTAATTTATTTTCGTTTACTTAATTTTTTAACTTTTTTGTTAAACCTCTAATATTGCTACAGCTCCTCCATTTAATATAATTTTGCAGCCCACTTTTTGAAACTTAAATTGTAGCTGATATGTAAAATGCATTCCATTAGTTTGATCCTTGCATAAAGAGGAGACATACCCAACTTGAAAGCTTCTTTTTTTTTCATATCTACTTTTCATTGTATTTAAAGTGTTCATGTCATCAGGCTTTGCACCACATAAGAAACAGGATGAGGTTGATTTAGTTTCAGTTACCACATGTGCAACCTTCCCATCAATCATAGTAAAATGAAGTTGGTGTTTTATTTTCAATCTTTTTCCATGTACTACGATACTAGTTTCTGAAAGTTTTGTAATGTTTTCTTTCATCTCCTTGACAGCTGTCTTCACTTTCTCTGGAGTTTCTTTAGCGTATTCAAAACTTACAGGACGGCAATATCTGGTGAAGCATGGAGATGGATTTTCCCAGCATTTTTTTGTCATATCATTACTTGAAACTAGTTGCAACGGTACTAGTGCTACCATGAACATAAAAGAATCCGATTGTTGGTCTTCTTCATTATCACTTAAAATGCATTGATTATATTCACTTTGGCCCGACGAGGCATCACATCCCCAGTTTGTTACTAAAGTCATTGTTTCGTCTTCAATAGCACTAATTTCTTCTTTAGTCTTTGACTCGCAAATCCTTTTCGCCGTGTGATCTAGTAGTGACTGGAGTTCAACCTTTGCACCAGTATTTCCATCAATTTCGGGTAAGAATTCTTTTTACTTTCAGAAAGCAGATAATAAGGAGGAAAAATATTGCATCCCACATCGTTACTGCGCATCCAAAAACACACGTAATGCAGTATCCATCCTCATATAGTTTTTCCCTTCTTCTTGGATATCTTTTCGAATTTTTTTAGCCGCCAATTTCTTCGTTTTAATGCCGCAATCGCCAAAACTTTTTTCAGGTCGTCGGCTAGAAGAAGTTCTTGGTTTACTAAGCAAATGTTCAGCCACTTCGGTCACCTCCAGATTTTTCCTTAACCAAGTCTCATTTTTTTGTTCAAAAACTGCTTTCGTATGATTTGCTGCTTTCCATTTCGTTTTGAATACGAAGACGAAGTTTCTGTGTACTTGCGAGTACACCTTCTCAGCTAGTTCCTCTGAAATGTTAGGTTTTGATTTTATAAATTTCATCAGAGCCGACAAATTTTTCTTATTCTCGATGATAAATCGCTCAATTCTCTATACGAAATTGTAAAGCGTGCCATTTTATAGCTTACACTACTGGCACTGATTCTTTACTATAAGATGTTTCTTATTTCTACCAAAAACAATATTTTATTATTCAAAATGCCTTAACTCTCTTTTCAATAGCTTTAGTATCAGTTCCTATTGCTTATTTCACGATCCGAATAGTAAAATGAATGTTCAGTTGGGTAATTTAAAGAATATTGATAATAATTTAAAGTATTTAAGATTGGAAAAGGTAGAAAAACACTGGGTATAGTTTCACAATATAATATATTACTCGATGCGCATTTCGTCTCTCGGGATCATCAGGAGTATAATACTAACGCAATGTTACAAACACAAACTTATGTATACAGAGTGGGAAAATAAGAAATTAGCTATATCGGTATCCCCTCCCTCTCTCGCCGTAAATGCGAGAGAGCGTAGAGGAGACTGAGTGATATCCCAGCAATTTGATACGGGAGATGCTAGTCCACTTGGAACAATGTTGGGATGTAGACCTACTGTGCAAAAAGCGCACATAATAATTTGAAGTCAAGGTCGCCTGGAAATGAGAGTTTCGCATATTTATTTTGTTGTTGCTACGAAGTTTAGACGAAATTAACAAGAACTTCTAAAGACGAAAATAAAAACAGATTCTGATGAAATGAAAGAAAAGAAAAATAAATACTCTAGAAATTCTTACTAAGATCGTCCGCACATAAGGCAGTCTACCTCGTAACTACCCACATCGGTAACCTCGAGCCATCTATTGGCCGCTTGAGAGCGAGGAGGGGGTAGCGATATGGCTAATTTCGCTAATTATGGGGAATTACTTCGGTCTTGCTAATGAGGGTACTATTATTCGAGGGTTGATAAGTGGAGAATGCAGGATGTTTACTTGATCAAGTAAACATGCATAAATATCAGCTTAAGTACGAATGCCGCAGCAAACTCCATAACTCTTTAATAGGCAGTTATCGGCAGGTAAACCCCATACCAATTATAATCCTTAATATTTGGGCTACACACTGAAGTAAATTAGATAATGTCCCAAGAAGTCGCAAAAAAGATACAAGTTAAAAACTAATGCAACTTGAACTTTTATACCTATGTTTCCCTTCAAAGTTATTAGATTGATATAAAAACATTTGAAAGAAACATTTGAAATTGTTCTTATATTTTAAGGAATGTATTTTTCAATATAATAAATAGCGTTTTCCGAAATCTAAAAATTCTATGTATAAAACCTAATTAAACTTTCAATAAAAATTGAGAGAAAAGTCCTCGAAACTGATATGCCTACTTTGGATGTTAATTTCTAATTTGTTTGTTAATATCTTGCGTTGTGCTTTTGGATTTCTAAGCTGTCAGTATTAAGGAATATAAAAATTGCAAAATAGTTAAGATTTGCAAACATAAGTTTCGGAGGTTTTTTCCACCTACTGGCCATAGTGCGCCGTATAGTAGTAGTATGTATTTATATGGTTTTCAGTAAAAATTCAGTAAATAATTTTTAAATAAAACTCTGCAACAGAATTGTTACTTCATTAATACTTACTTGCAAGAAAACTTTTAGCCTATCTAACGGAGCAGTGCATGTCCTTGATACAGCTCCAGCAACTCCACCAGCTGCCAAATGTCTCCACCACATTCCAGTTTGCATTTCACTTGGTGTGAAGTCATCAGGGACATTCATATCCTCCCCGATGTCCAAGTACTAAAAAATACATTATGTTCTCATTAGTTTGAAATAATTGCCTTTAAGGAGATATTATTGAAACAAACAGTGCTGCAATCTCGGTTTCTTTTTGGTAGTCTCTTTGTTACTAACTTATAAATATCGTTCCACTATAAATAGCTGTACGGTATGCATTGTTAGTGTATTTTTGTCCATAACAGCAATATAGGTTTATGAAACAGATGATTAAATACCTGAGTCGTTACTTACACATATGAACAAGAGCTATTTATTCAAGACCAATAAAAATTTCCACGGATCATACGAGTAGTATATGATAAATTGTATTTATCACACATGATTTGACAACGGCTCGAATGAACTGTAAACATATGGGGGTATATGATTTAAAAATAACGTTACCGATAAGTCGCCATTAGGATCACAGACTTGCGTTAGCATCATAAACACGTGGTAAAATATTCCGCAATATTTTTGGTAACTGAAAGCGATTCATTGTCTTGACCGATACTAAAGAAAAGAATTAATTTTCAAAACAACTTAATTAAATTAAAAATACTCTAGATTACAACTAGTATATTTCAAAGTAAATGAATTATGAATTCATATTATTTTAACTGGTTTTTAGATTTGCATTCGTACTAGCTCCCAAAAAGCTTCAAGGTCAGTAAAAATGTAATTTGGGAGACTGGTGATGTTATAATACGTCTTATACATCTGTACCCCAAAGCAAAATTACGTTCAAATTTATGAAATTTTAAATAAATATGTTAAATTACTTATTAAGTTAATTATTCTTAAACTTAAAATTAATTCAAATATAAATTATTCACTGCATTCACAAAAACGGTGTTTCACAATTTTAGAAAATCAAAAATTAATTCAATAAAAGTGCTCCACTGAAAAATTGAGTTTTTGGACCTAACATATTCTGGCTTTGGGGTACAGTATGCAATTGTCAAGTTTTCAGAAACAAGTTGGTACACCATTCTTGGTTTGAATGGATTTTGATTAATTTGGTTTGTTTTAGACCATATATTGATTTAATATAATAATAATTATATTTATTATATTAAATCAGTTTAATAAAGAAGTACACTACAGGAAAAATAGTGGAATACGTTTTTTTTTTCGATAGTCTATTATAGTATCTATTATGGCACTCAAAAATCATTCAAAAACAAAACTACTACTTGGTTTCAGCGAGTGATTGCGTAATAATATTGCTTATAAGGACTATCAACACTGGCAATTTTAAACCACATAGTTTCATTCACCTTTAAAAGTGTTTAAGCAAATATCTATCTATCTGCAGGTGAGAAACAAATTACTTCACTTTTTCTTTCATTTACATGTGTTCCAATATTAAAACTGCAAACAAATCATGCTTATTTCCTTTTGTACATTATATTTATGTAATATATCTATATGCATATAGTAAGATACTAATCAATTAATTTTTGAAATGTTCCAAATATTGTCATAGGTAATACATTGTTCTCATAATTTCAGAATTATTAATGTTCACAGGTCAACAACTAAAAGAATTAAAAAACAATACATATGCATGTATACGAAAAAATGTAATAATATATAAATTAATTCAGATATCCATATCTCAATAATTAGTCGCATCCTAGCAACAAGATAAAGTCAAAATTTTTGTAATACTTCGTTTGGGTCGAGATAATGAGGTGGTATGATTTTTATAAATAAATTATATCAGAAAAAAGTGTATTAGAATAAAAAATGATATTTAAATATTGGTGTACTACAGAGTGACCATGTGACTAACTATAAAATCTAACTCTGGTTAGTGCTGAAATGATTCTTCGAAAACCAAATCACTTCAAATAATTCTAACTATTAGCCAAGTAAATATTTTTATATACATATTTGCTTTACTATAGTCATATATCTATACTAAATGTCGATTATTATATTTCATAATCTAGACCATTCTATGTAAATTTGGACTACGCTACGTATTAATTTCTTAAAAATAGCGAAGTAAACTGTCTTTTTCATTCTTTTCAGTAAACTTTTCGATCAATTTGAACATTTAGTCAATTCCCAAAATCAAGAACATATTAAAAAAATTAAATCTAAACTACCATTCCAGAATATTGCCGGTAAAAATTACTGTTTAAATATATCCGCGCTCTAGATTACATCATTATTTTTATTTATACATGATAAATTTACCTTTGAAAGTATTTGGTGGAATACGAAAACCAAATCCTCGATAACATCAGGTAATGCTGTTGCTGTTTCATGTTCATACATTTTTGTAGTTTTTATCACAAATAAATTATGTAAAACAGTCTTTAATAATCACTAAGTGTAGATAGGACGTTTTAGGTAAGAGTAGCACTTCACTCGCGTCAGTTCAGAATTTCCATTTTGATAATACGTTACTGGCCTCACACGACTGGAATGCAACTGAATAGGGCACATAAAGTAATTTTATCGTGACTTAAGCAGGAGGTGGGGTTCCCGTTTATCTCGTGCTGTATGACGACACAGTTGCACGCCGGCAATGTGGGTTTGGAGCAAAGTTCGTATCGTACTGATTACTGATACGTAACCCATCCTGATAATTTCAATGACAATTACCTTGACTTTATTTTTATTATTGGTAGACGATCAAACATTTTTAAGTGCATGTCAAGGAAAATATTACGATGGCGAATAAATTTTCAATAAAATACCAAAATAACTTGTGCAAGTATATGATACAGGAACAATTTTCAATTCCTGGTTTACAGCGTCCAGGTATTGAATTGGCTTCTAACTTTTACTGCTATAACGTATCAACTTTTTCTGATAGCATCCTAGAATTCTGTTTTGTTTCTGCCTTTTTACCACACAATCACTCTTTTATTTGATATCCTATGATTTTCGCTATATAGTGTGACTCATTTGAAATGGAAACACTCCTGTAGAATCTATATTTTACAATAAAATGAAACCAATTTTTCTAAATATGTACATAGTTGATCAAAAAGTCTATTTCCACACAAAATTACAGAAGTTCATTTAAATTTTCAATATCAATTATCACACTATGATTATTTTTCGAGTTCGAAAATAGCATAATTTTATTAGCGTTTTTTTTTTTATCTGAATTCAGAAGATCCAAAAATGGTTTTAACCAAAATTTCAATCAAATATGTTTATTTAAAAAAGTGTTGAAGGAGTTGTTTTTTAAACTTTACCATGCATTATTTCATAAATCCGCTTCCTACATCTACTGACCAAGGTAGATCAAAATTTATTAAAAAAAAAAATCAAAAATCAACTAACATTATTATTAAACAACACAAAATGACGAACACAAACAACATTATTCACTGAACTGTCGCAAAAACCAATAAATGTAAATTACACAGTTTACTAAAATAAATATGTCGACATTTAATAAATAACATTTTTTTAAGTAATTGTAGTCTCCACCAATCCTCCGCTTATTCAATACATTTATCATATCGCTTCCGCATGTGTATTAGTATTTCTTAATTATTGAGGTGTAACTTCCCCACAAGCTTGTCGTATTCTTATATAAAGTTCTGCTTTATTCCTTGCATGAGTGATGATATTACTCCATTTGTTGTAATAGTAGCTTCATCACCAAATAGAATATTATTTAAAAAATCTGCCATTAGGGTACTCGCCTTGAATCCATAAACAAAATTCCAGGCGCTTTTCTCGAACACATTAGGCTTGTTCGTTTATCAATTAGTGCAATACGGAGTAGCTCGAATTTCTAAATTGCACGTTCGTTTGTAAAAAAAAACTGGCAATCCGATGTTCGTTTGTATATGTTGGGCAATTTCCGACAGTTTTGAACTGGACAAACTTACACCTCCTCAGGAGGTGGAGTAAGTTTATGCAGTTCAGTGCAACTGTCATTCCGTTATTTGCCTAACGCAACTTAACTTCATATTCGTACAAAATGACATCTGTTGTAATCATTGAAAGTGAAATACAATAATTAATAAATAATGAGGATTTTTTAATGCTATAGTGATTGCCAATTGCCACCATTCTGAATCTTTTAGGTTATGTATACTATATAAATACCAATTTGTACTGTTCGTTTGTACCCATTTAGAGTGGTTCTGAGCAATCAAAACGATCACGTGATCGTAATCCTACCACACTCTAGAACTAACGCGAGCAAGACAAACGAACAAACCTATTGTTCGATAGTATGCAGAAATTTTAATTTATGTGGTTTCATTTCGAATGTTCTCCCTTGGCATGTTTAGATCTAAGGTAGCCACTTTTAGACTAGCATTTGAATTATTTCTAAAGTAATCTAATACAGTTTATTGCTTCTTGGTACATTTTTTCTTAAAATGTGTTTAGTTACTTTTCCAGTTATGAACCGTGCTATACGATTTGGATGTCTATCATTAAATATTCTAGTTACTTCTCTTTCACGCCGGTCGTTGTCTCCAGAAAGAGGTTCAATTTCTGGTAATGATAATTGAACAGCTATCATCAACTTTCTCTCGAAAGTAAACAAATGTAATTCTTTATTTAGATTTACTTCAACAATTATCAAATCCAGTTTGCAGTTACTCAACTATTAAAGAAGTTAATGAACAATTATGCTGTAACTGTCAATGTCACAGCCTGCATATTACTTAATTTATAAATCCGCGTTATCGCCTACCTTGGATTTTACTTAAATTACCTGTATTTTTTGGATAAAATAACAAAACAAACGAGATTATTTAAAAAACCAATGCATTTAATAGGTATTAATATTATTATTATTTTAGTCGGGCCATGGCACAAATGCCTTTAATCACTGCAACCTTAATAGATCTATTGTAACAGAATGCCGTTATGTGTGTTAGAATAGTTGGAGGCTTTTAATAAACCAGGATCTGTTTCCTTCAGTTCAGTAAGTGCAAGAAATGGCGTGAAATGTTGTTGTGTGTTACATAGGATGCGTTTTGCCGTCTTCAGATCTTCTTGGCATAGACGGCAGATTTGATCTTCAGCTTTTCCTAGTTTAAATGTGATATTTTAGGGCTACATGGCCTCTCAGAAATCCTGCCAGTAATCTAAGATCCCCCTTGCTGAACGATAGCGCTACTTTTGCTATCTTTAGCGAGTCTGATATGAGTGCTTTCGCCTGTTTTTGTCCTGGAACATTATCCCAGTACGAGGCCTTTTGATTGTCCTCCCATATCTTAATTCCTAGTTTTATGTGGCTCTTTTGGAGACCACAGAAGGGATTAGGAACAATGAAAGGCATCCTCGCTGCTTCTTTGGCCAGCTTATCTGCCTTTTCATTTCCTTTGATTCCTTGGTATAACTTATTTCTTTAAAATTTGGTATTTGGTAGATGTGATATTAATTATATTTGCTTTTTAATTAGTTAGATTTAAAAAAAAATGGTTATTTGCAGCTTTATGGTATTTAATAATAAATTTAGTTAACTTTTAGTTGATTTTTAAAATAAATTTTGATCTATCTTGGCCAGTAGATATTGTAGGAAGCGGATTTTGAAAATAATGCATGGTAAAGTTTAAAAAATGATTCTCTCATAACTTTTTTATTAATACGCATATTTGAATGAAATTTGAAATTGAATTCAGTGGTGTATAATCAGATTTTTAATAAATAAATCGGTAATAAAATTTTGCTATTTTCGAACTCGAAAAATAATCATAGCCTTGAAAATTTAGGTAAACTTTTTTGTGGAAGTGGACTTTTTAATCCACTATATGTTCATTTTATTGCGAAGTATAGGTTCCACAGGGTTGCTTTCATTTTACACAGGCCATACTGTCTGTAAATACAATTTTCCTTCAAATCATTGTTTAGCATGGCTCCTGTTGAAATCGCCAAATAATGAGCATCTGTATCTTAAGTGCTGAATCACTTAATCAAGTAATACAATTCTTTTCGCTTAATTTTGCCATGAAAGGATTGGATGTTTCAAGGTTTAGTTTTCACATTTCTTAAAACATGCTGCGTTAAATGTTTACGTCTTTTGCTCATTTCTGCAGCTTTCTTATTAAATATCCTTGTATATCGTGCCCTTTCTGACTGATTTTATCTTAAATATTTTTTATAATATGATTTCACGTGACATTTGTACTACTTACAAAACAAAAATGATTTTTGTTATTTAAATTTATTTCTTCGTGTCGATCTGTGCGAAAATCGAAATTAAACTGAAGTAAATTTGTAGTATTTGAGGAATTTCCTCGATATGTTTACGGTAAATTACCAACAGATAATGTTGTTGATTAAATAAACAAACGTCTAAAGTATCATTATGTATTACCCGTATATTAATTCACACCCATTTTTGTTCACCGCTGTAATATAGTGCGGGCTTAAAGTACTTAAAGGTATGTTAGTACTATGATAATTTCTAACGGAAATACTACATTTAGAATACTACATTTAGATAGCTCACTCTTCAATGCAATAATTTACTTTTCGATTTTGTCTCGAATGGTAGGTAGATAATTATGACTTCATCATGGATTTAGAGGAGAATTAAGTACTCAACAGGTGCTAGCTCATTTAGTTACTGATATTCCGACGAATTTCACGAAAAATAATTATCTAGCCACACTTTTTATTGATTTGAAAGGTGCGTATAATCATGTTAATTTACATACTTTGAGATATAACCTAGAAGAGATTCCAGACTAAATTGTCAAGCATACACGTTGGTCCAGATACGAACGGGGGATTGCCTCTGTGAATGGCAACAGCGCATTTGAGTTTCACTGAGAGATCCCATCCAATCGTAGTATATCATAAAGCGAGCAGCGTTACGCACGCATATTATAAACACGCTCAATTACGTAATATTCAACGCCTTCCGACAAAATGTGTTAATACAGAATTACTGCGTAATTTTTCTGTATTCTCAAATTATATTAGAAATTAGTTTCTTATATTCATTTTGTTTCTGCTACGTGATGTAAGAGAACGAAAAAGTAATTCTAAATAGGAAAACCAACAACGATTCTTATAAAATTAAACTAAAGAAAAATAACTTCGATAATTATACAAAATAAATTGAAATTCTGACGATGTTACTTTATTAAGGGAAAAAATCTCCTGGCAATTTTGAACTTTGTAACTTTTGTATTTGTTGCATTTCAAAATACGTTTCACAGTACTTTCGTCTACAATTTGTCGGTTAAAGCAAGGTTCATCCATTTCAACCAACGAACAAACCCTCACTTCGCTCTCCTCCCGCTCGGGGGGCGTTGGAGGGATTTGAAACGTGCGTCCAGTCAAACGAATCCCCCCGTCTTCGTTGAGCAGGCTGGCAACCCATATGAAGGAGGACAGGTAGGTGAATGGTTGATGGGAACCGTTGAGCATAGGATTGTTTTGGTAAATTCGTATTGAAACGTCACATACAGTGTGGTTCCCTGAGTTTACGAAAGAGATACATTATAATAAACAAATTTTCTCTGAAGTGAAGACAAAACTAACCGGATTTACTTATATCTATATAAACGGGGCTAAAGACAACAACGCATCTGGTTGTGCTTTCTATGTTCCCTCTACAGCATATAGTATTAAAAGTACACTTCCCACAGAAGCCAGTGTGTTTACTGCTGAAGTCCTAGCAATCAAAAGTGCATTGCAATACATTTTTTAGACAGGCGTAAATAAATATGATGTTTTCAGTGACTCCGAAAGCGTTCTTCTTGGTTTGAAGAATACTAACTACAAATCACTTCCAATCAGTTTAGAAATTTTATATCTGGACTACATTCTGTATCTGATGGGTAAAACAATTATATATGTACAGGGAAAAAGGAAAGCCCACAAAGCATAAAAACACATAAGAGCATCAAAACTATATCATAATTTTTTCTCTACTTAAAAATGTAAAAAGACAGAAGTTTACTTTAAAACATTCCTGCGCCAAAATATCAACGACAGCTATAGTCCAATAGTTTTAAGTTCCAATTTGCTTGCACTATACTTGCTTTTTGCATTCTAATATGATGTGATTCATATTTCCTATTTCGTTACAGCTATCGTATAAGTAATTGTCAACTAAACTTATTTTATGCAGATGAGATGTAAAAAAAAATTAAAATTATATAATATACATTTCTGTGAGGAATTATTAAAACTAACCTTTTCTGGAAGCCTTTTACCAATTTCCATGTAGTATTTGTCTATTATAAAACCGTTATCATAAAATATATAATTATATTGGAAATCCCCAATAATTACAGTGACAACTAAGCTTTATAATAATCCCTAGGAGGGTTAGCTGATTCACTCGTGTTACCTGGAAATATTCGTATACCCTTTATAAAGTACTATACGATTTGTAAACGCAGTAGTTCTGAAGACATTGTTATTGTGAAAGTATTTGTGGTTGTGCAAGTGAAAAATAAAATAATTTCGGTTTGACTGCTTAAAATGCCCCGTGGGAAGCCTCTAGCTGTTTCAAAACGATTTGCTATTATTACCTTGCATCAGGAAGGGTACGCAGAAAGACGGATTGCGGATAAATTAAAAATAAAAAAATCTATAGTACATGATACTATAGTTCGATTTAAGACAACCGGTGACATGCAAGATTGTAATCGGCCAGGACCGTCAAGAAAAACGACTCCTGCGGAAAATTTACGAATAAAAATAATTAGTAAGCGCAATAGAAGACTAACAGCATCAGAATTTAATAATGAGCGAGATTCCAAAGTTTCTGTGAGTACTGTGAAACGTCGGCTGAAAGAGGCTGGGTTGCATGGGCGAGTTGGCTTGTCGAAAAGTAACGGTTTTCGCGACTGACGCGGCCCAAGCTCATAGAGATTGGACAGTGGATGATTTTAAAAACGTTTTGTGGACTGACGAATCCAAGAGGTTTTTGGAAATAGACGGAGAGTTTTCGTACGCAGATCAAGAGGGGAAAGAATGTTACGGGAGTGTATAGTTTCTACAGTGAAGCATGGAGGCGGATCTGTAATGGTTTGGGGTTGTTTTTCCTTAATCGGAACAGGGGACTTGCTCAAAATTGAGGGCATAATGAAAAAAATAAGGATATCGGAAAATCCTGAAGGAAAATGCCATACCGTCAGGAGTCCGATTAATTGGTCGTGGATTTGAATTTATGCAGGACAATGACCCCAAACATAAATCTAAATTGTGCACAGATTACCTGCAGCAAGAAGAAAATGAAAGAACCCTAAAAATTATGGTATGGCCGCCACAGTTCCCCGATCTGAATCCGATAGAGTTGTTATGGGAAGAATTAGACCGATGTGTTAGGAAAAAGTGTCCAAAATTGAAGGAACATTTGTGGACCATTCTCCAGGAGGTATGGACAAGCTTGCCCAATCAAACATTAGCAAAATTAGTGAATCGGATGCCGAGAATAGTGGCAGCAGTCCTAAAGGCGAAAGGTGGATTTTTCGATGAAAATCGGATTTAAATTATTTGTATTACATTAACTTTTTCTTTTTAATAAATTTGTGTTTGAAAATATGTAAAATCATGTAAGTAAGTATTAAATACATGGCCATTTAATATTTCTCTTATTTTCTTTGACTTCCGTACATGGTTTGCTTGCCCGAACTTCCATGAACGGTAGTGTACATATGTACTTAATTTTACATTTGCAACGACAGCGAGATTATAGAAAGAAGTGAGGTTGTACTCTTTCAAATGTACTCAAAATTTATAGTTATTTTTGACTTTTTTAACATATTGTAAAAACAATTTGAAAAATATTAATAGTAATAACTAGGGTTAGGATAATTATGCACTAAATAACTTCAAAATATGCACTAAAAATCAACTTTTATAGAATAAATACTAATTTTTTATATTAACACATATTTATTTTTCAGTTAAAAAGCACAAACAATTTTTTAAATTCAAATTTATTTAATCAAAATTAATTAACTATACAAAATTATTAAATTTAAATTAATTAAATTATAAAAACATATAATTACATTTAACTACAACGAGGTGTAACAAATTTTCAAAAGTAAATTTGCGCCTATTGTCGGATAGAATACTTTTGTACCGTGAAAAATCTTTCACACGGTACTATTGGTGCAAATTCATAATTTGCCATGTCACTGTCACTTACATGTTAACTTTTTTCAACAAGGGTTGTTTCATTTTGCAACGTCTCACTTATATTCTTCAGTTACTGATAGCCAGTATTTTTTGACAACACTTCGTTTAATTTATTGATAAAATTACTTTTCTTGAGTATCGTTAAACGTTTAAGTATAGCTTCTACTATTTCAATGCTGTCTTGTAAAGATAATCCCTCAGGTTCTAGTCAAAATGCACACCAGATTAGCTCAAATATGCATTAATGATCTAAAGCATATGCAGATATGCAAATGCATAATTATCCTAAGCCTAGTAATAACTAAGTCAAAGTAAGAGTATTTGCTTAAAACTATGCCTATATTTTATTCCAGTAACGGTAACCTACATATATCACAAGTAACAACCTTTGATATCATAAAAATATTTACATTTACCAACCTCGGGTAAGACAAGGAATTAAAAGTGATTACCGCGGATCTGTCTAATTTGAAACAACCACAAAGTCAGCCTGGTACTAAAAGTGTAAAGTTAATAATTAAGAGACATCACAAAAGTTAAATAGTTGCTAATTAACTGAGTATGACGTAGAAATTTCAAATACAAACAACGAATAGATATTTTAATATTAAACGACACATAACTGTTAGTGGGATAATTAATATGTAGTAGTACAGATTTAGTATAAAGGTTATCACTAACTGGATATATGCAAATATATCTGTATAATATTGCATATAGAATGTAAAAAGTTGTCCGGAATCTCTGAAAATTTCTCTTCATACGTACCTATATAGGTATGTGTATAACATATTAATAGACATAGGTTTATCATTTCTACATAGATTATATAGGTAGACATGAGGGAATTATTTCCATCCTTCCACGACATGCTCCACACATTTATTAAGCTGCCAGGAAAAACCTGATATGGATGACGTTAATTCTCTATTGGCCTCTAACCTATTTCCTATTTCTTGTTTATGTTAAACAGAACGAATCATTATACCAGCGACTTATTAGTATTAGTTGTTTTGTATGTATTCCAGGAAGAAATGAATAATCCTGAATTTGAAATTCGAAGATATTTCTTATTTTCTAGAGAAAACTTATTTTCTTGGACAAAATAATGCTTCATTGGAAACTTAAAGTTTATTATAATTTAAGAATGGTTTATAGAGTATTGTAACGCATCTATTTATATTAAAAAATTAGTCTATCATGGTATAAGCAAGATTGGCAATAAATAAGCTTAGGCATTTTGAGTACGCTTTGAGCTATTGGATGGAGTGAAAAATAGAGAGATATCATGTATCATCTTACGTACATCTATTCCTAGTATGCTTCTTCTGTTAAAAATTTATATAGGCCTGTGAACTGCACCACATATTTGGTTATACAGGTTGACAACCAAATTTGATTTATTTACGTACGTATCTAACAGAGAAAGAATATGCCATAGATATGTAGCACATGGTAAGCGGTAATATCCAGTGTTCCCATCACAGTATCTCGTTCTGTTAGATACATACAATGAATCGATTTTAGTTGTCAACTTGTATATACGTGTGATACGACAACAAATGTCTAGTTTTGTTTGATCCTTTAGTAAAATCACATGTGTTCGTTGTTATACGCGGAGAAACACATTTTCAGATTAAGAAAAAAATATTGTCTGAACTGCATTTTCTTAGTCTGGCGTAACAAGAAACAATTTGGTGCTCTTTCCTTGCCAACTTTGCATAAGAACAAAAACAGATTACCAAAGCCTTTATTGTTGCATATCGTCATATTTCTTAAGTTAAAGTATAACAAATGTGGTATCGTTGAATTCGTCTTTCTATTGCCTTTCCAAAAATGTAAAAATATACAGGATGTTGTGTTTAAAATATGAAAGTTGACGTCACTTCCGGTGAAACGGGAAATACAATTGAAATGATGATAACGGCAAAAGTTAGATCATAAAAAATAGAAATCGACCTATTTTTTCTAAAAACGCTAGCTGCTGTCGTTCAAAAATTAGCATGGAGGGGGGACACTTTAGGACCGCACTGTATAGTTGCACCAAAAGACTGGTATCTCAAATAAAGTTTATCTGTGGTTAACTATAAATTGTGTTATTTTGACTATGTTGTATTATGTTCTTCATATAGTGAATCTAGGAAATTTTGTAAACTGTGTAATGCATTATACCTACTAAAAGTGACAGCACACTTTGAGAGCTTCTTCTTAGAAAAAGCTTCAATTAATTAATTTGAATAAATTGGAATAAAGAATGATAGGTTTGTTTCTGCAGCCGATTTGTGATAGTTTGATCAGGGGTTAAAATGGATTAATCTACGCATGTGCGAACTAAAACTAATTTCAAATTGATTTAACAATTTAACTGCACGAACGCTTTTTTTACATTTATCAGGCGATGTATAAGTTATGAGAGACTTAAGAGAGAAAATATACTCAAATATGCAGATGAAAACAATAGATTTATCTTACATTCAAATATTACAAAAAGAGGTAAGCGAAAACAGAAATAAACGCGAAATGTTTAGACAGAATTACAATCTTAAAGCAACTGTTAATTCCGGATTGCATTAACAAAACCGTAGACGTGAATAAAACACGCCTGAAGTGTGAACATATACAAAAAAACCTATAACACAACTTTTCACTTCACAATATAACAATGCGCATGCGTCTGATGGATCACTGGACGATAATCTTCAAACTGGAGCAACTATCAACAAACGATTAGAAATTAATTTGGAGATCTGCACGAACGCTAAATTACGTCAAACTAGTAGTCAGAGTTTAGCGTTTTAACTGCACGAACACAATTTTTGTAATGCGCATACTCTAACGATTTCAAATAATTTTAAATCGCTGCAGAAACAAACCTAGTGATACTGTGTTTAATGCTTCATTCAAAATTCAATATTTCCAGTTATTTGCGAAGTGCATGCTTACTGCAAATAAGAAAACGCAATTTCTACGGTAAGTAAAATTAAATGGTATTTCTAAATAAATCAGTCAATTTAATACAAAATATACTATATTTTTAATTGGACATTACAATCTTTTTAAGGTAAGAATATGGCACGTATATTCTTATTTCAAAGAATTTGCGGCAAGAAAATATTTTGCTGAAGTAAACATTTTATTGGGGATGTACACTCGCAGACAAGCAGAATGGCCGTTCATCTGAGTCCTGGTTACAGTCTACAGCGCGGTGATACACGCATATATCGGCACCGAGCGATAGACTATGATTAGGTGCCAGAATGAGCAGCCATTCGGCTTGTCGGAGAGTGTACAAAACAGAGATCTTTCTTGACTCAAGATTTATTCAAGTCAAGAGTCTATTCTCCTGCGCGTACAAGTACCAGCTACAGACAGAAAAATAAAGAATTATTATTAAATTAATACAAACGTGTAAGGTAAGGTATTACTTTTTAAGCAGAGCAAAATTAAAGCAAAGTTAGCAAGGAATTACAATGTTTCAATTGTAACTGTAAATTATGATAAAATGTCCGTAATATGTGTAGGTATATCAAGACTTTTGCAAGGAAGAGAAAATTCATTTGGAACGATATTTAAGTAATGAATTATTTTCTTTTGTTTTATTACTTATATGGTATCTAGGCAAGGCACGCAAATCGGAATTCTCAGGTTAGTTATAGCTACTCTTCTCTCTGGCCCGCAAAGATAGAATATAACTGCATAAAGTTCTGCGACTCTTGTGTGCTTGCTTCACTGTGCACAAAATGCATAACACTAGTAACAAGTAATATATTCAGATTCAAGTAACAATCTGTGATCCGCGTTTTTCTCGTTAATTTACAGAATTAACACTATTTTTTTTTCAGCGAATATTTCCCCTATTCCACCTTCCAATGCCGAGTGCACATCAAGCTGACAAGTAACAAAACTGAGGACCAACATTCTAGAAACAAGGTGAAATACAAATTTGTATTTCACTGGTAAGAAACAACATGTCAATTACGTACATAACCACGATATTAGCGACGACGGTTTTACTCGTGGTTCATTTGGTTATTGTTATTCAAACTAAGCCACAAATCAATCTGGCCAATATACCTACAATAGTGCAGTTATGCAGTGAGCCAATGACTGCTTTACTGTTGAGTAATAAAGCCGCAGTATTACTCTCCCGTTGATTATGCCCTTAAAATAAACGTTTCAGTTTTGTTTCATGTCGTCCACATCAGATTTTTTTTCTGTATCATTAACATTTACAAACAGGAAGAACGTAAGTTCCGTGGTAAAGTGAACCGCTAAAATATATAGATAGTGTTACAACGTTTTCCCGCTATGAAAGTATAAGGATAACATTAGTCGATATATGCATGGGAGGCGCGACTATAAATGAATCCTTACGTACCCTAGTACGTGGTGTGTCCATCATCAAAAAAGAAATGTTCATTCAACAATTACGATACATGCTCAACACGTACTCCTTCAAGTTCACGAAATACTGTTTCTGCTTTGTATTTGTATTTTAGTAAAGCACACAGCGGACTGGACCGATTGTTTTGGAAATATTGCCAAAGGCAGAAAAAAATAAAAAACCAAATGCTGCGTTGTGCTGTGAAGTTGTTGAAAAACAGTGAGTTGCCGCTTTGTTTTTTAGCTTTGTTAGTTTAGTGCAGATTCGCCGTAAGTCCTATAAAGAAGGAATTCAATCATATACAACAACAATTCTTTTTAAGCCGGGGATACACGTGCTACTACGTATCACGAAAGCATGTTATTTTCAAACAAATGCTACTTAGTTTTCTGTACACAGCCCGAAACGCGCTCATCCTGTAAAGATATATATTGTTTAAAATGAAATATAAGAGTGCTCATAACAGATAGCCCTGAAACGAGCACACTATCTAGTGACAACCAATCACGCTTTTTCACTAGCATGTGCATCCCCGGTTTTATGTTGAATAAACCAATCATCAAAAACGAATTTTGTAGGTTTTTAAAAGATATATTTTCTTTTAGGCCTTAATTACACACGTAACTGCAATACAAGAGAGAACCGAACATTTCACAAGCAGTTTATTATAAAATGACAAAATTGATAAGAGACTGTATCATCTTGCATATTGCCTTATCTCGAAAAACGAGCCTGTACATATACCATAAACTTATACACATAAGGAAAGAAAATGCCTAGCTATACGAAGCGTAGATGCGACAATGGTAAGCGAAAATGGGTGATTCACCACAAGCAGAGGGGTTAGCGGCAGCTCACGACGGTTACCGATGTGGTTAGTTACGAGGTAGACTGCAGTATGTGCGGACGATCTTAGTAAGAATTTCTAGAGTATTTATTTTTCTTTTCTTTTATTTCATCAGAATCTGTTTTTATTTTCGTCGTTAGAATTTCTTATTAGTTTCGTATAAGCTTCATAGCAACAACAAAATAAATATGCGAAGCTCTCATTTCCAAGCGATCATGACTTCAAATTATTACGTGCGCTCTTCACAAAGTAGGTCTACATCCCGACATTGTTAGAAGTGTACTAGCGCGATTCGCATCAAATTGATCGGATTCCACTCAATCCCCTCCTCGTTCTCTCGCTGTACATATAGCGATACAGCTAATTTCACATTTTCCCAATCGGTATAATACCGTTACTACTATGACAGAGCGCGATAGCACCTGGCCCAAACTAATCGTATAGGAAATGCAACTTAAACAAGAATTCATTGTTAACCCGAAACTTAATGCGAAACACTTGCCATTCATTAATATGGCCCGCAAAGCCGGTGCCAGACCACGGGCGTGTAGAGAAGCGGGCGATATTCCGATATGAGCCATATGAATAAAAACATGCAAGTATGGATGAGAGTATCTAATTAAACATACTCTGATCACTGAAATTGTCGAAATTAGTAGCAACATTGACCTCTACAAATGTGAGCAACCGGTATTGCTATATATATTCTGTGAGGGTAGCAGCTCGACTAGTGGCTTATTATTAATTAATTACCTTTGGCGGGATGCCACTAGTCGAGCTGCTATCCTCACTGAATATATGTAGCAATACTGGCTGCTTACTTCTGTAGAGGTCGATATGTGCTATTAATTTCGACATTTTCAGTGATTGGAGTATCTTTAATTAGATGCTTTCATCCATACTTACATTCAGTAATTTCGTATATATGTATATACACACGACAATTTCAAATACAACTACCACCTTCCACAGAGGTACGCTGATGAGTCGTGGTACGACGAAACGTGCGTCCGTACATGGTGGTTGGTGGTAGTTGGTTCATTATCCCTAGAGTGTATATTTAAATAACTATATACATAAGTGTTGGGGTCACTCGTAACCCTGGTATACGTTGTAGGGTTATTATTGAATAAAAACATCTATTACGCACATACCTAAAAGGAAGAAACTTAACAATCGCGTAAAGTATATCAGTCTACAGATATCATTTTGGTTCGTTCGATGCTGAAACACTGAAACACTTCACCAAAACCCTTACCACAATACTTTACTCGCACTGGAGGCACGCATCAATAGCCAAGCTATCATTCTCTGCAGCAAAGCTGAACTAACAGATTATGCGAAAAACCAACCTAATAAAGTAATTTTAAATTAGGCAAAATCCAAAAATATGTAAATCTAAACTATGCAATTTTAATACAAACAATTTTAAAATATACAACTTCAAAATATGCAAATGCTAAATTATGCTAAATTTAGGAAGTTATGGATAACTAATTTCAATTATACATGATATAACAAAGGATAAAGGTTGCCATTTAGGGGTCCTAAATCTGAATTCATTAAGTTATGTTTATTTTTGAAAAATTCCATGCTTTCAAAACAATTTAATTGAACAATGCTGTTTACGTTCTTAACTAACTATATATTATCAACATTATGATTATTTTCCAGCATAACACTAGATTTATCAAACCTGAATTTGAGATGAGCCAAATGCTCTTTGTACCTAATTCTGATTGATCTTTTTGTCTGCCCAATATACACTTGATCACAATCTTTACATGAAATTTTGTAAATTCCTGATTTATCCATGTTATCTACTGGATGATATAACAAAGGATAACTTTGTCATATCATAATTGAAGTTAGTTATCCATAAGTTTAAATTTTTCATAATTTAGGATTTGCATATTGTTTGTTAGACAATAAATAATTTATTATTATAGCTAGTCTGGGCAAACAGCGGTAACAGTCAGTGTAGTAGATATATGGTGTGGAGTCGGCGATTATTTATTTCACGCGTTCACAGCGTCAGTACTAAATCGATGCTGTATGCGAGTAGTTCTGTGTATATGTAGGCTGTCGTAACTTATTTCGTAATTATACGCTTATGTTTGCTTTAAAAATGTCGCAGTTAGATACGTCGCGAAAACGACCAATGGCAGACACAGTTAAAAACTTTATAGTGGACATGCCGGATTTAATTTTTGATGGTGCTAAAATTCAATGTCTAGTTTGTAAAATCCCTTTAATGTGTTGGTCCAGAAGCCATTGTCAACGTCACATCGAAAGTAAACAGCATTCTTCTGCAAAAAGTGGCATACGAGACCAAGAAAAATTTACATTTGATTTGATGTGTTACTCTTATTTTATGTAATCCATCGTTTCGTTTACTAGACAAAGAAGCATCTGTCTCCTTCTGGAATAAATATGCGGATTGTAAATTACCTAGTCGGACATCGATACGAAATGTAGTGTCATTTGCTCGTGAACATATAGAAAAAAGAATGAAAACGGAATTGAAAGATAAAAAACGGTGGTTGTGTGTGGACGAAACAGATCGTCAAAAACATTCTGTGGTTAATGTAATGGTACGTACAATGGAACCACATCGACCGTTATTCTCCTTCTTACTTGCTTCCAAAAGAGTTATAAATTGTACTGCCGATGAGATTTTAAAGGTGGTGTTGAACTCATTGAACAAATTTGAAGTTTCAACTAAGCAACTTTTGATGGTGCCGCAAACATGCGTTCTTTGGGCCAATCTCTTAAAGAGCACGGTGGTAACTTCTTATATGCAACGTGTAAAATCCATACTTTAAATCTTGCGGCACAAACGATTCCTACATGTTTTCCGCTAGTAAATGCATTGATTGCTAGTACAAAGGCAGTGTTTCTAAAGTCCCCGAAACGTACCCGACTATTTCACAAACTGTGTCCTGATTTACCTGAACCACCACAGCCGATTGTTATACGTTGGGGAACATGGTTGCAGGCTGTGTTTTACTACAACAAATATTTTGATCAAGTAAAGAAGATATTAAAATTCAATCCGACAAAAGCTGCAGCAATCAAGAAAAGCCAGGAAATATTTCAATATAGTCAGGTTAAGAGAGATTTACAAACTATTCACAACAGTTACTTCGGACTAGCGGAGGGAATAGAAAAATTACAAAATATTTCGATGTCGCTAATGGATTTTGTTCAAATTGTGAATGCTGTTCACGCACAGTTATGCACTGTAGAAAGCGAAACAAATTGGTGTGTAATACGAAAATTTGAAAATGTTTTAGAGAAAGACTCCGATTTTCTTATATTAAGACAAATTTGTGAAGGTGCGTGTAAAGATGCATTAAGTTGTTTCACAGATTATTTTAAATATACAAATATAACATCGCTAGATGTCGAACGGTCGTTTTCGGCATTAAAAAACATTTATTCCGCACGTCGTACTCACTTGACTGAAACAGCGGTGGAAACATATCTAACGATTCAAATATTTAACAGATGTTACCCAGTTTGTGATTTCACGGAAGGCTTTTAAAACGGTAAGTGTTTCAGCACGTTTTATAATTTATTTACCTTCTATTTTGTGTAAACTTTTATGCGCTCGCCACGCCTCTGGCGGTTTCCGCATATTTGCCCAGGTTAATTATAACTTATACACTCTTACTTAAGCAAAGTTAGGCCTTTCCCAGACGAACGCCTGTGATCAGGAACCGTGGTTTGCAAACCTTATTCATTAAAAGCAAAAGAAACGAGCGAATTTAGTATCATCACAAAAAAAAAGATACGCAGATTTCATTTATTCAAATGACGCCTATAATATATTCAAATGACGCCTATAATAAGCATTATCAATACTATCATGGACGGAATGGATTATTGCTGATAACAATATGCCTGTTTCTAATTACTCTTTGAATTTCACTGAATGATAAGAAAGCAATTTTCGAGGTAATATCTAACTAGTAAAACTACCGCAAAATATTTCTCTAGTAGCTCATACACTTAAATAAAATGTTAATTTCAAAAATGATATACTTTGCTTTAATAAATATTAACGGTATTATTAGTATCTTTCTATTCAGGAAATCAATTATTACGATAAAGATTAAAGTAAAAACATACATTTCTACCTTGAAAAAGAAATAATATTGTATATATCTCTATGTTATGTTTAGGTGGGTGTATGTATGTTAGGTACGCATAAAGAAAAATAAACATTCTACATATTTTCATTAGACCAAGTTGTAAATGAACTTTGATCGCATGTTGTCCACTAGTCTACGTTTCGTTTGTGAATAATTCGACTTCTATTTATATTACTTAGCAGGTTTGAAACGAAATAGTTCCTAACGCGTGTCTGGCAGTAGTTTAGAACGTGTAGGACTACCAGAGAATGACTACTATTTATTAATTGATATATCGACATTTATCAGGTGCAGTTCGATTTGTGAACTTGCATTTCCCACAAATATTGGCAATGAGTCGCCTTAGAATTACACTTTACGTATTAATCTAAAAGATTTTTATCTTTTGCTATCTGTGATCTGTACTCAACAGTCTCAACACGTGAAGACTTGTTGATAAATATCACGAGGACAAAAACTGCGAAATCTATTTACGTAATACATACTTTATTTATCTATTATAATATTACGTTATATTCCAAGAAATATTTTGAATTTATTTCAGACGTCATATCCGATCATAAAATGTAGTTAATGCCCAATGGCAGAATGAAATGTTTAAACAAGAATTTGTCATTATTCATTGGTGCTGAAAGTGTTACTACCCTGCAATTCATATTAAGCGACTAAATGTGAAATTATTGTTGGTAATAATTCAAATTTTGGAAATTTGTGACAAAATACCGAAGGTTTTTTTAAAGATTCTTTTCTCTAATCGTATCATGACAGGTTTAAGTAGCGAGTAATCATGAACGAAAGCTATATGAATTTTTATATTAATTTGGTTGCGACCTTATCAACTGTAATCTAATACATATAATCGCGTACACGGCGTGTCCCACTAAGAGTGGGGACCAGTGATATCTTAGAAACTACAATAGATACAGTGATGGGAAAAAAATTTTCATGACTAAAGTGGCAAAGGGAAACTTAATGAAAATATTTTTAAATTTCAAACTTGACCGCTAGGGGGCGTGGTTACTAGGGTCAACAGTAAATTTTAAATTAGCAGGTAAAAGTTCCAGGATTAACTATAATTTTAAACGCTTTATTAAAAAGTTTAGTTAATTGCGCAACACTTTGGTTAAAGACGTTTTGTCATATTGTGAGTAATAAGTGTAGTAGGCGTTGCCGAATCATGTAAAACTAAACCTGCTATAACTTCTGTCGTTTTTACCCGAATTAAAGAAGTGTGGACTTGTTTTGAAAGGGCATTCAGCGTTGTTTTAAACGTCGTAATTTGTGTCACCCGTTAATGTTCAAGAAACATACCAGATGGCGTTATTCTGAACTGTACGAGTTTTTCTCAATTACATATCTCTAAAAATTCAAATGCAACAATATGCTTTCCTTATGTTGTTTGAAGAGTTTTGACAGACTAAAGTAGTGGCGAAAACCGCGTAGTGATATCTTTTTTCTTTTTCCAGATAATAATAAAACAGCCCATTGTCAGTAATAATTTCCCTATTAATTACAAATACCTACTTAATAATATCTAAGCTTATCTTAGTTGGCCATGAAACAAAGGAATGATGACAATAACAAAATATAGCAGTTACAAAATAAACAAATAAATGACAACAATGCAAAACCAAGACAGTATCAATAGTGTATAATATAGTGTTATTTGAAATGAAAATAAACAATAACTTGAATTTATTTTAAATGTTTGCCGACATTAATTATACGGAGATTTAGTCTACGATGAATGTTAGTAACGGCTTCTTCAATTTCTACTCTTGGTAGGCTGGCGATATCATTATTAATCCGACACTCGAACTGCGGCCATAACCATTGAAGACTTATTTTAATCCTTTTACTTTCATTTCTAAGAATATTTACAAAGTAAAAGAAATTTACATTTACTTTTAGTTTTTAATTAGTTGATATTTAGGTTCAAGTAGCTATGTCTGCAGGTATTATGTTAGCAATCAAAAATAACGTTCGCCCCATTCATTGTTGTAAAGAATCATGCTAAAGAGGTTCTTTCTCTGAGAAGAAACGTTAAATAAATAAAAGGTTTAGTTCTATACTCTCGGTCTCCGAGTTGGAACCGCGTTGTTGTCGTAGCTTTGGCCGACGTTTCGTCCACACCCTTCAGGGCTGTTACTGCACACTGACTGGGGATTATTCATTCCGGAGGAGTTTATATAGGGCTAATTTTAGGCCAATAAAGCGGAAATGTTATGCGTCAATGAAGCGGAAATTTCCGCTTCATTCACAGCCCTGAAGGTGCCCCACAAAATGTCGGCCTAAGCTACGACAACGACGCGGTTCCAATCCGAAAACCAAGAGTATAGTATTATTGACGACCGCCGAAGCCTACGGACCAAAAAGTTTAGTTGTTTAAACATGAACAAGTCCCACAAAATTGAAAAACTTACGAACACTTTGTTCAATAATAACTAATAAGTACATACATAAATAAATAGTAAATTAACTCAGCCACTGAAACATGCAATGGTTTAAAAAATAATGGTTGATTTCTCGTAAATTCAAATTAGTATAGCATAATATAGATAAAAAGGTATCATTTATATTGGCCAACCAAATATAAATCTATAAAAAAGATCTTATATAATCTAATTATTGCTTATCTAAATTTCAAACTTAAATTGGTCTATAGTGTATTACATTTACAGAATTGAGGCAAATCTTTTCTTTTAAAATACCACAATAAACCTCTAGATAAAATTGTAACTTCATCCATGTAATAAATATCACCTTAGAGAAGATTTATTGCATTTAATCTATCCCACTTATATTTTATACATACGTCGCAAAGTTTCAATTTCTGAAAATGTATTAATTACCTGCGCCAAGAGATCTTAATTATTTTTCAATATGTTTGAATGAAATAAAATATATTGAATTCTGAATCTTGGAACTTACGATGGCACTGGTTTAATTTTTCACATCTTTCCAATAACATTAAAAATTAAAATCGATAGCTTTTTATGTTACACTTGAAAGGACTTGAAGACTTTACAATAATTTTTTGGGCCTAGTTTTAATAATTTTGTAGAAATAACCGCTGGAGTCGCAGATAAAGGTTCAAACATTATATTTTGGAAAAAATGAAAATCGTTCGGTCCATTTTTAACTTAGGGTGGCCCGGGTTTGCATGCAGCTCCCTATACAACTAGTTCAAGTATACAACCTAGTAGAGAATACCCTTAAGTATCTTTTCTAATATCTTACTAACTCCAATATTCAAAAAAAAAAGGAAACAGCAAGGAATGCATTAACTGTCGGGGAATTATCATGCTGAGTACCGTAACGAAAGTACACGCCCGAATATTAGAAAATAGGTAAACCACAACTAGAGGAATCGTAGAGAGCATTCGGAAAAGGCAGATGGGTACAGAATCACATATTCACACTGAAACAAATAATCGAGAAAAACTAACAATATAACATTTGTGGCATTTCTGGACCTTGAAAAGGTTTTCGATGGCATATTAAGAACATTTGTGTAGAACAGTTTGGAGAAGAGAGGTGTAGATAGAAGGCAAAATTCGATTAAGAGCTTATATGTATAACAACAGACGGAACTACGAAAGATACTACAGATAACCTCTAATCAGAAATAACAAAAGAAGGACTAAGGCAAGGTGGTGAATTGAGCCCTACCCTGTTCAACATGGCAATGGACGATGTAATAAAGGAAATCACGCAGAAGGTAAAGAAATTTAATGTTGAATACCGTAACATGAAGTTAACCAAAATATCCGAGGCGCATTCGCGGATGTTCTCGTTTAATATGTGACTATCGTAGAAGACCTCCAGTACAACGTGGGAATCTGAAAAAATGCACTAAAATACAGAAACTTACGAATAAACGCAGATAAAACTAAAGTAATAGGAACGGGAAACAAGTTTATGATAGGATAGAAAACACACACAAGTTACTTTATGCCTGACACATTTCTATGCAAAAACGAAATATCAAGAAGGACAAAGGTAACGATATATAAAACAATTGTTAAGCCAACATTAGCAAACGGGTGCGAGAGCTGGGTCCTTACAGTTTTCCTCAAAATATAACAAGGATTCCAAAAATACAATAATATATAGCATGTTCCATTAAAAAAATATATAAAAATACAAAATACATCCAGGGGAAAACCATTAGCTTCAGCGACGGAGTTAAATATTTGGGAGTTACATTTGACAAAAAACTAACATGGAACTCCCACATCTCCAATTTACAGAAAAAAGCCATTACGGCATCATTGGTATGCCGAAGGATGCTTGGTAAGAACTGGGGTCTTAAGCCTCATATGACCTTCTGGTCCTGTACAGCAATAATCAGACCCAAAATCACCTACGCCTCTCTGGTTTGGTGGCCAAAAACAACTCAGAAGACTGTGCAACAGCAGCTTCAACATATTCAGAGACTTGCATGTCTCAACATCACAGGAGTGATGCGTACCTGTCCCACACCAGCTCTGGAAGTCCTGCTGGGAATAACGCCCCTTCACATCTATATTCAGAAACAGGCTATATCGAGTGCTCTCACTCTTAGTAGAACGAAGGGATTACAGCCTGGGGATCTTAGAGGGCATCTCAAAATCCTTGAAAAACACAACATAAATTATCTGATGTGTATTGCAAAGGACTCGATTCCTATGCAATATAATATTGATCAACCTTATAAGGTAACCATTGAAAGCCGTACTGAGTGGGCATCCGGTGAGCCTCAATTTAAAAGAGGTACCTTGGAATGGTACACGGACGGCTCGAGAATAGAAGGTGTTGGAACAGGTGTAGGCATTAGTGGTCCTAACTTCCACCTAAAAATGCCTACAGAACTCCACACCGATATATTTCAAGCAGAGATTTCTGCTTTAAACCTGTACGCCATAAAGAACCTGGAGAAAGGGATACGAGGCGCAACTATAAATATATTCAGTGACAGTCAGGCAGTTCTAAAGGCTATTAAGGCCTACAGATACGAATCTGCTCTGATACACGAATGTGTACATGATTTACGGCAATTAGGACGCAAAAACCACGTTACTTTGCGATGGGTCCCAAGTCACAAAGGGATCGAAGGAAACGAAAAGGCAGATAAGGTGGCCAAAGAAGCAGCGAACATGCCTTTCATTGGTCCTAATCCCTTCTGTGGTCTCCAAAAGAGCCACATTAAACAAGCAATTAAGATATGGGAGGACAATCAAAAGACCTCATACTGGGATAATGTTCCAGGACAAAAACAGGCGAAAGCACTCATTAGGCTCGCAAAAAAACAGCAAAAAATAGCGCTATCGTTCAGCAAGGAGGATCTTAGATTACTGGCAGGATTTCTGACAGGCCATGTAGCCCTAAAATATCACCTATTTAAACTAGGAAAAGCTGAAGATCAAATCTGCCGTCTATGCCAAGAAGATCTGGAGATGGCAGAAGATAAGACGCTTATAGGTTTCAATATAATTTTAAAACATGTCCACAATCAGATCTCATAATAAGAAAAACACCGTTTCGAACATCTCTATTCACACAGACACAATCTTCCGAGCCCGCCAGGGTGCCTCACCCTGTATATATGGGTGTTGTCTAACATTGTATCTATATCTAAAAATATCTACATCTGCATCTAAAAATATATAATACTCCTACACAGGAGATGTATATTGAAATCCAGGCTATGAACACGATTTACAAACTGTAAATCATAAATTTGTACACTATAAAGTTTATTATTAGATTTTGTTTTGATTCTTTTGAATTCTCAATTAAAGTATGAAAAAAAGAGAACTAAAATCACAATGGACATATAACGCTAAGCTAAGAAATCTTGCAAATCTACGATAAAGCCTAATTGGAGTTAGTTGTAGGGATTTCAACAAACAATAGAAGTAAATACCTGTATTATAAAGAAAATAATTTAATATCACGATTATAAGTGTTTTCTTACATATCTGTGATTTATCATTTATCCTATTTATTTACGTAAGAAAGCAATTTTCAAATTGCACAGGTCTAGACAGGACGTCATAAACAACATTGCATGGATACGCCAATATATTATATTCACAAATTATTAAAAGTTAATGTACACATTTAAGTTAATGTAAAGAGGTGGCACGCGCAAATATATTTAAAAAGTTACATGTAGTACAAGTTCTAACGTACAGAGAAGCAACTAATATCGTAACTGTTGACAGACGATTCCTTAAGCTCAGAGAGTAGCTCTTACAATGGCTTTTACGTCCGAGCATTTTGGACTTTTAGGAATTTACAATTATCCATGTAAATTAGTTTCACATAAACAGTACCGTTCATGGAAGTTTGGGCAAGCTGACAAATTATATTAACTGTTTAGGAAAAAATTTTAAAATTATAATATACATTTCGGAGAGGAATTATTAAAATTACCCTTTTCTGGAAGCCTTTTACAAATTTCCAGGTAGTATTTACCTATTATAAGACCGTTATCATAAAATATATAATTATGTTGGAAATTCCCAATAATTACAGTGACAATAAAGCTTTATAATAATCTCTAACATTTGTAAACGCAGTAGTTCTGAAGAGACTGTTATTGTGAAAGTATCTGTGGTTGTGCAAGTGAAAATAAAATAATTTCGGTTTGACTGCTTAAAATGCCCCGTGGAACGCCTCTAGTTGTTTCAAAACGATCTGCTATTATTACCTTGCATCAGGAAGGGTACGCAGAAAGACGGATTGCGGATAAATTAAAAATAAAAAAATCTACAGTACATGATACTATAGTTCGATTTACGACAACCGGTGACGTGCAAGATCGTAATCGGCCAGGACCGTCAAGAAAAACGACTCCTATGGAAGATTTACGAATAAAAATAATTAATAAGCGCAATAGAAAACTAACACCATCAGAAATTGCTGCAGAATTCAATAATGAGCGAGATTCCAATGTTTCTGTGAGTACTGTGAAACGTCGGCTGAAAGAGGCTGGGTTGCATGGGCGAGTGGCTTGTCGTTTTGTGGACTGACGAATCCAAGTTTGAGGTTTTTGGAAATAGACGAAGAGTTTTCGTACGCAGATCAAGAGGAGAAAGAATGTTACGGGAGTGTATAGTTCCTACGGTGAAGCATGGAGGAGGATCTGTAATGGTTTGGGGTTGTTTTTCCTTAATCGGAACAGGGGACTTGCTCAAAATTGAAGGCATAATGAAAAGAGAATATCGGAAAATCCTGGAGGAAAATGCCATACCGTCAGGAGTCCAATTAATTGGTCGTGGATTTGAATTTATGCAGGACAATGACCCCAAACATAAATCTAAATTGTGCACAGATTATCTGCAGCAAGAAGAAAATGAAAGAACCCTAAAAATTATGGAATGGCCGCCACAGCCCCCGATCTAAACCCGATAGAGTTGTTATGGAAAGAATTAGACCGATGTATTAGGAAAAAGTGTCCAAAATCGAAGGAACATTTGTGGACCATTCTCCAGGAGGTATGGACAAGCTTGCCCAATGAAACATTAGCAAAATTAGTGAATCGGATGCCGAGAATAGCGGCAGCAGTCCTAAAGGCAAAAGGTGGATTTTTCGATGAAAATCGGATTTAAATTATTTGTATTACATTAACTTTTTCTTTTTAATAAATTTGTGTTTGAAAATATGTAAAATCATGTAAGTAAGTATTAAATACATGGCCATTTAATATTTCTCTTATTTTCTTTGACTTCCGTACATTTTTTTACTTTCCCGAACTTCCATGAACGGTAGTGTAAGTTACACTTCCATTACTGAGTGGGGTCTGTTTCAGCTTTATATTTTGCAAGAGACTGATGGTTCTTTCATAAATGATATAAACTTATTACATCTTTCCTCAATGATAGATTGCAGTTTCTAAATTTCAATGGGTCCCTACTTATTTTTCAATACAATCAAGTATGTCATATTCCATATTGAACTGGGCTCATTCCTCCAACACTAATAAAATTTTTGGTCTACAACGTAGAGGTATAAGACTGATAGTTCGTCTTGGATACATGGGTAATTGCAGAGATTTGTTTAGATCGTTGGAAATTCTCACAACTTTTGTGTCCACACATTTTTGAATGTGTTATATAAAATCAAATTGACATAAATATACACTTAGTTCAATGATTCTTTATCATTACACAAGGCATAATTAATTAATGACAATATCTGATTTAACTTTCAACTTGCCATTGTAAAAATATTACACACTAAACATAAATGCAGAACAACGAAAATACTACGAAAAAGAAAACAAGGTGAACAAAATCGAATACTTCGAACGATAAAGAAAGAAAAAGTAAAACTAGACTTCTAAATATAGAACAAAAGCAATATTGAAAGAAGCGCAACTGTAGAAAACAATAGATAAAAATACACACAATGTATACGATAATTCCACCTCTGGCCTATATCAAAGCTTAAAACTAACAGAAACTGAACATGCCTCTAAACGACGGCCGACCCTGTGCGTCTCCTATATATCCCATACATATTCAGCGTACGCCTCAATATACATTGTGAAATAGGGATTCAATAATCCTTATAATGTCCACTATCCTTGGGGAGAAAGCGCTTCGGCGGCATTGCCATTTTGAATGTTGTGCTATCAAAGGCTATTAGACAAACATATTCAGAAGACTAATGAATCCATACTACGAAAAAATTATTTTAAAGGAGCGTATGATAAAGTAATGGATTCAGTAACGTTTTAGCTGCAAAATAACGATGTTTGGATTAATGCATACGAGACAACAGATTGTATGGGCCGATATATCTTGATCATGGTTATTGGTATTTTGCATCCCATAGAATCCTCCCTTATTTAATTGCAACAAAGAGCAGTCGTCATAGCAAATGTGATTGTTGATAGTCTACATCACATATTCTCCTCGAACACATAACAAGGATCCTTTTGTTTGTGAGTGATTCTGCAGAGTACCACGCTAAAAGTAGGAAAATTATTTAAAAATACATTTCCCTACATGCTCCACATTGCATGCATTGTTCACGCTCTACACATTTGTGAATTTATTAGAGATGAATTCGATGACGTAGATATCTTAATAGGTTTTTGCAAACAAATGTTTTTGAAGACTCCATTACGAGTATCACTGTATAAAGAAATGTACCCTAATTTGCGTTTGCCGCCTGTACCAGTTATTATTAGATGGGAGAACATGGTTAAACGTAAGTTTGTTTTGTGCTGAAAACTTTAGTTCCATCAGCTAGCATTAAACAACGATGTAACAAGCGCTACAAAATGCAAAGAAATCGTTCAATTTCCACATTTGTCACAACAGCTACAATAAATTAATACGTACTTCGCAAATTTAAGCAGAACAAAATCTACAACTGTCGGAATCATTAAATATGTATTTTAAACATAGTATATATATATATTATCATATATATATATATACATATATACTTTGTAATAATAATTATCAGTTCCTCTTTCTACCTGTAGGTGTAGAGGTTATCCTGTCCTACGTCTCATTCACTATCTTCCTCCAATTCTTCCTATTACTCAATAGTGCAACTGCTTGGCCTCTATGTCAATCCCTTCCCTTTTCCTTCAGTATGTCCGCCATTTCACTGTCTCAAGTTGTTCTAGGCCTCCCTCTTCGCCTGTTTCTTATCTTCACCGCTTTCCAAACCATTTTCACTTGTCTGTCTTCGTCCAGTCTGTTCAGATGTCCCCACCATCTCAATTGAGCCCTTTTTATAATTTCATTAGCACTTTCAACATTTAGGCGTTTTCTAATAATGTCATTCCGTATTTTATCCATCAAAGTTACCTCTGCCACTCTCCGTAAATATTTCATTTCTATTATTTGCAATATTTGTTTTAGCTTTTTTGGTTAATACCCATGTTTCGCATCCATACAGCAATGTTGGTAAGTATACTGTTTTATATATCGATAGTTTAGTTTGAGTACTTATCTCTTTTCTATTCAGGAATCCGTTTTTGATGGCATGTCAAGCTCTTGTAGTTGCTGCTACTCTGTTGTCTACTTCTTCCTCTATTTTCCCAGTTCTTTGTATCATTGCCCTCAGGTATTTAACAATATCTTCTTGTTTTATATCTTCCTCATGTATTGTTATCCTTGCCTTCTTTCATTCGACAGATGCCACCAGCATCTGGTTCTTCTCATTGCTTGCTATTAATACAACATCATCTGCAAACACACACTCACTCATCATCATGTTCTTCATCCTACTGTATCCTACATCGATCTTCTTAGTTTATTCACTACAATTTTTAATTATATCATTCATATACAACACGAACAGCAGTGGACTAAGAACTCCCCCTGCCTCAATCCTTGTGATGTTGGGAACTTCTCCGATTCCTGTCCATCTGTCTAAGCATAGTAATGTCTAAAAACCATTCCAGGTGAATTTTTTGTTCGTCTTGGCAAAAAATTGATTCTGTACTCAGTGGAAACCCCAATTTAAATATTTTAAAGGAATTTTAACAGCAAGACGTCAATTTAGAACTTCGACTAAAATACAAGGGTTTTATACTTTATTTTAAGTTTGCCTCACATATAAGTTGCGATGTCGAGCGCTTTTTTCTGCATGTAATTAATTATTATCTTTCAAGCGAACAAATTTAACAATAAAACATTTAGAGCAACTTATGATTATACAATCTAACTCTATAAATTAACAAAAAGTTCAATTCACTCAATCATTAGTTCGAACAATTGATGATCCTCTCACGTTTCGATAAGAAAATGCTGTGTGTAGCACTCTCGCAGTGCAGCATTCAACTATCGCGTTCGGGTTGCTTCTGACCGGCCGATATGTACGCATCTTTCTTTAATTGAATAATTTTTAGTTACCATTTTTCAGTGAACTAGTGTACACGTGTTATTTTGATGAGCCGCGTAAAAATGACCAAACAAAACATGCATATGTTGTCGTATCAAAGGCATATCCAAACGTGTGGTACAATTCACGGAATAATTTCTCACCCTCTTGCATTTCCAACAGTTCCAAGCGTTCAACATGGCGTCGACTATCGTATTCAACATTGCATTTGAATCTTCTTATTTCCTTTTTTTCTTGTTTAACTACTTCTTAACACTTTCAATTCAGTTTTTGCATTATTACCTGTTGCTTTTATAAGTTGCAATTTTCAAGTGACTAGTGAAAGAGTGTGTTAATTCATGAAAGTGATGAGTAGACAGTGTGCAGTTGCTGAGTGTAAAAACAATTGGGTCACAGCTAAAGCTAGCAACGAAAATGTTGTATGCCATCGTTTTCTCGAAGTTAAGAATATGATTTCGAAGATTATAAAGGAACAAGGGGTTGGATGCTGTTGAGAAGCAGATAAATCCAATCAAGATTAGAGCTGTTATCCGGATCCGGACAACTTACTATCCGGATATCCAGATTTTAGTGTAATCCGGATGCACTATCCGAAACTTCGGATCCGGAACCTCAGACCCGTATCCGTTATTCGAAATCTTGAGTTCGGATTCTTTATCCGATTGAATCCATTATTCGATAACGGGGATCCAGCCCCGTTTTCCGATAACTTTTTCGAGCAAATAGTAAGTAACAAAGTTTCCTAGTAAACTAGTAAAGTGCAATAGGTCGAGTAATTATCAACAATATAGCTGTAATAATCACCAAATGTATTAAACACTTACGTAATGCAAAGTAATTTTGAATTGTGCGCATGGAAACTCAATATTTTTCTGAATGCACGAATTTTAAAAATTATTGCACTTTTTCTCCAAATAATATAAATTCGATGTTTTCTTTATTAAACATTTTCTATATTGTAAAATAATAACGGATCAGGATCCGAGAACCGGATAGCGGATTCGGATCTGAAAATCGGATAGCGAATCCAGATCCGAGAATCGGATTGTGGATCCGGATATCCGAATAGTTTTTCAGATACCTACTGTACTAATCAGCATACGCTCACTGCGAAACAGATTACGAAGGAGATAAAAAACTGAATTACTCAAGTATTTTACAATAAACTATTGTCTTCTTCAACCTATATTAAATGTTTGTGGTCAAGGAAGCTGATTTATTTTAAAAACTCTGTTTATTCAATCAAAGAAATATATGTAACAAAGTATGATTCTTAAGAAATCCTTTCTATCTGTGCATAAGGAGAAAATACTAGAAGAAATATCTAGGAACAATTACTGACGAAAATTTAAATTCCAAAACATACACAATATGCTATATGGATAAGACATCTACGAAGGACAAGAGTTCACTCGTTAAGTAAATAATATTGAAATATAACCTTTACACTCCTACTTATCAAAAATATGTTAGACATATTAAATTTAATGAGTTCAACAAAGAATTGCATAAAGGATCTCGTCTTCATTTACAATTATCTAAAAGTTAAATAGAAAGTTTACTATTATGTTCAATTGAAAAATTAGATTTAGTGGATGATGTACGTAATTACGACATTTAAAGCAGCATTTTTGTAAATAAACACATACACGGCTAGTTCGCTTATTGCATATTGTTTATTGCTATTTCTCTATTCTTCAATAAAAAGAAAAAAAAAATTTCAGTTTTCAGCTTAAGATTATTGTCTTGTGAATTACAATAGTATTTTTGTTTGCTCCAAATTGTTTTGTGTTTATTATTATCTGCGTGTTTTTCAATTTAATTTGTAATGAGTGGGAATAAAAGGCAATTAAATGCAGCTGACGTCACGAGCTTTCTTCCTACCTCTATATCTGTAATAAATGCTCATCAGGAAGCCAAGTGCCAAAATGCGCAAATAACACGTCTACTTTCCAATTTCATGTATCATATGCAAGCACTTATGTTAATTCAGACATCAATTGTTTCAGGTTTTATGTAGATCTTTATAATTCCCAAATTATTATATAGATTATAAACTTTTTATTACAAATACTCAAGTGTTAACGTAATATCCTGAGTGAAAAGGGGTTTCGAAAGGCATCAATCAGGTATACAAAGCCTTTGTAAGCCAACGCAACACATTTGCTGTAGTAAGCATAACAATATACCCAGGATTCCAACTGTCGAACTGGGTACCTATGCGGAGGATACGGTGGTCTACGCTGCATGCAGGAACGAACGACATCTAACCAAAAAGTTGCAGATGCATCGAGGCGGAGGCTGAGAGTGAACAATGAAAAGTGCGTCGCGGTAAGATACAAAATAAGCTCAGCCCCTGGAAACGTTAATGTAGGAGATGTGAGGCTACCATGGAGCAAGGACGCGCAGTATCTGGGCTCGACGATCGATAAGCGCCTTACATGGAAAAAGCCCTTTGCAAGTATTAAGTCCATATTCGCTAGCGCTAGAAGCTTGTTACTACCCTTAATCGGGCAGAGCAGCACCATGGATTTAAGGCTTAAACTATTCATCTATACTACTACTCTCAGACTCATCCTTACCTATGGGGCATTGGCATGGATTTCGGCGGCGGACTCACATTCTCAAGCACTAGAGGCAATACAAAACCGTTTATTGAGGACTATTACGGGCGCACCTTGGTATGTCCGCAATCAACTAAGGGAAGATTTGTAGATACCCAAACTAAAGGAAATGCTGCTAGACGCTGGTCGCAAAGATAGTGGAGCCGCAGGACCGTCCTCGACCTAAAGTTAGAATTCGCAGACTGCAGGATGTTTTACAACTGGGAGGATCGGTAACGCAGAATGAAGTACCACCGTGAAGACATTTAGAACGGAGAACAAAGGAGAGATAATCCGACAAACATCCGCAGTTAGAACGAGATGCGAACGGAAGATGAGAAGACAAAGGGCATTAGCCCAGCCTCGTACAGAGAAATAAAGTTCATTGTAGTAAGCATAACAAACGCAGAAGGATAAGCATTGCTACATTGCTACATATAGCAATTTCCGTAATGCCTTGTACGTAAAAATTAATGCCAGACAAATCAGAATGGATAATTTAAATTTTTATTAAAACGAATACTTTATATTTCTTATCACTAATTTTAAAATCTAAATTCAGTGATTAGATTAGCTAAATATAAACAAAAATCTGTGTTTATTACAATGAATTACTTACTCGCAATAAACTTAGTTCTTATCATTATCACCAGCTTTACAGAGAATGCGCTTTAATGACGTCAGTCTTAAAAGTTTATTAAGATGAATTAGGGAGATGACAATATTAGACTGTTATATGCATACAGGTAGTGTCTATGTATTTTGTTAAATAAATACAAATGAAAGATTTATGATTTTAAATTTGGAATTTTATATTGGTTGCAGTATACACACAGTAATAAATTAGATTAAAATTAAGTGGGATTTTGAATATTGAGAAGCAGCGACTAATTGCAATCATATATTTACGTATTAAGACTTTTGATGATTTATTGACAAATATTTGAATTAAATTGAAAAACCAATTCACAAACATATATGGCAACATAACTTGGATTTAATATTTTAATTAAAGTTTAATTCTTAATATTAAATTCACTAACCAAAGAATTTTCCTTCAAACCCTTTATCATAGAATCGAAAACAGTAGTAATGTATTAAATACAAATACGTTATACAATTCATTGCAGCACGAGAGCCAAGCCGACATTATTTAGAATAAAAAAATCCAGTAGGCCATGAAAAACAAAACATATGATGTTTAGAATAACTCTCTATTTGTCAGTTGAGGTTAGTTGTTGTATTTGCGTTACTTAGAACCGAAGTTTTTAATTTTTTGTACTAGCATAAGTGAAAAAATTGTATTAACCAGAGAGCATTTTCGAATCACGATCTATTATGATTTGAAAAAAGGTTTCGGCACTTATGAGTGCAAAGAAGGTTTAGATTCAACCTTATCGAAAAAACCTTTCTTTGGCGATTTACTGATGGTATAAAGACTTTTAACGCGAAAAAAGTTTTGTTTAGCATCAGAAAGGAGCAGGACGTTCGGTCGTCACCGTATTACTGCTGTTAAGAAAAGAAGAAAAGAGAAGGCGGTAGTGGTGGGTGACGACGTAAACGGAAGGGCGCGGATAGCGATTCGATTTCCTCGTGTATTTTCCTTGCATATTGCGTACATTGCACTATGCAACGGAAATACACGAGGAGATCGAATCGTTGTCCGCGCCCTTCCATTTATGTCATCGCACTCATCAGTATTAGATCCGTAGCTGTACCAAACATTCACGATCACCTGCATTTAAAAAAAAGTCGTGAGTCGTTTTATGCTGCATCAGCTTTTTGACTTTCAAAAGGCAAAGCGTGTGAGAATAAACTTTAACTCTTTTGAAGAATGGCGCACACCAATTTTTTTCTAAAATTGTTACAGGCGACGAAACGTACATTCCATTTTTCGACGTACCTACCGGTCAAGAAAGTCGTGTGTGGATGAAAAAGAAGCAACGAGCTATGAAAGTTATCTATACGGTGTGGTTTAGAACTGCGTACACAGTTATAGCTAAATGATACACGGAAAAATGTTTGCCTGTGGTGTTCTATAGAGTTCCTCAGAAGGGAATTATGTTGCAGCACGATAACGCCTCGTCCCAAACTGCAACTCTCAGGATCCAGTATTTGGGTGAAAAGAATATAAAAATGATAGAACATCCACTGTCCGCACCTGATTTGGCAATGCCTGACTTTTGGTTGTTTGTTGAGAGGTACGAGATTTTCGTCCGAGAAAAAAATTGATACAGCCTTTCATCAGTATTTTGCAAGTATTCCAAAAGAAGATTCGTTGGCGGCATTTAATAAATATCTTCTTCTCTGTTTCTTCTTATGCCCTAACAGTCCGTCGGGGATTTAATAAGTTTAAAATTCTGAAATACATTACCGTTTTTTTTAATCTCAATAATATCAGCTTGCCCCTCGTCTTACATGCACTTTAATTTAGACATAATAGGGTGTTTCAAATAATCTAACATCTCACAATCTCACAAAAGAGCTTATACTTTACCACATTTAAAAACGCAATGAAATCGAATATATTTACAGAAATTAATCGTATACAATATCGCTTACCAAAATTTCAAACCGATATTTTGTTACTTTCAGTAATAATATCGCTGAATACTATTAATGCCCTACACTAATTAAGTATCGCAAAACCTTCAGATATTTTTTTAAGTGGCTTATTTGGCAGACTAAAAACCACAAGTCATTTCCGTTCTTGCAAAGATACTGTGTGTACCATTCCCATTAATGTTTTAATTTACAATATAGTAAGTAAGTAGGTAAATATATAAAAAAATGGCATTTTCTGTTATTGGGAAACACTTAAGATATAAATAAGTATGAATATTTTATACGTTTTTGTATCATTTTCTAGTTCAGAGACGTATATATATCTCGAAAACCTATCGATAGAGAATCGCGCTTAGAACGATGCAGCTCGCCAAAATCTATGAGCGCCTATTTAGGTCTTTGTTTCTTCCAATGCCCAAGGAGTGACGCAACGAAGACAAAAAGTTGTTTCGCGATTTTTGGACTTCCTCCGAAATATGTCATGCGACCATTCGGTTTCGAGTAACTTCGATGGGCTAATTACGAAAATCACATCTATTTCAAATTTTCTGTTACCAATTTCGAGAAATTAAATTACGATGTTAAATTTTTGCGATATCTTCCACTTCAGCGACGTTTATCTCGAAAACCGCCAAAGGTGCATAACTATAGACAAGTGCATATATATTGAAAGGTCAACAAAATTGTGTAGGTCTCATATGACAGAAATCATTTGTCATTTTATGGTGTAATTATATTCAATTGTATTCGGAATAGAGTAATGCATTCAACTGTGTGACTAAGTATGTAATTATCAATTGAATTTTGAAATTGAACTTGATCTGTATTCATGTGTATAAGTACATATAACGATTACATAATATAATTACAACTTCCAAGAAATAATCAAATAAAAATAGTTGCATCTAGCTCTTGTAATGTTCACAGATAGACCCATCGGTGTCGAGGTTCACAAATAGATATTAATACTAAAAAAACTATGTATCTCCGTCGATAGGATTTCATTTTACTCACAAATTAGAATCAAACAACGTAGTTACGGTGAACCAAAGTATTTTTTCTATTAATAACATATTTAAAACCTATTAAAATTAATGATGCTGCTCACATTCAACTGGTACTTCACAGATGTTAGTTTATAAAAAAAATTGTGAGAGATCCATAATATACGAACAATAAATATTCCTGAAATGATTTTCTTCTAGTTTTACAATTAATTTTTTTAATAATAAAAACGAACTACATTTGGAAATCTTAAGCAGCAGGTGTTTGATATAAGTAATTATTACGCAGACTGGGAAATCTAAACAGCTCGTTCACTTTCTCTTGATTATTAAGTAAGAGAAATTGTTAACTACTTAGCAACAAGCATTATCGATGCATGCAACATACATACAGTTGAATTGTACAGTAACAGTGCCTATTGTGTAAATGGTACGAGGTCAAAATTTTGAGATAATACAATACGCACCATAAATTATCTTTAAAAAATATTTCCGGATATATAGGATGATCGATCCATCTAGAAATAAACCAACATAATATGGATGTCATATGTCTATTTCTCTCAAATTTCAGGATATTTACAAGTTTGTCCTCCACCGCTTAAATTTAGATACATTTATTTCCTTAAAAAAATCCGAAATGCAAATAAAGTTTAGCGTAAATTTTTACAAGACTGAACTATACACTTGGCTGTTGCTAGCCATTGTATTAGAACATCTTCGAAATATACAGGCTGCTCAGCATTGAACATAACTTTGCTAAATTCCAACACCAGAAACGTCCTTTTCCAAAATAACACCATATATTTTTTTCTGTATTCACCGTAGAGGAAATTTATATCTCTAACGCTTTTGTATAATGATGCATGACCAACATTGGAAGTAAAACAGATGTTTACAGTTAAACGCGAATCCTGCATTGCTTTCAAGTAGTTTCTAAAATTAATATTGTTTGGTTATCATGACAATAGTAAATAAAACATACTGACATTGCTGCATTGTTGATACAAAACTTCCAACACACGCAACTACTTACAAAATGAATTACATAAAAATAGCGTTAATACATATGATTTATGTATAAGGTCAAGGACAACGCAAGCATTACGGAGTACAACAACTTTTACAAATGTTTGCGCAAATGTATCGATGTGGAAGGAAGGAATTTGGAGCGTTCATTGTAGATAGATAAATAAGTAAATAGCTATTATTTATTGCAATAAAAATTATAATGACGGCTACTAACAAGTAAGTTTGTTCTTAGTGTATTTCAAACGTGTTACATGTTATTGTTTTTTTGGAATATTTGTCTTGCTTTTAAATTTATACTGATATATTTACGTATACATTACTTTAGCCCGTATAAGCGTTTATTAAAATATTGTCTCCCTTGTTCTTTTTCGCTAAAAAGATACATTGGCATAATTCTTTTTTTATTTCTATAATACATCAGTAGAATGAATGTTTCCAGTAGCATCACATCTTAGCTTTAATTTGAAATGTTTTTGGCTGTGGAGATTGTCGGTCAGGATAATGCAGCTTATACATCCATAGGTAATACATTGCATTTCTTTCACTTTTACCTAATACATATATTACACCTATTAACTAACTCTTCTTTATTTTGGTTCGACATTTTGAATCAACAGTATAAGATTGTCAATGTCGGTATGTTTTGTTTACTGTTGTCAAGATAACCAAACAATACTAATACTAAAAACCACTTGGATGCAATACCCAAATGCAGGACTCGCGCTTTTACTTTCAATGTTAGACATATGCATCATTAATCAAAACTGTTGGTGCGATTTAAAAAAATTACACTTCTACTGTTTGGATTTGGCAAAGCTTGGTGTTGAACATTGAACATCCTGTATATTTCGAATGCGTTCTCATACCATTTCTAAATAGAGTCTAGCATGCAATTTAATCTCGTAAAAATTTAGGCTGGGATGTATCTGCATTTCGGATTTTTTGATGCAACTAGGTACATACGTATATCCAAATTTAGGTGACTGAGGACAAAATTATAAATATGTCGAAATCTATTAGAAATTATAGTTATATTACGTTGGTTTATTTCTAGATGAAGCGACCAGAAACGTTATAATATACAATGTGTTCTATTTAAAAACAAAGTGGGTGTCTGGTTCGCTACTTATTAATCGCTCTGTATACACGGAAATATTTTTGAAAGGTACTCTATGAGGTCTATTATATCATCCACAAATTTCAGTTTCCTACTGTTTACACAGTAGGCACAATTTTACAATTCCAGAAGGTTGGGACACCCTGTGTGATCATTTGCATATTCATATACCATACCATGAGAAAATTTATAAATATTACTGACATTAAACGTAATCGCTGACATAAAAATATTTACCAAAGCTAATATTATCTTGTCTCAAAAGTATAACACATGGTAATTTATGTACAATAATAACCTGGAATACGGCAAATAAATTTGCTTAAACAAATGACGTATGTGTATGTTAGAATTTTATTTTTGTAAATCGCGAAATTGCGTAAATTCTACTATTTAAACGAATATCTTCTACACAGCAGTCGTAACTATAAAGTTGTTTGGTTATTGTTTACGAAATGTTCATTATTGGAAGCGGCTTTGTAGCTCCGAAAGCTGTCTGCTAGATATTGATATTTGGATCGTGGCCAATCGAATAATATACGTACTTTCTTACACAAATTTGTGTTTTTTTGCTACTTTGACACAGTTAAGGTCCTAAGTCGAACCCATCTCAATTCTTTAGATTAAAATACTATCATTATATCATTATACACCGTCAGAAAAATGTTCTAACCCTCCGTTGAAGGTTTTTCAAATTGGATGTGGCAATATTGTTTAAAAGTTCCAAGGAAATTAGAGATTTTCATAATTCACCGACGGAAGCCAAAATATATTAATTACCTTCTATATATTCTAATGAGGTACTGACAAAAAAATTGAACTTCTCCGAGATAATGTTTACTAGAAAATATTAAAAGTGTGAGATCTAACTCAATCTTATTTTGGGAATAGAAATGAATAAGAATTAAACAATTTTTTAATACCAGAGTTGAACTACAAAAAATTACCACAACACGTTAGCTACAAATATATTGTATGCCTTATCACTAGAGTTTGTTAAAAAGATGGTACCACATGGTAGTACGCTACGCTACTACCATCTGGTACCATCTTTTTGGCAGTAGCGTAGCGGTTAGCGGCGTGGGTAGGGGTAATTTTCAACTCGTAGTCGATCTCGACAATACCGCGAGAGAGTTCAAAGCGATAGTACGTTGCACGCTGCACGCTAAATAAGTACGCGGAGATGGGACGCCCAAAGGGTGTAATGTTCCCTTCGAATGTGAATAAATATCTCAGGCATTTCCCTGGATTAGAATATAGAAGTCCGCATATTTATTGCGCAATATGCAATAGCGGATTGCTAAGTCGTGATTGGTTTGAATGTAGAAAACATTGTAAAAGTAAACGTCATGTATTGAATTTAAGAAACAGTATTCCATACTGGCAATTTTTATATGATTTTATTTTTATGTTAAGTGCGTGCAACATTCCGGAACATCTAGTATCTAATGAACACGTTCGTCTTCTTTGGGCTAAGTACGTTCCCTTATGGAAGCTGCCAACATCTATGCAACTACGATACAATTTGCCACGTGTGCAAGGTACAGTAAAGGAATGCATAAAAGACGAGTTGAGAAATAAGAAAATCTGCCTATATATGGATGAAACAACTGATGCTTAGAAACACAGCGTCATTCATGTTGTAGCGCGTCCTTTAAAACGTGATGGTCCCTTCATTTGTTGTTATCCAGTAAAAGGATTCAGAAAACTAATGCAGAAACCGTTGTCAAGATAATAAAAGCCATGTTCCCCATCGCGTTATTACAGAACGCGATGGGGAACATGGCTCCAGGCAGTGTCTTACTATCAGAAATATTTTTCACAAGTGAAAAATGTCATCTTGAAACTTGATTCAAATGATTCTGCAGCAGTTCGAGATAGTCAGCAACTTTTTTCCAATTCGGACGTTCAACAACAAATAGATGAAATTTCCATGAACTATTCTGAAGTTGTACAAGCTATTGGGCAATTAGAAAACAGTAACTTAGCTGCACGAGACGCATTAAATTGCATAAACAATTTACAAGCCGCTCTAGAAAACTTGACGAATACTATAGGAGTCGATGTTGCTCAAAAATTTGGTGCAATTTTAACGAAAAATCCCGATTTACAAAAGGTTCGGTCTATAACTGAAAATCAAGAGTGCCCAGATGAGGAAAAGGAATATCTGACATTTGCAAATCTTACTTTATTGGATGGCGAACGATCATTTTCGAAGTATACGACAACGTATTCCCAACACCGTCGACGGCTGAATAAATCGACAATGGAAGCGTTGCTGATGTTGCAATTCTACGCAGCTTACCAAGGCGATTGCCGATTACCACCGTGGACATCAAGACGACAGGAAAAGGTAACAATATTATTTTTCACTAATATTGTATATTACGTACCAACTTTTATGCGGTGCGTCACTGCCGGTACCAGCTTTTTAGCAAACTCTACTTATCACTACATTTCTCTTAGTGCATGCTTACCATTGTATTTTGATGACTGCATATGAGTAGCAATACATTCATCGATGTTCAATGCAATTACATAATTTTGAAATAAAGGAATATAATTCAACTTTCTGTTAGTGAATTTTGTTTCTCGCAGTAAAAGTTGTTTACTGGAATAAATACGTCTTACCTACATGTGTAAGACAAAGAAAGAAAACTCGTCTGGGAGAAAACCGAGGAAAGAGGCCACCAGCACTGTTTTGCCTCGTAAACATAATATGCAACTAAATGCAACTATAAATGTCAACAAATTCACTTTCAAATGTGAGTAAATGAAAATAAATGAACCTTGAATAATTATCACAGCAATAAAAAAGGTAAATTTATAACTAAACTACGCTATAGCGTAGTTTTAAATTAAAACATAATGTTACTCCAGTATTGTTTCGTTTTTATAATATCTATGAAAACTATTCCAATATCTTCATTAAATTCGGAATGATTCTAAACTTATGGCCAGCAGTGTATATAGTTCCATTGTCGTATATAAATACGAGTAATTTTTAACACTACAAATGAATTGTTTAATTAGCAATTACATGTGACAAAGAAACGTATATATATACCTAGTGAGAACGATGTTATGTGCAATCATGCAATGTTCATCTTTTATCAGCTTGAAAGCATGCATAATTATTCACAATTATGCAATATAACTGGATATTGCATAAGATGCATTTATTATATACTAACGTAAGTAAACGCACTCAAACGATAGTACTGGAATTATTCCCATGCATAAATACTTACTAAATGCGTTTATATGTATTAGTAGCATTAAGCCGTAACAAGAAACACTATACTACGTAGGAGAAGTGCAACTGGTGCTGAGTGCTGAGTCAAAATGACGTCAGATTTTTACAATAAGACAATTGGTCTGCAAATTAGTGGACGAGCCTCCAAAAACCATATCGCTATGAAACTGTTTATGATACAGTCACAATAAATCGATCGTTTCTTGGCTGGAGAAACTACACATTTTTCGCAGTTGCATGGCATACTTCGAATGAACAAATTTATCACTAAGTAATAAATATTTCAATTTACACTTGTTTATAAATCTATTTATATAAATGCTTTTTTAAATGATATACATACGTATATGCAAGCAATAATTGTGCACTAATCAATCTTATCTAAAAATTTCTAATTTTCAGTTTACTCAACAATGTATTTTGTCTAGACCAATTTAGTTTCGAAAGTTGTGGCATATTAATAACAAACATTCCAATTAAATGTTTTGTAATCGGATTTTTAAGACTGATGCCTATTTGTCGATGGTATTTGGGAAAATATGCACGAGGAAAAGAAATATCAATATCAATCGGTATTGCGAATAAGTAAATAAGATTTAATTTCTAAATTAAGTCCAGTATGATATAAATTTGTTTGAAACATTTTAAAGGTATACCAATAGCACGCAGATACGTTTAAACCAACATACGAGGCGTGTCCGGGAACAAAGGTACACTCGCTTAGAAGATACAAATAAATTTATTAAAAAATAAAAAGCGTATTACAGGATGAAAGTCCGCACTCAAATGAGTGCAAAAGGTGTTCTGGTATTAAAACTTCCAAACAAATCACCGTCTTTTTCAGATTTTATAGAGCTTCGTTACGGTACGTTAATTATTCAATTGAAATTAAAATATAGACACAAACACAATAATAAGGACACAAGAAATGCTTACCATATTTTTATTAAAATTTATTAAGAATACTCAAACATCATAACTACAGATAAACTCAGATAAAACGAACTCGAATAAATTTCCCGAAGTGTTCGTTTTAAGCAAGTGTTCACTCTAAAAGATCTTATTTTTTATGATTTACTTGAAAAAATACATTTTTGTTTAATTTCCGCAAGCCTTCTTAAACACACAAAACTGAACAAAAATTCTTAAATCTACAAGAAATTATACATATATATTGTAATGATATTTGTGTGTAAATAAAGTTAAATATGAATTAAATTAATCAAATAAATCTCAGGGCTAACTTTTTTTGTTAATTGTGGAGAATCTCACACATTACATTTATTGTAATTGGTTTATTGTTTTGTTTTCTAGTATTAGTACTGTTATTATTAAAAATCAGGGGAAAATGTACATAAACTTTGCAAAAACACACCATTAATTTACCATTTGTAAAATAGCTCGTTGGTTTTCATTCAAATTCCTGTACAAACATTGCACGGCTTGGTAAATTATCCATTCTCGACCAAGTTTCTATAAAGATCTATAAAAATGGTACAATGTGGCGGTTGTGGTTATGGATACAATTGTAAATATCTGTACTCACTACTGTTGTACTTCGGTTGGATGAATAAATAATTTTTAACAAATTTGGTTTCTCTTCGTTGGTGTACGGCATTTTTCTATTACTAAACGGTAATTGAAATGTTTGATGTTTGAAATTTCATAGCTACTTATTTAATCTTAAAATGTATTCTTCGTCAATTAAAGCATAATATGAAAAACATTTGTCAACTTGTTATAGTTGATAGAAAAAAATAAATTTTCTGATGTCATAATCCAGTGTGGCGCCGATAAGAAATAAGAAAGTGGATGATGGCCAGAAAGAACTGAAGCATGATACAAAAATGTCGAGTACACCGCTAGATAAGAACATCTAAAGTGACCTTAAGAATGTTCTCAGTTGTTCTTTACAAGGCCAAATAAAGGTGCTAGAAGTAAAAGAGAAAATGAGCTTTTCGCTGTCACTAAAACGTAAAAATTAATTAAAATCCGTTTTTCTCAAAAACGGTCAAAGATTGGTATAGGAAAATCTTAACAGAAGTTATGTAAAGTAGTAAATCCTATGAAAATTTAGAAGAAAATCGCACAAAAAACCTTTTTTCAATTACTTTTTGTAAAATGCTATCTTGTAATATTTTAAACAGTGGTGAGATGATTTTACCTACAGCAATGCGACTGTGGCCGAGTTTGTTTTGAAGCTTTGAGTTCTCCGAGACTCCATCCTCTTCTTCTAAGTACATAAGTTAAAGAGAAATAAAGATAAACTTTAAAAGCTTCTAATCGAACTCGGGCTGTGTTTTCGCACCATACATTGACACCTCATATCCTTTGGAAATTTGTATTTCTTATCCAGTGAAGAATGTTAATTGATATAATCTACGGGCAGCCCGACGCTGTTCAAATATTGAGAGTATATCACATTTCTCTCTGTCAAAAAGACACGTCTCCAGAAATTGGAATACCTCTAGCACGCTGTTGTAAAAACCAAGTATTAAAGGGCGCTTTCTATATTTGGATGTTCACATAATTTACTTATTTTGTCAACCGACTCTACAATCCGAACGACGTTCGTTAAACTGCACTTTGTTCGAATTATAGAGTCTTGTTCGGACCATCGATTTGGGCTACGTTAGTTCGGATTACTGGATGTTCGAATTAAGGTGAGTTCGGATTAAAGAGTCTGTACTGTATTGCAAATTTTGTTAAAATTTTTATATTTGCAAACTGACGTTTTAAGACCTAGCCAGAAAACCGATGTGGTATCTCGAGTTACTCGTTTGCTATCGATTTAGGGGCTAACACTTTATATGCTACAAGGTGGTATAATGTATAAATATATGCAGGGTGTTAAATATGCCGTGCAACATTTATTGAAATTCAAACGCTTTCTTTTCAATTGTTTTAAAAAGAACCTACACTTTTTTATATCGCCGGCAATTTTCTTGTAAAATTATCTTCAAAACGGTACCAATCATGTAATACTTATTTCCAGTATTTTAGAAGAACACATTCATGGGAAATACGTTTGTAATATGTTCAATACGCGGGATTCCGATGCAGCTAGATGGCCATGATTTGCAAACAAAAACTCCTACCTAACGAAACGTCAACTCTGCTTAAAATGTCCACATAAAGTTATCTCTCATTTTGCTGTCATTGCATTTTAGTGTTTGCTATAGTTTTATTATAATTTGAATCATTTATACGTTCGGTATTAGTTATTACGTACTGCTTTAATCTTGTTGTCAATTATATCGTTTTGCTGCTAAACTAAAAATGAACTTTTCGAAAAAGGAGTGCATGGTATTTGTTCTTGGCGTTTACCTTTGCATCAACAATGTCAGCGAAATGCCCCTTGTGATGTTGTTCTATAGCCTATTACAAAAAACATTGTTTACACAATACCTCCCAACAATGTGCAGAAAACATCCAGTAGCGTCAACTTGGCTCAAAATGTAAGCCAGTCCATATAGGGACGGTTGAGAATACGCGCAGATCAGAATGGAGACATCTTTGAGCACCTTCTGAATTAAGATTATTTTATTATGAAAAATCTAAAAGTATAAATTGCATTTTAGAAACTGAAAATAGTAGTTTTGTATTGTTTTGTACATAATGACTTCTGATATATACTAGAATTGTGATACCCAAGGTTCATCAGTGAAAGCTCCTAACATGGACATCTTTGAATGTTTGTATTCACGAGTTTGGCTATCTATTTTAACTCATTTATTACCCTAACGAAGCTTTAAAAATAAAAGCGAAATATTGGTGAAATTTGTGTAACATTTTTTTCTAAAACGTTGGTCGTCATCTCGACAGTTTCAACCACGTGTTAATACCTAAGATGGTGCTAGGAACAAATATAACAATGTATTTTTTTAATGGTAAGTAAGACAATAAATATGTGCGTAATATCAAAGGCATCATTTTACACTTTGTTTGAAAATCATGGCCATCTAGCTGTTAGAAGCCCCGCACATCGAATATTACAAATTTATTTCCCATAAAAGTGTATATCTTCGAAAATCCTGGAAATAAGTATTACCTTATTGGTACCATTTTGCGTTCAAAGCGTTTGAATGTCGGTAAATGTTGCACGACATATTTAACACCCTGCATATATTTTTATATACCACCTTGAAACATATAGTGTTAGCCTCTAAATTGATAGCAAAAGAGTAACTCGCGGCACCGCAGCTGTTTTCAGGCATCGTCCAAATTTGCAACTGTTAAAATTTTAGCAAAATTTGCAATATAGCCAAAACTAATTATCGAGTGCCCATAGCCATATATCATTGCAAAGGTAATTTAAGTGGCTATAAAATGATTAATAAAAAGTATAGCAATGCATTTAAAATAAAAAAGTTGAAGACGTTTGCGGAAATTTGGAACAGCCTGTATATGCGTAAATAATTTAACAAAATATGCTATATATGCACAGCAAATCTCATTTCTCCATCTTTGGTAGTTTTCACGTTAAATTCCGCAGGCATATTAATGGCCCACCCGGTATAATAATAATATAATGTCAGGAATTTAGAAACGATATATCGTTCTGTGAAGTAACAAATTTACAAACAGATTCCGTAACTGAAGACGTAACAGTGTTTGTATGATGACAGTTCAGGGAATAAGGAAATGTAACTTTACCTAGGAAAATTAGTAAGAATTCCAAACTTTGGTAAAGGAATACAAAATTTTAAACATTGAATGGCATTCTGCCAAACCTCCTACTAGAATCCAAAGTAAGATTAAGCCAAATGAAACCTGTTTAACACACCAAAATTATTCAGCCGAGAATCATGTTAAAAGCAACCTAGCTGAAAATGTTAGAAATAGTTAGAAAATATGTATATGACAAAGCTTTGATTTTCCTTACAATATTTTGCCCGCTGTGAATCACAAAAAGTAGTTGACGCAATGGGTGACTATTATTGCACGAATCTGGTTTGTCAGTTACTAATTTAAATATTACAAAATACATTTACTGATCTGTATTTTACGATATATGGAAATAAAACTGCCAACCTAATATTTTACTTTTAAGTATCATTTTGATTGGACCTACAATTAGTTGTATCAGACTGCATCTTTAACTTTGACCTTGTGCAGTGCTAGGCAGCAACAAATGATTGATTTAGCGATTAACGATCATGCTTTGCCCGAGCCGCTTATAAAATAAAACCAGCTAGGATTGGTATTTACCGCATTTTGTAAATACCCGTTATTCATTGATATTCTAATTGGGAACAGTCCGAAATACAACTGCTCTTTCATTTCGATCGAAATATAATAGAAACGAATATGTTAAGTTTAAGAGTATTGCACTACATCGTAATTATTATTCAAAGTATGACTTAATTCCTAAAATACATCTTTAAAAATACATGTACGCGTGGAACAGGAGCGATATGCATATGTTGTGTTATATTAAATCGCTCTCTCACTTCTCGAAGCAAATATTGTCCTGGGTGCCTATATCACATTCTCGGTTGAATCTGAATTATTTTAGATCTTATCCCTTCAGCTTATTTTTACGACAAGTACATGATCATGTGCAACATTGTCTCGTGATTTTGATGCTGCAGTTACGTCATATACTACATCATTTCAGGAATTAAATGATTACATCTTATATAAAGTCTAGACGAATAAGCAAAACGAATTCTAAAAGAAATTGGTCAAACAATTTATGTTTGAAAATATAGGCATATGAACACAAGCAGTCATCACATCACTGTCAAAACATGATAGATATCATATTTCAACTTTCGACATTTAACTGTTTCCAACAACGGAACGCCGACAATTCAGATTTCGATGAAACTCTAGAGACTGAAAGAGTACCTTAGTATAAGATCAATTTTTTTTTAGCGGCTGAATCGTGATTTTGGAGCACAGCCCCTTCAAAAATTTGCATGATTTTAAAATTTTTGTAAATACATATCTCGGAAACTAGAACAGATATACCTTTGTTTAGAACATAATTTGAAGTATATTACACAGTCTCAAGAACCATGCAAATTATTTTCGGAAAAAATATAAACTACGGTTCAGAAGTATTTGGGCACCCTTATTTTATTGTACAATTTACACAACATTAGGTTGAGACGTCTGATTCTTGCATTATTGAAAAGCAATAAAATCACACGTCCACTATGTACAAAATATTTAAATTACCCTATTACGTACAAATAACACTGTAGCGGTTATTGATGGTTAATGATGTTACAATTATCTTGCATGAGTCTTAGGGTAGAATATTGAAATTATATTCGGATATCTCTTGGCATAAAACTTGTGAAAACCTCGTGTGATTAATGGTTTAGAAGTTGTTAGAAATGTCGAAACAAAAAAAGTATAGAAACGCGTTATATTGCCGAACAATTCAAGTTAAAACACTCCACTGTGGATTGTAACGCAAAAAAAAACTGAGAAAGTGACAGCTTGGTGACCAAAACACGAAGTGGCAAACCAAAGGCGACAATATCTCAAAGAAGCCGCTGCTGCACACATAAAATAAACAAAAACGTTTAAAATGGGCTAGTGAACACAAACATTGGACCCTGGAGGATTGGAGTAGTTTTATGGAACCAGGAATCAAAATTTGCGATTTTTGGTTCACGAAGACGTGTTTTTGTGAAAAGATCTGTAGGGAAGCGTGCAAGAGAACAATGTATTGTCCTTTCAGTTAAGCACGGTGAAGGTTTGGTTATCATCTGAGATTGTTTTGGTGCCACAGTTGTAGATGATATTACAAAAATCGAGGATACATTAAGAAAAGAACAATATCTACACATTTTAGAAAATAATGCGGCATCTTCAGGAAGAAAATTTCTGGGTTAGAATTTTGTTTTTTGACAAGAAAATGACCCAAAACGCATATCTAAAATCTGTAAAGAATTCTTACAGCACTTAGAAGCAGAAGGATCTTTAAAAGTCATGGAGTGACCTCCCCACAGACCAGATTTAAATTCCATTGAGTTGTTGTGGGAGGAACCTGATCGCGAAGTGCGGACATCAACACCAACATCGGCAGAGGAGGTCGCATAGATGAAACAGAAACTTAAATATAGTGTGTTATTTTTATTTTCAAAATATATAATTATATATGTATGTACATATACCGGGTGTCCCATTTTAATCTTAACAGAGGAATATCTCGAAAAATATAGAATCCTACGAAAAAATTCGTCACACCATTGTTTGTTCATCTCATCGGGGGCCACAAAATGGCCCTATTTTCAGCTACCCTATTTTCACCGATTTCAGCGTCATCTACGTTGAAATTAAAGTCGTCATTTTGTGACCCTCGATGAGACGAACAAACACTGGTATGACGAACTTTTTTGTACGATTCATATTTCTCGAGATATTCCTCTGGTAAGATTAAAACGGGACACCTGGTATGAGGACGGTGCTGAAATACCTATGATCGGTAGTGCATGCCATTTAGTTTCACCGACTGCGACGTACCCACCCACGACAGGAAACTGGCAATTAGGCGCTGCAGGCACTTCGCTCTTAACACATTTAAAAGTGTAGCATGATCTACAGTGTCGAAGACTTTGGAAGAATTAAGAAGGACAAGAAGGATGGATAATTACTATATACGTCCATATATGCATGTCAAATTTTAATTTCATTTTTGTTTAGAGAATAAAAGGACTTAAAAGAACAGCTGATGATTAGAAATTGTATATGTAAGGATCTGAATTGACAATCAACAAAAGATATACATGGCTCGTTTAATAATGGCCGTTATTATTATAAGTTTCATTAAAAAATAATTGGTGCAGCACCTCAAAAAATAGCTTAAGGTTGTGGGTACATGGTGTGAAAGACCTGGGTTGCAAATGCAATAATTAATATCGGGAAGAAAGCATCCGAGAAACGTGAAAAGCTAATAAAATGCAGATGGCTTATGTTGTAAGGGTTCGGTAATGTTAAAATAATGGAAATTTAATGGTTTATTTTCCTAGATCAAATAGTTGATTAGAAAAGTAGGAACTTTAATATTTATCAAAAGTGAGTTTGTATCAAGTGAATTATTTTTTACTTTTATAGATTTTCCTGATTTTCAAATATGTGCCTATGTGTATACTTTCGTAATATTATATTATAATACTATAGGTATTTCAAACGGTAAATTTTTTCATGTAACAATGAAACGCTTTCTTTGTACGTACTATCAATAATTTAAGTAGCCTAAATAAATACATACCGTAGAATGCCTCCAGTAGTTGATAAGCTGATGTATATCATGACTTGGTGCAAGCAGCAGAAAATCCCGCCATTCATCGTAACTTATGTTTAAACTTCCGTCTTGATCCATTCTGTAAACAATAAAAGTCTGGAATTAAAGTGAGATTATATTTTTGTTATACTTCTCGTGATTTTTTTGATAAGAAAGTCTCTCTTATCAAAGCAAGTAATATGCATGTACGCGGATTCGGAAAAATTCACATAAATAAATTAAAATAGGCAGGAATAGAGTAATTTTACCGAATGCTGGTGAATTTGCTATGTGTTTAATATAATGTCTGTGTGCAAACTAAAAAATTTTCCGAGCTCGTAAAAATACATAAAATAATCATATAAATCTTAGACTAGCTTACTGTATAAAGTATACTTAATTTTACTAGCTCGTGATATTAAATAAGATATTTTCTTTGTTCTACCGTTGAAATTAACATTAGAAATATATAGATGTAAATGGTAGTAAAAGATGATTTAAAAAAAGGTATTTGCTTGTATTTTATCATGTTTTTTAAGGCAATACTTTCCTAATATTAATGCAGATGAAAATATCTAAATAATTGTATATTTTAACATTAATGCCTATACACACATAAATTACAAAAAAGCTCTTTTTTGCAGTACAGTAAAACGAAATAATATTTTGGCTTCCACAAACTTAGTCATGTTCTTGTTGCCTTCTACAGTACCGTGCAATCGAATTAGGGCCACTTTGATTTTATACAAATATTTGCTATTAATATTATAATAACCAACATTTCTAAATATTTTCCACACTAAAATGTTTTTAATTGTATTTAAGATAATCCTCTTAAGTAGGTATAAAATTCTCGTTATTATAACCCCCACCAAACATTCCTTTCTATCCAAGGTACGTTTAGGGTCGGTAATTGGTGACTGGCTTTACTTGCTTCAAGTTAGTTTAAGTGTAGTTTTGATGGTGTAAAGTGCAAGTATTATATTTTCGTGCTATAACATTCATTTTACATGTTGTTTTAGTGTAATTAAATTGAGATTTTGTGACGTTTAGTTTTCTTTTTTTATTGATAAATTTTGTGAAATGGGCAAACGTAAAGACATTTCAAATGAGAAAAAAACAAGAATTCAAGTGTTATTAGAGCGGGGGCTGTATTCGCATCGGGAAATAGCCAGAAGAGAACGAGTTTCTCGTCAAACAGTCGACAGGATAGCGATGTCAAAGAAAGAAAATTTACCAGCGACTTCAAGTGGTCGTTCTCATTACCGCGGTATTCGCAAAACTTCGCCACGGGAAGACAGAATTATCATAAAAAGGGCATTAGGAAACAGGCAACTGTGCATTAAAGAACTTCAGCGTATATTACAGGTTGATAATATAAAAATATCAGATCGAATATTAAAATCGCGCTTATATGAAGCCAATATCAGAAGTAGACGCCCTGCAAAAAAGTCGAAACTTACTTTAAGGATGAAAAAGGCAAGATTGCAGTGGGCGCAACAGCATCGGCATTTTACTGTTGAGGATTGGAAAAAGGTATGTATCAATATTTTATGTATATTTTCAAAATTTGGAACATTTTTAGTAAATTCGAAAATGAAAATTTCTGTTTCTAAAGGTTGTTTATAGTGACTAGTCACGGCTAGAGGCTGTAACTCAAGTTGCTTGTTTCGTTAGAAGAAGACCATCGGAACGATATGATGAAAGCGCAGTGGTAAAAACAGTGAAACATCCACCGGCAGTTATGATTTGGTCCTGTATATCAGGGGAAGGACTTGGACCGCTCTATTTCGTAACGGATACCATGAATCAAATTCAATATAAAGAAGTTATGGAATCAATCTTAATCCCGTATGTGACATCTTTAGACCCAGAAGATTACTCTTACACATTTATGCAAGATGGTGCACCGTGCCACAGGGCAAAAACAATTCTAAATATGTTTTCAGCAAGAAAACTGAAGATATTGCCATGGCCAGGCAATTCCCCCGACCTGAATCCAATCGAAAATGTTTGGAATTCTTTAAAACGTACAGTTTATGCTTCTCCCAATACAACAGTTGACGTTTTGAAAGCAAACATAACAAATAGCTGGCAAAATAATGCTCACCTTAAAGAAGTTGCAGCAGCGTGTATAGCAAGCATGCCAAAAAGAATTGCTGCTGTCATAAAAGCAAGGGGTGGTTCGACGAAATATTAATGTACGTGTTAATATAAATGTATATATATAAATAAATAAAAATTGTTTTTATTAAACGTTGATACTTTGTATTATTTATTAAGCTAAAACTCAAATTTATATAGTGGCCCTAATTCGATTGCACGGTACTGTAAAAGGAAAAGCCTATAACAAAAACTAAAAAGCTATTATTTTAAAAGGTATCTTTTGAGTCTGGCTTACGAATGGTTGTATATAGAGCAACGCAACTGCGCTGAAAGCCAGTGGCGGACGCATAAAAGTTTACGCAAAATAAATTAAATGTGGTACGTGCTCAAACACTTACCGTTTTACGAGTCCTCCGTGAAATCACAAAGTGGATAATGTCTATTTAATATTTGTAACATTAGATATGTTTCCAAAGTTGTTTCGGCAAAGTGAGTGCGGCGTGAAGAAAAAGTGTTTTTGTATGCCGAAAACGAACGTTCTACATCTAGTGACGTTATATTTGCGTAAGTAAAATAATCTTTCAAATAACTTAACGGTTCTGTTGACGCACCTTCACAAATTTGTCTTAATGTGCCAAAATCAGAGTCTTTATCTAAAACACTTTCAAACCTTTCTAAAACACAAACATTTCTTGCGTCTTCTATCGCGCATAACTGTGCGTGAACATGTTGCACTATTTGCAAAGATTCCACTAACGACACCGAAGAATTTTGTAGTTTTTCTATCGCATCCGCTAGTCCCACGTAATTGTTCTGAATAATTTCCAAATCTGTTTCAACTTGACTATCCTGAAATTTCAAGCGGCTTACCTTGACAGCCGCAGCTTCCTTTAGGTCGAATTCTAAAGTCACGTTCTCTATATTCTCAAAATATTTAAGATAATAAAATGCAGCCTCTAACCATGTTCCCCAACGAGTAAGAATAGGTTGTGGTGGTTCAGGAATACCCGGGCATAGTCTATGAAATTCCCGAATACGTTTTGGGGATTTTACAGACACAGCTTTTGTATGTGCTATTAGAGCATCTACCTCGGGATAACATTTTCTGATACTATCTGCTACGAGACTGAGAGTATGAATTTTACATGTAATGTGCAACAGTTAGCACAATGTTTTTTAAGAGATCGACCTACAGCAAGCATGTTTGCGGCACCATCACTCATAAACATCAACAGTTGATTTGTTCAAAGTTCAAACTTTTTAACACCAACATTGAAATTACTTCGGCAGTGCATTGTTGTATTCGTCTGGAAGCTAGTAAAATTGAGGGTGACAGTTGATGTGGTTCCATTGTGCGTACCATTACATTAACCACAGAATGTTTTTTACGATCTGTTGTTTCGTCCACACATAATCACAGTTTTTTATCTTGCAACTCCGATTTAATTCTTTTCTCGACAAGCTCACGAGCGGACGGCACAACGTCCGCTCGTGAGCTTGTCGAGAAAAGAATTAAATGTTCTCTCACTTGGTAACTTAAAGTCCGAATATTCATTCCAAAACGAGACGTATGCTTTCTTCCTTAGTAAATGAAATGGTAAATGACATGCAATAAACACATAAATTAAATTTTAATTTGTCATAATCTCGTGTGGAATTTTTGTTTGAAACATGCCCTGCACTATTTACGTGCCGTAGACAATCACTTTTCGACCAACACATTAAATGTATTTTACACACTACACATTGAATTTTAGCGCCATCCCACTTTAAATCGGGTATTTCTGGAATAAATTATCTTATTGTGTCCAACTTTGGTCGTTTTCGCGACGTAGGAAACATTTTCAAAACAAACGTAGAACTACGATATAGTATACGACAGTGTAGATGCATACACAACAGATCGGCTTTCGAGCCGCAGTTATAGTGACGCTTATACCGAGCCGTGTTTATTTTGTGTAAACTTTTATGCGTCAGCCACTGGCTTTCAACGCAGTTTGCGTTGCTCTAGTTGTATATCATACGTTCACAAACTTGGAGGTAGAGTTTACCAATATCAAATTTTAACTAATATCTGTAATTCTTCAGGATTATACTGGCAATACAAAAATACTTTAGAGAGATATCGAAAAGTATGTTTTGCGCTCAATATTTATTTACTTCAATATAATCCAAAATATTTAATTTTAATCATAAAATTATCATAATTTTTTCTTGTCTATGTAAGTATTTAAGTATAGTATGTGAATAATGTGTTCAGGTCAATTATACCAGTACACCTTCAAACCAAATTTCTGAAATATATAATTGAAACAATCAGTATACCGCATGGCTCACATCTATCTTTCCACGTATTTGCTCTGAAACTAATGGAGATAAAAAGTTACAGTAGAAACCCGTGAAATTGAGATGATACTGTATATAAAATTTTGTAATTATAACCAGGGCTTCGAACTGTTTTTTTTTTATTTTTCGGTTTTCGTTCCTGAATAATAAAATAAATCGTTTCTGTTGAAGTTTTTGTTCCGCCAAAAAGAACGAGTTTTTTCAGTTTTCGATTCAGTTAAGTGTGTTTAATTTTTAAATTCTTTAAAGGTTATTTTTTGTACTAAAAGTTTACAGTTTTTGTTTTACTTGATCTTTGTTTAATTACTTAAATATTTTAATATACCGAACATTTTTTTCGGTGTGTACTCAGTTTGTCATATATTTATGTCTAATATGATAAAATTATTTTAAAAATATTCAACATGACTTGATCCTTAGATATGACTTCATTGACATTAAAGTTTAAAAAGGAAACTAAATGAAATAAATGTGAGAAAGGAAAGAGAGAAAAGGGTTTTTTATACTTCTGTTAACGACCTAAAATCGAAAAAAACAATTAATATTTACATAATTTAGAACACATTATTCATTATTCTATAATAAGCATACGGCATGAACTCATACGATAATAAAATATAAATAATAGCAATAATTAATAACGAATTAAAGATATAATAATTAGAAGTAAATAATTTATAACAATTTAATGTATTAAAGGAAACACAAATGTATGTAAACGAAAAAAATCGTGTATTCACGGCAAACAACACAGAATATCGGCACTCTCCTCACCACACAAAATATGAATTAATTCGGAACAGCTGTTTCAAAGGCTTGCTGGGCCTCCATTCTCAACCGAGTTACCGAATAAATCTGATCGAAAAACCAAAACCTTTTTCTTAATTCTACCATGCTTGTCTATCCCTACTCTCGAGGAAAAAGTATATATGTACAAATATCTCTAATGTGTGTTTATCTGATTTGTATACAGTGTGTAAAGCGATGGGGTATATAAGAGAAAATTTTTTTAATATTGATTTTTGATAGCCATGATAAATTGTTTTGCTCAAACTCACGTTTATTGCTGTCAAACCGACGTTGCAAAAATGCTAACGTTTCAACAAAGAATTTATTTAGTTAAATGTTACGGTATTGGCGGTGTATCATATCAGTACGCAATTTATTTCATCAAAAGCATCCAGATGTAGCTGTAACAAAAATGGCTCTTAAGAAATTAATTGCAAAATTCGACCAACAAGGTTGGTGGCCGACAAAAAGAAGATAAGAAAGATGTACAATGAGAATGATGCGGTAACTATTATGGCATTACAGTCCGTTGAAGACAATCCACGTTTATCATTAAGACGGAGGGCAGCGGTGCTTAATATCAGTCACACCTTATTACAAACAATTTTTAAAAGAAATAAAATTTTTCCATTTAAGCCAAAATTGAGACATACCCTTGAAATTCATGATTGTGCTTTTAGACTGGATTTCTGCTTATGGATTGGTGAGAAGCTTATGGAAAACAGAAACTTTCATAAACGCGTATTGTTTTCCGATGAATGTACCTTTTCAACAAACGGTATTGTGTCTTCACAAAATTGCAGATTTTGGTTACGACACAACCCCAATTTTAAAATCAATACGAGAAATCAGCGTTATGGAAAAGTTAATGTTTGGTGTGGAATGTTAATTAATAAAATTATTGCGCCCTATTTTTTTTACGAAAATTTGAATCAACTCAGTTATTTAAGTATGCTACGAAATTTTATGATTCCATCACTACAAGACGTGAACTTAGAGAACATTTATTATCAACAAGATGGATGTCCAGCTCACAGCACTTTATTAGTTCGCACATTGTTAGACCAGCAATTTCCTGGGAATTGTATTGAACGTTATGGTCCAATACATTGGCTTGCCAGATCGCTAGATTTATTTCCCATGGACTTCTTCCTCTGGGTTTATCTTAAACAAAACGTATACCAAGAACCTGTAGGAAATAATGTAGAAATATGAAAACAACGAATAACTTCAGTGGTTAGAGAAGTTAACTTGGAAACTTTAGGGAATGTTTATAAGGAATTCAGGAATGGAGCGGAAAGGTGTGTAGAAAACGGAGGAGACTGTTGAATGACAGTTTATAATGAATAAAATAGCTTTTATTTTTTAGTTTTTTTTATTCACTTATTTATTTATCATCGCTATCTTCATTATAATGTAGAATGGTAACTTACAATAAAAAAATGTAGTTTTTTATTTTTACAGATTAATAGAAATAAATTTTAGATTTTCGAAACATTACTGGTACTTTCAAAGCAAGCAAAAAATATCATAAAGAATATTTTTTTTTCAAAAATCAATATTAAAAAAATTTCCCCTCTTGTATACCCTATCGCTTTACACACTGTATATCTATTTACAAATACCTATTTTCCTGTCGTTTAACTCTAACATGCAGGGTACATGCAGAACGAAAAAGGTCCCATGTAGTTGCCTCGCTCCGCCTTCATAAAGTAGAGCAAGACAAACGATAGGTTCCTTCCCGCTAATTCTTCTGTCTACGCATTCTAAGAAATCTAAATTATTCAATATGTACATTACAAAAATCCTGACAGAAGACCTCATTGCGTCAGTAGAAACGGCCATTAAGAACTTAGATTCCACAACAAAAGATTACACAAGAAACGCGAGCAAAATTACGATTTCGAAAAACTTGAATGATGAAAAAAGTCTTAGAAATAACACAGGTGATCTCAGGTCTATTAAAAGCCTCAAAACTAAATATTGTTTTTACCTAAAAGCAGGTAAAGGGAACAGAATAGTCATTTTTGACAAGCCCGATTATTTCAATCGCGTCAATAATTTGCTATCATCAGGACCTTACAAAGAATTAAGAAAAAGTCCGGATCTATTAAATTTACAGTAGAAGAAGTGAACAATCAACTCCCATTCCTAGATAGCCTAGTAACTAGAAGTAATAAAAAACTAGAAATAGACATCTATAGAAAAGAAACAAGCATTAACAGATACATTATGGCCGATTTAAACCACTGCGGACAACATAAAATGGCCGCGATTAATGTCTTAATTAATGGACTAGTGAAATTTCCTTTGAACCAAAACAGCTACAACAAAGAGCTTAAATTCATCTATTTACAATGGTTACTCTTCTATAGATGTCGATCGCATCCTTAGGAAAGTCCAACATTGGCATTATGTAAGAAATTCCACGACCTTGATCCCGGTAGAAACTCACGACAAGAAATTTGTGAAACTCCCTTTCCACGGAATATCGAAAGGTATCAATAAAGATTTTAGGGGACAAGATATGAACGTTTCAGTTCACGTAATACACTTAAAAAGCTTCTTGGTAATCCAAAAGATAAACCGGACATGAAAGAAAGGTCGGGAATTTATAAAATTGCATGCAATGACTGTAATAAAGCCTACATTGGACAAACAAAACGAGCGATAGGTACTAGATTCAATGAACAACACATGAGATGCTACAGGTTCGGCCGATTAAAAGCGTCAAGTGTAGCTCAGCACTTAAACGACACAGGACACAACATCAAACCAGAAAACTTGAAATTCATTAAAAGCGTAACCTCGCTTCGGGAATTGGACGCATTTGAGACCATCTATATAAAGAAAAATTTCAATCTTTTAAACGAGGAGAAAATTCAACTCACCTCTTCCTCAAAATTATGACAATCCGAGATTTTAGCATGGTGATATCAATTTCTAATACAGGTTGCTGACACTCGTTTCCATGCCTTTGATGCAAGCTGAATTCCATCAAGAGGTGTCGTAGATGGTTCTTTCTCATTGTCCAGGGCCTGCACTAGGTCTAGTAATAAGTTTTAGGTAGTGTGCCTTAAATGTTCTGATAATACCCATGGGCTGGAGGACGGACGTGACGTTTGGTGGTAAAAACACAAGTCTAATGTTTTTTAATTTTTTTAATTTTGGATGGGCAGGACAATTATCAACGAGCAGTAAGATTTTGCGGTTAGATCTCTGTAACTCTCGATCCCAGTCCGTCATCTCTTCCTCAAATATAATGCATGTCATCCAAGATTTCTTGTTGCTCTTATATTTCACAGGCAGTCTCGATAAATTTTTAAAACATCTTGGTTTTAAAGCTTTTCCTATCACCAACAGCTTTCTTTTTTCAGAACCGTTCATGTTTGCACACAGAAGTATGGTAATGCGTTTTTTCGATTGCTTTCCCCCAATACATTCTTCACCTTTAAATTTATACGTTTGCGATGGTAATGGTTCATAAAAAAGACCCGTTTCATCGGCATTAAAAATGTCTTCCTGTATGTACCCGTCACACAATTTAGGCCACTCATACGTCAGCCACGATTCGGTAACGTTTTCAGAAACAGCGCCAGCTTCTCCACTGATCTTGCCAATGGTTAAGTTATGTCGCTGTTTGAATCGATGAATCCAACCATCGCTGCATTCAAAGTTTGCCACGCTTCGTAGCAAACCAATTCAAAAGTATGTATCAACATCTTGCCTTTCAATTTTTTTTACCTTCTTTGTCTCTGGTCTACATTTCTTAAAATTATCCAAAATTTTGTCTTTTGTTTTTATTATCGCACTAACTGTCTGTTTATTAACCTCAAAACGGTTACCTATTTCACTTTGTTTAATACCGTTTTCAACTTCCCGTAATCATTTGCACTTTTGTTTCTAATGATAACATTTTTCCCTTAACCATTTTAAAACCGAACTCCAACACCACCGAACACCAACGAGAACAATTTTAAACTGAAGAACCAAGTGCACAATATGTAAAGATAATCCGTATTTTACTTGGGAATTTATAATTACAGCATTACTTGGAAATAATCGAATTGCATTTTACCTGGAAGCAATTTAACTATAGTTTACCTGGAAATATGAATGTATGTATTAAATATTTTTTTTGGAAATCTCTATTATAAACTTCTCAAATATTAACCATATTAACCGCTGTATTGTTACGTGAAATAGACTCTTTTGTCGGGACCACGCAAAAAAGTACATTGTAGCCGAAAGTCCACTTTAACCGAGTCCATTTTAGCCGGCATCGACTATATGAAGAAACATTAAATTGAATTGGAGATAGGGGAGTTGTATGGCCGGCAGAATCTCCTGATTTAAGTTCTCTGGATTATTTTTTATGGGGAATTGAAGAATTTCGAGCTAGACCCCATTTCTGATTTCAACCATGTATAATATGTTGACAAAGGTTTTTATTATGGTTTAATTGACGAAAAATATATTTTAAGATTAAATAAGGTCAATCTTGTCAATTATCATTCATTAGTAATAGAAAAATATATAGCAACGAAGAGAAACGAGATATGTTAAGAATTTTTTATTCATCGGGCCGAAATACAACAATAGCGAGTACAATTGTATCCAGAACGGCAACAGCCACGTCGCACAGTGGCCCAAAACCGACTCAATGGACGCATTGCCTTTCATACGCTCTAATGTTATTAAACAAATAAAGTATGTTGATTTTTTTTTGCACATATTAACTTCGATAGCTTCTAAGTAAACATAATTTTCACTTTAATTATTACTCATTTATGAGTCTTTTACTAGATAAAATGTTTCAGAATTTCAGAGATAAATATTGTGTTAATTGGTAAAATTAGACGGAATGACGTGCTGAACTATGTTTTTCTATGTAGAACTAAATAAGAGTACCTAACTCGTTTTGTTTTCAAACAAAAATGATTTAATTAAATAAAAGTACTAGTGGCACTTGAATTTAATTTTAAACTATATCAATATAGGTTTCATCCAGATCAGACAGACTGACATCAGGACGTTTGTCTTCTTCCTCTTCATCTCCCGTTTCGGTGTCGTAGTGGAGAATAGGTTGGTCATCCGTTTGTGATGTGGCAAGAAACGGTAGCATCTTGGTAGGTAATTCTATTGGGTTGATTCTTTTGCGTCTTGTCCCAGAGAAATCGTGAAGTATTTTGAAAAATAGTGCATCTGATGTCAGTAAAAGTCGAAGTGGCTGCCTCAAGCCTCGAAAACCAAAGAATCAGGAAAACTAAAACGGGCTGGCGGGAAGAGACAACCGTCGGTCCATGTTACTGACGCCTCGAAGATGCGTATAACTGTTGTATCTATGAAATGCCAAGCCAATAACCTTTTCATTCACGAATGCGTTAATGACAAATCTCGTGATCTGTTACTAAAGATCATCTCAACCTCGGTGTTCAGTACACGTCTTATGGGAATCCGATTCATGGTTGCCAAATCGTCCAATCATATGTTATATTACTATTTCTGGTTCATTATTTGACATTTAGTGCGATCAAAATATAACCTATATAGGGGTTCTATAACTGCTAAAGTTTATATAAAATCAATTTACTTATTATTATTATTACTATTATCAAAAAGATAGGAAGGAAATAAAATATATGTTAACATTTTGTGAATACATTACTTCATCAAAACTTGTGGAAAATATTGAAATATACACAGAGATACAGATTTAATATTAAGGTTATGTCAAATATTTAATAACTGATATTGCAACATCGCAACCGGAAATAAAGGTAGCGTTATTGAGAGACTTCTAGGGATAGAAAGAGATACACTGTTGCTATTAAATCCCATACTGCACAAGCAGGTTGAGACGCTCTATAGATACTGGAGCATCGATGACGATCGTTCGTCCTGAAGTAGTCGACGGAAAGAAACAAATCTCTCCAACGAAGTGGGTATTACGTACGGCACCTGCGAGTCAATTGACATATTTGGGGAGACGCTTGCCAACTTTCACATTGGCGATACACTATTCGAGTACCGTGTGTTGGTAGCGAACATAAAACAAGACATCATTCTTGGAATGGACATAATGAAAAAGTTTGGTTTTACATTAGATCTTCAAGCGGGTGTGTTGAAAGTAAATGGAGACGAGGTTATCATCAACGGTCAGCGAGACAATTCAGCATGTGTGGTTTTAGCGGAAGACATAATAATGACGGAACGCAGTGAAACTACTGCTGAGGTAAGAACGGATGGTGGCGTTTCCACAGTACGATTGATGAACCTCAATGACTATCCCCTAAAACTTAAGAAATGAACACTCGTGGCAAGTTGTTCGACTATTTCTTCGATTATTCAGCCAATATACAAAGCTACCGAAACACTTCAACCACTTCCTAAACGGCTGGGTAATCTTATTGATACGGCTTGCCAGGGTCTGACAGTAAAAACATTGATCGGATGTTATCAAGATATCTTCCAAAGTGAGGATAGTACTTTAAACGGAAGGACTGACGTTGTTTGGCACCGGATAGATACAAGACATGCGGAAACGGGCAGAGGCGGAACAGATCATCCAGGATATGGAATGGGATGGGGTGATCGAAAAATAGATTCATGGGCTTCGCCAATCGTACTGGTAAAGAAGAAGAACGGCACAACTCGGTTCTACGTGGACTATCGTTTGCTCAATAATGTAACAAAGAAAGTTACTCTTTGCCCGGATTGATGACACATTAGATACTCTGGGTGGATGTAAAATGTTTTCAATCCTAGAAATGAAAAGTGGTTACTGGCAAGTGGGGTTAGAGCCGAAAGATAAAGAGAAGACCGCATTCACAATTGAAACAAGGTTATGGCAATTTACTGTCATGCCATTCGGGTTGTCAATGCGCCAGCGACATTTGAATGGCTAATGGAAAACGTGCTAAGAGGACTATCTTGGAAAACTTGCCTAGTATATCTCGACAACATAATTGTCCTCGGAAAATGATTCGACGACCACCTCAAGAATTTAGAACAAGTACTTCGGCGACTACAAACGGCTAACCTAAAACTGAATCCAAAGAAGTGCAACCTAAATATTGAAGCAGTTACCAATTGGCTAGTTCTGAGGGATAAACATGAAGTAAGAAGTTTTCTTAGACTTTGTACCTACTACCGCCGTTTCGTCCCCGAATTCACTCATATTGCTAAGCCACTCACGAGACTTACAGAAGATGGAAATGATTTCGACTGGGACATTAATTGCCAGGGTGCTTTTGAAAAGCTAAAACAAATGTTGATTTGCGCACCTATTTTGAGTTACCCTGGGCCTGATGGCAAATTCATCCTGGACACGGATGCCAGTAACGTAGGCATCGGAGGCGTCCTGTCCGAGATACAACATAGTCAAGAAAAGGTTATTGGTACTTCAGCAAAGTGTTGTCAAAACCAGAACGCAATTACTGAGTAACAAGAAAGGAACTATTGACAGTAGTGAAAGCTGTGGAACACTTTCACAAATACGTGTATGGTAGACAATTTTTGTTGAGAACCGATCACGCAGCGCTGACACGGTTGCTACGTTTCAAGAACTCGGAAAGACAAGTTGCCAGACACCGGCCAGGATCTAGTCATCGCAATGCAGATCCGCTATCAAGAAGACCTTGTTCAGAGGTCTGCACGCATTGTCGCCATATAGAAGGTAAAGCAGTAGAAGCATCGTGCTATAGAGTGTCTATCATAGATGATCATTGGAGTGAGGATCAGATGCAGCCAAAATGGGAGAAGGTAGCTCCACACACTCGACACGTGAAATAATATTGGGCACAGTGGGACTCGTTGGTAATAGAAAACGGTCTCTTAAAGCGAGTGCTAGAAGACGGCCTGGAAACGAACAGGAAGCTACAAGTAGTGGTTCCAAAAGAGAGAATTCCTGAGGTATTGGGAGTTCGAAAAACGTTCGAGAAAGTGCGTGATCGATTTTATTGGTGCCGAAGGTGTGTATCTTGTGTCACGGCCAATGAACCCCAAAGAAGAAGGGCTCCGATGCAGCAGTATAATGTGGGTAGTCCCTTCGAAAGAATTGCAGTTGACATCGCCGGGCCATTTCCCACTACAGAAGATAGAAATAGATTTATTTTGGTTGCCATAGACTACTTTAGTAAGTGGGTGGAAGTCTACGTACTACCTAATCAAGAGGCCATAACAGTCGTCGAGACATTGGCCAATAAACTCATTAGTCGACTTGGTGTACCACTGCACTCTGATCAAGGTCGTAACTTCAAATCATCCGTATTTCAGGATGTTTGCAAGATACTGGGCATTTAAAAAACTAGGACTACTGCATTGCATCCGCAGTCCGATGGCACGGCAGAGCGCATGAATAGTACAGCCGTAAAATACATATATAAAGTTGTTGCCGACCATCAACGAAATTGGGATCGACAATTACACTTGTTCCTATTAACATACCGAGCATCAGTGCACGAAACCACTGGATAAAGTCCTGCAAATATGTTCTTTGGCCGAGAGTTAGGACTGCCGTGTAATCTGAAGTTCGGCTTTAAACCAGACGAAGAAGTGGTCGGGGAAGATTATGTTTCGAACCTTCGCAAGCAGATGGGTGAGATTCATAATCGAGTAAGGACCAACATCCAAGAAGCAAGCGACAGCATGAAGGAGTATTACGATGTCAGAACGGAAGAGAGCGGATATCAGTCAGGAGATTTGGTCTGACTATACAATCCTCAGCGATGTCGTGTCTTCTCCCCTAAGTTACAACGATCGTAGAAAGGACCTTATCAAGCAGTCAAAAGAATTAATAACGTTGTCTATCGGATCAAAAGAAAACCTAATAGGAATGCACTGGCACACTGCGTGGCTCAAGATCTGAGAATGGAGAAAGCGGTAGCCAAAGTATTTCGGCAGAAATTTGGGGGCGTTGAAAACCTTCGACGCCAGGATCCTGAAGTCGAAGAAACTCTGTATCTACGTAGTAAAGGACGACATTTGTTCTATTTGGTGACTAAAGAAGTGTCACATTAAAAGCAGACTTATCGCACAATCTGGGAAGGCCTGATAAGCTTGAGACAATACATGCTGCAGCTGGAAATCCACAAGTTGAGCATACCGAAGCTGAGCTGCGGACTAGATGGTTTGAACTGGAGGGTCGTAAGGAACAGGATTGAGGCGTTATTCCTGTATACGGGCATCGACATTCAGATATGCTGTTACAAGCCACGGAGACCAGGCAATGTAAAGAAGTCCGTACCCTGTTATTTCTTCCAAACGTCCCAATGCCTAAAAGGAGCGGACTGCAAATATCTTCATATACCTGATTCTGTTCCGGGACAGATCTAAAGAAGGAACAGTGCTACCGTAAAGGTGTGAGAACACGGTCATCGCAATTAAACAGTTTAGCGTTAGTTTCATTTGTTTGCCATGGTTTCAGTTATTAGTTGTGCAAGTTTTGAAGTGTCAATTTTGACTTACACTTGTAACAGATATTTTATCTCTCTTGATAAAAGAATATCTTTCTTTATAGATCGCTAGTCAATGAAATGTGTAAGTTGCGTCGGTCAATATAAAAAAGGAAAATGATACGTGATATGTTGTAACTTTTCTTACTGTATACTCTTTTACTCGTTGTACTTATTGGCTACAGGTACCTTATGTTATTGGCTTTATAACATAGCTCCAAGTTCTACCACGGGATGTCGGCACGCGTGTCAAAAATACTTACTCAGAACATTATCGGCTGTCGAGAAATAAACAAACACCACGTGTTTACTAATTCGGAGAATAAGAGTTGTTTGCGGTTAGTAACTGAGAAAAAGGGTGTGATTTGCAATCAAGTACGGTGCACATTGAAGAATATTCCCGAATGGTATGCCCCTGTGTCCAGAGGTTCATAAAAAAAGTGAGTAACATTTGACTAAATTTATTTACACAAAATCGAAAACAAATTAAAATTCTTTAACATAATAAAATAACATACTATCCTCGGAATTTTACAGTAATGAAGAATAAAACTTTAGATTTGTCAAAATCTGCAAAGAATCTAAGCGGTAAAGTGATATACGAAATCAACTTCGGGCATTTATATGGAAAGCATTGCAAAATGTACATAGATTTGAATATTTACACGTTCTGTTTCAAGATAAAAAAATATAAATAATTTAACATTGGTCTACGGACTTTGTGCAATGATCTAAATAACTTTATAATTTCGCTAAAATACGGGAAAGAAAGAAAACGCGACGTTCTTTACGGCCTTGTGTTATTTCTACAATCTCGGCAAAACGTATATACGGAAATTATACGCAGGTTAGTATATTGCTTGTCTCACAAAGGTCAGAAATACGTGCGATTACGAGACATCGATGTTTTCGCATGTACTTCGCAAAACCAAGATTAAACCGAAGATTGGGTAGCACAGTCGAGAGGTCTGTCCGCTCAGCGTAGGCCGGGTATAAGACTGGTCCTTCTGCTCAGCGTAGACCGGGCATAAGACCTCTAAGATTTCGGGTGTGACGCGCTGCTTTTTGTTCTTGATGTATTTCGATGAAGTGAATAACGAACACTGTTGCACAAGTTCCGCAGATATTGAATTTACATAACAAGTATTAACGCTCAACATATGCGGTAACATAGACGAGGTACACTTGTGCTCAAAATAGTCGGTTCAGGTTCTTTGAATAATTAATAAAAATGAAATAAAAGTTTAACAGTTCATACAGGATTTACAGACTGGTTATAAAAGGTAAAAATAAAATATAACTTTTATATCTTTTTCTAGATTAAAACTATCTTTAAAGTCTGAATCATTTCTAGAGAATTACGCCTGATTAGAATTTAAACTCGTTTAAATCGTTACAATACTATAATTTTTAATTTAAATTTTTTCTCTAGATTAAAAAATTATTTTCCATATACGCATCAGGTGAACACGTTATACGTAATTTGAATTATTTCCAAAAATGATCAGAGAAAAATGTGTATAATTCAAAAGCATCTGCTCTATTTCAAGGAATACAAAAATCTACATTTTTCGTTTCAATTTCGCTGGATTTTAATGCAACTTCTAAACTCCATTAGAATATATAATGTGAGACATCCTGCATATTAGTATCATTTTCCATATTAATTCTTATGAAGGATTATGTAATACGTGGTTGTCGCTGTCGCGATGACGACCAAAGTTAAAAAAAAAATTAACTCATTTAAATTTCACCAATATTTCGTCTTATTTTAAAGCTTCATCAGAGTCTTAAGTGAGTTACAAATAGATAGCCAGGTTTGTGAATTTGAACATTCAACGAAGTACATACTAGGACCTTCGATTGATGAATCAATCATCACAAGTTTGGCTATCTATTTGTAACTCACTTATGACCCTGATGAAGCTGCGAAATAAAGCGAAATAAAGCTGGTCGTCACCGCGACAGCAACAACCAGGTATTAGTTCCTAACGAACGCCATACTTTTTGATGTTTTAGTATCCTATAGTATCAGTTCGGCGAAAGTACAATAGCATTAAGGCGGGTGTACACATGCATGATTTTAAAGGCACCAATGACCACGCCAATAAAGTTCACACTATTTTTTTCAAACACACGATTTTTTACATACCGATTTAATCCATCATTAACAATCTCCTTTTAGGCACTAAAAATTCACTACCTCCAGGCCATCAAATAAGAGCCGGAAGCTAATGAACACGCTCCCAAGTTCTCGCTTAGCCATGCAAATAACAAAACACATTGTTTTTCTTGATACATGAGTTATTGGTGCAAGCAAATTCAGAAAACTACAGACGTTTGCCGTCCATGTGACCTGTACGCAACTAAATTTTACTGCCGCTACCAAATTCATGCATGTGCAAATCTACCTGTATGCATGGACACATCTGCTAAAGATTCCAGAATACCGCCACCAAATCTGTTAAGGACTAGCGTATACTATGTCTATAGTTCTGATTAACTATCTAGAACATCCCTGCTTTAGAAACTAAACATTAGTTCTTTTGAAAATTCCGTACCTCTTCTCTTATAGGTATCTCTACAGAGTACAGGAGCCATTGACGGGAGAAAGGCATTTGTCTAAAAGCGGTCGGTAATGTGCATTAATATACTATCACTATTACTTACGTCCGTCCAATATTTAATCTGTAATATAATTATTCATTAAATATCAATGAAAAACACAAATAAACCGACATTACAACTTCGTCTAATATCTACTGCCATGTGTTAAGTGGATTGAATTTAAAGAATTGCGAACCATCTTAGCCTTCCAAAAGATATTCGTAAGATGGCATTTGTCGCACGCATCCGAAATTTGAAAAACGGGTTAAAGGCGAGATTTTCAGACAGACAAGTGCGACAACATATCTTATGAAACGAGTTTTCTATACAATTATTTTCTATTTTGCATGTTTATGACTTAAAAAATGTACTTCTATTATGTACTTTTTGACAGCTATTGCGCACATTTAAGATTGTGCAATACACAGAAAGAATATGTTATAAAGAATCAAACAATTGTAGAACAATTTACTATAATTTGTTTGGGAATATACGGCTGTAGCCAGTCGTTGCGCAAACCCCTACTAATCGATTGTGGTTAATGGATTGTATTTCTATTAAATGCACTATTGTAAAAACGTAATCAATGATCTGTTACAAAGGTTGCTACGATAGTATACAAGTTTTAGTTACACAAGTTGAAGAAAAATGCAACAATATTGTTCTAAAGATTGTATTGCGTGTTACAATATGTATACAGTGTTCTTATAATTATAATTGTTGAAAGAACAAGTAAAACGCAATAACAATAACTATTCTTTTGTTTTCATATCTCTAACAGCTTCCCAATTTACAGATAGCACTGGTCAGCCACTGTTACTACCACCTGTGCTGTTTCGCCCTCCAAATATTCGACAAATTTGGAGTGAAAAGATAAACTACGAAGATAAACTACGTAAAACGAAAGAATTGTAAACCCAATGAAAATGATTTTACTATATAAAACCAGATGATTTATTAAAAAAAAGTTTTAATCGCGACATCTATTGGTGAATACTATCTGGGTCTAATCCTAAGGCAGGAAACATTTGGTACATGCATTTAGGTAGGCTTCGATAATAAAATCATCTGTACATATAAGTGATCATTTATTTATAAACTCACTCATTTTCTATTATTTATTTTGAAAAAAATAGGATGCTTTATGTAAAATTGTCACAATCTTGTCCTGCACGTCTCGACACAAAGATTGTTGAATAAAATTATACACTTATGTGAAATAATACAATAGAAACTTGACCAGAGCTTTGAAGTATTATCCGTGACAACATATAATAATTAACAAAAATCTGCGGTCAGGTTACATAATTGTGTTAATGACTGCAATATTTTTCCTAAAATATTGTAGTACATTCTATCAAGTGATTTTTTCCGTGTATGAAGGTTGGTTACATTGACCAACATTGACATTGAATAAAGGTGTTAGGCGTACCATATTGACGATGTTTAAACTAAAACATTTGTCATTGCAATTATATTTTATTTATACATATAAAAAATGAGCGATATTGAATATAATAATATAAATTGTAATCCACGTGAACTTTGTAATTTATTAGTAAATCACGTGAAATGTATGAAAATAATGAACATTTCTGCTATACATAGAATAATATTAAAACAGTATCTGAAAACATTTTATTTGCATATTTTCAAATATAAAGCAAAACAAAGAAGTCTTCTACTTTACGGTCGATGTACTCCATGCTACGTTCATATCTTAATATTTACAAGAATGTAGACATAACAAAATACATTTTTGAGACGATCATCAGTAGGTTACGAACTAACAAAATCAAAAATATTAGAGATAGAACAAATTAATTAACTTATTGAGAAAGCTGATATCACAATGTACCTCGCAATAAAAGTATGGAGTATATTAAGGCTTTAAGTTTTATACAGTTTTCGTTATTATAATGGTGTTCAATTTAAGTTGTCTTAATAATAGGTTGCGCTGGTGCATGTATGCGTGAAAAACTATAATCAATATAACATTAAACGATCTGGAATATGAGATTGTAATATCTAAAACAAAGGAAAATATTTCAAACGTTTTTGCAATTACAACTACTACATCGATCGGTTCAGGTTACAACCAAAAAATATTCATGAATGTTTGTTTCCTACATATCGCAATAGTTATTGCATATCTGCTCCCACAGGGATTATCACAATTGGAAAATCGCCCAGAGTGATTGCAATTTTTCTCAAACTGCCAAATTCTGCTATATAAAGGGTATTGCTTACAGTGTTTCGGATTTAGCCAATGCAGGTAGTGATTTGATCACAAAAAAGCGCTGTGGAGAATGGAACTCATCTACTGTAGCCGAGGGTTACATACTATCTTCTCGATGATGAAGAAAATCGAAGTTGCACAAATGTTTTCGTCCCAGCCAAACATATCAAGTAGACATTTGAGTGTTTCGTAAGCCACAAAGTACTAACATTACTAAATGTAAATCATGAATTCGCTGCTGAGGATACAACAATTCAACAAAACTTTGTTTCTACTCATAATTTGCCCGGAATAACAATAAACGCCCAAACTCATCTCAGATTTCTGTAATGTTTACAATAATAAAAATAAACAAAGTCATAATTAAATAAATATACCTAATTAGCACAAATTATGTTTTTGTACATTGTATAGACATACTAATTTGTATTAAGTATGTTTGTACATTTCAGATTTCATAACATTTATTAAAAAAGATGCTTAACCTACACGCAGAGAAATGGTTTCTTGCATCAAGAAAATAGATTTTTTTGCAAAAATCAGTCTCTATTCAAGAAAATATTTTTATTTCAATACTATAAAAATGTATAATATAAAAAAATATTTTTCTTTAAATTTTATTAGGATTAAATAAATATTTTTTTAGGGTTAGAAAATCAAGAAAATCCAAGGCAGAAAAACGTTTCTTCCATGTAAATCATTTAGTTTTAAGTGAAGAAAATATTCATATTAAAGTTAGGAATGAAAAATATGGTGCAGATCTCACAAATATCTATTGAGAAATTAGGCGACTGGTTTCATGTTAAAAAAACACATCATCAGGCCAGCTACAAGGATATCAAGTAAAAGAAAAATTATAATGGAAAAAAAAACTTATGTTTTTTTATTTTTTAGAGGTTACAGTATAATTAAATTATTTCTTTAATAATGTAATTAAATAGGGATTATTTTTAGGTAGTTTAATAATGAATGAGTTAATATTTAAGTTTATTTATCCCTTTATTATTATTTAATATATATTTTAAAAAAACTATAGTTAAATTAGCACACGTGGTAAATAATAATAAAAAGAAAAAATTTTACATTAACCGGTATCTTTTGAAAATGTTTATGAAACGTACGTTAAAGGTTATATCATTGTATGGGTAAGTATGGTATCTGTATTCTGGTTCCGTCGCTATTATGGTGCCAAGAAATATTTCAGTTGCTGTTTTTGAAGATTAGTGGTATAAACTGAGAGATGTAAGAGCAATGCGGCCAGGAGCAAGAAGTGCTTTAGTGCTTTCCTCTTCTCATATTGTTTTTGCTGATAGTGAATCCATCAATACCAGGAGCTATTTATATTAGCATTATCTTGATCATTGTTTCTATGCAGCCTTTTCAGGTCTATTTCTACATTAAGTTCACTTTTTACATTATTCTGTAGATAACCTCTACCTTAGCCTTAATAAAATCACAAGCAATGTGAGTAATTTACTGCATTATGTATGGATATGATTTATGAACAATATCTAAACGCTTTCTGGAATTAAGAGAACCATTTACTATGCTTAAGAAAATATTGTTTTGTGTTATACTGGCCATTCACTTATATGTACTAAGAATCGCTTTCTACAAATTTTCTACAAGATTTTCTTGAATCAAGTTAACAAATGTCTTAAACAAAGAAATACAATTATTTCATTACAAGTATATACTTCTCTTAAGCGGAGAAAGGAACACTAAGAAAATATTTCTTTTGATTTAAAACAGTTATTGTATTGTGGATAATTGAAACAGTAGTTGTCTTAAATTAAAGCGGATAGCTTTGATACAAGTAAACGTTTCTCTGCGCGTGGTTTAATGAATTTAAGCGTGGCCAAACATCTCTCTGTGATAAAGAGCGGTCAAGTTGTCCCATTGAGGTGACTATGGACGAGATGATTAATAAAGTTCGTCATATCGTGTTGGCAGTGCAGCGGGTGAAGATTAGAGAGATTGATAATATGGTAAACATATTAAATGAACGTGTGCAAAACATCCTTCACGAAAAATTCAGTATAAAAAAGCTATCGGCGAGATGGATTCCGCGTTTGATGGAGATTAGTCAAAAACGGAATCGCGTGTTAACTTCAAAGCAATGTTTGGACATATTTAAGGGGTTATGTGACTGTAAATGAGACATGGATTGGATACATTACTACACGCCAGAAACCAAAAGTCAGTCGAAAAAATGGGGTTTTCTCGGCGAACGTGCACCAAAGAAGGCGAAGACGATTCCATTAGCCGGAAAAGTTATGGAGACGATTTGTTGAGATTTGCAAGGCACAATCTTAATTGGTTATTTGTAGAAGGCAAGAACAATCAGGGGTCAGCACTACGCTGATATAGTGGACGCTAAACTAAAGAGAAGAAGGTCCCACAAGGCGAAGAAAAAAATGATCTATCGTTATGATAACGCCCACTCATCGGCAATTGCGACAGCAAAACTAATCCAGTTAAGGTACGAATTGGTGCTCCATCCACCACATTCGTCAGATTTGGCCCCTTATGACTTCCTTCTTGTTCCAAACTTGAAAAAATGAGTTGGTAGAAAGCGGTTCACGTCAAATGAAGAGGTCGTTGCCGAAACAGAGGACCTATTTTGCAGGGTTCGGCAAATCCCATTATTTGGATGGCTTAAAAAAGTTGGAACATCGCTGGACTAAGTGTATAGAGCGACAGGGAGATCATGTCGAGAAATAAATTTACTAAATGCAAAATAATTGCGTTGTTTTCCTTAGCACACGTATTTTATATACATACTGATTTATATTAAGTAGGTTTGTAAATTTAAGATTTCATAACATTAATTAAAAAATATGCCTAACCTAGTTATCATATCATTGTAATCAATCAGAAATACCAACATTAAATAATAAAATGTTGCGTATGGTAATAAAGTTCATTTGGACACGCGTTTGCGTGCGGAAAAGTACATATTTTGTATGTAAGATAGAAAAAAAGTATCTTTAAGTGCGCAATTTCTTTATACGCTTCCTCCTCATAAATTTCAATCTACATGTGTGATAATTAAAAAGGAATAGTCAGTACAGTAAATTTAGATCTATAGGTTGTAAAATCGATTACTTAATATAGGAAGTATCTGGCATACTTTATTTTTTCTTCTATATACAGGTAATAAGTGTCTGTATGGCCTTAAGATACATATATCTCTTTATCTATATTTAAAACGTTGTATCAGAGAGAAATGGTCACGCTTAGATTGCAAAATTCATAAAACTGCTAATAGCCACACCGCAAGAGCACTGTGGTTGAAAAATAATGTTCTACATATAAAAAAGATCCCATAAATAGAACATACCGCCCAAGAAAACAAATTTTTTCGGTGCCTAACGCAATGTCAACATAAAACGGGAAGCATTTGATTTAATTTATTGATATAAATCATTCCTCAGAAATTCTAGTTTTGTGTGTGAATAACATTTTTCATTGTTATTTATTGATTGCTCATCATAATAGTTCCAGCTATTGTTTTGATTGGGTGAACGGCACACTTCGATTTAAATTTAATTTTTTTATTTTAGAATCCAATTTTCATTTGAAAGGTTTAGTTTCCAATTTTAAATAGTAAGATTTGAGTAGTAACAAACGGTTGTTTACTTTCTGGCCCTGTTTTTACTTCAAACATTTAAGTTTTTTGTTTTAGGCAGTAGGATTCATTAGCAGAATACAGTTATTATTTTGTGATTCTGTAGTCCATTAATTTTAGTTTATAGGTTGTAGATGTTTTAAGTTAATTCCTTCATTAACCCATTTGCATCATTTGACAGAAAAATCCGCATCATTATTTGCGGATTTTTCCGTCAAATGATGCAAATGGATTAATTATATTTTCGCTATCATGTGAATTATAAGAATAAATATTTTCTTGGATTTCGAACTGGAATAAAACATAACACTTGGTACCACTAACTAGTCACGACTGACGAATATGGTGAGAGAAGGGGCGCAGCACCGCGGCTACAATGCGATAACTGTGTAGGTTTAATACATTGCGCCATGGCACCGAAAAAAATTAGTTTCCTGGACGGTATGTATACTGTGCAAGACACTTTAAATGGGAAAATAGGCGCAATATTCGAATGATAAATCCTGTAAAATGGCAAGCGGTAGTAAAATCTAAAACGATTTAATCTGTTGTATGTGTAATAAATATACGAAAGCAAATGCAAACAGCTATAGGTGAAATAATTATTGCTGAATGTTTCCCTCATTCTTTATTTCTTGGGTTTAGGTGTACCAATTTCGTTTTACATTAATGCATGCTGGATATTGAAATTACTTTCCTAAATAAGTTAATCAGTTAAGGGGTTTATTAAGGGAATAGCTTTCATAAATTTCTTGCATGCACGCGTTCAAATTATTAGTGCTATGTAGATTTAATACAATATAAAAAGATGCACATCATTCAATGTCATATCAATTCAAAAATTAATTTGTACCAGATAACGACACATATTGACTCCATTTAACACTATTTATTATATAAGTGCTTATGTAACGCTCATGATACTGTAAGTAATTTTCCGGTTGATCAATAAACACGAGATAATGGAAGGTTTGAAATAATGGAAAACATATATGATGTACTCAATTAGAAAAAGAACAACAAAAACAAGTTATTTTCCTATACGCATTGAAAATTACTGTGTTTACAAATGATACACACGAAATACGTAAAGGATGCATATCAATTTGTGTTTTCCTACAATTCATATAATTTAAAATTAATTACTAATTAGCATTCTTTCTTTTAGAAGGGAGCGATCTTTTATAATTTTTTTAAGTACATATACAGCCTTCATCATAATTATTAGACACCTTTCGTGTTTATTATTTTCGGACAACTTTTAATTGTTGGTTTTTACTACATTTAAATTTGGACACTTTCACTTTAAGAACATGCCACAAGTGTTCAATGGGTGATAAATTTGGCGACTGTGGTGACCAGTGAATGCCATTGTCAACAAGCCAATGGATTACCTCGCGTCATTTGTGACACGGAGCTTTGTCTTGTTGAAAGACATAATTGGGCATATCCTACTGAAATAATGTTAACACAGACAGCTTCATAACCTCTTCCTGCGCATAGCGATGTAACGAGCGCTATTCTTCCGCGTTTTACACAAAAACAGTTTTCCGACGCCTGAGGCCGACATACAATCCTAAATCATGATGCTACCACCACCAAATTTAGTGGTTGGTATCACACAGTCTGGATTATACGCTTTCCCCTGCCTTCTTCGTCTGTACGAACAATTGACGTTATTTGATCCGTATCTCTATGTTAGATTCCTAGAACCATAGAATCTTTGATCAGTCATCAACAGTCCAATGATGGTAGTGTAGGGGCTCCCAAACTTTATCAGTCCGCACTTACAGGTTTAGTATTTTGTCCCGGCGCCCTTTTAAAAATATGTGTGCAATGACATAAATCAGGCATAGAAATAAAAGCAACTCTTAAGATAAACCTCACAATGTGAAGCTCACATTTATTAAAATTGAATCACAAGAACCATCAAACTAAAATATGAAAATACAAAAAAAATATATAAAATAAATGGTGAAACCCTTCTACGACAAGTAAGTTAATATGACTGGTGAGCTTGCTGATCGCCACACATTTTTCAAAACGGAATAAGGTTTGATACTGCTACTCTCATTTCTAGCTCCACATCGATTTTTGAGCTATGTTTGCTTTTTATTACAGCTGCAGGTGAAAATCCGGCTTCGCATAAATAGGTTGTCGCAAAGGGAATGAGGATCTTTATAGCTTTTGAACTAAGGTTTGGATATTCATTTTTGATTGATAACCAAAACTCCACTAAATCGAAAGAAGCAAATTTTGTTTTCATGCTGTTGTCGCAAGAGAGTTCAATTATACTCTCCTCTTCCTGCGAAGCGAATTTCAGTGGAATTTGAGCACGGAAAGGATCTTGGATCCACGCAAATTTCTCTACATTCAAGTATTCTACAAACCAGTTAGTGAGAGCTTTGAGAGGCGTTCATTGAAAAAAAAAACAGCAAGTCTTGTGAAACAACGACTTTATTACATGCCACGATTTGTGCAATTCAGGGAAACAATGTTGACCGCCATCCCCATTGATTTTTCTTATCCACAACTGCAGCTTTTTCCTAAACGCCGCAACTTTCTTCAAAAGTTTCAAAATGTGCATGGTATTGCCTTGCAGACACAGATTGAAGGCATTCAGTTTGTCAAATATATCGCAGAAATGCGATTGTTACGATACCACTTGTCGGTGCTTGATCACTCTTACTTGAATTGTCGACTTGCTTATTTAATAAGTCTTTTCAATTTCCTACGATTCTACGAAAACACAAAGTGACACACTGAAACAAAGCGGGCGCTCCTCTGGTAGCGGGCGTCTTAAAACCGTTTACTTTTCTTCTCAGATGTTTACTCTTCGATTGTTATTTAGGAACTGAACTGGTTTACCGAAGTGGTGCCGTATTTATACTAGCCTACTTAGAACTTTCGCGAAACATCGACAATGTCCGATAGTATGCTATATAACTACTAGAAAGTTCTTCACGAAAGTTCCATACTTTTCTGGAATGTTCTATGTGCTTCGAGAATGTTCCATATCTTTCTAGAAAGTTCTACAAGTTGCGGGAACGATCTAGTCTTGATGTTCTAGAAAGTCCCATTAGCTACGAAGCTGCTTCGAAACGTTCATTCTACACCGCTATGCCTGCCCACATTCGCCCCTGTTTACTCTCTACGGCGCCCCGGGGCGTCGCGGCGCACATTTAGGGAACCCATGGTTTACGCCATAATAACCGCCTCTTCTTGTGCGTGTCCGTCAAATATAGCTTGTGTCGCAGTTTATATCCTCGCAAACCAATACCTGCAAGGCGTTTTCTGACTATTGACGCCAATATTTCTATCTGGTAACGTTCACTAGCCAGCTATTTTGACTATTTACATACGTCTATCGCGCAAAGAGATTCTCTCTAACAACCGGGGACTTCTTTATGTCTTTTCATTATAGCACGAACCGCATATCGTCATTCTTCTTGCAAATGCAGTTAACGACATGTATTTGTGTTATAGGACAATTTGTGCACGTTTTACTTGTGTTAACTCCTGTGTTTTTGGCTTTGTTCAGCACTTCAAATTGTCAGCGCAATGTAAAAAATACTCTCACTAAAATCTATTCTATAATGTTATCTACTGTTCTTTCTCTGTGTTGTAAACTAAATATTCTGCTACTGAATGCAGCAAAATCTCATGTCAGAACTGATCTAGTCAACACACGTAAACCAAAGATGTCATTATTCAATTTATTTTATAGAATTTCGATGTTTATCCCATTTAAGCGTAGAATCAAAGTGAACACCAACGAATTTAATATTTTCCCGAAGTCATTATCAAAGTCTTTGCTGTCTTAATACTGTTTAGACATAACTTACTATAAGTGAACCTAATCTCAGCGTTCGACTGCGCAACACGACCCTCAGCCAGAACATTTTGTAAAGTATATGATTTGCTTATCAGAATTGTATCGTCAGCACAAAGTACAACATCAGCTGTAACATTTTGAGGCAAGTCATTGTTAAAATATATAACAAATTAAGAAAGTAGAGGACACAAAACGGACCCCTGTGGGATACTAGTTGAAACAAATCTTCTATTTGACAGAGTATTGTTACATTACACTACTTACGTTCTGTTATTTAGAAAAGACTTAAAAAGTTTTACACTTAAACTATCCAATTTATATTTTACTAATTTTGTAATTTATATGTCGTGCTGTACGCCATCGAAAACCTTGCCAACATCGCAAAAGGTGTCAAGAAGCTATTCACAATTTGCCCCACAAAATTTTAAATTGCATTCCTGGGCCCCATATTTGATCTGAATCCAAACTGTGACGCAACAAACAAATCATTATCTCCAAAATATTTACATATATGTTGTTTTAACGCTTTCCCAATAATTTTGTAAAATATCGGAAGTAAACAATATAGGTCGATAATTAGCCATACCGCTCTGATCTTCTTTCTTGAAAAACTGTTTTTTTTTTAGAATATCAGGGAAGAGTGAGTTTGGTCAACGGTTCAATTATTAAATCTTTAATACACTTAATAATAATCACAGAAAAGCCCATATATGTCTTTACTGTCTTTATTTTGAATAGAGCTAATGATCTCTCGCATCTCAATAAAACCAGTGTATTTAAAAGAAAAAGAAATATATTCGCAACAGATATCTTATTAGTAAAGTCGTTAATACTATAATAATTTACATTAGACATACTTAAACTACTCCAAATTTGGTTTGGTGCATGAACGAAATAGCTATTTTAAGTCATTAAAATAGAGTTAAAATTTGCGCTTGGAGTGAATCACAAACGTGGCTCATACTTTCTTAGTTTACTTCTCCCCCACATCTAATGCAAATAGATTTTCCTGAAGCACGACTGTTTTATGAACAGTCCACGCGACCCTGCGATTAATATTAAAAATATTTCGCTCTTATAATCAGTCGTCTAAAGATCAGCATTAAGCGGAGTTGTCACTACGCTAGCCGAGACCAGTCAACTAGCGCAAGGAAATGTGTTTACACATTCGTACTAGTGATAGCAGGAAAACAGTCGCTATTTGTCAAAAGGAATTAAAATTATTACAATAACAATGCTGCTGAATGAACTAAAAAAATCGCTAAAAAGGAACGCCGGTCAAGACAACTTTCACAGAAAAGTAAGAATTACTTCTATAATTCTAGCAAATGCCACTACAAATAGTTATAGTATCCGTGACGCGGACAATTTGTAGTAATTAGTGAAATAATATTGAAGGAAACAAGATTGGCGTAAAACTTGCAACGTTTGCTTACAATAAACTTGTATATTTTTCAACAATTGTATAAGTGTATACATTGTACTCAGTGAAATGCTAATGTAACGAATTTTAACAGTTACTACATTAGTCTAATAAATTCTTGGACGAGTCATAGCGATAAGTATAATAATATTTACTGCTTATTATTCGCTCAAGTAAACTACAAGATAATTGTAAAGAAAATTGCAACGCGTATTTCAATAATTAACACGCTTTATATTAACTAACATAATGAATAGTGCCCTTGCACAGCCGGAAATATTTGAACTTTGCACTAAGTAAGGATAGATAGTGTAAAATTTACAGGACGAATTGCTGTAATAATAATAATAATGCATCTTTATTGTCCAACAGTCAAAAACCAATTACAGGACAGATATAATAGGTACATTTGAATTTACAAAAGTACAGCGCTACTATTGAGTATACATACTAGGGTACGTAAGGATTCATTTCATTTATATTATAAGCGCTGGTCCCCCATACATATAGCGAATAATGTTGGCGCTTGTGCTTGGAACGCCCTCTTCACTCCTCTGTCCCTAGACAATCCCCCACAGACAAATCAGTCACCTAGCGTACATGCTCGAGGTAACTGCTTGACACAGATTTATGGAAACATAAATAATACATCTTATTTGATTTTTATCCTAACGATGGACTTTAATCGTTAATTATTTCCAAATAAATACTTAAATGTAATATTGTTGTATATAAAACAAAGAAAACGTTCTTAATTTAAAAGGAAAAATTACGAATTCCAAAACTAAATAGAACCTCTCATTATAAAATAACTAGATAACATTTTTGCTATTTCAAATATCCAATTTATTAAATGTTTAAATGATGGTAAGTGCCTAACAAACACATCAACTTTTAAAGGCAAATTCCAAAACGAAAACATGTTTTCTAAATCTAATGAATGGAATTTTATGTCAAAATGATGTATTGTATGTGTAAAAATTCAGTTGAATCTATTATTATAATAGATGTTCAAATAAGCAGTTATTTCCAGTGCTATCCCTAATGTGGTACTATTGCATGATTTCTTAGTTTATAAGAACGTAATTAAAAAGAAAAGTATTGCACAGTATAATCTCGAGACACAAACAAAGCAAATCAAAAATAACCAAGGAGAAAAGTTGAAAGGCAAGGATGATTAATTAAAGAAATAAACTACGGGTACTTTAGAGTCTAGCGCGATCATCTCTTGACGGCGATTGGATTCATAACTTAATCAGCGGTTTCTGAGCAGATTTTCTTGTGGTCAAACGTAACTAACTGACATTTGCAATTTTAAAACGAAACAGCATGTGTTTGAACTGTCAGAGAGGGATCAAAATCTATTTGTAGTAGATTAAATGTTATCTTTATGCCTGAATGTTTTTAAAAATCGTTAGTGGTGCGTTAATTTTGTCCAGGAGTTTATTAATTTCACAGCAATGTATTACACACTCCTATAAAAACAATTTCTGAAGGTGAGAAGTTTTCAGACAATCACTTTAGATCGCTCAATATAATTTAAATAATATATGTATAAATAATACCACAAAAAACTGTAAAGGATTACGAAGCCAGGAAAAATTATTATAAACCCACGAAAACAATGTACTCTGCAGTTCTCATATTTACATAAATTGATGTTTATAAGAATTGTAACCATAACCTACTTTCCCGTAATGCTATGTATATAGGGTTTGTAATGAAATATTCATTTTTATATCGATTTTTCCATATTCAACCATGTAAAAGTGCAGCATGCAAATATAACAAACCGGATGCATAAGAAGTTAATAACACAAAACATTTTTTTCCAATTTGAATAAAATTGCAGGAATTAAAGGTGGCTTGTTTTACCTCCGTAGAGAAAAATATACAGTCCATATGTGAGAACACAATTTTTGCTGGAGCAACTACATATTTTACTGGGTAGAATAAACGTGTTGTAGTTTTTACTTTGAATCGTTATTATTTTAAAAATACAAGGGATTGTTGTAACAAATTTGTCTCCGTGTATGAGTGTATTTTTGAGAAGAAAGTGCATTAGTGTTTCCTATTCATAAGTGTTAACAGTTAATTGTGTTTAATACATAGTTCAATTTATTCGAGACGATAAAGCAAGTAAAGGACATGAATTGCATTAATCAGTATTCGGAGCATGTAAACTTGCTTACCTTTGCAGAAGATTCGTTGCCTCCATTTTCTCAAGCGGTATTCCCAGTTCATTAAAGGCCTTGCAAAGCTCATCCAAATCAATCCTGCCTGTAAAAAAATATTCATTTAATGCATCAAAATAGAAAAGAATTACGATGATGATTTATGTGATTGAAAGCGTAAACTCTCTTTTTATATAACATTTGTGTCTCCACCAATGCGGGATAATTTTTGTCATTGTGCAGAGTGGGCTTCGGTCTCTACTTTTTGAGGTGAACCGAGCTTCAAACATTTTGTTCGTCAGGACATACTTCTAGAATGAATGCAATCTGCCAGGATCTAATAAAACTAAGCCAAGAAGGAAACTGCGCAAAGTGGGAAAGAGTAGGAATGGGAAATATATTTTCGTTCTGCAGTTGTAACTTTACTGTAACGAGCGGAAGTAGCAAAACTATACAAGTGCACATGCAAAATTTTTGAGATAAATTTCCGTTCTTGGAATCGATGTTATAATATGGCCAAAGTTTCACATAAAAATCTAACTTCATATGAATTTTGGTGTTATTCTTTTTTCTTTCGATTGAATTAAAAAAGTAAGTTGTTAAAAGAGATTAAGTAATTTAACTACAACAACAAAAAAGCTCAACTCCTTTTCAACAGTATACGGTAAAGAATTTATTTTTTATATTTTTACAATAAAGGAACAACTTAAACATACTATACTCTTGGTTTCCGGGTTGGAACCGCGTCGTTGTCGTAGCTTTAGACCTCGTCTACACTCATATATGACATCTTCAGGACTGTAATTGCACACTGACTGGAGATTTATTCATTCCGGAGGGGTTTATATAGGGCTTGTTTTGGGTCAATGAAGTGGAAATGTTATGCTTCGATGAAGCAGAAATGTTATGCGTCCATGAAGCGGAAATGTTATGCGTTATCGAAGCATAAAATTTCCGCTTCATTAAATTTTTTTCATTAGTTTCCCACTTTCCAAGTTATATTGGATTAGTCTTTTCCTCTTCCCACCTTAAGTCTTCTTCTTGGATATCTTTTCGAGTTTTTTTATCGGCTAATTCTGTTTGCTCAGTAGAGTATAGTTCTGTTAGTCGTTTGGCTTTATATTTCTTCGCTTTAGTGCCGCAATCGCCAAAACTTTTTAAGGTCGTCCGCCAGATGAAGTTCCTAGTTTATTTTAGTAAATGTTCGGCTACTTCGGTCATCTCTAGATTTTTCCTTAACCAAGTCTCATTTTTCTGTTCAAAAACTGCTTTGGTACGATTTGCTGCTTTCCATTTCCTTTTGAATACAAAGACAAAGTTTCTGTGTACTTGCGAGTACACCTTCTCAGCTAGTTCCTCTGAAATGTTTTTGATTTTATAAATTTCATCAAACCCGACAAATCTTGCTTGTTTTCGATGATAAAGCCGCTCAATTCTCTATACGAAATTTTCATAACTTTATTTACCTTGTCAATTAGATTCTTTTGCCTTCAGTTCTCCTTTATTTGTATAGAAACAAAGAACACAGACACATCTTTAGATGTCTCTATGTTCATCTCATTCCTTTGGCTTTTACGAATACTCATACATTTAAATCGACAGAGAATACTTCCCAGGACGAGTTTGGAAAACAGCCTGAATATTAATATATTTTTAAACCATTGAACTATGCAAAATAGTAATTTATTGTAAAATACTTAAGTAATTAATTTTGTAAATCTTATTCTTAATCCGTTTCGCAAAAGCAAAGTGAGCACATTTGACTTGTATTCTTATTGAATTTATCTGGTCTTCAACAGGATCTAATCTATAGTTCCCTGATAATCTTCGAAACAATCTATCTTCGAGAAAACGATGGCTTACAATATTTTCTTTGCCAACTTTGGCTGCGACCGAGATCTTCTTACACTCGGCAAATGGTCAATGTCTACCTATCATTTTGATGATTTATCCATCCCAAGACATTTTCTTTAAAAATCCGGACAAAATCCGGCCGTTATATTTCCATATTAATTTAGTTTTTTCTTCAAAAACTAAACAATCGCTTATATTATTATTAGAGTTTGTTAAAAAGGTGGTACCGGATGGCAGTAGCGTAGCGGTTAGCGGCATGGGTGGGGGTAATTTTCAACTCGTAGTCGATCTCGACAGTACCGCGAGAGAGTTCAAAGCGACAGTACGTTGCGCGCTGCACGCTAAATAAGTTCGCGGAGATGGGATGCCTAAAAGGTGTAACGTTCCCTTCGAATGTGAATAAATATCTCAGGCATTTCACTGGATTAGAATATAGAAGTCCGCATATTTATTGCACAATATGCAATAGCGGATTGCTAAATCGCGATAGGTTTGAATGTAGAAAACATTGTAAAAGTATACGTCATGTATTGAATTTAAGAAACAGTATTCCATACTGGCAATTTTTATGATTTTATTTTTATGTTAAGTGTGTGCAACATCTCACAACATCTAGTACCTAATGAACACTTTCGTCTTTTTTGGGCTAAGTACGTTCCCTCGTGGAAGCTGCCAACATCTATGCAATTACGATACAATTTGCCACGTGTGCGAGTGAGACGAGTTGAGAAATAAGAAAATCTGCCTATGTGTGGATGAAACAACTGATGCTCAAAAACACAGCGTCATTCATGTTGTAGCGCGTCCTTTAAAACGTGATGGTCCACCAGCTTCATTGTTGTTATCCAGTAAAAGGATTCAGAAAACTAATGCAGAAACCGTTGTCAAGATAATAAAAGATTCGTTGAGAGAATTTTGTATCGCACAAACCCAAGTCACAATGTTCGTTACTGACGGAGCCGCAACAATGCTGAGAGTTGGTAAAATGTTGAAAATGTGCTTTTCGACTCTTCTTCACATAACATGCCTCATACACGCATGTCACCTCGTAGCAGAAACCATTTGAAAGAAGTATCCGATGGTAGATAAGTTAATACCATCTACCAAAAAAGTGTTGATCAAATCTCCCAAACACATTGTGTATTCAAACAATTGTGTCCGAAATTACCACCACCACCTCAGCCTGTAATAATGCGATGGTGAACATGGCTCCAGGCAGTATCTTACTATCAGAAATATTTTTCACAAGTGAAAAATGTCATCTTGAAACTTGATTCAAATGATTCTGCAGCAGTTCGAGATAGTCAGCAACTTTTTTCCAATTCGGACGTTCAACAACAAATAGATGAAATTTCCATGAACTATTCTGAAGTTGTACAAGCTATTGAGCAATTAGAAAACAGTAACTTAACTGCACGGGACGCATTAAATTGCATAAACAATTTACAAGTCGCTCTAGAAAACTTGACGAATACTATAGGAGTCGATGTTGCTCAAAAATTTGGTGCAATTTTAACGAAAAATCCCGATTTACAAAACTATAACTGAAAATCAAGAGTGCCCAGATGAGGAAAAGGAATATCTAACATTTGCAAATCTTACTTCACTGGATGTCGAACGTGTATATTGTAGAATAATGCCTCCTGTCCGACGTGCAAATTTTCATCAATTAAGAGAATTTGAACGCGATAGAATAATCGGCATACGAGAAGCCAAATTATTCATTCGTGATGTTGCTGATCGTGTAGGACGTAGTGTTGCTACAATTGCTCTATGTTGGCGAAGATGGACAGAGAACAATGAAGAACGACCGCCTGGGCGTCCGAGGTGTACCGCTGTTCGTGAAGATCGTGCTCTTCGGCTTGAGGCTCTTCGGGACCGTTTTTCGTCATCCAGAGAAATTGGTAATAGATGGAGAGGTTTAATTAACCAACAAATCTCTATATGATCTACATACCGACTAATTCGATCGTTTGGACTTAAATCGTATAGACCATTGCTTTGTTTACCTCTAACTCCTATCCATAATGGAAAGAAAGACATCTACAGTTTTCTATACAACGGCATACGGCTCTTACTCAAAGTGTGATGGTGTGGGGTGCTATCTGCTAAAAGTCCTCTAGTAGTTATTCCGGAAACATTAAATGCAATTCGTTACATCAATAACGTGTTAGAACCAGTGTTACTGCTATTTCTTCAAGAACTGCAAAATCCCAGTTTTCAGCACGAAAATGTGCGCCCACATACTGCTAGGGTTACTGTGGAGTTTTTTAATAATGCTAATGTTGATACGCTTCCATGGCCTTCTGGTTCGCCGGATCTATCACCAATTGAACACGTGTGAGACATGATAGGACGGAGGTTAGATACTTTACAACCACCTACAAACAGTGTAGATGTTCTCCAAAGGCGGATTTTAGAATCTTGGGAGAGTACACCGCAGGCTAGTATCGATTCGCTAATTTCAAGTATGCCCAATCGAGTAGCTGAATGTGCAAGAAACAGAGGAGGATCTAAGCATTATTAGTGTTAACACAAATTGTTGTATTTGTATGATGTTGAAATTTTCATCGTTTCTTAGTACTAAATAAACGCAACTTTTTTGAAAGTTTCATCAAAATTTATCAAAATATACTGAGTGTTCATTTATTTATGGCGGCCAGTATGTTTAGAAAAACTAGTTAAATTAGTACACGTGGTAAATAGTAATAAAAGCAAAAACATATTACATTAACCGGGTCTTTTGAAAATGTTTATGAAACGTTGTACGTTAAAGGTTATATAATTGTATGGATAAGTATGGTATTTGTATTCTGGTCCCGTCGCTACTTTTTAGGACGGGATGACTATAACTACTGGCACTAGGTGGCGCCAGGAAATATTTCAGTCGCTGTTTTTGAAGATTAATTAATTAATGTTTTTCTCTTCTCATATTGTTTTTGCCGGTAGTGATTCTACCAATACCAGGATCTACTTATCAGCATTATCTCGTTTATTGTTTCTGAGCATTTTTTTCATGTGTACTATATTAAGTTCACTTTTGTTTCAACATTATGCTGTAAATAACCTCTACTTTAGCCTTTTTAAAATCACAAGCAACGTGAATAATTTACTGCTTTATTACGGATATGTCGTACTGTTTTAAACAAGGTAAGCGCAATTAATAATGCGTATATAAATAATATGCATTTCAAAGTAAAAAATGTTTTACTTTAAGGAAATGAAACTATTAATTTGTGAACATTACCTAAACACTTTCTGCAATTAAGAAAACTATTTACTATTCCTAAGAAAATATTGTTTTGTGTTATAATGTCCGTTTACTTATACTAAGAATCGCTTTCTTCAAATTTTCCGCAAGATTTTCTTGAATCAAGTTAACAAATATCTTAAACAAAGAAATACAATTATTTCATTACAAGTATATACTTCTCTTAAGCGGAGAAAGAAACGCTAAGAAAATATTTCTTTTGATTTAAAACAGTTATTGTATTGCGGATAATTGAAATAGTAACTATCTTGAATTAAGGCGGACGGCCTTGATACAAGTAAACGTTTCTCTGCGTGTATATACTGTAGAATGAAATACTAAAAATACGAACCTTAAAGGTTTTATTTTATATTTACACCTCCACATTGCACTTATTTCAGTGAATAAATCTAACAAGATAGCACATAAATAATATAAAATTGTACGAGTCCCTTAGAAAGCTAAGTTTACTGTTTCAAACAGTAAGCAAACGAAAACTCAGATGGATTTCCCCGGGCGGCCACATCCTCCGCGGATGATCGAATCATCTCGAGCCGGACGTCCTCGGACATGCTAAAAATCCAGACATGTCCTGGGAAATCCGGACATCTGGTAATCCTAACTGCAATAATGCAAAAGGTAAACTCAAAGTAATTAAAAGTTTTTAAACAAGAAAAAAGGAAATAAAACGATCAAAACACAACGTATCACACGACACGCAACCCTATGTTAGCCATGTGGAACGCAACAGAGCAATCCTTGTAAAATCTACTATCCTTAGCAATTTCTGTAGATTGAAATAGACCTCTCCGATTTCTTTCGGAAGCAAGATATTCGTTTCTTCGCCACGGTTCACAATAATTTATATATTCTAGCGCACATAGAGTAGATCAACATTTGCGAAATAATTCATCCGCCTTCAAATCTATTAAAAAAATCGGAACGATTAGATAAACTTACTTCAATCAGTTTGTCTATACGCACACGTTTTAGAAATTTCAAAATTTGCATATTTTTGAAAAAGAAAACTATTTTATCTGATTATCTATTAAATCTCTTTCGCAGACCATGTAAACAAGCATATCTTTATTTACATTACTATAATATATGTAGATATATTATACTTCTTTGTCAAGATCTAACATAATTCTGCGGATGTTTACTTACAAACAAAAATTACGTCAGTTCACTGCTAAACTTTAAACTTTATTCGCTAGAAACGAGTTTATCAGGTTCTTAAAGCAACAATTACAATGACACAGACAACAAATTTTTGCTTTATTGCTTCTAGTTAACAAAAAATGCAAAATATATGACGTACAGTACAACGGAAAAACAAATAGATAAAATTATGTGCATGTCAAGCAACAATAAGTTAAATTGTATTCATTGTAGTATTTTGTTTTAAAAAAGCGTTATTCGTTTCAGCTCATTTTTTTAAGTGATGTCAGAAACCACTTCCCGTTACGTAAAGTTCACGTCAAACGAAGAATAATTAGTAACCGAAAGAAATAGTAAACGAAGTATAGCTACTTATGCAAAATATTACATTGAAATAATCAACACAAACAATTTTCCGACCAGAAGACCAATGACTTTTTTTCGGCATTTCGGGACTCAGCCCATTTGCCACCGAGAACTGTTTTATTTAAATTTTACATTTTTGTATATAAGGCTACTTATAACCCTGGGTTTGACATAGACAACACTTTACGTTTCGGGGCCCATCGAAACTTTATTTAACACATACACTATCGGCCATAATTATTTGCCCAAATACATTTTTGCTTGGATTTTAGACAATTATTTATTTATTATTATTTAGGGGATATAATTATTTACCTACATGTAAAAGAAACATATCACATGAAATAATTACGCAGAAGACCCCTCTGATACTTAGTTATCCAATGAATCTCCTTAATCCGATAATTAGGGGTTCCGGTAGCGCCATAAAAAGACCGGAAATGTAATATAATTATCCTTCACTAAGAAATATTTAATATAGTGGAGGTGGCAATTCCCTATTTATCTGAACTAGAATTTAGATTTAGTGGTTATTGTTCTTGTAAACAGCGAATGTTGTTAATAAAATTATCTAAAGTTAGTACTAAGATGCCGAAAACAAGAGAATTGACTTTTGTTGTTTTACATAATCATTGTTTTTGTTGCTTTACATAATCTTGGGCGAAGTAGCAGAGATATCGCAAGAAAATTGAAATTAGTTCGCCGAACTGTTGACTATAACGTTAAAAAATATCAAGAGGCTGGCACATTATTAAATAGAAAACGAACAGGACGACGGAAAGTGATAATACCAGCGGAAGATCGTGGAATAATTATGATGAGTAAACGGAATAAACGAAAAACTGCACCTGAAGTAAATATTGAGCGTAAAAAACGAGTTAGTTTAACCACCGTGAAAAGGAGGTTAAGAGAGGGTGGTTTATTTGGCCGAATAGCGCTGCGTAAACCACTCTTACGCAAGCGAAATAAAACAAAACGGCTGCAGTGGGCTAGAGAGCATCAACATTGGACAGTTGATAAGGAAAAATGTTTTGTAGACCGATGAGTCCAAATTTGAACTCTTCGGCTCCCAGAGAAGAACGTTCGTTCGAAGGTCGAAAGGAAAACGAGCAGCAGAATCATGTGTAATACCTACAGTTAAGCATGGGGGCGGACCGGTAGTGGTTTGAGGTTGTTTTGACGCCGCATTCGTAGGAGACTTGGTTAAAATAGATGGAATTTTAAAAAGAGAGTGCTACCGGGAAATTTTGGAACCAAATGCTGTACCATCTGGAATAAGAATAATCGGTGACTATTTTATATTTCAACATCATAATGATCCGAAACAAACCTCCAAACAGTGCCGCGAATACTTAGAATCGATAAAATGCGAAAACAATATCAAAATAATGAAATGGCCTCCTCCTACCCTAGTAGGTACGTATCTGGATGCAGAGTTCAGTAATGCGGTAGATATTAAGGAGTTCGGCCGTTCGGTTATATATCGGATTCTCGTGTGTTTTCGAAAACATGGGACGTAAGCCTGGTGTACTTCTTGCATCGCATGCGAAGAAATATATTTGGCGTTTCCCTGGTTTGGAATTTACAGGTTCGCACATTCGTTGCAAATTTTGCGGTATAGGGTTGCTAAGTCGCACGACATGTATGACATGAATGCGGAAGTCATTAAAAATAAACGTCATGTATTGAATTTAAGAAACAATATTCCGTACTGGCAATTTTTGTATGACTATATTTTCATGTTGAGCACGTGCAACATCAACAATTGCGGTACAATTTACCACATGTGCAAAGTACAGTAAAAGACTGTATAAAATACGAGTTGAGAAATCAAAAAATCTGGCTCACTGTGGACGAAACTACTGATGCTCAAAAACACAGCGTGATTCATATTGTGGTGCGTCCTTTAAAACGTAATGGTCCAGCAGCTTCCTTGTTGCTAGCCAGAAAAAGGATTGCAAGAACTGATGCCGAAACCGTTGTAAACATAATAAACAATATGTTAAGAGAATTTTGTATCGTAGGAGCCCAAATCATCATGTTAGTTTCTGACGGAGCCGCAACAATGCTGAAAGCTGGTAGGATGTTAAAGTATGCTTTCCGACTCTTCTTTACATAACATACCTCATACACGCATGTCATCTCGTAGCAGAAACAATTCGAAGCAAGTATGCTAGGGTGAATGATTTAATATCATCTACCAAAAAAGTGTGTGTGAAAATCTCCCAAGCACATCCGCGCATTCAAGCAATTGTATCCGAAAATCCCGCTACCACCTCAGCCTGTAGTGACGCGACGGGGAACATGGATCGAGGCAGTGTCTTATTATCGCAAATATTATTCCCAAGCGAAATATGTCATTTTCAAACTTAATTCTTCTAATTCTCAAGCGGTTCGCGAGAGTCAGCAACTTTTTTTCGATTCGGACGTTCAAAATGAAATAGATGACATTTCCATAAACTATTCTGTAGTTACATTTCGCAGTTAGAAAATACTTACTTATCTAGACAAGACTCGTTAAATAACATCAACAATTTAGCAGCCGCTCTAGAAAGCTTGGCGGATCCTTTAAGTCTAGATGTCGCGCAAAAAGTTCGTGCAGTTTTAAATAAAAATCCGGATTTAGAAAAGGTTCGATCTATATCTGGAATTCAAGACTGCACAGAAGAGATACAGGAGTATTTGAATTTCGCAAATCTTACTTCATTAGATGCTGAACGATCATTTGCAAAGTATACGAGAACGTTTTCAGACCATCGTCGAGGCCTGACCGAATCGATAATGGAAGCATTGCTTATGTTGCAGTACTACGCGGCGTACCATGACAGTCGCACATTACCGCAGTGGTCATTGATACGTCAATAAAAGGTAACAATCTATTATTTTTTTATTAATACTGTGTTTACTTTTGCGCGGTACGCCCCGGACGATTCCACTAGTTGCTCGAACATTATAAATAGTACACGCACATCGATCAACCGATAATAACCGAACGTCCACTCGATTCCTTGTATGTACATAGTAAACACAGCTCCTTTCACGGCGCTTCTGCGAATGCAACCGTTTGTCACGCTTTAGGGATAACTAAGCACAGATTTTACACTTCATCAGTTTAACCTCCCTGAAATATTTCAGAAGCGATTTATAAACTTTAATATTGTTTGTCCTTAAAATCTATACTTGTTGGTTGCTCAATACATAGATCTCTCAATTCTTGCAACAGTGTTTCTCTTTGTTGAGTATACGTACTGCATCTAAGAATTAGGTGATTTAGATTACCGTTTTCATCTCCACCCAAACATTCCGGAGACTCCACCATTTGCAGTCTATATAAATGGGCAGGATATTGACCATGGCCAAGCTTTAACCTGCTACACAATAACCTCAGTTTGTGCACTATTTAGTGTCTTTTGTGTTATTATCCCACTTAATATACAAAAAAATGCAATGTTCCAAAATTTAATCTTATGCTGGGGCCACACTAACGTTTAATGCCGTTAATTATCGCGTTACCTAACATTAAACAAATATCAAATAACGCGACCATTAACGGTATTAGACGTTAGTGTGGCCGCAGCATTAGCAATAAAAGTAACGCAAATCACTAACAATATTTTTGGATGCGTGGGAGATAGGAGACACGAATTGTAATAATTTTATTATAAGGATTTCCCCAATCATAACCCCTATGCTTCCAATGTATTCTGAATCTGCTTATAACGGAATCGAGTATAGCGAATACTGTTTTAAAGATCATGTCAATGGGAAAATTCGTTCACGTTTCTCGGTTATTACGAACTAAGTCACACAGCAGTTGTTCGAGTTGGACCAGATCAGATTGCATGGATTGATTTACCGAATAAAAATTGTCGGATCGGAGCTTCCCCTAATTCCTTGGTTATTCTTTCGCTAATATGTTTCGTTTGTTTAATGTGGTTGAGTTTCCTCCTTTGTGCACTTGACGTACTTTTCTTAGTTTGTTTGATTGTGCTGTGGGTATAGTCTAATCTAGTTCTTGTTATTTTGGAAGTATAAAACTATAAAAATGGTGAAACACAATGTGCTTACGAAAAAAGAAATTCAAAAATATGCCAACAGTTTAGTTTATCGAAATCAACTGTGGCTACAATTAAAAACAACAAGGAAAACTTAAAAGGTGTGGATAAATTTCTAACTAATCAGAAAATATCAACAAAATGTTAACCATTTATTATATGATCTTGATGTGCTGCTCGAACATCAAGATCATAACAATTTAGAATTCGCGTATTCAAAATTAAAAAAGAAAATACCAATAACTAAACAAACCCGTGCAGTTTACGAAATTCCATATAACAACTATAATTGTGTATACATTGGACAAACATAACAACATTTAGAAAGGTGATTCCGAAACAATATTACAGCTTTAAAGAAAACATACTATAAACAAAACAGGACATACATTTAATTTTAATAGAACGATTCAAATTAATAAACACGAAAATGTTGTCAATGACAAAACTGAAATTGAAGGATTGTTCAAAATTTATTACCCTAATTTATGATGTTACCTTTTCATCAAACACTAGTGTATATTATTCTTTCTCCTTTGCACATTGACTGTTCGTAAAAAAGTTGTTTATATATAACAGAAAGTTCTCATGTTCACGTGTTGCTTGGCTGGGTGTTGAGATTCTCGCATTCGTCTTTTCCCTGCATAGCGACAAGATGTTTCTTACAAAATATTTGATTAAAATGTATTAAATTACATAACAACAATGTAGTAGTAACTTCAGTATTGTAAATTTAGCTCTCACTAAGAATTGTTATTTGTAAGTAACATAAAAACAAAAAGTTCTTTTGAACGGGAAACTAATTGCAAAAATGAGAAATTTTATGAATTTTAAGAAAAATGAAAAACAAATTTTCTGAAAAAAATATTGTTTTATTTTATCGACGTCGACCTTAAATAGTTAGAATATGAAAAAAAGCCGCTATAAACAAGAAGCTATCTTTATATATTTTAAACATTTTCTCTAACTCAGTCACCCTGAAATTATAGTTTAAAAGTTTTGTTATTAGATGCCATAACGATTGGGGGCGTATGATCACTAAGCCTGGCATAATCGGTCTTCCCGACAGAATCAGATCAGTTGCATGGGCCGCGTATTATAAATGAAGAGTGTGTGTGTGACTCACGCGTGACCGAAGCGAAATTTTGAAATCAATGTCCTATGATAAAAAATAAAAGCTGACCCAACAAAACTGTTTGGTAAATAAAACGAATATATGCACACGTTAAAGTGTTTTTATTGCCATTATTGTTTTTTTTTTTGTTTGAAAACGACATTTGTTATGTATAGAGCGGGCCAAGAGAGCCCCGCGCCAGGTTAGAAATGAGTTTGTCGGTCCCATGACGCCACATATGTATGTATACAGATGAGTCGGCACGGCCTTCAATTTATTGATTTATTGCAACAGTCTCTCGTCAACCCTTCGCAGCGTTAGTCGTACTTATTATAGATGAATATAATTTATATATGTAACTATGTCTAACGTACGCAAGGAAAATAATCGGCCGTTAGCTAGTAAAGTGAATTTATCAGTGAATTTCCGGATTTAAACTACAATGGAACCAAAATATTGTGTAGAGTTTCTAAAATACCGTTAATGTGCTGGAACAAACGCGACTGTAAGACATATTAATAGTGTACAGCACAAAAATAAGAAAAATGGCGTGCCACCTCAAACTCAATTTCAGTTGGATTTACTTTTAATGTTTATTGTATGTGGTCTACCGCTTCGCGTACTCGATAAAGAAGCGTTTCGACAGTTTTGGCGTACATACAATCCCGAGTGGAACTTACCATCACGGACGGCGTTACGGAGAGAACTACTACGTATACGTAAGGATATAGAAAATAGGATCAAAGCAAAATTAAAAGATAAACAGCTGTGGCTATGTCTTGATGAGGTGACAGATTGCAAAAAATTTTATTTTGAATATTATAGTACGAGTACTGGATCCTGTTAAACCGAAATTTGCAAGTGTCAACTAGTCAACTGTTGATGTTCATGAGTAGAGTAACCAAAACTTGGGGACTCGCATAGGCGTCGGTATTACGGGTTAATATAAGAATACGAAAAATTTATAAATAAACTTATTTGCTAATTATTCAACAAATTAGATGCATCAGGATGTGAACTACTGTAAACTTGCATCATTGCATATGTTTCCACAGTTACTTCTTTAAACCTTCTGCGTCGACAAGAACAAATATTCGTATACATAGAAAACGATCTCTCCACATCTAAGGAAGTTACATTTGCATGTAGAAACTGTTTTTCAAAATCACTAAAAGTTCACTATTCTTACACTTATTATAAACGGCCTCTAAAGTATTAAAATCGGGATTTTTCCTTAAAACATCTGCCAACTTTTGACTAGCGCATAATCCTGGCGTATCATTTAATGTGTGTAATTTATTTTTTACACTCTCCACTATGTCTAATGATTCCTGCAATAATTCAGTACATTGTAGTTTTCTGATGGCATCTAGTAATACTGTATAATTGGTACATATTGTTAAATCTTCTAAAAATTGAGGAATTTGAAATTCTCTTTGACTTTCTCTAATTGCTTTGGATTCATTCCGATTAAATCGCATTATAACTGATCGAATTTGTTGAAAATGGACAAATAGTAAGAAGCTGCTGTTAGCCAAGTACCCCATCGCGTTAAAATTGGTTCAGGAGGTTCTGGAATACCTGGACAAAATTTACGAAATTCTTTTAAACGTTTAGGAGATTTACGAAACACTGCTTTAGTACTTCCAATCATCCGATCAACGTTTCCGTAATGTTGTCGAACAACTTCACCAACTAAATGCAAAGCATGCAGCACGCAGGTTATATGTATTAAGTTAGGAAATATATGTTTTAAGGATCGTCCAACACTTAACATCGTTGCTGCACAATCTGTCACAATCATCACAACTTGATCTTGGGCAATTTTACATTTTTTCAAAGCGTTCATTATCACTTTTTGAATATTTTCCGCGGTACATTGTTGAACACGTTTGCAAGCTAACAAATATCGAGATGCTGTGTTCTCGCTAGATAAAACGCGAGCTATTACATTCACAATACTGTTTTTCTTTATATCGGTCGTCTCATCCACGGTAATCCATATTTTTTTGGAACACAAATCACGTTTACACACATTTTCTAGCATCTCTTTCATTCGCGGCAAATGATTATGTAATTGTGTTTGTGAGGGTAATGGGTACTTTGGAACGTATTGTCACCAAAACGTTTTAAAAGCTGCTTTTCTCACCAACGACAACGGAAGATTACAAGAGGTAAACATAATTAATAAATGTATGAGGAATAGAGTATAAGGTATTTCAGTTCTTGCATTTCTCATATGCTTAATACCATTGACAGGCCTCCGGCAATCAGTTCTGTCCAATGCAGCCAAACGAACATTGCATATTAAGCAAAAAACTGACACTCATATTTTAAATGGAAAAAGGACACATACTTATTACATTTGTAGCAAATCTATTACGAAGCGGTCTAGGTAGTAAAATTGAGTTCTTATGAACGATACACTAATCATGTACTTGGATAATACTACACACACAAAAAACCAGCTAATTCAAGCGACAGTAATACTAACCTTGACCGTTCGAGATCTTGCAACAGTCAGCGGTCTAAATCGAAACTCTCAGCCGTTTAACTATTATATCAGTCGCACTACTGCTGCTTCTCTACCGGTTTAGTTTATTTATGAATTTTTCGTATTCTTATATTAACCCGTAATACCGACGCCTATGCGAGTCCGCAAGTTTAGGTTACTCTACTTATTATAGATAAATATAATTTGTATATGTAACTATCTTTAACGTACGCAAGGAAAATAATCGGCCGTTAGCTAGTAAAGTGATTAAATTTATCAGTGAATTTCCGGATTTAAACTAAAATGGAACCAAAATATTGTGTAGAGTTTGTAAAATACCGTTAATGTGCTGGAACAAACGCAACTGTAAAAGACATATTAATAGTGTACAGCACAAAAATTAGAAAAATGGCGTGCCACCTCAAACCCAATTTCAGTTGGATTTACTTTTTATGTTTATTGTATGTGGTCTACCGCTTCGCGTACTCGATAAAGAAGCGTTTCGACAGTTTTGGCGTACATACAATCCCGAGTGGAACTTACTATCACGGACAGCGTTACGAAAAGATCTACTACGTATACGTAAGGATATCGAAAATAGGATCAAAGCAGAATTAAAAGATAAACAGCTGTGGCTATGTCTTGATAAGATGACAGATTGCAAAAAAAATTATTTTGAATATTATAGTGCGAGTACTGGATCCTGTTAAACCGAAATTTGCAATCTTATTAGCTAGCAAAAGACTAAAAGAGTGTACTGGTGAAGCAATTACGGCCGTAGTGCTCGATACGTTACAACAATTCCAACTGTCAACTAGTCAACTGTTGATGTTCATGAGCTATGGTGCAGCGACAATGTGTAGTGTCGGCCGTTCTCTCAAAAAAAAGTGTGAGCGACTTTTACATGTTACGTGTAAAGTCCATGCTTTACATCTTGTGGTACAAACTATTCGAGAATGTTACCCGGAGGTGAATGCATTAATAGCAAATGCAAAAAAAGTGTTTCTCAAAAGTCCTAAACGGATTGGAGCATTCCACGGGTTTTGTCCTGGTATTCGCGAACCACCACAGCCTATTCTTACGCGTTGGGAAACGTGGTTGCAAGCCGCTTTTTATTATTCTCACCGTTTCCAAGAAGTCAAATCTGTGATTTTGCAATTCGACCCTGTCGAAGCTACAGCTATTAAGGATAGCCAGAAAGGATTTCTACATCCTTCTATTGAAACAGATTTAAAAAGTATTAGCAACAATTATAAAGGGTTAGCGGACGCAATAGAAAAATTGCAAAATACTGGATTGTTGTTGGTAGAGTCGATGCAAATCGTGGACGAAGTTAATACATTGCCACACGGTATAAACGACGCAATAAATGGTCGCGTTTTAGTTAAGTTCGACAGTGTTTTAAAAAAGAATTCCGATTACCCGAGATTAAGACGAATGTGTGGTTGGGCATCTGCAGATTCCTTAACTAACTTTAATGATTATTTTAATTATGCCTGTCTTACTTCGGTAGATGTGGAATGGTCTTTCTCGAAATATAAGTACATTTTTTCATCGTGGCGAACATCCTTCGCCGAGGCAAATGTGGAAACATACCTGATGGTGCAACTTTTTCAACAAGCCTATCCGCTTTATTAAGAAGCTCCGTTTATTTGTTATATTATTATTTATTGTTACGTTATTAAGTACAACAGATTTTTGAATAACTATTTTGGTTACTTTTTACAGTCATTACCTTATTATAAAAAAAAATAATGACAATAAAAACACCTTAGCGTGCGCATGTATTCGCTCTATTTACCAAACATTATTATTGCGTCGGCTTCAATTTTTTACTCTGCTGTATTGATTTCAAAATATCACATGTCTGCTGTGAGCCACATATACGCTATTTATAATAAGCGGCCCATGCGTCTGACTCCGATTCTGTTGCGGGGACCGATTTGGCCCGCTCAAGTTATGTATGTAATGCAATAACTGTAAAAAGTAAACAAAGTAGTATCTTCAAAAATCTGTTATACTTAACACCGTAAATGTATGAGTAACTATAGGTATGTAGTAAAAAACACTTTTGTTTTCAAAAATAACGAATATATGTATTTACATTGCTTGCTTTTTATGCTAATTCGCCACATAAGAAATTTCACTTCAATAAATAATATAATAAATAAATCTAACTTCTTAATTTGCACCATCATTGAAGGATGTCCGCTGTGATGAAAAAATGTTCTTATATTTCAAGAAAGACCGTTGAGCATCATCGGAAGTAACACAGGCATAATTAAAATAATCCTAGGAATTAGTTAATGAATCTGCAGATGCACCATCACACATTTGTCTTAATCGCATTTTAACTCAAATCCGGAAATTCACTCATAAATTTAGTGATTTTACCAGTCAGCGGTCATTTATTTTCCTTATTTACCTTAGACAAACTTACATATATATATTTATCTTTATAATTACGCGTAATGCTGCGAAAGGTTGAGGAGAAACTGTTGCAATAAATTAATAATTCGCTAAGGTAACTGGTACCAATTCGTCTGCATGCATACATCCGTGGACGGTGTAACCTCACTTCTAACCTAGCGCGAAGCGCTCTGTGCCAGACTTAATGACCCCTACAACTATTGAACTGTTTCTGCCATGCTGGTTTGGGCGAAGATGATAAACTTTAGCTCAGTGGATATTGAAATATGTCAATAACGAGGATGATGTTCCACTCTCAACATGGGTGTATAATAATGACGTCATTTGGCAGTGAGGAATTGATCACATTCACTAAATCATATATGGGCAACCCCCGGCCCCCGGGCCGGATCCGGCCCTCCACCAGCTTCAATCCAGCCCGCGAGATAAATTCAAATAACGCGCCCAATATTGATCATCTTGTTTCTCAGCTTCAAACTCGTCTCTCATTGATTTTCATTTGATTTTTCTATCTTATTTTGTTAATTTGCTTTTTATATGTTTGATTATGCTATTATAATTCTAATAAATAAAAAAATGTCTGAATTTTTATCGCCTGTTTATTCACTACTACCTACTTATTTCTTACCTACGGCCCGCGACCTGATTAAGTCCCGAAATTACGCCCTCAGCTAAGCAAAGGTTGCCCATACCTGCACTAAATCAATAGTTACGTAATTGTTACTGAACTACCCACAGATGCGGAGCTCCTATCGAAATTCTCTGAAACACTCTGAGTGCATCAATGATTCCGATACCGATGAGGACGAAGCAACACCACCTACATAAGTGAAGTGTACAATGCGATTGTTTTATCCGCCTACATCGGACTGACAAATGTTAAAAACAACATTAGGGAGACGTTCAGTATGTTGCAGAATAGAGTTGAAAAGGATATGTTGACTTTAATATGTGTTGAATTAAAAATAACAAATTATTTTTCGACAGATAGAAATTAATAACATATGCATAATGTTCCTGTACTTATACCTATATAACAACATGCAGGAACTTTATTGATAAAATCATACGTATTTTAATGTATCACTTCATGTAGATTTCAGACTTTTTGTTCAGTTTTAGATGTTCGGGAATTTGTTTGAGTTAGTTTTAGCACCTAACCCCAGTAGGCATTTTAAATTTTGGTTTTGCTGTTATTAATTGTAATAAAACATAATGTAAGAAGATTCTTCTAACATAGTATTAAAAAAAAATTGTCGTTTTAAAAGAATCAAATCAGAGTTTGTGTAATTTACCACTTAAAGTATGCGTCTGTAAGAACCCTAAAGTCTAAAGCATATAAAAACACAAAATACTATCGAAGACTGACTAATCTCCGTACATTCGGTTTATAGTTGCCCAGTTACATTTAGTGAGAACGTAGTAAGGTGTATTTTTAAAACGCTTTATTGCAGTTTTAATCGCTACTTATTCCTGCCATCATATATACTTGCTTTATGATTATGGTAGATCATTTTTAAGTAATAGAAATATGGTTCTTGTAACATATTCAGCATATAAGCTAAACATTGTAGAATTGTAAATTGAATTGTATTGTATACAATTAGTACAATTGTGATAATTACACATAATCAGTAAAACAACCATTTCAAGTGACGTAGATGTATTAATTTAAAAGGACTGAAATATAAACGCCAACAATTTAAGCTATTAATTATGAAAACTGTTAGAATTTGTTGCATAATCTTGTTTGTTACACATTGTTTCAAATTTAGGAAGAGTGATTTAATTTTTTCGCGCAAAAAGTAACCGTTTCGATTGGCTCTGATTAAACCCGACTTACACATGAACAGTAAAATAACGGAAGTCACAGTCGGCCATTTTTAGTGTTTATTATAACTAGTTAAAAAGTCGTCGAATAATTACTGTTGTTATTTGGACCGTTTCCATCATCTGGAGGATTTAAAACATCCGACGTTTCGGCAGATCTTCTTCTGCCGTCTTCAAGGTAGGGTTGTGGGTTGCCAAACTCATATATATAAACTTTGGACTTTTACTCTGCCCGTGGCCCCATCAGTGTGAGTTTTTTATGACAGCGGGGTTGGTTGACGTATATTACCACATAACTATGACGGCGGTGATGGTTGACGTATATTTACGCGTATTATCGGCAGCCATATGTCCTTAATCACAAAGGTAGGAGTACTGATAGGGGCGGTTGCTATCGCCATGTGCGTCGCTTCTAAGAACTTTCTTCGGGTGTTATTCTCTTAACTTTTTGCTATTATTGACGCTCTATCCTATTGAAAACGATGTTGTTCTCCCCATGGGTGCAATAGCAACCACCCCCGGTTGTTACTGCGCACTGACTGCACAGTAACAGCCGCGAAGATGTCCCATAAGAGTGTGGACGAAACGTCGGCAGAAGCTACGCCAACGACGCGGTTCCAACCCGGCAACCAAGAGTAAATTCATTTAATACGAAGCTTGTGCCGAATATGTTTTACAAATTCCATTTAGATTGGTACGTATAGTAGACAAGGCTACGCTCACTTTTTCTTCTAAATTTGTTAATCTTTTTTTTTTTTTTTACATTTAATGTTAGTTAATGTGGCAAATTCTACTCCACATAAATATAAAGTTGAAAAGCAATAAAATTTTTATGGCATTTTTTTTATATTTATGAATATTCTTGTTAGACAAATATCCAACATTTATCAAGGCTCATTTCAGCGTGTTTTGTTTTCAAACTGCGGTCAGATGACAAGGATATAAGCTCCTCTTTCTCAAATACATTAAATTCCTGGTTATTAGGTAATTCTTCTGCAAATGGATTCCTGACGCAGTCATATTTGTCCATGTCCAGAGAAGGAAAATATTTTCTTACGTTATTGTCCAATATTGATAAATGTTCTGATATCAAGGAAAAACAGTCAATGTTATTGTTGGGCACAGAGGGAAACATGCTAATGTCATTCTTTTCTATTCTTTCTTTTCCAAAGAATGACCATCTTATGGAAAGCTAATTTGTCTGTCAATGTTAAGATGTTTTCATTAGCTACCTGCATGGTCAGTTGAATAGCCTGATTTAGTACACCACATATCACTCTTAAGATCTTGCGCAAATTGCATATTTTCTTGTTAGAAAAAAGAAACGCTTAATTCTCGTATTTAAAAGTAAGCCTTCGTATTTAGTTCACCACATTAACAAGGCTAACAATCATCCGAGCAATGTTTATGCAATAAGTGACTCCCTGTATAAGAAGCAGTGGTTTAAATAAATTTCATTGTTTCGCTGCTTTGCGAATGTTGCAAATCCTGACTGAGCCTGCCACTGGTGGAGCTTCAGCAGTAGTAAAGTATTAATTTCGTTAAAAATGATTTCTGGTGTCATCCTTTCTGATAACTCTCTACAAACAAAAGTTCATTGGCTATTCTATTTTCTTTAACAAATTTAACCGATCCAAGCGAAATGGCTTTTCCACTGATATCTACGGACTCGTCAATTTGAAGAGCAAAACACATACTGTGAAGTTTATTGGTAATTCTGTCTTGAATGTTACATGTTATATTAAATATTCTTCTTTGGATGGTTTTATTTGAGAGTGGTAATTTCATTACTTCTTTTTTTGCATCCTTCGCAAACATTATAATGACGATTTCGCAACATGCTGGTAAAATTAACGACACGGCTATAGTATGTGGTTTTTGTTTCACAGCTACTAATTCTGCTATTTTGTATGGAACCACTGGAGTTTTATTTGATAATTTCACAATGTTGGTAGTAGTGGAAACGAGTGAGTAGTAGCAGAGTAGGGAGCGAGAATGTAAAAATTTTCCGCGTAACTACCAAAACCAACCATAAATTCTCCGCCTGATATAGAAAAAATAAACTTGGTAAAATATAACAATTTCATTTTTCAATATAATCTCCCCTAGCTTCCATACATTTATTACAACGATCAATTAATAATTCTATACCCTTGTAAAAATAATCTAAAGTTTTTCCCTCAAGATATTGTATTACAGCTGCTTGCAGAACGACGTCCATCGATTCCTTTTTGGATAGAGGATCATAATACAGAACCATTGTTTCATCTCCTGTGACAATGGACTCCAAAATTGGCTTCGGGTCGTCTCCACACATGTTTAAAAACGAACACACACCCAACGTTTACGTTGGAGAGCAGAAAGAAGATGCGGTACCCATCTTATTCGTACCCAAATGGTTATGGAGAATTCAGCGAATAATTGTTTCAGAAATGTTAGACATCACTCCTAATTTCTTCACCTTTAAACAGTGATCTGCTAATATCATTTCCGCAATAATTGAAATGTTTTGAGGCGTTATCAGTTCCTGCCCCAAATGGAAACATTTTGACCACCATTCCTTACAGTGGAATATGAAGGAGATAAATCACCATAAACGCCATCTAAACGTTGTTTAATGTACTTCGGCGTATGCCCTTCTTTTGCTACAAATTTAACGACCGTGCGGTTCTCAATTTTTGTTACCTAAGACATTTTCATGCACTGGTCACGTTGTCTGGCTGGCTACTAAAAACTACTACTCTTCGAGCCGTAATGTAAAGAGTGTAGGCCTCACACATGCGCAACTATGACACAACAGAGTTTGAACACGCTAGAACCTGTATAAGCCTGTCAGGCCGAGAATTTATGGCGCCTGCCTCGTAAATGTACGGGATGATATACCGAAAATGTGTCATAACCAGCAGAAATTTTATTACAGGTTACTTAAAGTTGATGGTTTTTAATAATCTGTCTAATGTTGCATGCAGTAGTGGTGGATGGTGATGTAAGCGGGAAGGCGCAGACAGCGATTCGATTCCCACGTGTGTTTTTGTTGAATATTGTGAACACTACGCAACGGAAGTACGCGACGAAATCGAATCGTTGTCCGCGTCCTCTCGCTTACGTCATCTGCCACCGCTACTGCATGCAACATTAGAGAGATTATTAAAAACCATCAACTTCAAGTAAGCTGTAATAAAATTTCCTGCTTAATTGTATTACCAGTATCACATTAATTTCAGATATCGTAAACACACAAAAGAATCCTTATTAACAGAAGGTGATGAGATTGCAAGATGGAAAAGAAATTATTTGATGACGGTAAGGCAGTATAGAACAGAAAGTATACCAGTATTTTATTTGGGCGAGACATGAGTGAAAGAAGGGCACACAAAAGAGAAGGTATGGACCGGTACAAGTGTCACTGTTTTTCGACAAACTCTTAGTGAAGGTTTGTTAACCGACCTCAAAATTCCAGTGGGCAAAAGAAGAAAGTTTATCGTAATCCATATCAGTTCCGATGTAGATTTCTTCGAAGGTGGATTGTTGCCTCGCAACAAAAAGTGAAGATTCCTCTCGCTGAAAAAAATATGACATTGAGAAATTACTACGATCAAAAAATATTTTTTCCAGTATGGATATGGTTCGTTCTTAATTGCTGCGCTTAGTACGCCTTAAAATAGAAAAAAATTTAGTAGTTGTTATCGCTGAAATGATAACAAAGGCAGAAAAAGTTGTTTTAAGGTTAACACCATACCATTGAATGAGTGTGGGCACATAAAAAAGAGGAAGCAACTTCCCGAAATACACACTTTAAACCAGCAAGTGTACGTCAACTTCTTCTAGAAGCTATTAAGTGTCTGTGCAAAAAAAAAAAATTGAAAAACCACACATCACACGACAAAAAAAGAAGCAGAAATGTGGAAGTTAAACAGATTAATGGGTGATGTAATTGAACCTTTTATAATTAATGTTACAGACACCGACTACGACAGTGAAAGTGACAGAGAATGCATAGAGAATAAAATAATACATTTTTCCGCTTTTGTCACTGTAATAATTGCAATGGTATACATAATGTACTATTAATATTGTAGTACAATCACATGATTTTCACAATAAAGTTTCATAATTTGTCACTTGTTTTTTAATAGTTAAAAAATATGTTCAATTGATTTATAATAACAAATGAAAAAATAAGAAATACAATCTTAAGTAAGTATTATTGATATTTCCAAAAGTAGATCATTTTATTAGGGATAATTTTTAATCGTCCCATGAATTGTTACTAGTTTATAACGTAGGTGCTTTACGTACATAATATTTAAAATGTGTTTCTTATTTGCAAAACAAAATACATATAACTCTTGTAAAATGTCAACAAATTCATACGGAGGTTATAGTAAGTAAGCGGGTTATGGATTCAAATTAGCCGTCATCTTTTATCCTTTTTGTTCTGTCATTAAATTCTGTGCATGTGAACCGTTCTGCTTCGGCTACTCTTCCTATATTTGAGACAATTTATAGTTTTGCAAAGTAAATGAATGTACTTACCATCACGATTTTTATCTAAGCTAGCAAAATGTTGCTTTAAGTTGTCCTCGTGTTCTCGTACATACGATATAAAATCCGATAAGTAAATATCACCCGATTGAGTTTTGCCTATTTGTTGAATAAATCTCTGAAAAGAAAAAGAAAAGTTAGTTACCGCATACGTAACATTAAAATATGCAGGATGCGTAAATACATAGCAATGTTATAAAATCATCCTGCTAAGACAGCTAAATTGAATTAAATAGCAGTACATTATGATTCATAGTCTGGGCAAACAGCGGTAACAGTCAGTGTAGTAGATATGTGGTGCGGAGTCGGCGATTATTTATTTCACGCGTTCACAGCGTCAGTACTAAATCGATGCTGTATGCGAGTAGTCCTGTGTATATGTAGGCTGTCGTAACTTATTTCGTAATTGTACGCTTATGTTTGCTTTAAAAATGTCGCAGTTAGGTACGTCGCGAAAACGACGAATGATGATGATGATGGCGCTAAAATCAAATGTCTAGTTTGTAAAATCCCTTTAATATGTTGGTCCAGAAGCCATTGTCAACATCACATCGAAAGCAAACAGCATTCTTCTGCAAAAAGTGGCATACGAGACCAAGACAAATTTACATTTGATTTATGTGTTACTCTTATTTTATGTGATCTATCGTTTCGTTTACTAGACAATGAAGCATTTGTCTCCTTCTGGAATAAATATGCGGACTGTAAATTACCTAGTCGAACATCGATACGAAATGTAGTGCCATTTGCTCGTGAACATATAGAAAAGAGAATGAAAACGGAATCGAAAGATAAAAAACTGTGGTTGTGTGTGGACGAAACAACAGATCGTCAAAAACATTCTGTGGTTAATGTAATGGTACGTACAATGGAACCACATTGACCGTTATCCTCCTTACTTGCTTCCAAAAGAGTTTTAAATTGTACTGCCGATGAGATTTTAAAGGTGGTGTTGAACTCATTGAACAAATTTGAAGTTTCAACTAAGCAACTTTTAATGTTTACGAGTGCTGGTGCCGCAAACATGCGTTCTTTGGGCCGATCTCTTAAAGAACACAGTGGTAACTTCTTACATGTAACGTGTAAGATCCATACTCTAAATCTTGCGGCACAAACGATTCCTACACGTTTTCCACTAGTAAATGCATTGATTGCTAGTACAAGGGCAGTGTTTCTAAAGTCCCAGAAACGTACCCGACTATTCACAACAATTACTTCGGACTAGCGGAGGGAATAGAAAAATTACAAAATGTTTCGATGTCGCTAGTGGATTCTATTCAAATTGTGAATGATGTTCACGCACAGTCATGCGCTGTAGAAGGCGAAACAAATTGGTGTGTAATACGAAAATTTGAAAGTGTTTTAGAGAAAGACTCCGATTTTCTTATATTAAGACAAATTTGTGATGGTGCGTGTGAAGATGCCTTAAGTTGTTTGAAAGATTATTTTAAATATGCAAATATAACATCGCTAGATGTCGAACGGTCGTTTTCGGCATTAAAAAACATTTATTCCGCACGTCGTACTCACTTGACTGAAACAGCTGTGGAAACATATCTAATGATTCAAATATTTAACAGATGCTACCGAGTTTGTGATTTCAGGGAAGACTTTTAAAACGATAAGTGTTTCGGCACGTTGTATAATTTTTCTCTTACCTTTTATTTTATGTGTAAACTTTTATGCGTTCGCCACACCTCTGGCTGTTACCACATATTTGCCCAGGTTAGTTATGAATTTCATTTCGCTGTTAAAAGAAACTGTATACACAATAATACAAGTTCTTATCACATTTCTGTGAAGATATGAAGCAACTGCAAATCGTTACGTAGAAAAGATTATGATGCAACTTATCACATTATTAATGAGCCATTAAATTCCAGCCATTGAATTCAGTCTTATTAATCTCATTAATAATGAGAATGAGACCAAATAAATGATACAATCTAATTTATTACTTCTTTTTTGAAGGTACTATGTGTGAGATTTCGATTTGTAGAAAAACGAATGAATTAGTTAAAAAATAAGAATAGTTCTGAGTTAGGTAGTACAATGATATTAAATTTAAATATGAAAAAATGGTTAATTAGTCAAAGTCCGATTATAATCACAATATTTTCTATTTATTAGTTTACCGTATTAAATGGCCTCTCAATTTACTGTACGTAAATGATCTGTTATATGAAAGTACAGTATGTCTTAAAAATCAATAATTGAGAACATGCAAAAGTCAATTTGTTTAAATTTTCATTGTGTTATTGCAAATATCTGTGTTGCAAACTATTTACAACATTAAATATAAAACTACTGGTAAAATAATTCAATTACCTATGATATTTCGCTCAATAAATCCTACATCATACACCACGTGTTTCAATACTGTTACTCGCTAGAAATGCACGAGAAATTTGCGTATTGGTGAGAGTTTCTAATTAAATACTCAAATATACCTTTTAACTCAACTGTTATATACATACATTGTACTAGATATAGTTGTACACATATTACCGGTAGATCTACTGAAGTTTCGTAAGCTGCAAACTGATTTGCAGATGGTGGCTAGTTAATGGCAGAATTGTTACATTTTAGTTTTCCTTCTTACAATCGAATAAGCCGTCTACAGTGGGTAAATATCAACGCAGATCGATAGGATATATAGAAAGACAACGGTACTTAATTCTCTATTTGCATGTAAGTGAAGACTTGGTGTTTTACAATCTTATGCCTTCAAGCATGACCAATACAAAGAGCCCGTTGCTGTTGCTAGGTAACAAAACCAGAACAATTGCCAAACTCTCAAATCTCAAATTAACCGTAAATTATTCTTGTTATTTATTACTATATCCTGCACTTTTCATATTTTCGTTTTTTTTTTCTGGTTATATTTTCCCATATTTTTGTTAATTTTGTTATTTCTTTACTTTATCGAACTTTATTGCAATTAATCAATTATGATAGGTTTGTTTAAATTCGCTAGTTCTAATAGACAATGTGCTTATCTTTCAGTTTTTTATGTTATTGATGTTACAATGGCCTGTATGCATGGATCATGTAAGATAAACTTCAAATACGAGGTAGGCGCCATAAAATCTCGGCCTAACGGACTTATACAGGTTCTAGCTCCATTGCATCATAGTTGTAATTGTGCGAGACTTACACTATACATATTACGGCTCGAAGAGTAGTAGCTAGCTATACAACGTGACTAGTGCATGAAAATAGTCACATTAAACAACGTTTAGATAGCGTTTATGGTGATTTCCTTCATATTCCATTGTAAAAAAGCGAGCAAAATGTTTCCGTTTGGAGTAAGAATCCCTTGAAAATGATGAGTGCCCCGGTCGGCCAATTGAACTGATAACACCTCAAAACATTTCAATTATTGAAGAAATGGTATTAACAAATCGCCGTTTGAAAGTTAAGGAATTTGCTGCATAAATTGAGGGACAATATTCGTGCAAAACGTCGAGGAAAATTGACAAAAGGTGTTCGATTGTTCCACAACAATGCACCTGTCCATACTGCCGCCATTTTACAACCCCCGCCCTTTTACCTCGTACATTTTATATTTGAAGAATCCAGCAAAAATTACTACGAAGTTGAAGATAGTGAACGCTACCCTTCTACGGCCGGAAATATTTGAACTTTGCACTGATTGAACGTAAAACCAGAGGTTTATTCGTTCGGGCTGCACTTTTTGCTCGACGTAGTGGGAAATGACGTCACTGGAGTGGTCAGTGCAAGTAGGTGTACACTGGTGTAGGTAGTGTAGGTCGAGCGAACAAAGCTCAGGATAGAGAGAATAAAGTCTGTGGAGCAAACTGTTTTGACAGGAAATAAGATTTAAATCATTGGACAATTTGTCGTGCAACCACGCAAGCAAGGTTGTCACATTTATTAAACTTGACTCTTTTTTCATGCCAAAAGCATCTAAACCCTAGAAAACAAACACATTGCCTATCATAAACCGATAACATTAAAAGCACCTAGCATTATTAATTAATTTGCAATAAAGTTCGATAAAGTGAAGACAACGATTAATAAAACAGGTAAAAACAAGGAAAAATAAGAACAAAAAACAAAAATATGAAAGATGCAGAATATAGTAACAATACATAAATAACAAGAATAATTACGCTTTTAGAATTGAGATTTGACAACGTTACTTCTGGTGACACCGGAAATGTAATTGAACTGCCGATAACATCAAAAATTAGTTCACAGAAAATAGAAATCGAAATTCGTCCATATTTAACAAACCTTGTGTGGATTGATTCAATTATAACATAGAATAGATTGCGGACAAGTGCTGTGATGAAATCGCTTTGCAACCAAATGCACAACATACATATACATTCTTAAATAATTCTTTCAGAAATGTGTATTTTCCACTTATGATTGTTGATTACCTAAAAAAATATAGGAGGCAAACTATTGTTTTAAATGTAGTGCTCTTAAAACTAGCATTTTATCTCTACACATACAATAAAAACTTGTCAAATTGTTATCAAGCAAAGTATTAGATTTAACAATTCGCAAAAACTTCTATTTTTTAGACAAATATGTAGCTACAGGCAGATAAAGTGATGTATTGAAGATGTAACATTAAATATCCAATGAGAATGAGTAATATTGTAAATATCAAGGCCGCACAAATAGTTACGTATATAGTTGCTGTATCATGTTTTGTAAATAATGTGCTCTTTGTACCTACATAGCACAACTAGTACAACTGTTGCAAAAGCAGATACTATTTATTTGTGTATGTGCATGGATCATAGATTTATAATTTTTCTTTGGCATTTCATATTGAGCTAAGAGTGAGAAGAGACAATATCTGTAGTAGTATAACGTATAAGCAATTCTTAAAATAAGTCTTTTGTGAATGCTTGTCATTCGGTAACATCAAAGTAGCCTTTGACTTTTGTTTGCAAAGGGAATGATTGTTTAAAATTAGAATTCTGCAAGCAGCATTAGTAGAATTTCCACAGTAGGTATACCTGAGGATTTTTTATTTTAATCTGATTTCAAACTTCCTAAAACCGAATGCGGTAACTTCTATTAAATTTTGGCACATCTAAATTAAGTGAATTAAAAGAATGCCTGTATTTGAATTCAAATAATCTAGGTCATCTAAAGACGATTTGAACTACGTTAGTTACCTGAATATACCACTTATAAAGGTCACGAAAGCAGTAGCTTGTGAAAGTGAATGTGTAACTTGATTGAATCAGAAAGTTGCTTTTAAATATTTGGAAATTAGCCAGAGACATTGCTTTTAAAATTGTTTTAGAGTAACAAAACAGGTGTTAGACTATGTTAAAACGTAAATATAAATATTCATTTCAATTCGCTGCGGAAAACTACAATTGCATAATATATTAATCTTTCAAGAATGGTATAAAAATGGATTAGTGGAAACTTGTTCTAGGTAATATGTTATGATCCTAGCTATTGGAATAAAACACGTCATTTGAAAAGAATTTGAAATCTAAGCGTATTTTTACGGTTGCAAAAAAAAGCGTGTCACTGTCATAGTAAATTAACGATGACATTAGTCATACGGGGTATACTAACCTCAGCATATCGATGGTGAAGACCAAATTCTTTTAAAGCAACTGATAAATTTTCAACGTCTATTTTACCATCACCACCCTTGCCTAATTTAATAAATAACTTTTCGAAACGTTCCTCTTCTTCTTTTGGTAATTCATGTAAATAATGCGGTGGGTGTTGGAGCAAAGGGTCGTCCTCTTGAACTTTCCCTCTCATAGGCATTTCAAACATACACTATAAAACTATTGTCACTTTTTACACTTAAAGATACAACGGAAAATATATCATTAAACACCACGTTACCGCAATGCACTATACAATTTCACAGTATGACAGCTATTCCCGAAATGTTACTCTAGCGCCATCTCTTACAAAGCAGTTAAATAATGAGATTATTTGTAACTGCATTATCGATATGGGCACATTCCCTCCAAACTATTACTTACATTTAGCATATTTCCACTAGATGACGCTGATTATGCGATTTCTATTAGTTTTTGTTGCAAGATAATTTTTTATATAAAAATTTAAATAAAACTGCTGTGTAGCTGTCGTTAATATAAGTTATAATAACAACATATCAAAAATAACTAAACGACCAAATGTTTTAATGTTAATGAATATTTGAAGACGTAATTCAGTTGATTAGGTAATATTCCAACTCTATTTCAACTGTCAATTTGAAGTTAATAAGGATCCCAAGAGATAATTAAATTTCAGATTTTTTGTTACATGGGTAACAATATTAAGTGAACACTTAATGGATAATAATTAAGGCTTAAGCCTTGTTTATACATCTATAGTTATCCAACTAGACGATAGTACGGGTACATGACGCCTAGATGGAGTGGTACTTTACAAGATGCCATTCTTAAATATTCCCGCCAAATACTACATAGTAAAATATGTAGTAAATTATAGTAAATTCCATCTCTATAGCAACTGCATTTGGAGATTTTCAATGTTTGAGTTTATGTTTCTGATTTTTATGGACACAGCAGTGATAACTTTCAATTTCTTGCTTCCGTGAGCGGTTAGTTGTTTGACATTTGTTATTGTTTATGGTTTCCATTGAACCTTATTAAATTAAATAAACGACTTGTGTGAGTTAGAACAAAAAGTAGGTAAGACCATGTCCAGAAGATGTTTATTTTACCTCTGTGGTAGAAGCAAACGTAATACTCCAGCAATACGGTTGTTTCATTTTCCCATAAGAGATGAACATAGATGTGAAAGATGGATTGTAAATTCAGGAAATGCAGGGCTGCTTAATCTAAGTGAAGAGGATTAAAGAGCAAAAAATATCTTTGTGATGAGCACTTCAGATAGGAGGACTTTCTCGGAGTTAAATTAACAGCTACAGCAGTTCCAATTCCCTTTACAGCCTTACAAGAACCATCCCACACGTACGCCCATAGTTATTTTCAAGAGTTAGTGCCTTCAACATCTACAACACCTTCAAGAGTAGAATGTATAAATGTAGCAGATGAAGAACTTGATGCTATATTAACAGGTATAACAAACATACCATCACCACCTATGAAAAGAGAGAAAAGTATTTTAGAAAGTCCACATCATCTGAAGAAAAGATTAATTTAAACCGAAAAACATTTGCAAACAGTGCAAAAAATTAAAAACAAAAAAGAAGTTAATGTTTCCACAAAATTTAAAAGCTTTACCAAAATTTCCCCAGGCTCTAACAAAGATGCAGCTGTATCACAAAAAGAGAACGTTTTGGCACTGCGATGAAAAAGAAGTCGCCTTGGCATTATATTATAAATCACCAGCTACATATAAATTTATGCCAAGCAAAGCTTTTATTTTACCTTCACCATGAATTATATTCAAGTGGCTGCAAAATTATAACTGTAAGCCCGGTTTGAAGAAAATGTTATTAAAGTATATAAAGTTCGTACAATGTCACCCAAGCTGAAGGAATGTGCTCTTTTGTTTGATGAAATGGTAATAAAGAAAGCTGCTGAATTTTCTGTAGCAAAAGGATTTGTAGAAGGCATATAAGACCTTGGTGAATTTAAACGAAGACCATATCTTGCCAAAGAAGTCTTAATTCTTTTAATACGAGGCTTATATTCTACTTGGAAATTACCGCTGCCTTTTTATGTAACTTCAACAGGAATCAAGTCTCGGGGCCTAATGAACATCTTAAAAGCAACTCTACAGTAATTACACCAAATTTTTAACCGGTAGATACCGCCACTCTAGACAAGACGGTTGAATAACTATGTATGTATAAACAAGGGCTCAAGGTAGGTTTTCGATAACGCCAGCGACCGGGTCACCAAGAGCACCAACATATCAAACGAGTATGCACTTGGTACGTCAAAATCTTCTTATTTGATGCTTCTTTAATTTTACCAGGTTTTGTGCCTTTCTGCAATATACTAATAAAATAAAATAAAATATGTACATATTCTCTGTTTCATTTTGTAATAGTTGATTTCACTCTATTTTGCCCCTTCATTTTCATGTAGTAAGGTTTACTTAAGTATATGCTTAAATGCAAACAACCCAGTTTTGTCAATCACGTTCAAAAATGTAGAACAATGCAATAGACCTTGGAAACAGGTAGGCAATCGCTTGTTCTAAAACAAAATTAGACTACACGAACGAAAATATGTCGCTCGCTCGTTCACTGGCCCCTTCGAAAACTTAGCTGTCCACCGAAACGATCCGGCATGAGTCATATCAGCCGATTTGAATCGTGTAGGTATATTTAAATAAATACGGCCCTATACACCAAAACAATCCCACTTTTAAAAGCCACTTCTCCCGATTTTATATTAATTTGTATTTGAAACGATCCGACTTGAGTCGGATCAATTTGGTGGGGATAGGGCCTAAGTCAACGTTATTGAAAACGTAATCCACAACAGGTAATGATTACAGCACAAAATTTAGCATGTTTTTCCATCAGTGCGATCAGGGCGAAATTGCAGATATATGTTTTGAAAGGCCTGTATTGACCTATAAAACACATACTACACTTCTGCCCAAATCCCACAAGAACATCAAAATGAAATGACGTCAAATGAAAATATTATTCGATAGGACTATTACACAGAAAAAGTATTATAAAGAATCAAAGAATTGTAGAACAATTTACTACAATTTGTTTGAGAATATACGACTAGTTACAAGTTGCCCAAATCGCTACTACTCGATTGTGGTAACGGATGATATTTCTATTAAATACATTATTGTTATAAATATTTAGTTCATGATCTGTTACAAAGGTTGCTGCAATAGTGAACAAGTTTTAGTTACACACGTTGTAAAAAATGCAACAATATTGTTTTAAAGAATGTATGCATTGTTCTTATAATTATAATGGTTGAAACAATAAGTAAGACGCAATAACAATAACTATTCTTATCGTATCTCCAACAACTTAGCTTCCCAATTTACAGGTAACATTGGTCAGCCACGAGAATGTTACCAATGCCTGTGCTGTTTCGCAGGTATGTGATGCCAAGCCTCTAAACATTCGACGATGAAAATGATTTGACTATAGCCGTTTTCGAATATTTGTCCCGAACAACCAGGTAATAAACCATGTTGGTCAATTAGCGTTCGTTTATGTAACCTGTATAGTTCTGGTCGTTCGTAAAATGGTAGAAATCAATCCGGTTATTATAACCTGGTTACTTTTTCGCACCCTTGTCATGGAGTGGAGTCATTTGCTGTGGTAATTGTCATAACCTCAAGTGGTGATAGTAACAGCGTTAGCAGAGCGATGTAAGGCTATATCGTTGTGAATTCACAAATATAAATTAAAATGTCAGATGCCTCAGAGACATTGTATATTTTGTGATTACATATCATATCAAAGGACTGTCAATGTTCACATGCGTGAATTTCATTCAAAAGAGTTTGTTGATATTGCTAATGTTACCGCCGAGACTGAGAATGAAGAAGAACTGGGAACCCTAAATAAAAATTACTTAGACAATAAAACTTAGAAAGTGCCTTCCAACTACAAGAAAGTGAAAATTACCGTTGGGATGCTAAATCAATAAAAAGATTAAGTTTGTATGATGAACATAGAGCTGATTTTGACGACAAAAAGAAAACAAAGAGAAGTATATGGCAAGGCATTACAGAAATTATGAATCGTGAGGGATATAATGTGCAATGGGATCAATGTGATAAATTGAAAAACCAAAAAAAATGTATACAAAAATTATTGACAATAATGGAAAACTGGTCGAGGACCAATATCGTATAAATATTTTGAAATTTTTGATAATATATTTCGAAAAAACCCAGAGATAAATCCCTTATCTGAAGTTAGTGTTATGGAAGTAGTAAGTAAATGTGTATATACGTATGTTAAAATTATAATTTCCTATAATGACCCATAACGTGCATAGAGAAGCTCAGTTCTGCGTTGACCGAATTACGACGATGGAGCGGCCCGATTGTCTATTACTGTGGTCTGTTGCACTGGTTCCCTATGACAAATATATATATACATTAAGTTCCCCATAGGAAATTACAGTTTTCACAAACCTGTATATATCATTCCAATAGATTGAACTTTATATTCGATGAATTTATATTTTCTAGGAATATTCATCACCAACACCTCCACCGGATGATGCATAGTCCACATCATCTGTAGAAGCACCTATTAAAAGAAAACGTAAATCTCTACATGAAAAGGAGCCATTATGGTTTACAACTCTTAGACAGGACGCCGAAAAGTGCTACAATGAAAAATTGAAATTCCAAGAACGTTTGGTCACAGCCATAAAAAGACTTTTGAATAACTGAAATGTATCGATTTCTAAAAGAAAAATAAATGTTTGCAAAGTTATTTAAAGTGTATTTTTTAATTGCAAATTTTCACTGTTTCTTCGAAATTGTAATAAAAAAACTCGTTTAGTTTAATACTTTATTTTACTGCTTTATTTTATAAAATCATTTACATTGACAAATTGTTGGCTAATGAATTTCTTTTAAGACGACTATCAATATTGTTGGTTTCGTCATTAATAAGAGATAACTTATCATCAATGAACATTTCAACATCTACATCATCTAAGTTGACACACAGATTATGCAATACACAACAACTTATAATTACTTTGGGAATAAATGATGTGTTGTAAATGTTCACATGACACAAAATTCGGAATCTTCTTTCAAGTAACCCAAAGGCCTGTTCAATTGCTACTCTATAATTAAATAATTTTTGCAACCTTGTCAAACAACCGTTATCCTTGTAACGTGTTATGAGATTAATCAAATTTGGACATGCTGAATCTCCAAATAGGTGATATGTTTTAGGAATTATACTTTCATTATTATTCAATAGCTTGCTTCGAAATGCTGCATGGTACTTCTTACATATCGTATTACCTATATGACTCTTGCTTGATTAGCATTCGTAATACTATCATTAACTACACTTTTGCTGAATTGGATGGACGTCCTCTGTTATTGGCATTACTTTCTAATTTGTTGCCTATTCGGTTCAATAACCATTCAAATGTTGATTTACCTAGGCGGAAATGTGTACGAAAATCTGAAAAAATGGCACTCGGACCTGATCTTTGAATTAGGTAATATATACCATGAAGATTGTATTTTGAAACAACTTCTTCATATTTCTGTATGCAAACCCGTTTTCTCTTCTTATTGCGCAGATACAGAAATTGCAACAATATCATCTTCTTCGTCGCCATCAAAAATACATAATGTAGCTCCAGCCAATACTACAGCAACGTGTGCATGTTGCAAGTATCAAAATAGGAATATAAACATGTATATAACCATTTAAATAAAAGCGAGGTTATGTTTAGTAAGTATAAAATGGTTTATTGGTGTTCGGAAAATCAAACGCAACCCCATGAACCTATAACAACGCATGACGTCATTTATGTAACCTGGTTAGGTTAGTTGATTTTAACCCGATTTATTTTTCGAAAAGGCCTTATAAAACCAGATGAATAATTAGAAAAAAAAAAAAGTTTTCGTTGCGGCATCTACGAGGATTCTTCGGAAACTACGTGGCCTAACACAGATATGGCGCGAATTCGGAGGAATTTTCATTACCATTTTGTAGAATCATCTTTTAATAGATTAAATATGACAGCACAGAGCGATCTGTCAATTAGTATGTTTTTGACAGTACGCCAAAGTGAACGTGTCGTGTGATTTTGTAAACAATGGAAAAAACTGAGTTGAGAGCAGTGATAAAGTACTTTCATTTGAAAGGCTTAACACCAACCGAAATTAAAGCAGAGCTGGATTCAACACTATTGGAATCTGCTCCTTCGTTTTCAATGGTTAAAAACTGGGTTGCCGAATTTAAGCGTGGTTGTACGAGCACAAATGATGAATCTCGTAGTGGACGTCCTAAAACTGCAACTGCCTCGGATATGATTGAAAAAGTCCACCGTATCGTATTGGATGACCGTCGAGTAAAAGTGCGCGAGATAGCAGACATAGTGGGTATCTCAAATGAGAGTGTACACAGAATTTTAACTGAAGAATTGGTAATGAAAAAATACTCGGCGCGTTGGGTGCCGCGGTTGCTCACACCGGAGCAAAAACTGTACCGTTTGAGTGCTTCTCGTGACCTTTTGGCACATTTTCGCCACAATCCGAAGGACTTTTTACGCCGTTTCATAACCGTCGATGAAACCTGAGTCCACCATTATACTCCCGAAACCAAAGAACAGTCTAAACAATGGACACACAAAGGTTCTCCGCCACCAAAGAAAGCAAACACGGTTTTGTCAGCAGGAAAGGTTATGGCAACCGTTTTTTGGGATTCTCATGGAATTATCTTTGTCGATTACTTAGAAAAGGGGAAAACAATAAATGGTTAGTATTATGCCACTTCGTTGCAACAACTTAGCGACAAAATTAAAGAGAAACGGCCTCATTTGGTAAAGAAGAAAGTGCTTTTCCATCAGGATAATGCACCTGCCCATAAATCTGCGATTGCAATGGCCAAAATTCATGAATTGGGATTTAAATTAGAGCCTCATTCGGCTTATTCCCCAGATTTGGTCCCCAGCGATTATCATGTTCCCAAATTTGAAAAAATAGCTCGGCGGTAAGAGATTTTCGTCCAATTCCGAGGTAATCGCTGCTGTAAATTGCTATTTCGATGACTTGGATTCATCGGCCTACAAGGAAGGTATTGCTAATTTGGAATATCGTTGGAATAAGTGTGTTGAGCGAGTAGGAGACTATGTTGTGAAAAATAAAATGCTTTTTGTCGAAGAAAAATTGTGTTTTCTTTGTTAGGCCACGTAGTTTCCGAACGATCCTCGTATTGGTGAATAACTAATATTATTTGGGTCTAAATCTAAGGCAGGAAACATTTGGTTCATGCATTTAGGTAGGCTTCGATAATAAAATCGTCTGTTCAGATAAGTGATGATTTATTTATAAAATCACTCACTTTCTATTATTTATTTTGAAAAAATTAGGAAGTTTTATGTCAAGAATTGTCACAATCTTGTCCTGCACGTTTCAATACAAAGATTGTTGGAAAAAATGATACATTTATGTGAAACAATACAATAGTAACTTGACCATAACTTTACAGTATTATCTGTGACAATAACACGTAATAATTAACAAAAATTTGCGGTCGGGTTACATAATTTAGTTAATGACTGCTACATTTTTCATACAATATTGTAGTACATTCTATCAAGTGATTTTTTCCCGTGTACGTATCTATCGTTTGGATATTAAATCGGAATTCGTGAGTCACTAAGGTTAAGATTCAAATCATCCTTAAGTATCGAAAATTCGTTGAATCTTAGAGAATTTCTTAATTTCATTCGCTTATACTGTACGACCGTTGACAGTCGAGATCCACAACAATAATATTTTTGTTCTGAACAATTTAATGAAATTGTGTAGTATGGAGTGTGACGACCCCTTTCGCAGCTGTTACAGAAGTTTACAGAAGTCAATATAATATGTAGGTATAGTCCGTTTCATTTTATTTTAATCTGACTAAATAGTAAATAACTTTTTTTTTAATATATATATATTTATATATAACGTATTTACCTGCCCATTAGTCAAATTAAAATAAAATGAAACGGACTATAGAGTCCGTTTACTTTCGGAAGACACCAGCGCAAAGACGCATTTTAGGATTAGAAAGAGAAGTTGGTGCTAACCGAGAGAAATAACTATGTATTTCTTACCTACAGTAAGACCAACAAACATTTACCTCATTTCGGCGTCAGTTGTTGATGTGTTGTCGTTGAATTCGTTTCGTGCTCTCTACTTTTAATATTGTTATTGGCGTACTATTTATTAAAAAATCAGTTTTTCTCAAAACTATTTTGAATTATGGCTAATATTCTACTGTAAGTATTTTGTTTTAAACAGATTTTAATTAAGTTGTATTAAATAATTAAGTTACTCTACTCTAAATCTTGAGGGCACAAACGATTCCTACATGTTTTCCACTAGTAAATGCATTGATTGCTATTACAAAGACAGTGTTTCTCAAGTCCCCGAAACGTACCCGACTATTTCATAAACTGTGTCCTGATTTACCTGAACCACCACAGCCGATTGTTACACATTGGGGAACATGGTTGCAGGCTGCGTTTTACTACAACAAATATTTTGATCAAGTAAAGAAGGTAGTTTTAAAATTCAATCCGACAGAAGCTGCAGCAATCAAGAAAAGCCAGGAAATATTTCAAGATAGGTTAAGAGGTTTACAAACTATTCACAACAATTACTTCGGACTGGCGGAGGGAATAGAAAAATTATAAAATGTTTCGATGTCGCTAGTGGATTCTGTTCAAATTGTGAATGATGTTCACGCACAGTTATGCGCTGTAGAAGGCGAAACAAATTGGTGTGTAATACGAAAATTTGAAAGTGTTTTAAAGAAAGACTCCGATTTTCTTATATTAAGACAAATTTGTGAAGGTGCGTGTGAAGACGCATTAAGTTGTTTCAAAGATTATTTTAAATATGCAAATATAATATCGCTAGATGTCGAACGGTCGTTTTCGGCATTAAAAAACATTTATTCCGCACGTCGTACTCACTTGACTGAAACAGCTGTGAAACATATCTAATGATTCAAATATTTAACAGATGTTACCCAGTTTGTGATTCCACGGAAGACTTTTAAAACGGTAAGTGTTTCAGCACGTTTTATAATTTATTTCTTGCCTTCTATTTTATGTGTAAACTTTTATGCGCCCGCCACGCCTCTGACTGTTACCGCATATTTGCCCAGATTAATGATCACTTCGAGTAGATGTTGGAATTGCATGCAAAAAATGACTTTTGCACATTATTTTTAGAAGAGCTTCTCTATCGGATTTTGGAAAAATATACAGTGTTCTATTTAAAAAGAATGAAATAACATCAATTAAACGCAAAAACAAATTCGATAGCTATTTTGTAGAATCTAGTGGATGTAAGAACTTTTTCAATTTACAGTTGTAACTCAAGAAATATGCAATCGAATAAAAATTGACTTACTACTTTCGCATGATAAAACATTTAAAATATCGGGCGTTGAAAGATTGGCGTTTCGCAGAAATCTCAAATTATCTCAATTATCTATATTCAAATATAACATAATAATATATTTTTATCAAAAAGATCATTGCCAAAAATGATTTTATCAATTGATATCAGTTGAAATGCACAAGGAAACAATATACGAGGTGCGGCAATTACATAACCAGACTGGTGCTACGAAACATTTGATTGATCACCAATTACATTACAAAGTTTATACCCTTCAATGTACTCTCCTTGCCTATCCCTACAACGCTCCATACGAATTTTCCACTTTTGAAAGCAGTGCTGGAAGTCCGTTTCTGTCAGCTTGTTGAGAACCTCCATCGCTTTCGCTTTCACCGCTTCCACACTGTCAAATCTTGTCCTCCTAAACTCCGATTTTACTTTAGGAAATAAAAAAAGTCAAAGGGGGCCAGGTCGGGCGAGTGCGGTAGGTGGTCCAACACGGTGATGCCGGATTTCGCCAAGAACGCCTTCACAGACAAGGCGGTATGGGCTGGCGCATTATCTTGGTGAAGCATCCAGGATTTGCTCTTCCACAAATCGGGTCTTCGTCTTCTCACTCGTTCACGAAGGGTAGTTAGAACCTCGTGTTTCACAAGAAACTTGAGGTTAACTCGTTGCTCGATCTAAACACTCTGCATTTTTCCGACGCGACGCTAGCGTAAGGACTTGAATGGACGATTGCTGCAGTGAGACTGAGCGACGTACAACCGTGCCCATCGAGCTCAGGATGGGGGAAGCATCTACAAGCACAGACATGTTCAAGCCTGCCGCGGCGTGCTCGCTGTTTGCCGATAGTAGCACCAGTCCGGTTATTTAATTGCCACACCTCGTATAAACGCTTTTTCTAAGTTCTACGTCTTTTTTTCGTTGCTTTAGTATATAAACATGTTATACTGGGTATTATGAACTGAAGGAAATAAAATTAGTCGATCCGCACAGAAAAACAAATGTTAGAATAACTTCCACAATTGTAACAAATACCACTACAAATTACTGACCTATTGAAATGCTAATATGCAGTTACTACATTAGATTACACAAATTTCAACAATTATTTGGATAATTAAAACATATATTAAATTACCACTCATTATACGGTGTTCTTATATAATTATAATGATTGAAAATAATGATATAACAATGGTTTCGCATCTCTGACAGCTTTTACCGCCATTTACACACAAGCACTGGCCAGCCACACACCTGCGCTCGTAGGTGTGTGTTCAATCCTCCTTCAAGCATTCGGCAAATTTAGAAACTACGGAAGACCTTACTCTAAGAGCTGCAAGCGCGGGGCTCGATCCGAGACCCATAGCTTGGCGAAGTAAACATTACGCTACCTGTGCCACTTAATGATGAAAGTGACTTGAGTATACATATAAGCAGATCTTTTATTAGAAAAGGATGACGTTTTTGGTTGCGACATCTGTTGGTGATTAACCAATACTATCTGGGTCTAGTCCAGGTCTAGTTCTAAACACGGCAAACATTTAGTTCCTACATTTAGATAAGCTTGGATAATGAAATCGTCTGTACAGTTAAATGATGATTTACTTACAAACTCACTCATTTTCTATTTTAAGATAATGTGATGCAATACTATAGAAACCCTAAGTTTTGGAAGTAATGATTTACCCTATACCCAGGTACAATTCTATTTCCAGGACTTTTTCTTATTATTTCCTACATTTTTATAAATAGTAAAGCAGAAATACAGGAAAGATAATATAATCCACTTAATTTGTTTGGTTCTCCTACAATTGTTTGATCACTGTAATACAGAATAGCAAAATCCTTAATTTTTGTCAGATGAATTTACTTAATGTTTATTAAATATCAAAATAGCATATTTTACTACAATAAAATTACTCCAATATTGTAACAACATTGTAGCAATTAGCTTCACATGATTTTTTCTGTGCAGATATAAAATCTTCAGAAATTATACTTGTGGAAGATAATCAACTTTTATGCTTTTTGTTAGCCTCTATGTGATGATTTAAAATGATATATTACAGGAAGTGATGGAGCGGAACGGTGGTATATTGATGTCGATACAGCACGATAAACGCCTTTCAAATTTTTTTTCAGGATTCAGTGTGATACGAAAATAGATACATTAGTTTTATACATTATGTCAGCACAATATTCGATATATATGCACATGTATGTATATTTACTATAATAATAATAATAATAGTATTCCTTTATTTCGAATAATAGCACAACAGATACTAACGAAACATGTCACAGATAAATGGAACAATAAAGAAATATATATACAAATATATAAGCAACTACAAGGTTGCATTAATGTAGTCATTGATCGAATAACAATTGATGCATAAAAGATAAGGCTTTACCTGTTTTTGAAAAATCTTAAGATTATTAATTTGTTTTATATTAGAAGGCAATTTATTATAGAACTTGCATCCAGTGAAATTTAAATATCTCTGAAAAGTGGTTGTTTTGTGTTTGGGTGGTAGTAGATAATTCACATTTCTTGTGTTGTGTAAATGCGATGAGTTAGTAGCAAACTCATCGCGGTATTTATAAACAAAACATAGCACTTCATAAATATATGCGTCATAAAAGGTTAAGATACCATATTCTTTAAAGGCTTCTTTACAGGAGTTTCTCCAGTTGAGCCCTGCTAGCAATCTTATGGCTCGCTTCTGTCAAAAGAAAACTCTTGTCGCAGTAGTGCTCATTCCCCAATGAATAACTGCGTAAGTCATTCGAGAATAAAAGTTAGAATAGTAAAAACTTTTCAAAATATCAAAACTGCAACTCCTCCTTAAATTATATAAAGCATAACAAGCTCGTGATAACTCGCCACATAAAACATCGATATGGTTCGCCCAACCGATACATTCATCGACTAATACCCCAAGTAATCTTATCGACTGAGTTAATTTAATAAGTCGATTATTTAAGGATACACCCAATTTTGAACAGTGATAAAAATGCAATTTACTTGTTGAAAAAGTTCATTAAGATTACCAGAAGTAACAATGATGCTGATATCATCTGCGTAAAGGGTTAAATTTGAATCCAAGCTTAATGAAGTTGGTAAATCATTCATATAGATCACAAATAAGGTTGGTCCGAAGATAGATCCTTGAGGCACCCCCGCAGCAAGACTACACCTATCTGAACAAGCACCACCACAGACGACTCTCTGCTGGCGATCAGTTAAATATGATTTAAACCACTTTTGACATACTCCGTTGATACCATACCTCTCTAACTTATGCAATAGAATAGTATGATTAATACAGTCGAAAGCTTTCGACAGATCGATGAGCATTGCTACACAAGGTATCCCAGAATCGAGAGATTTGTGAATGCTACTAATTAAATTAAATAAAGCAGTATTAGTTGATCGATTTGGAATAAAACCGTGTTGATTTTTTGAAAGTAGGTTAAATCTATGCAAATAATATGTAATATTTCTATTCATGATAGTTTCAATTATTTTAGAAAAAGTAGATATAATACTTATCGGTCGATAGTTATTTAAGTTATTACCATCACCTTTCTTGAAAATTGGTTGAATATTAGCAGTTTTTAAACAAGATGGAAAAATTCCAGTTCTAAAAGAAAAATTAACTAAGTAGGTTAACGGAGACACGATATACTCCCCTGCGCTTTTGACAATGAAGGAATCCACTCCATCATCACCAGCACTATGTGATGAACGTAATTTCAATTCGATATTCTTCTCGAATATCGCTTTCAACTATAGGATGATTAAAAAATGAATGGTTAACATGTTTTAAATTACCGTTAATAAAACTAAAATCAACGGAAGAACAGCTATTAGCCGAGGCAATACTACTCGCAAGATTGAAAAAATGATCATTGAAAGCATTATATAGTTCAGACACGCTGGCAAAATTATCTGGCAACTTCCTATCACTTACATAATTCTGTCTATTATTATTTATGACTAAAGCTGGCCACGAGCGGTACCGCGCAGTAGCGTAGAGTCGACCAGGCCTCGCGCTCCACTAGAGTTATTCTGCTAATAGAGATGTTTGCTGCCGCAAATAATTTCGCTCATCTTTTAAATAAATATTAAATAACACGTGCTCAAACACTTACCATTTTAAGAGTCCTCCGTGAAATCACAAAGTGAATAATGTCTGTTAAATATCTGCAACATTAGATATGTTTCAACTGTTGTTTCGGCAAAACTAGTACGGCATGAGGAAAAAATGCGTTTATATGCAGAGAACGAACGTTCTACATCTAGTGACGTAATATTTGCGTAAGTAAAATAATCTTTCAAATAACCTAACGATTCTGTCGACGCACCTTCACAGTGTCTTAATGTGCCAAAATCAGAATTTTTCTCAAAAACACTTTCAAATTTTTCAGAAACATTTTTTGCGTCTTCAATCGCGCATAGCTGTGCGTGAACCTGTTGCACTATTTGTAGAGATTCTTCTAACGGCACCGCAGGATTTTGTAATTTTTCTATTGCATCTGCTAGCCCGAAGTAATTGTCGTGAATGATTTTTAAATCCATTTTAACCTGACTATCTTGAAATTTCGACTGGCTTTTCTGGATAGCGGCAGCTTCCTTTGTATCGAATTGTAAAACCACGTTCTTAATATTGTCAAAATATTTATGATAATAAAACGCGGCCTGCAACCATGTTCCCCAACGAGTTAGAATAGGTTCTGGTGGCTCTGGTATAAGGGGGCACAGTCTGTGAAATTCGCGAATATGTTTCGGTGATTTGACAAATACTGCTTTGGTATGCGCTATTAAAGCGTCTACCTCAGGATAACATTTTCTGATACTATCCGCCACAAGATTGAGAGCATGAATTTTACACGTAATGTGTAACAAATTAGCAGAATGCTTTTTAAGAGACCGGCCTACAGAAAGCATGTTTGCAGCACCATCGCTCACTAACATCAAGAGTTGGTTTGCTGAAAGTTCAAACTTGTCCAATGTATTTAACACTAACTTTGAAATTACTTCGGCAGTACACTGTTGTATTCGTTTGGAAACTAATAGAATTGAAGGTGCCGATTGATGAGGTTCCAATTTGCGTGCCATTACATTAAGAACAGAATGTTTCTTCCGATCTGTTGTTTCGTCGACACATAACCACAATTTTTTATCTTTCCGATTTTATTTTTTGTTGAATATGTTCGCGCGCAGATGGCACAATTCTTCGTAACGATGTTCGACTTGGTAATTTGCACTCCGAATAGTTATTCCAAAAGCAGATAAATGGTTCCTTCTCTAGTAAATTAAACGGTATATTACATGCAATAGACGTAACGCATAAATTAAATATAAATTTTTCATTGTCTCGTGCGCAATTTCTTTTTGAGACATGCTTTTCACTATTTACGTGTCGTAGACAATGTTGTCTGGACCAACACATTAACGGGATTTTACAGATTATACATTTAATTTAGCACCTTCATATATTAAGTCTGGAATTTCTGCAATAAATTTTCGAAGTTTGTCTGACCGCGGTCGTTTTGCTGACGAAATCATAATTTTTCTAGGACAGATAAACAATTGCGCAAATGACCGGCAGCGAAAATGTCCGTACTGCTCCGCAGACGAAGTAATACTACCGTTCCTCTCGGTCCGAACTGATTCTACGCCGATGCGCGGTACCGCTCGTGGCCAGCGTTATTTATGACTGACCAAATTGCTTTAGATTTGTTTTTAGATGTTAAAATGAAGTTGTCATTGTTTTGTTTTTTTGTCGCAGTTATCATTTCCTTATAAAATTTTTCGTATTCGAGATATTTAAGTTTTAGAGTCGGATATTTTTTGCTGAGATCACTCAAGAATTGCATGTTATTTTTTATTTGTATAATATTAGACGTAACCCAAGTAGTACTATATTGCTCTTAATGTTTCATAGCATTAATGTAAGTAATTAATACATTATACCGTAATTACACTTCTGTAGTCAACTATATAACATATTGAACCGCAAAAACATGTTATTTTCAAGATTTAAATGTTTATACTACTAGTGTTAAAAAATAGAGAGAAATAAAAATCAGGTCCACTTTTGTGTTTAACTATAGTGTTCAGTTTTATGTTATTAGTAAAGCGTGACAAACGGTTGCACCCGCAGAGACGCCTGTGCGGGGGGGGGGGTGTATGTACGTATGTGGATGCAGAGTTCAGTAATGCGGTAGACATTGAGGAGTTGGATCGTTCGGTTGTTTATCGGATTCTCATTGTGTGTTTTCGAAAACATGGGACGTAAGCCAGGTGTACCTCTTGCATCGCATGTGAAGAAATATATTTGGCGTTTCCTTGGTTTGGAATTTACAGGTTCGCACATTCGTTGCAAATTTTGCGGTATAGGGTTGCTAGGTCGCACGACATGTATGACATGAATGTAGAAGCCATATTAAAAGTAAACGTCATGTATTGAATTTAAGAAACAATATTCCGTACTAGCAATTTTTGTGTGACTTTATTTTCATGTTGAGCACGTGCAACATCCCACAAAACCTAGTAGATAATGAAAACTTTCGTCTTTTTTGGGATAAATATGTTCCATCGTGGAAGCTACCAACAAAAAGACAATTGCGGTACAATTTACCACATGTGCAAAGTATAGTAAAAGACTGTAAAAGACGAGTTGAGAAATCAAAAAATCTGGCTCACTGTGGACGAAACTACTTATGCTCAGAAACACAGTGTGATTCATATTGTGGCGCGTCCTTTAAAACGTAATGGTCCAGCAGCTTCCTTGTTGTTAGTCACTAAAAGGTTGATCGATTACACGCACACCGATCAACCGATAATAACCGACCGTCCACTCGATTCCTCAAATATAATTAACAGGCAAATCCCATAGAAATGTATTTCTAGTACTCTTTGTGACAGCATAAACTTATTTTGATTTTTATTAGGTTGTGTATGGAATATATTTTGTTGTTATACATAGATTAATAAATATACGTTGTGTTTCAAGAGGAGTAGGAGTTAGAAAATCAAAATGAAAGAACATATTGTGCGCTGAAATCCTATTCTCCGCAATCATGGAAATAATTAATAGTAGTTTTCAACATTTTTTCATGTTTTATTTTTTTTGTAAAACTTCAGAAATACCTACTGAAATTAGAAAACTGGTTTTCTCAAAGGTCAACTTTTTTACCTTACTATATAAACTTTATACTACTTTACGTGATGTACTTGCTGTAAGATCACCGGTATAGCAAATTAAATGATTGTAGTAATATGCCGAGAGCAGAATGCAATTTCGAGCATCCATGTGAAGTGTAAAGAAGTGTCTTGGAACTTGGAGCACGACAAGTATTTCTTAGAGTCGGAGTCCTTTTATAAACGCTGTTTAACTGAGAGGGTTCTCCAAGCTTTCCAAGTAAGTAGATCGGTAAGTACGTAGGCGCTATACAATTTTTCTTAAAACTAGGAATGTATGCGACATGTAACATCGGGTCCTATTCGAGTACTTGAAATTACAGGAATCTTTTAGTGAAAAGTAATATCGATTTCGGATATAATTTTTGATATATCACCGGTATAGTTAATTGCACTCATAATCTGTAACCGATAGCGTTTAAATGATGAAATAAGATTCCAAATTTCACTTTTGCTTTTGGGAATGAATTAGATTGAATTTTGAAGGGTAGTATAGAGCAAATTGTAATTAATTACATCGAAATCCTTAAAATAGCTCTGGCGTGTTATGACAACAGTATTAATTTTGCTACTATCCGCCTCAGTTAATATTTCGATAATGTGTGACTACATACCTATGGTACGAGGGCGATTCGTAAAGTAAGTTCCGTTTCCGCCTAGTGAGCAGAGGAGTCGGGATATCGGCGCGATCGCAGCGCTGCGGTGTAGTCTGGTTCAATGTGAGTTTGGCAGTGCTAGTGAAAGAATCGTTTGGTCATTCTTTCGTGCTATTTTGGTCGTTTAAAATGGCTGCTGCAATTGAAAATCCCGCCGACTGTGAACCGCGTGCTGTTATTCGATTTCTATGAGCAAAGAACATGCTGAGATTCATCGTGAACTTTGTTCTGTTTATGGTGAAACTGTCATGAGTGACAGTGTAGTTACAAGGTGGTGCTGTATGTTTCGAGAAGGATGAACTAATGTCGATGATGGAGAACGGAGTGGAAGACCAACTGTTGTGACAGACGAACTTTTGGGTAATGTCGAAGAGAAAATTCATGAAAATCGGCGATTCACAATCACAGAACTGAGTGTCTTTTTCCCTCAAATTTTACGTAGAGTTTTGTACGAGGTTGTTACTGAACATATAGGTTATCACAAATTTTGTGCACGGTAAGTGCCAAAACTTCTTACTGAAGACCATAAAACAAAGAGAATGGGATCGGCACTAACTTTTCTGACACGCTACGGTGTTGATCAAGGTGGAGATTTCCTCAGATATATCGTAACAGGTGATGAGAGTTAGGTCGCCTATGTTAATGTTGAGACGAAAAGACAATCAGTGCAGTAGCTCGCCTACAAGGAAACCCCTAAAGCGCCGTCACACATTTTCTGCGAGAAAAGTCATAGTCACAGTCTTTTGAGACATCAAAGGCTTCCTTCTTGTAGACTTTTTGGAACGAGAGACCACAATAAGCGCCGAAGTCTACTGTGAAATTTTGAAGTAGCTCAGAAGAGCTATTCAGAACAAGCGACATGAATTATTGAGTTCGGGCATCGTTTTTCTTTATGACAACGCCCGCCCGCATACCGCCGCTCGCATGGTAGGCCTACTGGATAGTTTTAAATGGGAAGTGTTCGAGTATCCTCCCTACAGCCCTGATTTGGCTCTTAGCGAAGAAATGGCTTGGATCACAACGGTTTGAGAGTGATGAAGAGTGTTACAGCATGACTTAATTTACAGACGGCAGAGTTCTACGAAGAAGGCATTAAACAACTGGTTCATCGCTATTTCAAGTGTCTCAATCTTAATGGCAATTATGTAGAAAAATAGCTGAAAGTAGTAGCTTTAAGTTGTATATAATAAAAACCTCTTCATGTATTGGTGTTTTTTTAAATAACCAAACAGAACTTACTTTACGAATTGCCCTCGTAGATACATAAATATAGTTACCCTATACTCTTTTAAAGCGACGCAACCTTTTGTGGGCTTCAACGGAAATTTTCTAGGTCCCTTGATTTGGAATGGATCGCGCCTCGTTTTTTTTGTATTTAGTTTTTTTTCACTTATTTTCTTCCATAGTTTTCTATTGTCGGTTTGGTCTCCCAAGTTGACAACTCTCACTCTGCGTAAGTCCTCCATCGAGTACTTAGTGTTCCTAGTCCTAGATTATTTCCTAGTTTATCCTTGTCCTCTATCGGCCGTCGCAATCTTTGTCATTGGTCTTACTATTCCGACATAATGCAGTATATCCAGTGTATGTCTAGTTTATATACATAGGATATCTTCGGAAGAATATCTTACGGATAGCCAGCGGATATCCTATGCACATTCTTTCTATATCCATAGTTAAATTGACAGCAGTATATTTAACAACATACAGAGAGTGTTCAAACTTTTAAGTAAATACGAGGTGTGTTAGAAATATAATGAGACTGGCACCATCGCGGGCGATCTAGCAACACTGTAGTTGTTCTCTCTCACTGGGCATGTTTGTTAGTCCGCTCCAGACGCTCAGTCCGAGTTTGAACTTCCTACTGTCACCACGTGATTTTTGGAGAGCGTTATCAGTGAAGTTGTGTTTTTGTTGGGCGGGCGGAAACTGGTGGAAGATGAACCTCGCTCAGGGAGGCCTTCAATTTCAAAAACCAATGAAAACATCGAACGTGTGATGGCTCTTGTGAGGTCAGACCGTCGTTTAACAATAAGAATGATGAGTGACCAGTTACAATTGAAGAGTTTCACCGTTCATCAAATTTTAACTGAAGAATTGCACATGCGAAAGGTCTGTGCCAAAATGGTGCCTAAAAACCTCGCAATTGAGCAGAAGAACATTCGAAAAAACGTCTGCCTTGATCTTCTTGAAAGGATTGCCAAAGATCCCGATTTCTTCACTCGTGTGATCACAGGTGATGAAACTTGGATTTTTGAATACGACCCTGAGAATTCTCCCCGACCGAAGAAAGCTCGAATGAGCAAATCCAAGATCAAATCAATGCTGATTTGCTTCTTTGGCAGTAGGAGTACCGTTCACAAAGAATTTGTACCTTGTGTCCTTGAAAGACTCGGAAGAAGGGTGATTCGTGTGAGACCAGGCATTGCAGACAAGTGAATGCTTAATCATGACAACGCCCCATGTCACACGGCCATCTCCATCACGGAGTTTTTGACATCAAAAGGCATCCCCAAATTAAAAAGTGTCTTAAAAGGACCTCATTTTGGGACTTTGGAGAACATCCAAAAGAATGTGACGGACATCCTAAAGGCCATACCGGCTGAAGCCTTCTAGCACTTCTACCAAGACTAGGAACAACGACTCCGCCGGTGTATAGCTACCCAAGGTACCCTACTTTGAAGGGGATAATATTATTTGAAAAAAATAAAAGTTTTGGTAAATAAAAAATCAATCTCATTAATTTTCTAGCACACCTCGTACAAGAGAGCACCTTGTTCTAAAGATACGCTTGCTAAAGATTCGTTGTTATAAATTAATGAAGAGAGTATTTTGTATGTCGACACAGCAATTGTGTAATTGAATGATAGATTTCTGGTTATTGATTTTAGCAGATTTCAGTGAATGGCCTTCAGAAGAGAATGCTTTATATTGATACGATAGACAGCTTTAAAAATAACATTAATAATGGACTTGTTTGCAGAACAATCATAAATTAGTCAGACGTAACTTGATTGGTAGAAAGAAACCACAACTAAACTTCAACTGATACCGCCCTATTTGACTGGCTACAACCATTCTGATTAGTTTGAAATTTTGTTCTACCAACAAAGCTAATTCCAACTTCCACGGTGGGCGTTTAGCAGAATTTAAATATAGAGTCGTGTGAGAAAAAAACAACAGACTAATGTAGAAGTGCAATAATTAATACATATATAATTTTCTACTATCATCTAGTTTAACAATGATATTGTAAGTACATTTTATTACATATGGGGAATATACGTATTTGTTTTCTCTTGTTTATTTGCTATTTGTTGCATATTACTCAACCCGCCCGAAATCCATAAAAGGTCCGTCTTTTGGATATCCGTATTACATTGTTAGATTAATGCGACCAAGAGCTTGGCCGTGTTATTCACCAGATCCGGCCGCCGTAAAAATAGAGATGGTGATCCGGCAGAACTCGTTCTGGGCGAAGCGATACCATGGAACAAGTGAAATATCTCGGGATCATCCTGGATAGTAAGTTAATTTGGGACAAGCATATCGATCACGTTGTCAATAAAGCCCGACAAGCTATGGGGGCTTTAAATACGATTATGAATCGTCGATAAAGCTCTCCCCTAATAGTAAAATCCACTTCTACCTTTCGGTGATCCCACTTTAACTTATGCGGCAGGAGTCTGGACAACCGCTGCTAAACGCTACATTGCCAAATAGGTAATCCAGAGCCGGGTACTTCAAACAGCTGTGGGCGCTCCCTGGTGCGTGAGAAACACGACGCTCCACAACGATCCTGGGATTCTCTACATCATGGACTACATCCGAGAGACAGCCTCCAAGATCCTTATTCCAGCTATCCGACACAGGAACATCCTGATTAGCAGCTCTCTGAACTACGACAGAAATATTGTCTGGCGTTGTAGAAGGCCACTAATGATCTTGAACGCTAATAATCTTGTGCACTAATTAATCCATCAACATCAGCGTAGGTATTTAAAAAATAACCTACGTCCACCTCTGTTGTAGTCTCAATATATGTCATATGGGCATCCTTGGTAATTGGTGGATATTATCAAACATCCACCTTTTTTTGGAAAATGGACATCCTATCGATGTCTTTATATCCTAAATGGAGATCCATCAAAGTAATTATGTTATGTGGGTTGTTGTTATTATTTTTCTTTTACTAATTCTAAGATAATGGTCATTCAATTTTGTTAGTTTCATTTTTCCTGCGTCATCATTGCTGTTTGCTTTTTATTAGTTTTTTATCTACATGGCTGACTTTGTCAATCAATATAATTTTTTCTTTATTCCCTGTCCCCTCTTTCCTCCATTTGATATACTCAAAATATAGATAATATAAATAGATAATAGAAGTCAGTCAGAAATTTTATCGCCACGTTACTAAGCTTTATTATAATTTTAATAAGCTTTATTACAATATATCTTATCTTTCAATATCTGGTGCGTACTTTCTAATGTTCACATATTGTTATTTTTCTACTGACTTTTTAGTTATTATTTCAATATTAGGGTACATTGCATTATAAAGCTGTACTCTATTTTAATCACTTACCCCAAAATATAAAAGAGATTAATACAATTGCAAAATTCAAAAAAGCGGTAGTTGATTATCTGCTCGACACCACGTTTTATAGTCTGCAGGAATTTTCTAACTCGTGATACAAATTGTATATTTGTTTGTCGATTTTTGTGTATATACACACATCTTGTCTTTTACTCAACTTATTTATTTCTGTCTTTTATTTATTTATATTTATTGAAATATCTTTCTCAGGGTTTCTACTCTAAATTTTGTTAAATTTTCAAATTTAACTCTATTAAATGATTTTCGTAGGTTCGGGGGTATCCCTAGATACCCTTGTGGCAATTTTGAATGAATTTGTAACTTAGTGAAATCAGATTAACGAATTTTTAAGATTTTTAAAATCAACTAACCTTTAAACTTTCGAATGGTAACGCAGAAATTACCAATTATCCCCGCAAGAGGGGTTTACTTCAGTATCGAACTGACAACCGAGAGAAATTGTTGTCGTCGTAAACGCCACATTGAACATAACATAACATTATATATATGTGTATACACTGACAATGTCCATGTTCTAGATAGAACAATGACAATAAAGATTATTATTATTATTACATAATTCTGTTTTTCCTTTTTGCATTAATGTACTGATTTCTGTTTCTCTCATTATTATTCGATTCATCTCCTCATTTTGCTGACTATTCCTGGTTCTTCTACTACTGACACGAGGTTTCTTAATTTAATTTAATCGAATATCAACGTAAAGTCTACGAAGAGCAATTACAATTCTATGTGGTATTTACTCATTGGCTTTTGGGATTATCTGTTTTATTGATGGTGACGTATGGCTATAGTCTAGCCAAAACCGTAACCGGTTCTTTCCAATATTGCAAATAAGTGTAATACATAAGGCCCTAATTTACAAGGTAATAAATAATTTGAGCAGGGAACCACAGAGCAACTTCGATTTTTTAACAGTAATACAACTACAGGTCGGATAAGCATTTGATAATTAACCTTATGAACATATTTAAGTATTCATTCAGTAGATCTGGGTATATCTGATTTAGACAGGAACCTGCTAAATAAACAAATTCATCAATATACCTTAGTTTTCTTTCAGTGACGAGGCATACTCTCCATCTCGATGATCAATAAACAAAAATCCTGGTACTGGGCCATGGAAGTACAACCTTGGACAATAAAACGGAGCACCTGTAGATTTTCGCAAATGTATAAAAAGTACTCTTTATTTTAATATTAACGAAAAACAATAATGAAATGTTATTTTGTGAATACTCTAAGACACGCAGGCAAATAAAACCGAGACACAAACATTCTAATCAAAATCGACTCCGTCAGTGTTTGGTAGTACTTCCGTTTCAGTTGCGTACGGGCTGTTAAATCAGGTACTAGTAAAGAGTAAGTGCTTTTCTATAAATATTTACAATTATTATGGCAAAAAGCCACAGTTAAGCGAAACTAAGAGGGCACAACTTGCGATTTTGGGTTCTACAGGAATCTCACAAACTAAAATTGCTCCAAAATTAAAGTGTTCACGTAGTGCTATTCAGTTAGCCATAAATAGGACCACTGGATCTTATAGAACCAAACCAAGAAGTGGCCGTCCTAAAATAATAACGGCTAGAGAGGACCGTCTATTAGAGAGACACTCTCATTGAGATAGGAAGAAAACTTCTTTGCAGTTGTCTGTAGAAATTAGCACAGATGGTGATTCAAATATTTTGGTTAGAACGGTTAGAAAACGCTTAAATAGTGCAGAATTAAAAAGTTGTAAGCCAAGAAAAAAGCTGTTATTGTCCAAGATCAACGGAAAAGACCGTTTAGAATAGGTAAAAAGACACCAACATTGGACAATTAAAAACTGGAAAAAGGTATGTGGCTCCGCGAAACGAAAATGTTCAAATTAGATACTATCATCATGATAATGCTAATTTTGAAGGATAAACATTGCTTTTGATAAATAGAGTACATCCATAGTCCCTTTTTTCAGCTTTTTGGTAACCCTGTAAGATACCTTGCTCATAGAGTTAACGAGGAATTTCATGGAGATTGCGTCGTTCCTACTCTTAAGCAGGGAGGTGACAGCACTATGATATGGGGGGAGCATGTCATCGCAGGGTGTTGTCACGGCCGCATTAATAGCCAAACGTATGCAGAAGTTTCTTTTCCAACAAGATAACGTGCCCTGTGTAATGGGTTACAAACACTCTTCAAAATGCTACTTGAAGCCAAAATAAAGGAAGTGTGGATAAACATTCCATTCCTGAAAGCTTGAGATCATACACGATATTAATTTACATGTAGAATTTTATAATGTAGTCACCATTGTAAATATATTTCAATAAAGTTTTAAATTTTTAAAGTTTAAGGTGCTCTGTTTTATTGGCCAAGGCTGTATGCGGTGTGTATCCATTTATAAACCGATATTTCCTTGAAGAAAACGAATAACCATTATTGTCAACTCGCTGCGTTAATATGCTTGAAAATCTTTACAAACTGGATCTACGTAGACAAAGGATGTGTGGTATATATAGCGTGTGGTTCCAATGCAGGAGAGTTATCTCAATGGCTCCCATTTGAAATGTGTTTTCCCCAATGCGTTATTTCTCTTTTGGTCTGTTTCCCTAACTTGCTCTATCAGTCCCCTCACAATTATTTTCTGGAACACCTTTAGACATGCGTTTATAAACCAAATCCCAAACATTACAGGAGTTAAAAAGTTCCATTCGTTGAGAAATGGAAGCAGTCAAATGGGGAGAGAAATAAGTACTTCATGCAGCGACTTAACAGAATGAATGTAATTTCTTAGATGCAATTTTTCGCGTATGAAATGGCATGCAGAAACACACTTTAAAACAAAGACTAACGGAGTACTGCCTATTTCAAAGAAACGTAGGATTCTTGTGGCACATCGTGTATAAATTCCAACGATACGTTCAAATCATCCTTACAGAGACTTCCATATCGTTGGAATTATTACATATAAAACAGCGGCTCACCGGAAATAACGCATTTATCATTATAGAAATGATCAGATAGCATTTGGCCCTTGTCCGAGCTGAAAAAAGGGCGGCATTTTATCATTTTGGGGAAGTTCCTTTATAGGAGCGTTAGTAATTGTTTACTGCTTCCTTCGCTGCTCTCTTATTAATTAACTTCCATTCTAAATAATTTGTGTCAATTATTATAATTTATTGCCAGTTAATTATAGAATATTAGAGTATTGTAGCAAGTAAAGAATATTATGAAAGTGTTAATTGATTCGGTTTCTATCGTAAATAACTTATTCAAACCGTTAAAAGACAGACTTGAATTGTCGCCAAAATACGTTTGTATATACAGCAACTGCCCGATTTGATTCAGTTATATTTTCGAGTTAGCGTCCGACAAACTAGTAATTTATAATAAACAAAAACGTAAGAAGTTTTAAGAATTAGAAAAAAACTGTTTGGCATTAGAATAACGGTGAAAAGTTGAAATAATAGTTCTAAACAGTAGAAGGTGTGAATATTGTATATTAATGAAAAGAAGGGTTTCGAAAAATTCTATATTTTGTCAAATTTATCGGCGACCAGGGTTTTATGGATTCCCTAATTTTAAATATAGAACACTTTTGAAAAGAAATTTACGGCTATGTCGTCAAGAATATGTTATTACTGTCCACAGCAATACTCTTCAATAACATTTAGAGTTGTTTAATAGTTCTAGCGCACTTTAGACAGCATCACTCCAAGAAAGTTCTCAAACCTGATCTTAAATTCATTTAATTTGGCTACTATTGGAAGAAAATTAACTACTCTATCTTATTATATTATTCGAGAGTCCTAGAGAATAATATCAATATTGAAATGTATTGCAGATAACTTGCATTTTATTATTGATGCGTTTGGTTTTGAAAATAAATAAAAAGGATTATCATCTTTAATTTTAACGACTCAGTGGTCCAGTGGTAAGTGGACTTGCCACTAACTGGACAGAGTTCGGCGCTGTGCGTTCGAGTCCTACCAGGATCAAATTTTCATAGTGGGTCTGGTATAATCCCGAGCCACCATTCGCATGTTGGGGAACAATTAACTGCGTTTCACCCTTTACGGCGAAAGGGCGATAGTAACAAAGGAACACTTTACACACACAAAGCCTCCTGTGGTTATGACAAGCTAAAAGCTTGTACACCCCCTTGGATACACGTTAAAACAAATTAAGGAAATTGATGATTTAAAACCCGAAAACTATTGTTCATAACTGGATTTTTATGGAAAGTAGGAAGTATTTTACAAACAAAATACGAACGAAAATTCGCATTTGAGTCTGAAAAAATCGTTTCTTTAATGGTTTCATACCTTATACTCTTCAATTGAAAAAGGTATTTCGAAATCTCAAGGCCATGGCTTTAATTTATGCAAGTTTGTTGGAAGGTAATTTGCTAACAAAATGCTGATCATAAGTTTGTCAAGGAACCGTAAGGCATGTATTTTTGGAAATTTATGCTCAAGTTTAAGCGTAGATTCAGAAAGCTTTGCTCCGATGTACCTATTTTGTTTATGGTAGCTGGTAATATCTATTCCTCTCAGTGTACTAAGACTTCAATACGGATAACCTAACTGCACAGAGCGCAAGACTAATAGCCGAACCTAGTGCACGAGTTTCGGTGTCCGCATTCGTACTAGAAGCGTCTCGACGACCGGCGTCATTCGACTTATAAACGCGATATGTGAGCCGACAAGGACAATGTGCGTTTATTTTTCTGTTGGTGACGTTACGGCAACCTGAGTTCCAAAATACGGCGTCGTGTCTACAGATTATGGCCCTTTTGGGTAGTAAAGACAGAGAAAGAGATATTGTCCCGCCTTTACCTCCAAGGTACCGATTAAGAGATCTCTTCATGGGTGACTATGCTTTTAATGATGACGGAGAAAGGTAGGTGAAAGTTTCTACATCTATTCATTGTAACATCTTCAGTTCCCTCGGTTAATTCCTTCTTCGAGTGATGTGTTTACGAGCGAAGAAAATAGTAAAACGACTCGCTATTTCTTGCGTTCTGTTTTGATACAAACAATAATATCAAAAATTAGCTTCATATAATATCCAGTACACGTAATCGATAAAAAACGTTTCTGTTTATTACACTTTCAACCGAAAACGTCGCACAATAGAAGTTGTAGTTATACAGTTTCCACTCCGATTATAGTGTTATCCTTGATAAAAAATGGTAATTCAATAATTCGTTTTAATTACAGCTACCTCGAAATTAAGTTCATTCTTTATAGTTAGCTGATAAACACCCGTTAATAAACACTTTCTTCGAAATTTCGTGCAAAGGTGATAGTAATATTGTAATGGGACAGAATTCAATGCAAATTTGTACAGACAGATTGAGTTTCTAGGCCCTTCTATTGTGAACAAAATAAACAGGATGCTATTGAAGGCGCCAGTCTGGTGACCCTTACCGCTAGATGTTTGCTCTTTAGCTAAGAAACTTAATCTTGCTGTTAGTGGGAAGTTAATAAAATGCGGTGGATATTGAGTGCTGACTACTTCTTGGTTCTAATCATCTAGCACTCATAGACTGGTTTTTATTAATTATTATTGCATCACAATGGAATGTGCATGAAGTTATGGAACGCCAAGGATTTTAAGAGGAGGTGGTGTGATTTTTTTGAAGAAAATTATGAAAATGATGGTTTCTATATAATTACTCTCTTTCTGTAATACATCGATACTCCAATTCAACACTGTAACGACTTTTTCTGTAATTTCAATAAGAAGATTTTGACGATGTTAATTTCATAATTACCCCGGGTTATGAACATATTTAAGTATTCATTCAGTAGATCTGGGTATATCTGATTTAGACAGGAACCTGCTAAATAAACAAATTCATCAATATACCTTAGTTTTCTTTCAGTGACGAGGCATACTCTCCATCTCGATGATCAATAAACAAAAATCCTGGTACTGGGCCATGGAAGTACAACCTTGGACAATAAAACGGAGCACCTGTAGATTTTCGCAAATGTATAAAAAGTACTCTTTATTTTAATATTAACGAAAACAATAATGAAATGTTATTTTGTGAATTACTCTAAGACACGCAGGCAAATAAAACCGAGACACAAACAATTCTAATCAAAATCGACTCCGTCAGTGTTTGGTAGTACTTCCGTTTCAGTTGCGTACGGGCTGTTAAATCAGGTACTAGTAAAGAGTAAGTGCTTTTCTATAAATATTTACAATTATTATGGCAAAAAGCCACAGTTAAGCGAAACTAAGAGGGCACAACTTGCGATTTTGGGTTCTACAGGAATCTCACAAACTAAAATTGCTCCAAAATTAAAGTGTTCACGTAGTGCTATTCAGTTAGCCATAAATAGGACCACTGGATCTTATAGAACCAAACCAAGAAGTGGCCGTCCTAAAATAATAACGGCTAGAGAGGACCGTCTATTAGAGAGACACTCTCATTGAGATAGGAAGAAAACTTCTTTGCAGTTGTCTGTAGAAATTAGCACAGATGGTGATTCAAATATTTTGGTTAGAACGGTTAGAAAACGCTTAAATAGTGCAGAATTAAAAAGTTGTAAGCCAAGAAAAAAGCTGTTATTGTCCAAGATCAACGGAAAAGACCGTTTAGAATAGGTAAAAAGCACACAACATTGGACAATTAAAAACTGGAAAAAGGTATGTGGCTCCGCGAAACGAAAATGTTCAAATTAGATACTATCATCATGATAATGCTAATTTTGAAGGATAAACATTGCTTTTGATAAATAGAGTACATCCATAGTCCCTTTTTCAGCTTTTTGGTAACCCTGTAAGTACCTTGCTCATAGAGTTAACGAGGAATTTCATGGAGATTGCGTCGTTCCTACTCTTAAGCAGGGAGGTGACAGCACTATGATATGGGGGGAGCATGTCATCGCAGGGTGTTGTCACGGCCGCATTAATAGCCAAACGTATGCAGAAGTTTCTTTTCCAACAAGATAACGTGCCCTGTGTAATGGGTTACAAACACTCTTCAAAATGCTACTTGAAGCCAAAATAAAGGAAGTGTGGATAAACATTCCATTCCTGAAAGCTTGAGATCATACACGATATTAATTTACATGTAGAATTTTATAATGTAGTCACCATTGTAAATATATTTCAATAAAGTTTTAAATTTTTAAAGTTTAAGGTGCTCTGTTTTATTGGCCAAGGCTGTATGCGGTGTGTATCCATTTATAAACCGATATTTCCTTGAAGAAAACGAATAACCATTATTGTCAACTCGCTGCGTTAATATGCTTGAAAATCTTTACAAACTGGATCTACGTAGACAAAGGATGTGTGGTATATAGCGTGTGGTTCCAATGCAGGAGAGTTATCTCAATGGCTCCCATTTGAAATGTGTTTTCCCAATGCGTTATTTCTCTTTTGGTCTGTTTCCCTAACTTGCTCTATCAGTCCCCTCACAATTATTTTCTGGAACACCTTTAGACATGCGTTTATAAAACCAAATCCCAAACATTACAGGAGTTAAAAAGTTCCATTCGTTGAGAAATGGAAGCAGTCAAATGGGGAGAGAAATAAGTAACTTCATGCAGCGACTTAACAGAATGAATGTAATTTCTTAGATGCAATTTTTCGCGTATGAAATGGCATGCAGAAACACACTTTAAAACAAAGACTAACGGAGTACTGCCTATTTCAAGAAAACGTAGGATTCTTGTGGCACATCGTGTATAAATTCCAACGATACGTTCAAATCATCCTTACAGAGACTTCCATATCGTTGGAATTATTACATATAAAACAGCGGCTCACCGGAAATAACGCATTTATCATTATAGAAATGATCAGATAGCATTTGGCCCTTGTCCGAGCTGAAAAAAGGGCGGCATTTTATCATTTTGGGGAAGTTCCTTTATAGGAGCGTTAGTAATTGTTTACTGCTTCCTTCGCTGCTCTCTTATTAATTAACTTCCATTCTAAATAATTTGTGTCAATTATTATAATTTATTGCCAGTTAATTATAGAATATTAGAGTATTGTAGCAAGTAAAGAATATTATGAAAGTGTTAATTGATTCGGTTTCTATCGTAAATAACTTATTCAAACCGTTAAAAGACAGACTTGAATTGTCGCCAAAATACGTTTGTATATACAGCAACTGCCCGATTTGATTCAGTTATATTTTCGAGTTAGCGTCCGACAAACTAGTAATTTATAATAAACAAAAACGTAAGAAGTTTTAAGAATTAGAAAAAACTGTTTGGCATTAGAATAACGGTGAAAGTTGAAATAATAGTTCTAAACAGTAGAAGGTGTGAATATTGTATATTAATGAAAAGAAGGGTTTCGAAAAATTCTATATTTTGTCAAATTTATCGGCGACCAGGGTTTTATGGATTCCCTAATTTTAAATATAGAACACTTTTGAAAAGAAATTTACGGCTATGTCGTCAAGAATATGTTATTACTGTCCACAGCAATACTCTTCAATAACATTTAGAGTTGTTTAATAGTTCTAGCGCACTTTAGACAGCATCACTCCAAGAAAGTTCTCAAACCTGATCTTAAATTCATTTAATTTGGCTACTATTGGAAGAAAATTAACTACTCTATCTTATTATATTATTCGAGAGTCCTAGAGAATAATATCAATATTGAAATGTATTGCAGATAACTTGCATTTTATTATTGATGCGTTTGGTTTTGAAAATAAATAAAAAGGATTATCATCTTTAATTTTAACGACTCAGTGGTCCAGTGGTAAGTGGACTTGCCACTAACTGGACAGAGTTCGGCGCTGTGCGTTCGAGTCCTACCAGGATCAAATTTTCATAGTGGGTCTGGTATAATCCCGAGCCACCATTCGCATGTTGGGGAACAATTAACTGCGTTTCACCCTTTACGGCGAAAGGGCGATAGTAACAAAGGAACACTTTACACACACAAAGCCTCCTGTGGTTATGACAAGCTAAAAGCTTGTACACCCCCTTGGATACACGTTAAAACAAATTAAGGAAATTGATGATTTAAAACCCGAAAACTATTGTTCATAACTGGATTTTTATGGAAAGTAGGAAGTATTTTACAAACAAAATACGAACGAAAATTCGCATTTGAGTCTGAAAAAATCGTTTCTTTAATGGTTTCATACCTTATACTCTTCAATTGAAAAAGGTATTTCGAAATCTCAAGGCCATGGCTTTAATTTATGCAAGTTTGTTGGAAGGTAATTTGCTAACAAAATGCTGATCATAAGTTTGTCAAGGAACCGTAAGGCATGTATTTTTGGAAATTTATGCTCAAGTTTAAGCGTAGATTCAGAAAGCTTTGCTCCGATGTACCTATTTTGTTTATGGTAGCTGGTAATATCTATTCCTCTCAGTGTACTAAGACTTCAATACGGATAACCTAACTGCACAGAGCGCAAGACTAATAGCCGAACCTAGTGCACGAGTTTCGGTGTCCGCATTCGTACTAGAAGCGTCTCGACGACCGGCGTCATTCGACTTATAAACGCGATATGTGAGCCGACAAGGACAATGTGCGTTTATTTTTCTGTTGGTGACGTTACGGCAACCTGAGTTCCAAAATACGGCGTCGTGTCTACAGATTATGGCCCTTTTGGGTAGTAAAGACAGAGAAAGAGATATTGTCCCGCCTTTACCTCCAAGGTACCGATTAAGAGATCTCTTCATGGGTGACTATGCTTTTAATGATGACGGAGAAAGGTAGGTGAAAGTTTCTACATCTATTCATTGTAACATCTTCAGTTCCCTCGGTTAATTCCTTCTTCGAGTGATGTGTTTACGAGCGAAGAAAATAGTAAAACGACTCGCTATTTCTTGCGTTCTGTTTTGATACAAACAATAATATCAAAAATTAGCTTCATATAATATCCAGTACACGTAATCGATAAAAAACGTTTCTGTTTATTACACTTTCAACCGAAAACGTCGCACAATAGAAGTTGTAGTTATACAGTTTCCACTCCGATTATAGTGTTATCCTTGATAAAAAATGGTAATTCAATAATTCGTTTTAATTACAGCTACCTCGAAATTAAGTTCATTCTTTATAGTTAGCTGATAAACACCCGTTAATAAACACTTTCTTCGAAATTTCGTGCAAAGGTGATAGTAATATTGTAATGGGACAGAATTCAATGCAAATTTGTACAGACAGATTGAGTTTCTAGGCCCTTCTATTGTGAACAAAATAAACAGGATGCTATTGAAGGCGCCAGTCTGGTGACCCTTACCGCTAGATGTTTGCTCTTTAGCTAAGAAACTTAATCTTGCTGTTAGTGGGAAGTTAATAAAATGCGGTGGATATTGAGTGCTGACTACTTCTTGGTTCTAATCATCTAGCACTCATAGACTGGTTTTTATTAATTATTATTGCATCACAATGGAATGTGCATGAAGTTATGGAACGCCAAGGATTTTAAGAGGAGGTGGTGTGATTTTTTTGAAGAAAATTATGAAAATGATGGTTTCTATATAATTACTCTCTTTCTGTAATACATCGATACTCCAATTCAACACTGTAACGACTTTTTCTGTAATTTCAATAAGAAGATTTTGACGATGTTAATTTCATAATTACCCCGGGTTTTCTGCTTCTAAACAAAAATCAAGGTATTAACAGCGGAAAGTGTGGATTTCGAAAAATATTTGTTTCTGTTTGAAATAATTTGATTTTATTTTGACATGTTACAACATAATAAAAGTTAAAGAAACAGTACAAATAAGTTTGAATATTTGTGAACGGAGATTTTAGTTCGAAAATATTGAAAAATGGAATTCATTTCATTTTTATTGTACGTGCTCCTACTCATTTGCTCCAGTTCTGAGTAGTAGCGGTTGGTGATGACGGAAATAGGAGGGCGCGGACAACGATTTGATTCCCATGTATATTTTCCTTGCGTATTGTGTGTATTGTACTATGCAACGAAAATACACGAGGAAATCGAATCGTTGTCCGCGCCCTCCCTTTACATCATCACCAACCGCTACTGATTCCGAGTTGCTATTAGATGCTTGTAAGTTTTCGTAAAGTGACCTCTCTAGTAGCTTCTGTTTTGCATATTTCTTCTTTATAGATATTATTATTTAAAGTACATCCGAATGATAAAGAATTTTTCAACAGACTTTTGAAGTCGCGAACTTTTTCTTACCACACTTTTTTGTAGAAGATTATAAATGGTCTTTTTCGACTTTAATAAACGCTACGTCTCTCCAACTGACAGGGGAATTGTCAACGTTCTTTGCAAAATGATTTGTTGTTGTTCCTTATATTCGACGGTACATATTTCTTCCGACGTGTCCAGATGTCCTTGTTTCTTGGCTTCACGGATTATCATAGGCCACCGGGCAAGTGTACATATAAATCGGACCGATTCTTAACGCTTGCTTATTTTCTTTTTCATTGAACGTGTATACTATCGCCTTTATTTTGTGTCTGACCGACGATAAGCAACTTATGCGAAATAGAATGAATGTTTTGAAATTGTTGAACACAGAATAGATGCATACCGAATAAAAACTTGTATTTGTTCTTTCCAATGCAATATTATCGGAGTAGAGTGTGATGTTCTTGTTTCTTTGTGCCATTATAAAACGGTAGACACAACTAGTAATCGCATTTGCTCCTCGCTTTGTAATACCTTCGTGCCACAAGTAGCAAAAACCTTTTTTGTTCTTCACATCAAAAATGGAAAAATTGAAGGTGTGTTAACTTTACTTTTATTGTCAAAAGTGTTGACTTCACCATATGGCGTCGGTAAAATTGCTTACAAATCATACCAGTACACAGTAAAATTCTCGTTCTCAATGTTCTTTGCTGTTTCTAATCTACTTAAATCTTATTCTTTCAGATGGCTCTCATATTATATTTTTATTGTATGTTACCGTAGTTCATATTTCTTGCTATGCAGATTATTTATTGCACCTCAGAAAACTTCTTCTTTAGCACACGTCTAAAAAGATACCTAAAAATGTGTATATATATATATGCTTGTTACATTATAGTCCGCAAAGCTTTGTCATTTCTATAAAGTAACAAGCGCCGACCTGTGGGTAGCTGATTAGATTAATGTATATAACTCAAAATTCGCATCTTTTGAGTTGTCACAGTATTCAACTGTGGTATTGATATGTAGTATAGAGCAACGCAAACTGCGCTGAAAGCCAGTGGCTGACGCATAAAAGTTTACACAAAATAAACACGGACGGTACAATTCGGTATAAGCGTCAGTATAACTGCGACTCGAAAGTCGATCTGTTGTGTATGCATCTACGCTGTCGTATACTATATCGTAGTTCTACGTTTGTTTTGAAAATGTTTCCTACGTCGCGAAAACGACCAAAGTTGGACACAATAAGAGAATTTATTGCAGAAATGCCTGATTTAAAGTGTGATGGCGCTAAAATTCATTGTGTAGTGTGTAAAATAGACTTAATGTGTTGGTCGAAAAGTGATTGTCTACGGCACGTAAATAGTGCAGGGCATGTTCAAAAAAAAATTCCACGCAAGATTATGACAAATTTAAATTTAATTTATGTGTTTATTGCATGTAATTTACCATTTCATTTACTAAGGAAGAACGCATACGTCTCGTTTTGGAATGAATATTCGGACTTTAAGTTACCAAGTGAGAGAACATTACAGAGAGTTGTGCCGTCTCCTCGTGAGCATGTCGAGAAAACAATTAAATCGGAGTTGCAAGATAAAAAACTGTGGTTATGTGTGGACGAAACAACAGATCGTAAAAACATTCTGTGGTTAATGTAATGGTACGCACAATGGAACCACATTGACCGTCACCCTTAATTTGACTAGCGACGAATACAACAATGCACTGCCGAAGTAATTTCAATGTTGGTGTTAAATACATTGGAAAAGTTTGAACTTTCAACAAATCAACTGTTGATGTTTATGAGTGATGGTACCGCAAACATGCTTGCTGTAGGTCGATCTCTTAAAAAACATTGTGCTAACTTGTTGCATATTACATGTAAAATTCATACTCTCAGTCTCGTAGCAGATAGTATCAGAAAATGTTATCCCGAGGTAGACGCTCTAATAGCACATACAAAAGCTGTGTTTGTAAAATCCCCAAAACGTATTCGGGAATTTCATAGACTATGCCCCGGTATTCCTGAACCACCACAACCTATTCTTACTCGTTGGGGAACGTGGTTAGAGGCTGCATTTTATTATCTTAAATATTTTGAGAATACAAAGAACGTGATTTTAGAATTCGACCCAAAGGAAGCCGCGGCTGTCAAGGTAAGCCGCTTGAAATTTCAGGATAGTCAAGTTAAAACAGATTTGGAAATTATTCAGAACAATTACGTGGGACTAGCGGATGCGATAGAAAAACTACAAAATTCTTCGGTGTCGTTAGTGGAATCTTTGCAAATAGTGCAACATGTTCACGCACAGCTATACGCGGTAGAAGACGCAAGAAATGTTTGTTTTAGAAAGGTTTGAAAGTGTTTTAGATAAAGACTCTGATTTTGGCACATTAAGACAAATTTATGAAGGTGCGTCAACAGAACCGTTAAGTTATTTGAAAGATTATTTTACTTACGCAAATATAACGTCACTAGATGTAGAACGTTCGTTTTCGGCATACAAAAACACTTTTTCTTCACGCCGCACTCACTTTGCCGAAACAACTTTGGAAACATATCTAATGTTACAAATATTAAATAGACATTATCCACTTTGTGATTTCACGGAGGACTCTTAAAACGGTAAGTGTTTGAGCACGTATCACATTTATTTTATTTTGTGTTTCAGCGCAGTTGCGTTGCTCTAATGTAGTATATACAATCATAGCTACAGTTTTACTTCGCAAAGAATACAAGGGCATCGTATACAATACTACTTCGGGAAGTTAGGAATTTTGTTGCAACAACAGCAGACGTTTTTGTTTTCCAATTAAAAGTGTGTTTACAAATAATTTAGTTTTCCAATTAAAAGTTATTCGTTTGAATTGTACCTAATACCTAATATAATTTGTATCCAAATTTGAGTGTGCGTAAAATGTAAGCATAACGTACCTACATTTCGATATGTTCGCCTAGTATGGTCTGAGTAAAATTGCCGATGTATGCATTCTTGAAATTTGTATGTATGTACACCTAGAAAATTTATTAGTTTCATATTTCTGCCCAAATAACACAGGAAATGCGTATTGAAGCCCGGGCTGTTATTATAAGTAGAAACTGTTCAATACCACGTCCTCATTTTTTACAGAAAAAGAGAAGTTGAGTTACCTTAAGGCTGCCTCTCGTTTAATTTTATTTTTTGAATATACAAACTGATTCATTTTCGATCCTCACCATGGGAATCTCGTTGTTGCTAAATTTTGTGTTTGCTATGAACCCGAAGAGAAAATGGATCTGTAACAAGTGACGTTCGCGAAAAAAATTCTTATTTCCTTCTTTTAGCACCTTTATTTGGCCTAACCAAATGATTTCGTTAAAAAAATTCGTCTTTCCTCAATTTTCCCACTAATATAGTTACAATACTCCAGTGGTCTTAAATTATCAATAGTCTGTGGCTACCATGAACCTTGTATGGTTTAAACTTACTTCACTGTAAAGTTCTCCATATTCGAGTCTGGGGCAAAGTTAATTCTGATTCCACTTCGCGTGTAATTGTTAATTTCTATTACTAATGAACAACAATTGAAGTGCTTGACAGTTGGGAATTTCGTGAGTACCTTAGTTAATCGCAAAATGTCTTCTTCGCCAATTAAACCATAATATCGAAAAATTTTGTCAACATGGTTGAAAGCAGAAAAAAAAACTTTTTCCGGCGGTGTCAAAATCCAACATAGCGCCGATAAGAAATAAAAAAGTTGATGATAGCCAGAAAGAATCAAAACGTCATATAAAAATTTCGAGTACACCATTAGATAGAGCATCGAAAGTGGCCTTGAAAATGTGTTTGTAATAAGTACATTTGAAATGTTGAATTTCCCGCTTCCCTGATAGTTGGTACGCCGGGATTTAGTTCGTTAGCGAGGAGTGAAATGAAGAGGGGGGAGGACAGGGAGCCAAGGAGAAGAGAAGTGTGAAGTAAGGTTATGTGAAAGCGTGGGGAATTATGTATTATGTGAAATTAAACTATTAAATTGTTTATGCTAGTGTTTTATTCGGACCTGAACAAAGAATTTACGACATGTTCTTAGTTTTTCTCTGCAAGGCCAAGTAAAGGTGCTAAAAGAAGAAAATAAGCATTTTTGGTTTTTCTTTAAAATCTCGAATGTCACTTGTTATAGGTCCATTTTCTCTTCGAGTTCATAACAAACACAAAATTTGGCAACTCTGCAGAATTTAAACCTACCATCTATCTTCAATAATAAGCGACATCTTCATGGTGAGAGTAGAAAATGAATCAAGTTGTTAATAGAAAAATATAATCTTTTATGTAGCTAACTACTATGCAATTTGTCTGATATTGATTTCATTTTGATTTTGAATGTGAAATCATTTCCATAACAACGTCTTATTTTTATTTTCTTGATGACCCGTTTTACTTACCACGATAAACCATAGTAATACGGTAAATGCACTAAATTATATAAGAGAAAAGTTATAATGTCCGATTTATAGTCACTTAACTAATCTTATAATGGTTTAATAATAAGCAATTCATGTTTAATGCCATGCACTCGATTATATATAGTACATATGTATGTATATGAGTTCTTTTTTCCGATACCAAGCATATATTAACGTATATGTGCCAACATACACAGCACACAGGTATTGTATGTATGTGTACATACATGTAAACGTCTTTTTAAATGTCAAGGTTTTTTTGCTTACGGATCTCGTCTCAATAAAAACACTGCGATTTTGGGGATTATACGGTTTCGTTAGGGAACAATTCAGGGTTGGAAAACGTCTGATATTAATCTAGGAGAGCGTGCTAATGGAAGAATAGGCTCGCAAAAAACACTTGGCATTTGTGTATATTATGTTGAGAGAGAGTTCAGAGAAACTGAAGCGTTGATTCAACAAAATCGATTTTTGTGTAGTAACAGTAATTCATTAAATTCAACAAAGAAGCCTATGGAGAATTAAAAAATTGTTTTTGTTAACAATTTTCCTTTATTTCAAGAAAAAGTTGAACCATGAAAAAAAAATAAATGCGGCTGTAGCAAACAGCAGCATAGGTGTTGGTTCAAGTTAAATTAAATAGCATGTTTCTATTTGTTTCCGTACAAAAATAATTGTTAAAATACATTTTAATCTAATTAATTAATATTTCACGCAAAAAAACAACCGACAATTGTATTTGCTGCTACCTCTACAATTATAACATTGTGAACTGTTCCGATTTGTACAACTTTAACTCAAACGACATTACGTAGAATGAGAAATTTTTCATGATTAAGTACCCATTCATACATATTTCCAACTAATTTGTATACAGATCTTGTAATACGAATGTGTATCAGCAAAAAATGTGTGCGTTACGCTGAGCAAGTAAGCGCATACATAAGCTGAGTTGGGGTATTCACACGGAGCAGACCAAGAGCAAAGAGCATGCAGAGTGAATCACTCAAGCTATGCTTCTAAACGAATGGACGGAGTAACTCATCATTTCCGAACGTCAAAGAGCATGAATAGGGTACAGAACGCCCGAATTCATCAATCGCTGAAAGGAAGCCGGTGACGTTCTCGCGATAACGAGACATTGCCACTATTTTTTGCTGTGCGCAAAGATCTGTATCTAGCGACTGGTCGGAAACGACCCGAACACTATAGTTGAATGTTGCACTGCAAGACTGCCATACCCAACATTTTCGTTATTTAAACGTGTGAGAGTCATCAAAAAAGGATTATTCAAACTAATTAATTGCTAAAAGGCTTGGATAATTTTTGTGTCAACAAAGTTATTTATTTCGAATAAATAGAGTTACTTATTTATTGATGCTGCCAATTATAATTGGTTGTTTTTTTTTCTTTGTTACGTGGGGTCGACTATTTCCACATGGTATACGGTCGTATAGAAATAACTACTTTCACCCATAAAAACCAGGAGTAATTCTTTAGTTCCGTACACAAACCAGTGAAGACGTATGTAAGTACATCATCGCTGTAGTCAAAGAAACACATGATAGTGCGCGAGTACTTTGTGTGGAATGGTGTCTGTATGCGATGTATGACCCCATGTGGAGTGCGCGCCAGTGGCTATTTAAACCAATCCTTAAGCCAAAGTGTTGGTACAGGTACTTTGACGACACCTTTGTCATTTGGCCTCATTGACACGAATCTTTAAACAATTTCCTATCGTTTCTGAATTCCCAACATAATTCCATACGCTTCACCATGGGCATCCATGTTCTCGTACACCGGCGTCCTGACGGTGCGCTGGGACATTCCGTTTATCGAAAACCCACGCACACGGATAGATATCTCAATGGCCTCTCATACCATCATTCATCCCAAAAACGTGGTGTTATCAATTTTCTTATCCAAAGGGCCATTTCCATATCTTAACCTAATTCGCTTCCCCAAGAACTAAACCCCGTCACTGAAACTCTGATCGGCAATAATTATTCTAGGAAAATATTCAAACTACCGCGGAAGCCTACGTACCAGACTACCAGAAGATAATTGTAAATATATTGAGTTATATAGGTAAATAGTGTACAAATTCGTTATAAATAACTGATTATGCCTTTTAAATGCTTCAACGGCCTCTTCCGGTCCTGAAAAACGCTCACCACGCACTTTGTTTTTGACAAAAGGAAACACAAAGAAGTGATTAGGTCATAAGTCAGGCGAATACGGACAACGAGTCATTAATTGAATGTAATTCCCCTTTAAATAATCGACTGCTCGATGTGCTGTGTGAGAGCTGGCGTTATCTTGGTGAAGGATGATGCGCCGATGTTTGTTGTTTTTTTCTGATTTCAGCGTAACAGGCAAACAAATTGTTGTATACCAATCAGCGTTTACTGTTTTTCGATCCTCGAGCAACGGTAGCAACTGGCCCAGTTTTACGGAAGAAGAAAGCATTTTTTTTTTGAAGTGCTTCTTGAACGAACAACTTTTGTTGGTTTTCGTTCACTTTGGAACACCCAAACAGTCGATTGTTGTTTTGTTTCTGGTTCGTACGAATATATCCAAGTTTCGTCACCTGTTACAATACTGTATACGTTTGCAGAAGCATCATGATCGAATTTTTTAAGCATTTTTTGCATCAACTCGCACGAGTCATCTTTTGAGCTTCGGTCAAATTGTGTGGAATCCAACGAGTGCAAAGTTTCTTCACTACTAAATGCTCATGAAAAATTGTTTGTATTTGACTTTTACCAATGCTCAAGGATGCCTCTATCTCTCGATATGTCACATGTCGATCCGCTCCAATCATTTCTCGCACAGCATCGATGTTTGTCGGAACAACAGCAGTTGATGGACGGCCTTCATGAAATTAATCACCGAGACTAGTACGTCCACGCTTAAATTCTGCAAACCAGTCATAAACTCTGGTTTTGGATGGTGCTTCATCACCAAAAGCAGAATGAAGTCGATGCGCATTGTTGTTGAGTTAGGCCACATTTAGAATCGTAAAAAATCAGCGCACGAAAATGTTCACGAGAAATTTCCATTTTTAAATGTCAAATTTCAAGAAAATCATATTAAAACGTACGGCAAATGCCATCTAGTGGTAATTTCCTGAAATTTTTAGGGTTCCTCTCGTACCATAATAAGTAAGAATAATGAGTCAGATAGACAGACAGCTTGATTGGTATATTATGGAATAATACGATTCGCCTCCTAATCTTGTTAACTTAAGCTATATACGTAGATTGACTATATTTGAACGCAGAGAGATAACATACAAATAACTAAATTTTGGTAAGTTTTACCAAATTATTTTTCCAACTGTGGAAAGAGTTTGAAAATCTAAATTAAATGAAGTAGGTTACTGAAAACTACACAAACAAACTTATGAATAATCAAAACGTTATTTTAGATGATTGCATGGTCTTATCTTTGATCTGACCATAAATGTAACTATATAATTAGCATTTTCAGTCTACATTCTTGAATATTTCTGTTAGTGTGACGCTATTACCTGAACTTTTATTCTTTTACGAGACGGAAAAGGGTTACGTTACCTATCGTTTGTGCTTTTATACACACGTATGCTATATAAATAATATCTACGTATGTACGAGGTAGGCGCCATAAATTCTCAGCCTGACAGGCTTATACAGATTTAAGCGTGTTCAAACTCCGTTACGTCATAGTTGCACATGTGGGAGGCCTACACTATATATATTACGGCTCGAGGAGTAGTAGTTTTTAGCAGCTTGCCAGACAACGTGACTAGTGCATGAACATGTCTCAAGTAACGAAAATTGGGTACCGCGCGGTCATTAAATTTTTAACAAAAGAAGGGCATACGCCTAATCATAAACGCAACGTTTAGACGGCGTTTATGGTGATTTATCTCCTTAATATTCCACTGTAAAAAAGTGGGCAAAATGTTTCCGTTTGGGGCAAGAATCCCTTGAAGATGATGAGCGCCCCGGCTGGCCAATTGAAATGATTAAGCCTTAAAACATTTCAATTATTGAAGAAATGTTATTAGCAGATTAGATCGAATGTGCGCGCTCGTTTTTAAACATGTGCGGAGACGACCTGAAACCGATTTTAGAGTCCATTGTCACAGGAGATGAAACAATGGTTCCGTATTATGATCCTGTATCCAAAAAGGAATCGATGGAATGGCGGCGACCGGATGAACCTCGTCCTATAAAGCTGTAATACAACATTTTGAGAGAAAAACTTTAGATTATTTTCACAAAGGTATAGAATTATTAATTGATCATTGTAGTAAATGTATGAAGTTAGGGGAGATTAAATTGAAACATAAACATCCTTATATTTTACAAAGTTTATTTTTTCTATATCGAACCCAGAATTTATGGCGCCTACCTTGTATACAGCGTGTGCTCCTATTGCGTAGGCGGAAGATAATTCCTTTCCTGAGCAATTAGGGACAAAGATAAAAAAATATTCGAAGATAAATTCTGTTCAACACAAAAGTATGTCCAAGTATGTAGGATTTTCGCTGCCTTTAGATGCCTTTCTTCAATCCATGTCAATTTTCTTCAATATTTCCTATATACACTTAGTTTTCAAGATAACTGACGTGATTTGAGATTTTTGCGAAATTTCGCTGTTTCTTTAGCGGATGATATCTTGAACGCCCTACACGCTAGGGCGGTGATTCAAATTTTATTCGATTGAGTGTTTCTTGGACTTTTCGGCAATACATCAAAGAATTTTCTATATTAGCTAGATTCAACAAAATAGCCGTCGAAATCGTTGCCAAGTTTGATCCACGGCATCTATTTTTTTTTAACGGCACACCCGGTATATTTCTCTAGAATCTAATAGAGAAACTTTTCTGACATTTTTTTATAAACATCTCCCTATATCTAAAAAGGATTCTTGCTTAGCAAATTCAAAATGAAGCTACCAAAATAAGTTTTTCGTTTAAAAACATAGAATGCTGCGACGAAATATTATTGTTTAGCTAACGATATTCATTGAAAATAATGTGTAAAAGTTATCTTTTCAGGTACAATTGCAGTATGTACTCAAGTAACCATCACTTTCCTACATGCACTATCTAGCAAGTTAACAAACACGTATACATACATAATAAATGTTGTTTATTTAAAACATCACCCACAACATTTTTTCAGCAATAAGAAATGTAGGGTGTGTAAACATTGGCGCATACTGATGTTCTTTGTACTGCGCTCAACAAATAAAATATTGTACCATGCGAAAGAACCGCATGAAAGAAACATACGAGGTGTGGCAATTAAGGTGTGCTACAAAACATTTTATTGATCCCCTTCGATGTACTCTCTTTGTCGATCCCTACAACGCTCCATACGAATTTTCTACTGTCGAAAACAGTCCTGGAAGTCTGTTTCTGTCAGCTTGTTGAGAACCTCCGTCGCTTTCGCTTTCACCGCTTCCACACTGTCAAATCTTGTCCCCTTAAGCTCCGATTTGACCTTAGGAAATAAAAAAGGTCACAGGGGCCAGGTCGGGCGAGTACGGTGTGTGGTCCAACACGGTGATGCCGGATTTCGCAAAGAACGCCTTCACAGACAAGGCGGAATGGGCTGGCGCATTGTCTTGATGGAGCATCCAGGATTTGCTCTTCTACAAATCGGGTCTTCGTCTTCTCACTCGTTCACGAAGGGTAGTTGGAAACTCGTGTTACACAAGAAACTTGAGGTTATTTCGTTGCTCCATCTGAACATGCATTTTTCCGACGCGACGCCGACGCTACCGTAAGGACTTGACCGGACGATTGCTGCAGCGAGACTGAGCGACGTACAACCGTGTCCATCGAGCTTAGGGTGGGGGAAGCATCTACAAGCACAGACATGTTCAAACCTGCCGTGATATGCTCGCTGTTTGCTGATAGTAGCACCAGTCCCGTTATTTAATTGCCTCACCTCGTACATTTGACATTTCAATACGTGATTCTATGTTGAAATGCATAGTATGTAAAGTAGAAAGATAGTAACAAACATTTTATTTTAGTATGAAATACTAATCTTATACTTAAAATGTATATATTTTATACTACCATCTTAGTTGCTCGAATTTGAAATCCATCTGTCTGTACGCACAGCGCCAACCTTTGTGGAATTGATATAACACGTACTATCGTTTTCAAAAAAATCTGGGACAACTCTTATGAGCTCATTTTTACGTTTTTTAAGTGTTGTGGCAATGACTTTAAAAATGACAATATTGTGTATTTAACCTAAAAGTTGTACGTTATATTCGTTTATTTTAAAAACTGCTTTCAGCAAAAAGTATATCAAAGATTATTTTTAAATATAATTTTTTATTGAAAACCATGATGGGGCATTATTATTATACTTCACTAGTACTGGACAACACTTGTCGATTTACGATTGACACTGACAGACAATTTGACATTAAATTATTTAAGTCTTACTTGAAAACGATGGTACCATCGCTTTCATAAAAATCTGGGGCAAGCGATACTATTATGACTTATGACATTATCCATTTTAAACATGTCTTTTGTAGAATATTAAAAAATATGTCAAATCGTCTGTCAGTGTCAATTGTAAATGAACAAGTCATTGTGACAAGGTTGAAAAAATGTCAAAATGAGTTCACAAAAGTTGTCCTAGATTTTTATGAAAGTGATAGTACATATCGAAATATCCATTAAATGTGAAATTCATAATGCGAAACAAGTAAACGAAAAAACATAAATGAGGTAAAAATAATTAATAAATAATCACAAAACACACGGAACTGATAGAAAGTTAAACCACCCGATTGAAAATAAATTGACAAATGTAACTGTTAATATCAATGAAATTGCATTGTCATGAATACGGTATTGTACTACGACACATATGTTAATCCTGAATACAGAACTATAGGACAAAATCTTAAAACGCGATACGATAACAGCCAAAGATAATCTTCAAAATTATACGTTACTAATGTTATTATCAGAGAACATGGGATGACGTCAGCCGCAGCAGAGCCGCACGCAGAGCATGTGATGTAGGCGGTGGTTATTTCAGGATCGAGGAATCAGTGACTGGTATGCAGTCGTAGTATTCGCATCGAGCTTTCTCCTCAAATGATTCTACAGATATTTACTATATCTATTCTTTATTTTGTTGTTGGGTTTTTAAGGTATTTATTTTCCATATTAAACATTTAACAGCGACGATACAATTTTTCGAAAGTGAAAATATAAAATTGAGAGACGCGTTCAATACATTAAACGACACATTCAATAAATTCCGGGTGATATTAGAAATAAATTCATTAAGTTGTTGTAGTGTTCAGCAGAATCCCAGATTTAAATACACTAAACCAATTGTCTGGATGAGAAATACAAAATTAAAATACAGTGGTACGGAATTAATTTTTTCCAAAAACATTTCGTAATTTGAAACTTCGTAACTGGAATCAAATGTTCTTGTAAGAAATAAAGGAAATAGAGACAGTCCGTTTCCATAACTAAACAAATATCAGAAATTAATTTTATGTATTTTAAATACAATTGAACATATAGGTAGAAAATAAAGTTACGTAGAAAAGTTAATAAAAATTCTTTAATAACCAAAAAATTAATGTTAATGTAGCTCATGGTATTGGTGGAATCATTTCCGGCAAAAAACAAAGCGAGGGAAAAGGGACAGCGTAAACCCGCGAACATGTTTCTGCCTACCCGGTTTCATCAGCGCGGTTCCGTACCTGTCTTTCTCCCTCGCTATTGTTCTTCACCTGTCGAGTATATGTTGCAATTCTCCATGCCATCTTGCGTTAAGCAGCCCAAGAGCTGCTTGATGGGTGGTAGGAGTCTGCATCCTGAGTTGTTGTTGCTATTTTCTAGACAGCATGTCTATGTTTCTCGGCGCTAGGTGGCGTGGGGAGATATATCGTGATTCTGTTCGACCTCATCATCGTCAACGAACAAGTGGTAGTCACTGGGCGCAAGGTCGGCACTGTATGGAGGATGATCAAATTGTTCCCAGTGAAAAGATGCGATGAGATTTTGAGTTCGAGAAGCTGCGTGTGGACGGACATTGTCATGAAGCAAAACGATCCCCTTACTCAACATGCCTCGCCGTTTGTTTTGGATTGCACGGCGCAGTTTTTTTAAGGTCTCACAATACGTCGTAGCATTTATTGTGTCACCGCGAGGCAGAAATTCAACAAGCAACACCCCCAAAACACAGTGCACGTGATTTTCCGAGCTGAAATTGTTTGCTTGAACTTCACTTTCTTGGGTGATCTTGAATGCCGCCATTCCATGGATTGCTGCTTCGATTCCGGTGTAACGTAAGCCATCCACGTTTCGTCATCTGTGTCATCTCAGTCAACATTTTCGGTACCCAGCGTGAGTACAACTTTCGATACTGTAAGCGTTTGGTCACAACTTCATAGAGAACACTTCTGGAAACTTGAGGAAACTCATCAGATAACGATGAAATCGTACAGTGTCTGTTCTCTTTCACTTTTTCGTCAACTTTTTGAACCAAATCTTCAGTAATGACAGAAGGTCGCCCACTTCGTTCCTCCTCATGGACATTCGTGCGGCCATTCCATCATTCACAATGTTTTCTAAATACACTTCACAGATCTGACGATGAATGTTGGCCAATTTAATGCCTTTAACACTAAGAAAACGAATCACAGCGCGTATTTCACAGTCGGCGGGGTTCTCGATCGGCGGAGACATTTTAAATAGTGACAAACAAACGTAAACACGGTCGAGTCTTTCTGTAGTAGCGTCTGTGGCTTGCCGCCGCAGCGCTCGCGGTAGCAGAATTTCAAAACAGTACTTGCTTTAAAAACACGCCTCGTATCTACAAAACTAAGATAGATAGGTGTTGGGACCAGAAAATTAATATTTTCACTACTTTAAAACTATCTTTAATGTAAAATTATACACGTGATCTTTCAGTCGCCATTTCTTGTTACATTCTCTTCTACTGCTCTATTTTTGTGTATATATACCGCACCCTGCAATACCGACGGCGGTAAAAATTTGAATTTAACATTTGAATCTGTACAATAGGAATACGGAATATTGATGAAAGGTGACATGCATTGAAGAAAACCCATCAAAACGTAAAATATGCAGGATGTTTCATTTAAAAAACCAAACTTGTATGAAACTAAATACCCTCGTGCACTTAAATATAATTTTACGTTACCCAACAATTGTGTCCGAATATTTTTTAATTGATTTTGTTTTTCTAAAATAAATTACAGTTATTAGTTATTTCCAGAGACGTAAAATCACTAAATTGAACATAGTACAAACTTCCAAACAAAGCCCTTATTTTCGCTTTTAAACCCATTACTCAAGTTATTTTGTACTTGGATATCTTATATTCTCCCTTTCGTTACGTAAATACACAGGGTTGATAATTTAAGAACATTTCAAAGTTTGATGTAAACCATTACGCAAACTCGTTGCCGGATCTTCTCCGAGTTTTGCGAAACGTAATTAAATCTTGTTTGTTTAAAGTTAATATCTTCAAAGATTTTTATACAGACACAATCCTTCCACCAACATTACCTTATTGTAGTGTCCGTTTGAGTTAATAATAAGATCCAATAAAAATTTTTAGAAGTAATCGAGTTACAACCGCCTACAATAAATTCTAATTAGGCTTCAGACGTGTATATTTGGTAGAAACTAAAAACCACTGTATTCTTATTATTTATTTCAAAACAATAGTCTACATCAGAAATTGAAATATTTTCTTATAAATCAGTTCTTTTTTTAGTAACTGCACATTAACCAGCAGAAAATACACTGTTAGTTTACCAATTTATGTTAAACATAGTAAACTTATACAAGAATTACTCAATCCTCAATGTGTTCTGAGTCACGTGACTGTGTGACATCGCCTGCGTTCCACATGACGTCGGATACCGTGTCCTACGTTGTGTTTTGATTGTTTTACTTCCATTTTGCTTGTTTAAATACTTTTCACTACTTTCAATTTAACTTTTGCATTACTACTTGTTTCATTTACAAGTGGTTGTTTGTAAGCGACTAATGAACGCAAGATGATCAAGCAGCATTAAAATATATTCCTTGGCTCGATAGGTGGTTTCTGTCGCGACTTTTTAGAAGGCATAATTATATCTCTTGGCACTAGGTGGCGCCAAGAAACATATTTTAGAACTGTTTGTGGTGATTGGTGGCATAAACCAGAGAGGTGAATAACACCGGCATAGAAAGAATTGTGCTCGGAGCAACGCTGATGAGGAATGCTCACAAACGGTATTGTTTTGATTCATGACAATGCCCGACGTCACACTGCGAACAAGACACAACAACTCTTACAAGACTTTGGCTGGACCCAGTTTGACCACCTTTCGTACAGCTCTGACCTCGCCTCTAGCGACTTCCAACTCTTTTTGCACCCGAAAACGTTCCTTGGTGGTCAAAAATTTAACAACGATGAAGAGCTCAAAGAACATGTTACCCACTGGTTGATAAAACCGGCAACATTTTATGAGGAAGGCATACAGAAACTTGTGCCACGCTATGACAAGTACCTATAAAATGGTGGGAGCTATGCAGAAAGATAGTTTAAGGTTTGTAGTTTTTTTTTGCAATAAATAGTTTTCTGTATCTGTACTCGTTTTGTTCTTATTACCCAACGGAACTTAGTTTCTGGACGTGCCTCCTATATCCTATAAATTTATCAAAGCTTTTCCTACATAAAAATATCGAGACAATAGTAATTGAACTATTCAAATTATACTGCGACTTTTGCTCCATATATCCGTGTAAAACCTCATATACTTTTTTCATGAAAATTGCTCGTCGTGGGGACTTTGGAACAACGAAAAATAGATAGCAAACATTCTTAAATGAGAAAGATCAACAAGAACGCTGACGCTAATTTAAGGCGCAAAGTCGCGACCAAGGAAGGCGTTGAACCATTGCCGTCAGCATTCAGTACATAAATCTAGACATAAGTCTAGACAGAATTATTTAAATATATGTAATGACATTTGAAATTGCAGACAAAGTGTGCTTCTTTATTAAACGGTTTTCTCTTTTAAAGTTCTATAAGGAGTTAGATAATATTGTGTGAGCATAACGTTAAAATAAAACTAAACAGAAAAGTTATTAGTAAACTGTTGGAAGATTTTACTAGAAAAAATATATTGTTCACGTCATTCCTTGTAAAGCACCTTACATTTAAGCTAATGTTTTTACAATATTAACTCATTTCAGAGGTACGGCGGAATTACTTTTTAACTTTAAATTTTCTCGATGAATATATTTTCGAAGTGGTTGAATACTAGAATACTGCTTTGCCGACAAGTATGTTATACTTATAAGTAGAGTTGCAACTCTCGGCGGCGCGACAGAATCGGATCCGTTGTTGTGCGTAGATATATGTATATACGTGGTATGTGCATACATATATATCCATCATCTCCGATCGGCGGTCGATGTTAATATTCGTTTCACCCAATCGACTGATTGTGGTGTAACTCACAAAGAAAACATATAAAACAGCCAACGTCAATATAAATAGACCAACCGAGTCACGCTTTTAGGTTGCCCTATTTTTATCGTTTCAGAAAAGGTTTTATCGCTTATACAACACAGTATTTTTTAAAATAAAACCAATATAATTTGGATAAACCAATTCAAAGCGCAGAGACGGTCTGAACGTGTAAACGCGTTTATGGCTGACCGTTCACCTAAAACAATATACGTCACAGCCTGCTGACTTCAGAGCGCTTAGGCCCGAGCATAACTATGAACCGTGATACTAGATTATTATTATATGTAAGATGTGGAAAATTACCAAATTGGAAAATTGATCCATTACTGTTTCAATCCTTTTTCTGATTAAAACTATAGAAATTGGCAAACAATTGAATACTGTAGTTCTAAAACATTTACAAAAATAATTTTAAACGGACCAACTGTCAAATTAGGGACACTAAAAATTACACCCTGAATATTTTTTCTCAAGTCAGTAGAGACTGAAATTTCAAATAAATTTCGCTTATAACGCTAAGGTCCCAAAATGAAAGAAGAAAGATTTGATGAATTTTAAGATGAAAGATTTAGAATATGAATCAAAACAAGCAAACGTTGCTGTTTTTGAACTTTGCAATCAATTAGAGAATTTATTAGCGAGAATAATTGTTTTTTGCTTCCGGTCTTTTGGTTTTTGTTTACTTTTATGTTGATTATACGTTTTATAGTTGTTATTATTGTTACTAAAGGTGACATGCTTGAGGCATATTTTGCATGCAATAGGAACTGCAAAAGAGCCCTGCAAGTGCTACAACGAAATATTTTCGGATAGTAGAACATGCTTTCTACTGCTTTTCCGAAAACTTCCTCCAAATTTAAATTGTCTAGAAATTCTTTTAGCACACCACGTAAGAGTGGAATATACTGTTCCCCTGTAGCAGTGCCTTCATATAAATATGGACCGACAATTCGGTTTTTGTAGATGCCCTAACGAAATCGATGCTGTGGACTACGTGATTGTGGAATAAAGGACTTTATAGTATGTGTACTTAAATTACACATACCGGACTTCGTTTCATCACTCCCTATTGTTATAAAATTTTCTAAAAAGGACTCACAAAAGGTCATCCGCCGTTTCAAATCCGTTGGTCAGAGCGTTTGTACTGGTCCATATTTAAAAGGTACATATTCGTGTTTTTTCGGAATTGTGTGAATAGTCCCTATACTAATATTCAGTCCCTGCATCAGTTCACGAATTGAACTGGTGGGATTAGCTTCAAAGAAGGCTAGAACGTTTACCTCCGCTTCCTCATTTATGATTACGCTTTTATTAAATTGCTTAGCTTTAAAGGCGATCTAGCTCCCGCGAAATTTTCGGAAGGGCAGTAAAATGTTGGGCTCTTTCGCTGTTCACACTTAGTAATGAAAAAACCGGAGGCAAAAAGCAATTATTCCCACTAATAAATTCTCTAATTGGTTGCAATGCCGAACAAGATTTTGTAAAGGGTCAAAAAAAGTAACGCTTGCTTGCTTTGATTCATATTTTAAATCTTTCATCTCAGAATTTATCAATAAACCTAGCACAGAGCGCTTCACGCCAAGTAACCCACGGCGCGACGTTTGTATGCAGACGCATCGCCACGAGCTACCTCAGGGAATAAAATTATTAGTTTATTGCAATAGTTTCTCTTTAACCTTTCGCAGCGCTACATGTAATTATAAAGATAAATATACTTATGTATATAGGTATGTCTAACGTACGCAAAGAAAATAAACGACGGTTATCTGATAAAGTCACTAAATTAATCAGTGAATTTCCGGATTTGAGTTATAATGGAGCTAAAGTATTGTGCCAAGTTTGCGAAATACCTTTAATGTGCTGGAACAAAGGCGACTGTAAAAGATAAACATTAAATTCGAAATTATTATAATTATGCCTGGGCTACTTCCGTAGCGAAATATAGAAAATTATTTTCATCACAACGAACATTCTTCCCCGAGAGAAATATGGAAACATACCTGATGGTCAATCTTATCAACGCTATTAAGAAGTTAGGTTTATTTATTATATTATATTATTTATTGAAGTGAACTTCTTACGTGGCGTATTAGAATTAACATAACCTTAAAATGCTGAAAAAAAAAAACGCTGAAATATTATGTGCATTCTTTATTACACCATTTTATTATACGGAATAAATTATGTTTCAACTATGTATCTCAATAGCTGCTCTAATAATTAAGTTAATTATTACAGTTTCAATTGTTCAATGTAAATTTCATCGTATCTCTTTTGCTTTTCATTTTAGTGATATAGTACTATAGGGTTTCATTTTCTATCGAATAATTGAAAAATCACTCCATCTTTGGTAATTTAACCAACATCGTAGCTACAATAATAACAAAGTTAACAACAGTGGACCGATAGTAAGTAAACTACACCGGTACGGGTGCACTTTTAAGACCATTCGCGGCCGCGGATTTATTCGCGCTTTTAATCCGCGGGTAATTTCAAGGTAACGCTTTTAATCCGCGGGTAATTTCGCGGAATCGAAGTTTGATTAGCGGCTATCGCTTTTAAAAGGCTTTTAAAGGCACTTTTTGGTTAGCGGAAGCCGCTCAGAAGCCATTCAGAAGCTGTTAAGTAGCCGTTTAGAAGCTGTTCAGTAGCCGTTCAAAAGCCATTCATAAACCGTTCAAAAGCCGTTCAGAAGCTGTTCAGTAGTCGTTCAGAAGCTGTTTAGTAGCCGTTCAGAAGTCGTTCAAAAGCCCTTCAGAAGCCGTTTACAACGGCCCCTTGCAACAGGTACCTGTTGCAAGGGGCTACTGAACGGCTACTGAACGGCTACTGAACAGCTTCTGAACGGCTTTTGAACGGCTTTTGAACGACTCCTGAACGGCTTTTGAACGGCTTCTGAACGGCTTCCACTAAGCAAAAAGTACCTTTAGCTTCGATTCCGCGAAATTATCCGCAGATTAAAAGCGCGAGCCGCTAATCAAACTTCAATTCCGCGAAATTACTCGTGGATTAAAAGCGCGAGCCGCTAACCAAAAGGGACTTTGGCTTCGATTCCGCGAAATTAGCCGCGAATCAAAAAAAACGCGGATTAAAAAGCGTGACCTTGAAATTACCCGCGGATTAAAAGCGCGAATAAATCCGCGGCCGCGAATGGCCTTGAAAGTGCGCCCGCACCGGTGTAGCCTACCTACTACCGATAACTTTGAACAACCTGTACATGACAATAAGTTATTTTTTTAATGAATCAATAATATTGCTTGCCGTTTTTTATGGTAACGATGAAATAAACAAATTTGAAATGGCACGAGATTCACAGCATTTATCATTCTTCATTTTTGTTCTTTAAAACCAAAGTTGAATAGAGCCATCGGAGTTTATTAATCTATGTTAAATCAAAAGGTTTATAACGATTACCATTTGATGTTAAATTAAACGTTGCATAAACTTAAACACGTAATTTTAGCACAATTTTTGGCTAGTAAAGAAAAACTCCACAATCGACTATAATAGTATTAGTAATATATATTTAACCGCTAGATCTTTACAGACATGGGTCACGTTAAGATATATGTATAGGTATATCATTAAAATACTATACAGCAATACACAACAACACACAACAACATTCAAAACCAACAATACACAGAAAAATATAACAGGGTATCACAGACTTGTGACTAAAAATCTCATTAAAATTGTATAAACATTTATCAATCAGGTACTTTCTTAAAGCTTTTTTAAATACCGTAATACTTGCACTTTGTCTTATGGTTTTTGGTGTACTATTATATACAGATATACATGAGTATTTCGGTGATTCTTCGAACCGCGTTAGTGTATGTGTCGGTACACAGAAGTTTTCTCGTGCCCTGGTCGAATAGGTGTGAAAGTCACCATTCTTTTGAAATTGCTCTCTGTATTGGTATGCAAACACGGCACATTTAAATACACAGATCGCCGGGAGCGTCAACAATCCCTATGCCTTAAATATTGGGCGGCAGGAATCACGAGGTCTTAAGCGAAAGATGAGCCTCAGCAGTTTTTTTCTGAGCGGTAAATACGCGGCGGAGGGCATATGATGTACGGCCCCATAACATCACATTGTACGCGATATGGGGATATAATAATAATAATAATAATAAACATTTATTTTCCCAACAGGCATATTGCCCAATAACAGGAGAAATGTGGGTAAGTATATACACAAAATAAAAACACAATGCAACACATGAAAAAAAAATAAAGAGTAAATTTCTACATGTTTTACTTAAATAAGTCACGTTTATTAGCCGCCCTGGACAAAGCATACGTCGGCGCTCGTCTCATTGTGTTAGTCCTTGCGAATGGAAGAATGAAGCCACTATCAGATCTTGAATTCAAACGTGGCACAAGAAAATTCATTCGGTCCAGTATGTATGGACAATCTATGTCATTTCTAAGCAATTTCTGTAGAAATTTCTCGCAGATGCCATCCCTCCTCGCACTCAGAGCCAGCATGTCATGCCTTAACAGAAGTCCATCCTGTGGAGTACCTCTCTCAGGGTAACTTCCATCAATCTTAAATGACAGGAATTTTAAAAATTTCCGATGGATACGATCTAGATTTAGAAGGTCACAAGCATATAAGGGATACCAAATTAGAGCGGCATACTCCAGTTTACTGAGTACAAAGGCAAAGTATAACGACTTTAATAAAGAAGGATGATTGAAGTATTTAGAGACACGCATCACAAACCCCAGAGATTTCATGGCTTCAGAACAGATACTGTTAATGTGAGCTTTAAATGTGAGAGTGGTATCGAGGTGTACACCCAAATCCTTAAACTCAAGGTTACGTGACAAATTGGTACCTCTGATTTGGTAGGACAATAAGTACGGTGAACAAGAACGCGAGTAGGTAAGTACACAGCATTTATCAACATTTAACTTGATCCCAAAAAGCTCGCACCATTCTACTAACATAACAAGACCATTTTGCAATTTCCTCATGTCATCAACGGAAGATATTTCCGAGAAGATTTTAATATCGTCTGCATAAGCAAGGGTGGGAAGGTCAATTTTCCAAAGCAGGTCGTTAATATAAAGCACAAACAGTAACGGTCCCAGATTTGATCCCTGGGGGACGCCAGAGGAAAGAACAAAGTTACGAGAGCAATATCCGTTATAAGTTACATAACACTTTCTCTGTTTCAGGTAGGATTCGAGGAGACTTATCGCCGAAGGAACAAACCGAAGGAGCTCAGCTTCACTAACAAAATTTCATGATTGATCATGTCAAAAGCCTTGGACAGGTCTGTATAAATCACATCAACTTGACCACGTCTATCCAAGACTTCACTAATAAATTGGGACATGCTCGCCAAATTCGTAACTGTAGATCTCCCGGGGATAAAGCCATGTTGATTTAAAGCAATAAAAGAGCGAGTGCTATTATAAATGCTAACATATAATACCTTCTCATAAAGTTTAGCAAAATTGGGTATTATGGAAATGGGCCTGTAATTAGATAGAAGTTCACGATTGCCCTTTTTGTGCACTGGGACAATTTTGGCTATTTTCCAACGTTCAGGGAAAGTACAAGATGAAATTGAAAGATTGATAATGATTTTTAGAGGAAATGCAAAAACAAATCTACAGTCACGTATCAAAAAACTGGGTAACATATCATCACCTGCGGTACATTTGTTGGGAAAAGTAGCCATTAGTGCAACAAGTTCATCTTCGCTAACCAATGGAAAGGAGTAAGGTAGGGGATTGTAATCAGAATGAGACCAAGACATGCTATCCTCTGAGCTACACACTGAAGAAAACATATCAGCGAAAGCATTAACAATATCATCGGGATCAGTAAAATCATTTCCGTGGTCGTCACATAGTCTGCCCGGTATCCTTGTGGAACGCCTTTTAGCATGAAGAAACTGCCATAGATGAGAAGGTGAGGTTTTTATAGAATCTTCAATATTTCCAAGATAGTGAACGTAACTATTCTTAATTTGCGTTTTGATTAACTTTCTAATTCGTTTAAATTCATTGTAATGCACTATATTTCTAGTCTTAATCCATTTGCTGTGATAAAAATTTTTGTATTTTAGATTACGAATAATATCTGATGTAAACCAGGGTGGATAAGAAATATTTGTACGGGATTTAGAAGGAACGTAAAGATCCAAGATAGCATACAAAGAGTTATAAAAAGCATCCAGAGCTTTATTAACATCAGTATAGTCAAGAAGAAGGGACCAATCGCAACTCAAAAACCGATTGTATAGTGACAAGTAATTAGCTTTGTAAAAGTTGTATCGGAAATTGTTCGCAGAAGGGAATCGTTGCGATGAAGAGGAACGTAGAAAGAAGAATTCAACTTCCAAACTAGGGTGATAAGGATCTTCAGATACAATCGGACTTTCTGAATGTTGTACATCAATATCATGGTTAAAATTAGATATGACTAAATCCAGTAATTTGCCATCGCAGTTTTTATATTATTGTATTGCTTGACATTAAGTAAATCTAAAAAGTTTTGAAAGACTGAAGTTTTATTACATTTTTGATGAGTAGAGTAATACAAATTGGGGACGTTGAAATCTCCAATAAGTATAAAAATTTCATTAATCAAGACAACTTCAAGAGTGGATGTAAATATTTCCAACTCCTCTGACGAGATGTGAGGGGGTACATAAACTAGGACAAGAAGAAAAGAAATACTTTCAGAAAAACATCTGCAAAGTAATAAATCAATGAGGGGCACCGAACTAGCAATGAGTTTGGTATCAATAACAGTGAAGGATATATGTTCCTTAAATGCAATTAGGACTCCACCACCTCTAGAGCGATTAACTTCAGCAAAGTCTCTGTCTTTACGTACGACATTATAACTACTACTAAATAGTTCATTATCATATACTGATTCATTTAGCCAGGTTTCAGTAAGTAGCAGTATATCAACGGAGTGGTTCATTAAGTTGTTATAAAAAGTATGTGTTTTCGAATTTAGTCCTCTAACATTTTGGTAGTACATCTTATAAGGGGCAGAAAACCTGTTGGATGTAATTGCAAAAAAATGATGAAAAATCAACTGAATCGATTCAATTTTTTTTCAAATGGTTCTATTCGATGTGTATTCGTCAATGCGATGTCTATTCGATCAATATCCATCGATTTAAATTCAATAAATGGTCAAAAAATGATCAAAATTACGCTTTTTTGAGGTCTTTGGGCTTAAAATTTTTAAATTGAAATTGCTTGAAAACGCGAGCTCACTTTTAAAAACGGTTAGCACCATTAGATTTAGCATACTCGAATCAGGTTCACCCTCCGGATGCCCAGCTTGTTGCAAAAAAAAGTCTCCAATTCGAGCACAGTCTTATTGTCCTCTCCTATACCAGTCATCCTTAAATAACCATAACCACTTTCAAAATAAAACAAAAATGTGACAATTTTTTCGAGGTACATGTAACATAATGTTTACGAAACAACGTTTTGTTCTGTAATTTGCGGTAAAATATTCGCAATTTTTCTTTCCAAACAAATCTACCAGAAAATGTAATAATAATACTGCGGCGTCTAGACGCAGCATGTTTCCTTATATTAGTAAAGCAATTCTCTAGCGTCAACATCGATATCCTATCAAAATGGATTTATGGATATTCCGGAAAACAGAATGTCTTTTACGATCCTCAATAAGGATAAACATACTGCACATAAATTGAAAATTGAAATAGAGAGAACAAAAAATACTGAAAAACGAAAAGGTAGCCTCAATTCTTTCAGTATGTAAAATGCTCTTAACAAATCTACAAGATAATTCAAATTTCCAGTCTTCACTTCAAATGGACATTTAAAATTCTAAAAATATGTGAGAGCTTTTTCCTTTTTCTTCTTCAAATACTTTTATAGTCAATACGAATTCATGAAGTAAGGGAATTTATTAGATGACTATCGGTAGCAATTTGCATACGCTAGGAGATGGCTACACAATTAATTTTATACCTAACAGCATTTTAGATCGTTATCACTCTAACTTCTATATTTATAAAGGTTAATTTTAAGTTTTCCACCCTAGAGATTACCCGTACTTTTCCTTATTTAACGATAATTTTGCTAGACGTTAGTTATACACGTGTTACATAGGAAGAGGTTCCGTTTCATAAAAAGGGTTAATATTTTTGGTTTACTTAGTTTGCAAACTAGAATTTGTTTAGTGATCCTTTCCCGTCCTAAATTAAGTAATTGTATTTACACGCTTTTGATGAATCCTTTGAAATTGGATACCAAAGTGCTTCTTATATTTTACCCAATCTTACATCCGTTAATTTAGTCCTACAAGGATGTTTATATTCCCAAAAAAATATTTATATTTTAAGCAAATTAGCTTTAAATCTTTGAATTTTTTAAAAAATTTTTCATAGATTATGTTTTCAATGGGACTCGCTTGTAGATATGTTGTTATTACAAGAAGTAACTTTCCCGTTTTCCAAATATACAAAAAACTTAAAGTTCAGTAGTACTAACGAGCCGACTGAATTGACGTTACATCACTTTATATATGAAACTATCACTACAACAGCTTAAAATAGAGCGCGCACGGGCTACAAAAAAGCCCGGCCCCTTTGGGCCCGGGGGCGGGCTGGGGTGGGCCTCCTCCTTTTTTTTTGCGGGGCCGGGCCAGGCCTAAAATTATACGGGCCCCGAGGGGCCCAAAAAAAGTTTTAAATACATCGAATGAAAAAAGGGCCCTAAATTTCCAAGGGGCCCCGGGCCGAGGGGGCCTTTGGCTGAGGTAATGAACGCAAAGGGGGGCCCTTCCCATGTGTAACGATTTTACGGGCGGGACCGGGCCGTAAAAAATACCCCCGACAGTCCCTTAGCTAAAACATAAAAAAAATTTTCTCAATCAAAACACGAATCATTCTCTTTTAATTGAAGTTTTAATGACCACGTGACCCCGAACTAATCCTTGGGGCCCAGTTGTAACCAGCCAATTTTCACGGTAGATCAACGTCAACTTCGGTTCAACAAGAGAAACCCCTTGTACAGCCAAGTTCAAGCTTGATCTGAGAGTCAATATCCCGTCAACTGAACGCCCAAAATGGCCGTTAAGCTTAGTTCAAGTACATTTTGGGCGTAAAAAATAACCTATAAATAAACGGTGTGTCATTTTGGTGACTAACCTTGTACGTTGTAGCAAGTATTCTTTTCTTTACTAAGTTAAAGTTCTTTTCGAAAAATGTAGTTGGCGAGGTATTCGACGATGAAGATTTTTTAAATTTTAAAGACATTGCAATGCACCCCCGAAACCAAAAAAATAAACAAAATAGGTCGAACAATCGAAATTTGGGGGAGAAAAATTTTGAAATAGATTTAGATTATCAAGCGAATTGTGGAAAATGGGTAGATCAAATTTTGGAGGAAATTTGTTCTGAAAGGTAAATAAAGATATTTTAAATAGTAACTAATGCAACTTTAAAGTAGTGAATAACATTTGTAGAAATCATGCATTAACACCCGTTGGGATGGTACTTACGTTTCCTATCATCGGGGGCATTTTTGCAAGTTACGGGGGATTCAATTGGTGTGGATAAGGACAGCCAGCCCGAACTGTTCAAACAGTAACCCGAGTAATTTCTGGACTACTCCCCAAAATTTATAACGATGCCCCGAAGTTGGAAGAATTAAAAGAAACGAGCAACAGTTATAATATAATAAATGCCCCGGTGTGTGGGGGGCAATCGTTGCAGCAACTAGATTCAATCACCTGGTGGTGATTTGCAGAAATTTACAGAAATCGAAAAGGTTTTTTTCAATTAAAACCCAAATTATCTCAAAGCCACATCAATATCATACGTGAAAACAAGATTGTTTGTCGTTGGCCTGGTTCCTCACATATCAAATAATTTCGGAATTCCAATATTAAAAAAGATTTGAAAATGGAAAATTTGGAAATGCCTTTTTAGTAGGGGATAGTGGTTAGGCGCCAAACCATACAGATGACCCATTAAAAAACCCCACAGCTCCCGCAGAACAACTTTTAAGATCTCAAATTGGAAAGGAATGTTTTTGAAAGATGTTTTGGGTTTGGAAAAAACGTTTTTCAATCTTAGCACTAGGAATCGTTATTTTTAATAAAGGGTTTAGCAATTGTTGTAGTGTGCAGTTCTTCCAATATTGCTTTTGGCAATGAACGATGTGAGCCAAAGTGCGATGAAGAAATAGAAAGAGAATTATATTTTAAAATTGCCCGAAAATTAGAAAATCGAAAAGTATTGGTAATAATGGCATTTCAACACATGTACTGATAATGAAATTTTAAGGATTGTTAAATATGAAAAGACCTTAAAAAAGCCTTTTGGTAGTCCGCCCCCTTTTTCTCTGAGAGTGCCTTCCGAGTGCAAATTTTTTTCCCTTTGTTTGCCTTTTTTAAGTTACGTACTATTTTTTAAAATTCAGTATCTCTAAAACAAAATACTGTTTGAATTTTTTCGCCAAGCAACTCCGTGTTTCATTTTTCTTTTTGTTAAGAGGGTAGGGGGTTTTTTTTTTTTAAGTATTTTTGTCCTTTCGATCGGGGAAAATTAAAATGTTTCCTCCTTCGCTAAAAAAATTTGTGGCCCTCTTTTTTTTACCCTTTAAAAAATAATGTAACAAAAATTTAAAAAAATAAAATTTTTGAAATTCTCCCAAAACCCTTCCCCCTATTTTTTTCGGGGACTTACTTTTTCTATAATAACGACTGCGCTTTTACTACGAAACAAAATAAATAAAGGGAAAAAAGGGGAGGAAATCAAAATTTATCTGCTTTGTATTTTTTTCCCCTTTTGTTTTTTCCTGTAAAAAAAGATCTGCGCGCCATATGTTCCGACCCCAAAAACATACAAATGGGTCGTCGTAGCGCGCTTTTTTTCTATTAAAATGTCATTAAAAGTGGCACCCCCCCCCGGTTTCCCGCGCAGTAGCTTTAGAGTCGACCAGGCCCCCTCGGGGTTCCATGGGAGTTTTTCGCTAATAGGTGTTTGCTGCCGCAAATAATTTCGCTCATCTTTTAAATAAAAAAAAAAAAACACGTGCTAAAACATTTAAACCATTTGGGGAGCCCCTCCTTTGGAAATCAAAAAAGTGAATAAGGTCGGGGTTAAAAATATCTGCAACTTAGATTTGTTTCAATTTTGTTTCGGCAAAACTAGTACGGCATGAGGAAAAAAGCGTTTATATGCAGAGAACAAAAACTTTCTAATCTAGTAAAGTAAATTGCGTAAGTAAAATAATCTTTCAAATAATTTAACGATTCGTTTTTAAAACGTACCTTCCAAATGTGTCAAAAATGTGCCAAAATCAGAATTTTTCTAAAAAAACATTTTAAAATTTTTTCTAGAAAAGAAAACTTTTTTTGCGTTTTCAATCGCCCCTAGCTTTTTTGCGGAACTTTTTGGGCACTATTTGTAGAGATTTTTAACGGAAAAGCAGGCTTTTGTGTTTTTTTCTTTTGGGCATCTGCTAGCCGGGAAGAAATTTGGTCGTAAAAATTTTTTTAAACCCCAAATTTTAACCAAATTCTTAAAATTTTCGACGGGTTTTTTTGGATAGCAAACAGTTTCCTTTGAAAAACCAAAGTTTTTTAATTTTGTCAAAATATTAGATAATAAAACGGGCCGTAACCATTTTTCCCCAACGAGTTAGAATGGGTTTCTGGAAACTCGGGTATCCCGGGGCACAGTCGGTGAAATTCCCCGAAACGTTTGGGTGATTTGACAAATACGTTTTGGTATGCGCTTTTAAAGCGTTTACCTCAGGATAACATTTTCTGATACTATTTCCGGGCCCCAAGGGTGAGTGCATTTAATTTTAAACGGGAATGTGTAACAAAATTTGCAAAAATGCTTTTTAAAAAGACCGGCCTACAGAAAAACATGTTTTTCCCCCCGCACCATCACTCACAACATTTAAGAGTTGGTTTGTTGAAAGTTAAAAATTGTCCCAAAGATTTAACAAAAACTTTGAAAATTTCTTCGGCAGACACTGTTTTATTTTTGGGGGACAATAGAAATTTAAGGTGCCCATTGATGAGGTTCCAATTTGCGTGCCCCTTACATTAAGAACAGAAAAGTTTCTTCCGATTTGATTTGCGACACAAAAAACCAAATTTTTTATCTTTTAAATCCGATTTTATTTTTTGTTTAATATGTTCGCGCGCAGAGGAAAAATTCTTCGTAAAGATGTTTTGACTTAGTAATTTGCACTCCGAATAGTTATTTCCCAAAAAAGGGTAAATGGTTTTGTCTAGTAAATTAAAACGGGATATTTCATGCGATAAAAGTGGGCGCAAAAATTTAAAAATAAATTTTTCAAATTTTCTCGTGCGTAATTTTTTTTTGAAAACATGCTTTTCACTATTTACGTGTCGTAGAAAAATGTTTTCTGGACCAACACATTAAAGGGGTTTTGCAGATTACACCCTTTTTAAATTTTGAAAATTTATATATTTAAATCGGGGAAAATTTTTGCAATAAATTTTTTGAAATTTTTCCGACCCCGGTCGTTTTGCCGCCCAAATTATAAATTTTTTTGGACAGATAAAACAACTGCGCAAAAAGAACCCGGCCCGCGAAAATGTCCCTCTGCTCCCCAGACGAAAATAATAGTACCCTTCCTCCGGGGCCGAAATGATTTTTAGCCGATGCGCGGGACCGGGTCGTGGCCCGCGTTAGTCATTACGTATTTTAAAAAATACAATTTTATTGTTTCCAACCCCGTATTGATGGGGGTTTAAAATGACTAAGGTTTCATTTCGGTTTGTTTCAACGCAATTTCCGCATTTAAAAGCGTCATCTATGGGTTCAAGACACTTGAACCCAAGGGAAAATATAGTTGATAAACCCGGGCCCCAGATTTCTGTCTGTGGGGGAGGGGGCGTTTCGCCGTCCCCCGGTTTTACCCCAGGGACAGTTTTGGGGGGGGGCGGGCCCGATTCCCAAAAATTTAGATTTAATACAGCCCAAAAATTTTTTAACAATTAAAAGTAATAAAAATAATAGGCGTTTTTTTTTCCCATTGTATTTTAAAATCCTGATGAAGTTCTAAAAAAAAGAGCAAAAAATTTTGATTTAGTGAATAAAGGAGATCCTTTTCTTTAGCCCAACCACAGATCGTAACCCGTTTTAGTTGTTTTTTTTGGGACGTCGTACGGTCGTCAGTACTTTTTTCCAAACTAATAATAATAAATAGATTACAATTTAAAATTTATAAAATATTTTTATTTGCACGTCTAAAAATAATTCGCGATCAGCCCTAAAAAACTTCTTAACCCACTGTTAGCAATGCCAAAGGTGAAATTTTAAATTTGGGGAAAGACAAAAAAATATTAATCTAGGGGAAAATTTAAAAATTTTAAAATTTAGATATTTCGCTTAATAATTATTCTTTATGAACAATATTTTTAAATTCGATAGCAGTAAAGAATTCTCCATATCTTTTTTTTAAGGGTGGGAAAAGTTTTTTTGGTTTTTTTGGGTAGTTTTAAGATCAAAACTAATTGTCACAAAAACCCTTAAAAGATAGTGAATTTAATAAGCGTTTTTTCTGTATGCGGAATATTGTAGCGTTTCCCCCAATTTGTTTTTGAACGCCAGGTGCCCCCTTCTTTTTTTTTTACCCCCAAATAGGACCAAGCTATTGATATTCCATCAATGCTTTACCTGCAGAGTTTTTACCACCCCCAAATGGTTTGAAGGAAATGATGTAGAAGGGTAAAAGGAGGTACACACTTTTTTTTAAAATTTTCCAAATTCTATGTTATATTTGTATTAATCTTTTCCCAGAAGGGGTTTGGGCAACTTTGTTCATAAAAAGGGGAAAACCTTTCCCAAAAAGGAGTCAGACAAGATCGAACAATACCGTTGTTCTACTTTAATTACTTCAAACCAATTGAGAGTAATAAATGCTTGCGGGGTAGAGGTTTTTGGGTGACAATATTAATAGCTTGTCCATATTTACAAGGGGGAAAAACCCCCAAAAAAGGGTTAGCACCCTGGCGTTCAAAGAAATTATGGAACGTTACTACACGCAGGAAAAAACGTTTTATTTATACAAAAAATGTCCGCCTATTTAAAGGGACAATAACCTTTTTAATTCCACAGTAGAGATATTTTTTTAAAAATCAAAGGAAAATATTTTTTTAGAGTTTTTCTCTCCGTTAAAAAAAGTATTATTTGTAAGGAAAAAAATTGTATTTTTTTGCTTAAAAAAATGTTTTTAAATTTGATTAAAAGAAAATCTATGTTTTATTATTTGTTGGCTACTTTCTTATTATAATAAAAGAAAATCCAAGATTTTATGTTTCTTAATTTAAGACAAAACTGATTACTTCGAAAAAAAGATTTTTCTGCTTGGATTTTGTGATTTTCTATCACAAGAAAATTTTCGAGTTGATGGCGAACTAGTCCTACGGCGAAACGGGAAACCTACGGTGAAACTGGGCCCACAGCGAACTTTTCCCTACGGCAAAATTGTGACGGTGAAACGTCCTAGACCCAGTCTAGAGCCCCAGCGGGGTAGACATCCTCTGGGAAACTCACAACTCCTCCCGCACTTGGGTCACTGAAACCCTCTGCATGCATGACCCACAAAATAAAATTTTTCCCCCGGCACATACAACAAAAAAACAGGGGAAATTTAAAAAAATAAAAAAGTGCAGGAGCATACTTCACGGATCCACTTGACTACCGTTTTACATTTCTGCTAATTTACACTTGAAAAAATGAACTAAAATAGAGAAAAAAAAGAAGCTTTGAACTTTTTTTGCGGGGGCCCAAATGTTTAATAAATTGCAGATCCGTTTTTCATAAATTGTTGGGAATATGTAGTACACAATTAATTTAGAAATTAAAACCCTTTGCTCAAATTCAAATGTATGTACAGTAATGTCCTCTCAAATGTCATGACTCTAAATGGCGCCTTTTTACACTTTTGGTTTCCCGAGTGAAAAAATGTACAAAGGGTACGGGACATCTGAGATGGGATTGCTGTACATGGGGCCCCACCGCCCGCACAAAAATTTCAAAATCGATAAAAATTTTTTACTAATAAATGTCATGACTTCAGCGCGGGTTTAAAAAAGGAGATGGGAATTTTATTAAACCCTTTGGGTATGAAAATTTAATTTGCAGATTTTCAAAATTTAAAAGCAAAAAAATTGCGGGAATTTTCCCCTCAAAGTTTTGAACAAGATAAATAATGGTTAAAATAAGCTGCCTCAATTTTGCAGGGTAAAACTTTCAAGCATGATACCATGCATAAAAGGGCCCCCCCCGAAGTTGATTTCAAACTTAACCCTTTCACTTTTTTAATTCAAACTAGCTTTCCAAAAAAATAAAACACTAATTTTCCACGAATTAACAGTAATCAAATCAAATTTAAGCACGGTGGCGTTTTGTTCATAAAAAAATTTCGTTCCCATTAACGTAAACCCTTGTTAAGGGGGAATTGGGGTTTAAAAACACTATCCTTCTGAGACTTTAAAAACTAGGGGCTGACTGATGGCAACCGCAAACTTTGCAACGATGTTTATTTTTTGTTTTATTTAAAATTTTCACCCGGGCACTTCAAATATTGTCTAAAAATTTTTAATCTATTTGTATGTATTTTACTTAGTTTGATTTTAAAAAAAACGAATACCTGTAGAATTTTAAAATGTAAAACATCATAATTGAAAAAAATCCCATTGTAAAAAAACAGAAAATTAAAAAGATTTAACCCCAATTTTTGATAAGTAAAGCGGGGCCACGACCCCCGGTCCCGGGCCGCAGACCCTTTAGAGCCCCCAGGCCCCTGCGTTCCACTACAGATTCTGTTTAAATAAGATGTTTGCGCCGCAAATTTAATTTCCCCTCATTTTTTAAAAAAAATAAATAAAAAAGGCTAAAACCCATTTTACCATTTTAAGAGCCCCTCCGTGGAAAAAACAATGTGAAAATGTCTGTTAAATATCTGCAACTTAGATATGTTTCAAAGGGTTTTCGGAAAAAACTATTTACGGCATGAGGAAAAAAAATGCGTTTATGTAGAGAACAAACTTTTAACACTGGGAAACGAAATATTTGCTTTAAGAAAAATAATTTTTTAAAATAACTTAACGATTTTTTGACGCCCCTTCACAAATGTGTTTTAATGTCCCAAAAATCAGAATTTTTCTAAAAAAACACTTTCAAATTTTTAGAACAGAAACTTTTTTTGGGCCCCTTTTTTTCCTTCCCCCCAAATCGCGCATAGCAGTGCTTTGAAAAGGGTTGCACTATTTGTAGAGTTCTTCTAACGGCACCGCAGGATTTTGAAATTTTTTTTTATTCCATTGCTTAGCCCGAAGTAATTGTCGTGAATGTTTTTTAAAATCCAATTAACCTGATATCTTAAAATTTTCAAATTTGAAAAAAACAACGTTTTTAATATTGTCAAAAAAATTTAGGATAAAAAAAAGGGGCCCTGCAACCTGTTCCCCAACGAGTTAGAATGGGGTTCGGGGGCTCCTGGTTTTACGGGGCACAGTCTGTAAAATTTCGCAAAAGTTTGGTGTTTTTGCCCAAATACTGTTTGGTATGCGCTATTAAAGGGGTCTACCTCGGGATAACATTTTCTATACTACCCGCCACAAGATTGAGAGCATAAAATTTTCCCACGTAATTTTGTAAAAAAATTACAGAATGTTTTTTAAGAGACCGGCCTACAGAAAGCATTTTCCCAGCACCATACTCATAACTTTCAAGATTTGGGTTTTGTTGAAAGTTCAAATTTGTCCAATGTATTTAACACTAATTTTGGGGAAATTACTTGGGCAGTACACCTTTGTATTCTTTTTGGGGGAACAAATTTTAAAATTTGAAGGGGGCCGATTGATGGGGTTTCCAATTTTGGGGGCCATTACTTAAGGGAACAGAATGTTTTTTTCCCAAATTGGGTTTTTCTTTCGACACAAAAACAAAATTTTTGACTTTCAACTCCGATTTTTTTTTTTGTTCAAATTGTTCGGGCGCAGATGGCAAAAATTCTTCGTAACGATTTTTCCGACGGGTTTAATTTGGGCACCCCAAATAGTTTTTCCCAAAAAGCAGTTTAAAGGGTTCCCTTGTTAGTAAATTAAACGGTATATTTACATGCGAAAAAACGAAACGCAAAAATTTAAAATAACTTTTTTCCCTTTTGTCTCGTGCGCAATTTCTTTTTGGGGGACATGTTTTTAAATTTTTACGGGGTCGTAGAAAAATTTTGGGTCTGAGCCCAACACATTAAGGGGATTTTACGGGTTTAAACATTTAATTTTAGCACCTTTATATTAAGTCGGGAAATTTTTCTGCAATAAAATTTTCGAAGTTTTTGGGCCCGCGGTCTTTTTTGCTGACAAAATTCAAAATTTTTTCGGGGAAAGAAAAAACCAATTGCGCAAATGCCCGGCCGGCGAAAATGTCCGAACTGGCCCGCAGAGGGAAAAGTAATACTCCCGTTCCCTCTGGCCCGAACGATTCTACGCCGAGCGGGTCCCGTCTGGCCAGGGGTTAGGATAAGTGAACCACATTTTTTTATTATTTTTGAAAAAAAAACAAAATTTTTAGGCAAATTTACGCTTGCGGTTTTTCCTTTTGTTTTTGGGTTGTTTCAGATTCAAAATTTTTATTTATGTCAAAAACGGACAAAAAATGTAGTTTTGCGGCCCGAAGTTTGTGGTTTGAGCCCGGGGCCCAAACCCAAAGGTCTGAAATATTGGAGACTGCAAAAGAAATTACGATCTTAGGGCCAAAAAATTTTTTTCAAATACGGCCCAAAAACTTTCGAAAAAACCCGCAATTTGGAAAATTTTGAAAAATTTTACTTATAAAATTTAATAAATTGAAAAAAATTATAAATTTCTGTTATGTTTTGGGGTTCCCTTTATTTTTATATTAATGTATTACCCCCATACTTTTCATAAACCCTTTAAATCGAATTTACGTCCCTTTAAATTTCAGGGCAGTAAATTAATAACTTACGTAGTGGGTTTAGTAGGAAAAAAAAAAATTTTTCCCATTTTAAAATTTTCGTTTAATGCTTGGGGTTTTAAACCCATTTGAAAATTTTAAAATTTTATTAGTAAACCCAAAATGAAAAATTTTATGTAACTTGCCTATATATAATATTTTCTGAATTTAAATTCAGGATAATTAAAAACTTTTTTAAATTAATTAATTTAATGCAAGTATGGGATTTTAGTTGTAGATTTTTCGTTCAATCGATATGAAATTTATTGTCCAATTTTTCTAAAATTTGGTTTAAAACTATGTTAAAATTAATATAAACATAGGTATATACAAACCCAAAAGAATGTTTTAAAATTACTCCAACCCTAAAATTTCCCAGTATCGAAAAAAATTTAAGATCCGGGGTAAACCCGGAATTTAAAAATTACCCCCGGTTTTTACTATTTGGTACTCAGATCCGGATTTTGCCCCTTTCCCATACTCGATTTAAGGGTTTGCTTTTTACGGGTTTTGCAGATCTGTTTTTCCCATTTTTTTTGATTTGAATTCCTTGTCAAAAAACTTCGCTTCTAGATCCAAATATTTCCCGCATTTTGATTCGTATCTCACATTTTTGGGGGAAAATTTTGGGGGAAATGAATGGAAAAATATAGATATTTATAGATTTTGTTTTAAAAATGGCACATATGTAAATTTAAGACATTTAATGTAAATTTAATAATTAAAACTAAAAAATTCGAAAATATCGGATACCCATTTTTTTCTTTTAATATGAAATTTTTGTGTAGGTTTGGTATACAGGGTCCCCAAACTTTTGAAATGGGTAAAAATTGGCCCCTTTTAAAACCTTTTAACTTTATTCAAGACAGTCCAAAACCTCAATTTCTGTTTTCAATTCCAAAAATACTAATTGTGTTTAAAAACCCAAAAAAAATATTTTTAGCGTTTTTTTTTCCGCTTAAGGAAAAAAGTATATACTTGTAATGAAATAATTGTATTTCTTTTTCTTAAAAAAATTTTTTTAAAATTGATTCAAAAAAACTTGGGGAAAAAAATTTGGGAAAAAAGCGATTTTAGTAAAAAGTAAATGGCCGGGTTTTAACGCAAAAGAAATTTTTTTAAGGATAGTAAATAGGGTTTTTTTAATTCCCGGAAGCGTTTAGGCATTTTTAAAACCAAAAAGGGTTTTATTTTCTTAAATAAAAGCATTATTTACTTAGGGAAACTGAAATGGAAAATTATTTATATCCAACATTTAATTGCAATTTTCCCCCGTTTTTAAAAAATTCCCACAGGGGTTGCGGGTTTTAAAAAGGTAGGTTTTAGGTTTTTTTAAGGGGAAAAGTGTTCAAAAAAAAGGGAAACTTTAAAGTGAAGTACACAATTTTTAAAAAAAGGGGCCTAAAAAAACAATAAAATAAGATAATATAAAAAATGAATCTGGTATGATGGAAAAACATCCCGGCCCAAAAAAAACGTAAAAAGAAAAAGGGGCCCAAGCTTTTTACTCCTACCCACATTGTTGTTTTATCTCTTTGTTTATGGGCCCCTAATTTTTCAAAAAACAGCACTGAAATATTTTGCCGTTTAAATAGTAGGGAAAACCGGAATACAGATGTCTACTTTCCCATACAATAACAAAACTTTTTAAAAGGGAAAAAAAACGTTTCATAAACATTTTCAAAAAGAACTCGTTAATGTAATAAATTTTTTTCTTTTTATTTTATTTTAAACCCCATGTACTTTAAAAGACTGTTTTTTTTTTTAAAATGCAATAAAAATAATAAAAAAAAAACAAAAAAAATTTAAAAAATTAATTCATTAATTATTTAAAAATTTCAAAAATAATTCCCATTTAATTTCATTATTTAAAAGGGAAAAAATTTAATTATACTGTAAATATAAAAGAAAATTTTCCATTAGTTCTTTCTTTTGCCTTTTTTAATTTTTTAAATTTTTAATTTTTGGGTTTTTTTTTACTATTTTTTAATGTTTCTTTTTTTTGGATATCCTCATAAGAAACATTTTCTGTCTTGGATTTTTTTGATTTCCCAATTTAAAACAATATTAAAACAAATAAAACTTCAAGAAAAATTTTTTTCTTATTTTTATACCCTTTTTATAGTTTTTTTGAAATTTTAAAAAATTGTCTTGTTCCCAAAAAACCATTTTTCGGTGCCCTAGCGAACCAAGGGCAAAAATATTTGTTACTTTTAAATGGAAACGCCTTTTAATTTTTATTCGGGTTTTTTTGTTTCCCCGTTTTAGAAAAAAACCCAATATAATATAACTTTTACCTGTCTATTTTTAAAAAGATTTAGAGAAAATTATAATTTTTTCCTCAAAACGCGAAATGTAGGTTTAAAAACTTTTTCAAAAAAATCGAAATGCAAAGCGTAAAATTTTTTTTCCCGATTAAAAGGGATAATTTCCTCTGGCTACAAAATAGGTTTGGGTTTTGAGGGGCCTTCGAAATACACAGGGTGTTTAGGGGACTGAACAAACCCCAAAATTTTTCCCAAATTTTAAAAACCCCGAAATTTGAAATTTTTTTTAAAAAGAACCCCTGTCCAAATCCCATAGATTTATATCTCTAACGTTTTTTTGTAAAAAGATTCCCCTTTTCCAATTTTGAAAAACAAAACGGGTATTTACAGTTTTAAACGCCAAATCCTGCAAATTTTTGGGGATTGATCCAGGTGGTTTCTGGTGTTAGGCTTTTTGGGGTTTCCGTGACAACAGTAAAACCCCCGAAATTTTCGAAAAGACGTTTTTTTAAAATTTTTCCTTTAAAATTTTTGGGGGCCCAAAAGCCCACTTGCACTTGGAAATTGGATCCAAATGGGCCCTCTGGTGTTAATATAATTTTTGGTTACCTCAAAGCCCTAGGCCCCAAAATTTTACGAATTTTTTTTTTTTTGTTTTTGCTTTTTTTTTTTTGTGATTCCCAAAATGTCAAGCCTTTAAGGGGGAAGAGTTAGCTAATAGGAAAAATTTTTCCCCATTTTAAAAAAATGAAGGGGAAAAAGGGATTTTTGTAGCAGGGGTATAAGCTGCACGGGCCTGAAAAACGATGTCCACAACGGAAAACATTTATCAAATTAAGTAAGAATTTTATGCTACTGGAAAATATTTATTCTATTAATGTAGAAATAAAAAAAAGATTTAAAATGCTCAGCATCTCTTTAGCAAAAAAAAATCAAAGGTAAAAAATAGAAATAAACATTGGGTTACAAAAGGTTATCAAATGTTGCAAATTTGCGGGGTGGGCCTCAATTTTTTTAAAGGAGCCCCCCTGTTTTTCTTTCATAAAAATTTTTCCACGCCTAAAATTGTACATTTTTTAATAAAATTTAAAGAGATTTCACGGATAAGGGTTTTTTTGTTTTAATACCTAAGGTGCAATTAATACCCATAAAAATTTTTATCCCTAAAGATAATTAAAAAAAACCCAAATGGGAATTTAAAAATTCCCGGGAGGACGCCCGTATACATCTTTTTTGATTTTTTAAAAAAAATAGAAATTTGTTGAATAAGTATTTTTTGGGAAGCCCCAGTTTTTGTACCCCCGGGGTTTACGCCGGGGGGATTTTAAATTTTAGGGATTTTCCAAATTCCCCATGTGCTTGGGTTTGTCGATGGGGTTTAGACTCATCTTGTGAATTTTGTTTTTTCTTCTTGAATTTAACGATCTAAAATTTTTTCAGCCACACGTAAAAAGAATGTCAATAGAGCGTTGCCAAATTTTTTAGAGATGCCCTCCCAGTAGGAGTACCCTTCGAATCAATACGATCGTTTTTACACAGAAAAAAAATAAATAAATGAGCAAACAATAATGTGTGATGAGATATTCTCCCTTTTAAAATGAAAAAAAAAAAAACGTTTTGGCACATGCATTTTATATTAAAATAAAATTATACATTTTATTTTGGGATTGAAACCCCCTCGACCGATTACCCTTTGAAAATTGATTTGGAGGTGGAATAGAATTAAAAAATACCCCAAAATTTGGAAAGTTTTAAACTCTAATAGGTGACCCAAATTTTTTCAACAGGGAAAACTTAAAATAAAAAAAAAAACAGCACCCTTTTAAAAAATAAGAAAAAAAATCATAAATCGAAATTTTATTTTCTATAAATAAAACAACGTACAAATCTTTGTAGACAGATTTGTACGTTCAATATTTTCAGTGCTTGGGGAAAAAAATTTTAAAAACCCGAAAGGCGTTAATGAAAATAATAAAATGTACGATTTTTTTAACATCCCAAAAATATCTCTTGATGGTTTTCCATTTGTTCCCCCTAGATTTTATCATCAAACCTTAGCATTTTTTTTAATTTTTTCCAAATCCCCCGTCGATTATCCCGCACTCCAGAAAAAATTAAAAAATGTTATAAAATTCCCCCAAAGTCCTTTTTTTTAAGCTTTTTTGTTTTTTCTTCTTTAGATGGTTAGTTTTTCTTAGAAGACTATACGATGTTTTAATTTTGGGTGTTTATGAGTTTTTATAAATCTTTTATTTAAAAAACTGCCCCAATTTAGTGCCTAAAAGTTTTACTTCACGCAGTCTAGTTTTCCGACATGGGAAAAAAAAATTAAATTTTTTAAAAATCAAATTTAAGGAATATTTTTGGCGCAAGTGGGGGGACCCCACAGCCCAAATTTTTATTTTTTTAACCATTTTTAAACGTCTACGTTCCCTAAAGCAAAAAAAAGCATTTTCTGCTGTTACTCCAGTTGCCCTTTAGCAAATTTAAACCCAGATTTTTAAAAATAATCCTTTTTGAAATTTTATCAACTTTTCTTCCCAAAAAATAGTTTGGGCTTTTGCCGAGTGGGTTTTTTTTCTGGACATATTGAAGGGTTTCCCTTTTAAAACGTTTGGGCCATTTTTTAATGTTTTATTCCCCTTTACATTATTAAAACCCTTTGCGATCATTTTTTTCCCTTCCCTTCCCTATACAATGGAAAAGGGGCCAGAATAAGTCTAGTCTTTAAAAAGGATGATAAAAAAACCCCTATTGACCCAAAACCCGACCCATAACAATTATTTAAATTTTTATAAGGCTTTGTAAGCGTTATTTTTTTTGTTGCCTTTTTAACAAATATGCCCTACGTATCAATTCTCTTAGCATGGGGTTGTTTATTTACTTTGCTTTGAGAAAGGGGCTGTGTTATAAATCGGGGGTTTTGTTTTCAGTTTTTTAAAATCGATACGCAAAGCAAGGTTTAAATTTAAAATACATTGAAACAGTTTGTGCGTTTGACCCTCATTGGGCTATGGGATGTTTTTTAAAAAAAGTTTTCAGCCCTTTTGGGTTAAAGGGTCTTTACTGATGAAAAATTTTGGGAAATCCACCTAACGAGTAAAATCGCATTAGTCTTTTATAACGGAACAAATCTTTTGAGTTCCGTCTTTCTTCTGGTGTACCTTAAAGTCGCATTTAGGACCACATCTTTTTGCGCTTTTTGTTAACAAACCTATTAACATCTTTATCCTGTCCGGGTATTAGCTTACGCCGATGACTGAAAATCTATCAACCAATTAGATTTTTGAACGATGTCCTACATTTACAATAAATCTGGATGTAATTACGAATTTGGTGTTCAATCTTTAAACTAGTTTAAGTGAAATAAGTTGTCTTTTCGTGTTTTTCGCCAGAAAAGTTAACTACATTGATTCGACGTACTCGATACATAATTCCGGGGCTTAAAAGAGCTACTACTGTAAGGACTTTTAGTGTACGTGTTCCCTGAGCTTTTCTCCTCACATCACCAAGTATGTGCTTCTTGCTTCTAAAACATTAGGTTTCGTTCTTATTATTTTTTTATCTTCTTATTATTATTTTATTATTCAATTGCATGTTTTTTGTTCAAAACTTTATATTTTAGCTTTGTTGGCAGCAAACTGGAATACGCGGTCAACTGTCATTTTTAGTTATATCCGGAAAGTGGTGCAGATTATGATTCGTCATAGAAAGACATAAATTGCAGTTCACTCAAACACGGCCGTGATGTTGCAGGAGCGAAAATTTATCTGGAAAGGTCTACATGGCTATATTGATTCTCCTAATTTACTTTTCTCTATTAATTTTCCTTGTGCCTCGCATTTCTCCAGTTTCCCCCTGATACCTTGTATGTCGGGGGCAAAGGCTCAGGAAGAAATGAGATGTAGCAACCCAAGTTGAAAGAACATATACAGGTTCGAGAGTGTTCAAATCCGTTGCGTTGTTAAATTTTCCAACCTAGACTAAATTTTATAATTCTTATGTGGGGGGTTTCGGAAGTATCCCTGGGTATCCTTTGGCAATTTTTTTCTAACGAATTTCCAAATTAATAAATCGAATTAACGAATTTTTAAAATTATAAGTTTTAACTAACCTTGAAATTCGAAAAAGCCAATGTTATGTAAACTCTCTGTTATAATAACCTCTACAGGAAGGGCCTGTTTCTAGAATTTAACCTTTTTTTTCTCTTCGAATAAATACTTTGATTTCACTATCAAACACTTTAATTTGGGGTCGGAGTTAAGATACATATTAATTCAACGACGGCTGATCAAGTTTGGGATGAAATTTTTGGGCATCGCTATTTTTTTTTATCTTAAATGCGAAAGACCGGCGATTGTTTTATTCCATAGCAAATTTTGATTAAAGCAGCCTAAATAAACCTTTATATTAAATTTCGATGAAATGAAATTTTTTGTAAAAGAAGTAGCATGGAAGAACGCATGCAAAAGCGCTACCAGCTGACAGTAGGCAAAAATCTATGACCTAAAGCTGTCTGACAAGTATTAAACGTGAATATCTCTAACGATTCCTTAATAATGTTCGGATAAATGTTTAATTTGATGAAATAATGTTTAAAATACCTTTAAATTTACGCTGTTGCTTATTTTAGACGACTTCTACATTAATTTTGACGATTACAAAAATTTTTTCTGGACTTAAATTAGTATTTAACTTAACGCCCCAAGGGCCAGCTGACTGGCGGGAAATGGTGAATGGGAAATTTCCATTTTAACCGCAAAGAGGGATATTAATTACCAACGAGTGGCTCCCTACTCGTTCAAAGGTTGAAAAGCGGATGCTGTAATTGTCGGTAAATATTTAAAAATTACAATATATTATATTACGGCTCGAAGAGTAGTAGTTTTTAGTAGCCAGCCAGACAACGCGACTAGTGCATGAAAATGGTCTCAGGTAACGAAATTGAGTACCCTGCGGTCATTAGTTTTTTTTAAAAAAAGAAGGGCATACGCCTAATCACATTTAACAACGTTTTGATTTAGTAATAGTAGTAGTAAAAATTTTTAGAAATTAAAAACTTTTTTGCTGCACTCTTGAATGCAAATTAACGGGCAGTCCAGATACATTTTTTCAAATGACTATAAGGGCGATTTTTCAGGTAAAAGATTTTTGTGCGGTGAATGTATAAGTCCGCCCTGCGGGTGTTGTATATATTTGGAAGCATTTTGAACCGTCCCCATTGCTACTAACGTAAAAATATCGCGCGGTATATATCAAACAAGGAAAACCATCAATGCCTAACTTACGCTAATGCCGTAAAAAAAATCACTCAGTGACCTAAGTCGCTAGCTGTTGTTCATACAATTCATACAATTCCGAAAAATATCCGAGAACGACAACAATCTATCTCAACCTTTGGAGCAAAAGTAAGGTTACCTTATTTTTTTAAAATTTTTAAAATTTTTTTTTAGATTGTAAAGAACTATCATGCAAAAGATAGCACAAATTGTTTAGTACTAGCATCAAGAATAAATATGCTCCAGGAATCTCATGCAATATGTAATCATTCTGTATCATAATGTTCGTATTGGAAAGTCTTGGAATGTCCAAGCTCAGGCTTGTCCCTGTAGGACTTCTCTGTTTGGTTAGTCAATTAAAACAATCAAATAAATTCTGCTGTTATGGGGCCCCCATCCACTAGAATTCCATTCGCTTTCAAGTGAAATTACTGCCACAAATCTGCTAAGCGGACAAAAACAGGCAACTATTATTTTGTTCACATTCCGCGTCTGGTGATAGATTTACCTTAGTTAAAAAACAAAATGCACGAAGGGACTTCTAATAAGCCAGATGAAACTGTGCAAGAACTACAATCGACGTTTAGAAGAGTTGCCAAACGAATTGCTTCTGCCGTGTTTTGAGATGTGATTTGAGAGAATAAAGGAAAATATTACTTTTAAAGAGAACTAAGTGTTCTAAGAAATAATAAATATGTCTTTGCAAACTATTTTGTAGTTTCTGTACAGCTAAAAGTCTTTGATGTAATTCTCGTATAGTACAATAAATATATTTGATTACCAAGTTTGACGCATTGTCACAATATTTCAATAAAGATAACAAAAAAAAGAACTACATACTATGTGGTTTTTTCTCGGAAGACCGTTTCGTTTTAGAATAATTACACTGTGCTAGTTGCAAAATGCAACAAGCTGGGCACCTGGTGGGTAAACCTAATTCGAGTACGCTGAGTCCAATGGTGCCAACCGTCTTTAAACGTTAGCTCGCGTTTTCGAGCAATTTCAATTTAAAAATTTTAGGCTCAAAGAACCTTCTGGAACATTCTGTAATTTTCTGGAAAATCTGATCAATGTTCGAAGAGCTTTGGAACCTTCGAGAACCCTCCATGGACCGTTCATGGACCGTTCGTGAACCTTCTAGAAACTTCCATCCCCGCTACTGCCACTTGGTCAAATGAGTATATAAGCGGTGCTGTTAACCGCTGAGAGCTCTGTCTGTTTTCAAAAATCAAAATGTTAACATCTAAATATTAAAGCAAATAGCCCAAACTGAAGTGAATAGTGAACAGTTAGAGATTGTTCATTGTATTGGCCTGTTAAAATCAATTAATTTGGAATATTGAGAATGGATAAATTGAATACCTTTTGTTACGTGTGGAAAATTTGTAATGACGACCATTCGGCACAAAATAAGTGCTGAAACCGCTGATTTATATCAACAATATTTCTCACAAAATGTTTTACTGATGTGTATCGGACGCCGTCTATAGTTTGTACAACATGCGTTTTGAATTTGAATAAATGGATAAAAATTGGAGCCGCTATGCCATTTGGTGTTCCGATGATTTGGATAGATCCAAGAAAACAAAATCCAGCTGAATGTTATGCGTGCGTGAATTATATTGACGGTATGAATACTTAATTGCCGCTGCCGCATTCAAATACAATTCCTATTCCAACAAGACCAATTTCAGCAGAACAATTTGAGCCATCAGCTTTAGAAACCATGAAAACCGAAGAAGCAGGCGTATCAATGTATGAACCATCAAATGTCACTGCGCCATGCAATCACATTGAAATTACGCAATCTTGTTTGAATAATATGATATGAAGCCTGAAATTATCACAACGACAATCCTGTGGATCGAATATTGGTATAGTGGCAAAAAGCTACATGCTCTTTTGGGTGACATTTGTTGGAATTTACAAGAAGAAGATGACGATACAGAAGAACCAGGGCAATCAGAAAATGAAAAATGAAGAAAATTAAGAAAAATGTTTTTCTTGCAAGAAAATGATGAAAAATCGACTGAATCGATTCAATTTTTTTCAAATAATTTCTATTCGATCGATTTCCATCGATTTAAATTCAATAAATGATCAAAATTAGTTTTTTTGGGGTCTTTGGGCCTGAAATTTTGAAAACGCGAGTTAAATTTTAACGGTTAGCACCATTGGATTCAGCATATTCGAATTAGGTTCATCTCCCCGGGTGCAAAAAAGGAATCTCAAATTCGAGCACAGTATTATTAATTGAACTTGCTTTGCATCAAGGAATTAAAGAACACAATAATATACAAGCTTTACTTATCTGAATAACAAAGCTACACAATTTACACGCTTTGTCACTGGAATAAACCGATCCTAGATAATTCCTGCACTCGATATATAGATAAGTGTAGATAAAACAAGTGTAAATGAAGTGTCAAGAATTTGAACGAAACAATCAAATGTTTCAATTAAACGAATTTTAATGTTTGTGTAAATACGCACGGTAAAATTAAAAAATATCAAGCAGCAAACATTCTAGCAATTTCAAATGACAAGGAACCTTGGGCGTTGTGTTTCCTATAATAAATAGTTGGCGTTATTCTACGTAATATGTGTTCCACCATAAGCGCATTTGAAATTTTAATCACACGTTTTCCTATTATTGACAATGCTGGAATCACTTCATCATACCGACAGTGCTACGGATTTATTGATCGGTCATTGGTAATAACGCCGCTGGTTTACACAGGTATCTAATGCATCTTCGACCTTAATTATAACAGTATCTGATAGTAGTTTCATGGGACACGAAAAATAAATTATTTGAGATTGATATTGTTCGAAGGTGTAGATAAAAATTATGTATAAATAGTTCTTGGCCACATATGGATAAAAAAAAATGATGCCTTTTATATTTATACATATTTATAGGGTTATAACTTTCGGGTGGCGCGTCAGGTTTTTAGTATGTACGAATGTATGTATGTACCTACATACATACATACATATCCACAAACACATGAATATTAATACCGTGAATATTAACACCGACCGCCGATCGGAGATGCGTAACAAATATATACGCGACCGTTCATGGAAGTTCGGGCAAGCAAAAAAATGTGCGGAAGTCAAAGAAAATAAGAGAAATATTAGATGGCCATGTATTTAATATTTACTTACATGATTTTACATATTTTCAATCACAAATTTATTAAAAAGGAAAAGTTAATGTAATACAAATAATTTAAAACCGATTTTCGTCGAAAAATCCACTTTTTGCCTTTTGGACTGCTGCCACTATTCTCGGCATCCGATTCACTAACTTTGCTAATGTTTCATTGGGCAAGCTTGTCCATACCTCCTGGAGAATGGTCCACAAACGTTCCTTCGATTTTGGACACCTTTTCCTAACACATCGGTCTATACACTCCCGTAGCATTCTTTCCCCTCTTGATCTGCGTACGAAAACTCTCCGTCTATTTCCAAAAACCTCAAACTTGGATTCGTCAGTACACAAAACGTTTTTAAAATCGTCCACTGTCCGATCTCTATGAGCTTGTGCCCATTTCAGTCGTTTCAGCCTATTTCCTCTTCGGAGTAACGGTTTTCGACAAGCCACTTGCCCATGCAACCCAGCCTCTTTCGGCCGACGTTTCACAGTACTCACAGAAACTTTGGAATCTCGCTCATTATTGAATTCTGCAGCAATTTCTGATGCTGTTAGTCTTCTACTGCGCTTACTAATTATTTTTATTCCGCAGGAGTCGTTTTTCTTGACGGTCCTGGCCGATTACGATCTTGCACGTCACCGGTTGTCTTAAATCGAACTATAGTATCATGTACTGTAGATTTTTTTATTTTTAATTTATCCGCAATCCGTCTTTCTGCGTACCCTTCCTGATGCAAGGTAATAATAGCAGATCGTTTTGAAACAGCTAGAGGCTTTCCACGGGGCATTTCAAGCAGTCAAACCGAAGTTATTTTATTTTTCACTTGCACAACCACAGATACTGTCACAATAACAATCTCTTCAGAACTACTGCGTTTACAAATGATATAATACTTTACAAAGGGTATACGAATATTTCCGGTAACACGAGGGAATCAGCTAACCCTCCTAGGGATTATTATAAAGCTTTATTGTCACTGTAATTATTGGGGCTTTCCAACATAATTATATATTTTATGATAACGGTCTTATAATAGACAAATACTACCTGGAAATTGGTAAAAGGCTTCCAGAAAAGGTTAGTTTTAATAATTCCTCATAGAAATGTATATTATATAATTTTAAAATTTTTTCCTAAACAGTTAATATAATTTGTCAGCTTGCCCGAACTTCCATGAACTGCAACTGTATATGAATGTTGTAACGTGAATGCGTACAGCAAAAAATAGTAGGATGCGCCCACTTCTCCTCGCGTCAATCATTCCGTCTATCCGTGACAATCCCTGATTATGTATGTATTCTATTAATCATGTCATAAGTGTATAATTGCAGTGTATTTCATTCAAATATTATTCCACCGCAATTATCAGTTTATTGTGTATAAATATAATATAATATAGTGATAAATGTGATAATACTTGAGAACATTCCATTTTCATCTAAATTTCTTTGTCGAACTGTCGGTCAGCTTAATCTTGTTCATAAATATGTATATTTGTATAACAGTATAATCAATGACCAACATCCTGTCTGTAACTTTATTTGTTTTATAAACAAATTGATATCATTTATTTGCAGTAATAAATATGCTGCAGTATGTATATCTAGTAGTAGGAGTTGAGTAAGAGAGTAGTAAGAGTTGCAATGTCAAAAGATTAAGAACCGAATTTTGTTAATTTAATGTACATTTAAAAGTAATAACTAGAAAGCGGAATTTATGCAATTTGCATATCTCATATTTTTTATATGACAAGCAAATGCTTCAGTATATATGCGAATAACAAATTTTCGAATTGATTGACATATGACATATTTCGCATATTTTAGTAATTTTTTCATTTGTTAGCGATTATTGCATATTTTTGCACACTAGAGCATATTCGTGCAGTTTTTAGCAAATTTAGAACAAAAATTATTTTTTCTTTGAACTTTATTAGTATTTTCCTGTAATACAACAAAACTTTTACCAACGAACATTTTATCGGACACGTGTGTATTAAATGCGGAGTCGGCTCTTCTGTCGCTGGACCTCCCCACCGACAAAGAGCCTACTTCGCAAAGAAGCCGCCATCCTTCAGGTGGTGGGCTGCCGCAAATTCACTAGATAAAATTATCATATAATTTTCAACAACCCTCATACTGGCAACTGTCTGATTCATAGGAAGTCTAAGTATTTACCAAAATGTTTCTTATTCATTGTATAACCAGACGTTGAAGTAGATTGGTGCAGTAGTGAAAAATGCCAAAAGTGAGTACAAGTTTAATTGTTTCGTGGATCAAAAATGTTCTGACTTATTCTAACGGATGAAAGAGTTTTGTGCAAAGCATGAGGGAAAATGGTAAGTTTTGTTTTGTGTATAGTACACTAGTATTTAGAATTGTACAGCCATATACGATTTTCTTGTAAGTTTTTGGTGATATTTTTTTTCTTTACAGGTGCCATGTGAACGCAAATTTCAAGTCACTCAACATGTTGCAACTGAAATGCATAAAAGAAACTGTCGGAAACTTCAAGTTTCAAAACTTAGCCAAGTGCCTTTGACACAATCTTTTGCCGGTACCTCAAAACAAAATGAGCAACAAATATTTAACGCAGATTTGTGCAAAGCGATGGTTACTGCCAATATACCGCTCAAAAAGCTGCAAAATCCGTGTTTGCGGCAATTTTTAGAAAGGTACTGCCAAAAGAGTATTCCGGATGAAAGTTTGCTCAAAAAATGTTACGTAACCGATATTTATTCTGAAACTATCAATAGCATTACGGAAATTGTTAAAAACGAGAATATATATTTTGCCGTTGATGAAACTACAAATTCCTGTGGCCGCTATATAGCAAATTTATTAATTGGTCATCTAAATAATAAACAGCCTGGTAGATCGTATTTAATTGCTTGTAAACAATTAGAAAAAACAAACCATCTCACAATATTAAGATTTGTTAATGAAAGTTTCATGAATTTTTTTCTTCCCGATGTTGCTCCCACAGGAAAAATTTTAGTCATGTTGTCGGATGCAGCGGCATATATGATTAAAGCGGGTCAACAGCTTAAACTTTTGTACCCTAATTTAATACATGTTACTAAAATTTTCTTAAAGTCACCATTGAGAGTTCAGATTTATAGAGAAAAGCTGCCGGATACTCCTTTACCACCTGAACCCGTCGTTACCCGATGGGGTACTTGGTTAAATGCCGCAATATTTTATGCAAACCATTATCGAGAGATCAAATACATTATTTCAGAATTCTCTACTGAAAACTGCAATTCTATTGCAAAATGTCAAGAAATTTCGAAAAACTCTTCTTTGCCTAATGAATTGATATTTATTAAAGCCAATTATGAATTTGTTTCTTTGACAATAACAAAACTTGAAAAAGAATCGCTGCACTAACTGAATCAGTTAAATTAATCAATGATTTAGAAAATAGTGTTTCAAATATTCCGGGTAGAATAGGAAACTCAATAAGTCAAAAGTTTAAAGAAATAATGAATAAAAATGTAGGATACAAAAGTTTAGCAAAAATCAGTTTGATTTTAACTGGTGAATTAAAAATGGATGAAACAGAAACAAGTATAGAATTGAGTCCTGAGATTATGAATGCATTAAAGTACGCACCAATAACTTCCGTTGATGTTGAAAGAAGTTTTTCGACATATAAATGCATTCTCACAGATAGGCAACATAATATTTCATTAGAAAATTTAGAAAAGCATTTAATTGTAAATTAATAATAAAAATATGTAGTGTCTAAGTATGTATTTTAGCTAATTTTAAGTACGTATGTGTTTATATAATTGTGATTTTAAAATTTAAGTGGGAATAATGTAAGAACAATAAACGTTGGTACAATGCTTTGTTGTGATTATTCTTGTTTTATAATATTTAGCAAGAAGTTAATCGGTATCAGAAGCATATGTGCATAAAACTGCATATTTAGCAAAAATTGTGCAAATTTCGAAGAATTTTTCTGCATACATATGCGCATATTTTGTCGATTTCCGATGTACATAATTCCGCTCTCTAGTAATAACTAATAATGAATAGCTAAACAAATCGTACGTGTTCCAATTTATGAACATAACAATAAGAATGAAAACAATGCTTTAAAAATAGTTCAAAACATAAATATCATCTAAGCCTTCATGTAATTCGACAAGTATGTATTTAAAACATTACGTTGCTTTATGAGTACCTACTATTTTATTTCCTTGACGTATAAAATATTTACATTCGTAATTCGATATCTACTGACTTACTTCTTGTGGCAAAAATAGTGACAGAATTTGATCCAATACATACATACATACGTCGAAAAGTAGGTTGTAGGAGTACGAACTCCTACAGTTACAGTTGTATTCTAAATATTTTAATGCTATCGATTTAAAATTATCAATGGAACAAGGATAAGTAGGTGATTGTGTTCATGTGCAATTTACTGGATCGTAACCAATAAATGCACAATAAACTTATGTTCCTATACCTAGAATCCTATGCAATTACACTTTACATTTCTAACGATTTTTATAAACATTGCGGTGATTATGTTTCGTTATACACGTCGGGATATTGCCTTTGTGAATGGCAACAGAGCATTCGAGTCTCACTGATAGATCGCATCCAATCGCAGTATATCATAAAGCGAGCAGCGGTACGCACGCTTGTCCGCTCAATCACGTAATATTATAATTCAACGCCTTCTGAAAAAATGTACTAATACAGAATTACTGCGTAATTTTTCTGTATTCTCAGATTATGTTAGAAAGTACAGTTTCTCATATTCATTTTGTTGCTGCTATACGATGTAGGAGAACAAAAAAGTAATTCTAAGTAGGAAAATAAACAACGATTCTTATAAAATTAAAGTGAAAGAAAATAAATTCGATAATTATATAAAATAAATTGAAATTCTAACAATGTTACTTTATTAAGGGGAAAAGTCTCCTGGCAATATTGTACTTTGTAACTTTTGTATTTGTTGCGTTTCAAAATACGTTTCACAGTACTTCTACTAACACCGATTCCGTCTGAAATTTGCCGGCTAAAGCACTTCTTGTCCGCCACACCATTGTGGGGGTGTATGACTACTACAGGCGTTAATTTAAAATTTATTGAAGGTAAATAAACCAATATGTATACATGGATATACTGAGAGAAAATTTACAAGCTAGTGCCCAAAAATTCGGTCTTGGACGGTCATTTATCTTCCAGCAAGATAATGATCCCAAGCACACCGTTCAACGGGTCAAGGAATGGTTGATATTTAATGTGGGAAAGCAGCTTCATACACCTCCACAATCGCCGGACATGAATCCTTTAGAGCCCTTGTGGGATGAACTGGAACGAAGAATAAGGAAACATGATCCGCAACAAGGAGCAGCTACAAATCGCCTTACAACAAGAATGGAACTCCATTGATCCCACAGTAATGAACACATTAGTTGAAAGTATGAAGAGACACATGTTAGCAGTTATAAAAGCAAAAGGTGGATCAACAAGTTACTAAACTTTGTAAATGGAGTTACTATTCTAATAATAATTCCGGATTTGCTAAGTGTATGGAGATTTTTTGAGATTGGAATTGTACCTACTTTTGTTCTTTTTTTTTAATGTAATGTTACTTGTACAGTAAAACATTATCCTTTTATCTTATCTTGTTCATTTGTATTCTAATATATTGTTCACCAACAATTTTCTGCAATAAATAGGATTGCACTGTTTTTTTAAGCACTCAGATCAAAATGGTGACAGGTGTATGGAAACTTTTTTGAGTCAGTGTATATCGCTGTTACAAAACTCACTTATCTTTACGAGACTCATTAAATACCTTAGAAAATTTACAAGCCGCTCTAGATAGCTTGACGGCTCCTTTAGGACTAGATGTCGCTCAAATAAATAAATTGTCGGCCTGACAAGCTTATACAGGTTCTAACGTGTTCAAACTCCGTTGGGTCATAGTTACACATATACGAAGCCTGCACTATATACGTACATATATTACGGCTCGAGAGTAATTGTTCTTAGTAGCCAGCCAGAAACGTAACCAGTGCATGAAAATGTTTCAGGTAACGAAAATTGAGTACCGCGCGGTCATTTTTTAACAAAAGAAGGGCATAGGCCTAATTACATTAAACAACGTTTAGACGGCGTTTATGGTGATTTATCTCCATATTTCTCTGTAAAAAAGTGAACAAAATGTTTCCGTTTGGGGCAGAAATCCCTTGATGATGATAACCCCCCGATCGGCCAATTGAACTGATAACGCCTCAAAACATTTCAATTATTGAAGAAATAGTATTAGCAGATCGCCGTGTGAAAGTGAAGGAATTAGCAGTGATATCTAACATTTACGAAACAAATATTCGCTGCATTCTCCATAACCATTTGGGTATGAATAAGATTAGTACAAGATGTATCTTCTTTCTGATGCTCTCCAACGTGAACATCGGGTCGAATGTGGGCACTCGTTTTTAAACATGTGGAGACGACCCGAAACCGATTTTGGAGTCACAGGTAAGTTGCAAGCAGCCGCAATACAACATTTTGAGGGAAAAACTTTAGATTATTTTTACAAGGATATAGAATTATTAATTGATCGTTGTAATAAATGTATTGAAGTTAGGGTTGATTATATTGAAAAGTAAAAATTGTTATATTTTACCAAGTTAATTTTTTCTATATCAGGCCTTGAATTTATAGCGCCTACTTCATAAGTTGGTAGTTCCGGCAATAAGGAGTATATTTATTCGTCTGTATTACGTTAAGAAATTGGCGAATATGTTCTTTATTGCCGAAACTACCAACTTACATCATCATTGAAATTTAGAAAATGTCCTCTATTCATTGTAATGAGAATAATTTCTTCTACATTATAGTTTAATTGAATTTCTATCAGTAAAAGATAAAAGCATAAAATTCACTTAATGCTACTTATGTATATTTCGTCAATAACGTAAATTGCTGTTAATAAGAGAAGTATACAAAAATATTGATTCAGTCAACAATGATCAATTTTATTTGTATTAAAAGATATATTACAAAGCGGACTTAATTTCAATATTTCCAGCTTAGAAAGAATTCAATAAGAGGTTACAAATATATGCAACATGTTTTGCCGCTAGGGCAGTCTAGATCATTGTGTGCGATCACAGGCGGACAATGCCCGCACTCTCCACCATGACTTCTACATTTCCTCTCTGCCGGTGCTGAAATTAGTGTATTTTAGTTACTAACTATTTAAATATTAAGAAATTATCATACGGTAACAGCATTCTACCCCATCCTTTTGTTGCTTCGGACAGAGACCGTCGCGATATGGTGAATTCTCACACACTTTGGTACATACCCCTCCAATGTTAGTACAGTCTTCTTCAGGTTCAACTTCTAAAGTAAAAAGCAAAGTAAAAAAGTGTGTAGATAAATAATACGTTTAGTTTACGTAATGTATAAACTTTTAAAGATTACAGAAAATCTAATTAATTTTCCATTTGGATACCTTATTAAATTGATATTATTGGTAATTAAATATAGTTAGAGGCATTCTCGTATACTTCCTGAAGTTGCTGACGAAGCGAAAGGAAAAATAAACTTAGCAACATCGCTGCAGCAACAAAATAATATCAATGTATTTTCACTGAAATAATAAAACTAAATCCCGATTCTATTTATTTAGCAATGAAATTGCCTCTTACTAAAAATTCCTTCATTACAATTTAATGCTGTGTACAGTTATCAAAACTTTCCAAAATGGAGTTGCAAAGGCGAGGTTAAAACAACCGATTATCTTCTAAATGTAACTTGGAGCGTAGGTTAACTGTGTTCAAAATATTAGTCTCTGGGTAATGAACTTCAATTGCAAGATAATAAAAATAGTTATACAAATGCTACTTTACTTTATTCAAGAAACGTGTCTAATACAAAAACTACCAAAATATCAAATATAATAAATAGGGCGCGGCCCGACGGCTGTCTCTATCGACTATGAATCACACGGCATCGGCCGGCTGCAGTCGTTCAGCTTTGGCATGCGTTAGAGGTTAAGATACTCGTATCAATCAGTACTACTTGCATGGTCGTTTGTCCGACCTTGAACGTAAAATCCGGGCTAGCAAAATGCGAATTTCCAGCGCCGCAGATGCGTGTTAGATTTACCATGGAACATGAGATTGTATTTTACTTAATAAAATGTAATACTTAATAAAATGTAATAATAGTAAACAATAATAAAATGTAAGTTAGGTTAAGCATGATTTATTCACATTAATTACACTGTGCTCGAATCGGAGACTTTTCTTTGCAACAAGCTGGACACTCGGGAGGTAAACTTAATTCAAGTATTCTGAATCCAATGGTGCTAACTGTTTTTAAAAGTTATCTCGCGTTTTCGAGCAATTTCAATTTAAACATTTTGGGCCCAAAGACCATCAAAAAACATAATTTTTATTTTTATTGAATTTAAATCGTTGGAAATCGATCGAATATACATCGTATTGACGAATACACATCGAAACTATTCGAAAAAAAAAATTAATCGATTCAGTCGATTTTTCATAATTTTTAGCAAAAAAAATGTTTTTCTTGATTTATATATTTTATATTATATTAAATATAATACAAAATGAAATTTCAATAGATCAACATTCAGATTCAGACATCTACCTTCTTCTATTTGCATCCCACTTAACCGTGGAAAATACAAAGCAATTCGTTGAATACATTTCCTTCTAGGTTCAATGTTTTTATGACATTTTTAACAATTCCTAGTTCGATGTGGAGCGGTGGTAACAAAACCTTTTCGATCGGGACAAGTGCAATCTCAATAATGTTGTTTTGTCGCAATCTAAATTCCTCACGTAAAGGCCAGTTTCGTTCGTTTTATTGGTCGCCGGCAAAACAGGTAAATAGTTACGTAGATAGAACACGAACGGTCCTACAATTAAATTTTGAGAGAGACTGCTTAACAGAGCAGCACGGCAGAGGAGTTGTACGGGTACGTCTATGTTGTAGCGCGATAGAGACAGCCGTCGGTCCGCGCCCTAATGATAAATGTAGATACCAACCTTTTGAAAATATTATTTTTAACGGAAAACGTTAAAAAGTGAGTGTATTACATAAAGGGATAATATAATAGTGAGTAGTAGTATTGCTGAAAACTGTTCGAAAAGATGTTTTCGGAGAACAAATATTCTGTAGTAGGTGAGGTCAAATATATCGCGAAAAATATGAAGAACTAATACAGAATAATATAATTGCCAGTGAAAATTTATTTTACAATTATGTAACATACAATAGCTCAGTCTAGATAAATCAGAAAACTTCGAAAAAGGTCATAGTAGTCGTATTATCATGAATTTTTTTATATATACGAGTATGTTCCAGTTTTGTGCAAAATTACTAAATAGAAACAATAACTAAAATTCTTGGCAAGATTTCGTATTTAATTACATTTAAGTTATTCAGAAAGAAGTAGAATTGGTATAATGAAAAATAAACTAACAAGAAAACGCAGGTAAGTGCATCTTACCGATTTAAATGAAGCTTTGTAGGTTTATAGACCGATCTAGTGTAAGAACAATGGTAACTATCTTAGCTGCCCAATCGCCCACTGGCGGGGTGCAAAACACCCCAAGCTCAACACTACCCTTCGCTGTTTGACTCAATAGCTCAGAAACTATGAGAGATATCAAAAAAAAGTTGAGAGAAGATTTTACATACATTTTATATACTCTTAACGATGACGTAAATATCTTCTCTATAACGTATATTTATCATCCCTTACTTTTTTGCAAATTTCAGAATTTTTATATACTACAAACATATAGAAGCTACGTAGAATTTGCATATATATTTTTTTTCTTTCTGAATACTTAACGACATATTCACTTTCAACAATACATGCGTTTTAAAAACATTGAAAATACACTGCAAGCATATTATATGTCTCTACATTGAAAAACGATATTTTTTATCATTCAACGGCTAAGCAGCTGCCTTTAAGGGCCAGTGCTCAGTATAATTCTATGTACTTGTCACAATTGTTAAATAAATAGTTGTTTCCATAGCATGCTAAATTCTGTTATTGTATTCAAATCATACTAGATTTTGTTACCTTTATTTGAGAAGTGATCAAAAACAAACAGTCATATTAAACTAATACCGACACAATTTTGTATGTAAAAGAGTAAAAGTTATCATTCCTTTGTTTCATGGCCAACTAAGTTAGGTTTCGATATTACTAACTAGGTATTTGTAACTGAGATGGAAATTATTACTGATAATGGTCTGTTTTCGTTATTATCTGGAAAAAGGAAACAGATATCAGTTTGCGATTTTCGCCACTATTTTAGTCGATCAAAACTCTTCAAATACAACATAAGAAAAGCACATCGTTACATTTGAATTTATAGAGATAATTGAGAAAAATTCATACAGTTGGGACAAACGCCATCTGGTACATTTCTTGAACGTTAACGGGTGGCAGAAATTGCGACGTCTAAAACAGCGCTGAATGCCCTTTCAAACAAGTCCACATTTCTTTAATTCGGGTAAAAACTGCAGAAGTTATAGCAGGTTTAGTTTTATATGATTCGGCAACGCGTACTACACTTATTATTCACAATATGACAAAACGTCTTCAACCAAAGTGGTACGTAATTAACTAAGCTTTTTGATAAAGCGTTTAAAATCATAGTTAATCCAGGAACTTTTACCGACAAATTTAAAATTCACTGTTGACCCTAGTAACTGCGCCCCTTAGCGCTCATGTTTGGAATTTAAAAATATTTTAATTAAATTTCTCTTTGTCATTTTAGTTATGAACATTTTTTTCCCATCACTATAGCTATTGTAGTTTTCAAGATATCACCCGTCCCCGCTCTTAGGGGACTGCATATATTATATCTACCACGAAATATAATTTTTGTAAAAAAATTCATAACTAATGTGCTATATTTACAGTAATGAAGAAAACACACAGGTTATCAAATGATTTTATTAATAAAATGTGGGTGTAGAGTTTAAAAAGAAAGTTAAGAAATATATTACGATGCGTATTGCATATACATAGTAAGAATGATAGGCAATCCGTGTAGGAATACTGAAAACGAAGGAATTGCTTACACTAAGGATTCCCTAAGTGTGCGCCGCGGCGCCCCGGGTCCGTAGAGTGTAAACAGCGGACTGATAAAGTTTGGGAACCTCTGGCTTACACCATGCATAACGAATAAACGCAGGCTTACCGCAAATACCTCATTGTTGTGTATTTTGTGCATCCTTCGAGAAGCAGAATCTTACAGGATCTTTAAAATGTGGTAGCCGTTCGGCGATGTATCCGCTTTTATACCATGCATATTTAAATAGGTTGAAGAACCTTGGTGGTGACAAATGATTGTGAGCTAAAGATTGTAACTGAATAATACTGTTTCTTTGGTGTAGAATTATGTCGTAATCCATAAGTAGTATTTCATCTGAAAAGTTCTCACAAAATTTTTCTATATTCTAAAACCGTAAACGTCTAAAGGTTGTAACATTGAAGTTGTTTTCTTTGAAATTGTAAAAATATTTACTTTTTTGTTCGTTTGGTACTAAATTTTACACAATACCCACTCCAAGAATCCAATAACCAAATACCTTCAGCTCCAGTATTTAAGTATCTGTAAACCAATCTTCAAAGTGCTGAGAAGTTAAAAGATAAATCAAAATCATGTCTGGTTTTATTATATACTGAAATAAAAATGTATCTCCAGTGACAAATGCACATTTAACTTCAAATTTTGAAAAAGTATCTTGTGTGAGAAGAGAGTATCTATACTTACTATTAATATTATTAACGGAAATTATTACTTTACTTTCCTAAATAGCAAACCGAAATAGTTTCCTTTCTTAGAATTCTGAAAGATAAAAAATATATAACTTAAAATTACAATTAATGTGTTATATAATTAATGTGTTGTTTATCATGTCTTATCTGTATAAAAAAGGAGGAAATATACTAACAATTAGCTACAAAATATGAAAACAGAAAGATCAAAGCATTGTTAAATGTGTGGTGGATTGAATCGCAATTTGTTTAAACTGCTAACATTGACGTTACTGGCCTTCAGAAAGATATCGGCTAGATTTTTGTAATTTTCGCTAATCCCAAATACAAACACGAATTCTGATATTCGCCAATTTGTGGCAACTATTTTATTATTTTTGTATACAGAAATGTTAACGTTAGTTATCCAATGGTAAAAATATATAAATCCATTATCCTACTTACCTATTATTGTCTTCATTTACATCTCACCACTTACGAACCAGCATCGCACATACTGTAACGTAAACTAGGACTACGATTGCGATTGCCCTGCGTTCACGCAACGGAAATTGGCGACGACGCGCGAAGCGCACGATTTTAACATATATTTGTTTGATTCAACAAAACTATGTCAAATAAAAACGTTTGTACATTCAAGCAAATTCAATCTTGTTCTTAAAAAATGTGCTTTCACTCAAATAAACCTTTATTGAATTAAATAAATAATATATATATATATATATATATATATATATATATATATATATACACATATATATATATATATATACACATATATATATATATATATACACATATATATATTTGTTTGATTCAAGAACTTTTTTCTCTGTGTAGAATGTCGACCAACCCATACGACGAGAGTCTAAACTTATTCCAAATTAATTTTTTGTTTTTATTACACCAGGTTTACAAACGAAAGTGAAGCTAAAATATCATATTTCTTCCATCTGGTGTAGTAATTAATAGTATATTATTATATGAGCGGTTATGACAGTCATTATTCACCAGAATGACTTTCGAGCCCACTAGCCGTGGGTGAGTGGCGCATATCATCTAAGTGAATAATGGCCATAATCGCGAATGTGATACTATGCTTTTTCTACACCTACTAAACAAATAAATTAAAATCAAATTTGACAACTTTATTAGAACTCCATACAGTGAGGTCCTAAAGTATCTCCGCTCCCCATACAAACTTTGAACGACAGAAGCTAGCGTTTTTAGAAAAGTTAGGTCGATTTATATTTTTTGTGAGCTAACTTTTGCCGTTATAGGCAGTTCAGTTGCATCTACGGTGTCACAGACTGATCTAAAGAGTTCGTTGCTAAGCAAGGAAATCATAACAATTGCCAAACTGTCAAATCTCAATTCCAAAAGCGTAAATTATTCTTGTTATTTATTGTTAATGTAACCTGCATTTGTCATACTTTCGTTCTTTGTACTCATTATTTTATCTCAGTTTAACTTGTTTTGTTGTTGTTTCTCCTTTATTTTATCGAACTTTATTGTAATTAATTAATTATGTAGGTTTGTTTAAATTTGTTAGTTTTTAATAAACAATGGACCACGTAATCGATAAATACCAACTACCTAATTTTAATTTACTATGAAGTGGAACTTTTGCACGTTGCACAACCACGGCAAATAAGGTGATAATTCTTGCCAGAGTTACATAATGTTAAATTTGAGCCAGCAATTTTGTTTGGTTTGTGCCAAAGCCATCATAAAGGTAACAACACAAAAAACCTAAAAACAGACATATTGTCTACCAAAAACTAACAAATTTAAACATACCTACATAAATTAATCAATTACAATAAAGTTCGATAAAGTAAGGAAATAAGAACAATTAACAAAACAAATTAAAATTAGAGAAAGTAACGAGAACAAAGAAAGAACGTATGGCAAATGCAGAATACAATAAACAACCAGAATAATTTAGCTTTTCGGAATTGAGATTTGACAGTTTGGCAATTGTTATGACTGCTTTGCTCAGCAACAATCTTTTTAGATCAGTATGGCCTCACAAGAAACAATTTGGCGCTCTTTCCTAGCCAACTTTACCTAACAACAAAAACAAATTACCAAAACGTTTATTGCTGCATATTTCTTAAGTTTAAGTATGACATATATGGTACGGTTGGATTCGTCTCTTGAAGGTAGTTCACAAAAAATAGAAGTCGACTTATTTTTTCTAAAAACGCTAGTTTCTGTCATTCAAAAGTTAGCATGGAGGGGGACACTTTAGGACCTCACTGTATAATACATTTAATTCATTTTTATTTTCCATTAAGTGAACCATTAGGATAATAATGTATATTAGAATTTGTGTAGTTAGTAATAAATTCTGATTGGTTGTTTATGAGGAAACTTTCTGGATAGATTTCTTAAGGCGTTGTGAAATGTAGACTTAAGGCGTTGTGTAATGTAGACACTACACAAAATATTACTCACGAAATGTTCAACAAAATACAATACATCACTTGGAATTAATGTTGAAATTATATGCATAAATTAGATTTTACAGATTATTTTTAATATACATCTTTAGAATATATAATTTCCTCGCAGCACTCTACGCATTTTAGGAAATTCTTATCTGCATAATATTTAATTTACTAAAGAACGACAATGAAATTCTAGAACAATTTCTCAATCAGAGTCTGAATTAGTATACAGGATATTCCATAAAGAAGAATAAAATAGCATGAATCAAACATAGCAACGATGTCGGTGGCCATCTTACAGGTGATAGTTAATATAAAAATTTTTGTTGTATTACGGACTAAATGGACATGCTGTATATATCAACATTTAAATTGAAGCGATTATTATTCCATAATGAATGTTGATACCGCAGCGTGCGTGTCAATAAAAAAATATAAAACAAGTTTTTACCTTGACCCATAGCAATTCCTAAAGCTATAGCAAGTACAACGGATAAAATACAAATCTTCATTTCTCTCGCTTGGTATACGTAGAAAAGCAATTTGTGGGAGCACTGCCGGTTTTATGTGGAAGCAATATGTAAACTACAAATATTTTAAGAACTCTTGACTTGGTAGTAATGCGGACGATATAGCGCATCCGTTGCAAGTTGGAAAAGTGGAGTGGATACGTTAAGGTTGCTGTATTTTAAACCAGCAGCGCACAATAGTTTTCTTATTCTTGGCTTATCTCATTTATTAAAGCAGTAGTTTAAATAAGCAGTAAGAAATGTATTGCAACCACTGATTTAGCATTGTTTTTAAGATTAAGAACAACGTACAACACAAACAAATTAAAAAAAAATACTATCGTAAAGGATATATTTATGAATATTTATAAATATTGTTGGGTTACTTAAAAAAATATCTTTATTGTAAAAACATGGACGTGGCCTTTCTCTCTCATGGTTCTATGTGAATAATAAACATCTGCAATATCGATGGCAGTAAAAAAAATGTGAATTTGACATTTGAATACATATATTGTAAACAACCAATTACATCACAAAAGGAATTTCTATGTTATGTAAGTATATTCGTCAGTTTTTATTTCATCTTTTGACAATAATTTTATATTTACACTAATTTCATGCTCATTACTAGAGTTTCGATTAGGCCTCGGGTTTCACTAGAGCTATTGTGTGTAGATGTTTGCTGTCGTAAATACTTTCGCGTAGTTGTTAAATAAAAATAAAATAATACGTGCTCAAACACTTACCATTTTAAGAGTCCTCCGTGAAATCGCAAAGTGAATAATGTCTGTTAAATATCTGCAACATTAGATATGTTTCAACAGTTTTTTCGACAGACCGAATGCGGCGTGAGGAAAAAATGTGTTTATATGCAGAGAACGAACGTTCTACATCTAGTGACGTTATATTTGCGTAATTAAAATATTCTTTGAAACCTAACGGTTCTGTTGACGCACCTTCACAAATGTGGATTAATGTGCCAAAATCAGAATCTTTCTCTAAAACACTTTCATATTTTTCTAGAACACAAACATTTTTTGCGTCTTCTATCGCGTATAGCTGTGCGTGAACATGTTGCACTATTTGCAGAGGTTCCACTAACGACACCGAAGGATCTTGTAACTTTTCTATTGCCTCCGCTAGTCCGAAGTAATTGTTGTGAATAATTTTTAAATCCGTTTTAACCCGAATATTTTGAAATTTCGACTGGCTTTTCTTGATAGCGGCAGCTTCCTTTGGGTCGAATTGTAAAATCACGTTCTTAATATTCTCATAATATTTATGATAATAATTTATTATTATTTAACAACTACGCGAAAGTATTTACGACAGCAAACATCTACATACAATAGCTGTAGTGGAACCCGAGGCCTAATTGAAACAACGCCGCTGCCCGTTGGCGCGCATGGCCAACTCTACTCATTACACTACTTGTTTACATTACTTTGATTTAACAAAATTTGTTATTTACATTAATTATCGTTTATAATGTTCGCAAATTTAAGCATTTAAGTATACGGGCTGCAGCGGATGTGGATATACCCTCCATTGGGCCGGAGCTTTGTTTTGGTCTATAGCATAAGGTTATCAGATGAGGAGAAAACCATCACATAGCAAAGTCAGATAGGCGCATTCAAATGAACTTCGTAATTGACGCCAAAGGGAACATCAGAATATTGGCAACATTACTCAAGGATAGGAAACGTTACAAGTATTGCTTAATCTCTGACTCACAATGTAATCAAGGACTGTGTGATGTCAGCTGCGTTCCACATGGCGTCGAGTGTCATATGCCACGCTCTGTTTTGATCGTTCTATTAGCTTTTTTCCTGTTTAAATATTTTTCATTACTTTAAATTTGCTTGTTGCAATAAAAGTGGTAGTTTATAAGTGATTAGTGAAAGAGCGTGTTCAGTAGTAAAACTGAACCAACAAAGTTTGTTAGTTCACCACAGTCAACAAAGTTTGCTGGTTCAGTTTTACTGACGAAGATGATTGCTTAGCTATCGAAACGTTCGTCCAGTCTTGTGGTAAGGGTTTTAGTGAAGAGTTTCAGTGTTCCAGTGCCACAGTGTTCGAGTACGTGGTTTATGTTTAGATACAGTAAAGTATACGGTTTAACCTTGTAAAAACTTACTTTAAAATGTACATACATTTCGGATTCTTTGAAGGAAATGGATGTCCATATTTAGGCGATTGAGGATAGAATTTTAAATATCTCGAAATCTGCTAGAAACAGGCCCATATTATGTTGGTTTATTTTTTTATGGAGAAACAAAGAATGTCATAAACTGTAAAGCGTTTTTAAAAATAACATTGAAAGTGTTTGGCTAGCTACTTACCGAGCATTCTATGCATGCGGAAATATTTTAGAAAGATACTATATAGTGTGTATTATGTTATCAGAAAATTTTAATTTCCTACTATTTACACAATAAGTGCAATTGTGCAATTCCAGAAGGTGGGACGTCCGCTATATATACAAAAATGTAAATACATTTAGAATCTACAAATAGCACTAAAAGACATTCTCAATTTGTAAAGTTCTGAGTGCATTACGTAATGAACTTCGCAAATGAAACTTCTTTTCTTTACTTTAGCACTGTATTGGTACAAACATCAGTTCCACCACTGGTTGTGCAGCATAGACATCATAATATGTTGTGCATACGTGTCGTAGGTGAAAGTGACATACCAAAGTAGTATAAACACAAACTTATTGCCTAGCCAAAAGATGTCTAACAAATATTAAATAAAAAGTACAAAGGTGTAGTTTTGATTCGTTTTTTATATTTTTTGTCACTTAATATACGGCAATTAATACTTCATTGACACAGCATTACTTACATATAGAATTCTATGAACATTGTAGCTGCGGTGACTACGTAATTAATTTTATAATTTACAAAAGTACACATGGATTATTTAACAATGTTTACATTGCTTACGAAATTAACCATAACCTTCATTGTTAGTGTTAGTCACGTTTACCACCAGAATCTTTTCTTACAATATAATTGTACATTTTGAGAACGGCTAAGCGAGAGACGCGAGATTCACAGGCACACCCCATTTTAGCCGAATATTTCCGAAGCCTAAGCCCTCTTGGAAGACGCTCTTTATATTTATTCTACTATTGCCATCCGATTCGAGCACGATGCATGTGCAGTTATCTATTACACTGTTGCCTAGACGCATGCGGCAGTGTAACTAGATGTGAAATTTAATAACGTTATTTTTTTTATATTTTTATAATAAAAGAAATTATAAATACTTGGCTCATATTTGAATTGATTATAATGATAAATGAAAAGTATTCGGAGACAAGTTCTGCATAACATAAAATTATGCCAAAATATAAGGGTGTTCGGTTTCTCCACAAATGAGAAAAATTTGGTTTCTTAAATTCCCTGTATCTTGTTGTGCTTCTGGATGTTTCTCTTCAATTTATGTCAATTTTCTTCCATACTCCCTATACCCAATCTACCTTACTTTTTGAGAAAATTGAGATAATTTAAGGTTTCTGCGAAATCCCGCTATTTCTTTAACAGTCGATATCTTAAATGTGAACGAATTTCAATTCGATCGAGTATTCCTCGGAGTTTTCGGCAATACATCGAAGAATGATTTGTATCGACAAGGTTCTACAAGATAGCCATCGATATTTTCAACATTAATTCACTATTATTTTTTTTAATGGAACATCTAATAGAGATGTTCTTTTAGAAGGTTTTCTATAAAAATTTTCTTCTACCTCAAAGGCGTTCTTCCCTAGTAAATTAAATATGAAGCTATGCAGATAAGTTTTTATAAATTTTCGTTTTGCTAAAGATATTCAATAAAACAAACGTGTAAACGTTATGTGTTTTGGTACAAATTGCAGCACCAACTCGAATTAACCATTATCATACGTACATTGTCTGGCAACTGAACGACAACATACAAACAATAAATAGGGAAAATAAGCAAACAAATGTTGATTAAAGTTCGCCATAAAACGAATAGATTTATTTCAAGCATGGTACAGTAATAATAAGTTTCTTCAGCAGTAAAAATTATAATAGTTTTGTTCGTATGTATGTTATACCTTGTTGGGCAAATAAATCGTATTATTACTATTACTATTATTATTATTTACTAGACATTATGAAACGGTTAGTTATTAGATTTTAAAAACTTTTTTTAACGAAGATTCAGCCAGCAAATTTATTTCTTCTATGGTGTCGAGAAAAAAAATTATACTAACAATAGTTAAATTTTGGTTTTTACAAGAGTATATAAAAACGTTACAAACAGAATAAACATCATTTTTGCAAGAAAATTGTTGACTATCTCTGAATTTAGCACACGTTATATATAACATGCCACACCGAAAGTTACAGCTGTCAATATCCTGGAAAACTATGAATACAGTCATTCTCGAAACTTGTTTTAGTTATGTCAATAGAGGTAATTCTGCTAATTCTGCCAAAAGAGGCCATGAACTGTTGAGGTCGTGAGATATATTATATATAAACGAAAGGTTTGTAGTACTCGCACAAATATATCTACTTGGTTCTAGGCTGGGCGTGCCACGCTGGACGGAAATAGAACACCCAGGTCTATCTTGCATTCATAAACTATGTTATTATTAATGTTTCCGGCTGACTTTACTAATTAATTGATATGCGTATTCATTAAGTATATGGTAATGTACTTCAATTATTTGAATTGACATGACGTAAGTTCATCAATTCATTTCTTTCCATTTTGACTAAATAGATTAAAAATATAAACCATTAATCACAGCATTGGGCGCCCTCGGTATAATGGAATACAAATTACAGGCAGCACATGTACTGTTTCATTTCTCCTCAATACAATAAAACTTCAATTATCCGTGCCCTAATCATTTGTTCTTTCTTTTGATTTCTATCTTTCATGCAGATAAAATATAATAATAAAATTGCATTAAAGGAAACCGGATGTTTAGTTTTCACTGCAAACGATACAAGTTTGATTTTTTGGAACAGTCTTACTCTTAATCTTTGAAATAATTGAGGTAAGTTAAGATGTTTACGAAACGCCGATGCTTCTTTAACCCGATATCACCTTACATGCTACAGTGATGACAGCAACTAGATTCTGCATGATGGCTATCGAAATCTTTGCCAAGTTTGATTCTTGCTACTTCAATTTTTTAGACATTTATATTTTTCCAGAACCTAATAGAGAAGCTTTTCTATCCTATTTTTCCAAACACTTTCCCATATCTAAAATGCGTTCTCTTCTAGTAAATTAAATATTACGTAATGTAGACAAGTTTTTCGCTTAAATACATAGAACGCTGGGATGAAATACTATAAACTGTTGTTCCTCTAAAGGTATTCACACAGCGTCAGAAATGTAATCTATACAATATTGGATATTGTCTAGTTATTACAAGGACTGTACTGTTTTCAGATGAATCGACTTCCTTTAAATGGCCATGTCAACAGATATTTTTTAAATTCATACTCCAGATCGGTACTTGCAATAACAAGTATACTTCATTTATATTGCACTATTCGCAGTATGGAAAAATTAACAATAATTAAAGCGTGACAAACGGTTGCACTCGCTCTACATACAAGGAATTGAGTGGACGTTCGGTTATTATCGGTTGATCGGTACACGCAGACCGATCAACCGAACGTCCACTCGATTCCTTGTATGTAAATAGTAAACACGGCGGGTCCAACCGTTTGTCACGATTTAATAATAATTTCAATAACGATTTACTTATTTAATCCAAATAAGAAGAGGTTTTGTTTTCTTCTTTATGACAACACTGTCATGACACACAAATCCAAGAAAGCAGTCACGAGGAAGGGCTCCCTCTACATATGTTATTTATAGATTTTAAAACTGCATATGATTCGATTCAACGCGAACGTGTGTGTGCAGCAATGAAGGAGTGTAAAATACCGGACAAACTTATTAGACTCGTGAAAATGACGTTGGAGCATACGAAATGTATGGTGACAGTAGGGGGTCACATCTAAGAAAGTTTTCAAGTAAACACGGGCTTACGTCAAGGAGATCCATTATCAGCTGTGTTATTTAATATCGTGCTGGGAGCGATTATAAAGAAGAGTGACCTAAAGACGACCGGAACAATTTACAACTAAAGAATACAATGTGTAGCCTACGCTGATGATCTAACTGTGATAACAAGGATTAAAACTACATTAAGAGACGCAGTTCAGAAATTAGCAAACGCAGCGAGCGAATACGGTCTGAAAATTAACCAGGCAAAAACGAAATATATGACCATGAATTGTGCGACCGAGGGGAACGACAGTTTACAAGTGACAACAACAAATGGAAAGGAACAAATTATTGAGAGATTCAACACCTTCTGCTATTTGGGAGTAACTATAACGGAGAAAGGGGGCGAGGAAGAGGAAATAGAAGAGAGAATAGTGAAGGGAAACAGATGCATGGGATCACTTTCGAAAGTGATCAGGAACAGAAGTATTTCTCGCAGGATTAGGATAAGGATATATCAAAATGTGATTAGGCCGGTTGTCACATACGAGGGAGGGTTATGGACGTTCAATGTAAAACAACAACAAAAAGTGGCAATATGGGAAAGGAAGATATTGAGGTTAATACTGGGAGGCAACAAAATTGGAGAGGTGTGGTATAGAAAAACTAATGAAGAGGTGATGAGACTATACAGGGAAACAACGATAGTAGGATTTGTGAAAACACAGCGACTGCGTAGGGTGGGTCACATCCATAGGCTGGAGGAACATAGAATACCAAAGGTGCTACTCAGGGGAAGAGAAGTGTAAAGGTGAAAGGGGCGCCTGAGAACTAAATGGAAGGAAGCAGTTGTACGCGACCTCAATGAATCAGAAGAAAGAACGTAGGAGAGGACTGCCTTAGACAGAAAGAGGTGGAAACAGCTGTATAATGAAGCCATGGGCCTTCTAGGCCTGGAAAGCTGATCTATTATTATGACAACACAGTCATCATCAGGCATCAGCAAGATTCTCTTCAGGAACAACACTAAAACAATATTCCAACAATTTAAATCGCGAAGATGGCTATCCTTATCAAACTTCCTAGCAACCGCCACGCTTCATTGTTCCATAACATTTCCGCTCTGTTGACCCGAAACAAGCCCTATATAAATCTCTCCGGAATGAATAACCCCCAGTCAGTGTGCAGTAACAGCCCAAGAGATGTCCCATAAGAGTGTAGACGAAACGTTGGCAGAAACTACAACAACGACGCGGTTCCAACCCAAAAACCAAGAGTATACTATTACTGACGACCGCGGAAGCCTACGTAACTCTGTTATAGTTTGACGAACATTTTTTCGTATGAAATTATCAATAATGAATTTATGATGCTTTTCAGAGCAGTGTTTTTATTGCAAAATTTGAAAACATTACGATATCATTACGTGGACTTTTACGACTGGTATCATTACTGTAATCACCTTTTGTTACAATTAATGCTAGCTTACATGTTGACTTAATAATAAAGGGTAATAAAATGGAGAAAATGAAAAATCTGTTGCTGCTTTAAATATGAAATATTTATCCTTCTAAGTGAGCATATGAGCAATATTATGAATGTACATAACTTACACACTATTAAATTAAAAGCAAGCTATTTATACGTTTTCTCAAAGCTAAATTTTGGGAAGAAAAAGTTTGAGTTTCAAAAATATATTCAAAATAACAGTGAACGGGCTTGATGGTCCGAATTGGCTTGACGAGCCGGGCTGAGCCATTATGAGTCATGCCGCGCCCGTCCGATCTAGAGATTCTGCTACGAATAGTGTAATCATAGTAAGGTAGGTGGATCGCTTACCCATAAAGCCATGTTGGTTTTCGGATAAAATTACGAAATTATAGATATATGCAACTGTGTAATAATAATAATAAAAATAATAATAAATAGAGATTATTTTATTACAAAATCCACCACATAACAAGTCATTGTACACATATAGAAAACTACAATTGTCAATTCATGTATGTATATGTACATGTTATAAAAATGTATAAATAAAAGTGTAAAAATAAAAATAGGTATAAAACAAACAATATAACATAAGTAAGGACAAACAATAGATTCAAAGAATAAATAAAATGTTTAAAATCGGCTTGATAAGAGGAAACTACCATGATGTGTAAAGGAGACGAGGTGAAAGTAGTCCATTTCTTCATTAAAAATTCATTTACTGTGTAGCATTCCATTTCCAGCAATATTTCTTTCACTCGAGATTTGAATTTGTTGGGGTTTGTTACTTTGACCTCTTCTGGTAGATGGTTATACAATTTGGGCCTCCAAATAATCAACTGCATTTTGGGATGGCGATAGCCGTATCGTAGGGTAATTTAATCAAACAGATCTGCGAGGGTAGTTTGAAAAGTTCCATGCCTTAACACGAAGATGGCGTTAGTCGTCAAAAATATTCTGGTAATTGTAATTACGTATGTGTTGAAAGATATTTTTGAGAATTTCAGCCATGTTGGATGCTCAGTCGATATTAGTGTTTCTGTTGAAATGGAAACGGTGGAATATCGCATCGTCATTAAATCCTTGCATTTGAAAGGCAATGCGCCTACACATTGAAGCCGAGGTGGACGTTGTTTGCGGGGATTCAGCACCATCATTTGCCACAGTGAAATCTTGGGCAGCTGAATTTAAACTATCACAAGCGCATCAGCTTGGTTGACGATGAACATTCGGGACGGCCAAATACTAACTACTACAGATAACATCGGAAAAGTTCACCAAATGGTAATAGACGATCGTCAAATTAAGGTTAAAGATATAGCAGAGGCTGTGAGCATCTCGAAAGAACGTGTTTGTTATATATTGACTGAAGATTTGGACATAAAAAAGATAACGGCGCGTTAGATGTCGCGGAAACAGTGGACCGCGAAGGGTGATTCGGCTCCGCAAAAGGCGAAGACCGTTCTATCGGCCGGGAGAGCGATGGCGACTGTTTTCTGGGTTAGTCACGGAGTTGTGCCAATTGACTATTTTAAAAAAGAAAAAACAAAAACGGCGGCATTTGAAGAAAAAGAAAGTTCTGTTCCACCAAGATAACGCATCATCTCAGACTTCAGTTGTCGCCATGGCAAAAATTCACGAATTGGGGTTGGAATTGATAGACAACCTACCAAGCCACTGGCGGTGCAACGAATATCGGAAGGTTAATTACTTATAATTTGCAACTTAAGTTAGAAATATGCGTGTAATATTCATTTTAACATGCGTACCTACATATCGTTATCTGCATTTCCTGTTAAATTTGTTTCTGACGCTATGCGATTGCATTTCCATATTATCGCGTCAACTTTAACCTACAGATAACGTCAACTCGGTAAGCTAAAAATAGAATTTTTCATATATTAATATGGTAATAACGTTTCTAACGCTAAACATATTTCCTGATATTTGTTGCGAACATTTCAAGATTGGTTCTTATAGTATCAAATAGTTTACTTTGCACGTATCTTCTTAACCGTACTTCACGGAATAGATAGCAGCAATAAGTTATTAATTAGGATGATTAGTATGAAGTAACCGAGGTGAACTGTCCTTTGTCCCTCAATTTTACGCGATCACACAATTTCTATATTATTTATTATTAGCCCAGTCTAAAAAGTATCCTGTTTGCAAATATTTTGAAAGTTGATAACATTATCATCATGACAACTAAATGAATGAAAAAAGTCCTTATTGTATTAATAAAATATGGTGAACTTTTAATACATTTGCCTTTGTTTTACGAATCTATTACGTTAATACACTGGCATTAGTGAGTTATTTTAGAAATACTTTTACGATACACCTATACAGATTAATAAAATTGATGTTATGAAATAATTAAGTCCTATACCGGCACATCAATAAATACCAATTATTCTATTTTTATTACACTCCAGCTCTAAGCTTTGCTGCATTTATCAAAACTATTTAAATGATAAGTTATAAAATACATAACAACATTATTTTCAAAACATATTCACATGCATTCTTATAACATTTTACATAACAATTTAGGTGATTATAATTAATAAAGCTGATGAAATGCAAAAAAGTTAGAATATGTTCGTTATCAATGTTATCATAGGAGGAAGATATTGACGTATATCATAAAAAATATACGGTAAACTTGACGAATGAAACAAAAAAAGTTCTGTAACAATAAGGGCAAATACGTAAACTATTCTCTTAATATTGAACTCAAAAATCAGCAACAAACTGTAAGAAATGATAAGAGAATTATAAAACTAATGTTTTTTCCCGGTATCTTTTTTTGCAAAGGTGGAGTTAAGTGCAAATCAGCTACGTTAAAAAAGTGACATAATCGATTGCACGCTTGCTGCAAAACACCAGAAAATCCAAGATTATTTAATTCTCTAAATCTTATCAGTAGAGCCCGGTAACAGGGAGCCGTGCCATAGCCGTACCTGCCTAGTATACAAAAACAATAGAAAGAAAATAGAGAAAAAAATAACAGAACTAATACATAATTATAATATGTGAAAAGTAGTGAAATAATCACCCTTTTAAACAGCCTTGGCTACGGAACAGTACAACTAGAAGCACAATTATCAGTAATAACATCATATGGATAAGAGTGGCAAAAAGTTGACACCATTAGATGTGTTTCCACAGTTGTCTTGGTGAGCGATGTTTGCCGTGGTGAGAAAATGAGATTATATTTTGAAAAAGAGCGTTCAACATCTACTCTTTGTACTTAGTCAGTGGATTATTCGATACACCATCACAAATTTGTTTTAGTGTCTTAAAATCGTGATCTTTCTGTAGCACACTCTCGAACTTTTCTAAAACGCGATTATATTTTGCGTCATGTACAGTCAGTAGCTGTGTACGCACTCCGTCCATAATTTGCAGAGACTCCAATAATGATAACTATCTATTTTGTAATCGGCCTATTGCGTCAGCTAATCCTTTATAGTAGCTACGAATATTTTTTATATCTGTTTCAACGGCAATATCTTGAAATTTCGACTGGCTCTCCTTAATAGCTACAGCTTCGGCAGGATTGAATTGTGCAACAACAGCATTTAATATTTTGAAATGTTCAGCATAGTAAAAAGCTGCCTGCAACCGTGTTCCCCAACGTGTAAGAATTGGCTCCGGTGGTTGACGAATACCAGGACACTCTGCGTGAAATGATCGTAGGCGTTTGGGAGATTTCAAAAATACTTTTTTTGTGCTTGCTATTACTGCATCTACCTCGGGAGAGCATTGTCGAATGGTTTCTGCCACAAAATGTAAAGCATGCACTTTACACGTAACATGTAAACACTTGCAACCATGTTCAAGAAGAGAACGGCCTACCGAATGCATTATCGCGGCGCTATCGCTCATAAACATCAACACTTTACCTTTTGAAATTTGAAATTTTTCCAACGCACTAAGTACAACCTTCGTAATTGCTGTAGCAGTACACCCTTGTAGTCTTCGGCTAGCTAGTAACACTGGTAATGTAGGTTTACTAGGGTCTGGTATGCGTACCATAATATTTACAATTGATTTTTTTTTACAGTCTGTTGTTTCGTCAACACATAACCAAAGAATCTGTTTTTTCAATATGCGTTTCATTTTCTTTTCCACGTCATCGCGTACAAATGCAACATGCTTACGTGCCGTTTTCTCCGTTGCCAACCGTAACTCGGGATTGTATTTGTCCCAAAAGTCCTTAAACCGTTGTTTATCGAGTAATCCTAGTGGCAAATTACAGTTTATCAACATAAGAATTACATAAAAAAATGCACTTCTCGGTGGCATGCCCAATTTTCCTTTTCTATGCTGTGCGGAATTTACGTGTCTTGTTCAGTTCCACTTCTTATTTGACATCAAATGTATTTTGCACACTTTACAAACTATCTTATTCCCGTTGTAAAACAAATCGGGAAAGTCAGAAATAAACCTATTTACTATGTCTTGAAAGGGTCGTTTTTTAGCCTTCGACTTACAATTATGTATCAATAAAATCAAAACACACTACACTAAATAATAACTACAATTAATAACTACGTCTATATCCATAAAATCAACACGCCCTATCCGCTATCCAATGCTAAACTGATCTGAGTGATGATGATTTGTCGTGTCGTATCATAATTGACCAGCCCTCCCCGCCCACCTAAACACAGTCACACCGCCGCTGCGATTGCTCTCCAGTTACCAGGCTCTACTTATCAGACATAGTTGCATCCAATACAAATTCAGAGCATTTTTTTCTTTCAATAATGTTTACAGTTAGCCTTAGTAATAACTTAGTTATGCAACCTTATAAACATACGAAAACTTTCAAAAATATAATTTTTCTATTTTGCATACGAAATACGGGCTTTTCTGCGTGTAAAGGGGTATGAATGAATTTCATTATGATACGCAGTAGAAAAATTACAAAATGTTTCGATGTCGCTAGTGGATTCTGTTCAAATTGTAAATGATGTTCACGCACAGCTATGCGCGATAGAAGACCCAAGAAATGTTTGTGTTTTAGAAAGGTTTGAAGGTGTTTTAGAATAAGATTCTGATTTTGGTACATTAAGACAAATTTGTGAAGGTGCGTCAACAGAACCGTTAAGTTGTTCCAAAGATTATTTTAAGTACGCAAATATAACGTCACTAGATGTAGAACGTTCGTTTTCTGCATATAAACACACTTTTTTCCTCACGTCGCACTCTGGTAGTCATTAGTTTGAATACAAAGCTGTAGTCTTTGTGGTATTGAATTTAGCCTTGCAACATATCGGGTGTAATTACTTCCTGTTCATTGGCCGGGGTGTCACATATACTTTCTCTTCTAAAAGTTCAAAACGAAAAACGAAAAAGTCAGCTGTCCGTGGTATTGGTCCATCTGGAAGATGTTCGTTCAACCGTGCTCTTGAAATTCTTGCTTTATGAGCTGGCGCAACATCGTGCATATTGGTTCTGACATTGAATGGAACATTATCCAATACTTCCTCCAAGACATTTACGTATTCAATTGTATTCGGTCTATTCGGAAGAAATATTGGTCCTTCAATGTGAAGGTTTAAGATGCCTAGTCATACATTCAGAATCGCGGAACTTCAAAATTTGCAAAAGACCTTGTAGCATACTGCGGTACCGTGTAATTAATTTGACAAAGGAGAGAAGGGGCATCAATATAATTGTTGACTAACTTGTGCAGAAAATGCGCGCTGAATTCATGCCTTCGATCCGATAAGGACGCAAAGTCATGTCTCACCAGTAGACTCATACAATCTGTATCACGTCCAGGGTAAGCACCGTCGATTTTAAAACATAGGTACTTCAAGAATCGCTTTTGTACTCTTTCAAGTAGGACCTGTAGATATGTATATTGGTGATACCAAATTGAAGATGCATATTCCCGTTTAGATCGAACTCGCGAGAAATACACTGATTTTAAAGCTATGGGACTTTTAAATTGCCTACAGGATCGAATAGGAAATCCTAGCGATTTTGTGCGTGAAGACAATATGGTCAGCAAATGACATGTTCGTATCAAACAATACGCCAATGTCCGTCATTGTGGAATATCCAGGAATAGGTGTTTGGTTCACGATGTACTGATAGCCATAAGGATTGTTTGACCTAGAATAGCTTACAACGGTGCATTTGCTTAAATTGAAAGGTATTTTATTTTGCATATATCACGTAGCTATTGTTTCAAGACGACCTTGGAGAAGCAAGCAATCGCTTGGAGAAGATATGGTGTTATAGATCTTAAGATCATCAGCGTATGCCAAAACTTTGCAATCCAATTACTGAAGAAGATCGTCCAAGTATATAGTGAATAAAAAAGGACCTAGATTGGACCAAAAGGCAGTAAAAGACTGACGAACAATATCCAAAATACCTGCTTCTACTTGGATCGTACGAGGATGCCTTGGTCTACTTGTATCTCGATAATTGGAAACAAATTTGCCTGATTCACGAAGCCTCTGATCTAATCTTCGGAATGTGTTGCTAAATGGGTGCCGCCGTTGTGGAAACCGTAATGCATATTCGTGTTTTGCCATGTGCGGATTTCCATAGCAAAATCAAAATACCATACCGATCAGCGTATTCGCTGAAAGTGTACATCACAAAATGTTAGGGATGGCACAATAATGTTATCTCGTTATTGTGCCACCATACATGAAACGAAAAACGATAAACGTCAAAATTTGACAACTAACTATTTTTAAATTACAACTAAACATTTTTCTGGCCCAAGGTTGCCATATGTATTTTAAGGTAAAAGCAGTTTAAAAAATGTTAAAAACACAAAACGATTAATTACACCACTGTAGTGTAGCATGATTCTATTTGGCTGCAAAAAACATGGCCTACTATAGAAGATTTCAACAAATTTAAATAAATTTTTAGTTGCACATTTTCAACTTTCATGGCCTTGTGTGCCATAATAATGACCATACAACTTTTCTGAATTAGGATTGTCGACTCAGAATTAATCATAGAATCGTTCTACCTAATGATTTTCCGTGAATTTCTAACAATGGTGTATATACAACAAAAACGTAACTTGCTAATTAGTTACATTAATTATGATTTTCATTGTAATGATTATTGTATACCATTACAGAAATCTGAGACGAGTCATGGGTAGTTATTCTTACATATCTCAGGAAAATTATGAGTAGAAACAAAGTTTTGGTCAGTTATTGTTTAGTAATGTTAGTGTATAGTGACTACGAAACTTGAATGTCTACTTAATGTATTTGGTTGAGACGAGAACATTTGTACAACTTCGATTTTCTTCTTCGTTGAGGTATCAATGTAACTCTCGGCTACAGCAAATGACTTCCATCCTCCATGGCGCTTTATTGTGATTCAATCGCTAGCTGTATTAGCTAAATGTGAAACACTGGAACGTGGAAACAATGCCCACTATGTAGCCCAGGATTTGGCGATTTGCGTAAAATTGGAACCATTTTAGGCAATTAATCCCCTTGGTTCGCAATTTATTGATGAACGTTCCAAAAATGCTTGTGAAGTATTTTGGTATGCCTATTTTTTTCTAAATATTAAGACATGAAGGCAGCATGGAGTACATCTATCATAAAGTCAAAAACTTCTTTGTTTTGAAAATGTGCCAATAATATGTTTTCAGATACTGTTTAACACTTCTGTGTACACCAAGTATCGAAATGTTAATTTTTTTTTTCATACACTTCACGTGATTTATTAGGTAATTACCAACAATTCCTTCTACTATTTCTCGCAGTTCAGGTGGAATACAATTTATATTACTACATTTAATATCGTCCATTTCCTATATGTACTTTTAAATACAGACAAATTTCAATTGCATTGACAATTTTTTAATTTAGACAATGTCAGGGTGACCAACCTTCATACCGCACACGCTTATATGCTTCTAATAGCTGTAAGAAAATATTTTTTTTTTTGCATAGAAATGCAAAATAGAAAAAAGTTATGAAACTTGTTTTCTAATACACTATTAAGACCCTTAAATAAAAAGCCTTATCATTTAGCTCTGAAGATAAGATAAGAAAACTACTTCATTTTATAATCCTCTATCATTTCCACGAATTTTAATTAAAATTCAAAATTTAGAGAAAAAAAAACCATTCATATTAAGCGAAACTGAATTTATGTAGGAAAAAAATATATAATAGCGAAGAAATGAATTACAAAAAGTTATATATTCTCACTAGCTCTAATGTGGACAGCAATAGGTTGGATTCAGACCAAAGAAAAACAGAGTTCAATAAGTATTAACGGAACAAAAAGCTCTAAACAAAGAAAAAGGAAGACACTAAACAGATGTAAAAAGAGCCAGACTAGAAGAGGTGGAACAATATTTTCGAGTGGTGGTCAATGAAGAAAGGAAAAGAAAAAATGAAATCAACGAAGGAGGGGAAGCAGCATGAAGGGGCATTAAAAACAATATTCTTTACTAAAAAGGAAATATTAGAAAAAATTAATATAATAATATGACAGGTAGTACTGCCTTTTTATATACAGAAAAAGGCAGTACTATCTGTCAACGTACAGAGCAGAAAGTCGGACACTAAACAATAAAGCAAGAAGCAATGTAATTTCTAAGACAAATGATAGTGAATAAGACTAGAAGAGATAGACTAAGAATCGAATTCATCGGAAATCAACTTAAAATAGTGTGGAACAGTTCACTAAAACCCTTACTAGCAGTAAAACTGAATTCAGTTTTACTGCTGATGATGATAACTTGGTTATCGAAATGTGTGTCCAGTTTGACTTAGGTCTTGTGGTTAAGGGTTTTAGTGAACTGTTTCAGTGTTCCAGTACCACAGCTTTAGAGTACTCGATTATTAAAATAGTGTGATAATAGAAAAAATAGAAGAAAAACATCTGGAATCGTTCGGCCATATTTTGATGGAAGGCAATAGCTTGACAAAGAAGGTGTATGGGGCGAAACAACAAGATTGTAAAGGAAGACGGGGATCAAGGAAGACGCTGCAGGAAAAAATCAAAAGGGAAGACGTTAAAGAACTGGCAAAAGGCAAGAAAAAGCAAAGAGGTGAAGAAGAAGAAAGCTGTAAAGGACATTTGTGAGTAGTGTCAATTGTAGATTATTCAAGTATATTCCAAATTGGAACAAAATTTAGTAATGTTTAGTCCAATTTAGCTACATTAAAGTCCACTGCGCTATCTGTATAAGTATTGAAATGTTTTTCTCAGGGAAAATTTGTTAAAAATTTGAATTTTTGCAATTTAATTAAAATTCTAAATTTTTTGTGGGATTGGGAGTATTCTCTGATACCCTTTTGGCAATTATTTATGACTTGAAATTAATAATTGGAACTTAACAAATATTAAAATTTAAAACGTAAACTAACCTTGATTTTTAAGAAGATATCATATAAATGCAATGTTTCCTATGACATTTACAGGAAATCTGTTTATTCTAACCTCGAACCTTTCTTCTTTATTTTAAATTTAGTTTCTAATTGCTCTATCTACACTTCAAATGAAAACCGCAGCCAAAACACTAGTTAACTCGACTGAAGCTTAATCAGAATTGATGAATTTACTGGCGTCCCTCTTCTCCTTTATTTAATCGCGACAGCGATTATTTCTTTCCACAGTAAATTTTGATGATTTCTACCCAAATATAAATTTTATGATGAATTTCGATGAATGAAGTTATTTATAGAAATAGCATGAGAAAAAAATGAATGTGGTAACACTACCAGATGACTGGAATTATGCAACTCTATGCTAGAGAAACCCAAAAATACGAAATTTTACTGACGCTTTACTTAATAACATTAGGACAAAGATTTAATTTCCGAAATAATGTTAGAAAGACCTTTGAATTTTCCTGTTCTTTGTTTGAGGAAAATTTCACATCAATTTTGAAAATTTGCGAGATTAGGAGAATAAAAAGAAGAGTTGATTTGTCCTTATTCCACTAAGATCGTCGTTATCTGGACTTAATTTAATTACTTTTCGTCCACATTTCAAGGCCAGTCAGCCTGGGGGGAAAATTATGGATTTCGAAATTAGCTTTTTCTCCGCTAGAAGGAATTTCATTAGTATCGGGTGACTATCCTGAATACCCTATACGTCTGAGACTGACAGCTGATTGCCGATGTAAATATTGAACATAACAGTATATTAACACTGAAACGGCAAGGTTATGGCCGTAGTATATTAATTTTGCTTCATAACGCCGTTAAATTGACGGCTCCGGCCGTTCTAGTATTATATATTTTGTAAAATTGATCAACTCTTTTTGCTGCAAAATAATGTTATCAATAATGTTCTTTGCTTGTTGGAATCAAATATAGCAAGTTATTATCCGCTAATAAGCATGTACTTGAAGATAAATAAAATTTGTTTTACCCCATTTTATATATAAAAAGGAAATTTATTTATTTGCACCTGAAATAACTGCATTTTAATTATGAAATATCTCCTTATCATCATTCATATCATATCATTCCACAATTCTAAACTTTAAAATATTTGAAACTTACGACAGATTACTCCATAATGGAAATTTACACGCCACATATATGCATATGTATGATATGTATATATTTTATGGTCACACAAAATGTATGTAATTAAGTAATGTGCGCAATAGAAAACGCATGTCATAGGTTATGCAGTGTACTATGTTTTTTCCAGCATGCCGTGGGACTTTACTTCATTAGCTTTATTATGGGAGTGGTACTTGTGATTACTTGAACCGTTGATAACGGGATACGGCGGAATATGAAAAATAATTAGAAGAATCGCTTAGAAAATAAAGAAATTACTAAATGTCATGCGTCCACTTAAAAAAAAAATAGATTTCCTTTTTATTTAGGATTGACTACAGATAGTCTTGGAAGTATTTTTATAGAATTTTAAAACTTTCCTTACATTATTTATTGTCCCAGAATGTGCTCCTATCGAACATATCGGTATAATTCTACTGTTTAATTTAATAATATATTGTATTATTAAGTTTGAACGTACTCTATTTTATGCAATTAAATACTATTTTGAATTTTCTGTTACATAATATTTAAATATTAAATTTATAGAATTTAAATAATTTAATCGCGTTATTTAAATTGTTGCATTTGAATGATTCACTTACAGGGAAACTCAGGTAAGTGCATCTCACCGATTTAAATGAAACTTAGCGGGTTTATAGACAGTTCTAGTGTAAGAACAACGATAACTATCTTAGCTGCCCGATCGTCCACTGGCGGGGTGTAAAGCACCCCAAGCTCAACACTACCCTTCGCTGCTTGACTCAATAACTCAGAAACTATGAGAGATATAAAAAAAAGGTTGCTGACAACTGTTTAAATAGTAAGTCAAGAAATACATTACGTTGCGTATTGCGTATACATAGTAAGAATGATAGGTAATCCGTGTAGAAATGTTGAAAACGAAGGAATTGCTTACACCATGCACAACGAATAAACGCAGGCTTGCCGCAAATACCTCATTGATCAAAATGTGGTAGCCGTTCGGCGATGTATTCACTTTTAGACCATGCGTATTTAAATAGATTCAAGAATCTTGGCGATGACAATTGATTATGAGTTGAATATTGTAACTGAAGAAGTTTCCGGAAAGATTATATAGAAATACTAAACCAAGACCACAAACAACACATTATTGTAAGGTTAGTGTAATTTTAAGTTATATAATTACTATCTTCTAAAAATTGTGAAAAGGGAAACTATTTCGGTTTGTTATTTAGGAAAGTAAAGTAATAATTTTCGTTAATAATATTAATAGTAAGTATTCTTACACAAAATACTTTTTCAAACTTTAAAGTTGAATGTGCATTAGGCACTGGGGATACATTTTTATTTCAGTATATAATAAAAGCAGGCATGATTTTGATTTATCTTTACATTTTTTAAAGTTAGAAATTTTGATCCGCTTCAATGTCAGGAAAACTAATTTCTCAGCATTCTAAAGATTGGTTTACAGATGTGTACTTACCAAATACTTAAGTACTGGAGCTGAAGGTATTTGGTTATTGGATTCCTAGTGTAGGCATTGTCCGAGCGATGTGCGAAATTTAGTACCAATGAACAAAAAAATAAATATTTTTACAATTCCAAAGAAAACTACTTCAATGGTACAAGCTTTAGATGATTACGGTTTTAAAATATGGAAAAATTTTGTGAGAACATTTTCAGATGAAGTACTACTTATGGATTACGACATAATTCTTCACCAAAGAAACAGTATTATTCAGTTACAATCTCTAACTCATAATCAATTGTCATCGACAAGGTTCTTCAATCATAATGTAATAAGTGGTCTAAAATTTTGTCATACACAAAAAATATTGATTTTCAAATTGAAAAATGAAAATTTTTAAATAACCTAACTTGTTGCATCAACTCTCAAACAGCTTTGAGTATTTACACGAAAAGATGATACATGAATGTAATACGCTAACATACCTATGTCAGCGTACTTTCCATTGAATTCCAATGAAATATACAAGATGCATTTAAAATAACAAAGTTAATGGCAGGAAGTGGAATTGAAAAACGAATTGTTTAGATTATACTGAATTTCCTTCTTTCTTTTGAATGTACGGTATACGGAAAATACGGAAAAAAGATGGATTTGTGCACAAATATTTACCTTGTATGCGTAGTGGCAAATAATTCCCATTCCCCGCTAACCATGTCACCGAATATTGATATCAATAACAGACGCCTCTATTCCAAAATTTATTTTGTGGTTGCTCGGTCGCAAAATGTTTAAGTGAATCATATCCAATTTACGATGATATAATACAGTTATGCGAAATACAAGTGAAAATTATTTTCAATCTCAATACTCAATCGCATTTTGCCTTGGTTACCTCAATATTATTGACGAGTACTCAATTTGATTATTACTTTGCATCCAGGGTCATTTCTTTTCGGTATAATCAACCTTGCTTTTATAGAGACATACTGGTTTTGTTCGTGTTCGGCCACAATTATCTGCCCACATACATTTTTGCTTGGATTTTAGAAAATTATTTATTGTTATTTATTGTTCTTAAGGGGGTATAATTATGTAGCTACAAGCAAAATAAAGATATCACCTCAAATAATTCCCCAAAAGACTCCTCTCATACTTAGTTAGCGGTTGAATCTCCTTAATCCGATAATTAGGGGTGCAGGTAGGGCCATAGAAAGACCGGAAATGAAATACTCTAATTCTAATCTACTAATAAATATTTAATGTAGTACAGGTAAAGATTATAATTCCATATGCAGTCCAACTAGAATTACGAATTTAGATTTAATAGTTATTGCTCTTTTAAACAATAAAATTATCTGAAATTAATATTAAAATGCGAAAAACAAGAGAGTTGCTTTTAGAAATCCGCACAATGATTGTTGCTTTACATAATATAGGCTGAAGTAATAGAAATATCGCAAGAAAATTGAAATTAAGTCGCCCAACTGTTGAGTATAACGTAGTATCAAGAGGCTGGCACATTATTAATAGAAAACGGACAGGACGATGGAAAGTGACAACACCAGCCAAAGATCGTCGAATAATTATAACTAGTAAACGGAATAGATGAAAAACTGCACCTGAAATAGCGGCTGAAATAAGTATTGAGCGTGAAAAACGAGTTAGTTTAACCACCGCGAAAAGGAGGTTAAAAGAGGGTGGTTTATTTGGACGAATAGCGTTGCGTAAACCACTCTTGCGCAAGCAAAATAAAATAAAACAGCTGCAGTGGGCTAGAGAGCGTGGAAAAATGTTTTGTAGACCGATGAGACCATTTGAACTCTTTGGTTCCAAGAAAAGAACGTTCGTTCGAAGGTCGAAAGGACAACGACCAGCAGAATCATGTGCAGTACCTACAGTGAAGCATGGGGGCGGATCGGTAATGGTTTGGGGATGTTTTGGCGCCGCATCAATAGAAAACTTTGTTAAAATAGATGTAATTTTAAGAAAAGAGCGCTACCGGAAAATTTTGAAAACAAATGCTATACCATCTGGAATGAGAATAATTGGCGAGTATTTCACATTTCAACGTGATAATGATCCAAAACGCACCACTAAACTGTACCGCGAATATATAGAATCGGTGGAACCCAAAACCAATATCAAAATAATGAAAAGGCCTCCTCAAAGCCCAGATGCTAATCCCATAGAGCTTTTGTGGGAGGAACTCAATAGGCAGGTGAAAATAAATCCTCCCACTTCCAATGAATCGTTGCGGAAACAACTGCAAGAAGTTTGTCTTAAAATAGAACCCGCTACTCTGACGAAATTGATAGAGAGAATGCCGCAATTATTTATCGTCGAGGTGGATATTTCGACGAAACGACGATTTAATTTCTTTTTGTGTAAAATAAATTTTATAATAGAATAAAGATTACCAATTTCTTTGTTTTAAGAGTATTTTATTAAATGTAAAACTACAATTTCTTTTTCAGTTAGCACTTCCTTTATTTATGCGTATTTTTTTGGGTGGGCAAATAATTATGGCCGGTAATGTAAATCACAAAATTTTTTTCAGTATCTATTAATTTGCTATTCGTTTAATCTTCATTGGTTGGTACAAACTTCAAAGGAACTGTTCTGGAAGTTGTGAGTATAAATGAAAGCACGTTTATGTTATAACATTTTACATGTAAATCGTTTATCGTTGTATGACCTTCTCGGACTGTAATGACTGCCACGTTTAACCATTGCACCCACAATGCGTCCGTGGAATATTTTCCCACACTTCTTTTATTTTGATTTCACGTAGTGATTCTGAAAAGTGTTTGTGTTTCTTTAGTTGAGTTTACACAAAGTGCCACAAATGCTTAATTGGATTTAGGTCAGGAGATTGGGCTGTGCAATCCAGAAGATGGAATCCATTTTCGTGTATCCAATCTTTAGTTTTTAGAGCTGTGTGCAGGGAATCTGCTATCTTGCTGGAAAAAATGTTTTCAAAAAACTCATCTGAAAAAAATTTACATGTACGTTTGCTTATACATACGGCCGTGATATGTGAACATTTTCCCAACGCCCTGTGATGACCAAAACGCCGAAAAAGGAACTATGGATGTACTCTATTTATCAAAAGTAATGTCTATCCTTTAAAATTAGCATTACCATGATGACAATATTGAGTTTGAAAGCAATATCCTTTTAATAACTGCATCTATATTCGTTTAATAGTGTTTGCCAGTTTTCTTATTTTTTCAGTAGTTTAAAGCCAGTAGTCTTACACCTATTTGCGGCTAACCGGACAGCACCATGTGAAACACTTTAATTTTAGAACAATTTTAGTTTACGATGATCCTGTGGAACTCAGAATCTCAATTTGTATACTCTCAGATAGTTTCACTTATCTATCGATTGTTTGCCATAACAATTGCAAATATTTATAGAAAAACACTTATTCTTTGTTAGTACCTGATTTCACAGCCCGTACGCGAGTCTCACAAAACATCGTCGCAACACGTTTCTATAATCAATTTTGATTCATGGAGTTGTTTGTGTCTCGATCTTACTTGTTTTTTTAGAAGAACACCTGCGTGCCATTTTAGAGTAATTCACATAATAACATTTCATTATATTTTCGCTAATATGAAAACAACTTTATATACATTTTCAAAAATCTACAGGTGCTCTGTTTTATTAGCCAAGGCTGTATTTGCCATCAACTTCCTGGGAATGATACTATTTACTACGCCTACTATATGTATATGAACTGCAGAGCTATATAAACTCCTTCAAACTATTGAGTCAGTGGGCGCAGATTATTGACATAAAAGGTTTTCCCAAATGCTTATATCCTGTCTATATCAGTTACGCTAAAACTTTCTTCAGTTATTGCTATTATAAGCATTTGTCATTGTTAGTATTTTTATGTTTTATTATTTAACATTATGGAACTGCGAAAAATACTTAAAGAATATTGTATCATGAATACTTTTCTTATAAAGTAGATAGTATTAACGCTAATAACTTTTGATTCATCATTTAGAGGATTATCAGCTAGTATTACATTATCATTTGTACTTATATACAAGATCTAGAAAAGAGAACAAAATAAATAAGTCTATGAATAGCTAGAAGAACATTAAGTTACTGCAAAGTTGTGCATTTCGTGACCTGCTATCGTCTTTCTGAAGGTGTCGTGAAACGACAACTACCTACGTATACATATTTACTGAAAAATTAAAAGAGCTGGAGCCGCGTACTTTGTTATGAGGAAAAAGAAAATAAATGCTATCGCCCCAAAAAGCAATTTTGGAATGAAAGAAAAAATTACTAGAGTCACGGACATTTGAAACAAAAGTCATACTCATAAGCATTGTAATAACAATATCAGTTGAACTAAATACGTATCTAGTTAATAAATTATTGCTTTAATCTAATCAAAGGGAATAACAGGGAAATTTAAAACGATTTTATTTTTCAACATATCCGATGACAAAGTACTTCAGTATTGTTGGAAATAAACCCTTGCATTCTTTGTTAGCCGCGTTGGTAGGGATATGGTCGAACGTTGTCCTACTGCAACATAGCGCCCCGCCCAACTTTTCCTGCCCCCTTTGTTTTATTGCTTTACGAATTGATCGCCATATAACATTGGCTTATAGTGGTGAATCCGCGTATTAAATAACCAACAAGAACCAGGATTCCAAAAAAGAAGTCTTCCTGTGGGAGAAGTGACTTGGAGAATATATTCTACTATTGGCTTTAGCAAGGATTATATGCTAAGCGGAGCTTTTTTGCTTAGGTTTTTACAAGCTACTAGCAGATGGCGCTATTGACATTTGACATTCCTGTTTTCGTAAAATTTGACAACTGTTGTTGTTGAAGCAGTCACAGCGCAGAAGTCGACCAAGTAGTTTGTTTACAGCGCTTAAAATAGCAATTTGTAGAAAAATGGAAATTTCAGATGAAAGTTTTCGTTGAATGATCTTTTACAGGTCCAACACAACAACAATGCCTAGAATTGCTTCGTTCAAGCTTTGATAATGAAGCACGATTCGAAAAGACTGTTTACAACTGGTTTGCAGTATTTCGCATTCCGTCCGTGATAAATTTCGTGAAAGTCGACCAAAATCGATTGTTGTTCCAAAAAGCATTGATCCTGTGCCCAACATGATTGAAGAGGATCGGCATGTGACCCACCGTGAGGTAAAGGTATCCTTAGGCATATCGAAGGCTGCAGTACATGCGATTTTGCATGAACATTTATGTGTGAAAAAGACCTGTACCCGATGGACCCCGCATAATTTGACCTAAGTACAATCAAAGGTTTGTGTCAATTGGTGGAAGGTAATGCTCAAAAAATTTTACAGAGGAACTTCAAAATCCATATATAAGATCGTAAGCACTTCCGAGAATATGATCGCTTGTTTCTTTTGTTCTATTGGACATGTTGCAAGCATTGTTTTGGAGGATCGAAGAACAGTCAATGGTAAATGGTACATGTAGAAGAATGGCTTCTTGCATCAAAAAAATAGATTTTCTTGCAAAAATCAGTCTCTATACAAGAAAATATTTTTATTTCAAAACAATAAAAATGTATAACAAAAGAAAATAATGTTCTTGAAATTTTATTTGGATTAAATAAATATTTTCTGAGGGTTAGAAAATTCAAGATAGAAAAATGGTTCTTCCAAGTAAATCATTTAGTTATAAGTTAAGAACATATTCATATTAAAGGTAGGAATGAAAAAAAATGGTCCAGATCTCACAAAGTTCTATTGAAAAATTAGGCGACCAGTTTCGTGTTCAAAAAACACATCATCAGGCCAGCTACAAGGACATCCGATAAAAGAAAAATTACAATAATGCAAAAAAACCTAAAGTAGATTATTAAAATTAGGAACAAGTGAATGCGCTAATGAAAAAGTTTTTCTTATAGGTTACCGTATAATTAAATTATTGCTTTAATAGTATAATTAAATAGGGATTATTTTGATGTAGTTTAATAATGAGTTAATATTGAAGTTTATTTATCCCTTTATTATTATTATTATTATTATTATGATTTATTATATATCAAAAAAAACTGTAGTTAAATTAGTACACGTGGTAAATATAAATAAAAAGAAAACAAATATTACATTAAACGATATCTTTTGAAAATGTTTATGAAACGTCGTACGTTAAAGCTTATATCATTACATAGGTAAGTACGAGGTGTGGCAAGTAAATAACCGGACTGGTGCTACTATCGACAAACAGCGAGCACGCCACGGTAGGTTTGAACACGTCTGTGCTTCTCCCACCCTGAGCTCGATGGGCACGGTTGTGCGTCGCTCAGCCTCGCTGTAGCAATCGTCCGTTCAAGTCCTTACGCTAGCGTCGCGTCGGAAAGATGCAGAGTGTTCAGATCGAGCAACGAGTTAACCTTAAGTTTCTTCTGAAGCGTGAGGTTCTAACTACCCTTCGTGAACGAGTGAGAAAACGAAGACCCGATTTGTGGAAGAGCAAATCCTGGATGCTTCACCAAGACAATGCGCCAGCCTATTCCGCCTTGTCTGTGAAGGCGTTCTTTGCGAAATCCGGCAACACCATGTTGGACCACCCACCGCACTCGCCCGACCTGGCCCCCTGTGACTTTTTTATTTCTTAAGGTAAAATCGGAGCTTAAGGGGACAAGATTTGACAGTGTGGAAGCGGTGAAAGCGAAAGCGACGGAGGTTCTCAACAAGCTGACAGAAACGGATTTCCAGCACTGCTTTCGACAGTGGAAAATTCGTATGGAGCGTTGTAGGGATCGGCAAGGAGAATACATTGAAGGGGATAAACTTTGTAATGTAATTGGTGATCAATAAAATGTATTGTAGCACCAGTCCGGTTATTTAATTGCCGCACCTCGTATGTCATCTATATTCCGGTTTCTATATTCGCTACTCTCTAGGACGGCATGACTAAAACTACTGGCACTACGTGGCGCCAGGAAATATTTCAGTTGCTGTAGATGAGTGGCACAAACTGAGAGACGTAAGGGCAATGTGGCTAAGAGTAAGAAGCTTTAATGCTTTTTTTTTCTTCTCACATTGTCTTTGCCGGTAGTGATTCCATCAACACCAGGAGCTACTTATTAGCATTATCTATCTTGGTTATTGTTTCTATGCACTTTTTCCATGTGTACTTCTACATTAAGTTCACTTTTGTTTGAACATTATTCTTTAGATAACCTCTACTTTTAGCATTTTTAAAATCACAAGCAATGTGGATAATTTACCGCATTATGTACGGATATTTCGTACTGTTTTAAACAAGGTAAGCGCAATTAGCAATGCACGATAATGCTTGAAATACATATAAATAACATGCATTTCAAGAATTCTAAGTAAAAAATGTTTTATTTTAAGAAAATGAAACTATTGATTTATGAACAATACCTAAACGCTTTCTGAAATTGAGAAAACTACTTACTATCCTTAAGAAAATATTGCTTTGTGTTGTAATGGCCATTGACTTATACTAAGAATCGCTTTCTTCAAATTTTATGCAAGATTTTCTTGAATCAAGTTAACAAATGCCTTAAACAAAGAAATGCAATTATTTCACTACTTCACTTAAGCGGAGAAAGAAACACCAAAGAAATATTGAACAGCTATTTTTATCACCTCATGATGCTGTTGAACCCTTCAAAAACCATATTTTGGAGATAGCACCTGCAGAGTGGAAAAGAAATGTTTCGAGAGTTGGTTCGAACGCATGCAAAAGTGTGGCGAATATTTTGAAAAACAATAAAACGATTTGTTCCAAAATTGTTTTGTTCTTTAACTGTTTTTGTGGAAACTTAAAAGGTATCCGTATAGAATTGAGAATAATCACAAGTTCTTCTATTTTCAATAAATTACTTTAAATTTTGTAAACATTTTATTTACAACTGTAAGCTCTTCATGTGTGTATGTGTATGTGTATAAATTCTTATTAAATCCTCTTCTTTTTCTTAACGTCAACATTGTAGACCCTTTTTGATCGGTCCTCTGATGTAAAGTCCTCTTTAAATCAGCTTCGGCTGCTCTTCGGTTCTAATTTTCTTATTCTTTGTTTCGAAATGGTTTTAAATCTCCGTTTTATGTTGTTTTAATATTGAAATATTCTTTATATTTGTTTTTAAAATAATTTTTAGATGCTGTAATCGAAAACTATTTCTTGTCAGAAAAATTTCATTATGCCTTTTTGTTTACTCGTTGTCACAGGAATCCCAATCCAAGGACTTCCAGATTTCAATGATTGGCCTATCAATGATCATACGTGATGTTGCAACATTAACGATTCTGATGACTAAACTCCAACGAAAACAGTGTTTTGCATGATTTTCGTGTGTTTTTGACAAAATTACAAAGTGCAAATATACTATAGAGTTTTAGGAAATCAAAAAGCCAGAATTCTGGTTCTTGAAATGTGTACAGTCTGAGTTATACTATTTATATTTTGCACAATGAAAAGTATTCAATGTAGTGTAATTATGTTTACTGGCGCAAACTATAAATACTTTAACCTGATGCAACCTGCATTCTGCTCCAACTATAGAAAGTCATGATATATATAAACTATGTTAAAATATTAATATATGCAGTTCAATACCTCGCAGTAAAGCTACGTACATGGTTAACGCGAAATATGCAAAGTAGTTCCTAGTGAAACCTTGTTACATTACAGAATGTAATTTTCTTTTCTAAGTACATTAAATCACGTAGACTTCCGCGAAAATTATATTCCTAATTCAATTTCTTATTTTAATGTTTCTTTCTAACGTTAAGACAGCGTGGACCAATTCTTTAATATAATTAATAACAGATACTCAGGGCGGACAATAGTATGGGATGTTTCTATAAAGCTTTTCTTCCAAAACTTCAAATTATTTTACAAAACATACACATACAGGGTAAATTAACGTGTCTTATACATACAGGGTGCGTATTGCACCAAGTGGAATAACTGGAACACATTTAGGTTTGATATTTGCTAGCGTTAAACTGTCTATTATAGCCCGCTTTTTGACATAAGCTTCACTTGTTTTGTGCAACTAATGTTTACAGGTTGCCACCATTTTGTTTTTTTTTTTAATATGAACAAGAGTTTAACTTTGCATCATTTGAAAGGCACTTACTCCAGAAATACAGGAAAGTACACCATAAAGTTGTCTATTACAAAATAATAAAAAAAATCGTGAAAAATACAAATCATTGTTGATACCGAAATAGAACTAGCGATAAATAAAGGAAATGTTGCCCGTTCACTTTCCAGCAGAAATAAAGCCAATCTAACTTCTTCGTCCAAAGTGAGGTGGGGCACCATTTTGTTGAAACCAGATGTTTGAATGGACAAGTGGATTCACTGGACTAGGTTTAATTTCTTTTATTCATGGAACAATTTAATTTTGTTGTACTTCTAAATAGATAGCTGATGTTCCACGAATAAAAAATGGACCAATGATGTTCCCATTTAATATACCACACCAAACATTAACATAAACTTTTCCGGATGTTGTAAATGAGCCTTCAAGACTTACGTGTTGATTATTAGTATGCAAATATCTGCAATTATGGCTACTTACAGAACCGTTTAACATAAAGGTAGCTTCATCCGAAAAAACAAAATTATTCGATACGTTCAATTTCAGTTAAATTCATTTTACTTAAACTTCAAATTTGACACTAATTTCAATGATACAAGTACAAAATAATTGCTTTACAAAAACAATTTACCATTGACAATAATAAAAAAAGGCAAAACTTTTTGTTGTGTTACCTTAAAATAACGATCTGAATTATTCACAATTGATATTTTATTTTCTGCTATTTCTTCATTATCTCCGAACCGATAGAATAATAATGTATTTTTGAAGTAAATACCTTTTAGATGATGCAAAGTTAAACCCTTGCTCCTGTAAAAAAATAAGATGGCACCCTGTAAACAGTTGCACAAAGCAAGTGAAACTTATGTCAAAAATGGACTATAACAAACAGTTTAAGGCGACCAAATACCACACCTACTGTGTTGCCGTTTGCATGCTATTCCACTTACTATTTTTATTATTTATTATTATTTAGTCGGGCCATGGCACAAATGCCTATAATCACTGCGACCTTAATAGATCTATTGCAACAGAATGCCCTTATGTGTGTTAGTTGGAGGCTTTTAAGTTAACCTTAGCACTACTCTAGGATCTGTTTCCTTCAGTTGTGTAAGTGCAAGAATGGACCTACTGAAATGTTGGTGTCGTGTGCGACTAATGGCAACACATTCACATAGGATGTGTTCTGTGGTCTCCAGATCTTCTTGGTATAGACGGCAGATTTGGCATTACATGGCCTGTCAGAAATCCTGCCAGTAATCTAAGATCCCCCTTGCTGAACGATAGCACTATTTTTGCTATCTTTGACGAGTCTGGTATGAGTGCTTTCCTCTGTTTTTGCCCTGGAACATTATCCTAGTATGAGGCCTTTTGATTGTCTTCCCAGGTCTTAATTGCTTGTTTTATGTGGCTCTTTTGGAGACCACAGAAGGGATTAGGACCAATGAAAGGCATGTTCGCTGCTTTTTTGGTCAGCTTATCTGCCTTTCCATTTCCTTCGATTCCTTGGTGTCTTGGGACCCACGGTAAAGTAACGTGGTTATTGCGTCCCAATTGCTGTAGACTGCGTACGCATTCGTGTATCAGAGCAGATTCGTATGTGTAGGCTTTAATAGCCTTTAGAACTGCCTGACTGTCGCTGAATATATTAATAGTTGCGCCTCGTATCCCTTTCTCGAGGTTCTTTATGGCGCACAGGTTTAAAACAGAAATTTCTGCTTGAAATATGTTGGTGTGGGGTCCTGTAGAAATTTTAAGGTGGAAGTTAGGACCACTAATGCCTTCTTCCGACATCTTCTACTCTCGAGCCGTCCGTGTACCATTCCAGGGTACCTCTTTTGCATTGAGATCAAGATTATATTGCATAGGAATCGTGTTCTTTGCAATATACATTAGATAACTTATGTTGGGATCTTCAATGATTTTGAGATGCCCTCTAAGATCACCAGGCTGTAATTTCTTCGTTCTACTAAGAGTGAGGACACTCGATATAGCCTGCTTCTGAATATGGATGTGAAGCGGCGTTATTCCCAGCAGAACTTCCAGAGCTGTTGTGGAACAGGTACGCATCACTCCTGTGATGTTGAGAGATGCAAGTCTCCGAATATGTTGAAGCTGCCGTTGCACAGTCTTCTAAGTTGTTTTTGACCACCAAACCAGTGAGGCGTAGATGATCGTGGGTCTGATTGTTGCTGTATAGTACCAGAAGGTCATATGAGGCTTAAGACCCCAGTTCTTACCAAGCAACTTTCGGCATATCAGTGATGCCGTAATGGCTTTTTTCTGTAAGTTGATGTGGGAGTTCCATGTTAGTTTTTTGCCAAACGTAACTCCCAAATATTTAACTTCGTCGCTGAAGCTAATGGTTTTTCCTTCGATGGAGGGCAATTTAGGACAGACTTTCCTTCTCCTTGTAAAAGGGACGATTGTCTTTTTTTGCGGATTTATGCGCAGGCTGTGATTTTGATACCACTTATAGATGTCATCAAGAGCTCTTTGCATAACTTGCGGTATGATGTTCTCATATTTTCCACGAATCATGATTACCAGGTCGTCAGCGTACCCTTGCACCTCATATCCGTAAGAAGTTCTGTACGCTATTCCACTTGATGCAATACTTTGTACGCACAGGTTCTTTTTTAATAGGAATTTACGAAGGTAGCACCAAAAATTCCCAGCCTGACTATGAAAGAAACAGCGTAGATCCACAATTGAATGTAATTTTTCAATATAGTCCCCCTGACATGACAACGTTTCTGCTACAATTCAATGCCCCTAAAAAATATTCCTTCTGCTTGTCTCCAAAATGCCTTCGTCGTCACTTAAACGGCGCCCGCAAAGGTCCTTTTTCAAATTTGCAAACAGGTAAACAGCCACTGGGGGCCATATCTGGACTATACCGAAGGTGGTCAATTTGTTCAAAGCCCCACTCACCAATTGCGGTTTCTGAAATTCCAGTCGTGTGCACGGGTGCATTGTGAGGCAGCAAGTGCACGCTTCTAGTTAGTTTCGCATGAATTTTTCCCCGAATATTTTATCGTAATTTGTGCAGAAGTGCTGCATAATATGTCCCGTTGACTGTATTGTTAGTTTGTTTAAAGTCTATAAGAGGAACACCCTCACGATCCTAAAAAATCGTTACCGTTACCTTTTTTGTCGACTGACAGACCCTGAATTTTCTTGGCAGTGCTTCTCCTTTTCGCCTACATTCCATCGACCGATTTTTGAATAAAGCATCATAGTAGAGAACCATAGATTCATCCCCTGTGGCAATTGTCATTAACGCGTCCACAGAGTTTTCTCCACAGAGCTTCAGAAAGGATTGAGCACATTCAACACGACACTGGCGTTGAACTGCTGAGAGATGTTTGGGCACCCACTTTGTAGCAGCTTTATTCATATCTAAATGATTGTGGGGGATTTGGCGAACTTGTATCAGAAATCCCCGATATTTTTTATATCTTTCATCTTCAAATGTTGATCACCTAATACAAGATCCTCAATAACGGCAATGTTGTCGTCCGTCACCAGTTCCATCGTACTTCCTGTTCTTGCATCGACTTCGAAGGATTCCTGTCCCATTCAAAACTCCTCTGACACGGCAAGTTTTCCGTATACCCCCCCTCCAGTCGATCTTTGATGCTTTGACAAGAAAGACCTTGTCGAGTAAGGAATTTGATAACAGCGCGATACTCAATTTTCGTGATGAATGAGTAACAGTCACAGGAAAACTAATTGACGTAAAATCCATTTTTGTTTTTTCCAAGGCTAATAACACTTGAACCAAAATTTTGACCCACTGCAATACCTAAGTAAATGCTGAAACAGTTCACTAAAACCCTTACCACAACACTTAATTCGTACTGGACGCACGTTTCGATAGCCAAGCTATCATCATCAGCAGCAAGACTGAACAGTTCAGTCTTGCTGCTGATGATGATAGCTTGCCTATCGAAACGTGCGTCCAGTACGAATTAAGTGTTGTGGTAAGGGTTTTAGTGAACTGTTTCAGTGTTCCAGTGCCACAGTTTTAGAGTATCCGTTTACCTAAGTGAATGTCAAGTCGGAAAATTTTGGCGCTTATCTCCTATGTATTGTGTGCTTGTGCGTGTTAAAAATCCTATACAGTCCCCGCTCGAAGTTCTACAGGCCCATGTTGATATAATGGTTATTTTATAACTTTTAAAAATTGATGTTTATTTTTATAATTGATTTTATATCGATTATACTCTTATTTCTGTCAAATTAGTTTTCAACATAGAACATTCATATTCATATAGAATGGGCACTTTCGCTGCAACACCAGCTTACTAAACAAATAAGAAATCGAAAAAATCTACCAATTGCGCATGTCTTAGTTTTGCTCATTACCGCTAGAGGCACTGAAGTAGATGCACTTTGAATAATGGTGCCACCCCAGTGGTTTTCAATCTATTATTATATTTTCATGTTGATCTGTGCCACAATTGTTTTGAGCTCAATGTCGATAAAAATTTTGATGTTGTGTTTAATGTTTATGTGTAATTTTGTCAAAAAAGTATTTACGAGCTAGATTTCTTGAAAATAGCTGGCCTTTTATTATTACATCTAGCTCAATTTTAATGGACCGTTTTTTTTTTAATTGAAATAACCAGATTTAATGAAAATTATGTCGATTATAAATTAAATAATATGTAGTATTACAAATTATTGGATCTAACAAACTGTAATATTACATTATACATTGTCCAATATTAGCATTACATGTTTAATTTAATTTATTAATCCAAAAAGCCTTATAATAGCAAGAATTGAATAAGTAAAAATATGTGTTTGATTATAAATATTTGTAAAGGTATGGATGTATATATAAAAATATAGATATAGAAGCGTATCACCTACCAATCAGAAGAAAACCCGACCAAGGAGGAAACATTCTTCAGTAATTGGTGTTCAAAGCAATAAGCAGTAGATAGAAACCTGTGCGGCAGAGATGGCATCTGAGTATTTAATATTTTCTATGTTTAAATTACGAACCAGCGCATGTTTCTTCGCACTTTACATTTGCCCAAAGTGTAAATTTTACTTATTTATAAGTAAACGAATCCTTATGATAGCTTTAGCAGTATATTCTGATGTACGGTAATACAAATGCGCAAGCTCAGGCAGATGGAATACCGAATGTAATTTACATATATTTAGATTATACGACTTGCTTTTTACTGTCGACGCAGCATGTTCGATCTAACAATATAATCACATCGCATAATTTTGTTCAACAGAGAGATCACTGAATACTTTCTTTGATAAATTAAGACATGACGCGCAAATATGTCTTCTTTAAATATACGATCTAAAAGACTTGGGATTTTCAAAGTTTTACTTATTCTTAGCCAATTCATTTTTGGCACTTGGCGAATACTGGGGTTAAATTAAGTAATAACTGTAATTTTTTTATACATTTTACAATTAAGAATCGCAAAATTTCGTCATAAATACAAGACCTGTTGGGAGGTGCGGAAAATTGTGTAGAAATGTGGGGGATTTCATTGATTTTGATTCTGGGAGCACACCCGTCTAATAAATTTTAAAATACTTTCCGCAGTGGAAGTGAAAATACTGAATCGTTATATTGGAATCAACAGTACAGCATTCCACCACCCCCTTGTTGCAAAGGTCAACGACCCGCTTGAATTTTAAATACAAAAATGTTTATTAAATTACGTCCGCCGTTCATCGTCGAATAACAGAACGCTAGATTAGTACGTAATAGGAAGTGTACACGCTTAAAAAATTATAATTGCCGTTGATTGTAATTAGGTGCTTAGTAATTGCAATGGTGAAAGGATTATTCTTTGAAGTTTTCGAGAGTGAATTGAATTTTTCCACAAGTTCCACAAGGTTAGGAGCTGTATCTAGATGAAATTAAGTTTGATTACATGAGTTAGAATATTGATTTTTTATTAATTTTTTTATATATTTTTTATTTAGCAATCAATATAACTTTTTTTTAGACCTTTTTTTCTTATGTTTCTTTTAATAAATGGTTGATGGTAAGTGGTCTTGAATGCAAAACCGAATTTTCAATTTCAATTCAATTCAAAATATTCTATACTGGTTCCGTTAAGGTTCTAACATGATACAATTTTAGGAATGTCTCTGTGTAAAAACTGAGACGTTTCATGTAACTGCAACATCTAAGTAATGAAGAACGGCAAAAACAAAATGAAAAAGTGTGTATTTGTAAATACTCTGGAATCCAATGTACAACATTTATTTTAAAAATTCGTCAAATATTAAACAGGGATACATTAGAAATAGTTCTGTGCGTATATCTTCGTTTAACGTGTATTAAATTTGTTACAAAATAGAAAATTTTTAGCACGTTACAAGTAGCTGCACACTGACTATTGTTTTGACTGCCAAATTACTAACGTACGCGGGATAATTTCATTTTTATCAATCCTGAAAAGGTTGTTAGAATATTGGTCATTTTAAGGTAAGGTTAGTTACTTATGAAATTAAGTATTTTTCTCAAATTGTCTCAATCTTTGTCACTTATCCATATTGCTTTCGATTTTGCTACTTTTTATTTTTATCTAATGTTGGCGATTTTGCACCACTTTGGATTTAGTGATGGTGCACCTTCATTTTTTCGAAATTATTTTTCAAATCGATATCAGATGATCAGGATTGGCGGTGTTGTTGCCGTAGGTGCCACCTCTATCTTCTCAAATTGTTTTATTCGCTGCAAAAGTTATATCTATGCTAATGACACGCAATTGTCTTTATTGTCTTTATGTTCTGAAATCCATACCGCCATTTCTTCTATTAATAAGGATCTGAATGAGTAAGTTGAGTTATCCACCAAACATTGTCTAATGTTGAATCCCAATAAATAAAGCGTGACAAACGGTTGCACCCGCAGAGGTGCCGTGAAAGGAGCTGTGTTTACTATGTATATACAAGGAATCGAGTGGACGCTCGATTATTATCGGTTGATCGGTGTGCGTGCATTATTTATAGTGTTCGAGAAACTAGTGGAACCGTCCGGGGCGTACCTCGCAAAAGTAGACACAGTATTAATAAAACAGTAATAGATTGTTACCTTTTATTGACGTATCGATGACTACTGCGGTAATGTGCAAATGTCATTGTACGCGGCGTAGTACTGCAACATAAGCAATGCTTCCATTGTCGATTCGGTCAGGCCTCGACGACGGTCTGAAAACATTCTCGTATACTTTGCAAATGATGGTTCAGCACCTAATGAAGTAAGGTTTGCAAAATTCAAATACTCCTGTATCTATTCTGTGCAGTCTTGAATTCCAGATATAGATCAATCCTTTTCTAAATCCGAATTTTTATTTAAAACTGCACGAAATTTTTGCGCGACATCTTGTCCTATAGGATCCGTCAAGCTTTCTAGAGCGGCTGCTAAATTGTTGATGTTATTTAACGAGTCTTGTACAGATAAGTGAGTATTTTCTAACTGCGAAATATTTTGTGTCACTACAGAATAGTTTATGGAAATGTCATCTATTTCTTTTTGAACGTCCGAATCGGAAAAAAGTTGCTGACTGTCGCGAACTGTTTGAGAATTAGAAGAGTTAAGTTTGAAAATGACATCTTTCACTTGGGAATAATATTTGCGATAGTAAGATACTGCCTCGATCCATGTTCCCCATCGCGTCAATACAGGCTGAGGTGGTAGCGGAATTTGGAGATACAATTGCTTGAATACGCGGATATGTTTGGGAGATTTCACAAACACTTTTTTGGATGATATTGAATCATTCACTAGGATACTTGCATCGAATTGTTTCTGCTACGAGATGATATGCGTGCATGAGGCATATTGTGTGAAGAAGTGTCGGAAAGCATACCTTTAACATCCTACCAGCTTTCAGCATTATTGCAGCTCCGTCAGAAACAAACATGGTGATTTGGGCTCCTACGATATAAAAGTCTCTTCACATGTTTTTTATTATATTTAGAACGGTTTCGGCGTCAGTTCTTTCAATCATTTTACTGGCTAACAACAAGGCAGCTGCTGGACCATTACGTTTTAAAGGACGCGCCACAATATGAATCGCGCTATGAGCCACAATATGAACCAGGTTTTTTGATATCTCAACTCGCCTTTTATATAATTTTTTACTGTACCTTGCACATGTGGTAAATTGTACCGCAATTGTCTTTTTATTGGTAGCTTCCATGATGGAACATATTAATCCCAAAAAAGACGAAAGTTTTCATTATCTACTAGGTGTTGTGGGATGTTGCACGTGCTCAACATGAAAATAAAATTATACAAAAATTGCCAGTACGGAATATTGTTTCTTAAATTCAGTATATGACGTTTACTTTTAATATCACTTCTACATTCAAATGTCGTGCGACCTAGCAACCCTATACCGCAAAATTTGCAACGAATGTGCGAACCTGTAAATTCCAAACCAGGGAAACGCCAAATATATTCCTTCACATGCGATGCAAGAGGTACACCAGGCTTACGTCCTATGTTTTTGAAAACACACAATGAGAATCCGATAAATAACCGAACTACCAAACTCCTCAATGTCCATCGCATTACTGAACTCTGCATCCATATACGTACATACATCCCCCCGTACAGGCGTCTCTGCGGGTGCAACCGTTTGTCACGCTTTAGTAATATACCTCTATTGTGTCTTCGGTAACCAAAGTTGTTGTAACTATTTTTTTAAATCGATCAAAAGACATAAAGATAAATAGTTTATTTATCAAATTTCATTTACAATTTGTTCTATTGTTTATCTTTCAAACGTTCCCATATCCAATGTTCAACAATTTTGGCGGTTTGTCCAATTTTCAACATACATAAGTGTATATATTATTTCGTTTCTAGTTTAAAGTGTAAAAAAAATTACTTGAACGCACCTGCAGTAGTACTTACACGTTTTTGTGAGGCGTACGTGCGGCATTAGGTGGTAACTTTTGAATATGCAGAGTGAAGTTGCATTACCCATAGATGTCGGCCAAGTTTAAGTGCTTAATTCTTAGAAAGAGAATTTGTGAGGTTTAGTATTGTATTCTCTCCATTAATATTGGGATTAGAAGATTAAATACAATTTTAAGCGTTTAAATTTTGTGTACTAGATATTTGGTTTTAAACGTACGGAGTTTTCCGGAGTTTGTTCTTGTCACTTCTATGGCAACGTCAAAAAACCGCCCAACACCTCAGGTATGGGAATAATGTAATTATTAGTATCTAATGTTTGTTTGTACAGATTGTAGTGTAGCAATACACGTTTCTATATATGTATATGAGACATATATTGTATATACGAGGGAGGTTTTCAAAAGTCGGCACGAGAGCGCATTGGTCTGGTCTACCACGTGGCTGCAACCGCACCGTTTATTGGCTATTGGACCCAGTACCAAAAGAGGACCAGTTACCTTGGTTTTGTTATACTATATTTCACGAGCAACTGCACAACTAGTAGTGGTCATCGGGCAGTATTTTGAAGAGGAGTTTGAAGACATCTGGGTGAAATTTATACGTATTTAATTATTAAACTCCCTCTATGTCTTTTTAATAATATTTTGATCACAAATTGATATATTCTTATAATTATAATTTAAGAATAATTCAAATGAATTTGCTTCAATATTTTATATACTTTCGGACTGTACGATATTTACTTGTGTATTTTCTTCTAAGTAAAGGCAAACGATTATAATTGTTTACAGATTATTTCATCTCATTAAAGTTAGTATATCATCTCACTGCTTGTTGTTACTAGTTAATGTGTGTATATCCTCTCTCATTTTCATTTTGAGTTTTTACAGTTTCGTAATTTGCTGGGGAAGTCCATGGCATTGTGTAACAAATTACGTGGCGCTCATTTTGTTTTTTTGCAAATATTTTATTTCATTGTAATAACCCAGCCGATTTCTCTACTGAGCATAGTCGGCTACATATTTGGACTTTGAGGGCATTGTATCGTATATGTAATTAAGAGGCAACATGATGTAATTATAATTAACAATTACAGTATTAGTTCTGCTGCAAAACTAATAGATTGAATTTCTTATTCTTTAAAGAATTTAAATTTCAAATTTCAATTATAAATTTTCTTTTAATACTGTAATTGTTAATTATAATTACATCATATTGCTACTTCATTATACAGGATGTCCATACATGGGGTTACAAAGAGGAAAAACTTTTTTAATATGCGTTTTACAGAAAAAAGTTATTCTTTATAAAAAAAAACTGCCTCAAAACGTCCAAAGACATAATTTAAATTTGACTACAGACATACACTTACTTATAAATTCGATATTATTGCAGCTGATACTTTTATTTTTCAATTAAGCAACAACCATTCTTTGAAATAAACAAGTAAATAAGTGCTATTGGGTATTTTACGTTTGTTTATAATAACACTTGGTTCATAAGTTTTAAGCAACGGGACGCAATCAGGTACACAAGAGCGTATTCGGTTTAAGTGTCTAGAGATACTAACAATTTACCTTACTAAAATAAACTGTCATTAAATTATATTTAGGCTGTTAAATACGTAAAATTTTAATTCCAAAATGCTCACTAAGAAGAACGTATTTATCGGGTTAAATGCTATGGTATTGGACAGGTCTCATACTTGCCACTCACTTATTTAATCAAAAGTTTCCCAATACAACTGTATTACACGTAGCTTTACGTAAACTTTTAAGAAAATTTGACGAAACTGGATCACTAATTGATTAAAAAAAAATAACATAAGAAGCATGACGAAATGACGCTGCGACATTATTAGCGATGAATTTGGTGGAGGAAAATCGGAGGTTGTCTCTGAGGAAATGCTCGCGAGAGTAAAACGTTTCTAAAAGTTTGTTACAAAGAATTTAGAAAGATAATAAAATCTTGCCTTATAAACCAACAATAACCCATACACTTGGAGATGGAGATTATGCAAAAAGGTTAGACTTTTGTTTATGGGTTGGAGATAAGTTCGTTGAAGGTAGAAAAATTTTCTTTACTGACGAAGAATCATTTTCAATTAACGGTCGCGTTTCTTCTCAGAACTCAAGACATTGGGCTGCGGTGAATCCACAATTTAAAATTCGACTAAGAAGCCAACGTTATAAAAGATAAACGTATGGTGTGGTATTTTCTATGGTGGTATTATTGGTCCATATTTTCAAAAACAAAATTTAACTCATTTAACACATTTATTTGGATTTGATAGAATCGTTTGCGTTACATAAGTTATTGGCAACAAAATGGATGTCCAGCCCATTCAACTGTATTGATAAAAAGTTTGTTAAATCGTCAATTTCCTGGGAATGGATTGGCAGAAATGGCTATAGATTTTGGCTGATGGTGGCATATTGCCGAATCTAGTTCGATTGTCAATAAAAATTTTGTAAGGAGTAAAAGAAGATTTCTGTATTTTTACTTTAAGAAAGGTTTTGTTTAATATGTCCTAACAGTAATCGATAATCTGAAATTTCATTAATTGACTATTTTATCATCAAGTTAGGGTCGCAAATCAAAAGTAAAAGTTTGCAATTGATGTCCTTAAATAAGTCATAATGTAAATTCCACCAATTTTGATTAAAAAAAAAACGTACGGTAATTTAAGTTACTACACAACAGTTGGAGTCAATTAACATATTTGAAGAAAGAGCAATAATAATGTAATTTCTTTTCTCCTTTAAATATAATACTTAAATCAAAATTAATCTATAGTCCTATATCACTGCAGCACTAGCGGCAAGTAGGGGAATCAGTATATCTAATCGAACTGTTAAGAACTCCAGGGTGATTCTGGAAACCTTCTCTAATTTATCTTTCTTAGTACTACAGGTTAGGAAGTCCTGCTAAGGCGGGACATAATTTGGATCCACGATTTTTAGACTGGATAGTTATAAATGAAATGTTGTCGCCCCATTTAACGCACTTAAGTGGATAATTTGCCTGTATTAAGGTCCTAATGTTTATTACGTTCATGATTTGCAAATGTATCAATGTACCTAACACGAAATCGTAAAAATTAACTTCATCATAATGAAATCTCAGACAAAAGAAAATTCGATTAATAATATTCAAGTCAAGCGTTCCTAGGCAGGTGCAGTGACAAAAGTTTCATTAAGCAACTTGATTGATGGATTTAATATATATGAATGACTTCGTTTGAAGGACACTCGGGAATAAAAATTGGTTTATCTCGAAAATGAACGAATATAGAAATTGCCTTTAAAACATATAACATTTGAAATTCAAGAATTCCATACTAAAATACCATATAGGTTTAACAACAATCTGGGATACTTTTTAACCGTTGCCAATTGAGCACCCGATCCATTGTTAGTATTGCCAATAAAGTTAATTGTCAATTTGTAGGTTTGTTTCACTAAATTCAAATATACCGTTTCTTTATACAAGAGTTTATTATAATTTAGTTAGCTCATATGTTTCTGCGTATTTATACAAGCAATATCTTTTACGTTTTTACAAAAACAATGAAGGAAGACAAACTTTTGGTACAAATCGGTTTATTGTTTCACAAAATATTTGTCATTAAGATTTTTTCTGCTTCAAATAATCAATTGTTTGACGTGCTGACAGTGAGAGCTGACATTGTCATGATGAAGGATGACGTGACGTTGTCGATTATTTTTCCTGATTTCATCGATGACTTCTGGCAAACAAATTGTTGTATGCCATTTCCCAGCAAATGTTCTTCGATCCTCCAAAGCAATGCTTGCCACATGTCCAGTGCAACGAAACAAACAAGCAATTAGTTTCTTGGAAGTGTTTCGCGAACGAACAACTTTTGTTGGATTCGGTTCATGTGGAGAATACCCAAACAGTTGTTGGTTGCTTACTTTCCGGCTCGTACGAATTTATCCAAGTTTCGTCAGCTATTACGTTCCCCTGTCGATTTTTTTGAGCTATATATATATATTTATATAGCAATAATCCAGCTACAGTTGACATGGGATTGTAAATCATCAAAACCTTGGCTCAAATATAGGAAATGTAAACTCAAAATAGCCCTCAAAGCCGAGGCTTCAGAAGACTCCAATAAATGTTCCTGCTGATTTAAACATTTCATTGTTATCTCCTGAATTAGCATTGATTGTAAAGTTTCACGCAGAACACAAAGATGCAAAGTTAGGTATTTGCTTTAAATCTGTATGTCTTGGGACCAAAGATATATGAATACGTAAGTAAAGTACTACACTTACCAAATATGAGGACATAAAGACGAATGATTGTTTCAGATGGCGTATATAACTTTAAATATTCATCTATATAAAGAAGTAGCTCGAGCATGTATATTGTGTGTAGTTGAAGTGAGGTTAATTTGTTTTGCATCACTAAAGATAGAATCGTAGTGTTTCATAAGATAGAACTATACGATATTAATCTTGAAAATTTGCTGTAGTACTTTTTGTAAAAGCATGTTTATTGTTTTCGATCGACCTGATCGTTGCAAACTTCTTACAGAGCCAGTTTCTTGAAATTTGTGATAAATTTTGCTTATAGCCCATTGCGTGATTGATGCATTAGGATAAAACTTCAACAATCATGCATTTTATGAAATAATAACCCAGAATATCTTGATATCTAATATTTACCACCGTCTACTGTCTCAAAAATCGTGACAGGGGTATATACACTTATCGTTTGAAATCTTCTGATCCCTTAATAGAATTTTGTGAGATCTAGACCATTGTTTCATTTCTACCTTTCAATCTTTTGATAGTTCGATAAGCTATTAAGAAATACTATATTTTCACTTTCTGATAGAAAACAAAAAATCCAGGTTTATGATTAATATTATAAAATTTCTGTAATAATAAGCCATTAGTCTGGACCAGTTTAAACTGTAGATAAAGGTAACTGAAGTGAGTGATAGATCTACGAGATTCCCGTCATCAGCGATAGATATCGATATTCACCGTTGTCTATTTCTGATGTCGCGAAATAACCTACTACAGTGCATGTGTGAATGAGAAGTGTATGTTACTAGCGGACGCAATCATACTCTTTATTCAACTGTTTAAGATTCATAGATGTTGTTATTCTTTTATGTTAGCCTTATGATCAGTGAATGGCAAAATCGTAGTGGTATGACTCAGAGCCCCGCATCGTAAACATGATACAGAGACGCATTAAGTATATGTTGCATATTTCAGAGGCTAAGTTTGTGTAAATGTATATAAACGAAATTGATATATTGATTAAAAAATTTAAATAGGAGATATATATATATATATATATGTAATAAATTTGTTTTAAATAGGAAATAGGAGAAAGGAATTAGCCATTACCACAAGAGACTTTTTTATATTTACTGCAATAAAACGGGTTCTGTTTGAAGTTAGTACGTTATTCAGTATTGAAAACGTTCTTTCAACTTCACAACTTCTAAGCGGAGCAAAAGTAAAATATGATATAAGAAAATTATAATTTTATACGTGGTTTTATAAGTGGTTCCTCAGTTCACGATAGTATCTTGCTACGGAATTTTCGGGTTACGGAAGAAAATTTGGATAAATTTTTGTTTCCAAAACCGAAAGGTGCTTCCGGATACGAAACGCGGCTTACAACTTTTACAGATCCGGCAGAATTTCCGCGCGACTCTTGTAGATGCTAGAAAAAGATAGTTGTATACAATGTAATGCGATGAGTTGTGTGGTTAACTTCCCACTATTCCACCACTTCGCATCTGACTTAAATTCATAGTTAATATTATTCTTACTTTATCCGAAAATTCTTTTATCTTTGTGTAAAATATTTTTCAAAGAACAAAGCTGAATTGTAATTGTATATGAAAAAGCCACCCTCACTGTTTTCATACGCCAAAAAGAGCCCTTATTAAAAGTAGTGTATGTACGTATGTCTCTACGTAACATTATTTCTTATATGTTCAATTGTATTTAAAATGCATGAAATAAATTTATGATTATATTTTTGGTTATCTCTATTTCCTTTATTTCCTATAAAAACATTTGATTCCAGTTACGAAATTTCGGATTACGAAATGTTTTTGGAACCAATAACAAACCGTGGTACCACTGGATTTCTCCTGTAGACAATTAGTATATAGTATTTAAATCGGGGTTTCTGCTGAACCGTGCATCAAGTTTTTGAATCAGTTTATTTCCAATATCACCCGGAATACTTTTAATTTATTGATAGTGTAATAGCATATAGTTACGGAACGGACTATATAAGAAAGATATAGAAAGTAAGATGGCCGACGAAGACAGAGTAATGATGTATGTAAAATGTAAAACACAATCTTTTAAAAATAAAGCTTACTACATGGCACAGTCAATGAAGGAAAGGTATTGAAAATACGTGGAAAAAGAAAAAAAGAAGAACGAAAGGAAAATGGATACATTAGAACAGCCAACGCCACCCTCGCTAGAAGGAAATGTTTCCGAAAATTTTAAGAAATGGAAAAAGAAATATGAATTATATACAAAGGCAAGCGGAACTGACAAGCTGGAAGAAAGTGTTAAAGCGGCATTATTGTTACATACAATAGAGGAACCTACAGACTTTGTAAGCGCTTTGGTTATAGTCAAAAAGCCAGACGAAAGCTTAAGAATTTGTTTGGATCCGCAACATTTAAATAACAATATTAAACGCGAATATTATAAATTGTCAACATTTGAGGAACTTTCCGCAAAAGTGGCAGGTTCTACAATCTTTAATGTATTAGATGCACACTCAGCTTTTCATCAAATTAAATGAAGTAAAGACAGTTACAAATTATGCACATTTGCAACTCCATTTGGGAGATATAGCTTTAAAACATTACCATATGGACTAAAAACGAGTCCAGAAGTATTTCAAATATGTGTCAAACAAATTTTTGATGGAATAGATGGGTGTGACACATTTATTGGTGACATAATTTGTTACGGTAGAAATAAGAAAGAGCATGACTCAAGGTTAAAATTAATATTAAATAGAGCGTCTCAGTATAATGTTAAATTTAATTTAAAAAAATGTAAATTAGGAGTAAAAGAGGTAAAATATTTGGGAAATATTTTCTCAAGCAGAAGAATATCACCTGATTCAAATAAAATGGAAGATATTTTAAAAATGAAAGAGCCGGAAACTGTTAAAGAATTGGAAACTTGTCTTGGTATGATAACCTATGTCGCACGATATATACCCAATTGTTCAAGTAATAGTTCAAAATTACGAAAGTTATTAAAGAAAAATGCAGACTGGAATTGGATCAATAAACATAAAGACAGTTTTAATAGGATTAAAAGTATACTGACAACAGGTCCAGTTTTACAATACTATGATGTTAATAAACCACGTGTATTGTCAGTAGATGCAAGCAAAGATGGCTTGGGTGCTTGTTTATTGCAAGACAATTTGCCAGTTTGTTATGGTTCTAAAGCATTAACTAGTTCACAGCAGTTATATGCGCAAATAGAAAAAGAAATGCTAGCAATTGTGCATGGTTGTCTTAGATTTCATCAATATATTCATGCAAAGAAAGCGAAAGTAGAAACAGATCATCAACCATTAGAAGCTATATTTAAAAAACCACTTTCAGATTGCCCGTTGCGTTTGCAAAGAATGAGATTGCAAATTCAAAAATAAGATTTAGAAGTATGCTATAAACCGGGAAAGGAACTTTTATTATCAAACTCGCTGTCAAGAAATTTTTCTCGTCAAAACTTCTTTGAGGATAACTATGCTGACGTTGAAGCTCATGTAGGGATGGTAGTATCAAATTTACCGGTTACAAATATAAAACTAAAGAAATTTGTTGTGAAACCAATAAATGTGATGAAATGTTAACCTTAAAAAATGTAATACTCCAAGGATGGCCAAATTCAAAAAACGAAACGCCGGATGAGATAAAACCATATTATTCAATAAAAGGAGATGTATTTCTAAAATGTGGACTAATTTTCAGGAATACTGCGTTAGTAGTTCCAAGATCTTTAAGAAAAGAGATGCTCAGCAAAATACATTATAACCACATGGGAATAGAGAAAAGTAAAGCTCGTGCGAGAGGAATTTTATACTGACCTCACATAAATAATGACATACAAAATCTGATTTCAAAGTGTGATACATGTCTAAGATTTAAGAAAGCAAATAACAGAGAACCGATGCTAATCAGAGAAATACCAAACCATCCTTAGGAAATTGTGGGAAGTGACGTTTTTCACCATAGAGATAACAATTACTTATTAGTAGTAGCACTACTTCACCAAATATGTAGAAATAGCAATTTTAAAACATTTATCAGCCGAAGAAACAATCTCTAAGTTAAAATCCATTTTCGGCAGACACGGCATACCAAAAATCTTATACGGCGACAATGGTACAAATTATTGTAATGAAAAATTTAGAATCTTTACTAGAAACTGGAAATTTACACATAAGTAGCCCATACTATCAACAATCGAACGGATTAGCAGAGAGATCAGTGCAGACTATAAAAAATTTATTAAAGAAGGCAAACCATGATAATAAGGATCCGTATTTAGCATTACTAGAATTTAGAAACACACCGATCTCTCCTGAATTGTTATCACCAGCTGAATTGATGTATGGAAGAAAAGTTCAAGGACTCTTATCGATAATAGAAGGATCTAAGGTGCAACACGAAGCAATAGAGGAAAAACTAGAAAATCGAGCATATACACTAAAAATTTACTATGATAAGAAAGAAGTAAGGGAATTACCAGTGTTGGAAAAAGGAAACGTAGTAGCAGTGAAAGGTACAGGAAGTCCGATGACAAAAGCAATAGTGATGGCAGAAAATGATGGACCATGATCCTATAAGGTAATGTTAGAAAATGGAAATACTATAGAAAGAAATAGAAAGGACTTAATCAAATCATCTGAAAATCAATTTCAAGTTATGTCAAACATGGAAGATACAGAAGAGACTACTACGAATGTAGAAATAGAGCCCGACAAGTTCTTTACAACTGCAAGGTGCAAGTACCAAAACAGATATTTCAAGTGCGGTAAAAGTTACAAGAAGTGGAAGACAAGTGAAAAGACCAAAATATTTAGAGCGTTACAAATTGTAGATGTTAGAATAAGTTGCTAGTTATAATGCGTTGTGTTTTAATGTTTTTGTAATTATTAAAAAAAAGGAGATGTAATAGCATATAGTTACGGAACGGACTATATAAAAAGTAAATAAAAAGTAAGATGGCCGACGAACAATGTACAGAGTAATGATGTATGTAAAATGTAAAACACAATCTCTTAAAAATAAAGCTTATTATAGATAGTATCGTTTAATGTAATGAATGCGTCTCTTAATTTTATATTTCGACTTTCGAAGTATTGTATCGTCGCTGTTAAGTATTTAATATGGAAAATAAATACCTTAAAAACCCAATAACGAAATAAAGAATAGATATAATAAATATATGTAGAATAATTTGAGGAGAGAGCTGGATGCGAATACTACAACTACATACCATTTCACTGTTTCCTCGATCTCGAATTAACCATCGCGTATATCACATGCTCTGCATACGGCTCTGCTGCGGCTGACGTCATCCCATACAATTTTGTCGTTCTCTGCTTATGACAGATATAGTCTAATCCTGTTTAAAGGAATAAGTACTTTATGTCGTATTATTTTGTTTGGTATTAGTATTTGCCCGTTTTATTTCTTTTTTTATGGCTTGCATTCATCAATTTTGCATAAATAACGCAACTGTTTGTTAAACAGCTGGCGTAAAAATGATTAGGGTTTGTTATGCTATTTCGCTCAGCTTGTAGATTTCATGGTCATTGATTCAAAATAAATCGCCGCCTGTTACACATATGAGGGTAGTCTGAAAAGTTTCCGACCTAAGAGAAACAAGTATTTTTTGTCAAAGTCAGTTTTATTTAACATAGTCTCCTTGTAAGTTTATACAGCTTTCCCAGCGATGCTCCCATCCCTTTAATCCGTACAAATAGTAGTTGGCATCTTGTTTTGTAAAATAGGCGTTTGCAAATGTGATGGCCTCATCATTCGATGAAAATCTCTGTCCTCTAGTGTGTGTGTGTGCGGGGGGGGGGGCGATCAATTCCAACCCCAATTCGAGAATTATTGCCATGGCGGGGGGGGGGGGGCGATCAATTCCAACCCCAATTCGAGAATTATTGCCACACTGAAGTGTGAGATGATTTATTGTTTTGGTAGAACGAAACTTTCTTTTTCTTCAAATGGGGCCGTTTTTCGCAATTTCTGCCTTAAGCTTGTCAAGGAATGATGCGAAGCATGCCTTCGTTATTGTTTTTCCCTTTTCAAAATAGTCGATTAATACAACTCCATGACACTGCCAAAAAACAGTAGCGATCACTTTCCCGGCTGGAACAGTCTTCGCCTTTTTCGGAGCCGATTCGACTATGCCTTAACTTCAGGAATGTACTGGTGTATCCAAGTTTCACTTAATTACTAATCGACGTCAAAACTTCAACTTATTTCGCTTGAACTGCTTCAACAGGGCTTAGGAAACGTTCATTCGAATACGTTTATGGTCCTGAATGAGCAAGCCTGACACCCAACGCGCGGTTGGTATTTCGTGCCCAAATCTTCAGTCAATATATATATCAAAGACGTTTTTTCGAGATGCCCATAAGTTCTGCTATCTCTCCAATCTTAATTCGACGGTCGTCTAACACCATTTGGTGAACTTTTCCGATGTTATGGGTAGTGGTTGCAGTTTTTCAAGAATTTAATTACAGTTCGATATTCGATTTTTGTTAAACAACAACTGTTCAACATGGCTGAAATTTTCAAAAGTATCCTCCCACGCATGCGCAATTATTTTACTGGAATACTTTTGACGAATAACGCCATCTCCATCTTGAGAATTAAAACTTTGACTACCCTCGTAGTGGGGCTGTTGATAAAATTCAAATTATCGAATTTATTTACATTATGTTATAGAATAATATTGATATGATAGACATTTAGCATATCTGTGTATCATTTACTTGTTAAAATTACATGAACGCAAACTCGGTTGTGCGTGCTGTTTACGTTACACGCTGTATTTGTTCACGTTCACGTAAACGTTTGCCTTCACATTTACGTCAACTGTGAAACCGCCTTTACAGAAATTCGAATGTTCGAATTTAAAAATGTTGGAATTCGACAGCACTAACACATACATATGCTACTACAGCCTGTCTCACATTTCGAGCGCAGTATTGGTCATATGGAGATAGCACTAAATATTGCCGAATTTAAAATAGAAGTGTTATTTGAGATAGTAGGTTGGTATTTAGTTCAATTGACAGAAATTATTAGCAAACCATTTGTAAGGGTTATTTAGATGAACTAAATTTTCTGTGAGACCATTGATGATGGCGTTCATATTAACTATAGATTTTTTCCAGCAGAAATCACAAACGAATCAAATGCGATTTGATTTACTAAAAAGAGTCCGAAACTCTTTTCTGACTAATTTTCCATCATATGATCGTTTCTGACTAGATTGTGAATTCTATTGGAATAAAACTTATACGTATATAGATCTAGCTTATTTTGTTTCTACTGCATAAGTAAAACGTTGTGTAGAATATGTTATGAAGTAGCAATTTATTTGACTGGACGAGCGCTGTGCAGTATTTATTGCCTCTAATGCAGTAGGCGTTGAAATAAAGTGTCCATAATAACATATTTGTTATTTATCTGCCAAACAAAGGGCCAACATTTGTATTTGTAACTGCATTTTTCAACGAGTTAAAATAGAAACTACCTAAAAATGTTAAAACATGGACGAAAATGAGCTTCACTCTGGTGTGAAATATCTGCGGAAAAGAGATTTAACGTCACAACAAATTCATGAAAATATGGTTAGTGTGCTTGGGGAAGACGTTCTTTCATATCAGCCAATGAAGAATTGGTCCCGGGAGTTTTGATGTTGTAGAACAACTTGCGAACATGCAAAAGGTACTGGTCGACCGTAAACTGTGTATCCTCAAGAAAATATTGATCGTGTCTATGACTAAACAGGATCGTCGGTTAACTACTAGACGTTTGACAGAGATAACAGGCATTTCAGACGGTATAATTGGAAGAATAAACAATGACTATTTGGGACTTCAAAAGGTATATGCAAGATATGTACGCTGTGTTCACACAGTGTTCCAAACATTTTTCTGGATTGGTTTGTTACAGTTGACGAAACGTGGATTCACCACTTCGATCATGAGTCTAGACAACAAAGCAGGGAATGGGGGCATCAAGGATCTCTAACACCTCAAATTTAGGGTCCAACCCTCAGCGGGTAAGATTATGGCTACCAGAGATACAGAGGAAATTTTATTAATTGATTAGCTGAGACGTGGCCAGACAATTACGGGTCAATATTACGCTACATTAACTAACCAATTTCGTCATTATATTAAAGAAAAGAAGAGGAAAATGGTCGCGTTGTGCTTTCTTTCATCAGAACAATGCTTCAATGCATAAAAACCTCGTTTTCTTAAACGCAATTTACAATGCAGGTTTTGAGCTAATGGAACATTCACCATACTCATCGGAGCTAGTGATTTTTATATATTTCCAAAACTAAAAGAAAGTCTTCAGGAACCGAATTTAAGAGCAACAACGACGTTATGACAGCAATTCAAGAATTTTTCTCTAATCAAAACTGCGAATTTTTTGAAAAAAGTAAATAACATATCGAATAAATGCCTTCAAATGCAAGGTGACAATAAATAGTGTACAACCCTCGTATTTAGTCACTTATTTATATTATAATTTTATTTTTTCCAATTCCAATCTCTGCGCTTAACAAGGATAAAGGTAATTTTAATTTCGATTGTTATGGTAAATGATTCGGATGTTGTATACTTATCAAATAATTTTCTATTTTAATAATATATATTCCATGTAAGTTCTCGAAGACAAAAAAGGTGCACGCATTTGTGGAAGGGAGTCGCCTGCAAAACGGATTTGGAAAACCGGGCCACAGTCGTTCCAACCCCGATCGATGTGCGAGTACTTACCGAAGGTTCTCCCCTGTCGCACTTCAGTTCTACACAGCATTGTCCTTTGTATGATTTCATTAACAATATTGGTGTTCGACGTTGTAATTTTTGCGAAAAAGGGGAACGATTTCCAATGATACCATCGTAATAATCGTGAATAAATGTTACATCGTTTACCCAACATAACGTCACGGATGTATTGAAACAACCCGTTTTCCCTCTAGGAGGTCGTGCTGTTCGATAATTTCACTTGCATAGCATTTCTATATTCGATAATATCTTCTACGTGTGCACTAGTGTCATGATGTGTTTAGTGAATATCTAATAATAAATATTAATTAAATGTAGTAAACAAATAAAAATAAAAAAGATACTAAATCGAAATCTTACGTATATCTATGTATATACTTTTCCAATGTAAGTAATTCGCTCAAACAAGCTTGGCAATTTTTGAATTTTGCAAATGCTTAGCAGCTCTAATCAAATTCATAATCTCATAAAATTTATCAATCCAGATTTCATATGTATTTTTGTGATTCATCTACTTCATACAAATTCATTCAGGCACTCAGCGAAAAATATAAAATTGTAGAGGTTAAGTAAGAACAAAGAATCAACATAACCTATTGAAATAAAGGGTATATTTAATTAGAATAGAAAATAAGGCATTAGTAGCATAAAACGCAGTTCAAATATTCAAATAAAATTCGAAAATTTCAGTTTAACGATTTAACATGCATATCTGTTTCTTATTTCAAACATATTACATATTTTAATGGCGCTTCGATTTTAATGTGTGTTTAATGCGTATGTTATAGCATGTAACAAAAGTATTGAAAATAAAGTCAATATCTCAGCGAGCTTCGTTGATTTTCGTACAAAGCTGGTAACGTTCTTGTGTATCTCTATTAAAGAATGATAAAAGGAAATGTTTCTTTTACTTAGGAAATTCGTATTCCATTATCTTCTATATTTAGTATTAAGAAGTAGGTAATAGCCTTCAACATTCTCAAAACAACGTAAGATGAACATAAGCTTTCTCTTAATATGAAAGAAAAATCGTTCAATTATCCTGTTTGTAAAACAAATGGCAAACTTAATCATCATTTCTTTCCAAATTTACATTATTAGATAAAACGATGCGGTTGAAGTCAGGAATAAATGATGAATGAAAGATAGAGACACTCAAATAAAATGTGTGCATTTCTAAGTAATAGGTTAAAAGCCAATTGAAAAATAGTTCCTTTCGTAAAAAAACAACCAAGTTCTCTCTTTAATCGTAAAGCAATTCGTTTCTTCTATTAGTACGATTTTTTACTCCTTGCTTTGCTGAACTTTACTTCATATCATTCATTGCGCAGCTCGATTTTAATGCAATTTGTAAGCCTGCATGCTTAAAGTTTTTTGTGTGGATTTTAAGTTTCGCAAGCATCGCTAAGCGATTTTTAAATGTGGCTGTTTTATTTTGTTATTCCTTAGCACTAAGCACTAAATAGTTAAGAAAAAATGGCTTACATTTGGAAGTTTATTCATGTTGAAGAAGTGTTGCAGTCTTACGCTAGCTTTTCATAAAGACACAACGTGTCGGCCAACAAGTCGGTCGACTTGTCGTGCCTTAACATAACAGCCGGCCGAGTCGGTGTCAGATCTAAATATCCAAGCCATGTTGAGTCGGCTGTCATTTATATAGGACTGATGCAAACCCGTACTTTTCCCGACATGTTTGCTGCCGACCAGCCGATGTATATACATTTGTTAATTGATGTCCTGTCATGTCGGACGACCGACATATCGGGCCGACAAGTTCGGTAAATTTGTCCTAACGAAAACTTAGCTTTATAAATATGTGGACGTACACGATTGCACAATTTTCGTGTTATAAATAATTCTATTTTTACCAAAAGAGATTATATAGACAGCTTTATCGTTTTATTGTGTCGGAAGTAAATAATGACAAATTGCTCCGAGATTTATGGTTAATTTCGCATCTCTCGGAAAACAATCTAGCAGTAATAATAATAATAATGTTTATTTCAGTATATACAAATGTAAATACATGCACAATTTATAAACAGAAAACGTCTATGTACAGAATGCAAAAAAGTAACCTAAAATGTATAATTATAATATTTTTCCGCATTAAATGGTTCAATCTTTATTATAACTTTGGAAAGTATTATTTTAAATTCCTTAAAACTAAGATTCTTTATATGATTTGGAAGATGTTGTTTAATCCATGGATAGCGTAAACCCTTTTGAGTTACTGTTAACCTACGGTTCGGGTGAATATAATTTAAGTATTTTAATTTTGTATTGTAACTGTGTATTAGGAAGTCATCACTAAAGTATTCTGGATACTCTTCAAGAAATAATAATGACATAAATGTATATTCCATAAACGGTAAGTAAGTTATGACATCTGAAAGCACTTCGACAACTATCTAAAAGATTTCATCTTCAACATAAGACATGTCATTCTTTCTGTAGTAGGAATACTCTCATGGGAGTGACCCCAGAAAACAATCCCGTATCTCAGGCAAGAATAGAACACGCCATAATAAGCTCTTTTTAATTCGGGAAAATTTACTATTTGTCTAAGATTTCGGATACCGTATCTTATGCCACTCAATTGTTGACATAATACTTTGACATGTGTAGTCCATTTTAGCTGTTCATCTACATAAACTCCTAAAAATTTGGTGTTGTTTGTAGAGTTGTAGCAGTTATAAGCAGTTTGTTATAGAGAGTTTGTACTCACTTAAAGCGTTGGAATATTGCTGGATTTTTTGACTAGAGAGATAGCTTTTGATATTGTGTTTCAACCAATTTTCAAAAGAGTAATAGTAAGGGGGCTAACTTTTAAAAAATATCGGCACTTTTAGTCAACTACCGGGTTCACCGGAAGTAACGCACGATTAATTTTCTTAAATGGATTGCCTTAATTTTTATAAAACATTTGAATTCAGTGATTAATTTGACGTTAAATTGATCTATTTCCATACGTCTAAATATTACCGTTTTAAAGCTAACTTGATTTTTATGAAAATTTCAGTAAAATCATCGTAGTGTTTTAGCGCTTATTTACTCGGTACGCAAAAGTGTTAATTAATAACTGTTACGAGTTAATAAAGTACAAATATGGGCTATTGAAAAGTATTTCCATTTTTGTACAAATATTATACAGGGTGTCAGTATTTATCGATCAAATATGTTAAACTTCAATCATTAATATCCATGTAATTTTAAATAGAACACCCTATATATTTTTATTGTAGATGATAAAATATTAAATTCTTCATCAAATGATATTACATTTCCCTATACCTAAAATGAATATCTGGGCAATTATTCGGAATTTTACAAACAATTTTGTAAAATTCGAAAAACGGCTATGAATATTCGTCCTATATGTCAAAATTTCTGATGACTAACAGTTCAAAAATATGGTAAGTCACATCCAAGTGTATTAAATGTTTAGGAAAATTAGGACAGTACGAATCAAATATTACTGTACACTGACAGAATGACCGTTTGCAGCACCGCTGTTAAGATTAATGTAAGAATTCATTTGAGAAATAAAAAAAATTCCTACAAAGTCGTTTCGATATACCGTTCTGCCAGCGCTGATGTGCCTGTTATTAAAAAGAAAAAAAGACAATAGAACATTGAATTGTATTTTGTAAGCAATAGAAAATAAGATAAATTTAAATAAATGTATTAAAAAATAAACAAACAACTATTTCAATACGTGTTCAAAGTCGTTTCGGATTTCCGCTTCTGTTAGGGAATTCAGTGTTACTAGGCAAAGAATGCTATTATCTTTAATTGCGCAAAATACATTGAATTGCTAACTTTCTTGAAATGCCCTCTATCTAATTACGTGAGGATTTTTGGCTGCCCAAAAGTGACTGTTGCGTCTACTGAAGATACCGTTTTTCGTAAATTTTGCTTCGTCTGTCCATATAATTTTTTTCCTGAAGTTTTCAACTTTCTGACAAGATACTGTGATAAATTCCCAAAAACGCACCCTTCTGAAAAAATCCTGCGGATGCAAGTTTTGTACTTGTTGGTATGAAAAAGGTCTCCATTTGTGTTTTTTATCACTTTTTGAACAGAGATTCGTGAGATTTCTAACGTTGTTGCTGCTTCTCGAAGAGATGCAGTCGGGTTGATATAAAAATATCCCATAACACCAATCTCCACAATTTCGTCATCAATTAATTTATAGTTTTTTAATTTTTGGCCCAAACTGTCCATATTCTAAACAATTTTTAATCATCCGTCGAACTACATCTTTAGACGGTATTGACCTGTCCGGGTATCTTTTCCGAAACAGAACGCACATTCTACTTAAAATTCTTCAGATTCGCACATAAATAATCAGTAAATTCAAATAATCTTGGTTTGTCAATTCCAAACATGACATTTTCTTGTACGTTATAAAAAAACTAGATTACAAAATGTGCTATATACTAGGAAGTTTGCTAATTATCGAATTGCCACACAATTGCCATCATAAATTTAAACACACACTATCGGTGAAGAACGTTCATAGCCAACTTTCGAACTTATACGAAATTTTTGAATACAATAACGTTAATTGCGAATAATTGCCCAAGCATTCATTTTAGGTATAGGGAAATGTAATATCATTTGATGAAGAATTTGATATTTCGTCATTTACAATAAAAATATACGGGGTGTTCTATTTAAAATTACATAAATGTTAATGATTGAAGTTTAATGTATTTGATCGATAAATACTGACACCCTGTATAGTATTTGCACAAAAATAGAAATACTTTTCAATGGCCTATATTTATAGCTTACTAATTCGTAAAAATCATTAATTAACACTTTTGCGTACCGAGTAAACAAGCAATAAAACACTATGATGATTTTACTGACATCTTCATAAAAATCATGTTAGCTTTAAAACGGTAATATTTATACGTATGGAAATAGATTGATTTTATGTCAAATTAATTGCTGAATTCAAATGTTTTATAAAAATTAGGGCAATCAATTTAAGAAAATTAAGTGTGCGTTACTTCCGGTGTACCCTCGAACAATATAAATCTGCAAATTCACAAATTTGGAACCTGCTTAGTTTCTGATATACGGCTAACGTAAGCTCATCTTGTGACACCCTGTATATTGCTTTCTCTAAATGTGTCAGAGTAGTTGCTTCCACGTATCAGTAAATTTGTATCATCAGCATAATTTAAAATTAAATGATTTGAATTTTTAACAACTGGATTGATGCCATTTACAAATATATTGAATAAGAGAGGACCTATATACTATATACTTCCTTGTGTTACTCAATTCCTTACTTCTTTGATGTTAGAGTAAACTTTTTGTTCAAGGTTATCTGTTACCACTAATTGCCCTCTATTGTGGAAATAGGATTTCATCAGATTGTTTGTGATTCTCCTTATTCCATAATGGTGCAATTTTTCAAGAAGTAAATTATGGTTAATACTATAAAAAGCTAGGCTAAATTTTAAAATAACCCACCAGCTAGTTCCTTGTTTATAAATATTGAAAGAATTTCTTCAGTATATTGAAATGTAGCCGTTTCGGTGGACTTGATTTTTGTAAAACCATGTTGATAATTACTGTATACGAGATGTGGCAATTAAATAACCGGACTGGTGCTACAAAACATGTTATTGATCACCAATTACATTACAAAGTTTATCCCCTTCAATGTACGCTCCTTGCCGATCGCTACAACGCTTCATACGAATTTTCCACTGTCGAAAGCAGTGCTGGAAGTCCGTTTCTATCAGCTTGTTGAGAACCTCCGTCGCTTTCGCTTTCACCGCTTCCACGCTGTCAAATCTTGTCTCTTTAAGCTCCGATTTTACCTTAGGAAATAAAAAAAGTCACAGGGGGCCAGGTCGAGCGAGTACGGTGGATGGTCCAACACGGTGATGCCGAATTTCGCAAAGAACGCCTTCACAAACAAGGCGGAATGGGCTGGCGCATTGTCTTGGTGGAGCATCCAGGATTTGCTCTTCCACAAATCGGGTCTTCGTCTTCTCACTCGTTCACGAAGGGTAGTTAGAACCTCGACGTAATAATGTTGATTGACTGTCTGACTTTCGAGGACCCAGTGGACGTAGCTCGATCTGAACACTCTGCATTTTTTCGACGCGACGCTAGCGTAAGGACTTGAACGGACGATTGCTACAGCGACACTGAGCGACGTACAACCGTGCTCATCGAGCTCAGGGTGGCGGAAGCATCTGCAAGCACAGACATGTCCAAACCTGCCGTGGCGTGCTCGCTGTTTGCCGATAGTAGCACCAGTCCGGTTATTTAATTGCCACACATCGTATATTATGCTTTATGAACAAGTTTGTTAAACGTTTAAATATGAAGTATTACACATTAAAAAAAAACTGGTTAACATACAACATCGGTCTATAATTTTCACACAAGCTACTCACCTTTCTTGTAGATAGGTTTTACTAAAGCAATTTTTAGTTTGTCAGGGGACACGTCGTCTTTAAAGCTATTTATAATGTCGCATAGAAGTTTTGCAATTATTTCTATGGATGATTTTACAAGGTGCATTGGGATGTTATCAATACCCAAGCTGTGGTTGTTGTGAAAAATACTTGCCTATGATCTACAAAAAGTAACTTGGGATTATTCGTTTTTAAGGATAAATTTTTGTTTTCCGTTGTATCTACAAGTTTCCCTGATTTAATAAAGTTGTCATTGAACCTATTTGCCATATCCCGTACATTATTGGTCTCGGGTAATCTAATATGTTTTACTTTGTTTAAATTTGCGTTTACTATTTTCCACATTTCTTTTGTGTATGTTTATGGACTTTAAAATTTTGTTTTTCTCGATAAGAATCTTATGTAATTTCTGGTAATGGGTGTGCAGTGGCTTTGCTTCTGGATAGCATGAAAACAAATTGAAATAAAGTAACTTTACGTGCAGACTCTAAAACTTCTGAAGTATCAAGCCATTTCTTATAGTTCAGTGAAGACTTGAACCACATAACTATAACTCCGATCCGCAATAATTATTCTAGAAAAGACATTCACTACCATTAACCGCTACACCAACCCTTCTCCACGGCAAGACCCCTCATCTAACCCTAATTTCGGTAAGCAACTGTATCTACCCTACATTCATGGTGTCACCAATCGCATCAGCAAGACTCTCTTCAGTAAAAACATAAAACCATCTTGAAATCTAATTTCAAGCTCTCAGACTACCTTCCCATCAAAGACCCCAATCATCTGGAGGCCCCTGGTGTCTACCAGATTCAATGTTCATACGGTAGTGTGTACATCGGTGAAACAAAGCGATCGGTTAGCACACGTGTTACTGAGCACGAGCGTTGTACACGGTTGTTGTGTGTAGCCGGGTCCGCGCTGGCTGAGCATAGACTGGAAACTGGCCACCAAATCCAATTTAACTCTACCCGCACCTTATCTTGCAACCCTCACTATAATAGAAAAATCCGTGAATCAATAGATTTTCAAACATCTCAACAATTTAAATCGCAAAGGCTACCCCTTACATCACACGTGGAATTCCCGACTGATTATACCTCCTAGCAACCGCCACGCTTCATTGATCCATAACATTTTCGCTCCGTTGACCCGAAATAAACCCTACATAAACCCGTCCGGAATGAATAGTCCCCATTCAGTGTGCAGTAACAGCCCTGAAGATTTCCCATAAGAGTGTGATCGAAGCTTCGGCAAAAGCTACGACAGCGACGCGGTTCCAACCCGGAAACCAAGAGTATATCTGGTGTTATTGATGACCGCACAAGCTTACGTACCAGATTTTGAAAAGTCGTCCCTAAAATATGTTATACCCTAACTTCATCTTTTACGGGATACGCATATTTTTCTAGTTCTTACAAATAAAAAAATAAATACCTAACAAGTATATGTATAAATGCATAAATAAATAAAAAATAAAAGCCACATAAGATTAAAATAGGACATCTGTGTTTATTTCGTCATTTATAAGTATTAGTAATCTACAATAACAAGCTTGGTCTTGTATAGTTACACTAACAGCAATTCGCAAAGTGTTTTATGAAACTAGGAGCAAACTGCATCTGCCAGAAAAATTTGATGTGAGCTTGGGGTGAAGTCGATCACAGTTTAACCAGTAATTAAAAAAAAATCACCTTACGACCCCGATTCGATGACCGATGGACAGCCTAAACATCAATGAAGTTATATTTTTAATTACATTAAAATGCAATAATTTATTTTTCAGTTATCGTAATTTTTTGATCGACTTCACCCCGGTTGGCGGTACAATTGCAAAAAGGGATCAATAAGCATTTAAGATATGTACATATATGCCGCAAGATACATACTGCCATTAAAAAATTCAAGGGTAAGGCATTTTTTCCAATTCCTATTGATAAAAAAAAATTATTCAAACAATAGTTTAATCAAAAGGATGAATAAAATGTTTACAACACTTTATTCACACTGCTTTTAACAACACAAATAAAGTAAAAAAATTAAAATTCACACTACCTTAGAAATTTTCGTGGCTATGGATGGCTTGTTTATAAAACATGTAACAAAAATATTGCATGATATACGTGAATAAAGACATTTTATCCACAAAAACATTATCGCACTCGGCTTCGCCTCTTGCGCTAAACTATTTTTTCGTGGATAATAATAATAATAATAATAATAATAATAATAATAATAATAATAATTATTATTATTATTATTATTATTATTATTATTATTATATGGGTTTGGCGGACGCCACTGGCCAGTTACTCCAGACACCTAACAACCCGAATGAACACAGGTATTAAAAACACAGACACACTTCACACCTGGGGCCGATCGGGTGGCTCACAATAAAACAACACAGGTAGGCCCCACAGGGTAAAAGGTAAAACCCACAAAGGATAGAAACACATAGGAGTATCAAAAGCTATATCATAATATTTTCTCTACTTAAAAATGTAAAAAGACAGAAGTTTACTTCAAAGCTATCCTGAGCGAGAATATAATTAACGTTTAACGGTAACTCCAATCCCATATTTTTAAGTTCTGTTACCAATTTGTCTGCACTGTGCTTCTTGCATCCTAATATGATGTGATTCATGACTCCTATTACATTACAGCGATCGCATAAATCATTGTCGGCCAAATTTATTTTATAGAGATGCGATGGAAATCTGCCTTGATTAAAAAAAAAGTCTCATAATTTGTGAGAACATCTGCCTCTTAATGTAGCCACTATCATACCATCTTTTACTGATGACTAAAGTTGGCCACGAGCGGTACCGCGCAGTAGCGTAGAGTCGACCAGGCATCGCGTTCCACTAGAGTTCTTCTGCTAATAGAGATGTTTGCTGCCGCAAATAATTTCGCTCATCTTTTAAATAAAAATTAAATAACACGTTCTCAAACACTTACCATTTTAAGAGTCCTCCGTGAAATCACAAAGTGAATAATGTCTGTTAAATATCTGCAACATTAGATATGTTTCAACTGTTGTTTCGGCAAAACTAGTACGGCATGAGGAAAAAATGCATTTATATGCAGAGAACGAACGTTCTGCATCTAGTGACGTAATATTTGCGTAAGTAAAATAATCTTTCAAATAACTTAACGATTCTGTTGACGCACCTTCACAAATGTGTCTTAATGTGCCAAAATCAGAATTTTTCTCAAAAACACTTTCAAATTTTTCTAGAACAGAAACATTTTTTGCGTCTTCAATCGCGCATAGCTGTGCGTGAACATGTTGCACTATTTGTAGAGATTCTTCTAACGGCACCGCAGGATTTTGTAATTTTTCTATTGCATCTGCTAGCCCGAAGTAATTGTCGTGAATGATTTTTTAATCCATTTTAACTGACTATCTTGAAATTTCGACTGGCTTTTCTGGATAGCGGCAGCTTCCTTTGTATCGAATTGTAAAACCACGTTCTTAATATTATCAAAATATTTATGATAATAAAACGCGGCCTGCAACCATGTTCCCCAACGAGTTAGAATAGGTTCTAGTGGCTCTGGTATACGGGGGCACAGTCTGTGAAATTCGCGAATACGTTTCGGTGATTTGACAAATACTGCTTTGGTATGCGCTATTAAAGCGTCTACCTCAGGATAACATTTTCCGATACTATCCGCCACAAGATTAAGGGCACGAATTTTACAGGTAATGTGTAACAAATTAGCAGAATGCTTTTTAAGAGACCGGCCTACAGAAAGCATGTTTGCAGCACCATCACTCACTAACATCAAGAGTTGGTTTGTTGAAAGTTCAAACTTGTCCAATGTATTTAACACTAACTTTGAAATTACTTCGGCAGTACACTGTTGTATTCGTATGGAGACTAATAGAATTGAAGGTGCCGATTGATGAGGTTCCAATTTGCGTGCCATTACATTAAGAACAGAATGTTTCTTCCGATCTGTTGTTTCGTCGACACATAACCACAATTTTTGATCTTTCAACTCCGATTTTATTTTTTGTTCAATATGTTCGTGCGCAAATGGCACAATTCTTCGTAACGATGTTCGACTTGGTAATTTGCACTCCGAATAGTTATTCCAAAAGCAGATAAATGGTTCCTTGTCTAGTAAATTAAACGGTATATTACATGCGATAAACGTAACGCATAAATTAAATATAAATTTTTCGTTGTCTCGTGCGCAATTTCTTTTTGAGACATGCTTTTCACTATTTACGTGTCGTAGACAATGTTGTCTGGACCAACACATTAATGGGATTTTGCAGATTACACATTTAATTTTGGCACCTTCATATATTAAGTCTGTAATTTCTGCAATAAATTTTCGAAGTTTGTCCGACCGCGGTCGTTTTGCTGACGAAATCATAATTTTTCTAGGACAGATAAACAATTGCGGAAATGACCGGCAGCGAAAATGTCTGTACTGCTCCGCAGACGAAGTAATACTACCGTTCCTCTCGGTCCGAACTGATTCTACGCCGATGCGCGGTACCGCTCGTGGCCAGCGTTACTGATGACGTTCGAGTAAATTCTGTAGAAATTCGTGGGTTTATTATTATTTATTCCATCATACCTATCTTGCCAGCGTTGTTGCTGTAGCTGACGGATTTTTAGTAAAAAGCTTCGCGGATAAAAATAGCTACATTGAAACAAATGCTTACTTATAATGAAGCAATCAAAAAGGGTTTTAGTTTCATCGTATAGTTCAGAAATTAACCGCTTCAACGTCAAAGAATCATCTCCAGATTTTCTGTGAACCCTACGTAATCCATAAATTACAATTTTCAATAATATTTAATTAAAAATGTCAGAATCATTAATGTGTTACTTCTTAGCTTTTTTCATATGCCCCATTAGCTTTTCAAACCCGTTTAATTAATGTAAATAAAACGGACTTCTACTTGTTTTTTGCTTTTTCCCTAATGTTACCTCACTTTCTATAAGCATTCTGAACTACTTTAAGGTTGTTTATTGCACAGTATTTGTACATTTCTCTTTTCAATTTACTTTAGCTTATTCTATTACTACTTTACCATTATTTTTCCAAGGCTTTGCCATACCATATAGATAGAACAATTACTAAAAGATTCAAATATCAATTTGTGCTTGTTCTATACATATTTACCTGGGGGTTGATGGAGTTCAGAGCATTGCCTACAAAATACAAATCTAACATGCAAAGGAAATTTATTGTGTAATTCAAAATCAAAGTTACAATACAACGTACAATTGCTCTCGTAGCAATTTATAATTTTTAAAAGACATTAGAAAATAGGATCTCAAGAAATGGATTTTCGTAGTAATTCATTTTATACGCTATTTATACGTTTTTATTCGGATTTACACCTGGAGACGATACAAAACAATTCATAGCGATCCACTTCGTACGTAAATTATCTCAGCAAATACCTACATAATATATGTACTTATTATAGTTAACAGCCAGCGAAATGATTAACCATCGGGCACACTATTTAGTTAATTTGCATAACTAGACAATTATTACTACATGATATGTAATTTCTGCCTAAGAATAAACTTATGAGAGGATATTCACTTAGATCTTGGCAGTGAAAATACGTCTGTACGATGACGTAGCACTACGCGTAAATCTTAATTTAAGGTTATAAGATTTATTATCAGGCATTTCGACGATGGAAAATTTAAGCGTGGCGAATATGAGAATTATATGAGATATAAAAGTTTTCTTGAGAGTAGTCCCTTTTCCGATATACTTCTCTTCCAAGATTTGACAATAATATTGTGTGGGCGTCTTGGGATTTCAATGCCCTCTATATTTTTGTGCGTAGGTCTTATGGGAATCTTTTGTTAGGCTGATCGGACATTTTCCTTAACACCGGAAAACGAAAAAATATAGAAAGAATTCAAACAACTACGTACTTTAATGGTAAGTACTAACATTTGTAGGTTAATCCAAAAGTCAAGGAAATTTCGTAAATTTAGATGTTTACTGGATTTGTAATAAATAATAATTCACATCTCAAAGTCCAGTTTCAAGTTAAATTCAATAAAGAAGTAGCAATTGCGTAACTTAAGTCAGAGCAAGCTAATATACTGCCTTCTTGGTACAGTTCTTCTTTATTGTACTATAACTCAATACCAAATACAACGTCTTAATTATGGATATCTTCCTGCTTGGTTATTCTGACAGCAACAAAACCTTTTTGGAATATGATTGACAATAAATGTTACTTTCTGCGAATTTTCTCTGGGTGGAGTACATGTTCTCTTAGAACATAATAAAAATCGGCAATTCTTATCAGTTAAGAAAGTGTGGATTTTCACTTATTTAGGAAAATTACAAAAGTCCCAGAAGCTCCTGAAATATTTTAAGAGTGTTTTTTGTAAATATGACACCAATAATAATATGCTACGGATGAATTAAAGTTAATACTGATCAAATTTTGGTCGGTAATCTTAATTTAATTAAACTCTTTTGATACAGTAATCCTGTAGGTTAACTTCAATTAAGAGTTTTGACGGAAAGCATTATATTTAAACTATTAGAACTTAATATCTTCATGAATACTGTGTACAACCAATCAGATTTATTTATTAAAATATCCGACTATGCATTAGCTTATCTCTTTGATGTGATCTTATTGGCTGTAACTGCCGACAACATGTACTAAAATGCCGCGTTGAATAATCAAGTACAGTAAACCTAGACGATACGCAGTAAACCTGTGCGAAAGTGAGCCTTGAGGGTATAAAAACATCTGAAGAATCTAAAAGCATTGTTTATGGGTGGGTAGATCGTTTTAAAAATAGGAGAACATCACTAGAATATCCTCGCGCAAGGGCCGTCCAAGCACCTCTGTAAATAAACGAAACATTACTGATGCTGTGGAGAATTTATGGAAAAACGAAGGAAGATTATTCGTGAAATTACTGTTAATCTAAGAATAGGAACACGACAGGTCCATTACATCCATCTTACATGAATGTTTAGGTGTCAACAAGGATTCAGCCCACTAGGTAACAAGACTGCTGAGACCTGAATAGAAACTCAACAGGAGCGACACACGGCCCGGAAAGTTGCATAAACGACCGTTATTGCAATAGGAAAACGCAAGACCCCATACTGCGCCTAAAACGAAGAATGTTTTGAAGGAATTTTCATCTATTTCTAAATTTAAAAAAATTACAACGAGGTGTTCGATTTCAGAACTTAAATGAAGTGAAACGTTCTATAAATAGATGGATTGTGGAGACTTCCAAGAAATTCTTTGAGGAATAATAATGAACTAATTTGTCACAATTGTTAGTGGAAAAGTGAATTTACAAATGTATTTTTTTTACTTGTTAATGCACGATAATGATTGGTGACAACGGTTGTTGCATATGGTTTCCTCTTTTCTACATATTCATCTGCCACTATTGCACTGTGTTTTTTCTGGTTTGCACTAGCACTTAGCGTAACCTTGTTCAACACTTGTTAATGTCACTGCCTCTCTAATTGATAAATATTTGATATGGTCGCCGTCATTCAGTGATAAGAATGATGCACCAGCTGGCACTAAACTTTCTACACCATACTAACTTTTTATAATTCCATATTTGCAAGGTATTTGATTAACTTAATTCTTATGGTCCACAATAATATAAGCCATATTTGGAGAATCGGCTAGACTTCTGTCCACTTTTGGGATAATAAGCAGTACACAGTCCCCTTTTTTTCTTTAGGTAACTTATTACTGGAATTATAACACATTTTGTTAGCTGCAAGTTCCATTCCTATTCTGGAACTACTTCGTTATTTATTAATTATTTCACTAGATGCGCATAAATCGCACGTTATGTTAATGACTTCTGGACTGCTAAGTGGGATAGGAGAACAAATAATATGAAACTTTTTTGAACATTTAGGGCATTGTGCATATTCTGCTGTTACTTCTTTGTTGCATATACAACAAGAGTTTCGGCAGGATTCTGTTTCGTTAACGTGCATATCGACATTTTTCGATCATAGGACTAATTATTGTTATTATGTTGTACTGCTTCTGCAGTATTTTTAAGAATGCCCTCTCGCTCCCATTTTAAAGTTTGCTCCGCGATATTATGGATTGATCTTGGAGAAATCTGATGGTTTTGAACTAAATTCCCATCTGTGCTGTGTTCTTCCAGTGTTTTAGCAAGTGATAAAGGAATATGAGTTAAAGAAAGTCCAATCTTGGGATCACATCCGAGCAGTGCTGTATATTGTGAATGACCAATTGTTCTGCGAAAAAAATGTTTTTTTTTTGCCACCGAACAAATTGTAATCCTACTAATCATTTTTTTGAATTTTTATCGGCCATCCATGTACGAAGCATATTTTCGATATCTTGATTTGACTTCTCTATACTTCCTTGACGTTGATGATATCTTGGTCCTCCATGTACGATTAAGCACTCTGGCCACATTTGTTTTAAATAAGAAATAAGGTGGTTCACGAATTCACGTCCGTTGTCGCTTTGGGGCTTCAATAAGATGAAAAATGTTCAAAAGTTTCAAGAGTTCCTAAAAATACAAATTTCGTTGCATGGTCTTCATAATTTAAAATCCGTCTATTCTTTCCATCAGCAATTGACTGAAAATCGACTAAGTCTACTTGACATCTATTTTTTTCTTCCATGTTTTAATTAATAGTTTCATTTTCTTAAAATAAACCATTTCTTACTTAAAATTCTTAAAATACGTATTATTTATATGCACATTATTAATTGCGCTTACCTTGTTTAAAACAGTACGACATATCCGTACATAATGCAATAAATTTATCTACAAGTTATCTACAGAATAATATTCAAACAATGGTGTACTTAATGTAGAAGTACACATGAAAAAAGTGCCTAGAAACAATAACCAAGATAGATAATGCTAATAAATAGCTCCGGGTACTGATGGAATCACTACCAGCAAAAGCAATATGAGATGAGAGAAGCATTCAAATTTCTTGCTCTTGGCACATTCTCAGTTTATGCCACTAATATTCAAAGACAGCAACTGAATTAATCCTGGCGCCACGTAGTGTCGGTAATTATAGTCATGCCGTCCTAGAGAGTAGCGAATATAGAAACTGGGATATAGATAGCATACTTACCCATGCAATGATATAATATTTAACGTACGACGTTTCATAAACATTTTCAAAAGATACCGGTTAATGTAATATTTTTTTTCTTTTTATTATTATTTACCACGTGTACTAATTTAACTATAGTTTTTTAAATATATTATAATAAATAATAACAATAAAAAAGGGATAAATAAACTTAGATATTAACTCATTAATTAATAAGCTACATAAAAATAATCCCTATTTAATTAATACATTTAAAAGTAAATACTAAGGTATTTATACTTACTACATCTTCCCAAAACAAAAACTTGGGAAGTTAAATCTCCCTGTATATAAAGTGACTGTTAAGCATTTTAAAGCTTCAATCCGAGCGAAAAGATCTCAAATTGTTCTTGTGCGGCAATCATAGTATGTATAAGGCTCAAAGATTTCGACAAGTTATCGAGGAATGTGGTTTGTAGAAGTTGAAACGTCCACCCTACACTCCGCATTTAGCATTCACTGATTACTATCCTTCCCCTAAGTTGAAAAACAATTACGAGGGCGGAGATTTTCTTCTAACGATGACTTAAACATTTTTATTAATGATTGAGGCGTTACCGACAGAAATTTTTTTAAGGGATATCGTTATCACAGAAACGTTGAATTAAGTGTACTCGTTGGTCTCTATCTTTTCTTTTATGGTTAGGTATAGAGTACATAAAAATCTTCTCTCGTACCATGCAAAGATCTCATATGAAATTATAACTTTATTATCAAACTGCAACTGGGATGAAGTCGATTGATCGGGGTGAAGTCGATCAAACCGGGTTTTTCAAATTTTTGTAATGCGTATGGCAACAACATACAAACAACCAGTTGTTTCCTATGTAAGACAGTATAACCGACCAACCAACAAACGTGATCCCGGAGGTGCGAGTTAAATGTGAACAGTAAATTTTCCAGAAATCATTAGAAATTAAAAAACAAAATCTTTAATTTGTACAATATGAGAATTCAAAAATTTGCACAACTGAATTTGTGGAAACTAGGCCAGTCCTGTAGGTGATAAGGAATATATTCAATAAAGACTGTCTACAAAAAGATTGGAAATTTACTTTTTATGTGGTTTCAGTTGCGATTTCTGTAAAAAAAAACATCAAATAATGAAGTAAAGTCGTTCATACGGTTCTCGCCGAATTTTATTCGGTTTTGAGGTTAGGTTTAAAGCAATTGATTTTATATGATTTTCTTATTAGTATTAAGCGAATTATGTTTGCTATGGTGTGAGGTGTGATTGTATTTTCCCACACGCCTTAGATAAACGTCAAAATTGCTAAATATTTCAATTTTAAAGCATTTTATAAACAAACGCCTTAGAATCGTACAATAATTTTTTTGTGTATAAAAATAGCAAATATCGTAACCTTTCTAAACTACTATACTTTTTTATAGATACCAAGAAAATTCGTAAAGAAAATAGGTGCTTAGCCATCATGTCAAACAGTTGATTGTCAGCAGAGTTTGATAGGATGCAACCCAGAAGAAGCTCCGTGATAGAGATCGAAACGTCTATATAGGATGTTTAGCACAACGATGTAAAGTTTTGAACAGCCGATAGGCGAGGTCTTTAGGAACCATATTAACTACATTTACCTCAGTCCAAAGTCTAATGGATTTTAAGATATTTGAACTTTTAGTAAATTTTGATTTTCCGGAAAAAAATTGCCATTAAACATTAATAATTCTTCTCATTTTTGTGGGATCGGGCTAAAAGTTGCTTTTTATGGAAGTTTAATCTTCCTTTGAAAATAGGCAATTAATTAAAGTCCGAAGTTATTTAGAAGGAAATATAGGCCTAGATATCTCACTTAACGAGATAGAAAATTTATAATTCTCAAGTTTGTGGTGATTTTTTCTTTTTAAATAAACCAATTCGAATGTTAAAATTACTTTAAAAACTTCTTTACTTTATGCCCTTTCGAATAATAGGGCATGCGTTAGATGGTCATTAATATTATAAGGATAATCAGATATTATATTAGTAAAGAATGCTAAAAAAATGTAAAGCGTATTTATTAGTGTTAGGTGCAAACCTAATAAAACAACAATAATTAATAGTCAATTTATTTAAATACCTTGCTCGAAGTGTCCTCCTTCATGCCTTATACAAGATCTCAATCTTCTCTTCATCTCTACCGTGGTAATTTTCAGTCTCATTTCTTCCCCCATTCTATCGAATGCACTATTGATTTTTCTAATTAGATGGTCCCGATTTTGAATTTCCTCGTTGTAGACAAGGCTCTTAGCACGCCCCCAAACAAAGAAATCGAGGGGAGTCAAGTCTGGTGAGCGTGGCGGCCACGGAATGGGACAATCTTTTGCAATCCGTGCATTCGGGAAAGCGTTGTTTAAAAATTTTCTCACGGTTAAACGATAGTGAGCCGGACAACCATCATTTTGAAAAAATATGGGACGTCTTTCATTTACAAATGGTGGCAAGTCCTGTACCAACTCTGGTAGATCGTTTTGTAAAAATTGTAGATAATTCTCTCCATTGAGGTTGTCGGGCAAATAATATGGGCCGACGAGGGAATTACCTATTACACCGACCCACACGTTTACACTAAATTTGTGTTGAAACGATGCTTGATGATTGACGTGAGGATTCTCTCCTTTGTTCGCCTTATAATGCAAATTGTGTAAGTTAATTGATCCTTCTCTGGTAAATCTGCTTTCATCAGTCCACGGGATGCTGCGAAGAAAAAAAAAATATTTTCAATGTCCTCATGTACTAGGAATCGCGAAAATTGTATCCGTCGGACGTAATTTCCTACTTCTAAACCTTGCAATGGTGTATAGTGAAAGGGATGCTTCTTTTCCGCGCGCAGTACAGACCAGACCTTCCACGGTGACGCATTAAGGTTAGCGGCTACATCTCTAATGCTAGTAGTAGGGTCCTCTTTAAGTGCGGCTAAAATGTGTTCATCAACATCCACATTATGTTATCGAACGTTAATTCGGGGTTCCTGGTGATGAACGCTTCCGTTTTTACGCATACGTCGATACGTATTGCTAAAAAATTGTCCATACAGTCATTGCGCTTCCACCGCAACGCATTTTGCACGACCATACGTCGCTGTATTCTTCGTTGCTATAAGTAACTATAACGGGTGTAATAAATAATAACGAAAAAGAAACAAATAATAACAACGTAACGTAATGATAAAAACAACAATAATAACAGAAAAAAACTTTTAACGTCGTGATCACACTGAATAGCAGACAGACAAAACTCGACAAATGTCAAAAAATTAGGTTACTAAGTTACTCATCGTCTAGAAGACGGGATATGACAACTAGATAGAAAGGTAGTGGTCCCTGTTCCCTTATTCCGCAGTACTGATTTACCTATTGCGTTGTCATAGTTTATGTTGAATTTCTTGGTATTATTAAAAGTTTATGTTACTATTCGAAAGGGCACAAAGTAAGGAAGTTTTTAAAGTAATTTTAACATTCGAATTGTTTTATTTAAAAAGAAAAACATCACCACAAACTTGAGAATTATCTCGTTAAGTGAGATATCTAGGCCTATATTTTTCTCTAAATAACTTCGGACTTTAATTAATTGCCTCTTTTCAAAGGAAGATGCATTATACTTCCATAAAAAAACATCTTTTAGCGTGATCCCACAAAAATAAGAAGAGTTATTAATGTTTAATTGCGATTTTTTGCCGGAAAATCCAAATTTACTAAAAGTTCAAATATCTTAAATCCATTGGACTAAGGTAAATGTGGTTAATACGGTTCCTAAAGACCTGCTAGGGTTCAAACTTACTCGTGTGCTAACATCTAATAGACTTCGCTCTATCACGGAGCTTCTTCTGGGTTGCATCCTATCAAACTCTGCTGACAATCAACTGTTTGACATGATGGCTAAGCTCCTATTTTCTTTACGAACACCCTATATAGTGACGCACACTTGACGCGGTTTCATTCTGGAAACCTTTGTGAAAAGAAAAATTAATGACTGTTTAAGCACACTTAAAGAATAAGTGTTTCTTTTTTATTATATGCGTTTTATTCTAAAATGTTGCCGCAAATATTGCTATAATTTTTGAATATATTTATTTTTTAATTTTTGATTGATTGACTTCACCCTAAATCGATGTAATGTGAGAATTATATATTTTAATATGGGTAATCGATCACCCTATGGCCTGCTCCAGTGATATCCTAAACATCATTATAATTGCTAAGTAATTGTTAATAGAAAAATGAAATATATTCAGAATATTCCAATTATAAAAAAGTCGGAAATGAAAGGGTAACGCACTTGTCAAAAATTGGTATTCGTCATTGGATAGCCGAAAAAATCTATAATAACATTTATTCAAGATATTTTTTATTTCAACTATTAGGTCAGTCAAAAATCGGATATTTCGACACATTGTTAACCGTTTTGAAAAGGTATAGGATAAGTTATGTTATATCAAGGCAAGTAGATTTTTAAAAATTTTAACATTGAGTAAACCTATACATTAACATTACAATTCGTAAGTAATATTAGCCCCGCTTATAATGCCTCTTCAATAATGACGATATACTGTCCATATAAATTCTAGCGACCAGCTGAGAGTTATAATGTTAATTGCATGCCGGACGAATCTAAAGTTAAATTGTAAACTCCTTGACTGGTAAATGAGTAACACTTAATCGCCTAGATTAAACTACCGTGTGCCAACTCACGGCCTTGTACGCAGCATCTGGTCGGTTTCGTTTTGAAACGCAATGTAAAGATAGTTACATAAATACAAAAGATAATAATACGTTTTCTGAATTGCTATATTTATAAAGTGAAATTATAGGTTAGTTTTATAAGAGACAGGTATGTAATTACTTGGTAATCAAATGACGCAGTAATATAATGCTATTATAAGTCTGTTGTAATAGTATTGTGTGTAGTAATAATATTTGAAATATTGTGCCAGCTAATGACTTCTTCTTTAACTACATGGTCTTCATAACAGTATAATGACCTAAAGTAATTAATGTAGATTGTTCCGCGGCAATTTACCAACCCTTCAAAATCTACCAGCGAAGGGTCCACTGCAGTTTACACATCTCTACGGGTCACCTATTGAATTCTCAGAACGTATGAAACTTCACCCGCTGCAATTTACAGGGTTGGAGACGAGGTTACATGCGGGCTCTTATCTTAGGGGATTAGTCCGCTGCAATTTACGTTTGCCCCCTATGTCGACTCGTTCAACGCCAAAATCCCTCTGACCTCTTCCTCATTGTCTCCAACTCCTTTCATAGCTTCATGTCTCTATCGCGCGGCTATTAGGAGATTAATATATCGCCAGTCAACGATGATCTTAAACCGTTAAGTAACTCTTCTTGTCCCAATTTTCTTCACATTCAAAATATTCATATTTTACAACAATTTACAGCATAAATTCGGTTGTATCTCTGTCATAATATCGTAAATTAAATATTTCTGGTTAAAAATTTGTCGTATACGTTAGGAAAAGTCAATGTATAGTTGTTGGTATGTCAAATGTCTAAGATCATAGAGTTACACTTTAAAATGGAGAAACTTCACGGCAGTTTGTCTTCTAAAATTAACCTATTTCGCTATCGCGAACAAAGCGGTCAAGGGACGCTTACAACTTCATCAGTTTAGTTGGAACTATCGTTGTTTTGTAAATCAACATTCTAGCGCTTGTAAATTCACTGTTAATTCGGAAGTCAGCGTCAAGTTTGATTATTTAAAAACACGCGGGATTTCTGAGAACGCGCAACTACAGTCTATATTGAAACGTCACAAATTCAGGTTAGTTTTCTCTTTTCAAATTTAATTCTTAGACCTTCTAAGACCTAAATATTCGGTGTTAATTTTTAATTTAAACTGCTGAAAGAGTGTCTAGGGACACTCCCGGGTCCTGCAGACCATTCAAATAATTAGTTAATTTCGATAAATCAATTTTTCTCCCGTTTAAAACATTACAAATTGGCACCCAACGTGGGGCCAAAACATTACAGTACCTATAAATACTAGGGTAGGTAAGGATTCATTTAGGTGAGTCCCATATACATAGCGAATAACGTTGCTGCTTGCGCCAGCAACGTCCACTCCGCTCCTGGGTGACCCTAAACAAGCGCACACACACGCAATTCAGTCGCCTAGCATACGTAGTTGAGGTAACAGCTCGGCACAGATTTTAGTAAATCGTAATACATCTTATTTGATTTTTGTCCTATTGATGGATTTTAGTCGTTGATTATTTAAAAATAAATACTATTGTCGTACATCAAGCAAAATGATGAATTCTAAAACTAAATAGAACCTCTCATTATAAACTAACTAGACTGCATTTTTTCATTTCCAAATATCCAATACGAGGTGTGGCAATTAAATAACCGGACTGGTGCTACAAAACATTTTATTGATCACCAATTACATTACAAAGTTTATCCCCTTCAATGTACTCTGCTTGCCGATCCCTACAACGCTCCATACGAATTTTCCACTGTCGAAAGCAGTGCTGGAAGTCCGTTTCTGTCAACTTGTTGAGAACCTCCGTCCCTTTCGCTTTCACCGCCTCCACATTGTCAAATCTTGTCCCCTTAAGCTCCGATTCTACCTTAGGAAATAAAAAAAAGTCACAGGGGGCCAGGTCGGGCGAGTACGGTGGGTGGTCTAGCACGGTGATGCCGGATTTCGCAAGGAACGCCTTCACAGACAAAGCGGAATGGGTTGGCGCATTGTCTTGGCGGATCATGCAGGATTTGTTCTTCCACAAATCGAGTCTTCGTCTTCTCACTCGTTCACGAGGGGTAGTTAGAACCTCGTGTTTCGCAAGAAACTTGAGATTAACTCGTTGCTCGATCTGATCACTCGGCATTTTTCCGACGCGACGCTAGCGTAAGGACTTGAACGGACGATTGCTACAACGTAACTGAGCGACGTACAACCGTGCCCATCGAGCTCAGGGTCGGGGAAGCATCTACAAGCACAGACAAACCTGCCGTGGCGTGCTCGCTGTTTGCCAGTAGTAGCACCAGTCCGGTTATTTAATTGCCACACCTCGTATATTAAATGTTCAAATGATAATAAGCACATAGCAAATACTTTACATGTTTTCTAAATCTAATTAACGGAATTTTATGGTAAAATGAATCGTATTTGTGTGTAAAAATTCAGTTGAAGGTATTATTATAATAAACGTTCAAATAAGCGGATATGTATTTGCATTACTGCCTCTACCGTAGTACCATTAAACGACTTTTTAGTTTATAAGAACATAATTAACAAGAAAACTATTCTGCAGTATAATTTCGGGACACCAACAAAGCAAATCAAAAGTAATCAAGGAGAAAAGATCAAGAAAGGCAAGGATAATCGATTAAAGAAATACACTAGGGGTATAATGCATGGCTAGATTCTAACGCGATCCTCTCCTAACGGCGATTGGATCCTTACTGAGATGTAGATTCGCTTGGCGCGACTCCCCACCTTATACTTTCATAGCGGGCAAACGTTGCAACACTGTCTATATTTTAGCGGTTCACTGTACTACGGAACTTACTAACCCGGTATATATTTACAAACATAGTTTCATGTGATTTTTAACGTTTTTATATATTCAAGATTTCAAGTTGGTTTAACCACGTTGGTGTTCATTGTTAAAACATTAAAAACTGTGCTCCACATTCTAAAAAAAATTAAATTTTGTGCACGTATTCTGCGGTACCATAGGTATGCGCCATGATTATAAATAATATACAAGTTATATCACTAGAGTGAACTTTGAAAGCACAACCATAGTAGGCCCATTGTATAGGTATAATTCAGCAGTTCAAACCATACAAACCCCTAATGAAAACGATGTACAACAATGTTTATTCATTCAGTAATGCGTAAACTAGAGCGTAGGAAATAAAGACAATGGTTGGCTGGTTCTGAATAAACGTTATATAGTTAACTGCTACTCCTGCAGCATTTATGGCATAAATGTACAACTTCGCGCTACGGAACAGTGGTTGTATATGTAGCGAAAGATCTGTTATTTAAACTGTAATATATAAACTTCACAATAAAAGGAAATTCTTATATTTATAAGCACTATACACGGTGATCTAATTTATTGAGCCATTATTGCTGTCTCCGCTATTATTGATACTACGAAGTTGATTAAATTGGTAAACTAGTAGTATTTTTGCGGCTGACCAGTCTGCAATACAAAAACAAATTCAAAATTTATTATTTTTAATGAAACATCCTCTGAGTTTTTCAATATTTTGAAAGATTGTTCAATTTCTGAGATAAAGTGCTATAGACTATTACTTTGAAGTGTCACAGAATTATTGGCTTCTCTTAAAGCTACTCGCTTTTAATCTAAAATTTACAACAGACTGTTGTAGCTCTAAAAAGTGGCAAAAAGGTATATAGCGTATATTTCCCCCGCGTTTATTTGTTAAATGTACCTTTTGCACCTAAATATACCTCTTGTGCTTCACGTGTTATGGGCGTGATGGCGATATTTGCAGGTAGGAATGTTGTATGTAACATATTAAAAACGTTGTCAATGTTGATTCTCTTTGTTTGAAGACTTGCTGTTAAAATACATATAAAACCTTTTACGGTTGAAAGTAAACAGTAAACTGCCTGAATTAATTTTTGTTCTATATATGTATATGCATATGTATTTGAAAAGTCCATTCTGATGATAAGGTTTTTCAAGTAAAAGGTCACAGGTATAAAGCATTATGGGAAACCACAATAGAACGCCTAGAACAGGATAAAATTAAAAACTGCAGTACTTCTCCTCGACGCCTGATTTGCTTACGACTATCAGATGCCATTAACAAAAGCCAGAAAAGCAAGTCTACCAGGGTTTTCAATCCTATTTACGTTGAAGATAAACATCGCTTTAATGTCAATGTATTGCATATGTATAAAAGTCGACTTGATAATCTTTAGTAAAGGCCAAAAACTGATGGAGAATAGTATATCAATTGTACAAGCCAAAACTATGAAGTTTATCTTACTTTTCCTATTGTATCCCTGCATGTCGTCATCAAACTCGTATGCAATAAGCTCGAAACTCTTGTTAATTAAGATACGGAATACGAAAACTTGAACACTCTTCGCATAAGCTAATTTCAGTAAAGTGATTGAATATGAATAGTAGAAGCATGTTTCGCCACACTACAAAATCGTTAATTAAATCAAGTTTTAGAACATCACCATATTTATATAATAATAATAATATGTGATTATTTGAAGAAGAAAGGAGATTATTTTTCTTAAGGATAGTAAATAGTTTTCTTAACTCCAGAAAGCGTTTAGGTATTGTTCATAGAACAGTAGTTTCATTTTCTTAAAATAAAGCATTTATTTACTTAGAACTCTTGAAATGCATATTATTTATATGCACATTACTAATTGCGCTTACCTTGTTTAAAACAGTACGGCATATCCGTGCATAATGCGGTAAATTATTCACATTGCTTGTGATTTTAAAAAGGCTAAAGTAGAAGTTATCTACAGATCTCAATGTAGAAGTACACATGAAGAAAGTGCCTAGAAATAATATAGCAGCAAAAACAATATGAGAAGAGAAAAGCATTAAATTTCTCAGTTTATGGATTAGTCCTCAAAAACAGCAACTAAAATATCTCCTGGCGCCACCTAGTGCCAGTAGTTATAGTCATGCCGTTCTAAATAATAGCGACGGAATTGAATTACTTACCCATACAATGATATAATCTTTAACGTACAACGTCTCATCAACATTTTCAAAAGATACCGGTTAATGTATTTTTTTTCTGTTTATTACTATTTGCCACGTGTACTAATTTAACTATAGTTTTTTGAAACATATAATAAATAATAATAATAAAGAAGGGATAAATAAACTTAAATATTAGCTTATTAATTATTAAACTACATAAAAATAATCCTCATTTAATTACATATTAAAGAAATAATTTAATTATACTATAACCTATAAAAAAAACTTTTTCATTAGTTCATTCACTTGCTCCTAATTTTAATTATTAACTAGGATTTTTTTCCATTATTGTAATTTTTCTTTTATTGGATATCCTTGTAGCTGGCCCGATGATGTGTATTTTGAATACGAAACCGGTCGCCTTATTTCTCAACAGAACTTTGTGAGATCTGGACCAGTTTTTCATTCCTACCTTTAATACGATTTTTTTTCTTAACTTAAAACTAAATGATTTACTTGGAAGAAACATTTTTCTGTCTTGGATGTTCTTGATTTCGTAACCCCAAGAAAATATTTATTTAAGAAAATTATTTTCTTATATTATACATTTTTATAATCTTGAAATAAAAATATTTTCTTTAATAGAGATTGATTTTTGCAAGAAAATCTATTCGGAGTACTTCTTTAATATTTGGGAGGCGTTTTCAAAAAGAAAATGAGACATTTATTGTTTGCGAAGCCCTTTTGTCCACGCACGTCTTCTTTAAACATACTTGCCTCCTTTTAATTACAAATATTATTACAACTATATTTATCAAATTGCCACAGAGTTGAGGGCTTCGTGAAAAACAAGCATAGAAAGTTTTCCGTATTCACGAAGTTCCAAAACCACTTACTTTATCAAGAATTGCATTCAAGGCTAAACAACATTACCATCCAATAAGACAATATTTGTATGTTTGTATTGATGCTGTGTTCTCTCAGAAATTCACAGATTGTCTTATTAGAAACTATAATCTTGTAAAAGCAATCTAAACCTATCATAGCATTTTCCTTATTCGTATTTGTATTACTGATTTTTACAGCTTGCAAAATATCTGGGAAAACATTATCGGAGAGGCTGGCTGATATTTTCTAAAAATGTGAAACAAGGAAAACATAAAACATTTTATAAATGATAATTAACGTAAATAAATATAGCAAGATCAAATGTCCTTACTTATGCTCTGCATAACTTTTTCACTTGTAATGAAATAAAACCAGTATTTGTAAACTATAATAGTATAGTCTAGATGTAGTCTAGATTGGTCTTTTCAAGGAATCCTATGCAGGCTACATAATTTATCAAAGAATACGTTCGAAATGTCTTTGTGCGTCAAGCCGAATTCACAAGTGAGTACACAACGAGCTATTCTTTTTCTAAATATTTCTTTACAAAGCAGGAGAGGGTAACGAGCTTAAATTTTTAGCACAAGAGTTTTCAAAAATCATCTGCTAAATTGTTATTATCTACCATTATGTGAGTATAACAAATGTGCATTAGGTTTGATGATCTGTCGAAACTGATATGATTCCCGAAAGATGCAGATGCAATGTTATTTTTTCATTCATAAATCTGAATCGTATTTTTAACCGATATTGCAAAACATTATCGGGTCAATAATATTTTTCAAAAATAACATTTGAAATATCCAGGTAGTTTTGCAAGTTGTCAATAGGGAATGAATGTTGCACAGAACGATAATATACCGCTTATCATTAAAAATGCATCACTCCTTAAACCTAAACGTAAACGATGTGTGTTTTGTCGAAAACTAAAAAGAATTATATATACGTATATATGTACCAAGTGTTCCACTTCAATTTTCGTTAATTAACGGCATTCGAAAAAAAACGAATTGTTGGATTCGGTAGTAGTCAGCAGAGTAGCTTGTGTGTGCTACACTGAGGGAAAGAAATGTGTTAAAATAACAAAATTGATTTTGTTAGCTGGAGAAGTGTTAGTCCAACAAATTTTATGATTAAATTACCTATCACCTTGCATTGACTTAACAATTACATTTGTGTCAAAAAATTCTGTTCGTGAAACACATTTATTTGGTTGGGAAGTAAATTTAAAAAAAAAAGTCGTTTCAGCAGAGCACAATAGTGATGTCAATTTAACAAAATCGTAAAGGTTGAACAAAAATAATAAAAGAATAGCATTAAAGCTAAAAACGGTTTGATTTAACCAAAAAGTTGAATTAAGTTAATCAAACATAATTGTTGATACATAGGGATCAAATGTGCGTCTGAAATTAATATAGTGTGTTAATTGCCAGAATACGTTTTCGGGGAAACCACTGTATAGAAATGTCGATTAAAATTAAATATTCGTTTTAGGATACTTAGACATTAGCAGTTTTTCATGAATAATCCCTTCAGTATTGTATGCAGGTGTTCAGTTGATCAGCTTTTATTGGTTATAGTGGGGAGGCATCGTGTCTTGTCTTGTATTGCATCATCAATATCATCATTCTATTATTATTGGTACAAGTAGTAGTGTGCAGAATTTTTTCTTTAGTTTTTATATTTGTTTTATAAAAAAATGGGGGATGATTATGTGAAAATATTATTAGTGGAATGGGAGTTTGACTGGTTAATACCCACTTTCGTAGGTAAATAGCTAGAATCTTTTATGAGTAGATACAAAAATTAGTGAGGAAAATGGAGCCATATTGTTAAATTAACTGTCTTTGAGTCCCAATAAGTTCTAATAGAAATTACGAAATAATACAAATAATGTATACATTGAACATCTCCGATGTCGTAATACAATGGCTTCAGCTCTGACTTTTACAAAATGGTAAGAATTTCTTTTGTAAATATCATTTTATTTATTTTGTTTCTTAGGGTAACTAGTTGATAAATGACACGTTACAAAGAGTACTAAATAGAATATTGTTTTTATTTGAAATTCGAAAAGTACCAGAAAATGCTTATGAAAACATTTTATTGAAAGTTGTGCTGATAATGCATGTTTAACGAATTGAGTCAGGAACCGTTTGTGCTGTTTCGTAAGTGAAAAGTAGAACTACGGAAAATGTATAAGCCCTGGTTTCGATAATTGTTCTTGTTGATGTTTATATATTTACATATAGATGCGTACACGCGTCGTTTCTAATTTTGAATTTATTATGCTACAGTTTATGTAGAAAATTGCTTAGTTGTCAGAAAATATTTTTATGAAGTTGAGGTAATAAATTTAACAGATGATAATTTATAAAAAATAATAATTAAAGAGAATATGCATATGTAAAAATTGTACAATTATAGAGAAAATAATACACTTCTACCTATTCAATTTGACCCTATAGTCGACGAAATCACGTACACCTTACAATTCACCCTTATTAGCGGAAGTCAGATTTTCCCAAATCAAGTTGCATATTCAATTATTAGCAATAAGCGGTATTTTAATAATTTCCTTATATACCTTCTGTCCATGCATAGGTAAATACTCCAGTGACCATCAACAAGTGAGTTTCAATTATTAATGATACAGTATCTAACGTTTGTTTTTTCTTCAAGAAATAGTTAATACTATTCAAAACCAACGTTCATCTGTTAAAATTAATACCTTAAATAAAATAAGACCCTTACAATGAAATCTTGAAATATGGAAACGGTAAGAAATTTGAATAAGAATTTTAACTTAAAAATATATTCGTTATTTAACTCAATATTGATGTAACTAATACGATAATTTCTATCATATTCGATGTTTACAAACATCTTGTAATATACGCATTACAAATTCAATTACCCCCAATTACCTTGTAATCATTAATCATACCTGTTTATTAGAACACGAAATTGATGAAGAAGCCCTACTACAACTTGATGAAAATGTGATAAAGGAAATTATTCCGGTCATAGGAAAGAGAGTGAAATTTTTAGCAAAATTGCTACACTATCAAAATATAAGTGGGCGCAGGTTTACTCCTCGCAGATAATATGTCTACTGACACACTTACTTTAAGTCCAGTCACAGAAGCTTCAGCAAGTAGTAGCACCAATTTGGAACAACGTCAGCACACCCTGCACGAGGCATACAACAAATCAAAGCGCTCATACATTTACAACATTTAATGTACATGTAATTAGGAAGTACTTATTCGTATATATGTGTTTATTATATAACTTTGTAGTTTCAGATTAATATTGTCCTTGTGTTACTATTACATATCTGATGTATTGTCTTTTGCGTATCAGTGCTGAAATATATTAGTTAGGATGGAATATTGCCTTTTATTTCTTTCTTCCACACTTAAATTTGTGTTTTTAAGTAAAAATATTTCAGGAGTAAATTCTACATGTCAACGTAAAATACTAATATTTTTGTTGCAAAGTTTGAATTTATAAATACTATTTTATTATAAACTTGAATTCTTTTGAACTTGAATTTGTTCAAAAGAATTCAATTTTGTAACAAAATAGTATTTACATTCATATTCATTAAGATTTTTTAACAAATGAAGGTACTCAAAACAACAAAGATTTGTTAAATTGAATAAGAAAAATGGTTGAGCTAACACTTTTATATTCTACACGCAACAAGTTTTTGTGTTGACGCAACACTATAATTTTGTTGACCTAACGAAATTACGGGAACAGAATGAACAAGGGATAAGTTTAATTCAATCAAATGAATATGTTACACTAACCGCTGAAATTGCTTAAACTGAGATTAAGCGTACTGTTGGATTAACACCTCTGTTACGTTTGATTTAAGAAATATATTTTGAAGCAACGTTAAATGTTGATTGAACCAAAAATATCGGTCGACTGTATTTAACCTAAATTTTTTGGTTGGTTGTCCATATTTTTGTTGGATCAATGCATTTTTTTCTCTCAGTGTAGGTTGTTGTAAATATACTAACTTCTATATCAACCGTATATCGTAAAATTGGATCATTTGGTCTAGTATATTGGTGAAATTTAAAAGTTATTTTTTTACTTTTATCGTCATCTGGAGAGCAACGACCACGTAATGTCTTACCAGCAGCATTTTGTGTTACCTCTAGCAATAAAAAATCGTCACCAACACTAACAGTGCAAACCTATAATATAACGCTCATCCACACGTTGCTTGTCAAACTTTAACGTTTCTAGAAGAACCCGCTGTAGGCCTACTTCTACGATCTCCACGATCGCGCGTTCATCGTCGATCGAACATGCCTAAGATATCATGGGCCAAAGAGCCAGTAATTTACCTCAGTCTCCATAGACATTAGCCGCTAAGTCGTCTTAAATGTAATAGTGTAGAAGAAGATGTGGTCCTACATATTATTAATTATAATCTAAAACAAAATTTTTGCTTAAAATAATAATTTATTACGCATATTCGCATCAATTTTCATTGAAACTTTGTTACTTTTAAGAATTCAATGATAAGCAATAAACATTTTCATCCAAATTGCGTTGAATCAGGTTTGCTAACTTCAAAACCGGATAACTTTCTCCTACGTTGATGATGTGTTCTACTTCAGTCTTTTTGAAATATTAGAATAACATCTCAAACCTCGCATAGCAGTATACGCTTATACAGCTTTCTAGCCGAACTCTAAAAAATTTTTAACGAAAATAAATGTTCCAATGAGTGGGTATTTAACTATTTAGCTATTTAAAACTTTAATTGTAATGCAGCAGCAGGTAATATTGGCGAAATAAAGGTAAAGGTAGCACTCTACATAAGTTTTTGTGGTTATAATCATACGTAGCATTTATCTTATGACGCATTAAGGAGAGGTCGCTGAATAAAAAATTAATGGGACAGTAGTCGCATGGTCCGACTTAAAACGAGCTTTCCTTCTCATTTCCCTTTCTCTTTAAACGCTCGAAGTTCCTATCCGACCGTTCCAAATAGCGATATAAAATATGTATGTATGTGTACATACATACATATACACGAATTCTTTCTGAAATGTAATGGTCACTGTTATCCTGAATAGCATGAATACTAAGTAAGGGGTAGTTTCTAAAGTTAACAAGATTGAACATTTATCTTCACGTTCTCTCATTATCTGATGAATTTCAGATTACTTCAATAATTGCTAAAAATCTCTTTTGACCGTTCTTTTACATTTTTTAACCGGGTCCTGTTCAGTGTCAATTGCACTACATATTTCTTTTTTATAGATATTTTATTAATACACCTAGCCTGTCACCTAATTAAAGAACAAATCGTATTTTATTGTTCATTCAGATTTAACTGCGCTGTAATTCCAAATGCTAACCAATACTTTCTCTACCTTTTAATGTTAAAATACATAAATATACTTACATAAATCATGTAAAACAATAATAGAATAAAATACATATATTATACTACAATATACGGGGTTCTTCACGCAACCTGTCCGTTGAAAGTTTTCCCGGTTAGCATCTTAGCCTGGTTGTGAAAATTTGTAGCAAATTTGTAGACTATATTTCCGGTTATACCGGAAGTCGAAACCAACTTTGATATTTTTAATGGAACTACATCTTTTTATTGCTTTTTTAAATTCCATGGAGTGTTATGGAATGGTTTGTATTCAAGTTTCCTACCTCTAAAATCAACTAGTTTTGAGTTAAACGGGTACTCTAAAGCTGTGGCACTGGAACACTGAAACAGTTCACTAAAGTGTTGTGGTAAGGGTTTTAGTGAACTGTTTTAGTTTTGAGTTATTTTAATTTTTGTGTTTCTTTCTCCCTTTACAACGTAGTCTTTAAAATTACATATCAGAAATACAATTGAATGAATTTATGTCATATTTATGTCGGAGACAATGGAAACTCAATAATCTCCAATAACAATCCAACACGTACTGTTCAGAATTCAAGATTCAATTTATGAATATTTAATTCAAGAAAATCGACTTTTTCTTAATGGAACGCACTGTACATGAGTCACTACCGTAAGTAAAAACTAGGACAGATATAGCTATCCCTATACCTGTCTTGTATAGTTTAGCAGCAATAAATAGTTAATTATATCAACTAAGTTTTACAACAGTTAAACATAACTAAGCCTGGCGTAATCGGTCTTCCCGACAGAATCGGATTAGTCGCATGAGCCGCATATATGTGTAACTCACGCCCGACAGAAGTGAAAGTTCAAAATGGTAAAAAATAAAACTGACACAATAAAAATGTTTGGTAAATAAAGCGAACATATGCACACGTTGAAGTATTATTTTGTGCAACATACTCTATACGTAGAATTCATTCTTAAAGAGATATTGCAACTTTTCGAGAAAGTTTGAAAGATGTGGTGCGCATTATGGGACATCTTCAGGGCTGCTACTGCAGACAGTGTGACTTGAGGGAATTGCAAATACAAAAAATTCTCATTATTGGGTGGAACAAAATCTATGTGTCATACGGGAAAGAAATTTTCAGGATACTTTTAGTTTGAATGTATTCGCATTGGCCATAGACGATCAGGTTAGGCATGAAATCTAAAACGAAAACCTAAGAAGCGCAAAATACAAATTTTAAGGCAAGTGGTTTCCATATTTATAAACAACTTATCACAAAATTATAAATATTTCGAAATCTGCTAGAAATAGACATATGAAACCCATATTATGTTTGTTTATTTCTGGATGGGGAAACGAAAAACGTTATAATATACAAGGAATTTCATTCCAAACAACAAAGTAGTTACCTGGTTCGCTACTTATCAATCATCCTGTGTACACCGAAATAATTTTGAAAAGTACTCTATGAGGTCTATTATATCATCAGAAAATTGTAGTTTCCTACTATTTATAGAGTAGACGCAATTTTATACATAATTCCATAAGATTCAAACACTTGTATATGAACATATCAATATTAACAAACGGCACAGTACATAGTACGGATAATATTAAAAGAAAAAAAGTAAGTTTCCAGTTTATTACTAAATTATTTTCCCTACCAGAAGTCGATCGCTATGTCGGTTCTAGAGCAAAAGCAAACGTATTTTCTTATAGAGATTAAAGTCTATATCTTATCCTCATCACTCCTACCGCTAGCAGCGAAGCGAGCTGCTTAATTATAACAGTTAACTGTTCAATTACAAAGAGCACGTAGATGTTTCATTATAACAAGTAGCCATTAGGTTATAATATGCATCTGTCATAGTTGAACAATTACCTGTTACAATTGAACAGCTCAGTTCGCTGCTAGCGGTAGGAGCGATGGGGATAAAATGCAGTTTTAGATCTCCATAAGATTAGATTAGATTAGTATTCGATGTGGTTATCAACCAATTCCACTGCGACCTTTTCAGGTCCATTGTGGTTCCTCTATCATTAGATCAATTAGGTTAGCTTGCATTTTTCACCAGACCTAAGCAGCCGAGCCCATTGCCGAGAGCCGTATTCCTGCTAGTACTGTGCAGTCTTCTTTTCCGTCTGGCAGAATCTACCTGCTGTTTCTTCTGTCAGGCCTAGGATGCTCATGTGTTTCTTGAGCATACAATGTCCTGTTAACAAACCTACTACTATTCTAACAGACTTTATGTCCCTGCCTAGTAGGTCTGCCGTAAATTTAAGTTTGTATCCAACCAGATATTGCTTGATCTATCTCATACCTGCAATACTCTTCCACCAGTTGTGGATTTCTTATCTTTCCATTGTTTAGTTGTCGCTTTAACTACTGTGTATGCTGTGCCTATAGAGTGCATTGTGTTTTTGTCAGCAGTTGATGAGCCTACTCGGGCTAGTTCATATGCCTTAACGTTCCCTCGATGACCCTCGTGTCATGGTACCTAGGCAAGGGTCACCTTAGTTCGGCTACTTAGCCTATTAAACGCATTCATGCAGTCCCACTTCAGCTTGGACTCCACCATTGTGGAGTCCAGTGCTTTTAGTACTGCTTCACTGTTCGATTAGATAGCAATAGATCGATAATTAGCTTCTTGCTTATCTAATTCTTCAATACGCCCCAGCACCGTCGCTATTTCGGCTTGGAATACTGTGGCGTTTTGAGTTGGGGTTAGTGAGTTAACTACTCTTGGTCTAATTCCGTAAATTTCGGCCCCCACTTCTTTGAGCCGTCTATGTAGCAGATAGATTAGTTTTTAATATCTGTTCATATCGAAGCTGTATTTGGGACCGATGGCGTCACTGGGTCTGTTTCTTTAACAGCTTCTGGTGATCTGCACCATGCGATCTGATTATGGAAGGTTGACTATTCATCAGTCTATAGCTTGTTAGCCTAGCCTCACCTTGAATATATACAGGGTGTTTCAGGAGGAAAGTTAAATATTTTAGTGGGTGATACTGTAGATTAATTCGAATAAAAAATTCCATATAACATGTGTCCAATTCTTATTGGTTACTGAGATACAGCAGTTTGAATATAACCCAAACTACTACACTCACAGAAAAAAGTCAAAGGCAAAAACAAAAGGTAGATGATTAAGTTAAAGTTTATTTTCAAAAATTCCACCTCCGACTTCAATGCACTTTCGAATTCTCTTGACAACACTACGTCATGCCCAAGGAACTGATTGTCTATCATACCACACCACACATTTATAGAGAAACGTTCTTGAAAATATGTCTCCACAGAGACATGTGGGTTTTCGTCGGACCACCGATGTGAGTTACGGGTGTTATTAATACCGTCACGAGTGAAAGTGGCTTCATCAGTAAACAGTATTAATGGGATTACTCGGCGATTTGCTATTAGCCAACAACAAATTTCCAATCGTCTACTTTCATCTCTTTCTCGAAGGTATTGAATCCGCTGTAAATGATAACTCTTGTATGTGGAACACCGATACGTGTAGAAATTCTCGGTGTGCTTGTTGAACGACTACATTCTACCGACTGAATAATGTCTTCTACTTCATTCACATTCTGTTCATTTGCACATTCAGATGAGATACGACTGCTGGGCACTGCACCAGTCTCACACAGTTTACTGAAAACACGACTAAACACTCTTGAATCAGGTACTCTGCGGTTAGGAAATCGTCTGCCGTATTCTCTACAAGCAGCAACAGCGTTACAATTACAAAACTCGTACACAAATACCATATCGGCGTACTCAGCATTTGTAAATACGTGCGGCATGCTTAAACAGTACCGTAGTTTGTTGCTTAAACGATACACGTTTATCACAGTTAAAAAATTCAACGTAAACTCAAGCACAACCTCAAAACAAAACTGACAATCGATACTCATAGCAACTAGGAGAATACCAACACGCGAAATGAAAACTTTTCTCTATATCTTAGTAACCAATAAAAATTGGACACATGTTATATGGAATTTATTATTCGAATTAATCTACACTATCACGTACGAGCGTACTATGATCAGCCAGCATAATCGGCATTTTTCGGAAATGCGAGAGCGAAGTTGTGTCTTACACGTGTACGTGAACGAATACGCCGTTTAGAACGTGAGCAAGGTGTTTTCGGAAATGCGAGAGTGAAGTCGTGGCTTGCACGTGTACGTGAATGAATACGCCGTTTATAACGTGAGCAAGGTGCACAAATGAATTTGCGTTTACGCAATTTTGACAAGCAAATGACATTCCACAGTGACATTCATTACAGCACACGTTTAGATGCGCTGAGTTCGTGTAAAATCGGGTGATCATAGTACGCTCGATCTTACGGTATATATGTAGTGGTTCTAGATTATACGATGACTTCCAGAGCAGCTATTGGCGTGGTCTTCATGACTCCCATGGCACATAGATATGCTAGTTTTTGTATGCCACTCAGCCGCCATACTGCCTTCACCTGCAATGTTCTTGTCCACCATACCACCGAACCATATGATATTGGTCTGATGACCCTCACAGCGTCATTTTTGGACTTAGGCTCCACATTTTTCCACACAACCCTTATCATCTGTCTAAGGCAATGGTAGATTTGTTGATGGTTTTCTGTATAAGAAAATACATAGGATTTTGGGTCAGAACCGATATATGTAGCTATTCTACTATCGGTAATAGATGAGAAATTTCTTTAAAAAAACGTTGTTTTTACAAGTTTATTAGAAACGTATTCCGTTTGTGATTTCCAAATTAGCCTTAGTTCCCATGTATTCGAGTCCAATATTCCCGATTCTAGATGATTTAACGTGCTGGCACCTCTCTTAGAAAATACTACTTTTAATCTATTTGAAGGAAACCGATAGTCTGCACTACCGCACGCTAAGCTGTTCCTCTCAAAGCAGTATCGTCGGCGAAAATATACATTTATCAACTGTTATTATTTGTGCGTAGTTACTAACGTAAATTAAAAATATCGAAGGAGCCAATATGGGATCATAAGACACTCCAATTTGTAAAGTAATTGTCTTTCAGAAATAATATCGTTTATTCGAACTACTTGCTGCCAATTTGCTAGGTAGGATTTAAATTGAAGTTTACCTATATAAATATATAAAAAAAGTAAAAAAATTGCTACATATTGTACTATTTTCAAATCTAACAAAGTAGTACTTACTTTTAATCGTGCAGGAAATGCCTTACTTCTACACCCTTAGAAAATTTCCAATAGCGTTCATGTGTGCATATTTTTAAATACAAAAAATGTTTTTTTCCTTTCAAATAGTAATATTTTGTTATTATTTTTACTTATGATGAAGCACGTAAAATGACCACACCCGTGCACTTGAAAAATCAATATATAAATATGACGTAATGAGACACCAACTACAATTACGTATCTACCGTTTCCAAGTAGCGTGAATATTGTCATCTGCTTCAGCTTCCTCGCTAAGTGCTTTTTATGACGTTGTAAAGACTTCTTGTAGACGTAAGTATAGATATATATGTGTGTGCGCTCATTTAACATGAGTGTACCTGTAACATATTTAAAAGATCTTCCAAACAAGTATTGCAGATATTTAGGACGTATAAATTACTTTCGTGTATCTGCGTGTAACAAATGAAATAGGCGTACAACTAATGCTTTGTATGATATGTGAATCCTTAGTTTGCGTCTTAAACAAGACATAATTAATAAGAGTATGCAATTTAAAGCAACAACGGGATAAATAAAATCAACACAGAGAAAAAAGGGTTCTTAACTCAAACAAACATGCATTCAGACAACCAAATCGTAATTTTAAATGGCGGCAAAGATTTTTTTTGAAATAATTATTTGATTCAAACATATGATCTTTTGAAACAAATGACTTCAAGTTTAATTTGAAAATATATCTGTTTGATTTAATATACATAATATGTTTGATTCTACAATACAGTTCTTTCTTTTAAAGAACTTCGTCAGTTTGAAACAAATATATCTTTCTTGGCCATCTATTTGACTTCATCCTTTGGTGGCGAACGTTCCCAAAATGGATGTATACTAAAAAGTCTAATTTTTATTGAGTTAATCATATTGTTTGCATAAAATTTTTATATGTTCTAAAATATAAATAGATGTAAACTTTTCTGATTATTAATTATAAAAATTTTATGCAAATAATATCAATAAAAATTCGATTTTTTAGTGTTCTCATTTTGGGAAAGTTCGCCATTAAAGGTCAGATGAATATGCATTTGCTTAACAAAATATTTCTGTGGTTTAAAGTATGCTGTTACTTTGACAAATGTTACTCTGTTGGTATTATTACTACACTGGAATAATTAGTACGATAGATGCATTCTTCCGTTTAGAGAAGGAAGCATCCATTCACGAGCACATAGGGTAACAATACACAATGTTTTGAAAAACTTTATTAACATTGTGGATAAACTAACAAAAGTACATAAAGTATAATGCCAAAAATTAATCTCCATTTGATAGTGACGTGATGCTCTTATTCTTGTAAATATACCCCAGCTGCCAAAAAAACCCTTAACTTCCTCCATTACGTTAAGGTGATATCAAGACCTCCCTAAAGATCTACGTGGTCGCAATCAAAAACGGTGAACTTTAAATCTTACAGATTTCTTTCAAGTTACTTCGAGATTACTCACATTTCCCAAGGACCTGTAAAATGAATCTGGCTAGGTTAGGATAGGTCTCGATGTCTCAAAGTTCTAACCTGATTTTAACAATATTAATAACATCAATGTTAGGTATAGTATGCCGATAACTTTAAGCAGGTTGTAGTATGTCCAAATTGTTATAATATATCGCTACAAAAATACGTCGACAAAAAAATTGTTAAAAGGTATGCACTTTTATACAAGTATCATTAAAAACAATAATTATTTCGTAGTTCTACGTTTGTTTTAAAAATGTTGCCTACGTCGCGAAAACGACCAATGTTGGACAAAGTTACAGAATTTATAGCAGAAATGCCTGACCTAAATTATGATGGCGTTAAAATTCAATGTGCAGTTTGTAATATCCCTTTAATGTGTTGGTCCAAAAGGGATTGTCTATGTCACGTAAATAGTAAACAGCATTCTTCAAAAAAAAATTGCATACGACACTATGACAAATTTAAATTTAATTTATGTGTAACCTTTATTGTATTTAATATACCGTTTAATTTACTAGACAAGGAAGTCTTCTTTTGGAATAAATTTTCGGACTGCAAATTACCAAGTCGGGCATCGTTACAAAGAATTGTGTCATTTGCTCGTGAACATGTTGAAAAAAGAATTAAATCGGAGTTGAAAGATAAAAAACTGTGGTTATGTTTGGACGAAACAACAGATCGTAAAAAATATTCTGTGGTTAATGTAATGGTACGTACAATGGAACCACATCAATCGTCACCTTCAATTCTATTAGCTTCCAGACGAGTTCAACAATGTACTGCCGAAGTAATTTCAAAGTTAGTGTTAAATACATTGGAAAAGTTTGAACCTTCAACAAACCAACTGTTGTGTTTATGAGTGATGGTGCCGCAAACATGCTTTCTGTAGGCCGGTCTCTTAAAAAACATTGTGCTAACTTGTACATATTACGTGTAAAATTCATGCTTTCAGTCATGTGGCAGATAGTATTAGAAAATGTTATCCTGGGGTAGGCGCTTTAATAGCGCATACAAAAGCAGTGTTTGTCAAATTCCCAAAACGTATTCGCAAATTTCCCAGACTGTGCCCCCGTATGTCTGAGCCACCAGAACCTATTCTGACACGTTGGGGAGTATGGCTACAGGCTGGGTTTTATTATCATAAATATTTTGAGAATATTAAGAACGTGGTTTTACAATTCGATCCAAAGGAAGCTGCGGCTATCAAGGAAAGCCAGTCGAAATTTCAAGATAGTCAAGTTAAAACGGATTTAAAAACTATTCAGAACAATTACTTCGGATTAGTGGAGGCAATAGAAAAATTACAAAATCCTTATGTGCGGTAGAAGACGAAAAAATGTTTATGTTCTAGAAAGGTTTGAAAGTGTTTTAGAGAAAGATTCTGATTTTGGCACATTGAGACAAATTTGTGAAGGTGCGTCAACAGAACCGTTAAGTTGTTCCAAAGATTATTTTAAGTAGGCAAATATGTCACTAGATGTAGAACGTTCGTTTGCTGCATATAAACACACTTTTTCCTCACGCCGCACTCGATTTGCCGAAACAACTGTGGAAACATATCTAATGTTGCAGATATTTAACAGACATTATTTACTTTGTGATTTTACGGAAGGCTCTTAAGACGGTAAGCGTTTGAGCACATATTATATTTTATTTCTGGTCATTCATTTTGTGTAAACTTTTATGCATATATACATAATTTTGTAACTGTATACGTACTAAATTATTTCAGTGAAAATGACATAACCACGTTGCGTTATGTGTAAGATTAAAGTGATACTTGTACTACTTTTGTTTGCAAAGAATATTACAAAACTTACTACCTCGGTAATCTCGTAAGAATCCTGAGAATCGCGAACGAGTGACGGAGATAACTATATGATTAGGTGCTAGGTATTATGAGAAAAAGGGTAGGAGATAGAACAGCAAATACCTCAACGGACTTATGCATGCAAGCATATCTTATCACTTGCCTTTGCTGAAATACCTGTTATATCAAAAACGGAGGAAGTATACTAACAATTAGTTACAAGATATGAAAACGAAAAAATCAAAGCGTTATCAAATGTGTGGTGAATTGAATCCCAATTTATTTAAACTGCTAACATTCGTATTACTGGCCTTGGAAACGATATTGGCGAGATTTTTGTAATTTTCACTAATCCCTTACACAAACAGGAATTCTGATATTCACCAATCTCTGGCAACTATTTTATTATTTTTTTATTATACAGAAATTTTAACGTTAATTATCCAATGGTAAAAATATAAAAATCCATTATCCTATTTACTTATTATTTTTTCATTAACCTCACCGCTTCAACCACCATCCACTACCTAAACTGATTCCGATTCGATGCCTGCGTTCACGCAACGGAATCACTAGACCGCGAACGCCGATTACGATATTTGACTAACAAAATTATGTCAAATAAAAACGTTTGTACATTCGAGCAAATTCAATCTGTTGTTCTTAAAAAATGTGCTTTCACTCAAATAAACCTTTATTGAATTAAATAAATAATTTCAAAGATATATTATGATGTTTCAAATAACGATTAAAAATATTGAATAGGGAGATAATCTGTGTTCCGTTTATTATAAGTTTTTTACTTACAAAGATTAAATTTCTTTTTAAAATTACTTGCAGTTAACGTGGAGGTATTGTGTGTATGTTTGTATTTCTTTCTTGATGGTTCCTAGTTTCCTCTTTTTAAATTTTCTTGATTATTTTTTTAAAATTGTTTTTGTTAGATTAAATACTCTTGATTATTACTTGTAACTGTTTCTGTTTCACTTTAACAGTTTTTTAATACTTTAGAGTTAATAATTTCAGCAAGGTTTAGGTTTTAAAATACAATATCTAGATTAATCGGCCAAAAAACGTGTTTATTTACTGTCAGAAATTTCATATCTCCCTTGTTGTTTATCGGTTGTCTAGGTGCTGCCAATCTAACAACTTGATATTTTTACATTTTGATACAATGATGGTCGAATTCGGTGTTGCACGTGCCGTAAGGGATTTTGATGATTGTTTTCCAAATACAGTGTGTTTCTTGTGTGTGTATGTGTCATTTTTACAAATAATGTTTTAAAAATGTAAGTAACTTAAAATAACCTGGCATTTTGATTATCCCCTGTAACGTAACATTAACTGACAAGGGAAGATCCCGAACCCGGAAATTCAAAAAAAATTGAAACTTTGGGAATATATAGAACATATATAGGTGTGCAATACGCAATTTTTTTTTTGTGCGGACATTCACTTTTAAGGGGTAAAACACCCCATCGAAAATTAACAGATTTTCAATTTTTTCCATACAACTCCAGTAAAAAGAAAGATAGAAGATAGGTGTAAATGCAATAGTTGCAGCATACATCAAGCTCTTTCAAAATATGTGACTATCATATATACAGGGTGTTTCATTAAGCCCTGCGCTTACACTGCTGGTGTTTTTGTAACAATACAAAGAAAAGTTTAAGATATAATCTGTGTGACTTTTAATTCTATTTAAAACTGCATAGGTGTTACAATATGCAGGATGTTCCTAAAGTAAATATCACCATATCCTTGGTTATATCTCACAGAACTTCATGTACTATGTTATTATATATAGGTATATATATTATTGAATACTTATTGCAAGGAATGATCTCAATCCCACAAATTTAAAATATGAAATTTGAGAATATGTAAACCACATGCAAAGTTAATGAAATTTACTGTATATCTCTGCGGTATTATATTGATTAGATAACACATTGTTTTGTTTGATAATAACAGTAAGAGTATTGATTTCGGAAATATGTAGAAGACATATGTAATATTCAATTCTTTAATTTGATTTAATCACTCGCTGTTGTAAGAGGAAAAGGTTAGTATTTTAGACCAAAGTTATATCTTATAATTAATCGATTTTATTAAGCGATAACAAATATATCATATTTTTAACATTTTAAGCAATACAAATATTGATAAGTACATCAAAATAATTTATATGTGATTAGCTGATTAGTCATAAAGTATAGGATATATAGGAAATGTTTATAGATAACACTTTACATCTTTTGGTCATGTCTATTATGTAGTGAAATACTGGCTACTGAATAATTATTCTGTATGGTGTTGAAATTCTTCAAAGAAATGTCTAAAACATAGGACTTCGTTGCACCACGCACATCGTATGATGGCCTGGCTACCGCATATGGAACACCTAGCAGGGTGTATAGAATCCTGTTGTCTAAAAGAAAATCTGTTAATTTTCGATGGGGTGTTTCACCCCTTAAAAGTGAATGTCCGCACAAAAAAAAAATTGCGTATTGCACACCTATATATGTTCTATATATTCCCAAAGTTTCAATTTTTTTTGAATTTCCGGGTTCGGGATCTTCCCTTGTGAGTCTTTTTTTTAAGAATAAAAGATTAATAATATAAATAATCAGAATGTCAGAATTCGAATATCGATCCAAAATAACTCAAATCGCGCAAATGTTCTGTTAATGTCTAATATTTAACGAATTTTGATATAAAATTGATTAATGTGAATTTAATAACATTTAAACATACGCTCTTCACGTCGAACATCCCACTGCAATATATTTGTTTGATTCAAGAACTTTTTTCTCTGTGCAGTTATAATTCCCTATGAAATTTTAATCACTTTAATTTAAATAAAACATAAAAGTAAGCATATAAGTACATACTACCTAGATGTTTTTCTAAATTGTCGTTATAGAAATACATTATGCATACGTACATTACTTTTATGTATAATATAACTATCATGACCTATATCTACTTACAAGATGGCTGAAATACGTACTTGCCTGCAGTAGTAAGTGTTATTGCGGTAAATTATTATTGCGGTGATTTTGAAATTTAATTGCAGAATATCTGCAGTTCTTATTCAATATTCCAAGCATTTACACATTTACATAAATATTTTCCCCCATTTACGTTCAACAACGTCGAACTTTAAATCATTCCAACTATCACCAAACATGATTTTCTTATTTCTATTATAATTTAACCTAAGTAAGAACAAAATTCATATTTTTAAAGACAAACAGCCTAATACAGTTTGAAAACATGATGGGCGAACTTAACTAGAATGTATTTTGTGTAAAAATTTACAAATACGTAGAAAATTTCCAAATACGACGGAGTTCAGTCTTGCTGCTGATGATGATAGCTTGGCTATCGAAACGTGCGTCCAGTACGAGTTAAGTGTTGTGGTAAGGGTTTTTAGTGAACTGTTTCAGTGTTCCAGTGCCACAGATTTAGAGTACCCAATTAAATACATAGTTGAACTGTTAAGGACTGCACTGAGCTAGTGCTACCATTAAGCTAAAAATATTTACATTAACTAATGGAAGGTGAGGCGCAGGAAACGCTATCAAACAATATATGTATATATTTTATTATTTGTGTCATGTAAATAAAAAAGCTCCTCCACCAAAATCTGCTCAGATATGAGTGCCACATTTAGCACGAAGAAACTACTGTTACATTTAAGGCAAATCTTCAAAAAGTACCAATATAGGTTTGTAGTTAAAACTGCAACTATGTTTTTATTAAAACAAATTCAAACAGAAGTCCAAAAACATTTTCCATCCCAGCACACTTATCATAGAATCACTAACTCTGTTATATCCAGTCTTCTCCTGTTTTTGATTTACAAAATTTACAGGAGCAGCTCTGTCTTCCTCCTTATCTGACCATGAGACGGTGCCTACATTCATCGAGCATGTACATTAAATTGTTCGCACGTGTCCAAAAGAAACTTTCTAGTTTAGCTTTGTTTTACGTGTGGTGATGGCCCTATGGGGTATGTAAGCTTATAAAACTTGCCATAACCTTAGAAAACTTTTAGTGTATAAATGGTGTATGTAAAGTATGCCATGGCTTTGTTACTACCGCGCCCTCGCTGTAAGAGTTGAGGTGCTAATTATTCCCCAACATGCGAATGGTAGCTCGATATTGTGCCGGATCCACTAGAAAAATCTGCCGTTTGACCCTAGTGGGACCTGGACGTACAACGCCTAACTCTGTCACAGTCAGGAGCTGGCCATCTTACCATTGATGAATTGGCTTAAATTTGTTAACAAATCTAGTAGCAACTATACAGGGTATGTCACGATGAGCGTCAGTTAACAATATATGGGGAAGTGAGTAAAATAGAAATTTCAAAATTTACGTACACAAACTAGCTCAGCTAAAATATTGTTAATTGACGATATCTCCCCCTTATACAGGAAGTAGCCATAAAGTTCCTTATTTTAGAAAGAACAGTACCATTTTTATTTAGTCAGATTTCGATTCTGAGTTAAACTTTAAAATTAGTTTATGTGGAATACTCTATCCCTAGAATTCACCCTTAAAAAGGTAATGCATCTTTTCGAAAAAGTATGACATATGTGGTGCATCACAGGCTTTCAAATAACTTACAATTATAATACGCCAAAAAATTATTTTGCTTGGCGGCTATGTACATGAAACGGTGTTTCCATAGTAACAGATAAAACTAAATTATGCAGGGTGTGTCAGTAGGGAACAATATCAGAGATATTTAAACTAAGAAATTTCGAGCAACTTCAAATTTTCTAAGCAGTATTAGGTTCTGCGTCAAAAATTAAAGCAAAACTGTATAGCAAGCTAAGAGTTTAGGAGATATTGTATGAAAACATCTTTAGTCTTAAATATCGCATTGTTTAATATCACCCCCAGTTTGCCATGGTTAAATACTTGAAGGTAGCTGTCAAATCTACGATATAAGCGCCATAAATTCTCGGCCTGACAGACTTATACGTGTTCTTACTTACGCTTAGGCGTGTTCAAACTCCGTTGCGTCATAGTTGCACATATGCGAGGTCCTACACTATATATATTACGGCTCGAAGAGTAATAGTTTTTAGTAGCCAGCCAGACAACGTGACTAGTGCACGTAAATACCTTGGGTAACGAAAATTGAGCATTGTGTGGTCATTAAATTTTTAACAAGAGAAGGGCATACGCCTAATCACATTAAACAACGTTTAGACGGCACTTATGGTAATTTATCTCTTTCATATTCCACTGTAAAAGAGTGGGTAGAATTTTTCCGTTTGGAGTAAGAATCGCTTGATGATGATGAGCGCCCCGATCAGCCAATTGAATTGATAACGCCTCAAAACATTCAATTATTGAAGAAATGGTATTGGTAGATCGTCGATTGAAAGTAAAGGAATTAGCAATGATGTCTAACATTTCTGAAACAATTATTCGCCGAATTCTCCATAACCATTTGAGTATGAATAAGATTAGTGCAAGATGGGTACCGCAACTTCTTTCTGCTCTCCAACGTAAACGTCGGGTCAAATGTGCGCGCTCGTTTTTAAACATGTGCGGAGATGACCCGAAACCGATTTTGGAGTCTATTGTTACATTCGATGAAACAATGGTTCTATATTATGATTCACCCTCCAAAAAGGAATCGATGGACGTCGTTTTAAGGACGATAGTGGGTTGCAAGCAGCTGTAATACAATATTTTGAGAGGAAAACTTTAGATTATATTTACAAGGGTATAGAATTAATAATTGATCATTGTAATAAATGTATTGAAGTTAGGGGAGATTATATTGAAAAATAAAAATTGTTATATTTTACCAAGTTTATTTTTTCTATATCAGGCCGAGAATTTATGGCGCCTACCTCGTACAACAGTAATAAATACAGAAGTAGTTTTCATTGCTTCATACTATAGTACAATTATTCATAATTGCACATATTTCTGCAAGGTGACAAAAAACATCTCGGATGCAATAGCAGCTTAAACAAATCCAGGCGCTCGCATGTCTCAAGATCATAGGTGTGAAGCGTACCTATCCTCTAAAAGTTTTGTGGGGAATAACGCCACTTTATATCTTCATTCCGAAGCAGGCTATAACAAGTGCCTTTGTTTTTAACAGAATAAAGGGCCAAAAACTGGAGGAACTTAAAGATCATCTTTCACATACAATACAAAAGACAGAATCCTGACAGAGAGATGAACTGACACAAATCATGCGGTGCACTATGGCCAATAGGTGGAAAAAACCTCCCAAACTTATGTTTGCAAATCTTAACTATTTTGTGATTTTTATATTCCTTAATATTGACAACTTAGAAATCCAAAAACACAACGCAAGATATTAGCAAATAAACTAGCAAAACCAAAATAATTTCCATAATTACGAGTAATTATAATTATTACAGTTATAGTATTTAGATATTTGTGTAAATAACCTTTTATTGGTCTTTAGCTTAAGACTATCTATATATAAGTTTGTGATTGTAAGATTGCTTTAATATTACATATACTTCTGATTATGCCGAAAGGCGAATTGTGCAGCCAGTAATATATTATATTGCGAAAAGAGAGTTAAGCCATTTTGAATAATAAAATATTATTTTTGGTGGAAATAAGATACATCTTAAAGTATCCAGAATTAGTGCCAGTAGTGTAAGCTATAAAATGGCACTCTTTACAATTTCGTATAGAGAATTGAGCGACTTTATCGTCTAGAATAACCAAGATTTGTCGGCTCTGATGAAATTTACAAAATCGAAACCTAACATTTCAGGAACTAGCTGAGAAGGTGTACTCGCAAGTGCATAGAAACTTCGTCTGCGTATTCAAAAGGAAGTGGAAAGCAGCAAATCGTACCAAAGCAATTTTTTAACAAAAAAATGAGGCTTGGTTAAGGAAAAATCTACAGCTGGCCAAAGTGGCCGAACATTTACTTAGTAAACTAAAAACTTAATCTGGCGGACGACCTGAAACAAGTTTTGACGATTGCGGCACAAAAGTGAAGAAATATAAAGCCAAGCGACTAACAGAACTATATCCTACAGAGCAAATAGAATTGGCGGCTAAAAAAACTAGAAAAGATATCCAAGAAGAAGGGAAAAACTATATGAGTATGGATACTGCATTACGTGTGTTTTTGAATGCGCAGTTGACAAAAAGACATTATTAAGTCATACGAAAAGCATGTAACGATGCGGGATTCAATATTTTTCCTCCTTATTATCTGCTTTCTAAAAGTAAAAAGAATTCTTACCCGGAATTGATGGAAATAATTAATACTGGTGCAAAGGTTGAACTCTAGTCACTACTAGATCACACGACGAAAAGAATTTGCGAGTCAAAGACGAAAGCTAGGATACAAAGTACTTTCAAGAAAAGACTGGGACTGAATATCAATAAAGTTTCTCAATGGCCCGGAAACTCAAACAGCAGAAACACATCTCGTCGGTTCTTCCAAGATCCTGAAATAACTGCTGAAATTACAGGTGTTGACGTGGAGTTAATTTGAAGATTTGGTATCATTTTAGACGTAACTTCAGGATCGGATATTAATGCAAAACGACTTGGATTTTATGCTTTAGAAACAGCGAAGTATTTCGTTAATATGGATGGTATAAAATGCCTGTCACTCTTCATAAAATCCTCATCCATGGCGAAGACATTATCTCGGCTGCAGTTTTACCAATTGGCTTGTTGTCAGAGGAAGCTCAAGAAGTTCGCAACAAAGATTGTAAAAAGTTCCGGCTTTTTCACTCAAGTGAAACAAGTAGAAAATCTACAAACGAAGATATCATGCACATGATGATGCCCAGTTCCGATCCTTATTTATTGCACTTGAGGAAGCAATGTCCGAAAAGTTATCATATATTTAGTGGAGAAGCTGTAGCAATATTAGAGGTTTAACAAAGAAGTGAAAAAATTAAGTAAGCTAAAATAAATTACTATTAGTAGTTAAATAATTATCAGTTCTTCTCTTGCACAGATCATTATGAGTTCTTCTCTTGAAAATAAGTACATATTGTATTGTAATTTATAAATAGTATATAGGTTTTAGAGCTATAAAAAACGATTTTAAGCTTTCCGTATCTATTTCTTATTAAAAATAAGCATCTCAAATAAACAAACTTGTAAGTTGTGTAATTTTTCTCTTTAATTCAAAATACAGCATTTTGTGCTTAAAAAATGATAAATAAATTATACGCTCAGTAAAGTTCAGTTATTACCAAGCATAATAATTTTTTTTTTAATCTGCTCCATAGAATTTAGTTACGAGGTTTTTTCCAAAAAGTTCCCTTTATTGGCCACAGTGCGGCGTGGAGCGTTGAATTCAGCATTAACAGTTTACTAGAATGGGTTCGACAAATGCAAGTCATTATTTGCAGTTAAAACAAATTTATCCAGATGATTCAGATCCAGAGAATTAACTTTTGCCACTCATTTGTCCAAGCAATCTTTGCTCTAGTATTTCATTTTAAAACGTTCTAGTAATTGCAGATTGTTTAAAAAAATAATTTAATAGTAAGGTAAACATATACATAAAATTGTGATAAAAGACAACTAAATGTTCTAAATCCTCTTGGAAGATGCTCAAATTAATTGGTGACAAGCTGAGATTAGTTCGTTAAAACTTTTCTAATTAAACAAACTCCAGCCATGTCATTTCCTTTCAGTCGCTTTGTTTAATTTTATTTTTTAATTCATTGAATTAGCAATACGAAATTCGTAACAGGCAAATTTTACTCTAAACTTCATGATAAAAAAATTATAAAGTATAATTAAACTGAATGGAATGCAATTAGTGTTTTTAACAACCCCCTTATATTTAATTTTCTAATTGATAAGCGAAAGAAAGCTTTTTGTATGCGAGAAAAGGTAAATGACTTCACAGTTTTAACTATGCAAGATGTAAGGTTGTTCGCCCGAAATTCTGTGACGCCTTTTAAACGAGTGAATCTCACAGTCTGCAAATTTAAAATCAATAGCTGAAAGAGAAGAAAGGTACACAAAGATTTGGATGCGGAAGCAATCAAAAGGCAGTCAGAGTTTTTCCCGTGTTATAAAGGAAGTCGACGAGCCATGAATGTGTTATTTTATTATTCGTGTTCAACCATTGCAATGTAATTCAGTTATATTGTTTCTAGAGAAGCATATATTCGTATTTAGAGTTAGAATATTATATTATAAAAATACGATGATATTAGTTATGTAAAACACGACAGCATACAATAGTTCGTGAATGGTTGTATTTAATTCAATTAAACCATCTAGATTCTTTTAAATGGATATGTTGTCCATTTCGCAGAGTGGGTGCTTCGTTTTATTCTAGCAGATGTTCTTTCCTACATTTTGTGAATTGTTTTAGGTTGGCTACCAAACATTAGCATTAGCATATTTATCAAAATTCCTCGTTAAATTATATTTGGATAGAAATTATCAAAATTTGCTGTGGATAAAAACAATCTCCAGCGCGATTAAAATAAAGGAGGAAAAGAACGCTAATTCAATTCATCACTTCTGATCAAGCTTTCATCGAGTTAACTCGTATTTTGGCTGCGCCCCCAATTTAAAGTGTCTAATATTTAAGTCATAGAATAAATTTAAGGTAGAAGAGAAGGTTGGAGGTTAGAATAGGCAGATTTCCTGTGAATGTTATAGGAACATAGAGTTTATATGCAAGGTTAGCTTGTATTTTTTACAATTCTAACTTTAGTTAATTTCCACTTACTAGTAAAAAAGTTCATTTAAAATTGCCGGAAGAGTGTGTAAGAACACTTCCGAATCTCACAGTTCATTTAAAAATTTAATCAATTTACAAAAATTCCAATTTTTTGAACAATTTCCCTGTATTAAAACATTTCCGTATATAAAGGTGATACTGATAATTATACAGGATGTCCACAAAATAATGACTTTTCAAATACTTATTTTAACGAGATATCCTGTATAGTGATGCGTTGATGGATTGCATGTTAAAGATTAGTGTAAATTCATATCAGGCACCAAGTACATACTTGCAACAAATTTCGAGAAGGGAACCATTTAACGCGCGATCACAAAAACTTGTACTTAATATTATTATTAATATTCGCACTCATAGAAAACGCAAGCACAATGAAATAATTAACAGCAATTTTTTATGCAACTGTGACATACACATCGTTCTTTTTATATTTTGAACATTTGAGGAAAAATCGCAGTTAAAGAGCTGATATTAATAGTATAGTAGTATAGTCCGCACTATATTTTGTTTCTGATAGGCACCAAATATTAGAGCTGAACCATCATCATCAGGCAAACTGACCAGTGAACTATTTAAGAGATGGTTTACCGACGAGTATTTCTCCCGAGTTCCTAGTGGAGCCCAAACAACTTTACCGCTTGATTCTTGAAGTGGTCACTGCCCTGCGACTTCGTAAACTTCTGTACCAGCCGACAAACCAATATTTTTCCTTGTAATTCCCGCTCGACGCGTACGGCTTTCGTGTGTGGAAAGGATTTGTCAAACGCTGTTTTGATCGTTTTGCTTGCCAATGTTCATATTAATATTCATATTGATATTAATCTTTGGTCATAACCAGCTATCCACAAGATATCGATACCTATTTTTGTATTCTTGGTACAAAAGCGATTATATAGAAACCAGACCAGGGGATTTTGTTCATCCACTAACATAAGCGTTTTCATTCCATGATCAAAGAATTCTACCCGCATGCTCAAGCCCGCTTTCATAAGATGTGCGCATTCTAATCAATATTTTTGTTTCCAGCATTTTTAAAGAAAAATGTATCTACATATATATTTTACTTACTTTTGCTTTTGCTTTAAATAATAAAATTAATGCGAAACAGTAGCACGAATGTATAGAAACAAGATTATGGAAGCCTTTAGCAAACTGCAAATAAACGACGCAGATCAGGTGGAAGAATGGAAAAATATAGAAAAAGCAATAGAGGAGGCATCACAGAAAGTATTACCGAAAAGGAAAAAGGGACGAAATAACAAATGGATGGATGAAGAATGTAGGAAGGAAATTTGCAAAAAAAACTCATTGAGACAAAAAATGTTACAAGCAGGAACAAAAGAAGGGCATAAAATGTGTAGAGCGAAAGAGAGATGAATGAAAGAGAAAGAAATAACGGATATGGAAGAAAATTTTAAGAAGAAGGAAATGAAAAACTTTTATAAAGATGTAAAGACAATAAGGTCAGGATACCAGGACAAAATATCATTCTGCAAGGATAAAGCACATTTAATAGGTGACGAAACACAAATAGTAGTAAGGCGGATGGAATATTTTTAAGAACAGAGGGAAACGAACAACAAATTACACATGCAACAGAAGAGATTTTAGTCCCCTTAAAGGAATAAGTAGAAGAGGTAATTCAAAAAATGAAAAATAACAAAAGTCCAGGGGCAAATAAAATAACAGCGGAGCATTTGAAATACGACGGGCAAGTTCTTATAAACGGGATATATAGACTGATAAAAGAAACCTGGGAAACTGGAACTATGCCAAAAGGATGGAATAAAGCAATCATTGTACCAATGCACAAGAAAGGAAACAAAACAGAATGTAGAAATTACAGGAGAATAGCACTATATGTTACCTACAAAATATTGGCAACATTAATAAAGCGTCGTTTAGAGGAATATACAGACCCACTGATTGGAGACTATCAATGCGGCTTTCGAAAAAATTGAACAACCTTAGTTCAAACGTATACCCTAAAACAAATATTAATAGGTTGCTATGAGTATAAAATCTCGATGTTAATATTATTCATCGAGGCGGCGTACGACAAGGTGAATAGAGCTAAACTGGTAAAAGTTTTGGAAAACCTTCAAGCACTAAAAAGGTTAATAAGTCTGGTAAAAATTACGATGCAAAACACAACAAGTGTCGTTAAAGTAAACAATAACATATCTGATACATTCGAATTAAAGAAGTGTTTAAGACAAGGGGACCCATTATCTACAGTTTTATTTAATATAGTACTGGAAAAAATAATAAGAGATGGTGAAATAAGAAGAGAAGGAACCATTTTCAATCGTAGCCACCAGTGTCTTGCCTACGCCGATGATGTGGTGTTGCTTGCAAGAAGCAGATACGAAGTAATATGAATTACAAAAGCACTAGAGAAAAATGCAAGAAGGATGGGTCTAGAAATTAACGAAGAAAAAAGTAAATTCATGGAAACTAAGACAAAAAGAGGGGAAACGGAATCAGAACTTAAAATTAAGGCAGAAAATGGTAAGGTGTAGAATTTTGAAGAAGTAGCGAACTATATGTATCTGGGGATTTTGATAGACAACGGATTGTTAAAGTTAATAGATGCGCAGGGAGAATAAATTGAATACTCAAAGCACCAGATGTTTCCTGTAAAGCAAAAATCAGAATTTACGAAACTATTCTAAGACCAACATTAACGTATAACTGCGAAGGATGGACAATTAACAACAAAATCCAGGCAACGCTAGAAGTATAGGAGAGGAACATTTTCAGGCGCATCTATGGAGCAAAGAAAACAGAAAGGATGGGAAAGATCTAATTTAGAGGTGTATGAACTATATAACAGACAAAGAATAAACAAATACATCAAAACGCGCCGGTTACAACGGCTGGGACACCTGGAACGGATAGATGACTTTAGAGGCGTAAAAAATAGTTTGGAGAAAACCTGCGGGCAAGAAAAGAAGAGAGAGGCCAAGGAGAAGGTGGAGAGAGGCTGTGCTGGAAGATCTGAAAACGAAGAAAATTGAAAACTGGAGAAAGCTAACAGTTATTTTATTTGTTCTATCTTTCATAAGTTTTTTAGTGGTTTATTTCAAAAATTGGTTGTAATCTTAATTTTCATCTAGTGTAATTAGACATTGTCAGTGTATTATTCGAAGAAATAATTCTTAAATTCGTACGTGATGGCAGATATTTGACTTTATTTTTCTCAAATACTCGTTTTGCATTACACAGTAATGCCTGTGTCGTGGTTTTCGTGACGGTCCGATCACTCGTCATAATCCTGGTCTTAAATGCGATGGTGCAGGTCAGAAGCAGATGCATGCGACCTGCGCTGAAGTATCAGCCGAACTTATCGACATACTTAAAACGCCCGGAATGTCTTGGAAATGCAAGAATTGTTTAATCAAAGCCCCATCGAATAGTATCAATGATTTGTTACTGACGAAATTATCCGATTTGCAATCCGATATTAACACTATAAAATCATCTCAAACTAATATAATGGAATCACTCAATTTTTATAGTAATAAGATGACTTCAACAAAGAGCTAAGCGAATTTAAGGGTGTCTTTAGAGAATTTAATGACTGGAAAAAAGAATGTACTGATTTAAAAACTGAAAATCAGCTACTTAAAGCCGAAATTGATAATATACAGCAATATTTGAGAATTAATAATGTTGAATTATCAGGTGTTCCTGAGTCAAATGATGAAGATGTTGTCAAATTAGCTAAATCAGTTGCGACCGTTATTAATTTGAACCCGAAAGAACTTATGATCGATGCTTGCCATCGAGTTCAATCATTCGTAAAAAAACCAGGTCTACCACGAAATATAAATGTGAAATGTGTCTCACGTCAAACAAAAAACCAATTTCTGACAAATTTTCGAAACAATCGCAGTATTACCGCTCCTAAAATTGGTTTCTTAAATAGTAATTCGTCGATTTATTGTAATGAGCATCTATCCGTCAAGAATAAGGAACAATTTTGGACAAAGGACGGAAAGGTCTTTGTTTGTTAATCGCCAAAGAATCACAACTCGATATATCTTTTCTCCAATAATGCTTATAGTATAACACATATTTACGTGTTGCTTATGGCTAAAGAATTATCGTTTTATTACCGAAATGTTAGGGGTTTAAGAACTAAGACAGATCTGTTTTATCAAAATGTTTGTTCTGTTGATTTCGATAATATATGCTGTACTGAAACATGGTTAAATGAATCTATTGATAGTGCGGAATTATTTGGGAAAAACTATTCTGTTTATCGTCGCGATCGTTGGAGTGAGACATGAAACAAGAGTGATGGTGGCGGTAGTTTAATTGCAATTTCTGGTCAATTTCGTACCCTACGTCGGAATGACTGGTCTACAAGCTGCGAGGATATATGAGTAACAGTGTGGTTCTCCAATATCAAACTTCATATTTGTTATGTCTACTTACCACCGGACCTTTCTATTACAAGATACGAATCTTTCTTTGAAAATCTTTGTAACATCGTTAATGATAACTGTAACGATACTTTTTCTGATTGTGGGGGATTTTAACTTGCCAAGACAATTATTTAATACCAACGTCTTTAACTACTGATACTAAAGAATCGGTATTTATAGACTCTTTATCACATAAATTTCAAGCAATATGGCAGTGTCTTTAATGTCTATAGTAGACTGTTAGATTTAATATTATCGAACACATCAATCTCAGATGTTTCTATATCTGTTGATCCTATAACTGTGGAGGACAACCATCATAAAGCTTTTACTTTTTCTGTAAACGTTGCAATGACACTGGATTTTCATCTGATGTCTCCTTATAAGAATTTTCAATACAGTAAAGCCAATTATGATCTTATTAATGATTATATTGCGGATGTGGATTGGTACACTCTACTTGCAATTTCGAATATTGAGGACGCTGTCACTATTTTTTACAGGAAACTGAATTACGTAATTAATAAATTTGTTCCACAAAGCCCTGTAAAGAGATCATATTTCCCTCATTGGTATAAACGCTCCACAATTAAAATTTATAAGGAAAAACGAAAAATGACAAATGGAAGAAATATAAAAATTCTATTGATTACGAGACTTATTCTTTATTAAGACGTCGTCTTAAATTAGCAATAGAAAGAGATTATAGTGATTATATTAAGGCTGTACAAACTAACATATGTACGTACGGATATTAAATATTTTTGGTCTTTTATTTCATCTAAAAAGAATAATTCTAATCTTCCACTTGTCATGAATTATAACCAGACTATAGCTAGTGATGTTGATAGTATTTGTGAATTGTTTAGTACGTATTTCCGTCACCCGCGTTGGAATTACTTTTACAAGGGAAGGTCCCCAACCCGAAAATTCGAAAAAAATTGAAACTTCGCGGTTAGGTAGTCCACTATGGCAGGTGTACAGACACACTTTCGTTTCCTGCAAAGGCGCCCATTTTAGGGGTGAAACACTCAACTCAGCAATGCGACGAGTAAAAAATTAAAGTTACATATCGAAATATTCCTCGTTTCATTGCCTATCAAAATATCGGTCCCTTCATTAATAAAAAAAATATAGGTACCCCCTTAGGGAACACACTGATTTCAGATGAAATCAGATCCAGGTTAAATAGCTCCCTAAACCGTATAAAACCCACCCATTTTTTTTTTCAAATAATTTATCTTAGGAGAGACTGTGGGCATTAAAACAAAAATTGATTTAATTATAGGCGAATATATTTAAATTGACTGAAAGTGAATACATGTTAGGTTGTTGTTTACGAATTACTATATCGACTTTAAAAATGTAGTACATGTAGTAACATTAATGCACTATTACAAATAATTCAAGAGTACATATACAAAGGTTAGTATAATGCAGAATTACCTAAATGTAATGAAATTATTATATACTTATGCGTGTAATACAGTTATGAACTATGATAATGGTATTCATTAAAAAAATGTTTAAAGCAAAAGGCTTCATTACACCATGAGCAGCGTATTCGTGGTCTTTCTCCACAAACTGAACATCTGACACTGTACTGATCCTGGAAAGTGGCAAACGCAAAAGTTACAGGGTGCTCAAAATGTTCAGGTTTCGTATCTACATATCCATTTTTATACCATCAATATGCAAATAAACTCGTATATCTTGGAGAGGACAGTTGGTTATGAACTAATGACTGTAATTTAATGATGTTGTTTCGTGCATGTAGGTCAACGTTATAGTTATCCAACATAATTTGGTCGGAAATTTTTCTGACGTATCCTTTCCAGGCACGAAAGCCGTACACATCAAGTGGTTGTATTATTCCTGTTCTTTTTTAGGTATTGTAAGTACTTGAACGTCTTTCTGTTGGTTACTGGATATATATTTTTTCAACGAGGAAGGGCAGTGACCCGTCCATGAATCTAATAGTAACACACTTTTGGGGCCAGTATTTGGCAGATATATATCCGTAAACCAATTTGTGAATAATTCAGACGTAAGCTTACCGTATGCCGATGCCGCTACACGAACGTTTTTGGCTTGAAATAAAGTTTGTTGAACTCTAGGGCCAAACCTGCCTCCAGGTTCCTTGAAGACAATATACAATAGCAGTAGAAGTTGCCCTGCTGCCGAAATTATAGGAAGAATTGTATAACTATGCGTTGTAGCTGATACAGATTGGACTACCGACTCTACATGTTTAGAACCTTGTGGAGCTAGAGTACGAGACGTGTGTAGCTCTAACTGAAATCCGCTTTCATCTGCATTGAGCACGTTTTCTCTGCCATACGTTTCTATATATGGTTTTACCATATCAATGAAATCTGACGCAATTCTCCCAAGTTCTGCTTTGTCTGTACCATGTAATCGAGTAATAAATTTGTTTAGTTTTCGTGATACTATTTTATATGTTCTTTTGAAATATTTTATCCATTTCGTTGATACCTTGAAATCTTCCAGGCCAACACTTTCTTTAGCTTCAATTGCCCAGTTCCGTAAGTCCATATCATGAACTATAGCGCCCGAGTCCATAGCATCGCTAAATTTGTTAAATACATAATCCGATATTTCTATTAGTTTTTCTCGTCTAGTACCACCTTGTTGTAATGAAGATTCCCATCTATACAATTGGGATAAAGATGTAATCTTTCTATATCTGGCTTTCACTGATTCAAATTTTAAACGTTTGCTGTTACCACTTTTCCAGAAGTTAACAGCGTCCTGTTTATACTGCAAATCGATAACTCCTCCCTCGTCAGCAGTACATTCTCGATCTTCTTCTTCGACGTATTCTCTTTGCTCCTCAATTGTTGGAGGTGTCTCTTCATCTACATATTCAGTCGCGTATGGACGGTATATGTTTAGAAACTCCAAGGTGTAGCCTGTTTCCATTGAAAATGTTGTTTCTTCCACTGCTCTAGTAATAATTTCATGCGGTATGTTATGCAGCTCTATTTCGGTTCTATTTGGAGTGGTGTACTGTTGACTATCGTAATTGTAAGTTATAAACGTACCACGTTAACAGGGTTCACAGATACCATTTTGCTGAAGTTGATGTACTAATTCGTAAACAACAACTGAAGGAAATACCACCCGTGGTCAATATAAATATGTTTCTTTATCTCTAATATTAATATTGTTTCAAATAAGGTTTTATTTACATTATAAATTAAAGCACTTGTAATCTGTAGCATTTAAGGTTTTTCTACTGTTATACGTACTTTATGTGCGATTAGTAGGATAATACACATCATCAACACCATTGTTTCAAGTAAATCCTAGAATTACAAAATTCTATCTAATTTCAATACAATTTCCTTGCAAATCCATATAAGTAGATAAAACTGTTATTAAATACGCATAAATCTCTGTGGTGATCGAGATAATCTATTAATAAGGGGTTGATTAGCAATATATCGATATGCAATGAAACAAGGAATATTTTGATATATAGTTTTGATGTCTCACGCTTCACATTACAGAGTTACATCGAAAAAGCTTAAAATCGATGCAATTTCTGACGGATGCTTCATCCCTAAAATGGATCCCATTGCCGAAAAGAATAACATTCTACATCGGCTACAGTAGATTGCTTAACTACAGTTTTGGGCACTTTTTAAGTATTTACAACATACTGATAATTTAATATGCCCACAGTCTCCCCTAAGATAAATTATTTGAAAAAAAAAATTGGGTGGGTTTTATACGGTTTAGGAAGCTATTTAACCTGGATCTGATTTCATCTGAAATCAGTGTGTTTCCTAAGGGGGTACCTATATTTTTTTTATTAATGAAGGGAGCCAAATTACCGATATTTTGATAGGCAATGAAACGAGGAATATTTCGATATGTAACTTTAATTTTTTACTCGTCGCATTGCTGAGTTATTGCAAGAAAACTAAAAATCGACGAAACTTTGGAGGGGTGTTTCACCCTTAAAATGGGCGCCTTTGCAGGAAATGAAAGTGTCACTGTACACCTGCCATAGTGAACTACCTAACCGCGAAGTTTCAATTTTTTTCGAATTTTTGGGTTGTCGACCTTCCCTTATTAGTAATACTAATCGCAAAACTATCAATTTATCCCACATTCATTTTAATACTATTTTGGAAGCATTGCAAAATCTTAATGCAAACAAAGGTGCACGCTCTGATAATATGCACCCTTTCTTTATCAAATCCTGTGTTAGTTCATTAGTAGTTCCCCTGCATATTCTGTTTAACAACTCCATAAGGCAAGGCGTTTTTCCTAGCTTATGGAAGACAGCGCTAGTGACCCCTATACATAAGAGTGGTTCTGTAAATGACGTTAGGAATTACAGACCAATATCAAAACTACCAGTATTTGCCAAAATATTTGAGAAAATAATTAATGAATTTATTATAACCGAAACTAGAAACTTAATAATACCTCAATAACATGGGTTATTTTGCAAAATAAATAGCCTTAAGGATTCCCTAGCACTACAAAGCGAACTTAACAACTTCGCCGATTATTCTAATCGCAATAGGCTTAACTTAAGCATAAGTAAGTGCTAGTTTATTTGTTTTACCAGGAAAAAAAATCTGCATCAATTTGATTACACTATTGATAATAACAAAATACAGCATCTTACACAAATTAATGATCTCGATCTGATTTTCGATTCCAAACTGTCTTTTCAGTTTCACATTGATAATATAGTTAAAAATGCACTTAAAAATCTTGGTTTCATAATACGAAGATCAAGGCCTTTTCAAGGCAAAAACTGTGTTATTAATCTTTATAAATCTCTAATGATTAATACGCTAGAATATGGTTGAATAGTTTGAAACCCTATGTAAAAATTTTATATTTACAGGATTGAGGAAATGTACAAAATATTTAAACTTAACATTTTTTAACTCTGGTTGCGATTACAATGTTAGTCTCATGAAATATAATTTACTCTTACTCTCGAAAACAGACGTCATATTAACGAATTGGTAGTGCTTTACAAATTAGTGAATAATTTACTTAATAGTCCTGGTCTGCTCGCGTCTTTGAGTTTTTCTGTTCCAAGGTTCAATTCTAGAGCATCAGGTATATTTTATTGCGAACTCTAGCGACCTAATATTGGACTGATCTCCCCTCTTTACAGATTCACTCTTCTATACAACAGCACTGTGAATGATGTTGACTTGTTTCACTTGAGTCTGTGGCAATTCAAACTGTCTGCCACTCAACGACACCGCACTTCATTATCTTAATTCTTAGAATAATTTCTAGCTTAGTTTTCTTTTTCATTGTTAAATGTACTAATGTATGTTATGAAACACATTGTAATATATGTGTGTAGTTGGCGGTTTTCGGGTCTCCGTCCGTGTGTCCATTGTTCAGTCCTGTGAAGGACTGTTTGGACGAACTTTCGGCAGTCTCGCTGCTGGCATCATCAGGTCGCTGTCGTTGTTTTGCTCATACTACGTTTAAACATATATAGTGTGTATATCTTGTGGTAGCTCTTTTGGGTCCGCCTGTTTGCTTCCCTAATATAAATGAAATAAATAAATGAAAGACCGAAACGAGTGGAAGAAAATCACCCAGCAATTGGCCTAAAGGCCTGTAAAAGCTTATTTATAAAAAAAATTAAATGTTCAGCTGTTTTTTATTTTATGTATGTTATTGTCGTCGATAATTTTTTTATGTATGCCTAAACGACTGCAAAATCATGTGAACTCAACCCACATCTATAAACTAACAAGGTGATCAAATACTGTGACAAATGAGATTCTGCTGAAAGGAGATCAAACAAGCAGTAGCCGACGCTCATCTGCATATGGGTCAATCCATGTAGTTAGCGTGCATGAACTTGTTCGCGAAAATCTGCATTGTAAACGTACTGACAATACCCAAGGGATATGTATTTCACAAGAAAGACTACCTATGTACATCACTTTAATGTGCTAAAGTAAAGGAGAATATATGCACGTTAGGTGACACGTCTATTACTAATAAAAGCTCTGATCATGGAGGTAGAGTAGATATTATAGTATATAGATTCACTATGATTATAGATTAACTAAAGTTCTTTATTACACTGTAGTAACTGCACACACAAATTCAATGCATAAGATGCGTAAATGTGAAGTTCAAGGTTTCTTTTGATAAATAGCAAATTCGCGGTTGATGACATTTTTTTTGTAAAATCCCCCATGTATTTGTTTAGTGGGCAGAACATGTGCGGATGTATGTATGTCTAAGCAAACTTTTATCGCCGTCAGCGAACTCCGAAGTGAACATTTAAAATTTATCATCTTAGGGGGATGTTCACTCTTCGGTACGGAAACAGATTTTATTCTTTTCATGTCTTTATAATGGAATAACTTTTTTCCTCTTTTCTTTGTGTTTGCTTTACAACAGGCCTGTTTGGCTAAGAACTTCTTTTGCTTAGATATACATTTTTACGTAGGATTACTTTCTTATACATTCGCCAAAAAATGGAAAACTTTCCAGTTAGTATAAATGTATCCAATCCAGTGTTTATCCAAAAATTCTGGGATAATCATCAACATGTTCAGTATATTTTTAAATATAAACAACCGTTATTAAATTCTAGTTACATAGATGCAATATTTGTCTGAGATAAAGAATACGAATAGAGCACACACAACGCTCCAACTACAAGAACAATTGCAGTTCAGAGTGAAAGTATTCGATCCTAACCAAAATTTACTATGAAATATTTATGTTTACATGGATATTTTACAGCTGCGGGTGTTTTGTATAAGTTGGAAACCGTACGATACTCGGCGAGCAAAGATTAACTGCAGGAATATTTATATAAAAGCATATTATGCACGTATATTTTCCGTTTCAAGCCGTTCACGTATAAAAATCGAATGTCTATAGCTCATGGTATTGATTGAATCACTCACGGCAAAAGCAATGTGAGAAGAGAAAACGCTAGCCAATAAACATGTTTCTGCCTACACGGCGTCATCGTCGTTGTTCCGAGTGCCTCCCTTTCTCTCAGTTTACATCACTACTCTTCGAAATAGCAAACAGTGTATCTTCTGACGCCATCTAGTGCCAAGAGATACATGTCGGCCGTCTAGAAAGCAGCGATAAAAAGCCGGGTACAGATGCCAAACCAATTCTCGAGCAGTTTCTAGGCTGCTAGTTCCGAGATGGCAGAATAAATCACGCTGTCGTGCTTACACGTGTAAATGATTCCGAGAGGCTTACCATGGTGTACTAAAAATATATCAAAAAGTACCTAAAGCAATAACTAAAGATAATGCTCATATAATTCATGGTATTAATGGAATCACTCACAATAAACGCAATGTAAAGAATGTCGCTGTTCTCTAGACGGTGGGCGTGTATCTCTTGGCACTAGATGACGCCAGAAGATATGCTGTTTATTGTTTGGAAGGGTAGTGATACAAGCTGAGAGGAAAATAGCGATATGAGGTAGGGAGACACTCGGAGCGACGCTGATGACGCCGAGTAGGCAGTTGGCTAGTGCTTTCTCTCCTCACATTGCTTTTGCCGTAGATGATTCCATCAACAATGAGGTATATTAGCATCATTAGTTATTTTTTGTATGCTCTTTTTTATGTCTTTAATTAACGGCAAAACATACGTTCCTACAGATCCTTCGACAACAAGGCATATGATTCAGATGATTGGCTTGTCTTCCACTTACTGAAACCAATACATTGGATCGATAAATTTCTTCAGGTTTGATGAAATAAGCTCGTGGTTAAATAAGCAAATATTGACAATGGTGATGCGCTTGAGTAAGCATTATCTTTGGAGTTTATCTTTCCTTTGTGTTACGAGTTGTATGGCTGTGCAACTAATATATAACCCTAATTTATATTTTTCTTGCTGTTGATGAAAACACTGTTACTATTATAGTTGGTTTGTTGTATGTATATTACAGAGACGTAGTAATGATTACAAATAATTTAACAGTAAGTATTAGAAGAATTGATGCAAAACTTTTAAATATTCCCAGCAATATCAATTTGGCAGATGTCACAGGAAAGCAAAGCTAACATGTTATTAGGTGCGTCCAAATTTTTTCTTCGTAAAAATTACTTTATTTTTGTTAAATAAAAAAGTACACGACAGAAATGGCTGGTAAAATTGTGTAACGATGTGTTGTAGAGTGCAAAGATTGCATGTCCCCTTCAACGGTTTTTTCACCCTTTAGTGCTAAAGTACGACCAGAGTGACTAGTAAAGCTTTAGTATTACTTTTTAATATCTTTAGCGACTTTATTTTTGATAAATAAAAAAATAAATTATAACGAAAATGGGAGTACGGGATACCCGGTTCCCCGTGATATATTTTTTCCGAAAATAACTTCAATCAATTTGTTCTAAAGAAAATTATATCTGTTATAGTTGCCGAGATATTTACATTTTAAAAATCGTGCAAATTTTGAAGGGGACTGCACCCCGAAATCCGGAGATTCAGCCGTTAAGAAAAATTGTATTGTCCTTATATCAAGATACTCTTTCAGTCTCTAGAATTTCATCGATATCTGAAGTCACTACCTATACTAGTAAACGAAATATATTGAAATCCAGAGGCAAGTTAAGAAGTTCCAAAGAAAAGGTGTTTATAACGGAAGATTTAACAAAGATGAGATACGAGTTGTACAGAGCCGTTCAAAAGAAATGTGGCAACAAAAACGTGTGGTCTTTGGACGGTGTAATTAAAGTAAACTTAAAAGGTAAAGTGTCTGCAATAAAATCACAACAAGATCTACTATTTAATTGAATACTGTTCTCTCTCAAATTATAAATTATATATGTATATATATTAGGTTGTTATTTTAGAGCTGATGCGAGTAGTTTTCACAATACATGATTATATTACTCTACTTTGAATTGAATTGCACTTAAATTAATTTTCTTTGTTCGCTTTTTTTATTTCATTTTTCTTTGTAGTAATATTATTGTAACTTTATACCTTAGCACATAGATAATTTGAAATTTTTTCTATTTTTTTATTATCCTTTATACACATATATTTTTACTTATTCTATTAGCTTGTACCTATTTAGCACTAGCTGCTGGAATATTGTACTAATTTGCTGTTTATTTTTTATTTTCCTTTTATTGAAATAAGCTGAATAACTTGCATTTCCTTTCTGCACTAAATATTTGATCGATAAATAATTGATTTTTGTTATTAAATTTGATTATAAATGAGTTAATTTTGTTATGAAGTTAGGTATTGCTCACATTAATGTTCGCTCAATTTTAAATAACTTTAATATTCTGAAAGACTTTTTGCGTGTCAAACAGTATGATGTAGTCACTATCACTGAAACGTGGCTTTCGAGCAACGTTTCAAGCGACATTGTTTCTATAGACGGCTATAACTTTGTGAGATTGGATAGGCAGAGTGGTGGACGTGGTGGCGGAGTCGCTGTATTCCTAAAGAATAACTTATCCTACAATATTATAAATCGTCCCTATGATCTTTCCTGTGAGCATCTTTGGGTGAATATAACGCATCGTAAGCATTCTTTAGCACTGGGAGTAGTATATAGACCTCCTTATACAGACGTTTCTTTATTTCTTTCATTTCTTGAGGACACCTTTTCTGATTTATTTTTACAGCATAACGACATTATTTGCACCGGTGATCTGAATATAAACTTACTAGATACTCAGAGCAGTACATGTGATAAATTTGACAGCATTTTGAATTCGTTTGGCCTAACTCAGGTTATCGATTCACCCACTAGAATTGGAATAAATTCTCTCTCTCTTCTAGATATCATAACCAGCACTGGTGTTACACGATGGGATGTAGTAGATCTGGGTTGTGTATCTGATCACTTTCTAGTTCATGCAGATTGTGATGTTGATTTTGCGGCAGTGCCGATGCCTGTCACATTAACTTACCGCTGTTTTAGTTCTGTTAATGTGGATCATCTTTATGTTGATCTACTGTACATGAATTGGGACCCTATTTACTATCTTAGTACAATAGATGAAATTGTCGGTTTCTTTAATAGTCATTTGTTGGCATTGTTTGACTTTTATGCTCCTTTAATATCTGTACAAATTAAAAAAATATCTTGTCCATGGTTAACACCCAACTTACGCCTGATGATGGACTTAAGGGATAATGCTTTACGTCGCGCCAAACGTACTGGTTCTAGAGCCGCACTTGATTATTATAGGCAACTGCGTAACCTTACTAATAATGCAGTCAAGCGCGAAAAAAAAGCCTATTTAGATTTCAAATTCCAAAATAATAACCTAGGTGTAGTCTGGAATGATTTTAAAAAATTTAATATTTTTAAGAAAGTTACACCTACTATCCCTACTTCCCTACGTAACCCTGATGCTATTAATCAGTTTTATGTTAACTCTATTAAAGGTACATCTGCAGATCCTGACCTGCTTGATTTCTACACAAACAATAAATTTTCCATGCCTGTTGATCCGTTTTGTTTCCGACCCGTTTCAGAGGAAAAAGTTATGTTGTTGCTCTCGTCGATAAAATCTAACAGTTATGGTGCGGATGGCATTAATATCTCCATGTTACGTCTTTGTTGTCCTTTTCTGTTGCCATATATTACATACATTGTAAATTTCTGTTTAGTTGAAGGAGTATTTCCGTATATCTGGAAGGAAGCTATCGTAGTTCCAATTCCAAAGACTGCCAATTCAGTAGAATATAAAGATCTTAGACCCATCAGCATCCTTCCGGCATTATCCAAGATTGTTGAGAAGGTAGTAGATCTCCAAATAAGGGAGTCCTTAGAATTACATTCTATTTTGCCGCCCCAGCAGTCTGGATTCCGACCTGGTTTCAGCTGTGCTTTGGTGTCTATTGTAGATGATATTCTTTCCAACATTGACGTGGGTAGGGTCACTGTATTGGTATGCCTCGACTATTCCAAGGCTTTTGACACAGTAGACCATGAATTGCTTCTAAGCATACTGAAATACATTTGCTTCGGTAATGAAGCTGTTGCATTCTTTAGAAAGTATTTGACTGGCAGAACACAAAAAGTTAAAGTTCACGGCGCTACGGTCTCTAATAGCATTCCTTTGGCTAGAGGTGTTGCACAAGGCAGCGTGGTGGGGCCTCTGTTGTACACCATCTACACCTCGTTCCTTTTCAGTAATTTAAGGTACTGCAAGCACCATATGTATGCCGACGACGTGCAAATTTATTATTCCTTTGCAGTATCTGAGGTTAATTTGGCGGTGCAAAGAATTAATGAGGATCTGAAACTTGTTTCTGAAACCTCCCTAAAGCATGGATTAAATTTAAATCCTAAAAAGACAGCAGTACTGGTAGTAGGGCGTCCAGCAACTCGGTTAAGCGTATCAAACAAGGTGAAACTCATATTAAACAATTGCCAGCTTCCGTTAATGCAGCCAGTGAAAACTTTGGGTGTTGAACTGGATGGTGATCTGAGATTTAAGAAACATGTTACTTCGTTGCTCGGGCTGGCTTATGCAAAACTTAAGGTACTCTACGGTAGCAGGAAGTATCTGAGCCCTGGGCTGAAGAGAGTGCTGTGCGACGCATTGGTACTTTCTCATTTTAATTATTGTGACACTGTGTATGGCCCATGTTTAGACTCGATTGATACAAGACGAATACAGAAAGCGCAAAATGCTTGTCTTAGGTTCATATACGGAATAAGAAGACCTCATCCGATTTCACATACTCTAAAATATAATCAGTGGCTGAACATGGCGCATCGCAGATCGTTGCATTATGCAGTCCTTTCACATAAGATTATTCTCTCTCGATCACCGCAGTATTTGTATTCCAAAATATCTTATAGAACTGATGTTCATAATCTTAACCTGAGGTTTAGAAATTTACTCTCTCCCCCCATACATCGGACGGCTTTGTTTACTAGGTCCTTTTCATATAATATTGTTAAGATTTATAACGCTTTACCCAACCGGTTCAAGCGGCTGCCTATTCGAATGTTCAAAATCAGGGTAAAAACTTACTACTGTGGGGGCCAGTGACTGCATCTGCTTTTGACTTGATTCTCTGCATTGCAACAGTTATTTTATTTCATTTTTCTTACTTATATTCTATATACTCATTCTATGTGCGCAAACCTACTACCTATTGATAGTGCTTGTTACCTACGCGTGTGTGCGGTTCTCTGTATGCGGGTCTAGGGGAAGATCAGTAAACTTATTGCTGACCTAGATCCTTTTGCTCCAGTATTGCATTCCTTATCTAACTGATACAATTAACACTACTTTATATATTAAGATACGAGTCCAATGTTTTTGTACAATTTTCTACTTTATTTCTAATACTGGCACAATAAACGAATATTATTATTATTATTACTAATTTTCGGGTTGTCGGTATTCCTTTGTTAATCTTCATTGAGGCTTCTTGGAGAGATTTTCGGGGTGTTCCCCGATTAGTGTCAGGGAGATCAGCAACACAACCATTTTCTTGATCAACTGTTGTAGTGCAAAAGCTGGTACCTAAAAACACTACAGAAGAATTAGCTTTTGCTGTAGAAACATCAATGCGATTATCAATTCTTGTAACATCAAAAACGATTTCTTTTTTGATTTACAAACAATACCTAAACACTTTGATGAATTAAGAAAAGTAGTTACTATCCTTAAGAAATTATTGTTTTGTGTTATAACGGCCGTTTACTTATACTAAGAATCGCTTTCTTCAAATTTTCTGCAAGATTTTCTTGAATCAAGTTAATAAATGTCTTAAACAAAGAAATACAATTATTTCAGTATGTATATGTTACCGTTACTTTGATAAATGTGTTAGTATGCATAATAACCCGGTATTATGCATAATAACCGATAAAGGTGGTTAATGTAATAATATGTATATAATTTATTATTTTAACCGGTTATTTTACATATAACCCAAACCCTCTTGGCTGAAGTGATAAATTACAATATTTAGGAAGTACGGAATTTTCATCAATGCTTGTGAAATAATGAAAAAATGTTTTATTCTTACCATTTGTAAACAAACAACCTTCTGTTTGTTAGAACATGGCAAACTGTCATGGCATCTCGAATTACAGAGTAACCCATACTTCTTGCAGCTACATTTTCCTGAGAGACATTTTCCCTTGCAGTTACATCTCTTGAAACCTTGACCACCTGTGATTGAAGATTTCCTGGCACACTCACGAAGTGTCACAATTACATCTGGAACTTCCTCTTATGAAATGAAATTCTCCTTACAAATGTCAAACTGGTTCCTAGAATACTTTTGAGCCAATCGTCCTTCCTTAGTGCCAATCTGATACATCTTGCCATCAGCATCCATCTGCAGAATGACCCCAAAAATGTTCCTGGAGTCATTTCTACCCCTGTCGATATCAGGAACCCGTATTTTTTCAGTATCTCCAATCTTGCCTCTTGGAAACTTCGATTCAGACATTAGCCTCATATTTTTTGCCTGGCACTGCCATTATGATATTTATGGCATTTTCCCTCTTCTTTTTAATAATGTTGATTTTGTCTGAAATCATATTTTCCCCATCTTCTTCGTCACCATTCTCTGTTTGTCCATCTTCATCTCGCACGAAAGCACCTGAAGAAGAGTCGATTAAGGTTTCCAGATCTTCTTCAGATTCCAGGTTTCTGATGACATCAGTAGAAAGTGATGATGCTGTAAGACCTACTTTTGCTGGAACCCCAAACATGGCCTCATATGGGCTGCAATTTATGCCTTCATGATGGGCTCTATTCTTCATGAATTAAACAAATCACATACCCTCAGACCAGTGTGGAGTTTGGTTCGTTTCCGTCTAAGTCGTCAGCATGTTTTCAATATCCTGATTTGCGCGCTCCACAGAGCCTTGCGACTGGCTATGTCTCGGCTTTCCATGAACTATCTTCAATTCACTCCACATTTTGCATACTTCTTGAATGATGTGATTGCAGAATTCGCGGCTATTATCATTTTGCAGTATGCTAGGAGCTCCCAAAATTGTGAAAATATCAAGCAGATTATGTGCAACTTCCTCTGCTCTTTTATTTTTCAAAGGCCGCAACTGTACAAATTTCGTAACATGATCCTGGTAAACGACGATGAATTTGTAGTCATAGTCAGGCTGACTCTGCATGTCAATTAAATCAACGTGACATCTTGAGTTCATCTCCTTAAAAAACATGGGACGCTCTACAAGTCCTTTTTTTGTCACTTTTGATTTCTTTTCTCCTTCACAGGTTTCACATAATGTCAAGTACATGTTTACCTGTTCTTGAGTGATGTTTTTGTATTTGTTCTGCAGCTGCTCCAAAATTATCGTTCTTCCTCCATGTCCAATCGCCAAGTGTGTCCCGTTAATTATATTGAAGATCTGCTCTGTATGCACATAAGAACGGATTGATCATGACTCGTCACTCACCGAGTATATTAATTTTTCACTATCACCCAACTTCATAATGTCGTACCGCTTCAATCGTTGATTATCCTCAGGTTCTTTTCCCACTGGTTTTAGATTTTGACACTCGCACTTTCTCAATTAAGTTCTGGTAGCCTTCTTTACTCATCATCCCACTATTTTCCTTCTTATTCTTAAAAGCATTCAATAAATTTTCATTAAAACGAGTCTCCATTGTGTTAAAACGACCGGTATCCATAGCAAGATAACACAAGGCATCTGCACTCAATGAACACTCAACCTCGACTGTCATGAAAGGAAGCAATTAGATGCCACGTGCAATTAAGACAGGTTGAAACTTGCACATAGACAGGTTCAAACCTGCATAAATGTGACATTTATCATACTCACCAGAGGATGCTGGATATTATTCATAATAACACGTCAATGTCATTAATTCTTTAAGATATAAAATATTTATCACATTAATCAGAAACGCTTGGTGTTATGTATAATACCCGGTTATTATGCATACTACCCTCATTTATCAAAGTAACGGTAACATATATACTTCTTTAAACGGAGAAAGAAACGCTAAGAAAATATTTCTTTTGTGTTAAAACAGTTATTGTATTGTGAATAATTGAAACAGTAATTGTCTTGAATTGAGGCACACAGTCTTGATACAAATAAACGTTTCTCTGCGTGTATATCGTCAATTTCTAATACCGCATAGTGCAAATAGTTAACCAAATTATGTTTTTATACAACAATAAATGGTAGACATGGCAAAATAAATAAACATAAACACTATTTCGATCGGTAGTTGAACCGCCGTTTAACATTTCCCTTCTTTCACGCTCTTAAACCAAGTTTAAACTCATGATGCAACAAAAATATATATTTAACTGGCAGTTAACTTTTAACTGAAGGTTGAATGGTTTAAAATCGATAATTTTGGCTGCTGTTAGAATAAAGTTAAGTTTTCCTTGGGCTAGAAGTATATTTCATATTAACCTTTTTATGCAGTTGTCATTATTTACTTCCAAAAGTATTTTTTTATATTTTAAAGACAGGTTTCCCAGAAAGAAATAAATGTACTGCGGTAAGGAAACAAATGCGCTTCATTAAATATTTCAGTGGTTCCTTCAATTTCCGTTTTAACTACACCACCTAAATAATCAGTCGACTACTAAATAATGCACTCGCTGGCGTAGGTATTAGCGCGTTGATGGGTTTTCAGATTAATAAAGCTTAGTTTTTACGTAGGCATGATACACGTACACCGTATACATACATACGTATATAAAACAATGAATGCTAGCGTTCACGCGAGGATATTTCCCTTAGTATATAGAACAATAATGATCTCGTTTCAGTTCATAAACTAAACTTCCAATCAACGTGTGTAGATATACCGTTGTTTTTGTTTAAAAATTTTATGTTAACATTGCGTGCTACTATTTGTGTTTGCTTTTGTTATGAAATGAAGATGTCTCGTCGCATATTATGTACACATTCAGCAATAACATTATCTACCTTATTATACTATTTTTAGAAAGCAGCCGTTCTGATGTCAACTGTTGCTCCTGGTACTGCGGTAGTTTTTCGTGCATATGAATGTTTTACCTGTATTGAATTTCTCCCCTTCAATTTTATTTGCATGTTGAACACTGATGCTCATCCTCGATGTTTCAAATCTCGTAGATCTCTCACGCATTCTAGGTGCGCTTAAGAGTAAATTGCAAACTGATCCACTAGATTAAATTTTTAGTAGGAAGTTTTATGTTTTGAATGGGGCGTTCTGTAATATTAATCATAATCTCGATATTCCGTTCTATATCGGAAAATAAAGAATATAAATACTAATAGCTACTCAAAGTATTAACAGCTATTTCACAAAACAAGTGTTAAAGTTCCTTATGCAGGGTGGGGCAGAGTAAATAGCGATTTTGAAAAGCGCGGGAATCGTACTCAGCTGATGGAAGGTAGTGGGAATGCAGTCGGCCACATTAGCATCGTGCGTACGCTGTGAAAGCGTTTTATCAAAACCGTTGGTTCTTACGTGCAGGCATGCTATACTTTTCGCACCCATTTTCAAATTAATCGGAATCGACCGGTGCCGTCTGCCTGTGCGATTAAAAAGTGGGTTAAGAACTTTGAAGAGACTTCGTCAACGACGATAAAGAAGCCTGGGACACCAAAAACATTACGTACTCCTGAAAACATCGAGAGTGTAGGAATTGCAATCGAAAGATGCCCACGTCGCTCAGCTCGCCGGCATGGCACTACACTTGGGATTTTCAACGGAACGGTTAGACGGATTTTACACAACGATCTACACCATCATCCTTACAAGATCCAAATTGTTCAGACTCTTCAAGAAACAGATATCGTGAGTCGAAGACGGTTCTGTGAAGAAATGTTGAATTTAATTAATGAAGACGAAGACATAAATTATTTACAATAACACCAATAAGGCCAATGACAGTAAGAACGGTAGAATTAGAAGAGAATGTGCTGGACATGATAGAGAAAGATCCAGGTACTTCTACTCGAAAAATTGCAAATACTTTCAATGTAAGTAATGGGACTGTTTGAAAAATTCTTAGGGAGTATTTGTTGTACCCATACCACATACAACGCGTTCAGGCACTTCTTCCTGCTGATTTTTCTCCACGGATTGCATTCTGTCAGTGGCTTTTGCACACATTGGTTAAAATCCCTCAACTACTTTTTACCGATGAAGCGAATTTCTCAAGAAATGCAATAAGGAATTTTCACAATAACCATGTGTGGGCTGAAGAAAATCCACATGAGGTACTTGAAGATCGTTTTCAACATCAGTTCTCGTTGAACGTTTGGTTAGGAATTGTGAGTGACTGGCCAATTGGACCGGAATTTTTATCAGGAAGACTTACCGGCGAGGTGTATCGAAACTTTTTGGAACAAACGCTACCTCTGTTTCTGGAAGATGCACCATTGGCAACAAGAAATGCAATGTAATTTATGCACGATGGTGCACCAGCGCATTTTAGTGTGGTTGCTCGTGAGTTTTTAACAGCAACATACGGAGATCGCTGGATTGGCCGAGGTGGACCTCACATATGGTCTCCCCGGACTTAAACCCCTGGATTATTTCCTATGGGGCCATCTAAAGTCATTAGTTTATTCTATTCCAGTGGAAAATGTGGAAGATTTAAGAAATCGGATAATTGCTGGGTGTAACTCAATTAGAAACGACCCTGGTGTTTTTGAAAGAGTTCGGCAGTCAATGAGGAGAAGATTGGATTCTTGCATCCTAGCTGGAGGTAGTCATTTTCAACAGTTCTTGTAGATTAAGAAACTTTAAATGTAATTTTTGGTAATAAAATGTTGGTTTTGTCGAAAATTTTTCTCGCCCTGTTTCTTCGAAACAAAGGGGCTTTTCAAAAATCATCAAAGGACAAAATATTCTTAGAATAGTTCATGGAATAACCCCTTGAATTTTTGCCGTATGTTTAATAAACATCCTGTATATTATTTTGGTATATTAAACCGCCTCATTTATATGCATAGGTTTCTCCTTGAAAGATCGTACAACGTATGTGCATGAAATTTACCACCGTCACCCAATTAAGGGGTGCATATATCATATTCCCAGTAGCGAGAAGTTTACGAAAGTAGTGGCAGTAGAGATGGATATTAGTATACATGCTACCGTATGGTATACAAGTGTCCCACGGGGAACTGTATATCCAACTTAACCCTCGGAAATCTGAGAATTTGGCTATCTTACAAATATCTGAGGAGACAACTCCCAACAGCAAATATATTTTAACGTTTCCTCTAGTTACGAGAATTGATACCAACTACATTTTAAATAAAACACTAATTTTGGAATTAAAGTTTAAAATGTTAAGTAAGACAATGTAAGTATGAATTTATAATCTTGGTTTCCGGGTTGGAACCTCTTCCAACGCATTCCCTATATATAAACCTAACCGGTTTGGAAATACCTTATTAATACATTATTAACCTATAACTCCCGCTAACAGTAATCTAGCATTAAAAATTATAAATTTAACATAATTGCTTATTTATTTACCCCTTACAACTAACATGTTGTATTAATATTTTCTTAGCGGCGATCTTTTTACCTAGAGATATCATTATAAGTATCCGTTCGGGATATTATTTTAATTTGTATAGTAGGATGTGTGTATGTTTCGAAAAGGTAATGGAAACATGAATCTGACGATACCATATATGTACTTTAACTTAAGGAATATTACGACATGCAGTAATAACAATTTTGATAATTTGTTTTTGTTTTTATACAAAGTTGGATAGGAAAAGGCGCCAAATTGTCTCCTGCGACGCCAGATTCATCCAGAGTTCGTTGCCAGGCAACGTAATCACAAGCTTTTCGCCTACCAAAAACTGATAAATTTAAATAAACCTGTAATAATTGATTAATTGGAATAAACTTGGAAGAAACAACAAAAATTAGCGAAACAGGTAAAAATAATAGAAGATAGTAACGAGAACAAAAATATGAAAAACGCAGAATTTAATAATAATAAAGCGGTATCTTTCAAAGTATATACTAGGATAATAGAACAGAAACTTAAAGATAACGTAGAGGATAAGCTCGAGATATGTAGTTTTTAGAATAGGTAGACAAACAACAAACAACATTGACATAATGAGAAAGAAACATAATATAGCGAAAAGTAGAGACTGGAGAATTGCATTTAATATTTATAGACATAAGAGCTGCGTTTGACACAGTGGAGAAACAGATCATATGGCAGTGTTTACAAAAACTGGAAGTTCCAGACAGCCTAATACAAGTGATTAGAAATGTATATAAAAGAGTGAGAGCTAGAGTACAACTAAATGGAGAAATATGCTTTATGCGGATAATATAACAATAATAGTAGAATTTAATGCTAAAATGCAGAAACTTTTGAATATATGGATGGATGAAATTGACAAGATGAAGATGTCAATCAATGAGGATAAAAGTAAATATATGACCATAAATGAAAATATTGAAAGAGGAAGAAACAGAATTACGTGTAATGGAAAGGAATTGGAGAAAATATCAACCTATGAATGCTTGAGTACCCTTATCACAGACGATGGCAAAATAGATACCGAAATTGCAAATAGAACCAAACAAGCTAACAGAGTCTATTTCAATATAAATAAAATAATACGGGTAAAAAGGAAATAGTAAGAAGAATCAACTTGCAGGTGTATAAATCAGTGGTCGGAGCGATAATTACGAGGGCGAATCAAATATAACCGGACTTTTCTTTATAACGTTCCCTAGGTGAAATGAGTAACGTGACTTGTTGATATATGTTGGATGGGGATGTAAAGTGGAGGGGAGTAAATCGGTTCGGCTCGCCAGAGCAGATTGGTTGTTAGTAGCATCATATCTGAGTAAGAGGTGCACACGTCTGTTGAGCAACGCATTATTATTAAGTTTTTGTCGCGGGAGGGCGTAAAACCTGCCGAAATTTTGCGTCGACTAACTGCACAGTTCGCTGAAAAAACGCTTTCAAGGACCCAAGTCTACGACTGGCACAAAAAATTTTCCGATGGCCGAGATTCAGTGCAAAATGAGACCCATGCACGCCGACCGCGGACAAGCACCAGTGAGACGAATATTCTTGCGATCCGTGAAATGCTGCGTACTACTGTCAACTGCTTGATGAAGTGAAACTGGCCTATCGACGAAAAAGGCGAGACGTGCCTATTCGAAGTGCGATTCTGCTCCATGACAACGTTCGGCCACACACAGCTGCATTAACCCAAGAAAAATTAGACAAAATTCATTGGGAAACACTGGAACATCCGCCCTACAGTCCCGATCTGTCGCCGTGTGACTACCACATGTTTGGGCCACTCAAAGAAGAACTGGGAGGTCATCACTTTGACGATGACGAAGGTGTAGAAACGTTCGTGCGCAATTGGTTACAGACGCGACCACATTCATTCTTTGATGACGGAATTAAAAAACTTCCGATTCGGTGGGAAACATGTGTGAATAAAAGAGATTATATAGAAAAATAAGGTGTATTCAAAATTTTATTTACTGTACCAATAAATGTTCTAAAACAAAAGTCCGGCTCATATTTGATTCGCCCTCGTACATACGAAAGTGAGACATGGGTTAGACAAACAAAACATGATAACAAGATCAATACAGCGGGAATGGAATTCCCAAGAAGAATAATGGAAAAAAATAAACTGGACAGAATAAGAAATGGAGTGATCACAGAAACATTGCAAGTAGAACCAGTAATACGGAAAATAGAAAAGCAACTGAAGTGTTATGGCCACATATGCCGAATCAACCAGACTAGACTCGTGAGGAGAGTGGCAGAAGCAAGAGGAACTACAAAAGAGAAGAAGGCCAAGAAAGACATGGATGCAGCAGATAGCGGAAATGGGTATAAGAAAAAGAGAGTCTATAGATGAAAAGAAAGTCTTAACCAGGGACCATGATGAAAGGAAGAAACGGATAACTAGTCAAATAAACGATATTCTGACGCCCTAAAAGGACAAAAGGAAGAAACGAAAAGGAAGAAGAAGAAAATTGAGATTTGACAAATTGCCAATTGTTATGATTACGTTGCTCAGCAACAAGCTCTTTAGTAGAGCCTGTCGTCATAGGAAACAATTCATCGTTTTTCTCTAGCCAACTTTATATAAAAACAGATTATTAAAATACTTTTTGCTGCAGATTATTATAGTTCTTATGTTAAAGTTATGTGGTATCGTTGGATTCGTTCTTCCATTATCTTTCCAGAGATGTAAAAAATTATACGATGTTCTATTTAAGATAGGAAAGTTGCCATCACTTCCGATGACACCGGAAATATTATGGTAATTGAACTGCTGATAACACCAAAAGTTAGTTCACAAGATAATAGAATTCAACCTGTTTCTTCTAAAAACACCAGCTTTTAATAAAAGTATTCAAAATTTAACGTAGTATGAGAATACTTTAGCACCTCTCCATATAATTTTGTAGAACTGTACGCCATGAATAAAAATGTTTATTTAGAAGTCAATATCATACCTTAAAGATGCTACACTTAATACTAATATTAAATTATCCTTTGAGAGGTGATTGGAGGCTGCATCTTATAATTTAATTCAGATTCACACATGGATAGGTATGTCGGCACTGCATGAGACTTTAGCGAAGCCAGCAACGTTAACCTTTTAAACTCACCTGAATTTAACTTGACGTGATTTAATATAACTGCGTACAAAATAGAGTGCTTAACAAAATTCGCGGCCAAACTGATGGCGGGGATCAGGAGAAGTTCCCGTGCTTCCGCCCCGTATTGGACTTACGAAATGTTACCTAACGGGGAGACGTCTCCGCAAATAAATAGAGCCAGGGTAAATTTTCCGCCGGAGACATTAGAACGCCCACACAGTCGATCGACGATTAGACGCCGAAGAAGCGCGTGGAGCGACATCAGCAGGCTTAGCTTCCAAATGGATGAAAGGTAATTGTTATGTTATTCACTCCTTTATATGATGTATGTACTTAAAATTGGATAATTATTTATAAGTGCATTCACTAAACTTTTTACTAAAAAGTTATGTTGAAGACAATTAATTTTAGAAAGATTCTTACCTTTGCCTTAAAATTTTTTTTTTTATTAATATATCATAGTTGGCCGTTAAATAAAAGATATCGAATCCTATATTTTTGTACTCGTAATGTGTTTATTAGAAACATTTAAGTGGGAGTTACAACCGATTAAACCGGAAATTCAATTTCGATAAAAATATTCAAACTAAACACACAATATACTGTAATATACAGAGATTGTCCGAAAAGTAATGTCAGTGATTTTATTGTAAGGCGACTATACGTCGCAGCGTGCTTGAATTGGTTGGGATTGGTGGAAGGGAAGTCAGCTTACGAACGCGCGGTCGCTCAGTCGTCTTCGACCATCCGGAGAGTAAGGACAGGCTTTTCCTTGAAATTCGTTTTCGCCTCCTGTGCAAGCTGTAATGCAGCGCTCGTTGAAACAAAGGATTGCCATCAAGTTTTGTGTGAAATCCGACTGGGTGTTTGAATACGACCCCGAAACAAAAAGGCAACGTGCCGAGAGGCACACCTCGGCGTCCCCTCGCCTCAAGAAGGCCAGAATGAGCAAGTCAAAGGTCAAGACCATGCCCATTGTGTTCTTTGACATCAGGGAGCTCGTCCACTATGAGTTTGTACTACATGGTACAACCGTCAATGCCAAATTCTACGTGGAAGTGCCCAAGAGGCTCAAACGAAGGGTTCATCGCGTCCAGCCTGACATCGCGGACGATTGGAAACTTCACCATGACAAGGCTCCAGCCCACACCGCCTTCCTCGTGACCCGCTTCCTGGCCGATCCAAAGGTGCCAACGGTACCCCAGACGCTCTACAATCCTGACGTGACTCCCCCAGATTTCCTTTTGTTTCCGCGCTTGAAAACTCCCATGAAAGGACATCATTTCGGGACAGTTGAGCAAGGCTCTAAACGACATTCCGGAGGAGGCCTACCGTGACGCCTTCGATGCCTGGAAATCTCGCTGGAAACGATGTATCGACGCAGGAGACAATTTTGAAACCGATCTTATAAATATTTTTTTTATCGACTCATTGACATTACTTTTGGACAAACCTTGTATATCTACCAAATTTAATTTCGATATCTCTAGAAACTCCAGAGATATTTTATCTAACATTCTTACTGGTTAGTTCAAAATTGAATATTGGAAATCTAGCAATGTTTAGTGCTATCTCTATGAGGGCTATTTCAACTTAAAGTGGGATAGGCTATGCAGTTTTTGACAGAGCGGCTCAAATTTTGGGAGTGGTCATATGAATAAAAAAGTAAGCGTATGTCTTATAGACTTGAATTTCAGAGCAATTCTTCCTTAATAAGAATAATATAATGTTATATATTATATTAGTATGTATATATTATAAATTATATATACCGCCCGGAAAACAACATTTTTGCGGTGCCTAACTCAATGTATGGAACGTATATACACAATTATCGGATTGTGACCGCGGTGCTGCGCCCCTTCTATCACCATATTGCCACGGACCACCGTGATAGGGGTAGCTCAGGATAAACTCGCTCAAATTCTACACACAGATATATAAATTCACCTACCTGCTAGAGGTACGTAGATTCCAAAAAACAGGCAACTCCACTTCACGCTCTTTATTTATCAAATCAATACAGCTCTATGCCCGTAATAGATTATCTATTACGGGCAAAGAGACTCTCCAAGAGTCCTCTATAATTACACATAACTTATATTTATAGACTATGCAATCCCTTCTACTAACTGTCCTTCCGGTGCTTGATCGGCAGTATCAAAGTTCGATGTCTTCGAATTGACCGAGAGATCATAATCTTACCCAGCAATTGTCCAGACGCTCAGTCAGCTCGACGACACCGGTCACCGATCGAAAAATGATTACAATACAGAAAACATAGACGATGAACGCAAAGAAGCGGAAGTCCAGTTAGCGTCTTTTCTAAAAGTAAAAGCAAAGCGCTTATTCGCGACAATATTCCTCAGTTCAATTGCAATCGCGACTAACTTGTAATCTACAAGTCAGTCGCAACTAGTTAGTAGCATAGTGTAACGCTATGCTTTATTCCAGTTCGAGATCGAAGAAAATATTTATTCTTCTAACAATAAGTCACACAATAGCGAAAATCTGAGTCTAATTGATAACGGAATTAACTCTAAAATATCTACAATTTATAAACTAAAAGTAATGTTTTTATTTATTTTATTTATTACAGAATCACAAAATAAATAACTGTATTTTGTTAAAGAAGCCAACTGCCTAAAATAAAAAAACCTAAATATTTGAAGTAAAAACAGAGCGAGAAAGTAAACAACCGTTTGTTACAATTTAAATCTTACTACTATCTAAAATAGAAAACTAAACATTTCAAATAAAATCTGGATTCTAAAATAAAAAAATTAAATTTAAATCGAACTGAGACATTCAACCAGTGAAAACAATAGTCGGAACTATTATTATGAACAACCAATAAATAACAAAAAAGATTGCTTCATACACAAAATTAGAATTTCTAAAAATATGGTTTATATCAATAAATTAAATCAAATGCTAAAAAATGTCTCCGTTGTTTGTTGACATTGCATTAGGTGCCGGTATATGTTATATAATTTTTAAGCGTGAAGTTGAACAAAGTGTTGACAATATTTTGCCAAAGATGGAAATTGACCTAAAATTAAACATTAAACGTTGTGTCGTATTTACAAGAATTAGGCTAAGCACATAATTCTAATAATATCTAAAAAGAATATGCGAACGCTACTTTGTTTATCAGTTACCATGCTTTTTGTTACCTTTTTGTTGTTTTAGCATTTATTAATTTTTTGTAAGTTCAAGGGCCTAAAAAACCTTACGACTTGTTCTACATCTATTATATCGAGTGAGGTTATCAATTTCCTAGATCACAGATCGCAGGACGGCCAACATATATAAATTTGTTTTACCTAACAACAATTTCGAAATTGATAAACATTTAAAGCAATATCACAGATTATCTATCTATACAGATACGAAGCTTTGGTGCGGTCCCTTTGATGTTGAGGGGGCAAGTTTTCATAACCTTGCGCCATTAGATTCGTAGTATTAAGCGGGAAGTTTAAAATTGAAATAATAAAGTTTCAACATTGGTTACTGTAAAATAATAATTTCCTGTAAACATGCTCAATATTCAAATTTAAAAGAAAATTTAGACTCTCTTTTCTTTTTTCTATTATAAAAGGGTTTTAATTAAAACAAACAGTAAAACAATTATGTATTTTATTCCTCGTAACTATAAATGCGAAAGTATTACAATTTTTTTGTTTGTTTATTACACACTTGTGTTTTAAATTCTCTATTGCTGAATTTTAAAGAAAAGAAAATTCCTAATCGTATAAATAATTTGATTAAATATATGTATAGAAAATTAGGGCAATCGTGATTAGATGTAGTATCTTGTATTAACTGCAAATATGAGTTTGAAATTCCTTTTTATGTAGAAAATTTATCAAAACTTGTCACAAATATTCGTTCTAAATGATATACATATTGAGTAAAACTCTCATTTGGCACCCTTAAACCTCCATATGTACTGCTTTCTTTACCGAATGCTTTAAAATGTGTTAATAATTTACTGCAATCTAATTCATTTATCTCCTTAGAAAAGCTTAAACAAATATCACAGCTATGAACAGCAAGGGAATTTTTAGTAGATAACCGCAAACGTAAGTAAAAGCATTCTGTGCTGGTAATTCTTCATTTTTATAGTCGTAACTATCAAGAGTAATTGCTTTAGTATCAATGTCTTTCTGTTCCATACTTACCGACATTTACAGATACGTACAACTTAAACTAAAACATATTACTAACCTGGGCAAATATACGGTAACAGCCAAAGGCGTGGCGAGCGCATGAAAGTTTACACATAAAATAGAAGGTAAGAAATAAATTATAAAACGTGCTGAAACACTTACCGTTTTCAAAGTCTTCCGTGAAATCACAAACTGAGTAACATCTGTTAAATATTTGAATCATTAGATATGTTTCCACAGCTGTTTCAGTCAAGTGAATACAACGTGCGGAATAAATGTTTTTTAATGCCGAAAACGACCGTTCGACATCTAGCGATGTTATATTTGCATATTTAAAATAATCTTTGAAACAACTTGCATCTTCACACGCACCTTCACAAATTTGTCTTAATATAAGAAAATCGGAGTCTTTCTCTAAAACACTTTCAAATTTTCGTATTACACACCAATTTGTTTCGCCTTCTACAGCGCATAACTGTGCGTGAACATCATTCACAATTTGAACAGAATCCACTAGCGACATCGAAACATTTTGTAATTTTTCTATTCCCTCCGCTAGTCCGAAGTAATTGTTGTGAATAATTTGTAAATTTCTTCTAACCTGATTATCTTGAAATATTTCCTGGCTTTTCTTGATTGCTGCAGCTTCTGTCGGATTGAATTTTAAAACTACCTTCTTTACTTGATCAAAATATTTGTTGTAGTAAAACGCAGCCTGCAACCATGTTCCCCGTGTAACAATCGGCTGTGGTGGTTCAGGTAAATCAGGACACAGTTTGTGAAATAGTCGGGTACGTTTCGCGGACTTTAGAAACACTGCCTTTGTACTAGCAATCAATGCATTTACTAGTGGAAAACATGTAGGAATCGTCTGTGCCGCAAGATTTAGAGTATGGATTTTACACGTTACATGCAAGAAGTTACCACTGTGTTCTTTAAGAGATCGGCCCAAAGAACGCATGTTTGCGGCACCATCACTCATAAGCATTAAAAATTGCATAGTTCAAACTTCAAATTTGTTCAATGAGTTCAACACCACCTTTAAAATCTCATCCGCAGTACAATTTATAACTCTTTTGGAAGCAAGTAAGAAGGAGGATGACGGTCGATGTGGTTCTATTGTACGTACCATTACATTAACCACAGAATGTTTTTGACGATCTGTTGTTTCGTCCATACACAACCACGGTTTATTATCTTTCAATTCCGTTTTCATTCTTTTTTCTATATGTTCACGAGCAAATGGCACTACATTTCGTATCGATGTCCGACTAGGTAATTTACAGTCCTCATATTTACTCCAGAAGGAGACAAATGCTTCTTTGTCTAGTAAACGAAACGATAGATTACATAAAATAAGAGTAACACATAAATCAAATGTAAATTTTTCTTGGTCTCGTATGCCACTTTTTGCAGAAGAATGCTGTTTGCTTTCGACGTGACGTTGACAATGACTTCTAGACCAACACATTAAAGGAATTTTACAAACTAGACATTGAATTTTAACGCCATCAAAAATTAAGTCCGGCATGTCCAGTATAAAATTTTTAACTGTGTCTGCCATTGATCGTTTTCGTGACGTACCTAACTACGACATTTTCAAAGCAAACATAAGCGTACAATTACGAAATAAGTTACGACAGCCTACATATACACGGAACTACTCGCATACAGCATCGATTTAGTACTAACACTGTGAACGCGTGAAATAAATAATCGCCGACTCCGCACCACATATCTACTACACTGACTGTTACCGCTGTTTGCCTAGACTACATATTACACATCAATATTATAAATGCACACTTGCGACAATGTAACAAAGTATACCTACCCTAAATGCTCTTCCTAAGTGGTACCTACTCTTATTCCACACACAAACGTATGCAATGTTCAATAAACTACGAAGAAATATGCAAATATGCAATATATATACAAATAAGAAAAACTGAAAAATACACTAATAAAATTAAACTACCTAAATATAAACAATCCGAGTATTTATCACAATTATAGAAAATACAAGATTTTAGAGGTTGATTGATATTCTACCAATTTGCCGCATGCGCTTTGAAAATTTTACCAGACAAAAATGTAAAGCTTCGCATCTGTACAGATAGATCTGTGGCAATATATCAAAATCGCCAATAAAATCGTTATATTCACTTCAATCATCCTACACCAAAATATGTGTCGTAGATATCGATGTACACTGCTAGGATTTTTCGAAACGACAATATATCTCGTTTAGTTTTGGCATACTTAATACATAGTAAAACAACAATCTGATAATGTGTTAATACTATAAAAAGTGCGTAAATATATACCGTGCATTTTTTTTTATCGCTGAAAAAATACGTTTACCTTCCATGCGTTGACGCGTTTTTTTTTTACAATTGCACATAGGGGCGTTTAGCATGGCGAGTAGCTATTGGGATTATTAGTATTATTACAGAAAATAAAACGCAAATACGTCTTGACATTTAGTTTTTGATCTAATCCTGTCTAATTAACGGATCACAAAAGGGCGGCGATTAATTATTACGTATTAACAAAGAAAATATTATAAAGGGAATCGTAATGGAAGTACAAAATAGAATAAGTAGAGTTTAAAAAATTAAATGTTAAATTTGACGTATTTGTGTTTTATTTTCTGTAATAATCTCAGTAACTTCTCGCCATGCTAAACGCCCCTATGTTCAATTATGTCAACGCATGGAAGGCAAATACGTATATACCTACATATTATTGTTTTTATTCGATTTTGTTGAAATGCCTATGTATTTTCAATTTTCAAATGAAAATGTGGTAACATTTATAGTTTTAAAAACACCTATAGATGGCAGTAAAGTCAGAGCTAATCACTAATCGGTTTAGAGCCCTGAATTTATAATCTTTATACCCAATATCGTAAATACTATACTGTAAAGGTTGTTTTACTAACAAAATTATGAGTACAAGGAATTTAAACACAGCATGCAATATTAAAAAAATTAAAAGGTGGGGAGACAACGAAAATGTTAAATACACAAAAAAATATTGAGTATGTTGCTTTTTAATATTGCGTTCCGATTCGTTTACCATAATACTTGCATTTACGATGTTTTTCATATTTGTTGGTTAACTTTTTATTTCAAATGGGCAGTTGGAGATATTCGTCTTTCTGGGGTTTTAAATAATAGGCACACCATAATGTATTTAATCGCACAAAGCACAATTTCGAAATTCTAACGGAAAAATATATTCTCTCAAAGCAAAACTCTTTGTATTTTCCGCCGACATTTTCTCAGAAATGTAACTATAGGTAATAGGTTCGGCATATTTCTAATCCACGCGGTCTATTTGATTTGTTATCTCTTTTTAATACTCATATGCATAAAATAAAAAACAACTAAAAATTATGAAAGTGCAGTCGTTAGGGTGGGGAGTCTTTACATTTCATTGGTTATTTGTGAGTTTGTGAATTGAAAGTTATCCAATAGCAACTTCCTCCAAACAAAGGAATTATTACATATTTGTGGTATTGATAAAAGTTCTCTCTTGTGTACGAGTGCAAGAACGGTATCGCTGAAATATTATTTGTAAGTACAAAGATGAACGGTTATCACAGCATGGATTCTATAGCTGCATCAGCAGGTGAAATGTTCAAAGTACTTCGTTCTAAAATCAAACAAGTAAATGGCCAGCGAATATTCAGGCCTTTTTGGAATGATGAATGCCGGCCAATAGAATCAGGTTGTGAAATTTTCGTCGGTCGTTTACCTAGAGACGCCTTCGAGGGAGAGCTTGTCCCACTATTTGCCACGCTGGGACAAATATATGAATGCCGTTTAATGATGGACTTCTCCGGCTTAACGAGAGGATTTTGTTATGTGACTTACACCACTAAAGAAATGGCGGACGCAGCCGTGACATTTTTACATGGCTATCGTATACGCCCCACGGAACAGAAGATATACTGTTACCATTCACTAGATAATAAAAGATTGTACTTGGAAAGCATTCCAAGTGATAAGACACCAGCTGAGATAGAGCAAGCAATAAGAAATAGGCTGCCAGGAGTAAACAGGGTTATTCTATATACTGGCGGCGTTGCATTTATTGAATTCCTTAACCACCGTTTCGCTGCTAGCTGCCGCAAAAACTTTTGGCCAACGAAATTGAAATTGTTTGGTACCCCTGTTGCTATAGAATGGGCTGTACCCATTCCTCATCATACAAAGGTAAGATCATATTAGATTCATATATTCTCCTTGAAAATGAATTTATATAGTTTTGAATTATAAGCTTATTATTAAAAGAAAATTACGAGGTGGCGTTATAATGCATTCTTGAGATAAAGAACTAAATAAAAGGAAATGTTAGAATGATAGCTATATGAAATAAACTACATGTTTGTATTTCGTAATTCTTTAGTTCATTTATTCTAAAAACTAATTTCTAGCTTTTCTTAAATAAGTTTCAGTAAATTGTTAAATATATAGTGGTACATATGTATTTCTCATTAACCAAAAGCCTTATTTCAATGTAGCATTGGAATATCTTTGCAATACCTACTTTTATGAAACATATAATTCTTGTTTTGTAATAGAATATTTGCTTATCTCAGTAATTATGTTTGTTGTTCTTCGAAGTAATTAATTGGCTGCATCATAAGTAAGATTTGATTTAAGATACCTTAAATTACCATTACGTATAATGACATTTTCTAGCAGCGTTTTGTTATACACAGTGTTTCTGAAGTAGGGAATAGATTGTTTCTAAAACCGAACATATTTATTCTCGAACAGGCCGATTTTTAATTTCATTTTCACCTTCTTGTCCTACATTTTTTTGGTTATTTCCGTTATAACGTCACGGAAAATATTTTAAATAATAATTTTTGGATTCTGCGTAAGCTGTTGATTTCAAAAATTTATCAAACCTCTTGCAGTCTAAAATTTATTGATAGTTGAAAAACAAATGCTACATTAGAACAAAACAAACAGATTCGAGTATCAATAAGTATCCAGTTCATAATCAAGCATTTAAAACGACTTTTTGAACAAATAGTACACACGCAGTAATGAAATAAACAGTCATAAAAACAATTTAAAAGAAATATTCAAATTTCAGTCCTCGCAATAGCTGACAGTTCCTTAATTTTTGTAAATATTTGTACTGATGTTATGGCGAACGTTGATACTAATAGAAAATACATTTTAAAGTAGCCACACCTTCGCAATTATCGATTTTAGATCACAAGTATGATACATTTTCGATACTTTAGATAGGTACTTTAAGGACATCCTGACTCTTATCAGTAGGTTTCTTTCAGTTTGCAAAAGTCTGCAGTTGTGCTTTGTTTGTTAACTAAGATTCCATAGAGGAAGATTTAAGATTCTGAACTGTTCAAAGATGATTGAGGAAAAATTGAAAATTGCTATTTTTGTTTAAAGTGAAATATTTTCGTAATTATGAAAGATATGAAAAAAAAACTGATAAAAAGATATTGGTAGTAACTTTTTCTTTTTAAGTGCATGTCATATTTGAATTTTACATGATTAGCGTTTTTGTTTCTATTTTCAAAAATATAACACACCTTAAGTCTCATTAAAGGATTATTAGAGATCATGTGTCTTATTTTGAATCAAGTAGGTATGTCAGTTGACATTATTATCAATTAGTATAGATAAAATTTAGAAAAATAGAATTTCAAATAGTTCATACGTTCGAACCGAATGGTCTTATACGTAAGCAGTTTATTGATAAAGTAAGTCGAAATAATGATTTCATGAATCGTGTTTTATGGATTGACGAAAAGATAAATACAAAAATATATTTGGAAATTCTCCAAACATTCCTAATAATTTTTAGATGTTCTACCTCTAACTCTAAATGTTCAGATATGATTTTGCACACAATGCCAGAAATACAGTTATTTAGGTGGTTGCTTTAATAATTGAGTAATAGCGACTAACACTTGAACAATGGCCAGCCAGATCAGTAGATTCGTTGCATTTCGAACATTTATCGTAAAATTAACATTTATTTTCCCCTTGGCCGTTGTTTATTTCATTTATTTCTAAAATAAACTTAACGTACATACCATCACTGATTATATCTACTTGATTCTAAACTAAGGTAGAGGAAAGTGGCACATATACAATGGGACATTGTGCACAGAGGAACAATAGTTTTTTAAGCAACCTGCAAAGAACTGCGCAACTTTCTAATTATTGGATAGCGTTTGATCGATGTGGGCTTATATTCCAATTTCCATCATTACCAAGAAGTCGCGTTATAGTATAATGACGGATCATATTGTTATGCGAACTCCATGTTACACTCTGTATGGTTTTATCGTTAACTTTAAGCAATAAATTTAAAAGTGATCTCGGCCTCGTCTTCTGTCTAATTGTTAAAGGAAAATTTGCATATGATGCGTACCGGGTCAAAAAGAGTTGGTATGAATTGGGACGTGTCCCAATATGCACCATCAGCATTAATGCGCTATTTAACATTGTTTTCTAAATTCAAATGTCTAATATAAGCCGAAAGAATTCGTGCTATGTTTTGTTTGCACAGCTTCCTGGTTTACTAAACATAAATAGATATTTTAGAAATCTATGGTATCTATTTTATTTTTCTCGTCATTTACCATGGCCTGGTTTATAGCGGCACACTATTGTTTTTGAAAAACAATAGTGTGACAACAACATTCCTTTAATTTTTTTATACAAAGTTGAGATTCTCATTTATAAGCTTCCCCATAAATTGTGTCGTCCTCGATTTCCTGATTGAATGAACATTTATAAAATTGTCCCATTAATATACTCTTTTCCCCTACTTCACAAATATTAATCAGACATAGGTTGTGATATATCATTGAAAAGAAAAAAACCTCGTAAACCGTTATCTTGAATTGCATATTGTTATCGACCGTAAGTATATTTAGTTAAGTCAAGCAACTCTTACTCGAAACATTTTTTCATATATTTTATAATAACGAGCATGTTTTACTTTAAAGAAAATAGTGACTTTCAGCTTTTTCCCGACAGTTTCTGAACTCTGGAATTTTAAATTTTTCTCAACGGCATCTTAGTTAGCACCAAAACTGCATATCTTTACCAATATAAACAAATCTCTATATTTGAAAATAACATATCCTTCTAAATTTAAGACACACAGAGATGTTTAAAGTGACAATCGGGAACGTCTAGAAAAAACTTATAATTAAATACAGCAACAATTAACAATTTGCGTGTACATACGTTTGTGGTATACAAGGTGTATATAAATTGGCGTTTGGTTCTGAATCAACTACCTCAACATCAAAATATTATACGACGGTTCATATGTTTTCACGAGGTTCTGGACAGAGAAAATATTACGGTACCTACTATTACAGTAATATGCAAGTACAGTGTTGCCAAATGTTTGTTTCCTTCAAGTGGTTCCTGAAAATATACAAAGTATGGATGCAACATTTTGACTTAAGATTTTCAATTCAGAATCGAACGAAGAATATCACTGCATGTAGCTTTTGCGCCAATTTATACACACCTTGTATACATATGAGTATGAGACAATAACGGAAAATTTTGCGAAAACCCTTGTGATACGTTGAATTTTTTTCCAATCCTATCGTCATCACTTTTTTTAATAATAACTTCCAATCCTATCGCCAAAATAACTTCCTGTTTGGTTGTAGTTTTGTCAGAAAGTTTTTCTTTTTCTATGAACAGAACAAGGATTAATATTTTATAAAAGCATGCGGTGCTTTCTATTTTAAATACCTAAATCTGATCTACAGATTAAGAAATGTCCTGACTTTAGTTGTTTATTGTATAATATAGGGTGAGTCAACGGTTTGCCAAGGTCCATTTATCCTCCATATAGTAATTATCAATGCAAAACCTAAAAATATATATAACTTTACAGAACGATGCAGAGTGTGGTGCAACTAATTATTTTTTTTAAACAGAGCTTTCTGTATATTTCATCTTACAACGAAAGGTACCCAACCTGTACTTTCAAAATTTAATGAAACTGGTGGTTTTTAGACCTACAGGATTATGTAAAACACCGGTTTTCGTTTTTGCTGAGAAACGATTTTGGAGGATGAAATCAAGTTTTGAAAATCGGGAGTTTCTGAGTTCCTCGTCAATTATTTCATATTAAATGTCCATAAAAATTATCGATACATATTAGCGTTTAGCATTTTTAAAGGGCTATCGAAATACACAACCGTCCATTGATTTCGTAGTGATTATATTCACTTGAGCATACCATTCGAAACGAACGTAGACTTTTTCGTCTTAGCACCTTCATTGATAACATAAATTTGAAGACGCAATATACACCTACCGCAAATAACACAATTACCAAAAATGGTTTCGACATTCATAAGCAAAATAGTAAAATCGTATGATGTCAAAATAATCTGTATCGATATTACTTACTGTCACATATTTGGATTATTTAATTTGCATTATATAAATAAGCAATATTTGTTTGTTTGACAGACCAGCCAAAAAATTACAACATGGTCTACAAAAATCCGTTAAATATTATACAATTACCAATTAGAACATATGGTTATCGAGAAGGAGTGCGACACCTAAGCAGGCAAAAGCATGAACTTCATGACGCCATAAATAACGTAGTAGATCAATCATTATAAAGGATACTCCTTCTGAATTTGAAACAACATATGGAGGATGAACATTGACCAGTTGCGCCAGAAATAATGGAAAACAATGAAGAACCATAACGGAAAGATATTTTAAACAAATGATAAAAGAATTGGAAGAATCCTGTACTAGCGATTCAGGTGTTTTTATTAGATTAGAATTTAGACAAATGCGGTTGATGATTGGAGAAGTGGGAGGAAACGAGAATTGGCATTAGAATCTGTATAAAATCGTTTCAAGAGAGGTAAATCCCAGCAACAATTATAGACATGGAAGGAGTCGTTGGCTTGACACAGACCCAACCATCTCGACCATTCTATTGAGTTTACTTTTGGCAACAGCAATTTCGGTATTTTTCCTAATTATTTCCATTTGTAGCGAGCCTGCTCTTATTAAATGTCCAAGGTGCAATCAAGTTTTACGTTTTCAGTTTCACATAAACTATCATTACCATGACGAATGATAGTTTACATGATGAATTTGTAGCAAGTAGATACGCACACCTTTGAATACTCAATACGAAACATACAATAAAAAATGTGAAATACACATAAAAATATTGTTTTAGAGAATAACGTACATATATGTGTAACAGTTAATGGATTTATGTATACCAATGTTGAAACAATAAACTCGGACTCACATCTTAGCAGTACTCTTATGTAGTGTTTAAATAATACTTCTAGGAGAATACCACATGTGGTCATTTTGTAAGATTAATGAAAGTACTAAACACAAAAATGCATAAGTTTGCTTCCAATGATATACCAAAGTAAATATAACACCAAGGAGTATGGCGGTTTTTAGGAACTAACGCGTGGTTAATTTTCTCAATAGAAACGGAAACCAGTATTTCACATGGTCCTATATGGCCAAACTACCCAAGTTTCATTAAATCTGAAAATGCGCGTTGGGTACCTCTCTTGAATTCTCGAAAAAAATTGTATTTTGCAAGTGTTTACAAAGTCCCTGATATTTTATGACAATGTTGATCAGCGGCTGAATCGTGTGGTAGATAGCTAGTATGGGGCATGTTGATACCTCACTACTGTATTGAGATGGCCAACCACTGTAGAGGCTGTTTTAAATAAATTGCCAAATTGGACAAAATTCGATCAATAGTATCTTGTTTATTTTAAATAGAACATCCTATGCAGTGAGGTCCTAAGGTAGAAGCTAACGTTTTTAGAAAAAAATTGGTCGATTTCTATTTTTTATGAACTAACTTTTGCCATTATCGACAGTTCAATTGCATTTCCGGTGTCACCAGAAGTGACGTCAACTTTCTTATTTTAAATAAAACAGCCTGTATATTTTTACGTTTGTGGAAAGGTAATCGAAAGGCGATCCAACTATACCACATATGTTATACTTTAACTTAAGAAATATGATGATATGTAGCAATAAATGATTTGGTAATCTGTTTTTGTTGTTAGGCAAAGTTGGCTAGAAAAGGGCGCCAAATCGTTTCTTGTGGCGTCAGACTGATGTAAAGAGTTCGTTGCTATGCATAGTAATCATCCGCATCTGTCATACTTTCATTAATTGTTCTCGTTATTGTTTTCTCTCATTTTAACTTATTTTGTTAATTATTGCTTTTCCTTCACTCTATCCAACGTTATTGTAATTAATTAATGATGGTAAGTTTGTTTAAATTTCTTAGTCTTTGATGGGCAATATGCTTAAGTTTCAGTTTTTTATATTGTCGATTTTACAATTGCCTCCGCATGCCCTACGCAAGATAAACATCAAGCACCTAATTTTAATATTTGAATTTAGCAACAATGACTACGAAGTGGAACATAATAAACGCTGGTCTTGTACAGCCAGAAATATTTGAACTTTGCGTTAAGTAAGAATAGATAGTACAGGGTGAACTGCTTTAACAGAGTATTGTACAATTTGTTGCGCCGACTCGGCAAATAAGGTGATAATTGTTGCTAAATTTACATAACATTAAAATTGTCCCAGCAATAAAGCCATAAAAGTAACAACACACGAAAACCTAAAAAACAGACACATTGTCTAACAAAATCTAACAAATTTAAACATACCTACCATAATTAATTAATTGGAATAAAGTTCGGTGAAGTAAGGAAATAACAACAATTAACAAAACAACTTTAAATGACAGAAAATAATAGCGAGAATACAGAAGGAACATATGACAAATGCAGGATATAATAACAATAAACAACAAAAATAATTTACGCTTTTGGAATTGAGATTTGACAGTTTGGCAATTATTATGACTACTTTGCTTAGCAACGAGCTCATTAGATCAGTCTGGCGTCACAAGAAACAATTTGGCCCTCTTTCCTAGCCAACTTTGCGTAACAACAAAACAGATTACCAAAACATTTATTGCTGCATACAGTCATACTCCTTAGAAACATATGTGATATCGTTCGATTCCTCTTTCGATTATCTTTCCAAAAAACGTAAAAAGTAAACGGGTGTCCTATTTGAAATAAGAAAGTTAATGTCACTTCCGGTGATACCGGGACTCTTTAAGACCTCACTGTATATTTCTACAGACTTGTATTAGTTGCCTAATGGTTAAAACTTTTATTAACTATGTGCTATACCTATCTGTAATAGTTTAGCCGATATTTCAATTGTTTGTTTAAATCACATAAGTTACATTTATTTATAATTATCCAAGTAGCTGTGAATAATGTGCCACTCTCTCTACAGTTGATAATGGGAAGTTACAAATATTTTTAAATTATGCGGGAATCATGTACTTAAAATTTTAATTTTATCTGAGTTTGGAGAATAAATTAAGTTTGTCAGACTGTTGACTCGCCCAGTACATACATACTTAATTTCCTTAAACCATCTTGGAAGATTCTACTGCAAACAACTTAATTTCAGGACAGACCCGCACAATCCGGAACGTCTGATCACTTTAACCTTCACGTTTTGCTACAAAGCTTTTTTAATAACTGTATTTTAATTACTACCTAACAAAGGATCTCCTACAATAATAATAAATCAATTACCAATTTCTAAGCAAATACAAAGTTAGGAAATGTTGCCACTATTTGCACATTCAGGATATTTGTAGTAAAATCAAACATCGCATTAATACTTAGAAAAGCTCTTAGTCCATCCTCATCAGTGATGAGTCATCACTAATATCGATTTTAAGTAGTTTTTCTATATTCACGTAGAGAAATATATGAATGATTTACTTTCCTTTTATATTTTTAGAATACTTTACTGCTGATGAAAAATCTTAACGCTAGCCAAACTAAATCAGCTTTAGTTAAAGAACTACTGAAGGTCTTTCCGAGACGTAGCAGTATAGTTAACGTGTACAAGCGTGGCTCTTATGCCATCATTCAATTTTTGCACGAGAAGGATGCTGTCGCTGCTTCGCATTTATTGCAGGGTAAGAATTATAATTGTAAGTCATATTGGATGGAATATTCGCAACATAAAAGCTTTTTAGGAAAATTTCTTGGAGGAAACTCAATTGTTACGCAACTATTCGATCTATCCGATGACGGTGAAAAGCAGTGAGTAGTTTTTGAATATCTTACAAAAAATATAAACTGTTTCCTTCACAAATGTTTGGTGTCTTAAGAAAATATTTTGTTGGAAAAACTGCAAGGTTGCGGAATATAGTTTGCACTCCTAAGGCGTCAATACCACAGTTTCAAGGTGAAACAAATGTATCGGAAGCTCTTTAAAGTGTTTATAATTTTTGAAGTAATTTAATAATGTGGTGTCACGTTTTTTCAGAACTATGACTTACATATATGAGTATACAGCGTGTCATCGGATTAACGCATGGATAGGTAAGGTAAATTTCATCTTTTGGGGTTCAGCCATGCTTGAATAGTAAGTAACTTATGCCATAATTTTATTGCCGATAAATCTTGGAAATTTACAAAAAAGGAATTTTTTTCAATTAGTAAAATGTATTCTCTGTAGGAGATACGATAAAAGGGTTACTAAAAACAATGTTCAAGGTAATAAGTATGTTAGTACTTAGTGCGTAACCATGGCTGAACCCCAAAAGATGAAAATTCAACTCAATAATTTCCTGTCTGCCTTACCTATCCATGCGTTAATCCAGGGACACACTGATTGACTTCCGTCAGTGAAATGTAAAAATCCATGATTTCCTTGGTATTTCCGACCTAATTAATTATTTGAAAAAGTCCGTCCCCGGTAAGGAATCGAACTTGGCATCTTCCGTTTAATGGACAGGCGTGCTAATTACGTCGGAAGTACCAAGGAAATCATGGATTTTTATTTTGTGTACAATTTCATTTTTCGATCAACAATTTTCTAACAATTACAATATATGAATACATATATAATATGAAAATATTGAATAAATTTGGTCGAAGAAGATATATTCAATTGCCGGCTCGGTCACCACGGGCTTAAATCCTTTAGAGTATTTTCTTTGGAATCGTTTGAAGTTAGTTATCTAGCAAAGCAAATCTCAAACATTGGTGAAGTGAGATGTTGAATTAAGATTGCGCAAATGATTCGGAAATCCTTAACGGAATTCATTGATAAAACAAAACGCTGTCAAATGGAGGTCACATATTTAAACATTTACTACAAGCTTCGGATCTCCATCTTAAAAATGAGATTTCTATGAATTATTTAAGTTCTTTTTTCCGAACGAAACAGTTTTAATGCTTATTACTTTATTATGACATTTTATTGAGTATACAGTAATGTCCTAAAGCATCCTCCTGCCCTCTCAGGGCATAGTATTAACTCTTGAAGGACAGAAACTAGAATGTTAGAAAAAAGATCGATTTTTATTTTTTGTGAAGTAACTTGTAATGTTATCGACAGATCAATTTCACTTCCGCCGATGTCACTCGAAGTTATAACAGTTTTTTTAACTTAAATAGAACGCCTGTGTATTTTTACATCTTTGGAAAGATAATGGAAAGGCGAATCCAACAATAAATACTCCGTTTCCGTTTTTACACAAAGTTGGTTAGGAAAATGCCCCAGGTTCATCCAAACAGCTTGTTTGGCACTATAATCATAACATTTTTCAATCTGTGAAAAAATCGTCCTGTTCAAAAAAACTACCTATTTATACTATAAATTAAAAAAAAATATGTTAAAAAAATTGTCAATCGAAAAATGAAATTACACATAGAGTGTACTATTTTTAAAAAGTTACGGAAGCTCATTGTATGTATGTATATTTGATTTGCTCGATCTTGACAGCCACATGGCACATTTCTAACACAACTAAAGAATTCAAACGATCAAGCGCCTAGTAATTCTTCAATGAAAATTGATTCTATTGTATCCTAATTTACACTACTTTGTAGTGTTTATATTTAATATGTATAATATTGCTTCATAATTTTAATCGGTATTTTAAGATAAATTTAACATGTGATATTTGTTTCAATCTCTACTACTAACTAAAGTTACTAAAAAAAAATCCTCATATAACTAATAAAATAATAAACCATTTTTCTTCACTTCTATTGCTCTGTCCATCATTTATAGATACATATATAGTTTCGACTATTGAATGAACTCGTACATTGAGTACATAAAATTTGCTAGAAAAGCGAATTTTACGACATGTATATTTGAGTACCTGAATTCTTTAAAATTATACAGTGCGGCCCTAGTCCCCCGCCCCCCGCTAACTATTGTACGACAGAAGCGAGCGTTTTTAAGTGACGTCAATTTTCTTATTTTAAACAGAACACCTTGTATATTATTACGTTTTTGAAAGGTAATCGGAAAGTGAATCCAACATTACCATACGTACCATATGTCTACTTTAACTTAAGAAATATCACGATATGTAGCAATAAAGGTTTTGGTAATCTGTTTTTGTTGTTCGGCAAAGTTGCCTAAGAAAAAGCGCCAAATTGTTTCTTGTGACGCCAGACTGATCTAAAGAGCTCGTTGCTAAGCAAAATAATCATAACAATTGCCAAACTGTCAAATCTCAATTCCAAAAGCATAAATTATCCTTGTTTATTGTTATCAAATCCTGCATTTGTCATACCTTCCTTCCCAGTTCTCGTTATTAATTTCTCTCATTTTAACTTTTGTTAATTGTTGTTATTTCTTCACTTTGTCGAACTTTATAGCAATTAATTATTTAATTATGGTAAGTTTACTTAGTTTCTGATAGACAATATGTCTGTTTTTTGATTTTTTCTGTGTTGTTACTTTTATGATGGCTTCATGGCTGTAAATTTTATACTATCTATCCTTACTTAGCGCAAAATCAAATATTTCCGGCTGTGGGGCAGTGTTCTTTTTGTTACACTTCGTGGTGATTGTTGCCAAATTCACCGAATATTGAAATTAGGTACTTGATGTTTATCTTACATGGTCCATGCGGAGGCCATTGTAAAATCACCAACATAAAAAACTGAAACTTAAGCACATTGCCTATCAAAAACTAACAAATTTAAAGAAACCTACCACAATTAATTAATTACAATAAAGTTCGATAAAATAAAGGAGAAACAATTAACAATACAAGTTAAAATTACATAAAATAATAACAAACACAAAGAACGAAAGTGTGACAAATGCAGGTTGTAATAACAATAAATAATAAGAATAATTGACTCTTTTGGAATTGAGATGTGACAGTTTGGCAATTGATATTATTACTTTGCTTAGCAACGAGCTCTTTAGATCAGTCTGGCGTCACAAGATACAATTTGGTGCTCTTTCCTAGCCAACTTTGCGTAACAACAAAAACAGATTACCAAAACTTGTATTGCTACATATCATCATATTTCTTAAGTTAAAGTATAAACATATGTGGTTTTGTTGGATTCGCCTTTCGATGATCTTTCCAGAAACGTAAAAATACACAAAGTGTTCCATTTAAAATAAGAAAGTTGACGTCACTTCCGGTGACACCGGAAACACAATTGAACTGCCGATAACGACAAAATCGCAAAGCTTCTGCCGTTCAAAAGTTAGCATGGGGGGGGGGGGGCACTGCCACCGCACTGCATAGAAAGAAAACATGGTTAAAAGAAAAGTAACAGATCTTAAGTTAGGGTTGTATATAAAGCCATCAAACATATTTAAATTATTGACATTTGGAATGAAAATACAATTTTCTAATAGCTTAATTGACTGTGAAGTACCGATTTGATTCATATACATGAAGATTGGTCAAGATCCAACGAGCCAATTCTTTGAATAGCTTAAAAAATCTGCAACTTTAATGGAAGATGTTTTTGTTTCAACTATTAGTTAAAAAATCGAGTATTCCGACGTATTTGCCCAACAACACTTTTACAAAACTTTACTGCGTAAACACTTGGTTGTTCTAATTATTAATGTTAGATCTCCACTCATAATATCCATTAACTAAGCTGACTCCTGGAAGCAAAGTGAGGCTTAAAAACGTCACAGCACATCACGTCAACCAAATGATTGAGACGTAGGAACAATAAGACTTTTTAAAAGGGATTAAAGCAGTATTAATTCCAGTCTGAAAGCTAAAATTGACCTATTCTGGTACCTGTAAGAAAATATTGTATCGTTTCAGTTATTTTATATTAAGTGTATCTAATGTTAATCCAATAAAAAATATTTCCATTTTCAACCTTTTAGTTCAGAATTAACATTTTTTTTTATGAATCTCGACATAGGTTGATGTTAGAACTACAAATATGTGAAGGCAAAGTAGATCTTCAGCTACTACTTCCTTTCGCTATGAGACAACCATTACCAATATACAGCGGCTTCCAATCTTCTGAATCCGTAAGCAATTCTTCGTTCGAAATTGGAGTATGGAATCAATCAGCACCAAGAACGCCAGCAATTTTGTCTCCATATCCTAATAATTTCAATTTTCACTACAGGTTATAATAGTTTTATTAAGAGTAGTTCCATATATTAACTACATATATTTAGAGAAGTTATCTAAATGTTTGACATTGGTAGAATTGAGGACCTTGCTACAAGAACAAAGCAACTCCATTTTTGTTGAGAAGGTGTAGCTCTAATGAAAATTAACTTCCTGCTACCGTTTCTCATTGTTAAAAACAATGAATACCTGGTGTTTACGATTTTTAAAAGATACCCTTTTGTTACCTGGAAACGCAAAATTAACATCTATACAAATTATGTTTAAAAATTGTTATTTGGATTGTATGCAATACTAGCGGTTATAGAGCTGCGTCGTTTGCAGCAAGGTCCTCAATTGTAAGATGGATCTTTTATACACTTATTTAAGTTTCAAAACTTGTTTTCGTTTTTGCATGTAGCGTTAAATTGAAACTATATGGTAAGTTAGAGTTTAGGGAACAGTTTTAGTTAAGGAACAGATCAATCCAGTTATCCAATTTTTAATTTGTTTTCGACTAACTTCTATAATTTTAAACTTCACATACAATTTATGGTATTAAGGGCTTTTTATCATATGAATTTAATTATTTACATTTTCCGATACGGGCATGTTTGATTTTACATGATTAAATGATGCAAGTATCAATTGCTAATGAAATGTAGTGCTCGAAGAAGGAAATAAATAACGATTCCTTTTCGTATTATATTTTCTATAGCTCTAGTTATTAATAGTTTGGAATTACATGATTCGACATTTATTTAAATTTGCACCTTAATTAAATCTCACATACTGCATTGTAAATTATGATTAATTAACACAGAAAGTTATAATAAGCACGTATATAATTAACTCACTGTTAGTAAAAATATTATACCCAAAAATGAACTTTTTGGTGCTTTTACTAATAATGTTTGTGTTAATGCACAAATTTACACAATTATATTAGAAGAGGAATTAGATTTAAGATGAATTTTACAATAAACTATGTAATATCTTTTTATTATTTATATACTTATTGTCTGTAATCGTTTAAATAAGTTAATGTAAGGTTTTCGAAATGAAATATATTCTTCAATTGAGAAACTGTTTATCTTTGGTGTAACTGTAATGTTATAAGTGGGATTTTAATGGGATGAAATAGATATTATTTTTTCGGTAGATTTGTCGTGAATTCGTAAGCATTAACATGATAGTCTTTCGGCAGTTTTAATATGTAAATTAAAAAAAAAACTAACGAATTACGAGCGATTCATAAATTACAGAAAAAAATCAACCCTTTTCTATTTTGTGCACTTTGTCGCACTTGTCCGTTTGAAAAACTCGGTTTGTGGTCAGTGCGAACAATCTAGGCTACTATCGCGTATGTATCATTTTAAGCAAGTGCTGAAAGAGAGGCGTACAGCTTATGAAAACGCAAAGGTAGAACTCGCACTTTCGGTATCGCTTTATATCGGAATTACGGGCAGTGTGCAATAAGTTGTGTTTTCTAGAGGCAATATTCACTCGAATTATAGGTACTTTCCGCATTTTATTTGGCTCTTGTTTTTATTTGTTGAGAATTTCATATTTCTTTGAATTTGTTTAGGTACTAAGATATGTTTATTTTAATTATTTTAGTAGCTGCCTGCTAGTAAGTTGTTTATTCGTCAGTATACGATTTATAATACAATCTTCTATTTTTCGTTTACTGCAAACTAGTTTACGTTTGTTTGTTGCTTTAGAATTTTATTTTTTGTTTCTTTCACAATACTTTTTACTAGTTCGTTCTTACTTCTTTGAATTTATTTAGATATTATAATTTTCGTTTACTGCAAAATATTTATATATTTTGTTGCTTGTTTAGAATCTAATTTTATTTATTTTTAATGTTTTTTATATTTATTTATTTTTTCTTTTTAATTTACTTAATATTTACTATGGTGCGTAAAAAGTATCTTAGTCACACGACCTTATGGAAAATTGGAGCATTTTAGAGACTTCCCCGATACAATAAAATATTTAAAAATTCAGAATCTAAAAACAAAAGGTGTCATAAATGGTTTAAATAACACAATAAATAAACTAAAGAGCATTCCAAGTGAATTCGGTAATCAAATATAAAGGTTCAAGCAGTTTTTGGCTTCCATAAATATGAGAAAACATATTTAACGAAAGCTGCGAACATAATGAAAAGGATCAGAAATTTTTTAAATTAAAATCGTGCTTTCAGTACCTCTAACGAGCTGTGGCATATTAACTAACAAATGAGTAAATTTTACTAAAGAACATTTAAAAACGATACTTATAATTAACGTAAATCATGTACGACAAGTCCGAATGCCTAATTTAATAACAATTATAAAATGAAAAGGCAGCGCGCCACTGTTAAAAAGAGGACTGTATTGCAAGTTTCTTGAACGCGAGTGGGTGTGGAACAGTTAGTATGTGGTCGAGTATCCCACAGTACGTCTACAAAGTGCGGAACTGGGCCGCCGGCTATCGATGACGCGTAGTCCATAGTAGACAAATGCCCGGTTTCTCGTACGTAAGAGCCATCTGACAGATATCTGTAAAGTTATCAACTAGGTATTTAACAAATAATGGGTGTTTTTTTAAGCCCGATAGAACTTAAAATTATAAAAAATAATACGAAAAATGAAATTCTAATCAAATTTTTGGTATGACGAAAGATTTATTCATGGCATTAACACTTGAAAATTATTTCGGGCATATGGCCACCACGGTTGTTCTTGACGACGCATATTCTGAACGTCCAATTTTGGGTTATTTTTTCCAACAATGTTGGCTTCCAAGGCGTCAATTGTTGCTGGTTTATTGATATAAGCCAGTAACTTCACGTAGCCCCACGGGAAATAATCGAGAGGTGTCAAATCGCAAGACCTTGGAGACAAATTGACGGGTCCATTCCTCGAAATTAACTTATCGTAAAATTTGGTTTGAATAAGTCGATGGCACGTAACGATATCTTTTTGAAGCCACATGTCGTCTGTAAATTGCGCGAATTGATGACTGATTTTAAAAATAAATTTGAATAATTTGGTAGCGTTGCTCATGCGTGTGTCTATTCATGATGATTTGCCAGAGTATACTCAAAAGTGAAAGCAGTATGACAGCTCGTTTGACAGTTAACTTTTTCGTAAGTTCTATCTAAGCAAAGAAACTTATTTATCGAATGTCGAACATACAACAATTTACGTAAAATAGAATTTCTGTCCGAAAGCATAAATATCGAGTAATTTTCGTTTTCACTTAAAAGCATAAATATATATTAAATGTAAACAAAATCTATCAAGTAAAGCATGTTCAGCATCTTGACAATCCTAAGTTATCATAACTCTAAGATATTCTACAGATAACCCCTCAGGGTAAAACCGACAACCTTGAATAGATATCTGCTGTGACGTCACTATATATTGGTTATGGAACTCATTTTTGTAAAGCAACCGGATATCAAACAAATAACTACTGTTTTGTTGTTTCAAAAACCAGGTATAAATCGTCCGCTCACTAATTATGATATTTGTTTTCTAATATATTTTACTTTGGCGTTTAATGCGCCCTTTTTATTTCAGCACGCATGCATATAAACCCCGCATTCTTTCAAACTACCCAATATAATAATAACACTTGAGGCTTGCGATGTATGTATATGTTTTAACCACTATATGCACAAATTAATCTTTTGAATACGTTTAATGTTCTTAAAATTAAATTTCATGATCAATGATAACATGATTTCAAATTACAAATTTCTTTCCTGACTGTAATATTGAGCTACCATCCTAGCACGTTTCCTAGAGAATTTGTCGACTTGTTAAATAGGGGTATTTTTGCCACTACAGTATACGCGACGTCCCCAAAATATGGAATAAATTCATTACTTCCCAAACCGAGCATGTTTTGGAATAATTCTGGGATAGGTTGAGTTTTAGTATCATTTGTACATCTTAGGTTTTATTATTAAAATACAACATTCTATATATGCGTAAATCGGGCTAATCAATATTCAGTAGTTTTCAATAAATATGAAATATTATTTAAAAAAATAATAATAAAGTAATTTAACGCTAATAATTGAACTTCACTTGTCACTGTAGCTAGCAAAACCCTAATTTATATAAATATCTTGTGCTTCCGCCGTCGAAACACGAAGTCACGATAACCAAGACGAATCTCGATATTCGAAAATTCGTGTTCCAAACTAACAATTTTAGAAAAAAAGAATAACACAATGTTTAAATCAGTTATTCATGTCATAAAAATGAATAAATATTTACAGTTCACTATTTATGAAGTATATTAATGACTATATTGGAAACAACGAAGACATCAGAACGAAAAAAAATAAATGAATGCTTTATTAAAAAGCTTGGTTAATTACGCACCACTTTGGTTAAAGAGGTTTTGTCATATTGCGACTAGATCCCCAGATCTGGCTGTGTTTGACTTTTGTTAATGGGGAAGGATAAAAGATCTAGTTTACCAAACACGTCCTACAATGAAAGCTGATTCAAGCAATTCGTAAAGATATTGCCAGCCTACCAAGAGTAGAAATCGAAGCAGCCGTTATTAGCACTCGTCGTAGACTAAATCTGCATATAAATAATGACGGTAAACAGTTTAAACATTTAAAATAAATTTAAGTTATTGTTTATTTTAATTTCAAGTAACACCGTATTAGTTATGTATACAGTCCCTGGCCATATTACTTGAAACATGTCATAAATCAACCTTTTTACCTGGAAATTCCCATCCTATTATAGTGATATTCTTTTACTTTGAATCCGATCGTTTATAGGGGGACTAGATTATTGTATCAATAAATAAAAATACCAGAGAAATGATATTTAGAAGAGTAAAGTACGTATATATAAATATTTCAGTTATCAACTTACATTTAGCGAGTTCACAGTTTAGAGAATGCATCGATATTTTTTAAAATATTTCGTCATAACCGTATAGAAGCTAAGTTGTCGAGTATCGTTAAGTGTTTTGTGTTGATATATCGTTATTGCAAAGGTAAAGTTGTTATTCTATCTCTCGCTTAATAATGAATTATTTGGAATTTGGAAAAAATTGAAATATTTGGGTTTTTTTTAAGAAAATGCCCGGGAAAGATTTAACAAGTGAACAAAAAGCCGCTATACAAGCTCTTCTACAATCAAACAAACATTCACAACGAGAAATTGCAAAATTACAGAAAGTATCTCCTTCTGTATCGCGTTTAGCTAGAAACTTAAACGAAAGAGCTAGCACATCGACACAAAGACGGGCAAAGTGCGGTCGGAAAAGAAAAATTTCGAAGAGATCTAACCGTGAAATTGTTCATCAGGCTTTGAGCAATAGATTTGCTACAATTAAAATGATCCAAAAAAATTTACAAGAGAGAGGAATAGAGATTTCGAGCAGAACTGTCAGGCGTCGATTGCGCGAAAATCGCCTAATGGGCCGAAGACTTGTAAAAAAGCCGCGTTTAACAGAAAAAATGAAATCTGCTCGTCTCAACTTTGCAAGAGAATATCGACATTTCACAGACGAGAATTGGAAAAAAGTGAATAACTTAACAACATGATTTTTACTGAATTAATGTTTGCACTATTTAAGAGGTTTTCTTTAGTGAAGAGTGCTCGCTCTGTGTGTTAGTGTACCGAGCACACTTTGTTCGTAGACGACCTGGCGAACGTCTCACAGAGTCCACGGTTCTTCGAACTGTAAAACACCCTCCGCAGGTAATGATTTGGGGAGTGATTAGTGGAGACGGACCCGACCCTTTGTATTTTGTGGAAGGTACAATGCGTCAAGAGCAGTACATAAATGTGTTAAAAAACACGTTATTACAGTATTTTGAGCCAGGACGTCGCATACCGACAGGGTGTATTTATGCAACATAATGCTCCTTGCCATGTGGCAAAAAATTCTTTGAAGACAATCACATATCTCTTTTACGTTGGCCCGGAAATTCACCGGACCTCAATCCCATCGACTAAAAAGTAAGGTATATGAAAGAGAAAACTCTACAAAGGAAATATTGATGAAAAATATAAAGGATGTATGGGAGAACGATGAAGATATAAAAGAGACTATCATATCTCGCATTGAAAGTATGACCCGAAGAATTGAGGGTGTTATTAAAAATCGCGGGTTATGGACTAAATATTAATTACTTATTTAATATTTACACATGTTATATATTTTTACAATATATTTTATAAATAGAAAATATAATACATGTATAGTTTATATTTTATTATGAAGAAACTACAAAATATTGAGCCAGGGACTGTATTTGTTTATTTAGTAACTGCTACATTTTGTCATAGCCAATTAAGATAAGTTTCGATATTATTAAGTAGGTATTTGTAACTAATAAGGAAATTATTACAGATAATGTACTGATTTCAGTCAAAACTCTTCAAACACAACATAAGGAAACTATATTTTTGCATTTGAATTTTTGGAGATAATTGAGAAAAATTCATACAGTTGGCAATAACGCCATCTGGTACGTTTCTTGAACATTAACGGGTGGCATAAATTACGACGTCTAAAACAACGCTGAATGTCCTTTCGAACAGGTTCACACTTCTTTAATTCGGGTAAAAACTGCAGAAGTTATAGCAGATTTAGTTTTACTTGATTCGGTAACGCCTACTACACTAATTATTCACAATATGATAAAACGTCTTTAACCAAAGTGTTGCGTAATTAACTAAGCTTTTTAATAAAGCGTTTAAAATCATAGTTAATCCTGGAACTTTTACCTGCTAATTTAAAATTTACTGTTGATCCTAGCAAGCGCGCCCCCTAGCGGTCAAGTTTGGAATTTAAACATATTTTCATTAAGTTTACCTTTGCCACTGTAGTCATGAAAATGTTTTCCCATCACTATAGCTATTGTAGTTTCCAAGATATCGCCGGTCCCCACCCCTAGTGGGACACGTTGTATAGATGTTTTCAATTTATTTAATTGCAAGGCAGCTAAGTAAAGATGTTCCACTAAATTTTTGATTTTAAAATTTGGATCTGGTTTATTTCAAAGCAGCATCAAAGAATTAGTTTTAACATTTAACATATGCAGTACAAGATATTCCATTACAGAAACTTATTTTTCTAAATTTATCAAAAATAAAGCATGAGATTATTTTTCATTATATAATAAAAACAAGGTTAATTATATAGCAAGCAAATATCTTTCAGCGTCTATATGCTAGTTTTTTACTATTATTATACTATATACTATTATAGTTTATTCAAAACTGTTTATTTTTGTTTGTAATCATTATAAATTCGGTAAAATCTCAACTAGCATTACGTTAAATTGTATACCGAATACAATAGCGTTTAAATTGAAAGAACTTTTTAGAATAAACTGTAAAGTGATGTAAAGCTACCACCTACCTACGAAGCACCCAGAAAGCTCCGTTCGGTTTCGTTAATGTTGAATACAAACCCTGGCTTTGTACGTGTAGTAGCAGTCAGTAGCAGCTATGATAAAAGTGAATGTAAGCTTAGGACATTGGCGTGGAGTAAAGTAGCAGATTTAACTTCATTGTCCGAAGAAACGCGAATAATCTGTGTAAGTAAATAAGTATTTGTTTAGCTCTACCTGAAATATACATAAATTAAGCCTTTTAATAGAATGCCCCAAACAATAAACAGTAGGAGCAAACGCCTACGGTGTTCTATTTTGCAGAAGGTAAAAATTACTCGATGCCATTGGGAAGTATACGTTTCCTTACAAACTACAAAATGGAAACATTAATCGATCAGTATATGAGAATTTATTTAACATTCAATGAACAAAATTAAATTTTATTAAACAGTGAGGTCCTAAAGTGTCCTCCCTCAGTGCTAACTTTTGAACGACAGAAGCTAACGCTTTTAGAAAAAAAAGTCGATTTCTATTTTTTGTGAACTAACTTTTGCTATTATCAGCAGTTCAATTGTATTTCGGTGTCACTGGAAATGACGTCAACTTTCTTATTTCAAATAGAATATCCAGTATATTTTTATGTTTGTGGGAAGGTAATCAAAAGGCGAATCCGACGATCCACATATGTCATACTTTGACTTAAGAAATATGGCGATATGCGACAATAAAGGTTTTGGTAATCTGTTTTTGTTGTTACGCAAAGTTGGCTAGGAAAGAACGCCAAATTATTTCTTGTGACCCCAGACTGACACACAGCTCGTTTGCCAAAGTATCAAATCTTAATTGCAAAAGGGTAAATTATTCTTGTTATTTATTGTTAGATGTGTGATTGTATTGTTAAATGTGATACGTGCTCAAAAGTGAGTGCGGCGTGAAGAAAAAGTGTTTTTGTATGCCGAAAACGAACGTTCTACATCTAGTGACGTTATATTTGCGTAAGTAAAATAATCTTTCAAATAACTTAACGGTTCTGTTGACGCCCCTTCACAAATTCGTCTTAATGTGCCAAAATCAGAGTCTTTATCTAAAACACTTTCAAACCTTTCTAAAACACAAACATTTCTTGCGTCTTCTATCGCGCATAGCTGTGCGTGAACATGTTGCACTATTTGCAAAGATTCCACTAACGACACCGAAGAATTTTGTAGTTTTTTTTATCGCATCCGCTAGTCCCACGTAATTGTTCTGAATAATTTCCAAATCTGTTTGAACTTGACTATCTTGAAATTTCAAGCGGCTTACCTTGACAGCCGCAGCTTCCTTTGGGTCGAATTCTAAAATCACGTTCTTTATATCCTCAAAATATTTAAGATAATAAAATGCAGCCTCTAACCATGTTCCCCAACGAGTAAGAATAGGTTGTGGTGGTTCAGGAATACCGGGGCATAGTCTATGAAGTTCCCGAATACGTTTTGGGGATTTTGCAAACACAGCTTTTGTATGTGCTATTAGAGCGTCTACCTCGGGATAACATTTTCTGATACTATCTGCTACGAGACTGAGAGTATGAATTTTACATGTAATATGCAACAAGTTAGCACAATGTTTTTTAAGAGATCGACCTACAGCAAGCATGTTTGCGGCACCATCACTCATAAACATCAACAGTTGATTTGTTGAAAGTTCAAACTTTTCCAAAGTATTAAACACCAACATTGAAATTACTTCGGCAGTGCATTGTTGTATTCATCTGGAAGCTAGTAAAATTGAGGGTGACGGCCGATGTGGTTCCATTGTGCGTACCATTACATTAACCACAGAATGTTTTTTACGATCTGTTGTTTCGTCCACACATAACCACAGTTTTTTATCTTGCAACTCCGATTTAATTCTTTTCTCGACATGCTCACGAGCAGACGGCACAACTCTCTGTAATGTTCTCCCACTTGGTAACTTAAAGTCCGAATATTCATTCCAAAACGAGACGTATGCTTTCTTCCTTAGTAAATGAAATGGTTAATTGCATGCAATAAACACATAAATTAAATTTAAATTTGTCATAATCTCGTGTGGAATTTTTTTTTGAAACATGCCCTGCACTATTTACGTGCCGTAGACAATCACTTTTCGACCAACACATTAAATCTATTTTACACACTACACATTGAATTTTAGCGCCATCATACTTTAAATCAGGCATTTCTGCAATAAATTCTCTTATTGTGTCCACTTTAGTCGTTTTCGCGTCGTAGGAAACATTTTCAAAACAAACGTAGAACTACGATGTAGTATACGACAGCGTAGATGCATACACAACAGATCGGCTTTCGAGTCGCAGTTATACTGACGCTTATACCGAATTGTCCCGGCCGTGTTTATTTTGTGTAAACTTTTATGCGTCCGCCACAGGCTTTCAGCGCAGTTTGCGTTGCTCTATTCATAACTGGGAGTAGATATAATAATGGTCGAAATTTTTACAAAACTCCTTTAATAAGTCGATGCTACCAGTTTCGAGCAAGTCAGCTCATCATCAGGCAGGCTGAAAGTCATCCAATTTTGGAATTGCTTTTCTAGAATTTTACATATACGAGGTATGATCAAAATCTAGTGTTTCGTTGTTACGTCTGCATCGTTGTTTATCGCATTTGTCATGTCCGAAAAAGCTGATCAACGAATTTGTATCAGATTTTGTAAAAAACTTGGTGAAACATGCAAAGACACGTACTTAAAGTTACAGACCGTATATGGGGAGCAATGCATGAGCCGTACCTAAGTTAACGAGTGGTATAAACGCTTCAAAGATGGCCGAGAAAGTGCGTTCTGGGAGGCCCGTAACGAGCAAAAGTGAACACAATGTGGAAAGGGTGCGCGCAGCTGTGTTAGCAAATCGCCGAATCACTATTCGTGAGTTATCTGAAAACTTTGGTCTTAGTTTCGGTTCAGTGCAGTCGATTTTGACGGACGATTTGGGCATGAGACGCATCTCAGCCAAATTTGTTCCAAAATTGCTCTCTGATGGCCAGAAACAGGCCCGTGTTTCAGCTGCTTGTGAAAACCCCAAACTCATCCAAACCTAAAAAACACGACAGAGCTGCAGCATTGTCAAGACGATGCTGACTGTGTTTTTCGATTATAGGGGAATTGTGCACCAGGTCAAACAATAAATAAGGAGTACTATTGTCAAGTCTTGCGCCGTTTGAGGGACGCAGTATGTTGCAAAAGACCGGCATTGCATGGGAGTGGCGAATGGAAAATCCATCATGACAACGCGCCTGCACACTCATCTCAGCTTGTGCAGCAGTTTCTTGCTAAACACCACATTCCACAGGTCCGACAGCCACCCTACTAGCCAGATTTCGCACCGTGCGATTTCTTTATCTTCCCAAAAATTAAATACTACTTGAAAGGACGAAGATTTCAGGATGTTCAGGAGATGAGGAGATACAACAGAATGCGACGAGGCAGTTTTTCGCTATTTCCGAAGATGACTTCAAAAATTGCTTCGTGCAATGGAAACAGCGCTGGTCTAAGTGCGTGGCTTCGGAAGGGGACTACTTCGAAGGAGACCAAATAATATACGCATGTGTCGTATTTTTCTTTGCCTCCTTATGCTCTCTAACTGCTGTTGTGACAACTCCTTCGCTTTGCATTTGTCTACCGCTTGCTCCAACGTAATACTTCTGTTTAGCCACAAAGATTCTCTCAATGATGCATCTTTTATATTATTTTATCTAACAATAAATCATTCTCTAAAGCACCATATTGACAGTTTTTTATTAACGTTTTTAGCCGATTAATATAATTTCCATAATTTCATTAGATTCTTGCTTTGCCATGTTGAACATTGCCCTTTCATAACATATATTTAATTGTGGTATTAAATTTCTGCCAATCGCATCTAGTAATAAAGTTACGTCTCCGCTCTCTGCTTCTGAGGTGTTAAAATTTGTGTACTCTTTAAAAACTTCGTCACCTACAGCTGTTAGACCACTTGCTATTTCATAATTCTGCCATTGTCGTTTGAAAAATTTAAAATTTTTATTTATATCGTCGTCAGCCAATGCAATAGGCTTTGGTAAAAGTATCGTCGGACTGGGATTTACTTGCATCAAACAGCTTTCTAATACTTTTATTTTTTTTCTGTAACTCTTCCATTGCAGGCTATGTCTCTTATCGCTTATAAAATTCTTGCTTTGTTTCTTTTCCTAGTCTTACCTAGCTTTGCTTTTTTTTTTAGTTGTACTGAACCACTTCTGATACCATGTTATTGGACATATCCAGTATCATTAACAGACTGAAAGCCACTTATTCCACAGGAATTGATAAACTTCCTTCAATTGTGATTGAGGAATTTAATCAATGCCTCGCTGAGATTCTTACTAACTTCATAAATATTTCTTTTAGTTCAGGTACCTTCCTTGATGTCCTGAAGACCGTTGTTGTTGTCCCCGTTTATAAAAAAGATGACAAAAAAGATATTTCGAACTATAGACCCATAGCTCTAGTTCAACTATTTCCAAAATTATAGACTATTGCATGCTTTTCTTAATAAATATGAACTCATTACTGAATATTAGCATGGTTTTCGTAATGGTAAATAAACATCTACAGCTTCTCATTGCCTTCTACAACCAGACACTGGAATTTATTGAAAAGAAAACCACCAGTGTTGCCATTTTTTGTGATTTGCAAGAGGCGTTCGATTATGTCTTTAGAAACACTGGCTTTGTACTAGCAATCAATGCATTTACTAGTAGAAAACATGTAAAAATCGTTTGTGCCGCAAGATTTAGAGTATGGATTTTACACGTTACATGTAAGAAGTTACCACTGTGTTCTTTAAGAGATTGTCCCAAAGAACGCATGTTTGCGGCATCATCACTCATAAACTTTAAAAGTTGCTTAGTTGAAACTTCAAATTTGTTCAACACCACCTTCAAAATCTCATCGGCATTACAATTTATAACTCTTTTGGAAGCAAGTAAGAAGGAGGATGACAGTCGATGTGGTTCCATTGTACGTACCATTACATTAACCACAGAATGTTTTTGACGATCTTTTGTTTCGTCCACACATAACCACAGTTTTTTATCTTTCAATTCCGTTTTCACTCTTTTTTCTATATGTTCACGAGCAAATGGCACTACATTTCGTATCGATGTCCGACTAGGTAATTTACAGTCCGCATATTTATTCCAGAAGGAGACAATTTCTTCTTTGCCTAGTAAACGAATCGATAGATTACATAAAATAAGAGTAACACATAAATCAAATGTAAATTTTTCTTGGTCTCGTATGCCACTTTTTGCAGAAGAATGCTGTTTGCTTTCGACGTGACGTTGACAATGACTTCTAGACCAACACATTAAAGGAATTTTACAAACTAGACATTGAATTTTAACGCCATCAAAAATTAAGTCCGGCATGTCCAGTCTAAAATTTTTAACTGTGTCTGCCATTGATCGTTTTCGTGACGTACCTAACTACGACATTTTCAAAGCAAACATAAGCGTACAATTACGAAATAAGTTACGACAGCCTACATATACACAGAACTACTCGCATGCAGCATCGATTTAGTATTGACGCTGTGAACGCGTGAAATAAATAATCGCCGACTCCGCACCACATATCTACTACACTGACTGTTACCGCTGTTTGCCCAGACTAGTTATGTGTGTGCTTGCTTGTGGTGTAGATGGCGTGTCTGTGTGGGTATCGTTGTGCGCGTGTGTTGTGCATGTACATATCTGTGTATAACAACTTACTTCACTGGCATTCTCATTATCGCATCCTGAACATGTATTAATTGACTACCGTTGTTCCAAGTTCTTAATCAATAACATAATTACAGTGCAGCTAATTTCTGCTAAGTAAGAAATTCATCGTCGTTAAGAAAATTTCTATATAGACGCCTCCACATCGATTAGAACTACGTAAACCGGATATTAAAGTATTGCTCTTTCCGAGAGTACGATTCGCCTTCTTCAATTAAAAGAGAAAATTAAATTGCTTCAGATTCGGCGTTTGACACTGGCAACTTTTCGATTACTAATTACCGGATATGCCAGATATTCTGTGTGGTGAAAATTGGTTTTATGAGACACTTCAGTTATATGAAACAAACTTAAATTAATTAATAGTACAGTAATTAAATTGCATGTGTGCATATCCAATGATATGTTGGTTCTCAACTGTACTTAATGCCTCCTTCAACCATACATTAATTGCTATCGGATATCTGTTACTGAAGTCCATAATTATCAACTCTATATTTATCATCTCCTGACTCAATTTCTAAACTACAATATTAGGGTCGCTTTGTGCTTCAAAGAAAAATTATCAATTTAAATTTTGTTGAGCCAATAAAGTATAAATTTTTAAAAATTACATTTGCCGGGGTCAACAGCAGAAAAGACAGAGAGTTGATATACCTATGTCTCGTTTACAGGTGCGAATGGGCCAAGTCAGGCTGGAATATTTCAGATGCGGGGGTTGCGTTTTTTTTTATCCACCGGACGGAGGCAGTGATTTGTTTAAAAGAGAAGAAAGAAAAAGAAAATAACGATGACTGAGATAAGGATCATATCCAGGTGCTCAATGCATTGACCATTGTTGGATTTGTGATGGATGCATCAATTATCGTTTTTGTTTGTATTTATGGATTGATGGTGAGTGCACCAAATATCAGCCTGCTTTTAAAGTCGGTGGGGAAGTTGTCAAATGTCAGTTTGATTATTATTGTGAATTTTTCATGATGACAGGTCATCGCAAAACCATAATTGATGGAATCCATCAATCAAACGTGTGGGGTAAAAAAACAGGCGTAATGGGACGGGCGGCAAATTCGACCCGTCAAGCCCGTTCGCATTTTGAACATTCTTTTCCGAACTTGAAATTGGTTCTAATGTACTTGGGTTGAGTACTTTTCCCATAGCGCTGTAGTAAAATTATTCAACGATTTTTAACATTGGTAACGTATTTGCATTATGCTTTTATAAAGCGTGTGTGCATTATTTATAAAATTTTACAAATCTTGCAATGGCTATAATCTCCTAAATACCAACCAGTTTTTATTTAAATTGTTTTATATATTATGAAGCTACTGTCCCTGGTTATTTGCCCGCTACAAACTACATGCAAATTGAAACCCCAACATAATTTATAAAGCAAAATAATGAAAAAGGGCGAGCAACAAGGTAGGTAATGATGTCTAACCCCTGTCAAAAACACTCTCATCGACTGGGGGACTGTTTAGGCTCATTCACCTTGGAATGAGTAGTTATTTATTGGTTTAGCATTTAAAGCAGACAAAATGTTTTTTGGATTAAAAATTCGTTAAAATGTTTTAGTTTCTACTAAAAATTTGAAATTTTATTTTCTAATTTAAAACTATCCTTACTGCATGAGATAATTGAAACGATATGAAATTTCTTCTTTTTTATATAGAAGTAAAAGGTTAAGTATGTAGATATTCACACATTGCATAAGTTAATTCTAAACATACCTAACGGTTTTAACATCTCGTCAGCCACTTAGAATAACTTTGGCATAAATGTGGCAGCATATTTATTTACGCAATAATAATCCAAAATGTTGGCAATGAAAACGAGTAAATAATCTTTTTGAATTCTAGGAATAGCTTCGAATTAAAGTATATAGACACGTCACAGGTTGAAGAATGTTAATAAATTGCGTTAAAAGTACGAGCCCTAATTAATGACTTTTTAAAAAACTGATTATAAAATCGAAACAAACATCTTGTTGCAACAACTGAACAATTACTATTAGAGAAAATTATTAATTATTTATTTTTATAAACACATAATTAAATAATTTTCTCCAATAAATGTTCATTTTGCAACAAGTGCGTCGTCGTCGTAATCCTTAATAAACACAGATTTTAGTGACGTAAACAAATGCATACAGTTCCATTAAAAAGAAATTACATAAGGTCACTGCGTCATCATAACAACCGAAATGATTGCCACAATTATTTTAAAATAAAGCTATTTCACAAATCCTTATTTTGAATTTTGTACGTTACTTTATCATAACCCTGTACATACGTGGTATAAGTTTGACATTTGCGTAGGGGATAATCGAAAACAGGTGATTAGAAATAAAAAAAGAGGCTTTTCATGAGAACTGTCTCAAAAGGACTGTTAAATTTTCAAAGTGTAAATGATATGGGGTATGCCAGTGGTTTGGGCCAATTGAAATTGATTGGTGGCGAAGTGAATGCTGCAAAGTATCTAGAAAGTTTGCAGGACAGTTTGCTGTCCAGTATTGAAAAGTTGTACGGAAGAGACATCGATTTTATTTTCCAACAGGATGGAGTCTCGTGTCGTATCACGCGTTCAACCAAACAACAGTAGCCCGGACTTGAATATCATCGGAAATGCATGGCACGAAATGGAAAAATACCTGAGAAACAATCCTCAAAGAACAATTGCTGATTTAAGAGACAAATTAAGACAAATCTGGGGCGCTATAATTCCTCAATTTTACCACAAGCTTGTAAAAGTATGCCAACGCGTATTTGAGCGATTATCAAGTCAAAAGGAGACATCACGAGTTACTAGAGTTATTAGTTATATTACCTAATTTAGTTTTACATCCCAACCTTAAGTTATTAAAATTTGTTGTTCTTTTTAAATTGGATTATTTATTGCATGTTAACATTTTTTTTGATCCTTACATGTAAGAATTTCTTGATAAACATGTTTCTCTCAAAGTATGAGCAGATTCTCTTTCTCCTTCTATCGAAAATTGACAGCGCGTAATAGTAACGAAAACCAAATTAAAACTAGCGATATCTATACAGTTGTTCAATTGTAATGCTGTATTCAAATAAGAATCATTACAGCTTGTTGTGAAGAATCGGCGTTTTCTATTTCAACGCTAACGAATGTTATACACGCCAAACCGATATTAGGTGGTAAGACAAGCGAATGTCAACTTAATATTAAGTATTTATACACATAAGGAAAGAAAATGTCTAGCTATACGAAAAAGCGTACATGCGATAACGGTAAACGCGAATGGGTGATTCACTACAAACGGAGGGGTTAGCGGCAATCGACGGCTTAATGTTACCGCTGTGGTTGGTTACGAGGTAAACTGCATTATGTGCGGACAACCTTAATAATAATTTCTAGAGTATTTATTTTTCTTTTCTTTTATTTCATCAGAATCTGTTTTTATTTTCGCCTTTAGAATTTCTCATTAGTTTCGTCTAAACTTAGTAGCAACAACAAAATAAATATGCGAGTCCCATTTCCAGGCGACCATGACTTCAAATTATTACGTGAGTTCTTGCACACAGTAGGTTTACGTGCCATCGTTGTTACAAGCGAATTAAGTACTAACACGCGACCCGCATCGAATCGATAGGATTACACTCAATACCCTCCTCGTTCTCTCGCCGTACATATATAGATACGGCTAATTTCACATTTTCCCGATGTGTATCTAGGCCGATCTAGGCGTACTGATCTGTATGTTCAGTACTTCCGATTTAAATAACAATGTGAAAATCACAAGACAGTACAATGTAAACAATCGAGTATATTCGATTTATAAATTTCAGATTATTATTTTTAATTTTTGTAATGAAACTAAAGTAATGACATCAGTACTGAGGGCAGAGTAGTGCTTTAAGGAAAGGAGGAAGTAAGAAATTTCATTTATATCTAAATCGTGTTTGTAAAAGCGGGCACCTATAATGGTCTGATACCTATTTTTTATGAAACAAGTGCAGTCTCTTAGCGGTCGAATGACGTCACAGCGATTGCTTTTAACAGTACGTAATTAAAATTTTAATTTCAAGAATCTTCAAAAGCCTTTTTCTCTTAAAATTATAAAATTTAAATGAAAATGTCTTGAAAATTATTTATCTATATTGTTAAATAATCATTACGTACAACTTCTACAGCAAATAATACTTCATGCAACTTTCTTATTGCATATATTTCCATGGCATGGCACTAATAGCTGATCAGCTCAGTGACATTTGATCACCGACAAACAAACTGGTTTATAGCTTTCTCCCAACAGAAAGCACAAACTAAACAATAAGTTATGAAATTAGTCAAAAAGTAATTTCATTTTTTTGCCCGATCAGATGATGTTCGTAATTTCTACTGGAGCAGGCCTTATATTGATATCAAGGGTTTATATAGAGATTGCAAGTGGGTCCTCTTGTCGCATCTATCTTGATCGGATGCGTTCGGAAAGGGAGTTTTGATATTTGTCTTAAAATGGTATCATCTAAACTTCATTCATTGTAAGACTGCAGCGATAAAATAGATAGGCGAAAAATTCCTGGCTTGTGATTGGCTAATAGACGAGGCGAATTCACATACACAAAAAACATTTTATTCAGTGGTATTCAGTAAATGAAATTAAGTTGGATAAAACGAAATATCACCGATATCTAATGTCATTTGTCAAACATCTTTGTTGGCTTTGGTTTTGTATTTATTGCTTTTTTATTGTCGTTCGGCCTGTTTTTATAAGCAAATTGTCGCAAAATAGTTCTTTTTACAGCTCTACTTGCTACTGTTGAACATTTGAAGGTATCCTTGTAATAATTATATAAAATGATACTGATAAGATAGTATTTGTTACAACAGTTTTGGTATGGCTGATAAAGAAGTATTTAACCCACCAGCAGGGCCATAAAAAAATCCTCCGGGAAAGCATGTTAGCAGTAAGCAAAGGTTTATAGCTTATAATTTGTATCTGGACCTTAAGCAAGACAATTCTAAGTCGGCAGCTGTTAAACTGGCTGCAAAGCAGCTTGGGCTAGGTGAAAGAACAATGTGGGATATTGTAAAAGAAATGGATATCACGGGACTTGTTAGTTCACCCCCTAAAAAACGACTTCGTCATACAATATATGATTCTTCGGATGAAACGCAAGAGTCAATAATTAGAAGACACGTGCATTCCTTTTTCTTCAAGAACGAATTACCAACATGCACAAAAATATTGAGTGTAAATATAATATATACATTTATCTTACACTTATATCACCTTACTAAATCTTATAGCTTGTTAATGCAGACGATACTTTGCCCACATTGAAAAGAACAACATTATGGAAGATCTTCAAGAAGTTGGGGTTTAAGTGGATGAAGCGAAGTCGAAACAGTGTTTTAATCGAACGGCAAGATATTGTATTATGGAGACGTCGATATTTAACCAACATCGGGAAATTTCGTGCAGATGGTAGAAAGATATATTACTTAGACAAAACTTGGATCAACGCAGGTCATACAAAATGAAAAATATGGAAGACACCACAGTACTTACAGCAAGACAAGCATTTGTAGAAGGGGTTACCACGGGACTTAGAAATCCTGCAGGAAAAGGGAAACGTTTAATTATATTGCATATTGGTAACGATGATGGTTTCGTTGAAAATGGTCTCCTCTTTTTCGAATCGAAGAAAACAGGAGATTACCATGATGACATGAACAGCGAAATGTTCACTGAGTGGATGGGACGTATACTACCTTTTCTTGAACCAAACTCTGTTATTGTCATGGACAATGCTCCTTACCACTCAGTCAGAACCGAAAAATTGCCTACCTCTGCCTGGAAGAAACAAGAATTGATTGAATGGCTTCTTGCGAAAGAAATTGGTGCTGACAATACTTTACTAAAGGTTGAGTTACTTGAACTTGCAAAAAAATATATTGTTGATAATCCTATTACATATGTTATCGATCAAATGGTATTAGACAGTGGTCGTACAATTTTAAGATTGCTTCCATATCACTACAACCTAAACCCCATTGAGCTTATATGGGCACAAGTGAAACATTATGTCGCTGCTAATAACAAAACTTTTAAATTATCCAAGGTCAAAACGTTGCTAATTGAGGGGCTAAACACTGTGGATAGTGATGCATGGAGAAATTGTATCAAACATGTTATCAAGAAGAGAATAAGATGTATCAACTGGATAATATCATTGAAGATATGATTGAAGAATTTATCATAACAGCAAATACATCATCGTCAGACCTGTCATCAGAATCTGAATAATCATTCGTATGTGTATTAAGTTAATCACATTTGCATAATAAATTGAAATTATCTGTTCATCTTGTTCATACTATCACATTTATATATTTATTTTATGTATACATCAGCTATTTTATAAATAAAATGCTGAAACTAAAAAAATCTTTTTTTATTAATGTTAATTCAAATATTAAGGGGTGAAAACTATATTAATTTGTAATACGTGCAAAAGTTTATTCAATTAACGCCAAATGTAATCCCATTTATTTACTAATACAATTAAACAAGCTCCAACTATTCCATCAAATCAAACAACCGAAAGATGTATTTACCCGAGTACCTGATTAGATGTATTTATATTGAAATTGATTTCAGAGATGTGTTCACTTGTTTTATTTTATCACGTCATAATATAACCATAACATATTGCACATAAAATACGAAGAACTATAATTTCATACGATATTACACTTTGCTATTTACTACAGAATGTTGATAACCAAACTTTTAACGCTTACGACGCTGTCAATTAACAATTCGAATTCACCGCTGTTTTCCTATCCGGTATATTTCCTCGGTGTAATATGGACGCCGATCGTAGCGCTATCTACTGCACTCTTAACGTGAATGAAGTATAGGTCACTTAGGAGTGTATACTATAGTCACCGTATGGTGCGGTATTAACAAACAGCGTAAACACCGCGCAGAACCACAAACTCAACTACGATGGTAGCTATTCTTCCTACGTGTTCTGTTTTATACATAAATATTTCAAAACGAAGTAATGAATACTTAATGTGTAATTGGTTTTTGATAAAACGGATTCAGAAACTTAGTAGATGAAATTCAAGAATTAGGTATACATAATAAAAGAACGATTCTTTAATGAAAACAGTGTTCAAACCTTTGATAACTTGAAGAAATTTTTAAACTAACTTGGCTAGTCGATCATAAAAATCTCTTTTTATACTTGATAATATTCCAGATGGAATTTTTGTGCAATCAACAATCTTACCTTGCAGCTTTGTAAAATTAGTAGCAATATTATCCTGAATGTTATAAACATTACAACTCGAAAGAAAAAAATGGTACAAAAAGTAAGTACGTCGAATCTGAAACGTCAGCTGTAAGCAACTGACAACACGTGAATACCCTTACCCCGTTTCGATGACGCGTTATTTTTAAAATCAATCGAACACCAGTGAAGGTAGGCATTCTTTTACATGTACAGTGTGATAAAAAAAGGCTGATTAAGTTGGCAATCCAGAAGCAGATATTTTTAGCTTGTTAAGTTTAAAACATTTTCTACTGTCAAAATTGATAGTTGTAATTCTCATTGACGTGCGGATTTTTTGAGTGAGATTTATCGTGTGTGGTTATCTGTTATTCTCACTTTGTTTTAGTATATTTCCCTTTATATTTTTAAATAACAGTACTTATCAGTACTAAAGGACGATAACGGTTCGATAATGGTGTTTTCTGTGGAACAAGACACATTTATCGTAATGGCGTATTTTCGCAGTGGGATGCAAAATGAAGAGGGTTCTTGGATATACTCGACGGAATTTTGCTATGAGCGGTACATCGCAATGTATCCAGAGAATAGTGTACCGTTTGACACTTTTGCTCAACATCAACAACGTACTGTTGAACGCTTTATGGAGTCTGGAAGTGTATGCCAACGGAAGTCCCCTGGTAGGCCTAAAATTGTAACGGAAGAGGTTCACGAAGATATCAGTCAACGAATGCAACAAAGCCCAAATAACTCTCTTCGTAAACTTTTACAGCAAACTGGTAAATTTTTCTTACCTTTTTAATACAATATATGTAATAAACATTTCTGTTCTAGGGCTATCATACGGAAGTTGTCACAATGTAGTTCGTAAACAACTACACATGCATCCGTATAAAATGACGTGGTTCGGCAACTGTTTGCCCAAGATTTTAATGCCCGAGTACAATACTGTCAGTGGTTTTTTGACGTAATGAATAACAATGATGTATTGGACAATGCATTTTTCACTGATGAGGCTTGGTTCCATTTATCTGGCTATGTAAATTCCCAGAACTATCGTACTTGGTCCACTGTAAATCCGCACATGTTGGTCGAAACAAGTTTACATCCAATTAAAATTGGTGTATGGGTAGCAATGTCACGCAGGCGAGTTATGGGTTCTATTTTCTTTCACCGAGACTATTAATGGTGAGAGATATAGAGAATAGATTTTAAATTCATTTATAGCTGAACTAAATGATGATGAAATGCAACGAGGTTATTTTCAACAAGATGGTGCCACTGCACATACAGCTGCAGCTACTTTGCATTTTTTAGAAACACACTTTCCTCAGAGAGTAATTAGCCGAGGATGATGGCCTCCAAGATCACCCGATCTAACTCCTTTAGATTTTTGTTTATTTGGAAGCTTGAAGAATAGAATCTGTCGTACTCGACTTCATAATATTGACCAACTACAGGCAGCTATTGAAAACGAAATTCAAAATATTAATGTTGAGATATTAATGTTTCGAAAACATGAAACGAAGAGTTCAAGTCTGTTTAAATAATGAAGGTGAACATTTTGAACAGTTTTTATAAGAAATTTTATATTGTGCGTACTGAAATAATTAATGTAACAAACGAGTTTTATATTCATAAATTAATGTATGGAATTCAAATGTGAATGTAATTACGTGAAACTTACATATGTATCATTTGTTATAAACATTCTTTTTATTCTCATAATGTGTAAATATTTGTCTTATTTATTGAAATGTGATATGTAGAACTTGTGTTTCTTTTATTGCATATAGAATTTCATTTTCCACATCTTAATAATACTAAATATGTGTCTGGGGTTTCATTTCATTAATTAATTAGAAAAAGTATTGACAAATTTATCAATGAGATTTAAACGTCAATAATTACCTATCATAAACACAACTTCCCGTCTCCGATGCTACTGAAATTTTCATAATAACTGTGAATTTGTTTCGTGTTACTACCAATTTTTCAGGTACGCCAACACAGTCAGACATTTTTGATCTCACTGTACCATCGCTTTCATAAAAATCTGGGATAAGGGATACTATTATGACATTACCCATTTTAAATATGTCTTTTGTAAACTATGAAAACATATGTCAAATTGTCTGTCAGTGTCATTCGTAAATGGACAAGTGATTGTCACAAGATTGAAAAAACGTTCAAAATGAGCTCATATGAGTTGTCCCAGATTTTTATGAGTGATGGTACGTATTTCGTATGTTCCCAGATAAATACCACGGCCACTCAAGGCACAAAAGAAGCATCCGCTTTTATTGTAATATCAGGGATCATTTATATGAGATAAAATAGAAAATTGCAAAATCTTGTCAACTATTCCGTTAATAGTCCAGTTGTATTAAATCGTTGTAATCAGCAAAGAATTACTTCATTTGGATAATAACTTGATAATGCTCAGACATTTCCAAAACGTTCTCCATCGTACTCTACGTAAAAAGTAGCCATAACAATGGATAAATAGTTCCAAATTTTTCCAAAGAATAAGACATAGGATTGACATTTTTTATTCGATAATTTGTCGAAATTAAAGCAAATTTTAATGCGCTGTCTTTATTACAAAAAAAGATCATGTTACAACTACATAGGTACAGTATTTAGATAAATAGAAAAACTTCTTTAACAAATACTAATCCCACTAAAAGTTTTTAAATTATCAAGTAATTTATTGTGAGTTTACTTGTATATGTACGTTAAAGGTTGCTAATGTCATTTAAACTTACTCGTAAACCATAAGCATACCGCGTAGTAACGACTGGTGAGTTAATTCTGTTAAAGAAGTTAACCCCTTTGTGTATATGAATAATTTCAAAACAAAAGGAAAAGTTTCTATGTCTTCTAGATTACATAATTGGGAAATTTATTAAGTTTGAAAGGAATGGAACGTCAGTAGGTAACATGTCGAAACCCGGTTGAGGTTCTACCTTGTTCAGTATAACTTGTTTCCGTAGAGTTGGTGGTAGGGAACTGTGTTTAAAAAAATGAAACACTGTTAGGTATCTTTAAAAAGATATATGTTTACGGCCTGATATACTTACGTACAAAAATGATTTATAGGTTGACATGCCCTGTATCTTTTACTATAGATTTTTGGTCTGGCCCATGTTACTTCTATTTTAGAATTACCTAATAGTTTTCCTGTAAATGTATTGCAATTTGTTTTTTCCATAATATATGTAGGTAATACCTACCTTTAGTAACATTTAAACAAAACTCTGCAGACGTCCTGTTCGCAAAATGTACAAATGCGTAGTCATGCGTTTTATGAATTTTATAAATACTTGATGAGCAAACGAATTTACTTAAAAATTGATGTAGATCATTAACCGATATGTGCTGATCCAAATTTCGGATATAGAGTTTCTTCACCTGAAAAAGATTTATGTATATCACTATTTACAATATCTTGATTCTATGAGTCAACCAATTTCTCGTTATTAGTGGATTACATTTAAATCATCTTTAAACACTGAGGTACTACGGACAATTAAATGCATAGGATATTCGATACTGGAGGTCATTCACGACGGCTACCTATTAAAGGTATTCCTGAAAATACCGTTTGGAAATATTGGTAAATGATCTAAAATATATTTTCAATTGCACGGTACCTTTTATTAAGTTGGAACCGGTTCAAATTTTGCGCTCTTAAATATAAGTTCATATAGCATTATGTGTTGTGGGCAGGTTTGAGATTTTTATTAATGATACAAGTAGACGTTTATGATCATATTGCAATATGAAAAATGTTGCGTAGAAGGTATTCTGAAAATTTAATTCTCACACGAACATACTCAAGTGAAAAGTTTCGATTTTTAAAGAGAGCGGCTAGCGTCTCGACCGTTATTGCCGACATAACAAGGCCTCAGCGCTCTTCGATGACGTCACACTGTTTAGGCGATGTATCGCCATGCACGATATTTGCCTAAGTGGTAAGGGAATCGTTTTTTTTTGCATTTCTTTTTTAAGTTTTAAAGGGCTTTCGGTTTAAAGAGGGTGCCTGTCGTCAACTGAGCCCTCCTTTGCATCCCATTCGACTTTATTTTGGAAAAACGAAGTTTCAAGGCAAAAACCGAACACGTAACTGAGCACCGTTTTCGAGAAAGATGCATATATTTAATCGACTAATTATTATTATTTGTAATTGTACATGTATTTGGACGAAATTAAGGTTGAAATGATACAGTAATTGCAATTTTCTTCGAAATTTTGTTCAATTTCACGAGAAAACTTACATGCTATTTAACTAGGGTCTTTAATTTCCTATTATGTGGTGTTTTACCTAATCTATCATTTTCCCACAATCATTTTTAAGTAGGGTATTTGTAGAACAAATTATTGTTGCAATTGTTGCAATACGTTCACTGCGGTGAATATAACATTTACATATGTCAGTATCCAAATGGCTATGTTCGGTGATATAATTTAAAATATATTGTAACAGAACGTTTATTACACACATTTAAAAATATCTCTTTGTGTTCAAAAATAATTTTGTTAAATATAACATAAGAATATAAAACTATTTGATCAATAAAATCTTCACGTTTTTTGTCAAATACAACGGACAGTTAAGGAATTGAGTTCAAGTAGCATCTTTTTTAAGCCTCGGATTTTTTAAACATACGGTTATAGTTTCATCGGTCCTTGAATATGTAACTGTTGAAAAATAAATAATATATTCTTTTACAAAGTGCAACTCACAAGCAAAACATACAAAACAGCCGACGCCACAGTAAATAGTTATCGCTTCAGAAAAGGTTTTATCGCTTATACAACACTAGAAAAACATTACAGGTATCAAACAAGGTACGGAAATATCACTACAAAGTATTTTTTTAAATAAAACCAATATAATTTGGATAAACCAATTTAAAACGCAGACGGTCTAAACGTGTAAACGCGTTTACAGCTGATCATTCACCTAAGACAATATACATCACAGCCTGCTGACATTAGAGCTGTTGGGCCATGTTTAATATCAGACGTCTCGACTCGGGATTCAAATTCAGTCCTGAATGATGTCACACTGTGACATAATTTCTCGCGGGATCATATTTCGCTCTCGATTTGAAACAATGTAAACGTAATATATAATTTCCAAATTCATCTGCTGCAGGTAATATATCACTGATTTAATATTTAACAGACTTAGTTAAAGTAATGACATTATACTTACGTCTTTAAGAATTCATTTTAAAATATTCTTTGTATCTTTTATTATTTAACAAAGAAGCCATAACGTATATAGAATATAAATAGCTACACAACTGGTGAGGTGGGGTATTGGATACCCCAAAGCAACTAAACGGCGGGATATTTGCAAAGATCATAACATAACTTTATCAAACGCTTTACTATATCGCTGAATGGCATGTGCTGCGCAGCTATAGATAGACTCAAGGTTATATGCACGCGCATAAGCTTTAGATATCAGCATAAAGCATGCATGGGGTCTTCAATGCCTCACATCACCAGTTAAGGCGTACAGTTAAGGCAATAACACAACTACCTAGAAACCTTTTTAATATTTGTGCATTTAATGCGAAGCTACTGAAGGTATTTAATTGATACAAAAGAACCTATTTTTGCCTTCTCAGACAAAAAAGGTCTAACTTAAAATAAATCCACATCGGATCATTTTCTATGTGGGTCTCGTTAACTTCTTTGGCAGCTTCTACATCACACTCTGGCTTGTTAAAATCTCTTTTCAATTTCGCTTCTTTTCTTTTTTTTTAATTACAGTAAGGTCCGAACCTCTTGATCTCCCTCTCTTATAACACACTTTGGATATTTTGACTAGTTTTTGTTTTATCCTTCTGATAATTCTTTGCTTGCAATTATGTTATGTAATTCTCTAAATACAAGAATATTTCAGATAGAAGTAAAATAATTAGCAGGTATGCGATTTCATGCCACCTACTAGCGTAGCATTTTTCACTTAACTGTACTGGCATCGGTATTGGCTGAAACTGGCACTCCCCGAGCAACAGTTTATCATATGTGAGAATATACTGTGTTTGAGCGTTCGACCGACGTGATAATCATGCACTGCGGCAATATTTGCACTAACAATTATTTGTAAGTGACATAGTACGTTTAATTAACTAAAAATGTTAACAATTTCAAAAGAAATCAGACTAGACAAAAATCCTGACTTAGGTAAATTGAAAATAATATCTACTTTTGTTCACAATTTAAACTATAACGAAGATGAAATAAAGAAACTTTCTTGTGTACCGGTAATTTCTTGTGACGTGTAGAGAAGTTTCTTTAAATATTACGAGACAATCGAAGACGATTTACTTTTAAAAATGTAGAAAAGCACTTGATGGTTACCGGAAATCATACATTTATACATTACTTTAATATTTATTTGTTTTAATTGTAATTTGACGAATGAATACTGATACAAGTCATTATTGCAATATCTTAATAATATTTCTTCACACATATAAATATTTGTGTGAACATCATATAGTGTTGAGCATCTTGCAAAAATAATGTTTTCCACTGGGAAACCACTTACTATATCCCTACGAATTAATTAAATCAATTCTTTCAATACAATACTAAATGCATTTTTCATCTTAAAAGTTATCGTCGTATCTGTTCCTATCATATACATATATAAAATGAGATTTAACTGCCATCTAATAATTGAAAAAAGGTCTTCAGAATTATTTTTTTCCCAAGAATCATTAAAATTATTCTACAACAGTCTCTAAAAGAGAAACAAAAGTTTATGTTGTGATCATATTAAAACTAAACAGTTTTTTTTGGTCTCCTGTAAATTTCCTTTTAATGGAGTTACGCGTTTTTCTCACTAAGGCAACGATATACTAAACCCGGCAGCCAGCAATCCCTACAAGCGGCACCGTCCGTATTCCCACCTATCCATGCGTACACTCGGAACAGCAAATTTTCATACTTCGTATCTCGGCACTTAGCAGAAATCGCATCCCTGATAATTAGTCTTTATGGACACTTTTGGATGATACTAGTTTTGCATCCCGCTTTTAAAATTTAGAAGTATTTACATTTTTTTGTTTACATAAATATGCAGAGTTATGGTCACATTACCACTATTATGTAATATACATATACCGCCTCAGTAAGTTTCGTAGTAAAGTGAACCGCTAGAATATATGAACACTGTTGCAACGTCTGCTCGCTATGAAAGTAAAAGGGGTGTGGAGTCACGCAACGGAAATTAATCGGAGGGATTATTCTGTAAGGATTGAGAGTGTTGCCTTTTACAGTGTTGTGTCGAAAGAGTCAGAAAAGTATTAGTGAAAATTTGACGTTTCGACACGACACTGTAAAAAGGAACAATCTCGATCTTTACAGAATAACCCCCCAGAATCAGTAACAATCCAACCACTGTCAGAGGACCATCGCGCTAGACTCTAGTCATGCATTATACCCCTAGCTTATTTCTCTAATTGATTATCATTGCCTTTCTCGATCTCTTCTCCTTGGTTATTTTTAATTTGCTTTGTTTGTGTCTCGAAATTATACTGTGCAATAGTTTTCTTTTTAATTACGTTCTTATAAATATGAAATGGTACTACTAGAGGCAGCACTGCAAATGACTGCATATTTGAACATCTATTATAATAATAAGTTCAACTGAATTTGCACACATACAAATACGATTCATTTTGACATAAAATTCAATTAGATTTAGAAAACATGTTTTCGTTTTGGAAATTGCATTTAAAAGTTTATGTATTTGTTATGAACTTATTATCATTTAAACATTTAATATATTGGATATTTGGAAATGCAAAAATGTAATTTAATTATTTTATAATGAGAGGTTCTGTTTAGTTTTGGAATTCATCATTTTTCCTTTTAAATTAAGAACGTTTTCTTTGTTTTATATACGACAATATTACATTTAAGTATTTATTTGGAAATAATCAACGATTAAAGTCCATCAAGAGGATAAAAATCAAACAAGATGTATTACATGTATTATTTCCATAAATCTGTGTCGAGCAGATATCTCGAGCACGTTTGTTAGGCGACTGACTTGCGACTGTGTGGGATTGTTGAGGGACAGAGTAGTGGAGAGGACACTCGTAGCACAAGCGACAACGCTACTCGCTATGTGTATGGGACCAGCGCTTATAAATGAAATACTTACCTACCTATATATGTATTTTATATTATTTGTTTCACTTTTTTAATACGTATAGTTTATTATTTGAACGAAGTTAAAAATCTCAAAATTATACAGTCGCACTTCATCGGTAACTTACATTCTATTCATTTAAAAGTCCGGACCGAATTAGAATCCCGCCAGAAATGGCGTCATGGGATGACGTCAATCGGGACCAAATTTGTATCTTGAGTCGGAACAAGGTTGGCAGAACACAAGGATAGTATACATAACAGGATTACTATATCCCTATCTTGTAATATTAGCCAATCGGTTAAGTGGTGGGAGACTCACTGTAACGTCACCTGTAGATCTCCGATCTAACCAATATACTGTTTATAAACGTTTTCGAGTGTATTCAGTTTTAGTTTTCTCGTTTTTATCTGTGAAATTTTGTGATCTAAAGTTAGTTTTGATTTTATCTTTTTTGCGTGATTTGTGTCATAATTTCTTTTGAACAATCTCTGTGGTGTTATGCACCCGTTTTAAGTGAATTAGTGAATATATACATTATATTATTACATTTGTTTTGTTTACATTACATTAATTATTGAAAAAGTCTGGAGTTGTGACTGTCGTTTAAATTAAGACTAAAATATGCCTGGCACAAGGTGTGCTGTTTATGGATGTAACAAGAACCTTGTTACAACAAGAAATGAGGAAGAAAACGTAAGATTCCATAGGTTTCCCAAAGGAAAGGACCTAGTTGCAAGAATTATTAGAGCAGAAAGGATCAACTGTTGTAAAAGGTCTGATAAACTAAATCCTGATACCAGCGGAATATGCTCAATTCATTTCGCAAGTGATGATTACGAAAGAGATCTGCGAAATGAGTTATTAAGTATATTACACATAGGCATATATTTTGTTAAATTTATTAACTCAGTTCTGTATCTTAGGTTTCCCACTCAAGAATGTTTTAAAGAAAACTGCTGTTCCTACATTGCACTTAGTAGATAATAAATTTGAATCACGATAGTTCGAGAAAAGAAATTTTCTGAAAGAAAACAGAAACAAGTGATCAATGACCTTTTAAATGACACGGCAAACAACATTGACGAAGCCTATTGCATCACCGGTCTCTACATCTGAACAGTCTGAATATTTGCAGAGTACAAAATTAAATATGAGGAACTGTTGGAAAAATACAGTGCTTTGAAATCTGATTACGTAAAATTTACAGCAAACAGCACAAAAAAAAAATAAAAGCAATGAATGATATACTAAAGTACTACAAAGCAAAACGTTTTGGTAACCTTAAATTTAAAAAGTCAGAGCAAACTACAGCTTCGTTGAAAAAACTTTGTACGATAATCAAATTTATGTTGGCTTTCAATTAGGAGATGGTTTCATAATCACAAAAGAACCTCTAGAAGCTTTAATTGCTATAACAAATACTGAATTGAATTCTTGAAATTGAATCAATCAAATGTAAATTGTAATAAAAGTCAATGTCAGAACATTAAACTAGCTGCTCAGCTTCCATCAAATATAGTAGCTACAGCACTCTTTCGTCATAAACCGGGCCCAGATAAGAAAATAGCAGAAAAATTAGGGAATTTCATTAACGATATGAATATACGGTTTGATATTTTCAATAGTTTTATGACAAGAGGTTCTATTCCCAGTAAAGATGGATATGGTAGAGATTTGGACACTCAAGTGACGCACTTAAACAAGATCATTGAGGTCGTTTCAGCAATGAGAGCCGTTAGAAAAAATACTCTCCGAGTTTTTCAAAAAGGTGTGATTATTTCTACAAAATCTCTAATACATTTATTCCAAGATATGCAATCTATGTTTGAGGCAAAATTTATATGTACCCACAAATTAAAACTGTCTTGAAAACTTCCGTTTTTCAAATTAGAAGTCGAGGGTCGAATGATCATACAAGCCCTTTAAATGCCACACATAGAATTAGGATGATAATTTTGGGTAAAAATCTTGGCACTCTAGAATCAAAAGTAAACACTAATGATCAAATGCAAGAGGAATATGTTGCGCCTATTTTGGAAAAAGCTCAATGCACCTACAAGTGGTTCAGTTCCTACAAGTCTTTCTTCAGAAAATTCTTTAAAGAACGTAGAAGCAAGAAAATATCGGGCTACATTTCCAAATCTAGGTGAATTTACGTATAAGGTAACGAATGACCATAATTATAATATTCCATCGTTGGTCGAGCATTTATCATATGGGAGACTTATTAAACCTAATGACAACATATTTTGAAAATTATCACGGTGATTCCTATCAAAGTGGACCAGGAGTTGTTGAAAGATATCAAAAGGTGAAACGGATTTGCCTTTTTCACTAATTAAAGATTTTTGTAAATTACGAACGATAATGAGAATGAAATTTAGAAATTTGCACATGCAAGAATCTACAAATTTAAAAAGGAAATGTGTGGAAAATGAAGACAGTAATAGAAAAAAATTAAGAAGTTAAATAAAATTAAGTAAACATGTCGGATAAGAGATCAAAACTGTTTTTTTCGGAGTGTGCGGGACGGAAGACATGGTACGCAAGCAGAGCCGTGGGGCAGAAGATATTACGGTATTTAATTGTAAATTTATTCTGTGTTTTGTGTGTACATTGTTCAATATTCTTACAGGTCTATAAAAATTGCAAATTTTCCTGTCTGTTTATAGATTGAATGTATATACTTGTTTATTGAATTAAGAAAAGAAACAAATGTAGATTTAATGACTCGAATGTTGGTAAGTGTTATTTTGATTGATTGCAAGCAATGGAAGGGGTTTTCTTTGACGTATTCTTTCCCCAACTGCTTGAGACAGTACAGCTCCTTCTCGGCCTGTTTTATCAGTAATAAACTATTCGGACTTTTTCTTTGTCAATGTTTGTTTTATTTCAATCCCTGTCGTATCACTTAGACCCACCGCGGAGTATATTCTCGTCATATCTTTTCATTTTTTTTACATAGTACATGAAGTGTATAATCACACAAATGGAAATAATGGTTAGTAAATCCAATTATTAAAAACAATAGTAAAAAGAATTGATTAAAATTTGTAAAATCAAAAAGTAGCTTCTGTGCACCATAATTAACATAGTGAAAATTTGTAAATAAGGTCCAACTTGTTAATTCAGTCACTTCTTATTGCAAGATGATTAATTTCCTAATTTTTTCAAAATAATGAGGAAATAAGCTTTAGGTATAGGAATGTGCCATTTTTTTTTAGTAGAATATGGAGAAAGCCTGAAAAATAGGAATTCCTATTTGAAAAATCGATATTTTTTTAGTTGAATATAGATCGTGTAAAAAGTGGAGAAAGAATTATGTATAGTGATGTTTTGTAGTGCGCTCAACAAAATACTTTAATATTAAAGCACTGTACCATGCAATATTTCTTTATAAGAACCATTTGAAAAAAATATACATTTGGCAACATAAGTAACTCTATGCTGAAATGCATAAAAAACATTGAAGAGGTAAAAATAACTAACGAATAATCACAAAAAACAGGGAATTGATAGAAAATTAAATTACACAATTGAAAATAATTTGAAAAATATAAGTGTCAGAATCAATGAAATTGCATTATCATGAATACGGTATTATAGAAGGTTGCCACGTGTGTTTTTCCTTAATACAGAACTACATGAAGAAATCTTAAAACAAATTCTAATGCGATACCGTAACATTTAGTCAAAGATAACCTTAAAAATTATAGGTTATTAATTTAACCTGGGCAAATATGCGGTAACAGCCAAAGGCGTGGCGAGCGCATCAAAATTTACTCATAAAATAGAAGGTAAGAAATAAATTATAAAACGTGCTGAAACACTTGCCGTTTTAAAAGTCTTCCGTGAAATCACAAACTGGGTAACATCTGTTAAATATTTGAATCATTAGATATGTTTCCCCAGCTGTTTCAGTCAAGTGAGTACGACATCTAGCGATGTTATATTTGCATATTTAAAATAATCTTTGAAACAACTTAATGCATTTTCACACGCACCTTCACAAATTTGTCTTAATATAAGAAAATAGGAGCCTTTCTCTAAAACACTTTCAAAGTTTTGTATTACACACCAATTTGTTTCGCCTTCTACAGCGCATAACTGTGCGTGAACATCATTCACAATTTGAACAGCTAGTCCGAAGTAATTGTTGTGAATAGTTTGTAAATCTCTTTTAATCTGACTATCTTGAAATATTTCCTGGCTTTTCTTGATTGCTGCAGCTTCTGTCGGACTGAATTTTAAAACTACCTTCTTTACATAATCAAAATATTTGTTGTAGTAAAACGCAGTCTGCAACCATGTTCCCGAACAATCGGCTGTGGTGGTTCAGGTAAATCAGGACACAGTTTGTAAAATAGTCGGGTACGTTTCGGAGATCTTAGAAACTCTGCCTTTGTACTAGCAATCAATGCATTTCGTTTGTGCCGCAATATTTAGAGTATGGATTTTACACGTTATATGTAACAAGTTACCATTGTGTTCTTTAAGAGATCGGCCCAAAGAACGCATGTTTACGGCACCATCACTCATAAACATTAAAAGTTGCTCAGTTGAAACTTCAAATTTGTTCAATGAGTTCAACACCACCTTTAAAATCTCATCGGCAGTACAATTTATAATTCTTTTGGAAGCAAGTAAGGAGGATGACGGTCGATGTGGTTCCATTGTACGTACGATTACATTAACCACAAAATGTTTTTGACGATCTGTTGTTTCGTCCACACACAACCACAGTTTTTTATCTATCAATTCCGATTTCATTCTTTTTTCTGTATGTTCACGAGCAAACATTACATTTCGATGTCCGACTAGGTAATTTACAGCCCGCATATTTATTCCAGAAGGGGACAAATGCTTCTTTGTTTAGTAAACGAAACGATAGATTACATAAAATAAGAGTAACACATAAATCAAATGTAAATTTTTCTTGGTCTCGTATGCCACTTTTTGCAGAAGAATGCTGTTTGCTTTCGATGTGACGTTGACAATGGCTTCTGGACCATTACATTAAAGGGATTTTACAAACTAGACATTGAATTTTAGCGCCATCAAAAATTAAGTCCGGCATGCCCACTATAAAGTTTTTAACTGTGCCTGCCATTGGTCGTTTTCGCGGCGTACCTAACTGCGACATTTTTAAAGCAAACATAAGCGTACAATTACGAAATAAGTTACGACAGCCTACATATACACAGAACTACTCGCATACTGCATCGATTTAGTACTGACGCTGTGAACGCGTGAAATAAATAATCGCCGACTCCGCACCACATATGTATCTACTGCACTGACTGTTACCGCTGTTTGCCCAGACTAGTTATTATACACTTCAGCTTCTTTTAACCAACAGATGCTAAAACAAATGCTCTAAATTGACTAAAATTTCAAACTTTCGTGTATACAGAGGAACCATTGTACAGCATTTACTTATTAAGAGAATCGACTGAGAATTTTATGAAGAATATCATTAGGTGTATCTAGTTCTTTCGCCACTTTATGCACATCGTGTATATCCGTTTTTGTATTAAATTTTCGAAATAGTGTATAAAGATTTTTTTATGTTTATTTATGATCAAGAAGGCTGTGTAATTAAGAGTGCTATAAAGTTTAACAAAAGACAAGGCATCTTTACCTATAACCATAGCATTCCACATCAAAATACCATTTTCATTGATTTTAGAAAATATAGAGATAAATTATTTGTTGGAAATTATTTTTAGAACTGCTTTCTCATATCTAGTAAAATATAAATCATTTGTTTATTAGTAATGTTTAGGCTTAGGATAATTATGCATTTGCATATGCAAATTTATATTTTGGGTATTTGTATCAATAAATGCATATTTTAATTCTTTAGAGCATTCGAGTTAATCTGGTGTGCATTTCGACTGCATCTCGACCGCAATCTCTAGGCTAGAAGCAAAAGAATTATCTTTACAAGACAGCATTGAAATAGTAGAAGATATAGTTAAACATTTAACGAAACGAAATGAAAAAGAATAGCTTCATCAATAAATTAAACGAAGTGCTGTCAAAAATACGGGTTCTCAACAAATGAAGAATATAAGTGAGGTGTTACAAAATGAAACAATCCTTAATGAAAAAAATGAAAATTTAAGTGCCAATGACGTAAAATATGAATTTGTGCCAATATATAGTGTACTACTAAATTAACATTTATTCTGTAAAAGTTGATTTTTAGTGCATATTTTAGAGTTTTTTAGTGCATGATTATCCTAACCCTAGTAATGTTCTTGTTCCGGTAGCTATTCAATATCAAGGTCGACTTGATTCATTCTATACTTAAAATCTGGGTGAAAACTAAAAACAAATTATATGAATGGAACAAAAATTTTAATTGTACAGTTTAATCAAGTTTTAATCGAGAAATATTATCAAATTCATGCAAGAGCAACTTTATAGATTCTACTTGTATTTCAAAAAATGCATAATATTAAAATAATGAAAGTATTATGACATTACCTGTGCCATAATTAAGGGGTCTACTTCTGGAAGAGGTTCTGCCCAATCAACAAGAATAGGCACGTTCCACAATATTAAAGAACCCGGTGAAAGGTTCCGACGGGCTATAGCAGCATGACGGTGAGATTGGAATTCCATGAACGCGTATCCTCGGTTCTGATTCTTGTTTTCCCTAGCCGGATACATTATTACGTCCACTATTCCTTCAACATATCTTTCAAAATTCTTACGAACTTCGTCTGGAGTTTTGTTAGTTGGAATGCCACCGACAAATAAACGACAGTTATCTACCGATTTATAGACACCAATACGCTTCTTCGGCCTTATTTCGAAGCCATTCAATATAAATACTGCTGAATTAGCATCTTTTGGTATATAGTAAGATACAAAACAATAGCCTCTGTTATTTCCGTTAAAATCCATCATGAGTCGAATTTGATAAATTGTACCACATTTGTTAAACAACGGCACAATTTCATCTTCAAACAAATCCCGGGGCAACCTCCCAACAAATACTTCGGAACCTTTCTTCGGTTTCCTTCTATCATCCGGCCGGTGATAAATACGCTGCCCATTCATTTGTATGATTACATAATCTGTATCGTTTACTAATTCTAAACATCTACGATATGAATCACTGTTTTCTAACATCCTTAAATAATTCCGGAACACCACTCTACTCCGAAAGTCTAATAAGAATGACGTTTAATTTGGATAAACATATGTTAGTATTGAACCCGTGGGAACATTTCCTCAAGATTTCGGACACCTGCATATTGTTTTTCCCTGAAAGAGTGAAATAGAAACGACTTTATCTTTGCTTGAGATGAAACCGTTAGGGAAGTAAGTTATGAATGCGTCTAGACGAAAAGTAGTTTTGTTATTTTAAATTATATAGAATATTATTTAACATTACATTTAAAACAGCAAAGTTTTTCCTTTTATGCTTTTGCTCATTCAAATCCATTACGTGCACTTGTATAAATGTTTAAAATTTGATGCATATTAATGTGGTAAATATTAAAAATATTTAACGATTTAAGGGATGTACTTCGTGTTCAGTCATCTGCACGCTATTGGATGATTTGTTTTGAATACATATATTTTTGTCTCATATTATTTCTTTTAAAAATATACAGCGTGTCCCAGATTAACGCATGGATAGGTAAATTTCATCTCTTTTCAATGTTCAGGGTAATAAATTATGCTAGTACTTAGTGTGAAAATGAAAATTCAACTCAATAATTTCCTGTCTGCCTTACCTATCCATGCGTTAATCCGGTGACACACAGTATAAAAATTTAATTTACTACAAATGTAATCGTAAATATCTCAGGCGTAAAACATTCTTTTGTTTTTCTGTTTTCACATTTTAGGCCACACAAATCTCACAAACTTTCAATTTTGATCGACTTTCGATAATAAAGTTAGCGGGAAGGAAAACATAACATTGAACATACTATACAAGCTAGTGCTATGAAGTCGATTAAATTACCAATGTTGTAGCTTCTTCGGTGATTACATCTGTAAACAAAAAAAACATTTGTATTTTCAAGGTAGCTTAATGTTAGTTTACACAATACAGTAACTTCTGAAAGTATTTCAGGCTGTAACTTATCCAAACATTCACATTTACATGTAAGCAAATAATTTGAGCAAAATCTCCCAGCGATTACTATCTAGTGACACGTTTTGTGCTCTCTGGCAAGTATTTGCGTTTAAGTTTACACGTGATACTATTAAGATTAAGTTTACACGTGATACGATTAAGACTTGCCATAGAGTTGAGGAACATGTCACGACAAAGATATGCTGCAGCTGTTGTTGCTCTAATAAAAATTTAAAAAAAGAGATAAAAAACGAGAAGTCTGAAAAAATGATTATGGGTTAAAAACTGGATAGCGATACGGAAAAACTGAAGCAGTTGAAATACCTAAATTGATTTGGTTAAAGTAAATTTGTTTGGGGCAACTATTTATTTTATTAGTCCAACTATATTTTATTTGAATCAAAATTATATTTGTTTGCCAGTATTCAAAGATTTTAGCTGAATCAATTATAATTTGGTTTTGGGTTGGATCAACTATAATGGGGTTTTCAGTGTAAAAGACCGACACTTGGTATGTGTGAGAAGCTATTATTCAAACTTAGAACTGAAGACCCAAAACGGCAGAAACACTTTCTAGGTACGTCAAGGGAAGATATTGATTTTTTATTAGCATTTATTTTATTTATTTATTTCCAACGACTTACAAAAGTATAGGAAATGGTACAGGGACACACACAATACAAACACGAAATACAACAATAAAAAGACATTAAGTAATCCTGCAATTACAAAGGCAATAATATAAAGTGATTGGGCGGAGCGCTTACATTTTAAGGCATTAACAGATTTAGATACAAATTAGAATCAAGTAACATTATTTGTTAAAAATTCTTGTAGTGAATAAAAGCTACTCAACATATGTCATACTTGCTGTTTAAATTTAGTTAAATTGAACTTCTTCCAGTGTGAAGTTAGCTTGTTGTAAATCTTAATAGCTAGAATTTCGGGTGACTGCTGATACATAGTCAACCTCGATTTTGGAGTGAGGAGATCCTCCCCGAATCTAGTTTGATAGTCGTGAAAATCTCGATGAGATCTAATTCTGCCTATTAATATGAACATAAATAGCTAATTCTTGAATGAATATACAAGGTAATGTCAGGATATCATAGCTTAAAAAAGGAATTCCTACATGAATCTGTAGGTTTAATCCCAGCAATACAACGGATAATTTTCTTTTGGCTTATAAAGATATTATTTGCCAGTGTTGAGTTTCCCCAAAAGCTAATACCATAGGTCAGTCTGCTTGCTACATAAGAGTGATAAATGCTTAGCACCTGTTGAGTTGTTAGAATATCCTTCAGGCTTCGAAAGAGGTAGCAAAGAGAATTAATCTTTGACAAAAGGTTTTTGCAGTGAACTTTACAGTTAAGTAGCTCATCAAACCATACCCCTAAAACTTTATATTCACTTGCCCTTGCTAATTGTCCATCATTTAACTTTAGTTCTAAGTAAAATTCGTGAGTCGGATGTAACGGATAAGGGTGAAATCTAATGTGTGCGCTCTTAGAGTTGTTGATTACGGTTACCTGTAAACCAGTTACAGATCCTATCCAACATAGAGTTACATTAAATTGACAGGTTATGGTCGTTCTTATCAGATGCCACTAAGGCAATATCGTCAGCGTAAAGAATGATAAAGTTCTCTGTTATGTTAAGAAGATCATTGATAAAAGGTAGAAAAAGAACAGGAACTAATATTGAGCCTTGGGGTACATTGATATTAGTTGTAAGTTTGCTAGAGGTACTGTGGTTGTTAACTCTGCTACATTAATTTATGATAAAATATAACATACATATAATAATATTAACGACAACATGCGCGAGTCCATTAAACTAACCGAAGGATCACCATTAACTCATTACGACCCCTATATGTTTTTGATTTAGTATGCCGCAATTCCGGGATTTCTCGAAACGTAAATAGTATCAGTGCATAACCTGAAAATATGTGCAACGTCACAGGACCATTACTGTATGGCGCGGTTATTTTTTTAACAAAACATCTCGTATATTATATTTTTGTATTCTACATAACATTCTGAATATTTTTTATCAGGGGCACATTATATGTTGCTGCAAGATTTTTTGTGATATTTCCATGTTTTAAAGAAACTTCTGTTTTGCAGGTGTTTACAAAAAGTTCTTTTTATTTCACGACAGTGTGGATCAAAAACTGAATCCTGTGATAAGCGATTAGTATAGGGCATATTATATCTTACTTCCTTAATGAAATGGCCTGCCTTTATACATAGTGTCCTAAATAATTCGTCAAAGTGAACAAAATTCAATTATTTAAAATGGAACCTGTATATTTCAATGCAAATATCTAAAACCTTTATTAACCATATGCTATACCTATCTGCAATAACTTAATAGATATTTAATTTTTTAATAAATTAAATATCTATTATTATATCTATTATCTAACTAGCTATGTATAAATTGAAATAAAAAATGGTATTTGACTTTATTAAATTATTCCGCTGTCATACGATTTGGTTGCACGGTTTTGTATTTTTGTGTGCCAAGTTATTTTCGCATATTTTTTGTTTATTCCTTTCTTCTTTGTCACTGTTTATTGATCGTGTTTCCCTACAACAGTTATATTTAGAGCGGGCCAAATTGCGCCATCCAACAGAATCGGAATCAGGCGCAACGGCCGCTTATTGTAAATAGCGTATATGTGAGTCACAGCAGATATGTGATATTTCGAAATTAATACACAAGTAAAAAAAAAAGCTGTTTAGTAATTGAGCGGATATATATATATATATATATGTACACGCTGAGGTGTTTTTATTTTCATTATGATTTTTTATTTGATTGAAAACGGTATGCGTTGTAAATGGGATGTAATAAGGAAATAACTGAGAAACTGAACACTTTTTTTATTCTGTTGTACTTAATAATGTAACTGTAAATAAAGATATAATAATAAATTCTATCCTTCTTAATAATGCGGATAGGCTTGTTTAAAAAGTTGCACCATCAGATAAGTTTCCACATTTGCCTCGGTGAAGGATGTTCGCCGAGACGAAAAAATGTTCTTATATTTCGAAAACGACCGTTCCACGTTTACCGAAGTAAGACAGGCGTAATTAAAATCATCTTTAGACTTGGTCAAGGAATCTGCAGATGCCCCATCGCACATTTGTCTTAATCTCGTGTAGTCCGGATTCTTTTTTAAAACACTATCGAACTTAGCTAAAACTCGTCCACTTGTTGCATCGTTTATACTGTGTAACAATGTACTAACTTCGTCCACGACCTGCACTGATTCTACCAACGACAATCCAGAATTTTGCAAATTTTCTATCGCGTCTACTAACCCTTTGTAATTGTTGCTAATATTCTTTAGATGTGTTTCAACAGAAATATCGAGAAATCCCTTCTGGCTCATCCTAATAGCTCTAGCTTCGGCAGGGACGAATTGCAAAATAACGGATTTGACTTCTTGAAAATGTTCATTATAATAAAAAGCGGCTTTTAACCACGTTCCCAACGCGTAAGAATGGGCTGTGGTGGTTCTCGAATACCAGGGCATAACCTGTGGAATGCCCTAGTCCTCTTAGGACTTTTGAGAAACACTTTTTTTGTGTTTGCTATTAATGCATCCACCTCCGGGTAACACTCTCGAATAGTTTGTGCCACAAGATGTAAAGCATGGACTTTACACGTAACATGTAAAAGTCCTTCACACTTTTCTTTAAGGGAACGGCCTACACTACACATTGTTGCTGCACCATCGCTCATGAACAACAACAGTTGACTGGTTGACACTTGAAATTTTTGTAACGTTTCGAGAACTACGGCCGTAATTGCTTTATTAGTACACTGTTTTAATCTTCTGCTGGCTAATAGAATTGCAAAATTTGGTTTAATAGGATCTAATACGCGTACTATTATATTCAAAATAGATTTTTTTTTGCAATCTGTCGTCTCATCAAAACATAGCCACAGCTGTTTTTCTTTTAATTCGGCTTTAATTCGATTTTCAATGTCCTCACGTATTCGTGGAATATCTCTCCGTAACGCTGTCCGAGATGGTAGTATCCACTCGGTATTGTATGTACCCCAGAATTTTCGAAATGCTTTTTTATCAAGTATACGAAGTGGTAGACCACATACCATAAACGTTAAAGCAATTCTAATTGAAATTGACGTTGTTGTGACACACCATTTCTTTTATTTCTGTGGTGTGCGCTATTTATATGTCTTTCACAATCACGTTTGCTTCAGCACAGTAGTTTCTTTTTACAAACTTTACAGAAAATTGTACTCTCATTGTAGTGTAAATCCACAAATTCACTAAGAAATTTATTAACTTTCGTAGGTAATGGCCGTTTATTTTTAATAGTTACGTTAGACATAATCACTAAAGCGAGCACACCGACGCTTGTTTCTAGTATGCCACGAAGTGGTGCAAACGTAACATCTGCAGACTCGTCATTTGTCGATGAATAGAGCGCGTCATCCGTAAATGAATAAGCGCGCTGTTAGTTCGTAGCCGTCGATGAATGAACTTTTTTTTTGTAGTGGCCCACTGTGAACAACGCCCTATTTATCAACGAACACCCAAACTGCAGGTGTATATTTGCGCGTCTTCACGACGTAATAGACAGTGGTTTTGGTCCTCGTCCTAATAATTACATATTTAAATTACCTATGTTTACATACATATATGCGCCCGGCAGCCTGATTGCGAACCTGGCGCGTGGCGCTCTTGGCCCGCTCTAGTTAGATTGTTGTCAGCTATTAACAGAGTAACTAGAAAATATAATCAAAAATATCCGTCTGAGGATCTATGACTGATTCATCAGTAAATAAAAACCAACATCCCACTCCCATCGCTTTGAGAAGTGTTTTATTAAATTGTTCTTTCTTTTTATTACGTGTGGGCGGCCCAACGGCGTATATAAGCTTTATAACTTGTCATAACCTCAGGAACCTCTTAATGTGTCAATGGTATGTGTAAAGTGCTCCATAGCTTTGTTGCCATCACCCCTTCGTCGTAAAGGCTGAAGCGCAATTAATTATTCTCAACATGCAAATGGTGACTCGACATGGTGCTGCACCGAAACTAGAAGGCCTCAGCGCTCTTCGATGACGCCACGCTGGGTTGGTGATGTATCGCCAGGCACGATATTAGCCTAAGCGACGAAGGAATCGTTTTTTGCATTTCTTTTTTAAATTTTGAAGGGTTTCCGTCTTAAAGAGGATGCCAGTCGTCAACTGAGCCTTTTTTCGCATCCCATTCGATTTTATTTTGGAAAAACGAAGTTTCAAAGCAAAAACCAAGCACGTAACCGAGCACCGTTTTCGTGAAAGATGTATTTGTGGTTGATATTTAATCGACTAATTATTATTATTTGTAATTGAACATATATTTAGACGCAACTAAGGTTGAAATGATACAGTAATTGCAATTTTATTCAATTTCAGGAGAAAATTTACAGACATGCTATTTAACCAGGGTCTCTAATTTCCTATTATGTGGTGTTTTACTTAATCTATCTTTTCTATTATGTGGTGTTTTACTTAATCTATCTTTCCTGTTATGTGGTGTTTTACCTAATCTATCATTACTTTTTCCACAATCATTTTTAAGTAGGATATTTGTAGAACAAGTTATTATAATTGTTGCAATACGTTCGCTGCTGTGAATATGACATTTACATATATCAACATCCAAATGGTTATGTTCGGTGATATAATTTAAAATATATTGTATTAAAACAGAATGTTTATTTATTACACACATTTAAAAACATCTCTTCATGTTCAAAAATAATTTTCTTAAATATAACGTAAGAATATAAAACTATTTGAACAATAACATCTTCACGTTTTTTTCTCAAATACAACGGACAGTTAGGGAATTGAGTTGGAATAGCATCTTTTTTAAGCCTAAGATGTTTTGAACTTACAGTTATGGTTTCACCAGTCCTTGAATTTGTAGCTGTTGAAAAGTAAATAATATTTTCTTTTATTTACAAAGTATAACTCACAAACAAAACATACAAAACAACTGCCGCCATCTTCGGTTAGGTTACCTCGTTTTATCGTTTCAGAAAAGGTTTTATCGCATATACAACACTAGAAAAACATTACAAGTATCAGCAACAAAGAACGGAAATATCACTACATAATATTTTCTTAAATAAAACCAATATTTGGAGAAACCAATTCAAAACGAAAGAAACAATCTGAACATGTGAAAACAGCCGATGCCACAGTTTTTTAGGCTATCCCGTTTTTATCGTTTCAGAAAAGGTTTTATTGATTATGCAACATCAGAAAAACATTACAGGTATCACCCACAAAGTACGGAAATATCACTACACAGTATTTTTTTTAATAAAACCAATATAATTTGGATAAAACAATTCGAAACGCAGAGACAGTCTCAACGTGCAAACGCGTTTATGGCCTATTTCAAAATACGTCATAGCCTGCTGACGTCAAAGCTGTTTAGCCTTGTATTAGCGGTAGTAACGGCTGGACCCACCAGAAAAATCTGCTACTTGACTTTGGTGAGACTCGAATGCACAGTACTAGGAGTAGGTCCTCTTGCCACTGGACTACCGAGCAGTATTATAATGTAATATAGCAAACAACTTCAGATATAAGTGGAACATATTTTTTTTCTCCTTATCCATAGTTACTTGGACAATTATAAATAAATGCAATTAATTTTATAAAAAAATTGAAATATTTGTCAAATTATTGTAGATGGTTAATAAAAGTTTAGGTATTACGGCAGCTATTACAAATCAGTAAAGATATACAGGTGTTTCATTTAATATCAACAAATTATTATCAATAGAGTTTTATCCACCTTGGCAATTTATTGAGAACAGCCCGTACATCGGCAGGCCATTTCAATATGATAGTAAAATGCCACGTAGGGCATGTGGCATTTCACTACCTCGCTGCTTATTATGGGATTCACTTTTTGATCAACGCTATCAAGAATTATAAGAACTTTGTAAACATCTGCAAAACAGAAATTAAAAAAAAAGTAAATATCTCCAAAACTATTAGACTAACAATAAGATATAATATACCTGTAATAAATCATATAACTTTGTTAAACTGGCTCACCCTGTTTATTTAAATATAAACCCTTATAATACAAAATTCTAAACAAAGTATTTTTATAAGAATATGCTCGTGTTGGTTTCGTTTAAAAAAAAATGGAGTTGATCAAAATATGACATCATATTAAATGTGCGTAATCTGTTTCGCTGGTAACAACTCTGTTTTCGTCCGATTATGTTTTTCGCTCAAACCGTTACTTGCTATCAATCGTAATTTTTTGAATTTCTTTTAAATTTCCTAAAGTCTACATATTAAGATGAATACAAAACATTTTTGTAACTAGTACATGCATACTCCCTTTCGGTGAAAACGGAACTACTTTTAAACATTTCCATTACATAAATTTTTAATATGATGTTTTTTGTTTCAGAGTTCGAGTGGAATACTACGTTAATGAAAATAAATTTAAGGAACGACTGCAACTATATTTTATAAAAAACCAAAGATCTAGTAAGTACTTAATTTTTAAATTTAGTTATCGATAAATGTATTTTTTATTATGAATTAATTCCTACGCCCAGGCTATTTTATGAATATTTTTTACTTAATGCACCTATGTTGTCTTAATTTGCTTGCTTTCGGAAAAAGTAGAAATTGTGCAGATAATTGTACCATTATTTTAGAGGACTCTAAATTGCAATAAATGGGTTTGCATTTAACAAACTTTTTTATAGAAACAGTGAGTTCGACATAAATAACATTTTATATACAGAATGTTTCATACATAACTTCTTGGCTTATGGTGGGCAAGCAATACTGTTTTTTTTCGAAAACCAAAGACGTAGGCACATCTAGTACGTTTGGATCATCATTCTAAAAATATTGTGCAATATACAGGGTGTTCAAAAAACATAGCATATTAAAGTTAGGTTTCTTTAAATTGTATACTTTGTATATTGGCGCATTTTTTAATTCTTCGTTAAAAGATGGGCATATATTTTTCAAGATTCTCTTAATCCATTTCTGAATATTTTCCAGATGTTCCATTTTTTTTGAAAATGTAAGGTTAGTAAAAATCTGAATATCGCAGGAATGGATTAATTTAAACAAGTTAGTTATTGTAAATATGGCCCTCTTCCTTTCTTAGAATTCAAAAATTGTGTTGTAAAATATATTTAGAATGCATTTATTGTACGGTTGATTAAATCGAAAATGGATGCGAACTTTGTTATTTCAAATGGAATATGCTGTATATTACGGATTGTTTGAACAGTTCTATTAAATGTAAACTCAACCATGCCAAACCTATTAATTTTGAAAAATTTTTCTTTTTGCTGAAAATTTTAACTGATAAATAATTCATTTTATGCATTGATATCTTTTATTTAATAGGTAATAGCTATATTTATATAGATACTTTGATTATTCTTACTGAAAACATACACGTTGATTTAAGTCAGTAAACAAATATAAAACATTCTTTGTTCGTAATATTCAATCCAAACGCGAGAATATTCAACCAAAAACAATACAGGTTTTTACAGTACTATGATGGTGGCGCTTATTGCAGCAAGTGAATTCTTTATGGCCCAGCGCTCAATATTTATAAATTGTAGTCTCCACTCAAAAAACATCTGCAAATTTTATTATATTTTCCCTATAGTTAAATTCACTTTTGTCCGAATTACTTTAAATAGTTCATGGAATTAATCTTACGAGTAAATAACTAAACCAGCAGAACAGGTTTTGTAAGGTCTAATAGCCGCGGCGGTTGCTGTATATCTTAGGATCCTGTATATCTTACCATAAAAGGATCTTATATACACTCCACGCAACATGAAAAGGACCACGCACGTATGTGGCACTAGCAGTTACTATAGTAAACATAATAGCGCACTAGAATTGTTATTTTGAAAAATAAGAAGGAGGTATTAAAAGATGTACCCAACATGGTAATTTTTGTAAAACTCAGTGCAAATGTACGTTACTGATAACAATATGTACAATATTGTAAAGTGCCACTTGAATACGATCAATCTATCAATTAAAAGAAAAGGAAGCGATTGATTTGCTCACGAATTGTGCTGAGATAAATGTGTGGCATACGATTCACACGTAAAAGGACATTCCCGGCTAATAACGACTTTATTAACGGGGAGAGGCTCAGTTGGGCTAGTTCGATCAAAAATTTGGGTGACAATTAAACAACGCCTGACCTAGAAGGTCCGTATTTCACAGATCAGAGAGAAATGCATACGGGTAAAAAGCTCTCTTATGACACTGCTATGCAGGACGAGCCCGCTGGCAATGCAGACCAAACTCTTGGTCTATAAAACATATCTGAGACAATCGCAGCAACTAGCCTAAGAGTTTTAGAGACCTTGTGTTCGTCGGAAATACACAGGAAAGATCCAGATACTCTTTCCCTGGCGAACCGTTCAGCTTTTATAACACTGTAACTAAAAAAGTACCAACATCCACCACGACCAGCACAGACGCGCGTTTCATCATGGTGAATGTTGGTACCTTGTATCATTATTATTTAATTTCCTTGGTGTGATGTCACTAGTCGATGCTTGCTATCCTCGCAGAACGTGGGGAATCGCTCATTGCTCACTTCTGTAGAGGTCGATATAGGAATTAATTTCGACATTTTCTGTGATTAAAGTGTTTTTAATTAGATACTCTCATGTAGCCACAATTTTTATATATATACGACGATGTCAATTACGGCTACTACCTTCCACAAAGGTACACTGACAAGCCGTAAAACGGCAAACACGCGTCTGATGTGAATGGTGGATGTTGGTAGCTTGTATTATTATCATTTAAACTATATTAAATTTAATACTAGACATAGAGATGGCGACACGTATAAGTCCACTAGGGCCAATTGAGTTTTAAAAGAAATGAAGTTAAATGCAACATAGTATACATGAAAAACGCATTGTCCAATTTAATGGACGCTAGGTCTCAGGAGGGAACAAATATTAATCGATAAGCCGACGATGTTTCAAGAAATGGTCGAAGGTGTTGATAGATTTGACGCAACTGCTATCGAGGAATGACTTGTTTGTGATAACCGTGGAAAATTGATTCTAAGTGAAGTGAATTCTTCCAGTGATACCGCTTTAGAGGCTACTGAAATCTTCTTAAAATATTTGGAAGAAAATAATCGCTCTTTAGCTTCAGATGTAATAAACGTTCGATATTTACAAAGAAAAATGTTATATAATATGATTAAAAACAAACAACCATCACGTATTACAGACTATTTTAAATTATACAGCGTGTTCACTTAGTGCCTGGACGGACTATAATTCCCCTCCTGAGCAATTTAGGTTTTCAAATAACAAATATTCGGGGACAAACGCTAGACAATTTAAAATTATATTCAAGTATACAGGGTGTTCTGTTTCCGCTGCGCACGATACAAGTTTAGTTTTTTAAATGGAACACACTGTATATTATTATGATTTTAGATGCCTCTCTTCAATCCACGTCAGCTTTCATCAGTATTCCTTACACCTATCTCAGTGTTTGAGATAACTGACATACTTTAACATTTTTACGAAATGTCGCTATTTTTTAACGGCCGATATCTTAAACGCCTTTCGTGCTAGGGTGATGATTCAAATTTTATTCGATTGAGTATTTCTTGGAGTTTTAGGCAGTATTTCGAAAAGTTTTTTTATATCAACTGGAATCTACAAGATGGCCATCGAAATCGTTGCCATGTCATGCTATTTCCATTTTTTTAAATGGAACGCCTGTGTATTTTTCCGCGATCTGATAGAGAAACTGTAATAGATTTTTTTTATAAACATTTCTCTATACCTAAAACGTGTCATTCTTTGCATTTGTCATGATCATAGATATATGTGATAGTAAACTTGTTTAAATAAAATATGTAACGGCGTTTTAAATATCAATTCAGTAAACCGTGCATTTCAGTAAACCGGCGCTACATCAATCTGTCATTAGCACAGCTTGCCGAAGCTCTACTGTAAATTGAATTTTAGTAACTTCTATCAAGTGTGAAAATTCTATCCTATCTCCTCTAGCAGTTATTTATTTAGTACAATATTCTCTCAAATATTTCCGGTAGTATAAGGGTAGCGTTCATTAAACTCAACTTTGCGTTCAATTTTGCCACATCCACCATATATAATCCATATTAAAATTACATCAAGTTTATCTTACATGGTTCATACATAAAAGCAATAACATGAAAAACTAAGAAATAAGCCGATTGTCTATCAAAAACAGGCAAATTTAAACATACCTGCCATGATTAATTAATTACAGTAAGGTTCGTTAAAATAAAGAAATAATGATAACGAAAATTTGCCCACCAACGAGCTCCTTGGATGAACCTGGCATCACATAATAGTATTTGACGCTTTGCCCTAGCCAACTTTGTGTAAAAACAAAAAAGGGACATCAACACCCTTATTGGTGCATATTGTGTTATTTCCATAAGCTAAAGGATGACATATGCGGTATCGTTGAATTCATCATTCCATTACCTTTCAAAAAACGTAAAAATATATAATAGATTGTTTTATTTAAGATAATAAAATTAGCGTTATTTCTGGGGTCACCGGAAATGCAATTGCAACACCAAAAGCTAGTTCACACAGAATATAAATCGACCTGCTTTTTTATATGTAATTAAGAGTGATTTTCAAAATAAGAAGAATTTGTTTAGTTTTAATTTATACATCTTGAATGAATAGGCCTCTATTTTAAAAACGCATTATTCCATGAATTCTCGTTAGAGCACCTGTAGTGGATGTTCTTTCAATCTGACTTTCTTAGAAGCAAAATAAAGTCTTTATACTTATCAGAATATTCCCGGACATACATATACGAGGGTCACGCTATATATTTTGAGATACAAGAAAACTACAAGTCTTTTTACGAAAATGATTTTATTTATGTTCAAAATAATCTCCTCCTGCATCAATATACTTTTGTAACCGAAGTTTCCACAATGTAAAAGCGTGAAGCCAGTCATCTCTTGGAATGCTCTCAAAAAATAGATGAATTGCTTCATCTATCTCATCCTCCGTTGTGAAACGTCGACCACGTAAATGTTTCTTTAGGTTGAAGAACAACCAGAAATCACACATGGCCAAATCAGGCGAATAGGGTGGATGTTCGATGACTTTTACCTTATTTTCACGTAAAAATTCAACTGTCTGCTGTGCACTGTGTGACGATGCATTGTCGTGATGCAACATTAACTCGCGAATGTTGGCTGACTCAAGAACTGCAGGTAAACATTTTGTGGTGTACCAGTTTGCTGTGACTGTACGTTGATTTTCCAGCTTCATTGCTTTTACTAATCCGGTACTACGGAAGAAAACTGCGCACATAACTTTCTTGACAGCCCTTTGCCTTTTGGCCATTGTTGGTGTTGGTGCATCTTCGTGGATCCACACGCGGCTCTCCTGGCGGGTAGGAATATCGTAAAATGGGATGTAAGTTTCATCACCTGTTACTATTTTTGATAGAATGTGATGTCCACCATTATTTAACATTTCCAATGTTTCCCGAGCGATTCTTACTCGCTCTGCTTTTTGGAAATCGGTAAGCGTGTGTGGCACCCAACGAGTAACATTTTTTTCATCCGAAGATGATCATGTAAAATTGAATTTACTGTTGCGGATCCAACACCAAGAGTTGCCTCAATCACTTGATAGGTGCATCTTGGATCTTCGTTGATCACACGTCTCACACTCTCAATGTTTCCAGCGGTAACTGAAGAACAGGGCCGACCGGTACGTTCCTCATCACCAAGCGATATCCATCCTCTTTTAAATTCGCTATACCAGCGAAACACAGTTGCACGTGAAGGACTTTCATCACCAAATGCGAGTTGCAATCGTTCAAGACTTTGTTGTTCACTTAAACCGACCTTAAAATCGTAGTAAATCATTGCGCGTACATGTTCTCTTGACAAGTCCATGCTTCGATGACAAATCGTACCTACCATGTTTACTCTATGACAGCAGCGACTCAACTGACAGTCAGAGTTTACTACTTAAGGATGGTGGTATTTAGAAATGCAGTGTTGCCAGCTTACTTTTGTGGCATTTCAAAATATATAGCGTGTCCCTCGTACAAGTAAGAACGATGAAAATATATGGTGTAGTTGTCACCGAATTCGTTCTTTAAGTATTTTCATTGACAAAGTATAATTGTAGTTGCCATATTTATAATTAGGAAATAAATATGGAGAAAAACTAAAGCTGTGACCATAAAATGAGAAAATATGTATAAACTTATAGATATGAGAGAAGCTATTGTGACACAAGAAGATAGGGAAGCATTAAAAGCGTTCGAAAACAATGATATTCAAATGCAAAGAGTAAGTAAATACAAAGAAGGAAAAGTGAATTCGCAACACGACTGTTAAAATAGATGCAAAAAGTACACCTAGTAAAAAACAATCCGCAACTACAATCTAATGAAATAACACAAGGAATTTCCCGAAAATGAACTACTATATTTGAATTATAAGATTTATAAGGCGGCGTCTAAATGTACGGCATGTTTTACATTGCACATGTTTTCTCATTAAATGTATTTTCTTACTTATCCTCTGGCGTATATAACGTTTCCACCTGCATGGATGGAAGATAATTCCTTCCCTGTGTAATTTAGAGAAAAAGTGTTTAGATAAAAAATAGTTGGAGACAAGTGCCGCACAACTTAAAATTATAACCAAGTTATAGGATGTTTAGTTTCCGCAGCGCACGATACAAGTTTGGTTTTTTAAACGGAACAGCAGTATATGATCACGTTTTTGGATCTCTCTCTCCAAAAGATCCTCTATACCTACATATAGACCTTAGTCTTTGAAATGATTAATATAATGCAAAATATCGCTGTTTCTTTAGCAGATAATATATTAAACTTTTTATTTATTATAGTTTTCGGCAAAATATCGAATAATTTTTTATAAGAGCTAACGTTTACAAAATGACCATCGAAATCGTTGCCATGTTTGATTCATACTATTTGAATTTTTTTTAAATAGAACACAGAATACACTTTCCCAGGATCTGACAGAAAAATGTTCTAGATTTTTTTTAGGAACATGAAATATAATGTCTTAATTATATGATTACTACTGTATGTCCTTGGTACTATCACGTTTATCGCCTAAAACAGAACAAGAAAAGGTGTTTCCAGAATTTACTAAACTACTTAAAAATGTATTAAAATGTAAGGTCATTCAAAAACACCAAACTTTCATTGACTCCTTTTTTTGTTTCTAGAGGTGCGGCACTTTGTGTTGCTTGGTTAGTAAGAGTCTGAAATATTGGGTGAGATTTGTTTTTGAACTTTTAAAATGTTTTGATTCTAACGAAGATAAAGAGAGTGTAATGAAAAATCAACCCGAGTTCAACTTCGCTAATCCCAACTAATTGAGTAAAGGAAATGTTCAGATTAGCGATTTGTTCGGATTAGCGAATGTAACGATAAGAAATGGAATGTCTTGGACATCTTCAGATATAAACATCAGTAGCGATTTGGGATAATGCAGTTTGATCTTTTAAATCACATGTTGATCCATTGGATGAATAAGGGAGGTACAATTTGGTGGTAGAAACAATGCTTCAATGCTTTTGTCTTCAATGCATCCAAAATAAGCAATGCTTTCAGATGCAAATTCAAATACCTCATTTTACTTTTAACTTCAGGTACAGAAAAATCATGACATCATTTATGAAAAACATCAATAATTGTAATCCGTCCCTTATTTTGACCCATATACATTTTGCGAGCTGATGCCGTTTCGGTGTACGTCAGTTTTATTTGGAAAGACTCTCCAAAACTGTACACTCTCGTCAGAATTGTAGACCTGATGGGGTGTTAAATACATTTCTGTTTCTTTCATTAAACGCGTTTGTTGTTCTCGATTCATCTCCAGATAATTTTCGCCAACGATTGGCAATTGACAAACAACGAATCAACGGTACGTACAAAAAACATTTCAGGCAAATTTCGGCGGTTTTTAAGTACGTATCTCTACAGGGTATGTTACGATGAGCGTCGGTTAAAAGTGTATGGGGAAGGGAGCAAAATAGAAATTTGAAAATTTGCGTACACAAGTTATCATTTAAAACTAGCTTAGCCAAAATATTTTCAACTATCTCTCTCTCTTATACCGGAAGTAGTCATCAACTTCCCTATTTTAAATAGAACACTACCATTTTTATGTCAAATTTGGATTCTGTGTTAAATTTTAAAATTATTTTATGCAACATACCCTATCCATAGAATTCACTCTTAACGAGATATTGCAACTTTTCGAAAAAGTTTGACAGATGTGGTGCATCACAGGCTTTCAAATAACTTACAATTGTAATATGCCATGAAATGATGTTTTCATAGTAACATAAATTTGCTAAATTATACAGGGCGTGCCAGTAGGGAGGGGATAACGTCAGTGATATTTAAACTGAGGAATCTCGTTTTTTTTTTTTTAAATAGCAACTCCTAATTTTCTAAGCGATATTAGATTCTGCGTCAAAAAGTAAAGCGAAAATGTATAGCAAGTGCTGTTGCTAAAGTTAATAGTTTAGGAGATATTTTGTGAAAACCTCCTTAATCTTAAATATCGCATTGTTTAATATTAATTTGCCATGGTTAAATAATTGAAGGCAGCTGTCAAATGTACTGTCAACAGTAGCAAACACAGTAGTGGTCTTCAGTATTAATTAGTTAACACAATTCACCCACAATTATTCATACTACAGTACAATTATTCGAAAAATAGAACTTTCAAAAATCGCATTTTTTATTAATAAACAGAAAAAAGAAAAAAGCATAAAAAATGTACAAATAATAAAATAAAATTGAATACGTATTTTATCATTATAATAAATGCTCGAAAACACCACAATTTTGTTTCAATGCTGTTACTCTTCATTAATTCCCGATGAGTATCACGTTGAATAGATCTTGCAGCCAGTTCATTGAAGTTTCTTTTTTCTCTGACAATCATGTCATCTTTTGTACCAACTGAATCTCTGTATACAACATTTTTAGTATAACCCCACAAGAACAAATTTGGGGTTAAATCTAGAGATCGTTGTGGATACTTAAAGGATTGTTTTTAGCGATCCATCGATCGTCAAACATTTCAGTAAAAATAGTCGATATGCCAGGTGTGTTATGTGGGGAAGCTCCGTCCATTTGATACCATGTGTTCCGTGCTTCTTCTTTCGGTCGAAGACGTAATGATTTGCGGATAATATGTAAAATTTCCCCATAACGCAATCCATTTAACCCTCCAGTACCCGTTGTCGGTCTCCCAGACCGAAGCGGTTAAGTGTATTTTCATGTCTCAAAAAGTGTTTCTGTATAAATTTGAGTTTATAAGGTATTTTTGTTTCTTTTTGTATTTTTTTTTTTTTGCTACTGTAAGTTATTTGTAGTCATCATGGGTGATTATGAAATAGAGCAAGCTCGGTTGACCCGATTGATGGAGGAATGTTTGGCTGAAGACCAACAAGAAACTCTGTTTGATGAATGACAGTTCAGACAACGACGAAGAAGATATCCTTGAACAATGTAATCAAGATAGTGAATCTGAGCAAGAAATCTCTGATTCTGAAAACGTGGACGATATTGATGTAAACGCAGATTAGCCATGTTTTTTAGGTAAGGATAAAATTACCAAATGGCTAAAACACGTGCCATCTCAGAGAGTCAAAGTCAGACCAGAAAAAAAAATTGTGCGTCTTCCAATGTCAAGATTACCGACCAGAAATATGAATAACCCTCTTGAAATTTTGAACTATTATTTCTCCGACGAATTGTTGAACATTATTGTTGTCAACACAAACAATTTCATAAATTCTGTGGCAGGAAGGTATTCAAGAAAAAGTGATGTCAGATCTACCGACAAATTATAAATTCAAGCTTTTTTGGGACTATTATATTTTGCGGGAGTTCTAAAGGCAAACCGACTAAACGCAGCTGATCTATGGAGAACGGATGGCCCAGAAGTAGAAATATTTCGTTTAACAATGTCTCTGAATCGTTTTAGATTTCTGCTCTGTTGTATCAGATTTGACGATAAAAATACAAGAGATGAACGGAAAAAAGTGAATAAACTTGTACCTATTCGAGACATTTTTAGTATGTTTGTCAGTAAATACAAATCTGGTTTTGGTTTGTCTGAATATGTAACAATAGATGAGAAACTTCAAGCTTTCCGGGGAAGACGCAGCTTCAAACAGTACATTCCGTCTAAACCCAACAAGTATGGCATCAAAATTTTTGTATTGTCAGATGCAAAAATGTATTATACAAGTAACCTGGAAGTGTATGTTGGCCAGCAACCAGAAGGCTCTTTCAAAGTAAGCAACTCTCCAGATGCCATTGTTGAACAACTTTGTGAACCAATAAATAATTCGGGAAGAAACTTGACGGTAGATAACTGGTTTACAAGTTTTCCTTTAGCTGAAAAATTAATAAGGAAAAAAATAACTTTGGTAGGAACAGTTAGGAAAAACAAAAGATAGCTGCCCTTAGAATTTTCTAATCCGTTTCGTATATTCAAAAAAAGGAAAAAGAATGTTTTGCTTGTTTCTATTATGCATTACGATGATGCTGTTGATCCAGAGAGTGGAGAAGGAAATAAACCAGAAATAATGACTTTGTATAACCATACAAAAGGTGGAGTTGATGTCGTAGATAAATTGTGCTCCCACTACAATTGCGCCAGAAATACTCGCCGGTGGCCAATGGTAGTATTTTTTTACTACTTAATGTTGGGGCTATCAATGCTTTTGTCTTATTTTGTGTAAATAATCCGGAAAGTAAAATTGCAAGACGGGAATTTTTGAGAAATCTGTCAATGGCAATGATTGATCTACATTTACGAAGAAGGGCTACACTACAAAATCTGCCACAAGTAATGAAACTACGCATACAAAGAATATGCAAAATATAAATTGAAGCAAGTGTCAGCCAGACAACAACAGGCAGATGCTTCTATTGAACAACAAAAGCTAACCGAAAAACGAGATTCAAGTGCAAAAAGTGTGAAAAGTTCATGTGCCTAACGCATATAAATGCGGTATGTGATGAACTAATTTGATGAAAATTTTTGAGAATATATATATTTCTTTGTTTTTTTTCTTAATAAATATTTATGTTTTGCATTTTTTTAATAAAAAATATAACCAAAACAGCGAATTTGGCCAAATTAGAGCATTAAGTATGTAAAAAGAAAACATTTTTATATACCGGTCTATGAGACCGAAGCGGGTAACGATGTTCCAGAAGTTCTAGCGGGTACTGTAGGGTTAAATTGTATTCATAAAAGTAAACAGACAGAATTCTATTGTTCTTCAAAACGCAGAATGTATGTTAAAACTCCAAGAATATTTAAAATTTCGTTCTCTTACCACGTGCGGGTTTTCTGAAGCCCAAAAATTAAAATTTTTACAGTTATGCGTTCCGTTTCTGCAGAATTTCGCTTCATCGCTACAAATAATGTTATCCAAAAATGCATCATATTCTTATGTTCGAACCAAAACCCATTCACAGAATTCTCTTCGACATATAATGTCCGTAAGTCTTATATTTTTGTTTTACCAAAATTCTGTGAATTGTTTTGGACGATATTAAACAGTGGGACATTTAAGATTAAGGAGGTTTTCACAAAATATCTCCTAAACTATTAACTTTAGCCATAGCATTTGCTATACATTCTTGCTTTATTTTTTGACGCCTAATACCGCTTAGAAAATTAGAAGTTGCTATTTAAAAAATCGAGATTTCTCAGTTTAAATATCTCTGATATTGTCCCCTCCTTACTGGCACAACCTGTACAATTTAGCAAATTTATCTATTACTATAGAAACATCGTTTCATGAACATTACTTGAAAGCAGAATAATTTTTCTGGCATATTACAATTGTAAGTTATTTGAAAGCCTGTGATGCACCACATCTGTCTAACTTTTTCGAAAAGTTGCAATATCTCTTTAAGAGTGAATTCTATGGATAGGGTATGTTGCATAAAATAATTTTAAAATTTAACACAGAATCCAAATTTCACATAAAAATTGTAGAGTTCAATTTAAAATAGGGAAGTTGAATGCTACGGTATAAGAGAGAGATACCGGCAATTGGAAATGTTTTGGGTGAGCTAGTATTAAAGGATAATTTGTGTATATACATTTTCAAATTTCTATTTTACTCTCTTCCCCATATACTTTTAACTGACGCTCATCGTGACATATCTTGTATAGCGTATAACAATCGAGTCCATAAAAGCAACATATCACAAGTCATCAAAAGAATCGCTTGACGATAAGAGGCGGAGTGTTTTTGTTTATTGGTCGTACATGTAGCGTGCATCTGTTTATATGTACATATAATGGTCTTTTTATTTCGCAGAAAATAATTGAAATAATTAATTTTTATCAATACTGTTTGAATTATCGAAGTTGGTTGGGTTAATGAAATGAGAATTTTTACTGAAGCTTCTTCGGATTATTGGATATTAGGATTGCCGCATGTTCGGATTATAGAGGTTGCACTGTATTTTGTATATTTTGTACTTTTTACTGTATTTTTGGCAAGAAGCTACTTTTTGCCGCCATATTAGTGATCACGTGATGTGAGCTAAAATAAATTTTGAGGTTTTCACAGGTATGCTGAACTTATTCCCCAAGACAAATTTTACCATATTATAGTAACTAAAAAATTTCCCATATGTTGCAACATTTGTGCCGGTCACAGTATAATAATCGCTAGCCACAGTTCTTAGGCATGAAGTACATCGCAATACTTTTGTCAGTCCATTAAAAAATCTTTATTTTTGGCTGTTGCTTTATTTGTTCCAAATATTTTCTCTAATAACTGATGTATTTTACTTTTACTCCGATTATTTTGATAGATTCATGAAAGATTAATTTGATTGTATACAATTTAGGCCCAAAACTGACACTTTCATTAAAATCGTAGATTTCCCTTGTCAGTTGGAAAATAACAAAAAACATTAATTAATTAATTAATGATTAAACTCTAATCTAACCAGCAAGTTAGAAAGGAAAACCACAACAGCTACATGCGTATTGTAATTATGTGTAGCCTTGTGCTTATTTTTACTTCTGTAGAAAAGGCGGTAGTTACTATAAAGGTCGCTTTCATAAAGAGTTATTTAGAAAATGTATTTCAGTTACTGATAGTGGTAGACAGTCCTACAGGATCGTTATGTTCAAGGTTGGTTGCAAATTACAGTAGGTAAATAGAAAAATTAATTGAACTGTTTATTCAAATAAAAGGAAATGTAAAACCTACAGTTGCGTATTTTTAAATCGAAAATACATACAAATAGTATAGAGGAGTTATTTTTATCCTTATGGTACACAATCTTCAGCCTATCTATAATTTTCAATTCACGCAACAGTAACTTCCCAGGCATGTTTTCTTTATTGATCTATTGGTAAGTGCAGTACGAACTCAATTACTGGTGGTAGTGACCTGGAGACATACTTGTAATAAATTTATTTCATTGCATTTGGCTTATTGGATATTGACGAAGAAATTAATAATGTCTTGCTATATAACCTAACATTTTTGACAATTCAAGTCACATCAACTTTAAATACTTATTTGCCGATTTCTATTACATGCGTGGATCTTTAAACTGTATACAAGCATAATAGAGCAGAATCTGAGAGGAAAGGTTGAGGATAAACTAGAAGATGAACAATCAGCTTTCAGACACAAAAGGCAAACGAACGACAATATATTCACAATAAGAAGATTGATTGAGAGAAGCATAGAACCAGGAGAGACAATCTGGCAAACTTTAGAAAAACTTGATGTACCAAACCATTTAATACAGGTAATAAAAAGTATTTATAAAACGGTAATAGGCAAAGTACAATTGAACGAATAAAGATCAAAGGAGTTCAGAATAAATAAAGCAGTGAAACAGGGAGACAGCTTAAGCCCTTTACTGTTTTTAATTATGATGGACCGCATATTCAAAAATATGAAAGAAAAAACAGATCACCTAGACATTGTTATAGGATACAAAAACTAGATACCAATAAAAATGAGTAGTCTGGCGTATGCGGATGACATAGTATTGATAACGGATTCACTGAACAAAATGAAAAAGTTGGTAAAGGAATGGACAACACAAATAGAAGACTTAATTAAATAAGGAAATTAATGTGGAGAAAAACAAAGTAATGATAATAAATGATAAAAACCTAGAAAACAAGTCAGAAATTCAATGCAAAGGAATAGCTATAGAAAAAGTTTCTACATACGAATATTTGGGAACCGTTATCACAAATGATGGAACAATAGATGCAGAATTAACAAATAGAGCACAAAAATCAACATGAATTTACAACGCAATTAATAACACAATCCTAGGAAAAAGAGAAATAGATAGGAAAACGAAAATGAAAGTACACAACACCTTCACAATACCAACAATACTATACTCCAGCGAAAATTGGGTAGTACAAAAGAAACATACAAGTAAATTAAACGGAATGGAAATGAAACATCTTAGGAAAGTAATGGGCAAAACAAAATGATATAGGAGAGGACACGAAACAGGAACCAATTACTCATAAAATAGAGAAGAGACAATGGAACTGGTATTCACACATTTTGAGAATGCATCCAGATAGACAAGAAAAGTATTAGAGATGGGGAAAACGAGAAAGAGGACTTGGTTTGAGCAAATAGAGGAAGCCAGTAGAAGGAAAGGTAAGACACTGGAGGAAATGAGAAGATTGGCAAGTGAAAGAGAGGAATGGAAGAAATGGGTTATGGGGGACATGGCATCCCAATCCGATGTCTGAAAGGGCAGAAGGACAAAGATGAAAAAGAAGAAGATGACATTTGGTAGAATTAAGTTGATAAAAATACAACTTTTGAGTTTCACCTGTCTTGTGTAAGAGATGCCATCTTAGATTTGTTTCAGTGGAAACAATAGCTTAACATTTCATTATTTGACAGAAATTTTACTTTAGAATTGATAAGGTACATGAAAGAATCCCTTGTTGTAAATTAACGAAAGTCCCATTATTTATTGTCGTATATTAAACTAACATAACAAAATGAATATATTTTATTATTTTCGAGCAGCAAAACCGCGGGCAATTTTCTGAAAACTAAATAAAGAAATAACAAAAATAGATGAATTAATGTTTAAGAAATGTATTAATGCAATGTTGGATCTCCGGGCATAACTCCAAGGGGTTTCTTCTTCTGGGAAGATCTAAAACGTTTGTTGTATCCTAACAGGCCAACAGCATCAGATGTCGCTGCAGAAGACCTCCAACTTTCAATAGGCCAGGAAGTTAACTTTCTCTCTTAATTCTCCGCTGTTTTTCTACTACTTTAGAGCAAATACCTTTCACATTACGTGAAGCGAAGGTATTAAAAAAACAACCTAGAAGGCTGCATTCCACAAACGCCTGTTAAAAAAAAACAAATGAAACTCATATTAATAGCTATGGCTTTATAAACAGTTTAATTTCACTAAATTTCAAACGGTCTAGACGTCATTCCACTTGGTACAATTACATATTTTGAAAACTTTCTGTTACTTGCGGGCACCGGAATAATAAAATTTGGTCCTTTTGCTTTTTTTATGTAATATTAATGAAGGTTTAGCATCGCCATTTCAGTACTACAGCTTGAATTCACCTGGGTTATTCAATTGAGTCCGCTGCCATGCTTTTTGGGCATGCAAATGTAAGTGATTCTGGAAGGGATTACTTAGCAGTTTACTAAAAACTAAAACCAATAGTAGCATTCACGTAATGGTTAAAATTACATGATCATAAATAACAACTCATCGGTTATCACAACTGAACGTGATAATATCAGGATTAGGTTTGCCCTGATTGCCACCATGAACCACGTGATAACAATTTGATTTTATAACAGTTAATTTTGTTTTTGATTTTTTCACAATAAAACAAGAAAATATCACGACTTTACTATATTCTAAGCTTCTTAATATAAAACAAACCCCAGTGCTGTTAACTTTCAAACTGAGGGTGAACAACGTAGACGCTTCGTAGGGTGTAATAACTCATGGCAAGCCGATGTCCTCCGTACCTTGGCGAAAGCAGTTGAGGATGTTGGGGATGCAGTACATAGTATTAGATAATTTTCCACAAGCCTTTTAAGAGTCAATATATCTAGAATTTACATAATCCCTAACGATTTTGTGGTGTACCAGTACACTAAAAACAAAAATGTTAAGAATGTGTATTTACTTTGATAGTAATTGTTTCTGGAAGTCAGGTTTAAATGTTAATAATAGTAATGTAGTACGTAAATTTACAGAATCAAAAAATGATTTCGTTTCACTTTTTTTTAGTTGTATACAGGTCCAATTCCCCAATTCCCCCACAACAACTTACTGACGGATAAATTCCTCGACAAAGGTTAGTCGACAAACCAATTCCCTGACGGTAGAATTTCGACCCAAACAATTCACCGAATGGAAAATTTCCCGACAATAACAAACTTCCCTTCATACTTCATCTCGACGAGCAGCATAATTCATTCTAATTCAGTGAAGGGATTAGACGTGATGGTTCTCTTTCATTTTAAAAGAATGCCAATCTCTTCAAATTGTTTACTTCATTTCAGTGGCCTACTCAATGAAGGGATTGATGGAATCATTCACGGCAAACGCAATATGAGGAGAGAAAGCATTAACCAACGGATATGTTTTTGCCTACCCGGCGTCATCAATGTTGGTCCGAGTGCTTTCCTACCTCACACCAATGTCACCAATCTCCAAAAAACAGCAACAAATAAGGGGTGGCCCATCGGGCACTAATTTTAAAATGAAACATAGTAAATTATTATTTAATTGTGCAATTTTTATTGATTTATAAAGTAGACATTAATTATGGAATATGATGTCGGCCAAATGGCCACCGCGGCTGTGCTGGCATACCCCGACCACTTTGATCAAATTTTCGAAGACTTTTTCCAAGTCAGTTGGCTCAATTTCAGTAATAATGCGTTGGATTTTTGTTTTCAGTTCAGGAATTGTTTGTGGTTTGTTAGCATAGACCTTGGACTTTACGAAACCCCAGAGGAAAAAATCGCATGGCGGCAAGTCGCAAGATCTGGGCGGCCAATTAACGTCAGCATTTCTGGAAATCACACGACCAGGAAAATGTTGTCTTAACAAATCGTTGGTTTCTCTTGCTGTATGGCATGTAGTACTATCCTGTTGAAACCACATTCCTTCGAGATCCGTATCGTCTAATTGATCCCACAAAAAGTCACAATATGTCACAATATCGTACCCCATTTACAGTTAAAGCTTGGCCAAACTCATTCTCAAAAAAGAACGGTCCAATTATACCTCCAACCCATAATCCGCACCAAACAGTGGCTCTTTGTGGGTGCATCGGTTTTTCAAGTATAGCACGAGGATTTTCATTGCCCCAAATCCGACAATTCTGCTTATTAACGAAACCATCTAAGTGAAAATGAGGTTAATCGCTAAAAATGATGCTTTTAAAGAAATTGTCATTCACCGCTTGGTTTTTAATCACCCAATTAGCGAATTGTCTCCGTTGCAAATGGTCTCGTGTCTTAAGCTCCTGAGTTAACTGAACTCTAAGAGTGGAAGTGAAGGTCTTTAGTGAGAATTCGTTACAAACTGGTTGCGCTAATGTTCAATTGTTGAGAACGATGACATGTTGATGTTCCTGAATTCTCATCGATACTCTCATTGACGACAGCAATGTTTTCAGCCGACCGCACAGGACGAGGACACGGTAGAATTTATTTGTCCATAACCGAACCAATTCGCTCAATTTTTTTAATTAATCTTCGAACAGTGGACTTATTAAGTGAAATATGGATACCAACAATTCCACGAACTTTTCGAATAGCCTTCGCAAAACTTTCGTCAAATTTGTAATGTGTTTTAACAATAACATTACGTTGTTCTTTTGCGTAGCGATTTATTCTTAATAACTTCAGATGACGCATGTCAAACACTAGGGTTGTGAACTTACATATAAAAAAGGTGAGAAATTTAAATCCGCATACCCGATGGGCCACCCCTTATCTTAAAGATCCCGTCATGCCGTCTAGAAACCAGCGACTTTTGTCGTGAGTAGTGATTCCATCAACATCATACGCTATATCAGCATTATTTTGGTTATTGTTTCAAGGCACTTATTTGATGTGCGCAGCGTCATCTCGCGTTAGCAGTCCAAGAACTGCTCGAGAGTTGGTTTGGCATCTAGACGACATAACTATATCTCTTAGCGTTAGATGGCGCCAGAAAATATATTTGTTGTTGTTTTTTGAAGTGACATAAGCTAAGAAGCAAATATCGATGTGAGGTAGGGAAGCACTCGGCGCAATGCTAAAGGCGCTGGGCAGACAGAAACATGTCCGTTGGCTAATGCTTTTATCTTCTTACATTGCTTTTGCCGTGAGTGATCCCGTCAATACTATGAGGAGTTTTATTAGCATAATTTTGATTAGTAATTTATAGACTATTCAAAGAACCAAACTTTTATCGTATGCCTCGATCGAATTTTATGTTATGCATCACTTTTATTTCCTCTAAAATGCTCAGGTTAGGAATTATCTTCTGCACACACACTAGGTGAACACGCTGTATAGCTATGAATATTTTTTAATGGTTCATAATAGTACAATTGCACATGCTTGTAAAATGGTTTTAAAAGATAAATTGATCTAAATTTATCGACCATTTACTTTAAAAATTTACGTTAACTGCCAAGACGAGGGCTCTTTTAAAAAAGAAAAACCTCTTGGAAATATAAAAGCATCCAATTTGCTCGCAATTTCCTCCTTCAAGTAAAATAGAAAGCAGCCTTAAAACATATTTATCGCTGAGTTTAAAAACAAGAATGGAAGGAGAGCAAGCGACAAAAAGTATTCGTGTCGAGTCCTTTATAAAGCTTGCAATAGTGCGGTACTTTTATATGTATGTACTTACATTAAACCTGTACTGCTGCAAATGTCATTGTGTGTTGTAGAATTTCTATTGTTTACATTAAATTAAACGTGTTTTAACGCTTCCACTGTCTTTATACTACATGTCTTTTGGGTCACTCTGGTGTAAACTGAAAAAAAAGGAACCATTGTTTGATGGAATAAAAGGAAAGAAAGGAAGCTAGATTTTACAAAGATCATATAACTGCCTAGTTAAGCTATATAATGATTTAACAAAAATAGAAAATTATCTGCTCTATCTATTTGGCAATTATTCCTTATTCCTCCCAAATTTATACTTATTAAGTCCTGAGAAGACATAATAAGCATAAATACCATAGTGTTTACATAGTTTTAAATTTAATAATATGTTAAGTACATTGATAATTTGATACCGAAAAATACATAAAATACATAAATACATATGTTCACTTTGAAGGACAAATGCTTCACATTTAAGGTAGCAGCAGATTTCTCATCTTCTCTGTTTTATTATGTTTTATTAAGTCAAAAAGTTCGCTAGTATAGCGTTCCCGAAGTTTACTGTACGCTTATATTTCTAAATGATCAAATTAAGGTAAGAAAATTAAAATTTTTTTTTTATTAGAAAATATATAAAAACATAAGCCTTTACATGTATGAGCCAAACTGACAAGGCGCCTGGGTTTTATGGGATTCATCCGGAGTTCCTACTTCATTGTGGGCAAAAGACAAAGAAATGGCTGGCTACATTTTACTCACTTTTCTTAACATCTGGAAATGTGCCAAGAACTTTTAAAACGAGTAAAATAATTGCTGTACTGAAGCCCGCTAAACCACACGACAAAGCCGAAAGCTACCGCCCTATAGCACTCCTCAGTTGCTGCTATAAACTTTTAGAGAGATTCCTTTTAAACAGAATAGGTACACGCATTCTTGAAAATATCCCACTCGAACAAGCAGGCTTCAGATCTAATTGAAGCTGTACAGATTAAGTCCTGAGCCTAACTATACATGTTGAAGCGGGATTTCAGAGACAACAAAAGACGTGGTTTTTGTGAATCTGACAGCTGTCTACGATACAGTATGGAAAAAAGAGCTCCTATATAAGCTGACTAAATGAATTCTTTGCCGTACAACATTGAGGCTGATAAACAACATGCTCTCTAATAGGCATTTCAAAGTAATTCATGGTAACGCCATAAGCAAATAGAGGAAACTAGACAATGGGCTGCTTCAAGGATCAGTCCTGGCCACGATGCTTTTCAACCTATACATTTCGAATTTACCTTAAACCGATGCAAAAAAGTTTGGATACGCTGACGATCTAGCTTTGGCTGCACAGCACAAACTGTTTGAACCTACTCAAAACATTTTGACTAATGACCTCAATAAACTATACGAATACTTCAGCAAATGGCGATTAATACCAAATTTGAACAAAATCGAGGTCAGCTGTTTTCATGTAAATAACCAAAAGGCAAATTAAGAATTAGTAGTCAAAATGAACAACGGAATACTACCTTATCAACGCTATCCACAACATTTGCGGGTTACCTTGGACAGGACTCTGTCATTCAAAAAGGATCTTGAAACAACTGCTCAAAAAGTAAATACTCGAAATGATCTTATCCAGAGGCTCTGTGGTACTGGCTGGAGAGCATCAGCAAATACACTACGAACATCCGTGCTTAGTCTGGTCTATTCTGCGGCCAAGTACTGTGCGCCGGTATGGCTGAACAGTGCTCATGTGAGTAACGTGGATACTCAGCTCAATATAGCAATGATGACGATTAGCAACTGCATCAAAACTACTCCATTATATTGGCTCCCGACACTCAGCTATATATGCCACCAGCTCCACGAAGACAAAAGCGCCTGATAAAAGAATACACCAAAATAACTAATAACCTACATTCATGAGGATATACCGGACCTGGCAATAAACCGGCTTCGATCTAGAAAACCGCCCATACTATTAGCCCAACAATTTACAGCTAGTAACTTCAATGTCACCTCCAAGTGGCATACGCTCTGGACTGGGAGTGCCCCTCCTGATGTACCTAATCGTATCGACCCAGTCCCAAAGCCCGATGGCTTCGAACAGCCACGAAATATATGGAGGACTCTAAACCGAATTAGAATTATGCATGCTGTATGCGCTGATAACCTCTATAAATGGAAAACGGCCTGCTCCGGACTGCGATTGCGGTGCGCCAAATCAAACAATTGGTCACATAGTGGAGGAGTGCGAGTTGAGGGCATACCAGGGGGATCCGGAAGACATTTTCTCTGCTACACCCTCAAGCTTTGAATGGATAGCTGAACTAGATCTAAATATATATAAAAAAATTATAAATAAAAATACTTAATTTAACGCAACTGTTGTAAGACACTGTCCAATTCATCAACTTCGGGTGATCTTAAACTTGATCCAGGATTAATGCATATGGAGGCGGCTGCAGCAGACATATTGAAATTTGTTTGGCCACTATTATAATTAGTTGATAAACCCTTATGAGATAGATCATAACTAGCATATTTACACACTTTTTGAGAAAATCCAAACTATCACAAAACTGGAGCTTTCGACCATGAATGTGATGGTCAAGTCTGTCCAGGAACTTAGAGAGAACCACAACCGACAATACGTCGCTGCTTCCACTTACAAATGTTCCACGTAGATCATCCGAAAATGTAAAGATGGTTCGACAGGAGATTGGTGAATACTTCGTTACAAATGGTAAAGTTATTATATATTTTTTATAACAACTAGGTATTAAAGAGTGAACGATCCTTGCATAGTCCTCGTGGTGTAGTAGTTAGCACGCCTAACCGGCAAGCAGGAGATGTGAGGTTCGATTACTCGCCGTGGACATAATTTTAATTTCATTAATTAATTACGTCGGAAATTCTAAGGAAAATTATAGATTTCAAATGATAAAGTTATTTGGCAAGACGACCGCGCATAAAGGTATTAAACTAAATATATATGTATACTTACACTTTCTGTATCAAATGTATTCGTTGGTTCATTTTTGTCTGGAAGAAAATGCATCCTTTCAAATGCGAACCACTTCAAAATGTAAATTTCTTGTCTCCCTGAAAATAAAATAATTATGAATGAAATATCTTTTTTGTTTTATTTTGAAATTTTGAAATACGAGGGTAAGTCAAATATTATCTACACTTTCGCCATAACAAGCTTTGAAAGTTATCGTAGTGGCGGCCGCTTGCGCATGCGTTGAGATGGCGCCAAACATGTATTTAGATTAACAAAACGAGAACTGCTTCAAACTGAGCACACATGCACGTATAACCCATTTGAAGCTGCGAAAAAGCCGACAGATGACGGCTCAGACCATGTGAGCTTGTGGTGACTCGCGAGACGATAAACATACGTTAAGTTGCTTCAAATGACACGTTCAGATTGAATGTGCACATGCGTGAGTCGCGACTCAATGCATGTACATGCATTCAAGTCAGTACGCGCCTTTAGAAGCGTTTGACACGGTGCATGATTTTGTAAAGAATCATGTATATGTTCATGTACAAGTTTTCAAGGTAATTTTTCAGTACATAAGATAACCCTTTCCCGGCTGTCAAGAAGCAAACAATTACAATAACGCATGGTTGAGCCTATTTAAAAATGTACATGAAAAAAGTATACAGTTTTATACATAACTTCTGTACGCCACGGTACATAAAATCATCATAAAAATATGAAATTCCGTATAGAATCATGCACCGCGTCAAACTGCGCTTAGTTTCCAGAAGATGAATGTATCGGTGCTGATGCCAATGGTAAAAGTCCACGGAATATTATTGTAATGTTTCCAAATTTTACAATAAAAGCACTGCTTTAAAAAGCATCATAAATTAATTATTGATAATTTCATACGAAAAAATGTAATTCGTAAAACTGAAAATATAATAAATAAACCCGCATCGAAATTATTTCTAATCTTTTAATACTAAAAATAGTATAACATAAATTATCTTTTTTGCATCGTTTGAAGTGGGATTGAACGGATTTGATCATTTTCCTGACGGACCAAACGGACTTGTCAAGCCAAGTAGACAACCGGCAAAGCTAGCGGGTCGGGCTGGCAAGCGTGTCGGGCTGGCTCGAGCCGGGCCAATAAAGTGCCGGACCGGGCCGGACCTATAAAAATCTCAAAATCATCGTTATGCCTTCTTAGACATTGGATTTTAATTTGGCGAACTCTGGATTAATATTGTTTTAACTAGTCTATTACTACATTTATATACAAATAATTATCATTTGACTTTTTATAAAATGATAAGATACCGTGGTTAAAATTATATACAAAATTAAAATATACACCCCTGCCATAATTTACACGCTAAAGGTGGATATTTTAATTTTCAACATAATTTGATTATTTAGCTATAAAAGACCCGGTTAGTACCCGGTTAGTACTCAAGTAATACATGAAAAGCGGAAAACCCGTGGGTAACGTTAAGTTTATGCTATTAGCGGGTTTAGGTGTACAACGTGCCTCGCTTTCATTAACAGCAATTTAGTGCAATTGGTGTGGTTCTTTTGCTTTAAAATAACTTTTCGAAGCTTTACAATTTCCTAGTTATAATGATCATTTTCGTAGTCGGATTTTTATTCATACACCTACTACGTAACATGAAGGGTAGTTTAAATACACGCGAATGAAATGTGCTATTCCTTGAATAAAAATGAAAAGGAGGATCTGAATCAGTAATACTCCAATTGTAATAATTCTTTTAATTAAAACTTTCCTTTCTTCTTTCATACATAAGTAGCATTTTACAGTATTATTTTCTACTTCATATTGGCACTTTGTAACCTTGGAAATAGTACAGGGTTGCAATCTCGGACCCTTCCGTTTATTAATATCCAACTACTTCGCAGCCCTGCAGCTAGGACGAACGTTTTGTGGCGGGCACCATTGGTGCACTCAGCGAAGAATTTGAACGCACTAAGTTTGGATTTACCCTAATTTTTGTTGTTAATTTTTCATTCATGCATAATTACATTATGCATCTATTTTTGTCCGTTACGGATTTTCTGCTAGGCATTTAATAAATATTATTATTATAGAGAATACTTGAATTTTTTAATTAAAGATACTTTAATCACATACATTGTCGACGTTTTTGCCTACAACCTCTACAGAAATGAACAATAATTACTAGCCACACGTCCTGTGAGAGCAGCAGGGATTGAGCCCTATTATCTTACAACCTTAAGCCAAAGTGTTGGCACAGGTACGTTGATGACACCTTTATCATCTAGTCCCATGATCACGAATCTTTAAACAATTTCCTATCGTTCTTGAATTCTCAACATGATTCCATACGCTTCACCATGGAGATCGAATCGGACGGTTGCTTTCCTTTCCTAGATGTTCTCGTACGCCGGCGTCCTAACGGTGCGCTGGGACATTCCGTTTATCGAAAAACCACGCACACGAGTAAATATCTTAATGGCCTCCCACACCATCATCCAGCCCAAAAACGTGGTGTTATCAATTCTCTTTTCCAAAGGGCCATTTCCATATCTGAACTCAATTCGCTCCCACAAGAACTGAACCACGTCACTGAAACTTTGATCCGCGATAATTATTCTAAGAAAGCTACCATTAACTGCTACACCAACCCTTCTCCACAACAACTCCCCTCATCTAACTCTAATTTCAGTAAGCAAGCGTATCTACCCTACATTGATGCTGTCACCGATCGCATCAGCAAGATTCTCTTCAGGAACACCATAAAGACCATCTTCAAACCCAACTTCAAGCTCTCCTCAGACTACTTTCCCGTCAAAGATCGTAATCATCTGGAAGCCCCTGGTGTCTACCAGATTCCATGTTCGTGCGGTAGTATGTACATTGGTGAAACAATGTGATCAGTCAGCACTCATGTTACCGAGCACGAGCTTTGTACGCGGTTGTTGCGTGTAACCAGGTCCGCACTGGCTGAGCATAGACTGTAAACTGGCCACCAAATCTAATTTAACCCTACTCGCATCTTATCTCGCAATCCTCACTATTATAGTAGAAAAATCCGTGAATCAATAGAGATTTTTAGACATCCCAACAATTTAAATCGCGAAAATGGCTACCCCTTACATCACACGTGGATATCCCATTGATGTATAACATTTCCGGTCCATTGACCCACAACAAGCCCTATATAAACCCTTCCGGAATGAATGATCCGCAGTCAATGTGCAGTAACAGTTCTGAAGATGTCCCATAAGAATGCGGATGAAACGTCGGCCAAAACTATGACTACGACGCAGTTCCAACTCGGAAACCAAGAGTACAGTATTGATACCTGATTGCTGAATTTAACCAACACTTTTTAGCCGAAGGAATCGCTTTATTTGCCGAATTTAATGTATTCTTATATTTAATTTTAATGAAATTTGGAAAAATATGCAATTTTTTACAATTTTTCGGTTCAGTTTTACTGCTGAAGATGATAGCTTAGCCATCGAAACGTGGGTCCAGTGCTAGTGAAGTGTTTTGGTAAGGGTTTTAGTGAAAAGTAGTTATAACTGTAGAGCAACGCAACTGCGCTGAAAGCCAGTGGCGGACGCATAAAAGTTTACACAAAATAAATTAAATGTGATACGTGCTCAAACACTTACCGTTTTAAGAGTCCTCCGTGAAATTACAAAGTGGATAATGTCTATTTATTATTTGTAACATTAGATATGTTTCCAAAGTTGTTTCGGCAAAGTGGTGCGGCGTGAAGAAAAAGTGTTTTTGTATGCCGAAAACGAACGTTCTACATCTAGTGACGTTATATTTGCGTAAGTAAAATAATCTTTCAAATAACTTACCGGTTCTGTTGACGCACCTTCACAAATTTGTCTTAATGTGCCAAAATCAGAGTCTTTATCTAAAACACTTTCAAACCTTTCTAAAACACAAACATTTCTTGCGTCTTCTATCGCGCATAGCTGTGCGGAACATGTTGCACTATTTGTAAAGATTCCACTAACGACACCGAAGAATTTTGTAGTTTTTCTATCGCATCCGCCAGTCCCACGTAATTGTTCTGAATAATTTCCAAATCTGTTTTAACTTGATTATCCTGAAATTTCAAGCGACTTAGCTTGACAGCCGCAGCTTCCTTTGGGTCGAATTCTAAAATCACGTTCTTTATATTCTCAAAATATTTAAGATAATAAAATGCAGCCTCTAACCATGTTCCCCAACGAGTAAGAATAGGTTGTGGTGGTTCAGGAATACCGGGGCATAGTCTATGAAATTCCCGAATACGTTTTGGGGATTTTACAAACACAGCCTTTGTATGTGCTATTAGAGCGTCTACCTTGGGATAACATTTTCTGATACTATCTGCTACGAGACTGAGAGTATGAATTTTACATGTAATATGCAACAAGTTAACACAATGTTTTTTAAGAGATCGACCTACAGCAAGCATGCTTGCGGCACCATCACTCATAAACATCACCAGTTGATTTGTTGAAAGTTCAAACTTTTCCAATGTATTTAACACCAACACTGAAATTACTTCGGTAGTGCATTGTTGTATTCGTCTGGAAGCTAGTAAAATTGAGGGTGACGGTCGATGTGGTTCCATTGTGCGTACCATTACATTAACCACAGAATGTTTTTTTACGATCTGTTGTTTCGTCCACACATAACCACAGTTTTTTATCTTGCAACTTCGATATAATCCTTTTCTCGACATGCTCACGGGCAGACGGCACGACTCTCTGTAATGTTCTCTCACTTGGTAACTTAAAGTCCGAATATTCATTCCAAAACGAGACGTATGCTTTCTTCCTTAGTAAATGAAATGGTAAATTACATATAATAAACACATAAATTAAATTTAAATTTGTCATAATCTCGTGTGGAATTTTTTTTTGAAACATGCCCTGTACTATTTATGTGCCGTAGACAATCACTTTTCGACCAACACATTAAATCTATTTTACACACTACACATTGAATTTTAGCGCCATCACCCTTTAAATCAGGCATTTCTACAATAAATTCTCTTATTGTATCCAACTGTGGTCGTTTTCGCGACGTAGGAAACATTTGCAAAACAAACGTAGAACTACGATATAGTATACGACAGCGTAGATGCATACACAACAGATCGGCTTTCGAGTCGCAGTTATATTGACGCTTATACCGAATTGTCCCGGCCGTGTTTATTTTGTGTAAACTTTTATGCGTCCGCCACAGGCTTTCAGCGTAGTTTGCGTTGCTCTAGTTATCAGCTGTTGTGACGAACAAATGTAAAAAATGTTTAGATTTACCTTGGTTTATTTTTCAGTTATTCTTATTTTTGTTTGTATTGTTTACTGCTTAATGTATTTTAAAAAAGTGTTACAAACACTATGTATGTACGTATAACATACAGGTTGAGAGTTGGTCCTATGGTCGCACTTAGCTTGATTGGATGCTTTCGGAGCAGGAGAGGGGATAGTCGTTCATTACTGAAATATGTATTGTGTCACGGCTCTTAACTGTCAGTTATGTACAGATGACGTTTGAATTTTGCCGTATTACCCTTTTTGTATTATACGGATTGTATATTACACAATCGATATCTTCTCTTTACAACAAAATAAATTTGTAATAAAATCTTTTCATCTGGACCATTCACGAGTGCGTATTAAAATCACCCAATGCTGTTCGCGGTGTTATCACAAGCCGAGCACTATTTAAACGATGCGCTGGACCCGCCGGACTAAATACTTATGCAACTGTAGTACGAATACCTATGCCTTTATTTCTGCAGCCTGTCATACATTTCGTTTCTTTTCCATCCATTTTCATGTTCACGACGAAACACAACTTGCCACTGGCAAGTGCGTGTTGAAAAACGTTTCAGAAACGCGATCGTAAACTATAGTAGTGTGGTTTTTCATAAAAACAATAATCTCGAACATTGTTGGGTTTAATTAGAGAATCAAGCATATAAAATAAAAGAAAAAATCTAACAAGAATAGTTTTAGGTTGGTTTGATCGTAAATGCAATAGGTAAAATTTGATTAATTTAATAGATTTTCAAAACGACCTCTAAATTCGAATGAGCAAAATCCCAATGGGGATCTCTGCAATATTAGTGGTTCAATTATTTTGGAAGCCATAAATTGAAGATTTAGCGTAACCCTAATGAAAAAATCGTTAGGAGATAAGTCAGGTGATCGCGGGGGCCGGTGAATGGTGCCCCATGTAGTTAATAATCTATCACTGAAAGTGTTTACTGAATATTCTCGCACAATTGCAGCTGTATGAGCAGGTCATCTATCTTGTTGAAACCATACTCGTACAGCGTACATACATACAACGTAATATCTCCTAGGTTTTATACGGAAGGTATTGTGCCATTCTACAAAAGTTGCAAATATCTATTTACAGTTAATGTTCCTTCTATAAAGAAGGGTCCAATTATATGGTTACTTAAGATGACTGTCTAGACATGAACTTTTTCGGAATATTGCGTTCATGCATCATAAGTAAGATGTTTATTATTTCGAGACCAATATCGTGACACAGGTGGATTATGATATACGGCAAATGAATATTCATCAGAAAACATTTTTAATAAAATTTTCATCATTACTAAACCAATTCATAACTTTCTCACAAAATTCCAGTCTTCGATATTTTTCATCGGGAAAAATTTCATTAGTCTTATTTAATTTAAGTTAATGATACTTATTTTTTTTAATTTTATACACAGTAAAATCTAAAATATTAAACTGCTTCACTATTTTGCTAAAAGATAATTGTAGTTATACTTCTACCGCTACGCAAAGTAAGAAATCTCGTTCTTCATTTTATAATTCCGCGCCCCTTTTGTGTGTGCACGGATAAAAACAACCATAATTTTCCTAATTTCTATATTAGATGGCGTACAGTCTCAAAAGCAATAGTGTTTTCGAATTTAATTTTAAATAAAGGGTAATATCTCTGATAAATAAATAATAGAATTTTATCACAAATTTCTTTTATTGCAACGAAGAGGTATCCATTGTACGTATAACAGAGTCAAGATAGTGCAAATAAAGTAACACTTTTAAAACTAAAACGTCGACTGTAACCAACTGATAGTTAAAAGATGTGACATAATACATAATTGAGTAATGAACGAATATTCCCTCTCCCGTTCTAAATATATCCGATCAAGATAGGTGCGACTATAGGACCGACTCTCAATCTGTATATCAGTGGGTATATCGCGTATTTGCGTGAGGTAATTGTATAGTAATAGTTTTATAATTTTCATTTTGTGGTTTAATTTGTTATTTTATATTGGAAAGGGATCTTTGAAGAATTGAACTAAAAGATGTTCGATAATTTACATGCCGAACAAATTCTAATAAATAAAATTGAATATTACAAAATTACAGAATATACTTACCTAAGTAAATATTACTATTTCAAGAGTAAAGTATGGGCATACATATAAGCTATGACCGTTCATTATGGTAGAATGTGTACTACATATTTCTTAAACATACTAATTTCGTTATGACATTTAGAAGAACCAACAATCTTTCTTGTCATTTGTGGATCTAAATTAATATGAATTATAATCATATCAGTCGTTCATAAATTGATTTACCAGGATCGATTTATTGACTTTTTGAAAAGAAAATACGTATGTGACATTATTACTTGTGTATGTATGTAAATATATAGCATATCAGTTCCTCTTCTTTTCTACTGTAATTATCCCAATTACATACAAGGAATCCATAATGACAACCAGAAATTAATAAAATAAGCTGTTTGAAAGGTCATAGCTCTTTGTTCTGGTCCAAAAAAAATATCGATTGATTGAAAAATCTAAATACTAATTGAAAGAAAACAATATACATAACTACAAAATAGATCTTTGTATTATTTAATGTGGGTTCACAATGTTTCAGCATGCAACTATAGAAATGAGCATTGTCAGATTTTTGTACACCCGGCCCGACATTTTATTAGGCCAGCCCAATCCGGCGCAGCCCTTTACGTTTGCCAACCCGGCCCATCAAGTCTGTTCGAGTCGATAAGTTCGTTTTGGCCGATAAGAAGATGGTTAAATCTATTCGATCCTACTTCAAAGAATGAAAAAAATCATCTATATTGCACTATTTTCAGTATTAAATAATTAATAATAATTTCAATTACTTTACTTATCACTTATTTAATCCGAACAAGTAACATGGGTATATTAAAACACGAAGAGGTCTTTCCTTCTTTCCAACAACATTGTTTTAGTTTTACAAATTACATTTTTTCGCATGAAATCGATAATGAATTTGTGACGCTTTTCAAAGCACAGTTTTTATTGCAAAATCTGAAAACATTACAATATTATTCCATAGACTTTTACGACTGGTATTAGTACTGGTGCAATTACCTTCTTTAGTAACTAATACTAGCGACCATGTTAACTTAATAATAAGTGAGCATATGAATTATATCTTCTTTTTTTATACTTTCCGGTATTAAATTATCAATGTACTTAACTTACACATTTTTAAGTTTAAAAGTATGTAAATGCTAAGGTGTTTGTACTTAATACGTCTTCTCAAAACAAAAGTTTGGGAAGAATAGGTTTGAATTTCAAACAAGAATGTTCAAAATTAACAGCGAATGGGTTTGACGGGCCCGTCTCATTTCAAAAAAGCCCGACCCGGTCCGCATCTGAAACATTCCAACCCGACCCGTTCGCACCTCTAATGCTAAGTTCTCGAATGGACGACATAAATAAGAAATGACATAATTTGTGGGAACAATTGCAAAGTTGAGTTTTCTCCTAGCCCCTTTCTGCAAGTGACGAGACTCTAAAGAGTAATAATAGACAATTATACTGCTCAAACGAGAATTTGCTTGTAGTTTATTTTAACGTTGCTTTCGTGTTATATCAAATATTCCCCTTACTGTTAGTGCTCTAGTAATATATCTTATCTAGAAATCTACCAAACGTGTTTGTAAGGCAACGTGTACACATATATGTATATACGTTATGCAAAGCAGCTGAATATTATTCTCTTTGCAAAACGTGTATTACAGCTATAAATAGTTGTAAACATATAACCAAGAATAATAAATGTAATTCTCAATTGTACCAATATTTTATTTGTTTCAGGTTTAAGAATACGAATAGCAAATTTGGTTTTAAAACTTCTCACATGCGCACTGTATATAATTCGAGTTATTACGGATACGGATCCTATTCATGCGTCTTGGTAAGTATTATATTAGTATTTTTGTTAACGACAAGTTTCACAAATTATTAATTAATCTCAATGTTCCACAATGTCTTCAGTTATTTACTGTTGATTAGTATCTTAAATCTCAGAAATTAGAACTACGCCAAAACAGGATTTTTCATAGCGTTGCGTATTCACAAAGTGCTTGGAAAGAATATAATTTTTTGCTCGGCAATTTAGAAGGAAAGTTTTCAGATAAAAGTTTTTCAATGTTCCTTAGATGCAGTCTAATAACACTGTGCTGGAGACTTTTTTTTGCAACAAGCTGGGCACCCGAGGAGTGAACCTAATTCGAGTATGCTGAATCCGATGGTGCTAACCGTTTTTTAAAGTTAGCTGGCGTTTTCGAGCAATTAAAATTTAAAAATTTTAGGCCCAAAGACCTCCAAAATACGTAATTTTTATCATTTCTTGACCATTTATTGAATTTAAATCGATGGAATTCGTTCGAATATACATCGTATCGACGGATACACATCGAATAGAAACTATTTGAAAGAAATTGAATCGATTCAGTAGATTTTTCGTAATTTTTTTGAAAAAAAAAATTTTCTTGATTTTTTTCATTTTTCATTCTCTGAATGCCCTGATTCTTCGATTTTTATGGTTTCTAATGCTGATGGCTCTCTTGAAATTGGTCTTGTTGGAACAGGAATTGTATTTGAATGCGGCAGCGGCAATTGAGTATATGTTGTTAGAATATATTTCAAAGAACCATTTTTTCTTCAGCTCATACCGGTTTTTGTCCATTTATTCAAATTCAAAACGCACGTTGTACAAACAAAAGACGGCGTCCAATACACATCAGTAAAAACATTTTATGAGAAATATTGTTGATATAAATCAGCGGTTTCAGCTTAATTTACGCCCAGTATTTACTATATTCTTGGTTCCTGGTTGTTCCGGGCTGTTACTGGACACTGACTGATAGTCAGTGTCAGTAACAGCCCTAAAGATGTCCCATAAGAGTGTGGACGAAGCGTCAACAAAAGCTAGGACAACGACGCGGTTCCAACCCGGAAACCAAGAGTATAGTGTTATTGACGACCGCGGAAGCCTACGTACCAAAAGGTATTCAATTTAGAACATTTATCCATTTTTGATATTTGAAATTAATTGATTTTACAAACCAATACAATGAACAATCTCGAACTTTTCACTATTCACTTTGGTTTGACTTATTTGTTTTAATATTTAGATGTTAACACTTTGACTTCTGAAAACAGACTGAGCTCTCAGTGGTTAACAGCGTGACCAAGTCGCAGTAGCGAGGATGGAAGTTTCTAGAAGGTTCTAGAATGGTCCATGGAAGGTTCTCAAAGGTTCCAGAAAGCTCTTAGACCATTGATCAGATTTTCCGGAAAATTCCAGAATATTCCAGAAGGTTCTTTGGGCCTAAAATTTTTAAATTGAGATTGCTCAAAAACGCGAGCTAACTTTTAAAAACGGTTGGCACCATTAGATTTAGTGTACTTCAAGAATCTCTTTTGCATGTTTTTCTAATGTGAGCGGTTGTTCCATATCTACAGGATGTCAAACAATAGAAGTGGTAGTTACATGTGAAGTAAATTTCAACTGTGAATAAAAAAAACACCTTGAAGAAGCCTTTGGAATTTGTGCTACACTGGAGCAAGCTGCAAACATATGTGAGTTATAGACGTTATAGAATTATATAGCAATATTCGTTTCCAATATATGATGATATTAAATCGGTTGTTAATAAAGAAAATCCAAAAGCAGACATTTTTTAAACCAGGGTACGACGGTCAATATTGTCAAAAGCTTTACTACAGTCGGTATAAATAACATCGTTGACGATTAGCCAATACATTGCTAATAAATTGCGTAATTTCAACCAAGTTTGCTATGGTAAACTTATTGCCCAAGAAGCCACGTTGTTGCCTAGAAATGTAGGGCTTAACAAGTTATACATTTTTATATACAATGAATGCTCCAATTTCTCTGAACACGTAGAGACAATGTTTATAGGATGGTAGTTGGATACAGAAGATTTCGAACCATGCTTGAAAATAAGAATTATCTTACTAGGTCCCAAGAATTCAGAAAAGCAAGAGGTTTTGAGTAATAGATTGAAAATTATGGTCAGAGGTTCGCACAACATGAGTGTACGGTGCTTCACAAAGAAATTTGGTAGCACATCCTGATCGGCATAGTGCTGCACGATTTAATACAAGCCAATGTTGTAAAAACTCCCTGGTGATATGCTAATTGTTGGAAGAAGTATTAACAGTATCGGCAGCAGAAATTACAGTGCTTGGCCGATAAACTTTAGAAACTGTTGGATTAAAGAGAGATTTTCGAAGAAGCAATAATCACACAGGCCAGAATCCTGGATCCGCCGCTCTTTTGATGAACACAACGCCCAAAATTCATTTAATTACAAACAATACTCTCTGCCGTAGTTACGAGATATCTTTGATAGGTTGAGTTACTCGTTTCATCATGAATTAACTTGCGAAGCCGAACGAAATGTTCACGAAAACTATACGAGCGCGTTTCCTTGCCACTTGTTGAAGTAATATTGGCTTAGTTTTTATGATAATTAAGATAATTTCAGATGTTTTCGAGGTGTAGATCTTTTTATACAGCCCGATATCTTAAGCACCTTACGTGCAAGAATGGTGGATCCAATTTTATTCGATCAAGTACAGTAAGCTTTTTCTACAAGGTTCCCATCGAAAACCGTTGCAAAATTTGATTAAATCCGTTTCAATCATCTTCTTAATGCAAGCCCATGTAAATTTTCCCAGTTTAAGGAAAATATCCAGACATTCATCATTCATCATTACGGTGCTGCGATTTCTATGCAGGGGACTGATTGTCATTTTGCGTGAATGTTGGTACCGGAAAATTACTTTTAAGCTTTATTTTTATGAATTTCCTTAAAGAAATATAAATTTATAGTATTTCATCGCAACGCTCTGTGTATGAATAGCCTTTGAAACGAATTATGTGTATAATTTCATATTTAACACGTTTCAGGCATATTTTAGAGAAAAAATGTTCAATTTGAAAAATTGAAATGAGTCAAATTTTTTTTATAACGATTGTCATCTTGTAGAGACTACTTGACATAAAAAAAATCGACATATCGACAAATAGTCTAAGACACACTTAGTTGAACAAAGTTTGAATCACCACTCAAGAACATTTAAGATATCAGCTGTTAAATAAACATCGGCGTTTCACTAAAGTCTGAAATAATCTTTTACCTTACAAACTAAGCCAGGAAGGTTGAGATGAATTGAAGTAATGCTTTTGGAAACGCAGTAATATCCAAAATATTCGAATTGAAAATGCATGTATCGTATACAGCGTATAGGTACCGTGTACGTTATGCAGGATTGGCCTCCGAGTAATTTTTGCATGAAAATTTTTCCTCTAAGTTGTCCAAGGAAGGAATTATCTTCCACCCAAGCAAAAGGTGATGAACACGCTGTAATATTTAGATTTCGCTTAATAACAAATTAAAGCTCGTAGTTATTAGTAAATTTGAGAAGATTTAATTACTAGTTATTACGTATCTTGTAATCGGCGTTATCTTTAGGACAATAGTTACGCAGGGTGAGTCGGGAGAAATGGAAAAAAATCAAGGAGCGTATTGTACACGTGAAAATAATGTAAAAAATCTATATCTTCTCATCCGATTTTCATTTGTTTTCAAGTTTTAGCATAATTAAAAATTTGAATTAGCGTTCTTGTAAATGGTCCAAATGTTCGCTTGGTTTCGAGATAATACGTCTTCAATAAAATATAAATATCCTTGCATTGACTATCCATGTAAAACAAAAAGTCATGTATCGGGTGGCCAAATAAGAATGACAGCCGGCTATATCTCAGAAACTAGTCACAGAGCTTTCGGGTAAAATATTTCTTAATTAATGTGGTCAAAAGAAAATACTGGAAGTTTGTAAGATAACCAGTAGAAAGCGTAGCAGTCACGACTAAGTGTAAAATTAAAGTTTTCATCGTGTTTTGTCTAATTATTAAATAAATATTAGTTACTTCTGTTAGGCTTAACCGATTCTAACAATCTTGATCTTGTTTAAAAGAGCTTTATTTGATCTATCAAATGCAGTTTTGATCTAGTTCTTATGTATTGCACCCTCACCACTAGAGGGCGATACCTGATTTTATAACAAAGCGACTTTTCGCGAAAATAATAAATAGAACGATATGATTCTTTTCACGCGGAAAAATAAAGAATTAAAAACTAAAGATTTCAGCGAAAACCGTGTTTCGATGTCTTTTCTCCAACCGGAGATATTAACGAAAAACTAAATATGATTGGCGTAGTAAGTGAATTTCGAAAAACAATATTGTTATTTAATTAATACTGTGATGCCCCTTTTGTGAAATATAACATAAATCAATAAATCAGTGGTTTCCTAGATGTTCGAATTGCCTTTCTTCATTTTCAATGCATGATTCCATTCTCTGTCGAGTGGATAAAACAGCTGCCTCGACTTCTGCATGGGAAATTCTCCGAATTGCATTTCTTATTCGAAGAATCATGTCTTTTCTTGTGACGGGCCTGGTAGCAAAGACGAGGTCCTTTATTCTCCCCACAAATAAAAGTCTAAGCAAGTTAAGTCCGGAGACCTAGCTGGCCGTGGAAATGCACTTCCTCGTCCTATCCACCTGCCAGGATAAGCGGTATCTAAGAAGTCCCGAACATTCACCACAAATTGCGCTGGGCACCCGTCACGCTGAAAAAACATCTGATGACGAATTGCCAACGGCACATCTACAAGAAGTGGCAATGTGTTTCTTAGAAAACTTAGGTAAACGTGTTCAGCAAGGGCTTCATTAAATACATAGTATAAAAGGTCCAACAATTTGTCCATCTAGAATTCCGCACCGAACGTTTATGGACCAGCGATTTTGATGATGAACATCCTGCATCCAGTGTGGATTCGTTTGTGACCAGTAGTGTTCCATCACTATTAAAGGTGGCCTCGTTTGTCCACAAAAACCCCCCCGATAGCATTTCGCGATCCTCTGCTATCATATCCAATAACCAGTGGCAATGATCCAGCTTTCGATCAAAATCGTCAGCCGTTACAGCCTGATGAAGGACTATGTGATAAAGGTGCAACTTAATATAAAAGTTAGAAAATTCATAGGGATATTTCGTAATAGTGAAACGTTTACCGTAGCTTGCAACGAGTTCATAATTGTCATTAAAAGACTTCATTACTTGATTCATAAATATAAAACATATTGTTTTAACGTCGTTTTAACTGTCCAATGGAAACGCAATTATGAATTTTTTGGGACTTTGGATGGTCCTTACATTAAATTTCTAACTTATTTCGTACCAATAATTTATAGCTCGCCCAACGAAGGAAGTTTACACGTAATTCTTATAGCAGGCTGTAACAACTCTTTCGTTGGTCCAGGTATAGATATTATTTTGTAAATAAATGCTTTCCTATGGTCTTTAAGAATATTTTGTATGGTAGTTCGTCACAAGCCCAAGTCTCTTGCAGTTGCCCTAGTACTTACATGAGGATTGAACTTTACATAGGCCAAAACGTTACGTTTTCTTAACTGCGGCCTGTACCGCGTCTTCTATGCATAGGATGAGTTCCTGTTGTTATACTAGCTGAAGAAAGACCTTAACACTGTGGTGCCGTCTGTCAGGAAACTGCACTGCATATACTCTGGTGACGACAGTTGCATTTTCCATGCATTCAAAATAAACTCCTATCATGTCAAAGTCTTCTTCGTTTGTAAGACGCATATTTTGATAATTAAATATGGCAAAAAAGGGAAATTAAAAGCATAAACAAAACGGCCTAAACGAACGCATGAGCCTTTTCAGCATTGTGACATAATGTGTCATTTTTTATTCTGCATTTTTCATTATTCAAAGTCTGCTTGTTTTTTAGAATTCGCTTACTAGGCTAAACAAATTTTTGTTGTCTATTTCAAGTTGAAATCTATACAAAAATGAGATTCAGTTTATTTATAAGGCATTAAAATAAATAATTATCTTTGAAATAGTGCATATTTTTTATTTTTACTAATATGGTTATATTTAGAAGTATAAATATAATAACAGACAGTCAGCAAAACCGGGTCGTCCAGGTGCAACAAATTTTTAACTTTTTTCGCTAATATCTCCGGTTAGGGGAAAGATATCCGCGTGAAAAGAACCATATCGTTCTATTTAACATTTTCGCGAAAAGCCGCTTTATTATAAGTCAGATATCGTCCTCTAGCGGTGAGAGTGCAATTTATAAGAACTAGACCAAAACTTCATTTGATAGATCAAATAAATCTTTTTTAAACGAGATCAAGATTGCTAGAATCGGCTAAGCCTAACAGGAGTAACCAATGTCTATTTAAAAAGGCAGTGGATGTCTCCCCGCCACTTTTAAGATACGACAAAATGTGCTTAACGCAAAAAAAAAGGGAATTGGGCTGGGAACAAAATGCATATATTTTCGATAACTCCTAATTAGACAAAACACGATGAAAACTTTAATTTAATACTTAGTCGTGACTGTTACGCCATCTACTGGTCATTTTTTGGCCACATTTATTAAAAAAGTTTTTACTCGAAAGCTCTGTGATTACACTGATTACTAGTTTCTGAGATATAGCCGGCTGCCATTCTTATTTGACCGCCCGGTACGTTCGACATTAAAAATTTTTTCGTTTATCACATGTGACGTACAGGCTATCTGAATCGATCCTTTCCAGGCTCAAAATCATTTTTATAATTTTATTGTTCTGTTGCCAGTGTCAGTTTATTGTGACAGTGATTTAATGTTTATTTTCCAGTTTGTACGTTATTTTGTTAAAAAATGCCATACACATATTAAAATTTAGAATATGTAAATATGGTGTTTGTTTATGGTTTTTGTAATGGAAATACTACAGCTGTTGTTGAAGAATACACTCAGGAGAGCAACAGGCACCCTTCTTAGTCGAAGCAAAAAATGTTTAGGGATCAATGGCAGTTTTTTGAACATTTATTAAAAGAATGCGATAATTAAAAAAATATTAAGGTATGAAATTTTGTTTATTTGTAATTACTAGAGTAACCAAAACTTGCGGACTCGCATAGGCGTCGGTATTACGGGTTAATATAAGAATACGAAAAATTCATAAATAAACTTACTTGCTAATTATTCAACAAATTAGAGGCATCAGGATGTGAACTACTGTAAACTTGCATCATTGCATATGTTTCCACAGTTACTTCTTTAAACCTTGTGCGTCGACAAGAAAAAATATTCTTATACATAGAAACGATCTCTCCACCTCTAAGGAAGTTACATTTGCATGTAGAAACTGTTTTTCAAAATCACTTAAAAGTTCACTATTCTTACACTTATTATAAACGGCCTCTAAAGTATTAAAATCGGGATTTTTCCTTAAAACATCTGCCAACTTTTGACTAGCGCATAATCCTGGCGTATCATTTAATGTGTGTGATTTATTTTTTACACTCTCCACTATGTCTAATGATTCCTGCAATGACAATTCAGCACATTGTAGTTTTCAGATGGCATCTAGTAATACTCTATAATTGGTACATATTGTTGTTAAATCTTCTAAAAGTTGAGAAATTTGAAATTCTCTATGACTTTCTCTAATTGCTTTGGATTCATTCCGATTAAATCGCATTATAACTGATTGAATTTGTTGAAAATGGATCAAATAGTAAAAAGCTGTTGTTAGCCAAGTACCCCATCGCGTTAAAATTGGTTCAGGAGGTTCTGGAATACCCGGACAAAATTTACGAAATTCTTTTAAACATTTAGGAGATTTACGAAACGCTGCTTTAGTACTTCCAATCATCCGATCAACGTTTCCGTAATGTTGTCGAACAACTTCACCAACTAAATGCATAGCATGCAGCACGCAGGTTATATGTATTAAGTTAGGAAATATATGTTTTAATCATCACAACTTGATCTTGGACAATTTTAAATTTTTTCAAAGCGTTCATTATCACTTTTTGAATATTTTCCGCGGTACATTGGTGAACACGTTTGCAAGCTAACAAATATCGAGATGCTGTGTTCTCGCTAGATAAAACGCGAGCTATTACATTCACAATACTGTTTTTCTTTATATCGGTCGTCTCATCCACGGTAATCCATATTTTTTTGGAACACAAATCACGTTTACACACATTTTCTAGCATCTCTTTCATTCGCGGCAAATGATTCTGTAATTGTGTTTGTGAGGGTAATGGGTACTTTGGAACGTATTGTCGCTAAAACGTTTTAAAAGCTGCTTTTCTCACCAACGACAACGGAAGATTACAAGAGGTAAACATAATTAATAAATGTATGAGGAATAGTGTATAAGGTATTTTAGTTCTTGCATTTCTCATATGCTTAATACCATTGACATGCCTCTGGCAATCAGTTCTGTCCAATGCAGTCAAACGAACATTGCATACTAAGCAAAAAAACTATATATATATATTTTAAATGGGGAAAAAGTGACACATACTTATGTACATTAGTAGCAAATCTATTACGAAGCATTGTTTTCTTAGGTATGTAAATATTAGTTCTATATGAAACGATACACTAATTATGTACTTGGTATAATACTACAACACACAAAAAACACCAGCTGTATTTTCAAAAGCGACACGTAAGTACATAACCTTGACCGTTCGACTAATCTCTGCAACAGTTCAACCGGTACTAAAACGAAATCTCTCTCAGTGCGGTTTAACATGATTTATATTCTAGGTCGACACTACATGCCTGCTTCTCTACCGGTTTAGTTTATTTATGAGTTTTTCGTATTCTTATATTAACCCGTAATACCGACGCCTATGCGAGTCCGCAAGTTTAGGTTACTCTAGTAATTACACTATAACTTGAAAACAAAAGAAAATCGGATAAGAACATATGAGTTTTTTTACATTATTTTCACGTGTACAATACACTGGAGTTTGGTCCGTTCCTCTCGACTCACCCTGTATATTTATGTCTACTTGAATACTTGTTTATTAACATTCAAAATAATGTCAATAAGTATTTATATATTTAAGTTACGGTTGTATGCCGGGAAATAAAACAGAGTACAAGATTTCGGCGAATTTGACTGAGGAAAAATTTCAAGAGAATCCGATCATTAACTGGGATGCGATTGTGTGGGTGAATAGACCTCTGAAGCTGTGGGTCGTTCAGATTATATTAGCGATGATTAGTTTGACGGAAGCCCTTTTATTAGCGTATTTAGGATATAAGGTAAGTGCCGCATTAAACAGAGAAACCCTAAAATGGAGTCCAATATGACGTAGTTAAAGCGAGTAACCGATTTAAGTGTAATGCGTTTAATGGCTAAATGAATTATTTAAATCCTTTCTAATAAACGCCGTTACTCTCATTTATATTAAATACTGCTCATTCGCCAGTCAAATTTTTTACGAGTTAAATTTGTTAGTTTTATAAGAAGATATGATTTTATAAATGGAAAATGCAGACCATGCTATTTACAGGGTATTAAAAATGGTGTTCGGATATTTTATTTACTCATAGTCTCGTCAAGATAAAGAAAAGACTGATTTTTATTATATATACATTATTATATTATTACAATCGGTAAGTTGTTGTTTTGTCATTGTCACTTTTCGAGTAGGTACTTTGATTCTCTGTATGTATTTTAGCTAAGCATACAAAGCAATCAATTAATAAGGTTAGTATTTTCTTCTAATCGTTTAATTGGCCAAGTTTATCTGGATTTTCTGTATAACATTGGCGTCACTTTTAGAATACGTAGCTCTTCATGATAGTTACACTTGTGATTTGTTTATAATTTTTCCAACGAAGCACTAGGCCAGGGATGGCGAACCTTTTTCATTGTTGGTGCCACAAATTTATAAATAATCTTTATGAAATTACTAACGTGCCACACTAAAATTGTCTAACATAAATTACGATTCTTGTATTTTTCTCTTTTTTGCTTTCTTATTTAATATTTTTTCTTTTCCTTTCACTCTCGAGAAAAAAATTATTATAATTTAATAAACAAAGAAAGAAAAATTTTTATTAATAATTATGGTTTACATACAAAAAATGAACAGATCATACCACAAAATAATATTATATAATAGGTAGATATTCAGTACTATAAATTTAAATCATAAATTATTTTTAAGGTATGGATTGTTGAATTCTAATTCATGTTTATAATTCATAAAATAAAATTTCGTTAACATTAATAAAAAAATCATATTTTTTGTGCGTGCCATCAAAATTTTTTTTCGTGCCATCTATGGCACGCGTGCCATAGGTTCGCCATCCTTGCACTAGGCAATCTAGGAGGAAAGTTATAGAAGGGCGTCACAATTGGAAGTGTGGTAAATTTTGGGGGAAGGCAGAATAACATAAAAATTATAATCTGAAAAATTGTAGCTCAAGCAAATAATGTTAACTAAAATAAGAAATTTGTCTTAAGGTTACAATACTACCTCCTTTACTAAATGCCTCTGGGATCTACAGGTGAATGATCCTTTGTTTGTCGTTAATGAACTGTATTCTACAAATAATTGCATACTATGGTTTAACAGTTAGCTTTCTTGGTTTTTAACAAAATAATTGTAGACTTTTCTGATTCTAATATCGTAGATAATTTCCTTGATGCACATGCCACTATATGCCATTCAGTAACATCCATAATTCCAAATTCGAAAGTGCGTATTTTAATCGAGGTACGGTCTCGTATTCTAAGCCTTAGATATCCAATAAGGTAATCAAAAACAGATGTTACCATTTGACAGATCTGTCTTTAGTTAACATTCAAATAATAATTTTGCAGTATATAGTCATTGCCCAGTTAAGTGAGGTAATCAGAAGTTGAGCGATGCACGCTAATTTCAAAATGTCCAGAATTGAACATCGTGCAGTGATCAAATTTCTCACCTTGAGCGAATGGACATGGTCTATAAAGACTCTGCGCCATCGTATGCCATAGCTAAGCGTTGGCCAAAATTGTTTCGTTGGGGCAGAGAATCGCGTGAAGGAGAGCCCATTACTGTAGTGACCAGAAAACATCAAATTGGTCGAGGAAATTGCATTGAGTGATCGACGGCTGAAGGCTAAAGAGATAGGGGAACAAACAGGGATTTCAAAAACTAGTGTTTTCAAGATCCTGCACAAGTATTTGGATATGACAGAAATTAGCGCATGATGGTTCCCAAAATTGCTCAGCACGGTACAGAAGGAACAACGTGTCAAATGTAGCCGAAAGTGTCTTGAGCTGTACGAAGCCGACAACACGACCATTAACCAAATAGTGACTGTAGATAAAACAGTAGTTTTATACCACGATCCTTGGTGAACCCATCGCTAAGAAGGCCAAGGTGACCACGCACAAAAAAGGTGATGACTTCCACTTTAAAGAACGTAACACTATAGTAAATGCAATATATTATGGCCACTTGCTGTGCCAGTTATGACATGCCATCATCGAGAAACGCCGAGGAAAACTGGGACGAGCTGTCTGGCTCTTGCACGACGATGCTCCTGTCCACATAACTGCAATTTCGAAGGCTACTATGTGCCAGTGAAGATTCAAGGAACTCGATCACCCACCGTACAGCTCCAACCTTGCCCCAAGTGACTATTTTATATTTTCTAAATTAAAATTGGAGCTAAGAGAGAGAAAATTTAACACCGATGGAGAGATCCACGAGGCAGTTTTAGAGCATTTTAAGGACAAACAATCATCGCATTTTATAGTGGCATTGAAGCGTTAGTTAAACGATCTAAAAAGTATATTGAAATAGCAGGAGATTACACATTGAAAAATAATAACGACATTTTTTCTTCTACACACCCTCTTTCTATGTTAGGCGTCGACCGCACCTCGTAACTTTGTTTGTATGTCGCGGAACTTATGTTATACACACTCTTAAATAATAACAACCGAATTTATAGTAAATAATGTAATATGTTGTTTCTGAAAGGTTTACAACTGTAACATAAATCTTTTAGGGAAGATTCGAGTTATGACATATGTATGTAATAAAAACAAAACTTATGGTAATTTCCTTTTCACTTTTTTAGTGGTACATTTATTCTTCGCCTAAGATGACACAGTACTTCAGATCGACCCTCAAGAAGATTATATTCATCAACATCTACTTGAACCACTATTAATGTGTTACACCAGAGCTCTTCAGATTTATTTTTAATAACTGAAACATTATTTCCTGTCAAAAAATATTCCACAACTTGATAAATCGTTTACTAATAATATTAGAATTAATTGTAGCACGAAAATGATCGGTTTTTAGATCTATGTTTACTAGTACTGCTTGTTTATCATGATGAGACCGAGAAATAGGTAAAATACCCGAATATATCTTTACACCACTATTAACTTATTATATTATTCTCTAATTGTATGCAACTTTTATTTACAATCAATTATTTTTGGAGGGGCCTAAGTCATATTTCAACAGCCTTTAGTTAGACATAGTAAATTACCATTTTAACAATGTTGGAGCGTTTAGAGGGGAATGTATCGAATTGGTTGATTTAGTTCCTTCCTGCACTTAAAGGTTGTACGCCAGTAATGTTTAATTAAAAACTTCTTATTCGATACGGTGTTAGTCACCACAACACAACTAACTGCGGTTTGTATGCATAATTTGAAACATGGCAGGCCGTATCTTTATATTTATCACGAGAGTTAAGCTAGTACATAAAAGGCCAAACGAAGTTTGCATCTGATTTCATTAGTACATACGTGAATTTCTACATTGTAGAAAGCAAAGACATTTTGTGAAGAAGAAGAAACATCATTCAGTGATACAGTTGTTATGAACTCTTATTGATAGCGGAAGATTAGATAAAATTGAATATTTTTCCAGTAAGACGGCATGCATTTTTTGCCTAGTGATAGAGTGTTTGGCATTTTTAAAAAAGCCTTGAAAAGATACGATAGAGTTTCCAGTATACATGAATTCATTGAAGCGAAGAATATTTTAAATGTTAAGTAAAAATACTTTTAAAACAGCTGCTTATTAAAAGAAATATAACACGAAAAGATAAAATATCCTTTTCCTTTTCAACATTCAGTGATACAGGGTTATACCAAAAGATGTTACCACTTATATGGGATTAGAACGTTTTCACTTTAATTAAAATAAAATTATCAGTTTTAGTCCAAAGAAAGCTCATCTCCTCCATCTGCGCATTTTGGTTGCTAATGTATGTGTGCAGATTTTCCACCATGGAATCCACGACACGTCGACACATTTCTCGAGGTATGGGGATGTTTGTTAAGTGATATTTAAGATCCATATTGGAAAGTTTTGTGGTAGAGTCAGATCGAGTGACCTTGCTGGCCAAGGTAATGGTGCGCCTTTTGCAATTCAATGTCTATCAAATGTGTCATCCAAGTGTCTTCAAACCTCCTATGTGAAATGAGGGGCGAGGGAGGGGCACCATCTTCCTGAGAGCAACCACTTTGTATGTTATTTAGAAGTACATTATCTTCTAAAAAAATGTGTAACATACTCAAGTTGGCAGCATTTATAGCAATAGATTTATTAAAAAAATATGGACCGATTATTCCACAGTTTGAAATAGTACACCATAACCTCTCGAGTCTCGAACTCTTAGTTAATAGAAATTCTCTGTCGCCCAAATTACGAAAGATAACAGGAGGGTCTACTTCCACCATTTGTAATAATATTTGTCCAGCCTGTACACGAACGATTTTATCAGCAATAGAATGTATCTGTGCAGTCTGAATACAGTGTCCCTTCGTTGCAAAATCATGATGAAGAATTCTACGAATGCTTGACTCAAAAATGTGAATTTGCAGTGATAACTTTGAAGTTGACCTTCGTGGGCTATTCAAGACTGCTCGTATGATGTTGGCTTATGTTCAAACATTTCTAGGTCTGCCACCGATTCTCCTACAATGATGTCCAACGGATCTTGAGCCTACACATTTTTATGAATTCGACAGACGGTTAAACGACTTGGAAGATCCCTATTATACCCAAAATTAAGCTTTTACTACTGATGGTGACAAATAGACTTACATCCAATCTGCAATCTTCCTTCTTTTTTCAAGAGTAAGTCGTGTTGCCATATTGTCTGCATCAAAATAAAATTATATTACCATATAAGTTGTAACATTTTTTAGACTAGCCCTATATAAGCGAAGTACACCAGCATATGCAGTAGTATGCGAATTTATTAATGGATTTACATTTCCACATTTCAGACTTTCTCTACATAAAAAGCAGGGTATCATAATACAACTTCCAAAGAACTTACCCTACCTGAATAGACAAATACTTATTTTGATAACAACAATTTTACATTTACGCAATCCGATTCAACGAGTTCCATAGGTTCCAAGATACGAGGCCATTCCAGAAAATAGTACCTGTTTACATATAATTAAAAGAAAAATGAAAGAAAGTAAATAATAATTTTACTTAAATGAAAGTAATACATTTACTCATTTTTCAATGTAGTCGTCGCCAATGCTGTACATCTGCTTTTAAGTCATCATCACTTTGGAAACGTTCTCCTGACAAGAAAATCTTGAGTTTACCGAACAAATGATAGTCACTTGAAGCCAAGTCGGGGCTATACGCAGGGTGGTCAGAAACTTCCCACTTGAACTTCCGAAGAAGGTCAGTGGTCTTTCGAGCCTTATGGGCACGAGCATTGTCATGCAGAAGAACAATGCCACTTCTCAGCATTCCCCGCCTCTTGTTTTGGATGGCCCTGCGCAGCTTCTGGAGTGTTTCACAGTATGTGCCCGCATTGATGGTCCCTTGGGGCATGAAATCAACCAACAATAGACCTTTTGGGTCCCAGAACACTGAGACCATAACCTTTTTCGTGGAAAACGACTGCTTAAACTTGCGCGGTCTTGTTGGAGATCGTGAATGGTGCCATTCCATGGACTTGCGTTTTGTCTCAGGTGTGAAATGGCACACCCAGGTTTCATCCCCCGTAACAATTTGGTCAAGGAATGCATCGCCCTGTTGCTCGTAACGAGTCAAAATCGTCAACGCTGCATCCATGCGGTTGGTCTTGTGCTCCTCGGTAAGCATTTTGGGCATCCATCTTTCAAATTTCAAATTTTTCTGTAATTCAGATGGTCCGTCACGATTTCATGGAGCAATGATTGTGAAATTTCAGGAAATTGCTTACTCATTTCTTTCAGTTTTACGCGTCGATCTGAGCAGATGAAATCATCGACACGTTTCTTCAGATCGTCGCTGATAAGGGACGGGCGACCTGACCGCTCTTCATCGTGCACATTATCTCTTCCCTCTTTGAAATTTCGAACCCAGCGCAGATGACTCATCCATTGTTCCCGTACCATACACTTCAGTAATCCTGCGATGAATTTCGCTTGGACGGACGTTTTCTGCATTCAAAAAACGGATCACAGATCGCATTTCGCAGGATTTTATGCGCCATTGTAAACAGTCATAAAACTCACTTCACGCAGCGGAAGAACTTCAACTCTTTTTTTCCGCAAAGCTACGATGTTACTGTTGACATCTGCGCCACTTTGTTTTTAATTGGATCAATGGCACCATCTGTATGACTAAACGGGTACTATTTTCTGGAATGCCCTCGTACATAGGCAATAAACGAATTGATAGAATAAAGTTATGTTCATCGTGTCCTTTGTAAAGTTTTCTTTATAATTTCATTATTAGAAAACTAAGTTCTGCAAAAAATGTGCAAATCATCAACTTGATGAACATCTATATGTGCGGGAATGATAAGAAAAACAGTAAACCGTACAAAATGATTTAGGCCTTTTCACAAATAAATGATTGGAATTCTTTCATAGTAATTTGTAAAAGTTAATTTGTTCCATCATATTTTTCGATAATTTACCGCAACCTAAAAATGTTTTAATGCCAGTAAATTTTAACGTACAAAAAACTTTAATCAATTTATAGATTTGTATATGAAAGCTTTTAATTTAATCAATAGAAGATATGCGTGAGTAATGTGTAGCAAGAGCAAATAGAAGCTACACAACCACAAAAGTCTACGTGCGGCTAACAAAAGTAAAAAAGCAACGTAACATTCCATCTCCTAAACACATTTAATAAACTATACATATTTCAACATTATACACAAAAAAAAACAACAGAAAACGCATAAAACTTGATAAAAGCAAATATTACATTCAACAAAAGCATACATTCAACAAAAGTCTACATACGTCGCTTCAAAATTGAGTAATTCCTCTAAAATACAGCGCTATTGTGTAATATTGGCGCATCCTATTTAGTATAGTGTTTATAACCAAAGAGAACCATTTGCATAAACTTGTAATTAATTTACGAAATCGGAATCTAGCCATGAAAATAATCGGCGAAAACAGTTGGACTGTCAAAAGCTGCAGGGCAAACGATTACAAAAAATTGTAAAATACGTGCATAACCATAGAAGTTGAATGAACGAGTAAGGAGAACCATTATCAGGCAAGTAAATAAACGCCCTAGATCAGGCATGGGCAACCTTTGCTTAGCTGAGGGCGTAATTTCGGGACTTAATCAGGTCGTAGGTAAGAAATAAGTAGGTAGTAGTGAATAAAAAGGCGATAAAAATTCACACATTTTTTTATTTATTAGAATTATAATAGCATAATCAAACTTATAAAAAGCAAATTAACAAAAAAAAAGGAAGAAAAATCAAATGAAAATCAATGAGAGACTTGAGTTTGAAGCTGAGAAACAAGATGATCAATATTGGGGTCAATATCACTAGTACATAGGCGCAAAGTGTTTTCTAAATTAACATCTGTAAGCCGAGTACGATGCTTATTTTTATTAATTTTCATGATTGAAAAAAACTGCTCACATTTATACGTGCTTCTGAATGTGCAAATTATTTTTCTTGCGAAAACTCTCAGCTGTGGATACCTTTCTTCGGAAAGGTATGTTCTGTAAAATTCGCTTAGTTCCACATCATCAAATTTAGACTTCAAATATGAGTCTTCTTGAAGCTCGATCAACTCCATTTGTAGGTGAAGCGGAGCATCTTCCACATTACACTTACACGGATTTGCAAAAATATTGAAAGTGCTATCCATATTCCTAAAATCGGAAAACCGATCAGTGAATTGCTCTGACAGTAGTTTTCAGTTCTTCAGCATAGCGACCGTAATCAATGTTTTCGTGACTGGATTATGTTACAAAATGAAAACAGTTTTTACTTCTCATTTGTGTTTCCCACAAGCGAATTTTGTTTTGAAAAGCTTTAAGATGACTACATCTGATTTACCAATTGCCCTTGTTTTTGAAGCTTCAAGTTCAGGTCGTTTAAGTGTCCTGTGATGTCTACCAGAAATGCCAAGTCACAAAGCCATGTTGGATCAAAAACTTGCGGCAATGTTTTCTCTTTCATTTCCATAAAATCAGCTATTTCTTTTCTAAGGTCATAAAATCTTTTTAGCATTTTGTCTTTGCTTAGCCACCTTACTTCGCAATAGTATGTCACATCATCGTGTTCTGAAGAGAGTTCATCCAAAAATGCTTTAAACTGGCGATGGTTAAGACCGCGAGATCTAATAAAATTGATGGTATTTACTACCACATCCATAACGTTCTTCAGTCGAATGGACTTAGAGCACAAGTTTTCTTGGTGAATAATGCAATGCAGAATTATTAAATCACATTCTTGCACATTCATAGCTGTTGCTCTTTCTTTCAGAAATCCGATAAAACCTTTTCGTGGACTGACCACTGAAGGCGCACCATCTGGGCACACTCCAACTAATTTACACCACCGCAAACTGCTCAAAAGTACTTTGCACCTCGGCAAAAATATCTTTCCCAGTAGTGGTCCCTTGTAGCGACCGTAAAGCCAGTAATTCCTCTGTCACTACAAATTCTTGATCAACACCTCGTATAAAAATAGCTAACTGGGCTGTGTCAGATAAATCTGTACTCTCATCCAAAGCAATCGAAAATGCTTGAAAACCAGCCAATCTATCAGTCAATGTTTTTTTGATATCACTAGTCATCATATCTATACGTCGAACAACAGTACGTCGCGATAAGCTCACTTTCTCAAACTCTTTTTTCTTTTCTGGACACAAAAGTTCGGCAACATCTACTAGGCACTCTTTAACAAACTCTCCCTCAGAATATGACTTCGATGTTTTCGCTATTTTGGAACTAACTATAAAATTAGCTTTAACAACACTGTCTAGCATTCATCTCTGTGAATGGAACATTTCTTGCAGTTTCCCTAAATCGGTAATGAGTTTTAATTTTATCCTTTCTTAACTGGCCCGTAAGTAATTTATATTGAGCGAAATGCTTGCTGGAGTAATGCCGCTTCATATTGTATTCTTTTAAAACAGAAATTGTTTCATTGCACAGCAAACACATAGGTTTACCATTGTGCATGATAAAAAAGTATTCTTCACTCCATTTGTTTTGGAATTGACGACATTCTGTGTCCACTTTCCGCTTTTTTAAACCAGACATCTTGATAGTTTTTTTTTCTTCTGAGCTGAATTTGCTTGAATATTTCCCGCGTCTTTTCTTATCAGTTGTTAAGAAGTAATGAGTTGACACGCGCGCTGAGCGGTTTATATATTACCCGCAATAAGCAACTAGAATACTCTCGATCGTACGCGAATATGCGATGCTAGCCACGTTATGAATAACAGTCGGCTCTAGAGCGCTTCGAGGTCATCGACTATGTGTGCTAAATCTTTAATTTTTTTGGCGCGTTATTTGAATTTCTCTCGCGGGCCGGATTGAAGCTGGTGGAGGGCCGGAAGTTGCCCATATACGCCCTAGATGATCTGCCTAATCAGTGGGGAAAGATCTTCAGTAGACGGTAGATATTGACGTACACCCCGAAACTATTCGTATATGTCTCAGAAAGAAAGGTTACCACTCTAGAATTTCCAGTAGAGAGCATTTCATAAGTGCTGTTAATCGGAACAAAAGGCTGGAATTCGCAAAGAAGTACCACAGAATCCATGAAATCGACTCTGAGATTTGACACAGAGTAGTAATATTCACTAACAAAAGCAAATTTAATATCTTTAGAAATGATTCAAAAGGCAAAGTGTGGGAAAGCAGAATGAAGCACTTAAAACAAAAAAACTTAATGCCCACAATAAAACATGGGGGCGGATTTGATGTGGTCTAAGGATATATAATTGCTGGTAGTTGGAAAATTACATTTTATAAATAATGGATCGGCATGCGGATCCGGACGCGCTGAGAACGAGTTTACTTGGTAGCGTCAATAATCTGGGCTTATCCTCAAAGTATGTTTTCCAACAGGACAATGACCGGAAGCTCACGTCGGGTCTTGTAAAAGAGCGGCTGCTTAAGATATCAACTCCGCACTCCATAATAATGTAATATTTGGTTTTCAACTTCTAGGCTTTTTTTATTATCAAAAATGTTGAAATATAGTTAATCAAACATATTTAGAACAAAAATAAGTGGGCGTTACTTCTTTGTTTGTCGACTTTTGCTAGCCGTATGTAGACTTTCATAGCTAACATAAGTCATTGATTAAACCTGTACTTTCTGATATAAATTTTATTGTTTTCAATTTCTTCACTAAAGTCATTGTGATGCAAATTTTCTGGGGTTGATCCCGAAAGTATATCTCCACCGACAGATAAGCATTTTTCAGGATACAAAGGTTTTTGCAAACTAGGACAGCAGCTGCTTTACATATTCCTCGCTACATTCTCCATTTTCTGTTCAATAGTTTCATTTCAGTCTTGGTATTATTTACTTACCAACGCCATATTGGACTCGAACGAATATATTCGTATAAATATCAACACGCTATGTCGAGTTTATTAAGTGATCGTTGAAATAAATATCAGAGTTATTTTGTAGGGAAATATATGGCAACAGTTGCTATCGTTCCATTTTATATTAGAACTTGTAAATACAATTCCGTTTACGTTGACGGTAAGTCTTGGTAAATAATTCTGCCGTCTAAGGCTGTGTGTACTTACGAATGTTCGATTTTCAGGTTTTCTATCCGCCGATAAGGAATTTATTTATACCGGTTTTTTTAAATTGTTGGTTGGCGAAACACTCACTGGAGAATATGTTTGTGAGTACTTTATATTCATGTAATAAAATAATTTTTTTTATTGTTATAAATGCATTCGAGTAGAAGTAACTACGTGTGTCGCATAAACCATAAAACCGATCACTCACAGGTTGAAATAATAGTTGAGAAGCAATTTAGATTACTAAATATGTACAATTGATTCAAATAAAGAAAATACAGAGTGGGGTAATAGTGTGAGATTCTGCAAGAGCGCCTGGATTATTGGTAATACAGAAAAGATCCTGATAACCCAAATGGATAAACAGATAACATTCCGTATTTTAACAGATTTAGCTTTTACTGGAGAATCTACGAGGATGGTATAATAAATGCCTGTGTTAAGGAAGACAACGCAATTTTTTGCATTTAGTAAATGAATTTCTCGACATACTCTCCTTGTAACTCTATACACTTAGTCCAGCGATGTTTCAACTTCTTTAAGCCATCCAAGTAATAGGATCTGCAAAATAGACCTCTATTTCGGCAATGACCAAAGGAAGAAGTAATGGGGCGCCAAATCTGGCGAATATGGTGGACGGAACTTCATTTTGTAAACTGGACTAGTTTTGCTGTCGCAATGGTAGGGAATTTTTTCTTCGCTAGGGGGTCCTTCCCTTCTCCAAATAATCAATTAGATTATGGCTTGCGAATCTCAAAAAGTCATCACCATAACTTTTCTGGCTGATGGAATCGCCTTCGCCTTCTATGGTGCACGTTCACTAGGAAAAAAACATTTTGCCGACTGACCTTTGGTTTCTGGCGTGTAGTGATGTATTCATGCCCCAGCTACAGTAATATAACGCCACAGAAACTCACTCGTATTGCGCTTAAACATGTCCGAACATTGCTTTGAAGTTATCACACGATTCCGTTTTTCATCAATCTTCAGCAGCCGTGGCACCCATCTCGCTGATAGCTTTCTTATACTAAATTTTTCGTGAAGAATGTTTTGCATACGTTCAATTGAGATGTTTACCATATTAGAAAATGTCTCTAGTTTTCACCCGGCGGACTACTAACACGATATCATGAAATTTATTGATCATATCGTCCGTAGTCACCTCAATGAGATGACCTAGTCGCTCCTCACCAAAAGCTACGCTATTCATTAAACCAATATCTGATGGTAGTCATCGAAGGTGCATGGTCCATATAAAATGCATCCAGCTTCTCTTTGATTTCTGCGCACGTTTTCCCACTCAAACAAAGAAATCGAATCATTGACCGGTATTGTTCTTTTTCCATGATTCCACAAATATAACTTTGCTCACTTTCAACAGCTCCCAAGACAATACTACTCGACGAATCTCTCCGAAATTTTGGCAGACGTCGGCTAAAGAATAGTGCTCGCAGTCGGTAATGCAGATTTTGACACAAAGCGCCATCTGTCTCCAAACACGGGTACTTTCCATACCATCCTCGTATAGTCAATTTGTGTAAGATAAATTCAATTCAACATTTCACATGCGCTTTAGATATCATTTAAACTAGAACTAGTATAGTTTCACTTACAAAAGGCAAGCTCTTGATCATAACTCATCTCTGACAATATATCACAAATGTTGTTTTTCGAGTGACGTTTTTATCGTTATCCTAAGTGAAACGTCCCTAGTTTTTCTCTTAAGTTTTAACTTTACTTATCTAATATACATATGTGTATATATTTTTGTATTGTCTAGTTGGTTCTGACTGGTACTAGCAATACTAAAGGCGCTATTCAAAAAAATCTCACATTATAGCCCCACCCTCTACATGAAACGGTTTGCCTTTAACAATCTAATAACGTTGTCGGTTCTCCAGTGCCTTCTTTGGCACAACAAATTGTTGCAGCTGTTTCTAGCTGCAACAATTTGTAAAAAGAGAAAATTGTGATAAGTGTAGCGAATTGTAAAAACAAAGTTGAAAACTAAACGGAAAATATGTTGCCAATTTATTATATAAATTACTTTATTATATAAATTCGTCAAATGTTTGTTTGAAGTTTGATATTTATGAAACGATTGATTGGCTTTGTTTGGACAAATGAAACGAAAGAATATCGACTATAAATTGAAAAAAAGTATTAAAAGAAGGTAATTAAAAAGTGATTTTGAAATCAACTGCAAATCACTTGGCAATTGTAGAATATACCTAATAATCAGGCTATAAATTTAAGCAGAATACCTGTGCGATACATCTACATGTTACTTAATCATTTTAGTTTAATTTATACCGCATTTATTAAAAGAGCACTATCCTGGAAACGTGCTTTCTTTATTTATTATGATTCATATTCTTCGCCTTTAATTTGCGTGGGTTCTTTTTTTCAGAATGATCTCCATCGAGCAATGCAAAAATCGCAGTCTGCCCTTTCGCAGCAACTTATGATTTTGTCAGCGACACTTCTTTGTTTAGTGTTCACCAGGTAATATTTTATTTAGGGGGTACATAATTAAACAACATAAATAACAAAAGACATGCATAAATGTTTGAAAAATTACGACTAATAGTTCACCATTATAAATTAAAAATTTAAAAATATGTAATACGAGCCTGACAACTATATGTTGGGACGGTTAATGATTTTTTCAAAAATTCAGCATATTTTTAAGATACTTTAAAATATTTCAAAACTGGTTATAAAATCGAAAGAAACATCTTTTTGCACATCTATCAACGTTTGATGATTGTCAACATTTTATTTTTTAGTAGCGCGTTTTTTTGAAATTCCAAAAATATACAACTTTGGCAGACAACTAAATCTCGGGACGGTGGAAACAATTTATCAAGTATTCATGGAAAGCAAAATTGAATACTCACCTGTCATCTTTGTTGTTAATGTCTAAGCGATTAACAGTGTTAAATTTCATTAAAATTGGTTAGAGGTGTTCTTACTTGCGCGAATTATTGTGTCCCAATATGGAGGAGAATCATTAAAGCAAATCGCCACTGAATTAAGAATAGCAAAAGTTTCGGGGGGAAATATTGTTAAACACTACAAGCAAACTGGAACCGTAGAAATTACAGGAAAAAGTACTGGTAGACCTAGAATTATAACCTAACAAAGCCAAAGAAACTATGTCAACATTTGCATAGAAAATGTATAGGAGGTTACGGCCCTTTGGAATCAGCGCGATGGTTTTAATGTGTCCCGAGAGTTTTGTCGGAAATATATATTCCTACATAAAACTGAACTCGGATTTTCGTATTTAAATATAAACATTCGCATTGATAAGTAAATTACACAAATAACTTGTTTAGGCCAAAGAAAAACTATTATCTGGTGTCAGAGAAACGAAACTGGTTGATATGGGCGATATCAAAAACAAAAAATTTTGACAATTGGAAGAAAGTTATTTTCAGTGACGAAACTAAGTTAGACGTTGTGTAGGGGATAATCGAAAACGGTGACTGAAAATAGATAAAAAGACTGTTAGATATCCAAAAAAGCGTATGATATGGGGTTGAATGGCTGTCACTCGTTTGGGCCAATTGAAATTGATTGAGGCTAAGGTGAATACTGTACAGTATCAAGAAATTTTGCAAGACAGTTTACGACGATGGTATTTTCTAACAGGATGGCGCGTTCAACCAAACCAAAAGGTTTGCCCAACAAAGTATACAGTCCCTGGCCATATGACTTGAAACATGTCATAAATCAACCCTTTTACCTAGAAATTCCCATCCTATTATAGTGATATTCTTTTGCTTTGAATCCGATCGTTTATAGGGGGACTAGATTATTGTATCAATAAATAAAAATGCCAGAGAAATGATATTTAAAAGAGTAAAGTACGTATATATAAATATTTCAGTTATCAACTTACATTTAGCGAGTTCACAGTTTAGAGAATGCATCGATATTTTTTAAAATATTTCGTCATAACCGTATAGAAGCTAAGTTGTGGACTATCGTTAAGTGTTTTGTGTTGATATGTCGTAAAGGTAAAATTGTTATTCTATCTTTCTCTTAATAATTAATTATTTGGAATTTGAAAAAAATTGAAATATTTGGGGTTTTTTTGTAGAAAATGCCCGAGAAAGATTTAACAAGTGAACAAAAAGCCGCTATACAATCAAACAAACATTCACAACGAGAAATTGCAAAATTACAGAAAGTATCTCCTTCTTATGTATCGCATTTAGCTAGAAACTTCAACGAAGGAGCCAGCACATCGACGCAAAGTGCAGTCGGAAAAGAAAAACGTCGAAGAGATCTGACCGTGAAATTGTTCATCAGGCTTTGAGCAATAGATTTGCTACAATTAAAATGATTCAAAAAAATTTACAAGAGAGAGGAATAGAGATTTTGAGCAGAACTGTCAGGCGCCGATTGCGCGAAAATCGCCTAATGGGCCGAAGACCTGTAAAAAAGCCGCGTTTAACAGAAAAAATGAAATCTGCTCGTCTCAACTTTGCAAGAGAATATCGACATTTCACAGACGAGAATTGGAAAAAGGTGAATAACTTAACAACATGATTTTTTCTGAATTAATGTTTACAATATTTAATAAGTTTTCTTTAGTGACGAGTGCTCGCTCTGTGTGTTAGTGCAGCAAGCACAATTTGTTCGTAGGCGACCTGGCGAACGTCTCACAGAGTCCACGATTCTTCGAACTGTAAAACACCCTCCGCAGGTAATGATTTGGGGAGTGATTAATGGAGACGGACCCAGCCCTTTGTATTTTGTGGAAGGTACAATGCGTCAAGGGCAGTACATAAATGTATTAAAAAACACGTTATTACCGTATTTTATGCCAGGACGTCGCATGCCGACAGGGCGTATATTTATGCAAGATAATGCACCTTGTCATATGGCAAAAAAGTTTAAAAAATTCTTTGAAGACAATCACATACCTCTTTTACGTTGGCCCGGAAATTCACCAGACCTAAATCCCATCGAGAACGTATGGAATCGACTAAAAAGTAAGGTATATGAAAGAGAAAACCCTACAAAGGAAATATTAATGAAGAATATAAAGGATGTATAGGAGAACGATGAAGATATAAAAGAGACAATCATATCTTGCATTGAAACTATGCCCCGAAAAATTAAGGGTGTTATTAAAAATCAAGGGTTATGGACTAAATATTAATTACTTATTTAATATTTACATATGTTACATATTTTTACAATATATTTTATAAATAAAAAATATAATACATGTATAGTTTATATTTTATTATGAAGATACTATAAAATATTGAGTGTTTCAAGTAATTTGGCCAGGGACTGTACAAGTCTTGTTCTGGTTCTCAAGTAGCCCGGACTCAAATATCATCAAAATTCTATGGCACGAAATGAAAAATTACCTAAGGACATTCATACAAATACACGCTAACTCCCAAATCTTGTAAAATGGATGCCAACACGTATTCCAGCGGTTATCAAGTCAAAATTACGAATTACTTAAGTTATTAGTTTTACTAATTTAATTTTGCGTCTCAACCTTTAGTTGTCGAAATTTGTTGTTCTTTCATTAAAATTTAATTATTTATCGCAATTTAAAATATTTTATTTAGATCCTTCTATGTAAGAATTTCTTGATAAACATGTTTCTTTCAAAGTATGGGCAGATTTTCTTTCAATCATGTTTTAAGAACATTAATAAAATAACGTAGGATTATTACACTACGTCCCCAGCATATAATTGCTTGGACTCGTGTATTTATAAAAATAGTTGTCAACTGTTGTTATTTCGTTACTCTAAATATACAGCAGAAATGTTTATTTTTCTTCAAGGAATACTTAGTAATGCTGATGGAAAACCAGAGTGATCGCCTTAAAGTTGATATCAAACGAAAAAAAAAAATATTTTACGTCTTTTAACAAATTCAGTTTTAGCAACCCTTAGCGCGTAAAAAGAAATTATAAATGAGATAAATAAAAGTTGTCACCTAACATTTTTTTTATCTACCAAATTCAAAAGTAGCAAACCTTAAATTTGGAATTCTTAAAGTAACAACTAAAACCTCAAATTAACATGAAAGTCAAAGAATAACAAAACGTAAAACAAAATAATTCGCTATTAATGATAGATTTTAGGAGTAGTTTTTAACGGCGTTGTAGAGCATATATTTCTTGCAAAATTTAAAAATTTAAGGGAATAATTAACAGTTTCTGTTCAGTAATCCTAGCAATTAAGGCTTATTATATTAAATTAAGTTTTACACCATGAAATTTTGGAAATAGAAAAAAAAAGAAAAAGTCCATATTTGCGAAAAATAACAAAAAATGAGTTTCCGGGCCTTGGGGCTTAAAAATAGCAAAAAAAGGCCCTTGAAAATTTGTTTACTTTCTGGAAAATAATACTTTTTCGATTCATATATTTTGGCTTCCATCGGCAAATTATGAAATCTATAATTTTTCTTGGAATTTCCGACGTAATTGATTAATGGAATTAAAATTATGCTTACGGCGAGAAATCTGGCACCTCTTGCTTGCCGGGTAGGCGTGTTAACCACTGCGCTACGAGGATTAATTCATTCCTCACCCTGGACATAATTTTAATTTCATTAATAAATTACGTTGGAAATTCTAAGGAAAACTATAGATTTTATAATTTACCGGCGGAAGTCAAAATATATTAATTAAATTAGTGTACTTCTAAAGTTAAAAATTGTCTGTCGAAATATTGTGATATATTTGCAGATAAATATAAAATCTATATATTAAGAGAGAACGAATCTTGTAGAGTCATCGTGGCGTAGTAGTTAACGCGCCTACCCGGCAAGCAGGAGGTGCCAGGTTCGATTTCTCGTCGTGGACATTTTATTTTAATTTCAATGTCATTAATTAATTATGTCGCAAATCCCAAGAAAAATTATAGATTTAATATTTTTTCGATTTTAACAATTTCGACGATTTTCTGGTTAGGTAAAATCGGCCTTTGCACTTTTTAAAAATTTAAAATGTCCACGTTCTGTCCTCGTTTTGTACTGATTTGTGCCGGAACAATTTCGTTTTGTGTTTGTCCCATTTTCGAGATATTTTGGATTGAAGAATGGCGAAGGCAGAGACAGAGACATTTCGCAGTCACCGTAACAATTTCTAGATTTTCTAAAATATAAAAACTGTCGTCTCGAAATTTTTACGGCATAAATTAATATGAAACAAGCAATGCAAAACGTTGCCGTTGTAAAATTTTCAAAAATGGATTGTTGCGGTAGCTGCCAAATCCCAATCTCCAGCAATGCTTCTCGATTATTTAAAGAAAATAATGAATACAAAATAAAATCTATGCGGCTCAATTACCATAAAACGGCACAATCAAAGTTAAAAATGCAAATGCTAAAACAACATGAAGGCCCCGACTTTTCAAAGTCAATCTCAAGAATACAGAGGTATGAGGAACAGCTTCACGCATCTCGCATACACTAACAAGTGAAAATAACTTAGTATATGTATGTGACAGGGACTTTCTAAATTTTGATATAAACATTAAGTATTGATATATTTTTTTTTAATGTTAATTTAAAATAAAAGTTTTTCTCATTTTCCCAGTTTCTTGGGGATACAAAACGGAACGGTGGGCTGCGATATATTTTATGTTTCACAGAACTCTCTTCTTTCGTATATGGCAATGTAAATTTATGATTTATGAAAACATAAATTTTTTAACACAGAGTCGCTTATACAAAGTGCAGCAATAGTACGTCCGTCTTTTATTACTCGGGCTGTACGCTAGATAGCAATTTGATATTTGGGAGCGTAATATAATGTTAATTGTGCATCTTTAGAAAATATATTTCGATATACTAGGTGTTTTATAAAAAAGACGGCACAGTAAAATTAACTCTATTAAATGGAACACCTGTATATTTTTACATTACGATTAAGATCTTGTTTTGTGGTTTTCCAGTAACAACAATTTTTGTTAAAAAATTGAAAACTCAGATATCGCAAAGAAAGTATTCCTACGTCCAAACGCTTTCAAATTTAGCAATAAAATTTGTTGTGTGGATTGGGTGATGTCGTCAGATGTACAAGTGGTCACCAGGAAGGTACTGACTTTACCAATTTCAAAATGATTTCTCGATTTTGCTAAATGGAGCAGCCTGCATATTGCGACTAGATGTGATGTAGAATTACATTCTACATCAATCCATATTAGGTTTCCCTAGACTTATTGTTAGCGGTTTCTACAATAATGCAGAATAATCAAAATTCCAATATTCCATTTTTTTTTTCTATTTTAGAATAAATCTTAAGTGAATTAATTTAGAGAAAATTCGGTAAAGGTTCTTTCCTCGTAAGAAAAAAATACCTATTAGTAACAAAATTTACTGAAACGCAAAAGTGGAAATAAAATATTAGCATGTATTATTAAAAGTAATGCAAAACTTGACGAAATTAGTAAAATGTTATGTAGTACTTAATTTAATTTAAAGTGATAATCGACTCTATTGATGAATGCACTTTGAACTCGCCTTCGAAAAGCGTTAATAATTCTCTGCTTAATGTGCTCTATTGTTGTTAGTGCCTCAGCATATACAATTTCTTGAACACGTCTCCATAAAAACAAATCAAGATGTGTTAGGTCGGAAGATCTAGGCGGCCATTTTACAGGATCATTCCTTCACAACAATTTCTTGGGATATGTGTTATTCAGAGAATCTCGTACAGCAATAGAATAGTGTGGAGGTGCTCCGTCATGTTGTAGCCACATTTCTTTTCGGATTTCAGGAGGCCAATAATTCTGGTAGTTCATTTTGCCAGAACTCCAAGTACATAAATCCATTTAAATTATTTTCAAAAAAATAAGGTCCTATAACATACTTGCCGATTATGCCTCCCCAAACGTTAACGCTCCATCGTTGTTGCTGATCCACTTGTCGCAAAATTCTAGGTTTTTCATCTGCACAATAATGAAAGTTATGCTTATTTACCGATCCATCTTTGTGAAAAGTTCCTTCGTCAAAGAATAACACTTTAAAAATAAAATAAGGATTTTCTTGTAATTTATCATTGGCCCAGTTACAAAACTGAAAACGATTTTCGAAAACCCGATACTCCTGATATAACTAATTGTATATTGTAAGGGTGAAAACGGTTTTTCTTTAATATTTGTAATACAGATTGTCCTTTTATACATATGTTCTTACTTAATTACTTATTTCTTTGGTTTGTATTTGGATATTCAGTAACTGCCAACAGAACGTTTAACACATTTTCTCCATTTCTTGCTCTTTTTGTTCTTTCGCATTTCTCTTAAACGACATTTCCCGTTTCAGTAAATCTCGTCATTAGTTTTTCAAAAACTTTCTTTTCTGGACGTCTCCTGTCTGGATATCTTTTATTGTACATTCTACTGGTTAAAAAAGGATTCCTTTCTGCTTCGTCCAGTATGAAAATCATATCTGCCATATCATCTTTAGAGTAATTCATTATGTAAGACGAACGCTTTTCAGTGTACTTTCCATACTTTGGCAACTTGCCATTTGTTCTATTTATTGTTAGCCGCTAACTTGATATCTTTACTAACAACTTTGAAATTTGATTATTCTGGGTTATTGTAGAAACCTAATCTGGATTAACTTCTAGTCATAAAATACAGGGTGTTCGAATTAACAAAATCGAAAAAAATTATTTTGAAATTGGTAAATTCAATACTTTTCTGATGACTGTCCTGTACATCTGGTGATAAAAACAATTTACCGATATTATAATGCTTCGTGCTTTCTCTGTCCGATTCTTGAAAACTTCAATATATCGAATGTGAAGCAACAACTTTATCAGATATTTTCTTAACCAGCTTATTTCGAATTTGCAACCAAAATGTAAATATAAACTACTTGTTATAAGCTTTCCTTGTTTTAAATATTCATGACAGGAACTCTATATTATTGGCTTCATAATATAGTTACGCTTTGTGCCCTTGGATGTCGCTGCGAGAATCGCTTATGTATTTACGTTTCTAAATTAGCTAACTTCGGCGTTGTGAAATAAATAATCACCACGTGCTTGTTAATTAAAACAAACGATGATTATGTATTCCGTGGCTAAGAAAAAGTGAGTGGCTTGTGATGTTAATTACGGACGGCGTTAACTAACAATTCTATCTGTCGTAGCTTCTATGTCCAAAGATCCATCAAAAGAAACAAAAAAAATTAAGTAAAAATAACCAATTTTATTTACAATAATAAACCAAAATAAAATTCTGTAGGCAATAAAATAATATAGCTTTTAGTGCTTGCACAAAATTAACAAAATTCTCAAATATTTACACTAATTTTAGTTCAGAAAAACAAACTAAATCTGATTTTAGTTTACGTAAAATCTGACATAAATTCTCAAATAATTACAATCATTTTTGGTTTCGGAAATTAATCCAAGTTTAGTTTCGGAAATTAATCCAAGTTTAGTTTCGGACTTTGTGCAAATGTGCTATGTATCGCGGCCTTAAACGTTTTGGGCTATCGGACATCAACGTATCACAAAAGTCAGCTTTAAGGCCGCTCAATTATAGAACGAATTTTCATCCAACTCAAATTGACGAATATGGATGAATCTACCTCCAGAGATGTTCCTCCTGCCCAGCTTAAGGCCGCTGCAGTAAAGACCATAGACAACCTTTAAATAGATAGTTATCTTAACGAAAGGAAAATAATACGGCGTTCGGCGCCACCTACCAAACTGTCGGCAACTACTTACAAATCGGGGATTTCAAAAGGAGACAACGTTATATATGTCAATAATTTTGAAAGCCTTAGATACTTTTTGACTGTCCGTTGTTGGTGATAATGGCTAACGACAAGAAACAACATTTAGGAGTACTATTCATTGTTTGTAAACTAAAAAGCCCTTTCAAAATATGAACATATTAAATAACAATATTAGTAGTACATTGAACTTTAGCAATACAGAACATTGCAGTAGTGATTATGTAATAAACATACATTTTTGTTCTAAAATTAACTATTGTACGCACATGAAAAAATAGGAAAATATATCAAATCAAGTCCATTATTATCGAAAGTGAATAACATTTTGTAACTTATATCCTCCTCCTTTCTAGGAGTTGCTTTTGTTGATTTTCCTGGCAGCACTTATATAACGTATCATCAGATACTCTACTCTATTTTCCTGCCAATATTCGATTTGCTACCAAAAAGTAATTATGAATATTGAGTACAATAAATTCCTTTAAAATAAACTATTTTACCATCATGGTCTTATTTTTATATTGAGATGTATTACACTAAATGTGAATTAATTGTATGATAATGTACCATTTCGGTATTGTTTCTGATCAACAATTACAGACATAAGATTTTGGTAGTGCGTGCATGAATAAATGAATCAACAAATTAACAAATATGAAAATCACAAACTCTTTTTGTGGCGAAAGGTTTTTGTGTGCTATTTTGTTATATTTTAATAACGTCTGTTTATATAATAGTACATATACTATAAAATGCAACTTTTCATTTATCAGGCATGAACAACTTGGAACATGCTGTCTTAAATAGACGGTTATTGCGGCTAATATCCTCTGCAGCAAAATATCTCTGGAAAATTCTATGTGAGCGAAACACTTTTTCCGTGCAAGGCATTCAATGTCGAGTTTTGGCAAACAGCGAGACATTCATGAAATTATCACAGCCAGAGACAGCACACGGATTTAATTTGTTCATGTTGTATATAAAACAACAAAAACATAAACTTACCTATAAAAGTCTCTTACACCTTAGAGGTAAATCTACATTGTTCTTAACACTAATATATTTACAATATTCACAATGGTCCACAAAAAAACTTCTCAATCTCCACCACCTAATCCTCTTTAAACAGACAAAAAACTTTCATTGATAACATCTATTATTTGTCTGTATAACTGTATACCTACACAGAATATACATACAAATATACGCTATTATTCTCACGTCTTGTCAGTCTATTAAAAGCTGTTCACATAAACTAAACAATAAATTGCGAAGAAAGCACTATGAACATAAACCAATAACACCATCAACCACAATAAACATGCGGAAACAAAGTGCTTAGAGAGTGCTTACAAAATCGAAAATATCGCGAAGTCGGCGAGAACGGTGTCGTAAGCGAATGAACTTTCACATTTTTCGCTAACATAAGAATTTTAAATTTTCCTAGAATTTCCATCGATGAGAGCGCCATCTACGAAACCGCCGGCAACTAATAATGCCTCCGTAGTTGTAATTTAAAATATCACCCCATGGTAAAGACGAAACTATGACATTTTTCACGGCTTATATACCCATATTTTGAGTGACGTAACGCTTTTTGTTCCTGACGCATTGCGACCTTGTACGTGACGCGCACAAGCAAAATAGTTTTAAAATATATCGTTACACAAATTCCGTAATGATTGAATTTACATAACATATACACTAAAGCACAACATAAAATAGCAATATGCGCAAGATACACTCTTTCTCAAAATAATCGGTTCTGGTATTAAAAAATTAATAAAATAAAAGCTTACAAAGTTAATATTCGATTTAATGATTGATTAGAAAAGATAAATTCAAGCAATCGACACAACAAATTTTATTGATAAATTTGATAGCGTTTGGACATGTACTTTCATTAGGATATGTGATTTTTCAATTTTTTAACAGAAGCAGTTCTAACTCGAAAACCACAAAACAGGTTACTTTCATAATCTGGGCATGAATGGAGTGTAGTTAGGGATCTTTAATAATGTACAAGTATACAGGGTGTTCCATTAAAAAAAAGTGAATTTTACTGTATCACCTTTTTTATAAAACACTCATCATATCGGAATATATTTTCTAAAGATGCACAATTAACATTATTATTATTAACATTATATTATTTCCCCAAAATATCAAATTGCTATCTAGCATACAGCCCGAGTTATAAAAGACGGACTTACTATTGCTGCACCCAGTATAGGTACATGTAAAATGCGTGCAGAAGCTTAAGAGTAAAGCGTGAAACCCTTCTTTGCTTCAGCGTTAATATGGTAGTACATAAATGTTTACAAATCGGTTTTTAATCCGATCGTTATCATCCAATTATACGCAAATTGTCCTCTGTGCGATCACATGGAGTAGATCGTAAAGAGGGTACCCAATATCTCATTACCCTTGAACAACAAACGATTTAATTATAAATGAAACAACAATGCGCAAGTAATTTATTTGAAATAACAAGCACAAATTGTTATTGACGGCAAAGTTGATAACCGCATAATAAGTTTAGTCAAACACGCTTTGGTTGGTAGGGTATCCATACATTTTCCCGCCAAAGTCGTAATGGGTTTCGCATCGTGGGGGCCGTTTTAGAACTTGATAAATGTACACTCACCGGCACAATTAATCGCCCACCCATATTTTTTGTCACAATGCTTGTTTACGTTAAGTAATACATATAACGGTGACAGTTACTTGTCAAGTGGTTACTCTAGCAATAAATGAAACAGTTATACCCTCGCTTCTTTTATTAAATTTGTGTCACCAAAGCATTTTTGTAATTTGATATTGTTGCGGTTACTTGACTGTAATTTAATTTCCTGTTCTCTTTATTTCCGGTTATTCAAAGTTATTCAATTAAAGTCTTTTAAGATCCTTGGTGGGTTTCAAGCAAATAAAATGCCATTAGACGCTGCTGAAGTAGCCAGGGCTGTGGCTTTAGCTGACGCTGGGTATAGCCAACGTCGCATCGCTAGAACACTCGACGAACCTCTGTGCGGGATGCCATCAGACGATTGCGGGAGACTGGTTGATATACGCGGAGGCCAGGTCAAGGACGACATCGGTGTATTTCTGCCCGAGACGACCCCTTCATTGTCAGTAACGTGTTGAGAAATCGCTTTTGCACAGCTAATGAAACTCGTACTCGTCTTGCTGAGGTGAGAAATGTTAATGTCAGTGAACGTACCATTAGAAGAAGACTGGCAGAAAGCAATCCGAAGGAATTTCGACTCGTTCGCATCCCCGAACTTCTCCTACAGCACCGTAGAGCTAGACTTTGTTTTGCTAGAGAATATTCTGATTGGACTATGGAGCAGTGGCAGAACGTACTGTTCTTAGATGATAACAGAGTAGCCTTAAGAGGTCCAGGCGGACGTCAGCGCGTACACAGACGAAGAAACAGTGGGTTACCAAGGAGGGTCAATAATGATTTGGAGAGGTATCACTTATGAGGCTCGTACCGAACTTGTTGCCTTCAATAGGGGCAGTGTGAACGCTCAGAAGTACATTGGAGAAGTTCTTCAACATCACGTTATGCCTTTCGCGCCATTTATAGGGGGAATTTTAGGTTAATGCACGATAATGCACGATGTCATGTCGCTAGATCTGTCACTCAATACCTTGACGAGGTCGGATTTCAAACTTGACTATGGCCGGCACGCAGTCCAGATCTTAATCCCATTTAACACATTTGGGACAACACTAAAAGACGTGTTCGGGCAAAGGTACCAGCGCCTACGACCATAGGAGAGCTCAGGATAGCTATGGTAGAAGAGTGGCACAATATCCCTCAGGCGGATATTCAAGATGTAATGAATGGGCTTTCAAACAGGCTTCAGGAAGTCCTTAGAGTCCGAGGCGGTAACACTTATTATTAAACTTAAAAATGTAACAAACGATGATCTCTTTTTTTTTGGTTAAACATTTTTTGTCGTAATGAAAAAAAAAACATTTTTGTGGGATAATATCCAATAAATCAATTTTTAAAAAACGTTTTACATTTGTTTTTACTGCTAAAGGGTCCCCTACAGCAAACCTTATATCAAATTTGCTTTATATTTAACGATTTCTACAAAATTCAAGAAATCCAGGCTGGACGGTTTATTGTGCCGCTGAGTGTAGTTTTAATCAGCACTTACTGACTAGATCTTTGAAGAAACAAGAACATGAAATAAATTATTGTGGTATGCGAAAAGTGTAAGGTTAAGCGTAAATATGGTTCACTCACACTATTTGTAGACTACTCTCCTTAATATATAAAATAATATTGCTTAAGTAAAAGTTATGCACATTTAAATACAAATGAGCTTTAATGCCAATAGAATATTTCAAAAACTATTTTTACATAGGTTTATCTAGTATTGTTATGTAAAATGTATGTAATGTTTGAAGAACCATAAATTCCCAATATAATGGCAATAGCTTTAGCAGTATAGAATATTTGTGATACCAGCCGTAACAACTATATGTGGGGATGGTTAATGATTTTTTAAAAAATTCTGCATCATTTAGATACTTTAAAATATTTCGAAGCTGGTTATAAAACATAATTTTAAACATCTATCAACCTCTTTTTTATATATATACAGGCTGTCTTCAAAATGTTGGGACATAGCTTAACTATAGACTCCTGGGATTAAAATAAGAAGATTTAACCCAACTTACCTGTATCCAATGTCGCCTCGTTAAGTTGGTACAAGACGTGAAAGTTGTTTCTCCGGAAAAAAATCTTAAATGCATTGGATTGTGAATTACACGAGGGCGTTACTGATTTCAGGCTTCCAGTTTCACGAAGACGTCTCTCAATTCTTGCAAATGTTTTATGATTCGGCACCTGACGATTTGGAAATCTTTTTTGGTATACTCTCACGCTTTGCTGACAATTTCCTTCACAAAATCCGAGAACCAGAAACATATCAGTTTGCTCATCATAGGAATACGCTGCAGCCATTATCGTCAATACACTCAACAAGAAACTCAAAAACACAACCTCGAAATTATTAAAACACGTCCAACTACAAACAGAAACCAAACGAAGATCACAAAAATGCCAAACCAATTACTTAATTTTTACCACACTAAACTTCTGTGCTTTTGACATGTAGCAAACAAATGATACTCATTTGTCGTTAAAAGATAGTATTCCGGTTAACTAGATTATTGCTAGATTACTCCTATCAAAAAAAGCATATCATCAGATCAGATTTTATTTTTTTTCGGAGAAACCGTATTGGTTATAAAAAATTACAAAGATACAAAAAATGTTCCTAAAGAAAATATCTTTTCGTAACAAACAATTGAAAGTTCTCAGCCTAAGCACTAGAAAGTTATCACTAAATTTGTATTGCGACATTTTAATTTAATACACTTACAACCTACCGATGAAGACCAAAACCATCTCGAAATGTGACTTATAGCCACAAAACACTCCATACCAAAAATTATAACAATCGATTAAAGCCTCCTATTTTTATACGCCAAATTATTTTTTTTTCAAACAACTTTCACGTCTTGTACCAACTTAACGAGGCGACTTTGGATATAGGTAAGTTGGGTTAAATCTTCTTAGTGTGTAGTTAAGCTATGTCCCAACATTTTGGAGACACCCAGTATATTTACATTAATACTAGTCTTTCTGACTAACCATTAATTTTACTTTCATACCAGCTTAACCTATATTCTTATTTCCCAGAGTTAGTCCATCGACGTTCTTTTGTTTGCTCGCACGTTTTTAACTACACTTTGCCCGCGCACTGTACTCCTGTACTCTGCTTTCACACAATACACTACACAAGGTTTAGTGGCTTAATCCTCTTCAGTCTTCGCACTTGATGTTGGTTGTCCAGCAGCTGAAGAGCCTCTGCATTCACATGTAGGTGGAGTCTAGATTCATGCTTTAGCGCGAACCTTAATCTCTTCCTTGACAGTTGGTATCCTATGATCTATATGAAGATCAGTGTTCCGAACACACAAAGGGGCATTCACTATGTTACGTAACATTTTGTTTTGAAATGTTTGGATCCGTTTAATGTTGGAACTGGCACAACCTCAAAGCTGTATTCCACAAAGCACACCGGCTTGAAAATCTGATTATAAATCAATATCTTGTTACAAATCAAGAGTTTGGAGCTTCGCTTAGGTGGAAGGAGCACGTTAAAAAGAAAAGAGCTGAATTAAATATAAAATATAAACAATACTACTGGTTGTTAGGACGAAACTCCATCTATCAACCTTTGACAATTGTCAATAGTTTACTCTTTAATTGTATTTTTAATTGAAATTCCAAAAATATGCGACTTTTGTCGATAACTAAATGTTGGGACGGTGGAAACATTTTATCAAGTAGCCATGGAAAACAAAACTGAACACTTACCGGTCGCTTTGTTGTTAATCTGTGGTTAATGTTTAAGCGGATAACAGTGCTAAATTTGTTAAAGGTGTTTGGAGATGTTCCCACTTCACAAAAATTGCGCGAAATTATTGTATACCGGTATTGTCAAGGAAAATTATTAAAGCAAATGGATAATACGTCGATTTTATTTTCCAACAAGATGGCGCCTCTTGTCATACAGAATATAGAAGTTTTGTCTCGGCCTTGAAATATGCCCGGACTTAAATGGAATCGAAAATATATGGCACGGAATAAAAAATACCTAAGGAACAATCCTTAAAAAGCGAGATTAACACAAATCTGGGATATGTTAACTCCTGAATTTTGCAACAGGCTTGTGAAATGCCAACACGTATTCAAGCGGTTATCAAGTCAAAAGGAGACACCGCGAGTTACTAGTGTTAGCTTTGTGTCCCAAGTCCCAACCTTCATTTGTCAAAACTTGTTCTTTTTTTTAATTTAAATAATTATTGCAGTTTAAAATATTTTTTGGTCTTTACATGTAAGAATTTCTTAGTAAACATCTTTCTTTCAAAGTATGAGTAGATTCTCTTTCAAACAATCATGTGTTAAGAACAAATAATGTAGAATTATTATATAGCGTCTCAACAGTTGTTGTTCTTCCCAGAAAACTAAAGTTAAAAATGTTATGTTTTCGTTCTATTTTGCATGAACTGGAAATTTATGGTTCTTATAAAGGTGCGCTTACGTTGGAACTGCGATAAACGATAAGAGCGACGATATTAGATCCGTAACCATGGTTAGGCTAAATAATGCCGTAACCATGGTTAGGGATCGAGTGCCGCTACTCCTATTTCTTATTGTATATACCCTAACGTAGATATCTACATACGTTTTTATAAAAATTATAAATTTGTTACTTTATAAATGTGTTTTTTTTTAATTTTAGCGTATGTGGTATACAACATTTTCAACGAGCAGGCCATCGACATCTGAATTTATTTCAGGCAACGTATTACGTAGTTGTTACTTTTTCTACTGTTGGTTACGGGGACTTTGTTCCTGATATATGGCCTTCCCAATTATATATGGTGATAATGATATGCGTAGCACTGATAGTTCTGCCGACACAGGTAAATAACTTTGTGCATTATATACGTTGACTCCCTCCACGCGCTATTCATATCTACTGTGGCACCTCTTTCACTAGATCGTTTATATTAATTTTGCTTTTTTCACAAGATTAAATAGCCTTTAAATTCTGTACAGTAACACAGTAGATGGACATATTATTTCCTTGGCCAGGTTCAAATTACGAATATACTTCAGTATACAGTATCTTCTTAGCAGATCTGCTATTACTTTGACGGACTACTGTGCCTAATAGGGTGGCTGTAAGTTTATGATTTGGTTGGTCAGATGATCTGATGTTTTTCCACCAGTCTTGAATCTTTAAAAAAACCTTACACCTACATAGAATTACATATATACGTCATCGAAAGAAATTAACCTCTAATGAAATCGTGGACTGCATTGACTCAAATACTGCTTCCGCGTCGTTGTCGTGGCTTCTGCCGACACTGCCACACTCTTGTAGGTCATCTTCAAGACTGTTTCTGTATGACTTATTTCGGGTCAATGGAGCATACAAGTTATAAATCAATGAAGCGCGGCGGTTGCTAGGAGTTCCACGTGTGACGTAAGGGGTAGCCATCTTCGCGATTTAAATTGTTGGGATGTTTGAAGTTCTCTAGGTCTAAGGTAGATACGCTAGCTAGCAAGCGTATCTGTCCTACATTCAAGATGTTGCCGATCGCATCAGCAAAATTCTCTTCAGGAACAACATAAAAACCATCTGCCAACCCAATTTCAAACTCTCAGATTACTTTCCCATCAAAGACCGCAATCATCTGGAAGCCCCTGGTGTCTACCAGATACTATGTTCGTGTGGTAGTGTGTACATCGGCGAAACAAGGTGATCGGTCAGCACACGTGTTACTGAGCACGAGCGTTACACGCGCTTATGGTGTCTAGTCAGGTCCGCGCTGGCTGAGCACAGACTGGAAACTGGCCACCAAACCCAATTTAACTCTACCCGCATCTTGTCTCGCAACCCTCGCTATTATAGTAGAAACATTCGTGAATCAATAAGAGGTCTTCAAACATCCCAACAATTTAAATAGAGAAGATACCCTTTACATATCACGTGGAAATCCCAACAGATTAAACCTCCCTGCCACGCTTCATTGATCCATAACTTTTCCGCTCCATTGACCCGAAACGAGCCCTATAATACATCCCTCTGGAATGAATAGTCCCCAGTCAGTGTACAGTAACAGCCCTGAAGACATTCCGTAAGAGTGTGGACAAAACGTCGGCGGAAACTACGACAACAACGCGGTACCAACCCGGAAACCAAGAGTATAATGTTATTGACGACCGCGGAAGCCTACGTACCAAACTGCAGCAATGTTTAACTAAAACGACCACTTTTTAAGTATTACATAGACATAATATCAATCTCTTTCTGAAATCTGCCGACTTTCGTTTATTTGGTATAATCGACGAAATTGCACTATATTTCTAAAAATAATACGCTATAGTTTCTCAATTAAAACTTACTACTTACTTACGTGTCGAGGATACGAAATAGGTGAAACTTTTGGCACTGAATTGACTACCTACTTTTGCGGTGCAATTTCAAGAAATGGACGAGCACATCACTTGACATTTCTAAAGAGCTCTATTTCCACCCGATGAAGAAAGAAAGACCTCCGCAGGAATTACCGCTGGTTCGTGATCTCCTACGAGAGAATATATTGCATTCCTCGAATAACACGGTGTAGATCTTCTGTGTAGGAAGTACCGACACACCTTGATAAATGTTCCTTGAACTATGCAGTTTAATAAATCACCGAAAACTGTTACAAATTCCTAAGGCTATTCACATAGCATGCAGGATTTATTATAATTGAGTCTGCGAAAGCGGGTTATATGTTCAGATCTAACAAACAAAATACCGGCAAATTACTTGATGGAAAACATAACTTGTAGTGCAATAAAATATCGCCTCTATCTACACTAACTTTTCAACGACAGAAGTGTTAAAAAAAGGGCCAATTTCTATTGCGTATGAATTACTGTTGGTGCTATCGGTAATCCACTCGTACTTTCAGTGTTACCGGAAATGATGCTATCTTTCTTATTTTTAATACATCATTTTCATGTCCTTCATGAAATTGGACAGAGTAAATAAATAACAACCATTAATAAAATCGGTAAAAATAAGAGAAAACAATAATGAGAACGAAAAACGAAAATATGAAGAAGAATAATTTACTCTTTTAGAATTGTTATAGCTCTTTATATCAACCTGGTAACATAGAAGGCTTATTATTATTATTATTATTATTATTATTGTTATTATTATTATTATTATTATTATTATTATTATTACCTTTCCAAAAACATAAAAATATGCAAGGTATTCTACTTAAGATAAGAAAGTTGGCGTCACTTCCGCTGACATTGGAAATGCAGTTGAACTGCCGATAACACTAAAAATTAATTAAGAAGAATAGAGATCGACCTGCTTTTTTTAAACGCTAACTTTTGTCGTTCAAAAGTTAGCATGGGAGAGGATAATTTCTATTTTTTATTTATTTCAACAGTTGAGGTTAACAAATTTATTTTATTTTTGAATATTTGGAAGAACTTCATCGATGTTATTTTATAAGTTTGGTTTAGAAATATTTGAATTGTAGGACACAAGTTCGAGTGTCCCTCTTAGAACACATTTTTTATGTGGTAACGCAGATAATGCTAGTACAAATGTTTTCACTCTTTTCGATTAGAGTTAGAATTTTATTCCATTGACAGAAACTCTCATTAAGAAATGTATACTGAAATGTTTGAAAGGTTTTGACAGAATTGCATCATCGCCAAACGTTCCTACTGATTTCAATTGTCTAGCTAAACCAAAACTTATTGATATGCTCTAATTGTAGCAAGGCTTGACTTATGACTTATGAGCGTTAATTCTCTTAGAGTAGCACGTCAAAAACAGTGTAAAACCAATTACAAACCGGCTACGATTATTCACAACAATAAATATCTATACAACATCTTTATTGTACCAGAATATATGTAGGTATCCTACCGCAATTTGCAATAATCAACATCTAGGAAAGTGATATGTAGAAATCTAAAAATTTGGCAGATTACTAATATTAGTAACCTAGTTTTAACATGCCTGTCGTTTCCAGTTATACTGCGAGTTGACTCCAACTTGCTTATTTTAAATCAAACATCCTACATTTATGAATAATGTATAAAATTTCAACTTTAATTTATAATTACATGCATTTATTTATAGTTTTGGAAAAAAATGGACGTGCGCAGCCCATCATTTTCTTATAAACGCGTTTGGACTTTTGTAGTAAAGATTTCGATGCCCCATATTTTTTAACATATTGTATTTTGCGCTAAAAAAATAGGTAACTTTCTGTTAAACACTTTAAATTATACACAAATACAACACACAAACAGTGAATAATTTACAGATACCTTTTCTACATCCACAGTAACAGAAACTATAGGTAGCAGTAATTTGAAAGGTGAAGTTCTTTTCTTCTTCTTACGTATAATCTCGTATGATTTTTAACAGACCCTCATAAAATTTATTTTTATGGTTCTCCAAATTTAGGATATTTTGGGGAATATTAAGTGTCAAAATCTATAATTTGGAATCATTTATACACTGCGTCCACAATGAAAAGAGAAAATTCTATATAATTGAATAATCCACAATACAATATTTTAAATTTTGACACAATCTTCCACTGTTACATCTAATTCTGGCCTGATGATGTGTTTTTTCAACACCGAACCGATCGCCTAATTCCTCAAGAGAATTTTTATGAGTAAAAATGAGTCCAAATAGTGGTATGCTAACATATGTGCGTTACCGTACTGAAATCGTCTTTTTGTCGTCTATCGAAATCCGTTGAAATATATAGAATGTTGTATTTAAAATAACAAAGTTGATTGCATTGCCAGGAAAACCGGAAATTAAATGGGCGAAAATATGCCAATTCATAAAATCTACGTATCTGAGCGGTAAAACGAGTTGTTAAGATTACATATATTATATTGCATTTGCCTCTTACGTTGTGAACACAGTGTATACATTAAGTTAAACGTGATTTTGCTTTAAGAATAGTAAATATTTTACATAGAAAATGTATTGTAAGTTATTGTTGGTCGAAAATTAACAATTGTTATCGATAACAGATGAACTAGGGAACGCTAAGATAATCGAGGCTTTTTAGCGCTTGCTATAAGATAGACATGTTTAGAAGTGAATTCAGGTGGGTGCATGCCCCAGCCCCGCCATCTCCGGATTTAGAAATATGTATCCTACACGCTATTATTTTGTGCCGCAAAAAGAAAATTTTGTACTTTAATATTAACGGAGTTATAACGATTTCTTCTCGCTGGGGACATGTCAGTCCCGCCACCTCGGCATTTTGAAATTTCGTTTACGCTATAATTTTGTGCTCATTTTGTGCCGTTGTGTGCCACAAAAAGAAAATTTTGTGCTTCAATATTAAGGGAGTTATAACATTTAAAATTTTGGACATAGCATGTAATACCTTGAGATCGTACACACACTTTATGAAATTTGAGTTCATCGTGGATAATTTGATAGGTAGAACTTTGACTGATGTTTAAAGAAGATGCAACCTCACCTATGGTAACTCGCCTATTTGCTGTAACCATGTCTCGAGCTTGCTGAATGTTGTCGTCGGTGGTCGAGGTTGCGGCCGTCCAGCTCCCTCTTTTTGTGTCACGCTCGTGCGGCCACTTTGAAACATTTCGATCCACAAAAAAAAGCTTTTACGAGATAAAACACTGTCTCCGTATTGTGACAAAAGTCTTCGGTGAATTTCAGCACCTTTCACACCCTCTGACCACAAAAATCGGATCACTGCTCGTTGTTCCTCTTTGGTGCAAACAAATAGCGGAGCTGACATGCTTATGCTGACGTAGCTAGCAGACAAATGACGCGATCGTGATTAAATTCCGCACACATGACCACAGAGGCGCCAACTCAACGCATGCGCAAGCGGCCGCCACTACGATAACCTTCAATGCTTGTTATGGCGAAAGTGTAAATAATATTTGACTTAGCTTCGTATTTTAGTAGTAATTGCGCTAGAAATTCAAATCCATTGTACTAATTACATACCTTTGTGACTAGCTGAATTTCCAAGCAAAAAATGCCAATTTAATATATGTTTTGTTGGTATATTTCTAATAAAACACATTTTCAGCAATACAAATATTTTTGAGGGTCTATAGAATGTATAGAGAAAATACCGTTATTTGATGAAACAAAAACAAAAGTAAACGGTAGCTAATCTGCTACAAAATGTGGTCATTCATTTTTAAGAAATATCCCGTGAACGTTTGACTGTTATTGCGAAATGCGCCCGTTTCGTACGTTTCTTACTTTTAAATAACACCTTCCTTTTAGTCAGAAACTTTAATCTGAGAGTAGTGAATTTGCTTTCAAAACGTATTTTTTTGGTAAGAAATTGTCATAGTCGGAAATTACATGCCACAAGAATGGCATATCCACAAGCATTTCGCGACACAAAATTATGGCGTATACGAAATTTCAAAATTCAGTGGCAGCGGGGCCGGAGACACGCCAAGCCCGAAATTCAAAACGTTATATATTCGGCTAATATTGAAGCACAAAATTTTCTTCTTGCGGCACAAAACGGCACAAAATTAGCACAAAATGATAGTGTATACAATCAAAATTCAGTCAGTGGTGGCGGGGCTGGGGACATGCCATGCCCAAAATTCTAGACGTTATAACTCTCTTAACATTGAAGCATAAAAGCTTCTTTATGCGATGCAAAACGGCACAAAATTATAGCGTATACGAAATGTCAAAATGCCGAGGTGGTGGGGCTGGCGTGCTCCTAGCCCCGCCAAAAAGGAACCGTTATAACTCCATCAATATTAAAGCACACATTTTTTTGCGACACAAAATGAGCACAAAATGATAGCGTATGATACTTTCGAATTATCGACGAATCTTCGAAAAAATGATATCTATATCGTCTGTCCAAATTCAAATTTAAAACGTTATAATACAGAGTGTTTCATTTTAAATAAGCATGTTGGTGTTCAGTTCTGTAGTTACAAGCGAAATATTTTAGATGAGTTGGTACTACTTGCGGTGCATCAGTGTATTTGGTAACTACGTACAAAATTCTCGAACATTTTACCATAAGCAGAAGAATTACACAATGAAAAGTATCCTTTACCTTTCTTTAGTAATTTTAATTAGAGTGTTAGCACATTTCTGGCAGAATTATTGTTCTCCTTCGCCCCCTTACATCTACTTCTTAATTAAATTCTTGATCATTATAGCACTGTTATCTATAAACCAGCTTTCATTTTTCTCCGTTATACCTAGTTCGAACAACTCGCATTTACCTGGATGGAGCGACAGAAACTAGGAGGTTCGTATTCGTCGCACAGAGCCCAATCGGAAAAGCACGTCGTCGTTTGTAGTACAACGTTACACGCGGACACTATAATGGATTTCCTGAACGAATTCTACGCTCATCCTCTTCTTCAAGACTATTACGTTGTTTTATTATCGCCAATGGAATTGGATACGACAATGAGGATGATACTACAAGTGCCAATTTGGGCACAACGTGTGATTTATATACAGGGTTCTTGTTTAAAAGGAACGGATTTAGTGAGGGCGCGTATGAGTGAAGCGGAAGCGTGTTTTATACTAGCCGCTAGGAATTATGCTGATAAAACAGCTGCAGTGAGTACTCCGTCATTAAATGCAATAATAATTATTATATTATTATCTAAAACTAACTCGCTGAAACAGAATATTTAAACGAAAACATACGGGAAATTATCATATAATACCAAAACAATTACTATATATATTTCATACATATTTTATTAAAAAAATCTAAATAAATTGCCATTTGTTAAATAATAAGAGACCCACCAATTAACATATGAACATGTATGCAAGACAAGGAAGTTGCTTTTTATTTATTTATATTCTACTTTAGTGACAGAAGTTCTGGGATACGACAAGTAATGGGGAATCGACTCTTAAATATATTTGAAAACTAAGTCTATAATACCCAAGAATTCTCGGTTCTGCCAAGTATTCTCCTACTTTTTTAAAAGCTACTAGTTAAATACAAAATATATTTTTGTGCTCTTACGATAATAAATTTTAATAAAACATGAAACTTCTCTAAAACTCTTTATCTATCACATATCATTGCGATGTGCACCTGCTCTAAGTTTACCTATGAAATATTACGCAAATTAATCAAAAAACAAATTCTCTGTGTTCTAAAGGTAAAGGTAAATTTAAGAAGTAGTAGTATAGTAGTACATTCACGTACATATGATACAAAATTGCTGAAAGAAATAAAATTTAATCTAGAGGTACACAAACTTTAATAGCAGTTTGACTTAATTTGGTGTAACACTTTAAGCTAAATAATCCTTGCGTATCTAGCTATAAATCGCAGCAAGTATCACGTAAAACAAGATTTTAAAGGTGTTTTCTGCTATGAACAATTAGCTTGAATTAATTTTTAGTGTGTTCAGTATTTTCGTTAGTATTTCGAAATCGAAATTGAAAAATGTTTTGCATTATTGGATTCAGTAGTCACCTGTACTTACACAGTAAGCTTTACTTTCTTATAGAGTGTTTTCATTGTGGCATTTACGTTTAAAATTGTATTATTGTACGTTTCTTTAATGGATGGGTATAGCTTTCTCTATTTTTATAGATGCATCATCAATTTATTGCAGTTGACACCTGCTAGTTATTTATACTGGAAGTTTCTTAAAAATCACTGGATGTGTATTATATTTATTGGATTTCAATAAACCAAAGCAACGAAACGATATTATAGGGACTATAAACGAAACCTACTATTTGACAATAGCGACAATTCACTTTTTTCCGAAATAATAATGCAGATCTTTTTATACTTTTATTTTTTTCCTGATTCAATGGTGCTTTAAAAGGTTTCATTTTATGTAAGATTTATTTAAACAATTAAAAAAAAAACTGCTCTATTTTGAATGCTGTAAACAACAGATGTTAACTCTAAACATAAAATGGAAGCTGATTGTTTTTCGTTCTAACTTATCAATATGTTACAAACGTACAGGGTGACACACGGGAAACGGACGTTTCTGAACTGCGCAGTACTGAGAGCGCGGTGGTGGGGGAGGTCGTATAACAGGCAGTTCTCCACACAAGATGCCATTTTAGTAACAATGGAGCAGTGAGACTTGCAGCATCGTTTGTTCGTCTATGACAGTTTCGTTAAAAGTGGTGAATCTGTGACAGCTACGCAGCGAATGTTTCGTTTACAATTCAATGTCGGTCGACACGGAGTTGTTCCGAGTCGTAACTAGAGCGGGCCAAATTGCGCCATCCAACAGAATCGGAATCAGGCGCAACGGCCGCTTATTGTAAATAGCGTATATGTGAGTCACAGCAGATATGTGATATTTCGAAATTAATACACAAGAGTAAAAAAATAAAAGCTGACGCAATAATAATGTTTAGTAATTAGAGCGGATATATATATATATATATATATATATATATATATATATATATGTACACGCTGAGGTGTTTTTATTTTCATTATGATTTTTTATTTGATTGAAAACGGTATGCGTTGTAAATGGGATGTAATAAGGAAATAACTGAGAAACTGAACGCTTTTTTTATTCTGTTGTACTTAATAATGTAACTGTAAATAAAGATATAATAAATAAATTCTATCCTTCTTAATAATGCGGATAGGCTTGTTTAAAAAGTTGCACCATCAGATAAGTTTCCACATTTGCCTCGGTGAAGGATGTTCGCCGAGACGAAAAAATGTTCTTATATTTCGAAAACGACCGTTCCACGTCTACCGAAGTAAGACAGGCGTAATTAAAATAATCTTTAGACTTAGTCAAGGAATCTGCAGATGCCCCATCGCACATTTGTCTTAATCTCGTGTAGTCCGGATTCTTTTTTAAAACACTATCGAACTTAGCTAAAACTCGTCCACTTGTTGCATCGTTTATACTGTGTAACAATGTACTAACTTCGCCCACGACTTGCACTGATTCTACCAACGACAATCCAGAATTTTGCAAATTTTCTATCGCGTCTACTAACCCTTTGTAATTGTTGCTAATATTCTTTAGATGTGTTTCAACAGAAATATCGAGAAATCCCTTCTGGCTCATCCTAATAGCTCTAGCTTCGGCAGGGACGAATTGCAAAATAACGGATTTGACTTCTTGAAAATGTTCATTATAATAAAAAGCGGCTTTTAACCACGTTCCCCAACGCGTAAGAATGGGCTGTGGTGGTTCTCGAATACCAGGGCATAACCTGTGGAATGCCCTAGTCCTCTTAGGACTTTTGAGAAACACTTTTTTTGTGTTTGCTATTAATGCATCCACCTCCGGGTAACACTCTCGAATAGTTTGTGCCACAAGATGTAAAGCATGGACTTTACACGTAACATGTAAAAGTCCTTCACACTTTTCTTTAAGGAACGGCCTACACTACACATTGTTGCTGCACCATCGCTCATGAACAACAACAGTTGACTGGTTGACACTTGAAATTTTTGTAACGTTTCGAGAACTACGGCCGTAATTGCTTTACTAGTACACTGTTTTAATCTTCTGCTGGCTAATAGAATTGCAAAATTTGGTTTAATAGGATCTAATACGCGCACTATTATATTCAAAATAGAATTTTTTTTGCAATCTGTCGTCTCATCAAGACATAGCCACAGCTGTTTATCTTTTAATTCGGCTTTAATTCGATTTTCAATGTCCTCACGTATTCGTGGAATATCTCTCCGTAACGCTGTCCGAGATGGTAGTATCCACTCGGTATTGTATGTACCCCAGAATTTTCGAAATGCTTTTTTATCAAGTATACGAAGTGGTAGACCACATACCATAAACGTTAAAAGCAATTCTAATTGAAATTGACGTTGTTGTGACACACCATTTCTTTTATTTCTGTGGTGTGCGCTATTTATATGTCTTTCACAATCACGTTTGCTCCAGCACAGTAGTTTCTTTTTACAAACTTTACAGAAAATTGTACTCCCATTGTAGTGTAAATCCACAAATTCACTAAGAAATTTATTAACTTTCGTAGGTAATGGCCGTTTATTTTTAATAGTTACGTTAGACATAATCACTAAAGCGAGCACACCGACGCTTGTTTCTAGTATGCCACGAAGTGGTGCAAACGTAACATCTGCAGACTCGTCATTTGTTGATGAATAGAGCGCGTCATCCGTAAATGAATAAGCGCGCTGTTAGTTCGTAGCCGTCGATGAATGAACTTTTTTTTTGTAGTGGCCCATTGTGAACAACGCCCTATTTATCAACGAACACCCAAACTGCAGGTGTATATTTGCGCGTCTTCACGACGTAATAGACAGTGGTTTTGGTCCTCGTCCTAATAATTACATATTTAAATTACCTATGTTTACATACATATATGCGCCCGGCAGCTTGATTGCGAACCTGGCGCGTGGCGCTCTTGGCCCGCTCTAGTCGTAACACAATACTCAGATGGGTCGAACACTTCAGATTAACTGGGAACATAATGAATAAGAAGCATACAGGTTCGAGACGCAGTGTAACGATACCAGAAAACGTCGCAAGGGTTAAAGAAGCGATAGTCAGAAGCCCAGGACGGTCAGCTAGACGTCAAGCTAGTGAGCTAGCATGACCACAAACTGCGAAATTTGGACCAGTTGAAGAATACAATCACTGAAGAAATTGCTGCCATCCCCCCAAAGATGTTAAACCGTGTGATGCAGGATTTTGGAAAGAGACTTGAGACGTGCATTCGAAATGATGAACATCACCTCGACGACATTATTTTTCACACATAAATCTGTCCTACATAAAAATGGCAACTAGTGAGCTTTAATTACATGTCAATAAACATACATTAATTTGTGAATTTTCTGAGTATTCTTTTATTAAAAAACGTCCTTCTCCCGTGTGTCACCATGTATATTGAATGCAGCAAAAATCGCACACCCGATGAATAAACTGAGGAAATTTCGAGGGAAAAGCAACCAACATTGCTTCACCTCACTAAACTTGCAACTGTATGTAATACACAATATCACAACAATATTTTTTTTCATAAATTATTTTATCTGAACATAAAAATTTTTAATGACCCTTTCCAAAGGTTCTCGCAAAAATAGCAAAATGCACATATCCTTTATTCAATATTTTATAAAAGATTATGCTGCTACTAGCGCTGTTACATGACAACAAGGGTTTAAGTGAAATAAAATAAAAAAGATAAGATAGGAAAAAGAATAAGTAGATTATTTTTCCAAAATAGTCATTCTTGATCAATTATTTTGCTTATTTTGGGATGTTGAATATGGTCAAACTTGCGAAAAAACGTACAAGGCGTTATAAGAATTTTTAAAATGTGAAATCAACTCTTATTAAAGTATCATTAATTTTATTTTTTTTGAAAATGTCACTTAAAATGCGATTGAATCTGTTTTTTTATCTTAAAATTGGAATAATGGTTATTATACGTACAAGATTTAATTAAGATACATAATTATTACTGAATTATCTCTAGTTTGTCAAGGGTTGTGCATTTTAATTTATTTCTATTGAAGAATTTAGTTTTTCTTTAAACTCAGTAATTAACCTTTTCATCAGAGTAGGACTAAACTTCTTTAATAACATTACAAATATCAATTAATACTAAGGGTAATTTGCTCCAGAAAAATTTTACATTTTTCAATTTTTATGACGCCCTGTATGTTTTATCACAAGTTCAAGCACTGTATTCAGTATCTCAAAATAAGCAAAACTATTACAGTAGAAAAACTACTGCAGAACTCCTGTATAATCTCCAATAACCAACTTCCTTTACTTGCATTTTATGTTAAGTCAAGCATATGTAGATTTCAACTGCTGTTCGGTTTAGTAATATTTAATTAAGTCTTATTAGTCAACTCTTTCACATTTTATTGTGTACATTGGAAATTTTGTTATATAAATCAGTGATATTTCCCACTGCATTTACATTTTCTGTAGCTTGTTGAAATATAACTGCCACCAGTAAATAAGTTTGAAAAGTTTCAGGTACATGCTACGTGCTTGTTGCAGGACGAACACACTATACTTCGTTCGTGGGCAGTGAAAGATTTTGCCCCCAACGTTGCGCAGTACGTACAAATCTTTCGCCCGGAAAATAAGCTACACGTAAAATTTGCCGAGTATGTCGTCTGCGAGGATGAATTTAAATATGCCCTGTTGGCCAACAATTGTACGTGCCCCGGGGCTTCTACTCTCGTCACTTTACTCCTGCACACTTCACGGGGACAGTACGTGACTGTTTTCAGACTTCAACTTTCACCAAAACACGATGACTAACAGTTGATTTGTTGTGTTTATTTCTTTCAGAGAAGGACAACAATCTCAAGAAGAGTGGCATCGGCTCTATGGTCGCTGTTCCGGTAATGAGATATATCACATCGTGCTTGGAGATAGCAGATTTTTTGGCGAGTACGAAGGAAAGAGTTTTACCTACGCTAGCTTTCATTCGCACAGAAAGTACGTGAAATTCTTTTTATTTATTAGTACCATGAAGCAATATTAACTGTTGATTAAGATATTCTGTATTGAGGGTATTTTAATACTTCCTATTCCCTGTTCTGTATGCAATTACAGTTATTTACTTTGCTAAAAATATACGTAATTATATTTTCTGAAGCAGATATCAAACTAAAACTATAACTTTGGAAAAATAATATAAATAATTTTGTTTATCCGGCGCCTCCGCCAGAATTAGTTTTCCGAAATAAAGGCTAATACCATTATAGTTCTCAGCTACAGCAATATAACATCGACAGTAATAAACATTTTTGTTATCTTGCACCACAGAAAAAGCGTGTACAACATATTTCAATCGTTTTTCTATGCATGAAAACGTGTTATTATGGTGTTACGTTCTTCTGGTTTGAAGAACAATGCCGCTAGATATACGTAATTGTTGTATATTTGCTAAAAATATTATTAACTAAACATGAATAGATAAAAACGTGCTGTTCCTCATATACAAAAAAAAAATGCAAATACATAAATATTGTGTAATATATTAATTACATAATTCAATTCCTTTTCCTGTACGCATTTATATGCATCGCAACGTTTGTAAATTTGTAATACTAGGGCCACCACTAAATACTTGCAATGTGTTCTTTATTGTAACAAATATGCTTTTGTTTTACTTGAAAGTTTATTAAACTAATTTCGTGGTGTAAACTCTGACACACTTGTTTCTTTCCTATTCAAATTTATATGCAGGCTGTCTCACGAGAAATTGCAGCGATCGGTATATGAAAGGGTATTCATTGGAAAATTTTGAAAATTTGGCAGTATACTAAAGCCGACATGTACTATTGAACTAAATATTTTTAATAATCTGATGCTTCCGGTTATACCCGAAGCATCTATCAACCTTGTATATATTATTACATGTTTAAATTCCTAATTTAATTTTAAGGTTTGTTTGATAAAACAACTATGTTGTTATTTCTATTCATATTTGAAATCAGGGGCGTAACTACCATACCGCGAAGACCCGTGGCGCGGGGGAACTTTTAAGCTTTGGTGGCCCAAAATCGTTCCATTATTATACCACTCTTAGTGTTTTATAATTTGTTTACAGATTTTTTTTTTACTTTTGTTTGACGTTTTAATTTTGCATTGCTCCTACTATTTTGTGATTTTTGTTCAGTATATAGACTATACAGTGTTTTTTATTTTTTATGTTTCCAATTTTTATGGTTCCTACTATTTTATAATTTGATAATTTATAATACATAGTTTATTTGGGTATTTTCACTTTGAAGGAAAACTTTTTTTAATAAGTGTTTTTATCATAATATGTTTGTTTTCTTTGACGTTGGGGGTTGATATTCGCGGGGGATAAGATTTGAAGCTCCACCACTGTTTGAAATATTTGCATTTTAACATGTGAACTTTTATAACTGTGAAGGTGTTTAAATTAGAAATTAACTTGAAATTTTGCAGAACTATTAGCCGTATAGAGTAGGATTAGAAACCGAATGAATTTTCCGAAAACATTATACAGCGTGTCCGAAAATTACGGTTAAACTTTCAAATGCAAAAAGTATCCAAATTTAACTTTTTTAGCTACAACTACCTATTTTTCTCTTTCTTAAAAAGATGTCCCATTCATTATGCATCTAAAATGGATATTTTTCAAGATATTTAGGAAAATGTGTACTCTAACACAAATTTCTTCCAAAACAAAAGAGTACCCAGCAATGAGAATGTAGCTTATATAGTTTTTTAAAATGTCATGAAACTTTGCAGATATCCAAGTTAGTCATGACCAGGAATCCGATTTCTGCCCACCGCCTAGATACGAAATATGAAAATTTGCTGCTCCGAGTGTACACATAGATAGGTGGGAAGTACGGGCGGGTGGGGATTGCGGTCTGCTGCGTTTAGTATAATATACCGGACTGCTCAAGTCATTACGTAAATGTATGAAACGGAGAATACGAAATATATGAAACGGAGAATACGAAATATATGAAGCGGGGAATACGGGTGGGAGCATACGCACACCGCGCTTATATTCTTTCTTTTCGTTATTTACGTAGAAACGTGAGTAGTATCGTATGTGTTTATATGATAGGAACAGATATGACAATAATTTTTCAGATGAACAATGCATGCATTATTGTATCGGAAGAATTAGTTTAATTTGTTCGTTAGCATAAGTGTTTTCTCAGGGGAAAACTTTATTTTTGTAATATGTTCAACGCTATAGCGGCAGTATTTGTTAAAAAGAATTTGTTCCTTTTATTGTAACAAATTGCTTATATTTATGCCATTACGTACTAGTCTGATTTCTGTGGAAATGGTTAATATCTTTAGTTAATTTAACGTACTATGTCACTTAGAAATAATGGTTGGTGTAAGTATTGTCGCAGTGCATTATTACATCGGTTGACCGCTCAATCACAGCATATTCTCACATATGATAAACTGTGGATCAATCGTGTCTTCACTCCGTACTCAGCATCGGGGAAAACCAATTTCAGCCAAGTGAAAAGTACTACACTAGTAGGTATACTGAAATCGCATCCTTGGTCAGGACCACTAGGAAACAATCTATTTAAAATGACAAAGTTGCTATTTCCAGTATGTCTGGAAGTCTTAGATAATTGAAAATATTATTATTAGTTCAATAGTATATGTAGGCTTTAGTATATTGTCAAATTTTCAGAATTTTCCAATGTATCCATCTAGTGTACGTTTTCCTAGAAAATTAACTTTACTGCAGCAATGTTCATTCAATCTAGACGGACGATTGTAGTGTTTTCGCATAAACAAGGTGAAAAATCAATATCTTGGTATAATTAAACTAACTCACCGAAGCGTATATTGTATATATGTACGGGTAAACGTATTACGCGTTGGAGATTCACAATATATCTATGTAACGTAAAAAGGTCAGAGGCACAGTTAAACGTAGTTTGATGCTCGCTACATTAATTAGCAAAGTATAAATTGATGTGTGCTACGATACTCTGCTTGTAAGTACATGTGCATAAACACTTTTGTAAATGTACTTGAATGAAAACTTTACATTGACATTTTCAATTACTCTGACTTTGCATCATTTAATATACGATGTTTCCTATGTGAAGGTACGGTGTAGCGTTAGTAGGCGTAAGACCGTCAGAGCTTCCGGAATTTTACGAAGATACCATACTTCTTAACCCAGGGCCTAGGCATATAATGAAGAAAACCGACATCTGCTACTATATGAGCATAACGAAGGAAGAGAATTCATCTTTCACGGTGGCCAATCAGCAAGCGAATAACAATAATGCCACTTCCGATCCGGTAATTGTGACTGCCGAAGAGAAAACCAACGTGCCTGCTACTAACAAAGACGGTACCGGTCCTCCTCTACTCATACTTCAAGTCCCCACTTGTGTCAGTGAGTGTTGTCACGCATGCAATTTCATCAGGAAGCATCATTTTTCCATTTACTATTGACGTAATGGATAAATCTAGCTTACGTTTGCGATAAGTTTTGAGATAAAAATATAAAACTTTCACTTATTGAAATATCGCTAAAAATCCTATAATGAAACTAGCCACATATTTCACCAATTTGATACGTTTATTTATATATTCCTGAGCAATTTAATGAAATAGTTTAAAAAAATATATATTTGGAGACAAGTTCTGCAAACATGAAATTATGCCCAAGGATACAGGGCATTCAGTTTCCACTACAAACGATACAAGTTTTGTTTCTTAAATAAAACATTTTGTATGTTATCATGTTTTTGGAATCTGCTTTTCAATTCAATGTCAACTGTCTTCAACATTTCCTATATTTCTCTATCTTTAGTTTTTGAGATAATTTGAGATTTTTGCGAAATTTGCTTATTTCTTTAACGGTTGATACCTTAAACGTCTTACATGCTAGAGCGGTGATTTAAATTTTATTTGATTGAATATTTCCCGGAATTTTCGACAATATTTAGAAAAATCTTTTATATCAACTAGCGTCAACGAGGTGGCCATCAAAATCGTCACCATAATAATAATAATAATAATTTATTGCCCATCAGCGCAAAAGCCAATAACAGGACAAATTTATACAATAAAAAAATACAAGTTGTCTGCTAACAAAAAAAAAAAGAAAAAATAGAAAGTATGCTGAAAGTACACGATATAACAAGAACTTAAAAAACACTTTATTCCAAAGGGAAAGGAAAAAAAAGGGAGAGCAAGTGCAGGTAAGTAGACATATATGCAGACTCACAAAAAAGGATCATGATGTTGGTCCTCGCTCTAGGTATTCGAAAAAGTAGGTACTGTAAAGTTTATTTGCGATAGAAGAGCTGGTGAATCGATATTATTTTCTAAGATTTTGCAAGGAAACTTCACTTCAGCAAGGGGCAGAAAATTATGCCTCGAAAGTAAGCTACGATATTCAGTGCCTCTCTCAAGGCACACATTATCCATTGGGAAGGAAAAGCACTTTAGAAATGTTTTTTGCATACGCTCCCTGATAAGATTCTGATAAAAATACCAAAAAATGGAAGCGTATTCAAGCAAGGAACAAACATGGGTATAATATAAATGCTTAATTACATTTAAATCTGAAAAATGCTTATAGGAGCGTATGAAAAGAACCCAGAGTTTTGGAAGCAAATAAACACATTGATGAAAAATAGCAGTTATTGAACAAGACACGACGGTCTAAAGTTCTGGTGTTGCGTGGTATAGCGGTATATTAGTCTGGTAGTTGTAGTGTACTACATATAATAGTTTGAGTATTATTATAGAAAACCACCGCACATTTATTGATGTTCTTAGAGAGATAATTGTCGTTACTGCAAGCATTAATTAGTAGAAGATTGCCATGTTTATTTCATGCGATTCCATTTTTTTTAATGGAACAACCCGTACATTTTAACATCATCTGATAAAGAAACTATTCTAGATTTTTTATAAACCCTTCCCTATACCTAAAATGTGTTGTTCCTTAGTAAATTAAATATAAAGCTATACAGATAAGTTTTTCGTTTTAAAACAGAGAATCCTGCAACGAAGCACTACGAATTTTTGTTTCGCTAAAGATATTCGTTAAAACTAACGTTATCTTTATTGATACAATTTCAGCATCTACTCAAACTATTATTTTCCTATATACATACATTGTCCAGCAAGCACGTACAAATAATAAATAGCGAAAATAAGCACGCACATGTTAATTAGAGTTCACCATAAAACGAATAGATTTACTTAAAGCATCACGCATAAGTTTCTTCAGCAGTGAAAAATATAATAAGAACGTGTAAAGGGGTTGTGACAAAAACATTATACGTCAAAAAGGGTAATTTGCAACACAGCGAAAAACACTCCGTAAAAGTAACGATTTTTAAAAAGTGGATATACACTTTAAAAATACATAAAATTTTTAATTGAAAATAAATATATGTTTTTATTAGAAATGTGTTGTTTTTGCGAGAAACTCAAAAACTACCTCCAAGAAATGAAACGGTTTTCTATTAAATATCAAGAGAATAATCAAACAGAACTAAATAAGTCATAGCTTATTCTAGATGTAAGAAAGTATAAAGTCTAAGAGACTTAGAGGGATGAAGTACTCTCCAAGATGCTACCTAATCACCGTCACTGCTATTATCTTCAGGATCGATGCCTCGTGGGTGTTCTTCATTTCTTGGTTCTTTGGAAACAAGAGACTTATAGAACGTAAAATTTTATTTGCTACTCAATACAGTACAAAGCGTTTGCAGGTTCTTATTTTTTTTTCAGTGGTAATTTATATACATAGGTTACCATAGAAAAGTAAGAGTGCGAGCTCATCAGACATAGAGCTTTCATTTGGAATTATTGATTATTGCCAAGGTCGACTGTGATTTGTGGATTTTTCTAATGAGGTATGTTCTCAGTGACTTAAGCTGGATTACAGGCCTCGAATTTTCAAGAAAGAACTTAGCGGTAGATAACTTGAAGTCAAAAAAGTCGTTTTGTTTTACTTTCAAGTTAAACGGTGATAGATTATGGCGGTAAGTCTGGATTATGGCATCCCAATGAATGGCCACGTATTGGTAAAAAAATAAGTAATTTATCGAACAAGTTCATACAGTATACCGACAAGTACATGGAATGCACCATGATGTAATTTTTATTTTGTTCCGGACATCAGGGCTGTCTTGTGACGCCATTTTAACAATTATTAACTTCATTGGTTTTCTTTCATATTTCAGCGACAAACGCGGTTTTTGCAGAAGACGTATAAAATGCAGTGACAATTCTTTTTTATTCTCGAAACAATTTGTTAGTGCGTAAAAATATTATTTCCGAAAACAATGTTGCCAATATCTCAAAAATGGAATTTCCTGGCATATACTGTTTTTATTCGAAACCCTTCATATTGAAAGTTCACTTTCTGGATTGATTTCTTAAATCAATGTATAACGCGAACATGACAAGTATTACTCTCGAAATGTTGATAAATGTTCAACAAAATACAAGGAATCGCGTTGCAGTTTGTATAAAAGAAAATCGTGGTCATTTCGAATAGACGTTGAAATTGTACCTACATATGTATAATTAAAATGTTACAGTTTATTTTTAATTAATATCTTTAGCAAAGCAAAAGTTTATAGTATTTCGTCACAGCACGACGCATTTTCGCAAAGAACTTTTCTGCACTAAAGAACGACACATTTTAGGTATAGATAAATGTTTATAAAAAAGTTCTAGAACAGTTTCTCTATCAAATTCTTGAAAAATGTATATGATGTTCGATTAAAAAAGAATTAAAATAGCATGAATCAAGCATGGCAACGATTTAGGAATATTTTCGATGTATGGCCAAAAACTCCAAGAAATACTTAATCCCATAAAATTGATTCACCATCCTGGCGTGTAAAGCGGTTAAGTTATCGACTATTAAAGAAACAGCAGCATTTCGCAGAAATCTTAAATTATGTCGATTATCTCAAAGACTAATATAGAAAAGAAGGGTGTTCTATTGAAGGAATCAAACTTATATCGTCTACTGCGGAAATTGAACACCTATACAGGGTATTTCACGAAACTTGTTGGTTATAAGCTTTACGGATGTTATTATAAATGGTACTCTGAAATTTCGAAATAGGTAGGTACAGTATCGGAGCTATCAATTTAAAATATTTTCGCCTGCAAACCACTTCCGGTTGAACCAGAAGTTGTTACCAACTTTCTTATTTCATACACAATGGTATACTTTTTATCAGCTTAAATGATTGTACTCATCGGATGTAATTAGTTTGCATCAGGGCACTCTACTCCTAAAGTCAACTGTTTTGCAGATATTTACGATTAAGTTCAAATTTTACAATTTTCACCGATCTTGTTGAAATTCAATATTTGAGAATGTAATGAAGATTAAAGTATTTACTTTTGTGGAACGAAATGGAAGGTCATACGTATCACACTTGATCGTTATTGTTACTAAATTTTATACAGTCTGTGTTTCAAAGCAAATATCAGGTAGTGCTGCCATCTATTAATAATTAATTCGACTACCATATCGCAGCAAACTGAAAAACGCCTGATTTCTAATAAGAGCTGTTCATCTTGGTCAACATTTTATTCATGTTTTATGAGTCGCTTATGATTTGAAAATATCGTGAATAGTTGTGCTTAAGATTCGTTTTTATGATATTTAAAGGTGAGTTTCTTTAAGAATAATATTTTTACATAATATTATTTAAAGGAAACCTCGTTTTTGGGGTTATGATAGCCACCCAAATAGGGGTAATAATGGCCGGTCACCATTACCCCGTATGTACGAAATGTTAATACACTAACATTTCAGATGCCTCTCAAGTATCTCAATCTTTTGAAATACCAAGAAGCACTATACAAAAGAGGATAAAAAATAACAATAATAAGGGTTCATCGTTAGGACGTCCGCCAGTGTTTTCTAAAGTTAAAAAGCAGCAACTCGCATTACATGTCATAAAATTATCAAAACTATTCTACGGAGTCTCTAGGTAGGAAATAAGAACATGTGCACACAACCATGCAAAAAAACATAATTTAAGGTGTTCTTTCAATATGGAGAAGAAAAGTGCAGGTGACGACTGGCTTTATGGTTTCTTGAAGCGTAATCTCACCGTTACACTGAGAAAACCTGAGGTGACGAGTATGAACAGAGTAACAGGATTTAATAAAGAACAGGTGTATTTCTTTTTCAAGAATTTGGAGCAGGTTATAACCAAATATAAATTCAAAGAACCTAGAATTTTTAACACGAGACCGGTATATCTGCGGTACAAAAAACAGGCAAGATTCTTGCTGAAAAGGGGCAGAAGCAAGTGGGTTGTGTTACAAGTTGGGAAAGAGAAAAAAAATAAGGGCGGTTTGTGCATTTAGTGCATCGAGAACTTGTATTCTTCCCATGTTTGTCTATGGCAGAAAGGGGATGAATCCTTTATTTCAGAAAGGAGGTCCTCTTGGGGCTTCATATTGCTGCTCTGATAAAGGCTGGATTACAGAGGAACTTTTTCTTAAATATTTGAAGCATTTCCAACAGTTTGTGAAAGCAAGTGTGGAGAATCCGGTTTTGCTTATTATGGACAATCACTGTACTCATTGTACACTCGAAACGAATACATTTTGCAAAGCCAATGGAATTATTATATTAACCATTCCTCCACACACATCTCACAAACTTCAACCATTGGATGTCACATTATATTCACGTTTAAAAAGCTGCTTTCAACACAGAATGCAGTAAATACCTAAAAAACCACCCATATGAGAAGATAACTCTTTTTGAAATCGCAGAACTCTTTAACAATGCCTACATGAGAGTTGCTACTTTGGAAAAAATTACAAAAGCATTTCAGGTAACTAGTGTCTGGCCATATAATCCTAATAATGTTTTTTCCGAGGAAGACTTTGCCCCAGCCGACTTGTACAATTCTAATATCGCGCCTATAGGTCAACAAGATCTTCGAGGACTCCAACAACGTCAAGAGTCTCGAGAATCTGAACAAATGCCAGAATGCGAACAAATTCCAGAACCTCAACAAACTATTGCTCCTCCTCTAATACTCGAAGCTATGGTGGCTCCCGAACCAAATAATAATGTGATAATATCTTTTGAAGAAGTTTTATCTTTACCGAAGTAATTAAAATTGAAGGGACAATCAAATAAACGAAAAAGCAAACAAAAAGCTAGCAAAGAAGGAAACTAAGGGAAAGACAATCAAGAAAAACGTGTTTTCGAATAATGATGACCAAGATATCTGTAAGAAAAAGACAGTAAACTTACCAAGGAGTTGCAGAATAACGGGCTATAAGGATTTAAATTCTGATGAAGAATCAAATGACAATGAAGACAAGGACAAGAATGTATACGGCCAAGATATATGTTTCGTATGTGGTATGGCTGAGATGTGTTATGTGTGGCAATTGGGCCCATAAAGCTTGTACTAATGTAGAAATGAAAGAAAGTATTTGTTTGTGTGTATTTAACTGAAAATATTATGCTAGTGTAATGGTGGCTCTCTACCATAATTACCCCAACATATTGGGGTTATGAGAGCCACGTGATAGTTTTTTTTTATATTTATAATTTTATGTAGCATCTTTTGTTAGAATATGGGTATAACATATTAATATACGAGGTGTAGCAATTAAGTAACCGGACTGGTGCTACTATCGGCAAACAGCGAGCATGCCACGGCAGGTTTGAACATGTCTGTGCTTGTAGATGCTTCCCCCACCCTGAGCTCGATGGGCACGGTTGTACATCGCTCAGCCTCGCTGTATCAATCGTCCGTTCAAGTCATTACGCTAGCGTCGCGTCGGAAAAATGCAGAGTGTTCAGATCGAGCAACGAGTTGACCTCAAGTTTCTTGTGAAACTAGAAAAAACTGCTACAGAAGCTCATGCCATGTTAAAGGAAGTGTACGGAAGTGAGTGTTTATCGCGCACACAAGTTTTTGAGTGGTGTAAAAGGTTTAAGGAGGGACGTGAAACGACTGAAAAGGATCCGCGGTCTGGACGACCCTCAACATCAAGAACGGACGACAACATTCAGAAAATTGGTAAATTGATCTGCGAAAATCGTGGTTTAAGTGCCCGAGCTCTTGCTGAAATCTCAGGAATTAACAAAGAAACTGTCCGTCAGATTTTGCATGAATCATTCAACATGCAGAACATTTGCGCAAAAATGGTGCCAAAACTTCTCACTCCAGAACAAAAGGAATCGAGAATGAATATTTGTGCTGACCTATTAAACAACATTGATGATGATCCAGAATTGTTAAACAAAGTGATTACTTGTGATGAATCGTGGTTTTTTACCTACGATCCTGAAACAAAGCGGCGATCGAGGCATTGGAAGAGCGCAAGCTCACCACGGCAAAAAAAAAGCGAAAATGAGGCAAATCTAAATTCAAGGGGATGATTGTTTTTTTTTTATACGCGTGGAATTGTCTACGTCCACTGGGTCCCCTAAGGTCAGACAGTCAATCAACATTATTACGTCAAGGTTCTAACTGCGTAATGTTGTCGAACAACTTCACCAACTAAACGCAAAGCATGCAGCACGCAGGTTATATGTATTAAGTTAGGAAATATATGTTTTAAGGATCGCCCAACACTAAACATCGTTGCTGCACTATCTGTCACAATCATCACAACTTGATCTTGGGCAATTTTAAATTTTTTCAAAGCGTTCATTATCACTTTTTGAATATTTTCCGCGGTACATTGTTGAACACATTTGCAAGCTAACAAATATCGAGATGCTGTGTTCTCGCTAGATAAAACGCGAGCTATTACATTCACAATACTGTTTTTCTTTATATCGGTCGTCTCATCCACGGTAATCCGTATTTTTTTGGAACACAAATCACGTTTACACACATTTTCTAGCATCTCTTTCATTCCGGCAAGTGATTCTGTAATTGTGTTTGTGAGGGTAATGGGTACTTTGGAACGTATTGTCGCCAAAACGTTTTAAAAGCTGCTTTTCTCACCAACGACAACGGAAAATTACAAGAGGTAAACATAATTAATAAATGTATGAGGAATAGTGTATAAGGTATTTCAGTTCTTGCGTTTCTCATATGCCTAATACCATTGACATGCCTCTGGCAATCAGTTCTGTCCAATGCAGCCAAACGAACATTGCATATTAAGCAAAAAACTGCACTACCGTCATATTTTAAATGGGGAAAAAGTGACACATACTTATGTACATTAGTAGCAAATCTATTACGAGGCATTGTTTTCTTAGGTATGTAAATATTAGTTCTATATGAAACGATACACTAATTATGTACTTGGTATAATACTACAACACACAAAAAACACCAGCTATATTTTCAAAAGCGACACGTAAGTACATAACCTTGACCGTTCGACTAATCTCTGCAACAGCTCAATCGGTACTAAAACGAAATCTCTCTCAGCGCGGTTTAACATGATTTATATTCAAGGTCGACACTACATGCCTGCTTCTCTACCGGTTTAGTTTATTTATGAATTTTTCGTATTCTTATATTAACCCGTAATACCGACGCCTATGCGAGTCCGCAAGTTTAGGTTACTCTACTCATTACTAACTACCCTTACGCTGAAAATTTGTTGACTGTAGTTTTTATAATAAAGAAAATATTGAGGTTTTTAGAAAACGCACATTTTTGGTTTTCACCCTGTATCTCAGTAACGGAATGGATTTTTAAAAATCACGGATTGTACTTAGTCGTATAAGTGCGCAATTTTTTTCCCATTTAATCGACCTTGTATCTCAACGGTTTCCAATATACCCATGTACTTCATATTATCCTGGACACCCGGTATATGTCTCATATTTACAGACAATTAGACTTGTTAAAACTTACCACCCGCATGTTTCTTTGTAAACATATTTGACAATGCGCCAACCCATTCCGCCTTGTCTGTGAAGGCGTTCTTTGCGAAATCCGGCATCACCGTGTTGAACCACCCACTGTACTCGCCCAACCTGGCCCCCTGTGACTTTTTTTTATTTCCTAAGATAAAATCGGAGCTTAAGGGGACAAGATTTGACAGTGTGGAAGCGGTGAAAGCGAAAGTGACGGAGGTTCTCAACAAGCTGACAGAAACGGACTTCCAGCACTGCTTTCGACAGTGGAAAATTCGTATGGAGCGTTGTAAGGATCGGCAAGGAGAGTAGATTGAAGGGGATAAACTCTGTAATGTAATTGGTGATCAATAAAATGTTTTGTAGCACCAGTCCGGTTATTTAATTGCTGTACCTCGTACATATCTTTCTTTACCTACTATGACTTTTTGGTAACGACTTTCCTAAAAATGCAGATTGTAGGAGCAAAAATGTTTAGGAGGCCACAATTCCCCCAACTTCTCCTATTTTCAAACTCAAAAAACTTTTTTTTTTCAAATGGACCATGGTATCTTTAACTACACTATTGGATTGAAAAGGAAATTCCACATCGATTCATATACCTCTTTTTAACAGTTTTCTTTCTTTCTTTAAATTACATATAATGGGTTAATCTTTTACAATAGTGTGCCATGCAATGAATGGTATAGCATTTACAAAGGAGATTTAATATATCAGAAACACAACCATAACAATCCGACAGGCCTTAAATGTAATTAATTGATTAAATTTATAATACATCATAATGACATGACAGTTTATAATTTAAGGTTATGCGTATAATTTTAGAAATGACTAATATCATAATACATAATTAAAAACAAATTTTCATAACAAACATATGCAATAATGATTCACGAAAACAGTAAAAAACAACAACAATAAAAAAAACAAATATAAACATAAAATGAAATGATATGTATAATAAAAATCCTAAAAAAATGTAAGCATTGCAATATTAATTTTTCAAACCTATCAGCTGCCGTACTTCTGAGGGCACTACAATTCAACTGCACGAATGTAGTTTCTTTTTTATTAAACTAGTTCCACACGTGATGCTATTGGGCGAGCATAAACGTTGCCTTTTACGTAACCTCATAAAAAGAAATCTAGAGGTGTCAAATCAGAAGATCTACGAGGCCAACGCAATGGTCCATTAGAAGATTCAACGATCATCAAACATGTTCATCATTTCCCGAATGACATTGAAAGAAGAGGTGTATCGTCTAATTGGTACCAGCAATCCCTATGTTCTTCAAATTCTTTCTGCAATCCTTTCACATTCACTATGGATGTAAAACAAATTCAGAATATCGATATTTTTATATTCGTTTTCTCCATTATCACCATTCATTCTGTAATCTTTACTTGGAAGGTCGCGCTGTTGATTACTTCACAGTTATTGTAGCTGGAGCACTGCACAGGCCTATTTTTCACGGCCCGGCCCGCCCGTGGCCCGTTACAGCATGGAGTAGGCCCGCCCGTTGCGCTCATTACCTCGGCACAAAGCCCGCCCGGCCCGGCTCGTTAGGAAATTTTGGGCCCGTTTGGCCCGTCTAAATTATTTTAGCCTGTTTAAGTAATTATATCTGCACCATCTATTTCTAATCATATTTTAATTACTACATTATAATGAGTAGAATGAAACATTTATTTTGTTTGTTCTTGTATGCTATATTGCATGAAACCAAAAGAAAACGTAACATAACATTGCATACATTAAAATTGTTAATACAAAACGATAGCGTACAAACTAAACAGCATTTTCTGCATACGTTATATCCATCAGGCCCGTATAATTTTAGGCCCGGCTCGCAATGAAAAGAAACGAGGCCCGACCGAGCCCGCCCACGGGCCCAGGCGGGCCGAGCGGGCCGGGCGTTTCCTTGCCCGTGCAGTGCTCTAATTGTAGCCATATATTCATCATTTTATAATGTCACTTAATTTCATGGCACACTATTGTAAAACAACTTATTATATGCAGTTTAAAGAAATAATCGTTAATATCTTGAAAGGTATTAAAAATGAGCATATCAGAATCAGAATCAGAAAGAATCTATGCGAAATTTACTTTCCAATACATTGGTGTAGTTAAAAATCCATTAAAAAAAAGACTTATTTTTGTTTGAAAATATCTATGTGTGGAAATAGTTTATGAACATCCTAGAAAATTTAGTAAAGATAACTTATAAGGTGTGTTACGCATGACTTTCCATTTCATTCCACAAAAGTAAATACCTTAATCTTCATCACATTCTCAAATATCTAATTTCAATAAGAGCGGTGCAAATGCTAAAATTTTAATATAATTGTAAATATTTAGAAAGCAGTTGACTTTCGGGGTAAGGTGTCCTGATACAAATTAATTACATGTGATGAGTACAATCGATTAAGCTAAAAATATACCATTGTATTTGAAATAAAGAAGTTGGCAACCACTTCCGGTTCAATCGGAAGTGTTTTATAGGCGAAAATATTTTAAATTAATTGGTTCGATGTTATAACTTCCTAATTCGAAAGTTTCATTCATAATAACATAATTAAAACTTCTAACTAACGAATTTCGTAAAATATCCTGTATTCTTGAACATAGGAAGGCAGGGAAGGAATTATTTTCCATCCATGCACTAGGTGAACACGCTGTTGTATACTTTCACACAGAATGCGAATATAGACTTGACCTTTTTATGTAGAGGTGTTACAGTATTCTATAAATAGTACGCTTAGCTATTTATATCCTCTAATGGTATTAAGACTGTTGCTAGAAATAGAATAGTGCTGAAATTGAAAGTTATGAGATTGCCGAGGAAATGAAACAAAAACTTTTACAGCCAAAGTTAATGCTTGAGGTTGACATGTTAATTTATTGTAAATAAAGTTTTTACCTCTAATGCGATTCGTATGTTGAGTTATTACTCTAGTTTTTTGCAATTGATTTGTTGTAGACATTACATCAAAATACATTTGGAAATGACCCCATGAATTTCCCGATTTAATATCATTGTTACATATGTAAGGTATAAGATTATCAACTTAAAACTTATTGCAGAACGTAAACATTTAAATAATTGAACTTACATAGATACCAGTGTAACATAAAAATGAACGTCCTTATATACAAGTGTCTTATATTTGCGTATATTGACGGCCCGTACTTAATTAAAACATTAACTGCGACCACATTCAGCGAGGTCCACTGTACCTATACCTATGTAATGTTAAAAATTCCGCTAGTATAATCGCTATGATCAGTACCACGTCTAACGCTGTTCAGTCACATGTGTTCAGGTAACGGCGATGCTTCACTGACACCCCTAACATGAAGTTGCCGCGGTTTATATAGCTCTAGTCCTCTCTTTTTGGTCCCCTCTGTTTAACGCGGAAGTTTTATTTGGTGAATATATCTCGAACCCACGATAATCCCAGAGAAATAAGAAAATAACTACTCTTGGCTCTATATTCCTTTGTCCGTAATTTATAAATTTTAAAATAATTAGCACAGTCAAAAAGTCCGCATCAAATAGAAAATAAATTAATTTATACACTCACTGACAAAAATATTGCATATTTTATTTTCGGTCTATTGTTCTCTTTAAAACTCTTGTGATTTTTGTTGCTAAATCTTGTACAGTAGTGCGTTTTACGGTATTGATAATCAAATAAATTACATATGGGGGATTTACAGCAAATTCGTGGAGGAATTATTAAAACAACTTGTTTTTGGCTAAAACGTTTAATTGGAAAAAGCAACATTAATTACCCATAAACATAATAACAACGCAACATAATAACACTTTAATACTTGGTACTTCCTCCTCTTGCTCTAACGATATCCTGCATCCTCCTAGGCATGCTGCGCAAAAGATCTTCGATGATTTCTTGCGAAATCCGATTTCATTCTTCCTGAGCAGCAATTCTTAATTCTGCAATTGAGTTAGAAGCTGGATTTCATGCTCGTGTACTTCTTTTTAGAATGTCCCATAGATGTTCTATGGGATTTGCGTCAGGCCTATTTGCTAGCCACTCAAGCGCCACCACCCCGACATCCTCAGTGTACTGGATCACTGTCTTTGCAACATGGGCTCGGGCATTATCATGCATTAGCAAAATTATCGTAGCCAATAAAGCCCGCATAATGTAAAACATGTTCTTCAAGGATGTTGTGTATGCACCAGTCAGCATTGATTCTTAAATTTACCTGAATGAGTTCCGTGCGACTCTCCCAATTAATGCCGCCCCATAAGATAATGGAACCGCCACCAAAGCTAAAATTTTGTGAAAGATTACATTCTGCGAAACGTCCTCCTGACCTTCTGTATACACGACTACGTTCATCAGACTTCCATAATTTTATTCTTGTTTCATCTGTAAAAAGAATTTTTTCCCATTGATGTTCATTCCAGTTAGCATGAGCTTTTGCAAATTCTAGACGTCGAATTTTATGACGTGGGAGAAGCTGATGAACCCTGGTAGGACGTTTTGGATTTAAGCCGACCTTCTTAAGTCTCCTTATTACTGTTTTGACAGATAAATTGACTTGTCTTGTATTCAATAATTCATTTCTAAGATGCGGTACTGTAAGTGCGCGGTTTCGTAAAGATTGAAGTCTCAAATATTGGCCTTCTCTTGGCGTTGTACATCTTTTACGTCCTTGACGATGCCTTCTTTTGTATTCTCCAGTCTCATTGTGTTGTCTTACTATAGGAGAGACAGTCGCTTGATGGATATTTAATCTCCGTGCAATATCTTCTTGTCTGTACCCTTCATTGGCAATTTTAGCACAATTTACGATTAAATGAGAATAAATCAATCATTGTTTTGGTCTTCAAGGCACATTACCCTAATTTATAACGCTTTATCGTTATCTCTTATTCACTTATAAAAGGCTATATTAAAACATTCTTTTATCTGTAATAAATTGCAAAGTACGTAGAACACTCCAGTGTAAAAGATTTCGCAATAGAAATCACAAAAGTTTTAAAGAACAAAATGATAAAGCCTTAAAATAACATATGCAATATTTTTGCCTGTAAGTGTATATATAATCAAAACCTTTTATACCTTCTATATAATTAATTTATATTTTTTTGGAAAATCAAGTCATGACGGTAACAGTTGGTTTGAAAAAAGATTACCAAGTCAAATAAAAATTGTAACGTGACTACCATTAATAATTGCAAATTGTTTAGAAAGTGATTTCTTATCTAAATGAAGAAATGTTAATAAAAAATCATAAATAAAACTAAAGGAGCTAATAATTTTCTATTGTTATTTTGAGTAAGTATTCAAAAAAATTTCGAAATGTTAAATATTGTTGCCGCATCCCTGTATCTCACCAATAATATCAAAACAATCTCTATTTTGTCTTAAAAAATCGATTTTTCCTTACCGATGTAATTAAATTTAAATAATAAAATAAAAATCTCAAGGCACCCCGTAGGACTCGAACCTATGACTATTATTTGCCGAACGCGCGCGTTACCACTACACCACAGAGTCTCTCTAGGAACAAACCCTATTTAATACCTAGATGTTCGATGTCTACAAGATGTATTGTAACATCTCGACAGACACCTTATGTGCCAAGTATACACTAATTAATGAATATATTGGCTTCCATCGGCGAACACTGAAAAATCGATTTTTCTTTGATTTTACGGATGTAATGAAATTTAATTAATCAAGTAAAAATCTCAAGACTCATTATAATCTCCTATTTCATTATGTTAAAATGCAAGTATCATGCAAAAATATTACTTTTCGTTAAATAAAAAGGAAACTAAAGAGGTAATTAGCAATTTCAATTACGTTTTACAATTATAAATCTTTCACATTTTCACAAATAAAAGTTTTAAATGTTAAAATTGAGTCTTGGTACTTGAAATTTCGAAAACACTTAAAAAGGTGAAAAAGGTGAAAAAATCAAATTTTGCGTAAGTTAAAGACAAAAAATCGTTTTCTAGCCTTCGGATTATTGTTTTGGTAGGTAAAACTAACACACGTTAAAAAAATCACATTGAAATTTTGTTTTCCGAAAAATAGCATTCTTTAGATTTTGACATTTTCAAAAAACCTCCTTCTTTAAATAATTAAACATCATTTGGTATATCTGATAGGGCTTAAGCAGATTTTCTAGCTCAAATTACCGCCGTATTTTTTTTTTAATTAAAAAAATTTCCCATTTGATGCCCAAACGTATTTTAGAACTATGCCCCATTATCTCTCTTTTAGGAAACTGACGTCCAATTCTAATCTCTATAAAACTTTCAATGAAAAAACAAATAAATTGAGTAGTTAAGAAGACTGCCGACGAATCCTAGACGAAGGTGCTTCCGTAAATAAAGTGGAAACCAACTGTCCTAATATTTTGTTTAATAACAATTCCTTTCTAGTGTCGAAACGATTGAAAGTGACATCAATAATCCATTAGCCATAAGGCTTGGAGTTTAAAAGCTCTCTGCTATATTTTACTCACTTTTTTTAAATAGTGCGGATCTAAAGTACCCCCCTCCCCCCCATGCTAACTTTTGAACAGCAGAAGTTAGCGTTTTTAGAAAAAATAGGTCGATTTCTATTTTTTGTTAACTAACTTTTGCCGTTATTGGCAGTTCAATTGTATTTACGGTGTCACCGGAAATGACTTCAACTTTCTTATTTTAAATAGAACATCCTGTTTATTTTTATGTTTCTGGAAAGGTAATCGAAAGGAGAATCAAACGATACCACATATGTTATATTTTAACTAAGAAATATGATAATATATAGCAATAAAGGTTTTGGTAATCTGTTTTTGTTGTGACGCAAAGTTGGCTAGGAAAGAGCCGCAAATTGTTTCTTATGACGTCAGACTGATCTAAAGAGCTCGTTGCTAAACAAAGTAATTATAACAATTGCCAAACTGTCAAATCTCAATTCTAAAAGCGCAAATTATTTTTGTTATTTATTGTTATTATAACCTGTATTTGTCGTACTTTCGTTTTTTTGTGCTCTTTATTATTTTATGTCATTTTAACTTGTTTTGTTAATTGTTGTTTCTCCTTTACTTTATCGAACTTTATTGTAATTAATTAATTGTGGTAGGTTTGTTTAAATTTGTTAGTTTTTGATAAGCAATGTGCTTAAGTTTTTTATGTGGTTGATTTTGCAATGGCCTCCGCATGGACCACGTAAGATAAACATCAAGTATCTAATTTTAATATTCCATGAATTTGACAATTACCACGTGGTGGAATATAATGAACACTGCCCTTGTGCAGCCGGAAATATTTGAACTTTGCGCTAAGTAAGGATAGATAGTATAAAATTTACAGAGCGAACTGCTCTAACAGAAGATAATACGATTTAAATTATTGTACAATTTATTGCGCAACCATGGAAAATAAGATGACAATTATTGCTAGATTTACGTAATATTAAAATTGACTCAGCAATTTTGCATGGTTCTTGCCGGAGCCATTATAAAAACTTAAAAAAAGACATAGTGTCTATTAAATACTAACGCATTCAAACAAACTTACCATAATTACGTATTGTCTATCGAAAACTAACAAATTTAAAGAAACGTCCCGTAATTAATTAATTGCAATAATGTTCTATAAATTAAAGAAATAGCAACAATTAACAAAACAAGTTAAAATGAGAGAAAATAATAACGAGAACAAAGAAGGAACGTATGACAAATGCAGGATATAATAAACAACAAGAAATGTACAAATATACAGGCCGTTCTATTTAAAATAAGAAAGTTGACGTCACTTTCTGTGACACCGGAAATACAATTGATCTGCCGATAACGGCAAAAGTTAGTTCATAAAGGGGGGACACTTGAGGTCCGCACTGTATATACTTCTACTAGCGGAATATTGAAATCTTTAAGTAAACCCCAGCCGCATATTAATTTCCACGAAATTTTTATCTGACATTATTAATTAAATTTTGTATACAATACATTTTGTAAAACTATAAGTCCATTTTAAATAACATAACGGGTATCTATTTTCCTTTGAAACCTCAAAAACAAAAAAATGACATATTGGTGTGGTACAATGTGATTAAGAAAAGAATCATATGAACTATATATAAGCTGGGGTGAGTTGGGGGGAACAGACTAAACTCCAGGGGTGTATCTTATAGATTACTTAGAGGTAACTTATAGGTTCTTATCCGATTTTCATTTATTGTCAAGCATAACGTAATTACAAAGAAACAAAATTTCATACATTAACATTTTTGTAATCATAGCGTTCTTTTAATAAATGTTAAAATACCGCAATTGGCCTCTAAATGTTTTATGCTTCGTCTACGAAGGGTGCCTGTTGTTCTCCTGATTGCTTTGTCCTTCTTTAATATCGGCTGCAGTATTTCTAATACGTCGAATTAGTCACCTCGAGTGCTGACTTTTACCTTAACTTCATTTTCCTTGAAAGGATTGATTGAGATAGTATAAGAAGTGAAAAATTAATGTGCCTGACTTTTTGTCTTACATGGGTAGTCAATGCAAGGATATTTATATTTTATTTAAGACGTATTAACTCAAAAACAACCGAAAATTTAAATCATTTACAAGAACGCTAGTTAAAATTAAACTATAACTTGAAAACAAATGAAAATCGAATAAGAACACATGTATGAGTTTTTTACGTATACAATACACTCCTGGAGTTTGGAGAATTAAAAATTAATAAAAACGTATTACATCGATTCACGTAATTTTTAATAAAGCGAGAATAAGAAAAAATACAAATCCATAAGCGTAACACAACAACTCACGCTTATGGATTTGTATTTTTTCTTATCAACTAAATCAATACACATTTTTAAATTGATATAGCTCTTGTAATATAATTCCAAAACTAAGATCATAAACGATGTTGAAGTCAAATATCATCTATACTCTTGGTTTCCGGGTTGGAATCGCGTCGTTGTTGTAGCTTTTGCCGACGTTTCGTCCACACTCTTATGGGACATCTTCAGGGCTGTTACTACACACTGACTGAGGACTATTCATTCTGGAGGGGTTTATATAGGGCTTATTTAGGGGTAGCCATTTTCGCGATTTAAATTGTTGAGATGTTTGAAAATCTCTATTGATTCACGGATTTTTCTACTGTAATAGTGAGAGTTGCGAGATAAGACGCGGGTAGAGTTAAATTGGATTGGTGGCCAGCTTCCAGTCTATGATCAACCAGCGCGGACTCGGCTACACGCAGCAATCGCGTACAACGCTCGTGTTTTAGTAAGTAACACGAGTGCTGAAGGGTTGTTTCACCGACGTAAACACTACCGCATGAACATGGAATCTGATAGACACTAGGGGCTTCCAGATGCTCACGGGCTTTGATAGGAAAGTAGTCTGAGAGCTTGAAATTGGGTTTTAAGATGGTTTTTATTTTGTTCCTGAAGAGAATCTTGCTGATTTGATCGGTGCCACCATGAATGTAGAGTAGACACGCTTGCTTACGGAAATTAGGGTTAGGTGAGGAAAATTGCTGGGGAGAAGGGTTGGTGTAGCGGTTAATGGTAGTTTGTATATCTTTCCTAGCATAATTATTGCTGATCAGAGTTTCAGTGAAGCGGTTCAATTCTTGAGGAAGCGAATTAGATTCAGATATGGAAAGGGTCCTTTGGATAAGGAAATTGATGACACCGCGTTTTTTGGGCTGGATAATGGTGTGAGAGGCCATTGAGACATCTATCCGTATGTGTCGGTTTTCGGTCAGGACGGAATGTCAGGACGTCGGTGTACGAGAACATCTAGGAAAGGAAGGCAATCGTCCGATTCGATCTCCATGGTGAAGCATATGGAATCATGTTGGGAATTCAGAAACGATAAGAAATTGTTTAAAGATTCGTGTCCATGAGGACAGGTGACAAAGGTGCCATCAACGTACTTGTACCAACACTTTGGCTTAAGGTTGTAAGATAATAGGGCTTGTTGTTCGAACGCTTTCATAAAGATGTTGGCAACGACAGGAGACGAGATCCCATAGCTGCGACTGAGACTTGCTCGTAGTATTTACCATGATACTGGAAATAGATAGAAGGAAGACAAGTTTCAAGCAAGGCCGCCAGATCATTCGGTTAGTCGTTGGAAATAATGGATACTGTATCCGGTGTGAGAACTTTGGTGAATAAGGATCCGACATCACAGCTGACAAGTAAATCACCAGGATCTACCGTCAACTCTTTCAGTTGTTGGACGAAATGTTGGGAATTTTGGATAAAAGAGTCTAGTTTTATGGTAAATACTGCGTGCAAGTCAAAGGGCCATTTCCATATCTGAACCTAATTCGCTTTCTCAAGAACTGACCCACATCACTGAAACTCTGATCCGTAATAATTATTCTAGGAAAGATACACAAACTACCTACCTTTTGATGTCACTGATCGCATCAGCAACATAAAAACCACATTCAAGCCCAATTTCAAGCTCTCAAACTATTTTCCCATCAAAGACCGCAATCATCTGGAAGCCCCAGGTGTCTACCAGATTCCATATTTATGCGGTAGTGTGTACATCGGTGAAACAAAACGATCGGTCAGCACTCGTGTTACTGAGCACGAGCGTTGTACGCGGTTTTTGCGTGTAGCCGGGTCCGCGCTGGCTGAGCATAGATTGGAAACTGGCCACAAAATCCAGTTTAATTCTACCCGCATTTTATCTCGCAACCCTCCCTATTATAGTAGAAAAATCCCTGAATCAATAGAGATTTTCAAACATCCCAACAATTTAAATCGCGAAAATGGCTACACCTACATCACACGTGGAAATCCCAACTGATAAAACCTCCTAAAAATCGCCACACTTCATTGATCTATAACATTTCCACTCCATTGACCCGAAACAAGCCCTATATAAACCCCTCTGGAATGAATAGTCCTCAGTCAGTGTGTAGTAACAGCCCCGAAAATATCACATAAAAGGGTGGACAACGACGCGGTTACAACCAAGAGTATAGTGTTATTGACGACCGCGGAGGCCTACGTACAAGAGTAATATAATCTTTTTGATTTTAGTATTATGTATGTATATTTACTGTTCCCAAATTCTAAATTATCATATCAAATAAAAGTAATCGATAAGCAATTGTTGCAAACTGAAATCAAATATTCAACACGTCTAATTCCTTAACTATGTTTGTTGTGGCAAACTATCTAAATCGATATGCTGCACACGAACGTATAATCCATAACTCTGACTTTAAGTAAGTAGATCAGCTAACAAAACTAGTTTCAAATTGCAACTGTGCATTTCAATTGAATTCTCACTCACTAAATTATAAATGTGAACATACGGGATCTGCCAGAGTAATTTAATATTGGTTTCCGTTATTACTTCTCATATCGCTAATTAACTATTAATCTGTTGCCTAGTTACCAAATTATTTGCACTGCATCAATGTGTTAATTGAATAGATTAAAATTAAAAGATATCCTGATATAAATTTTGCTTGTATTTTTGGACGTTCATTAGTCTTAACTGTGGTTATCTTCATAACATCCATCACCAAAAACTACTGTTAAGACGTACTAACTTATCTCTCGAAAAAATTATGTTTCCGCTAAATTATCTATAAATATTAGCATATGTATGATGTATATTACTTGCATGTAAAATTAGTCTTTGTATATAATGCAAAATTATACAAAAACCAATTTAATATCCAAGTTTTAGCTAAAGTAAATATAATCGTGTATTTTCTGTGCCTCCCACATTTTAATTAACATAAATTGCCTAACTACATTTACTCTCAACACTTAATAATCTCTAATTAAATATATAACATCAAACTGAAACTTAATAATATACGCGTGCTCGGTAAATTAATATGTCTGAAGCAAATAGAAAGATATAGCGAAAAAAAGTAATTAGAAGTTAGTAATATAGGCACAAGGGCCTTGAATGTTGTATGGATGTGATACTTGAATATGTGGAGTAAAATTTAATATTCAAATTAACATCACTTATTAATTTGCCCTCGAATTAAATCTTATCTGTGTTACCGCGCACTTAGAATAGAAAATATACTTTCTGATTCCCTCTAAACCAAAATGTGTCACAAGGATTTTTGTTATCGAGCTTTTTCTGTTAAAAAATTGTGAACGTATGCTGTCATCGTTCGTACTTATCATTTTAAAGGATGTATTATTATATAAAACTCACAATCAGAAATCTTAAATACACATATATAAGGTGTGTATAAATTGACGCAAAAAGGACACACAGCAAAATTCTTCGTTCTGTTCTGAATTGAAAAAATTTAATGTTAAAATGTTGTACCATGCTTCGTATGTTTTCAAGGCCACTTGAAGGAACATATATTGGCAACACTTTACTGTAATACGAGGGGCATACTGTATGTTTCTGAATACAGGATAAGAACAAAAAACATAAAAAACGAACAATATTTATTGTTTTTCAAAGTACTCTCCTTTACATTTAACGCACTTCGACATCCTCTCAAGCCATTCTGTAAAACAGGTAGCCCAGGTTTCCTTAGACACTGCACTAACATGCTCTTCAAATGCATTAACAGCTTCGTGTGGTGTTAAAAAATGGATTCCACGTAATTTCTTCTTAATAGTTGGAAAGAGGAAGAAATCACACGGAGCTAAATCCGGGCTCTAAGGTGGATGTGACATTAATTTTATCCCAGCAGAGCGAAGAAACTCCGTTGTCAACTTTGCAGAGTGTACAGGAGCGTTGTCATGGTGTAACACAATTTGTTTTTTCTGAATTTCTGCCAACAATGTTAGCAAGCAAATGGTGGTATGCCATTCTGCATTAACTGTTTTCCTATTCTCTAGAAGAACAGAGCAAGTGTAACCAGTACGACTGAAGAAAGAGGCAATCATTTGTTTAGCACAACTTCGTGATTGTTTTATTTTTGTGGGGCGCATTTCATTTTGAAACATCCATTGGGTAGATTGCTGCTTTGTTAATGGATCATAGCAGTAGATCCATGTTTCATCACCTGTAACGATGTTATAAACGGCCTTAGACGTACCTTCATGATAACGTTCAAGGTTTTCTAGGCACCAGTCGACCCTTGTTTTTTTTTGATCAGCTGTTAAACAATGTGGTATCCAACAACAACACACTTTTTTCACATTTAAATGTGTGTGAAGAATTGTCTGAATTGCAGTCATTCCAATGCCAAGAGTTGCCCGAATTTCACTGTAGGTCACCCGACGATCTTGCGACGAACGGCATCAATATGACTTGAAGTTGTTGCTGAAACAGGACGACCTTCACGGTTTTCATCCTCAAGAGATCTTCCCCGTTGGAATTCTTTGAACCAGTTAAACACGGTCATCCGACTTAGGGTTTCTCCAGGAAACGCTTTTTGCAAACGAGCAAATGATTCATTAAAGGTTAAACCTGAACGAAAATCATACAAAATCATTGCACGAAAATGTTCTCGGGTCACTTTCATTTCACACTGACCTTTTAACTTTTCAAAAAATTCTGTAAGCTTTATGAAAAAAGATATCGAATTCAAATAAACTGCGACTTATTCGCAAACACTTACCACATTAAACTAACCTCAAATTTTTTGACAATTACTGTCAGTGTTGCCATATTCACAAATACACAGTGCGCTCCTCGTAGTAGGCACCGTAATATTTTTTGAATTTCAATCTTCGAAAACATTTTACTCGTCATTGTGGTATTAGATGGGTGAATTTTACGTTTTAAATTCTACACATTACGCGAGATATGATTTGCTTTTAAGTAAAATGATAATGAAAGAACGGAAAAACACAGAAACACAAGAACTAATCAAGACTATACAAATAATCACGAAAAAGCAAAAGTTGCACAAGATTAAACACGAAAGTCAAATTAAATACATAAATGTCAAAATTTGACAGCAATGGTTTTGATTGAAACACTAACCCTTATTTGTCGACTAAGGGTATGCGCCCACTGGTGACTTTTGTCATGCGACAATCTTCACTCTTCAGTGTGAGCCGTTAAAACCATGGAGATGCGCACACCAGGCGATGTGACAGTAGAGTGATTTTTTGTTACTTGAGCAGGCAACTTTCCCGTGACGAAACTGTCACTCTCATATACGCACACGGATAACAGTCACTTTGAGAGAAGCTAGGTTGTATTTTTTGTGTTATTCTTTTCACATTTTGTTAACATACTTATTCTTATTACAGGTATGTGTTCATAATATATTTTAAATATGCATTTATTTCAGCATTACTTACATGTTGTTTGATTCTTAGAAGAAGGCATTTTGCAAAGTAATCGAAGGTGTCAAAAGCTGCAGCAATTTGTCAAAGCTTTTTATGCTCATTCTATAGCATCCAAAAACCTTCTTAGGATAATTCTTTAATTTCTCGTGCAAGGTGTAAAATTTACCCGCTGTTAATCGATTACTTTAAACTGGATGAACCCAATAATATTTTTTCTTATATTTTTTTTCGATATTTGATTAAAAGAGCGCAAACAACTGCAGTTTCGTCGGAGTCCATTTTAAAACTATGTAGAATATTTCAAAAAGTCACCATGACAGTCACCTATTCGTTGGCGCACCAGAATTTTGGAGGGTGACAGCTACAGAAACTGTTGCGTGACAAAAGTCGGAACTTCGAGAACTTCGTGAAGACGTATGAAGCATGGTACAGAACTGGCGATCCTGTGATTGAACGTTAGTATTTCGCGCTTGCAGCGCTGTAGTTTGTTGAACGCAGTCATTAAGAGGATTGTCAAAAATATATTACATGTCTTGTGAAATGTCAAAGATATGAAACTTTAATTGTGAATATTATTGCTAATAAGCGTTACGCAAACCTCTGTTATGCCTCTGTATGAACGGTAAGAGATTAGACTTCACTTTGCTCGAATACAGTACATATGCAGGGTGATTCAGTTTTATTTGGGGAAATTTAAATAACGTATTCTACCAACCAAACTGATGAAAAAACCACATACATAAACATATATCCAAAAATGCTTCGTTTTCGTGCTGCAGTAGGATATTTGTAATGGATTTTCTTCATTCTTAAAATTAACTGTCAATATTGACTGGTGTCGCATACACTTTAACTTTTAACTGAGCTGAGATTGAATTGAATCCCGCCAATCCCGCTGTTGTGATTGTTGCTGTATTGGGCGAAGCGAAAGGTTACGGAGTACACCTCGCACTACTACGCATCGATTACTATGATCACTGGCCGACCCCACTAGAATTTTGCCGAATCCAGATTTTTAGCGTGCCAAACATCGTATTGACACAGGGCCTACGATTTTATTTCCTTATCCGAAAAGAAGGTATACCTACGATTTTATCCCTAATTATAAAACAACCGTCTCGACCGGGATATGATCCCACGCCGTTCGGATTGAAACCGTTCGATCACCAAGTCAGTTGAATCTATCTGTTATTTGCAATTCTAATGTGCAAAGTCAATGAGATCAATGCGGCTGGTAGTCAAAACTACAGTCAAAACAAAAACACTTAGTTCTTAATTATGATTGTGTTATTATTTACAATTATGCCCTGAAAGTTTAATAATGAGGAATATGCAGATATTTGCTTTGTGTATGGATTCTGCAATGGTAATGTAGAACAGAAACAACAATCCAATGCTCAGAAGAAATAATCGAATTTTGCAATTATTCCACATTAACCCACGACTTAGTACTCGCAGAGCAGCGCAACAACTGCAAACTTTGCAATTACAGGTGTGACGTACATTACGTACAGATCATATAAGATCGTATCATTTATAATTTACACTCGGATGACGTAGAAAGAAGGTTAATTCTTTGCGAGCGGCTTTTACACGTGGCGGAAAACAATCAAAATTTTTTGCATAAAATACTGTGGTCAAACGGAGCTTCGTTTACTAGAAGCGAAGTGACTAATTCTCATAATTTTTTACATAATAACGTTTGTGGGCCTCACTTCTTGCCTCCAAGATTAAACTCTGATTTATTTTACGAGTTTTTTACCAATCAATAACTCAAACGATTTGCTTGACGACGTACCCCTTCACTGGAGAAATGACAGTTGGATCCAGTTGGATGGTGCTCCAGCTCATTTTGGAAGACAATGGTTAAACATTAATTATCCACAACGTTGGATTGGGCGTTAGGATCAGTGCTGTGGCTTCCAAGATCACCAAGTCTATGCGACACCTGCCAGTACAAGAGAACAGTTAATTTTAAGAATCGAAGAAGCTTGCAATGAAATGCGACAAAATCCAGTGTAAATATCTGGCGCGGTTGATTTACTGGTTCGGCGTTGTAGAAAATGCATTGAAGTGAACGGATTGCATTTTGAACACCTACTTTAACATTTGCAACACTAGCATTTAATGTAATTTTCCCTGTTATTAAATGATTAACTTTGCTTTAATGTAATCTAAATTACATTAAAGCAATTATAAAAACCTTCAACAAGCTGTAGCTCGAAAACGAAGCATTTTTGGAGTGGTTAGTAGAATACGCTATTTAAGTTTCCCCAAATAAAACTAAAATTATAGTTTTTCTTTTGTTTATGTTTTATTTTTATCATTACAGGATTTAGATTTAGTTTTATACAATTGTAATTAAAATGGGTACCACTTACCTTTTGCACTTAGTTCTTTTTGGTCTTTGCAGTAATGAATAGATGAATGGTTGCAGTTATATGCATTCCAACCAAACTCAACCTTGACATTTTCATAATCATTCCTCAGAGGGTTTATATATATTTGGTGTTTATGATTAAAATAAGAAAATAAAACCTTTTTGTATACTAGGTTCCCTTCCTTGAGATGTTAGGTAAACTTTGGATAGGTGAAACGGAGATTGATTCTAGTAAACATGTCTTAGATTTGTTAGCATCTGCTAGATGTCTCGTATATAGTGCTGTTTTCGTGAACAAATTTTAATGTAATTGTCTAGTATACGGATGCGTTTGCATATAGCATTTTACCCGGTCTTGTAATTATCATTCTTCATTTCATGGAAAGAATTATTGAATATAAGACAACATGTACGGACACTTTTGCCGTTAACGTTATCGCTTCTAGTAGAATATTTGTTGTTGGGATAGGTGCATATTTTTTGCATCTTAACATAGTCTAATTTTACATCAAACCAACTTTGTATACATGGAGTATAGGGTTTATTAAGATTTGCAGGAACGTACAAGCTTTAGAATGCCTTATTAGATTGCAAACAATACCAAATCAAGAGACAGTGGAAAATCGATGTCTTTTTACTTACCGCAATTATGTTTTCAAGAGACTAACGAAAAATAAATATAATGCGTTTTTGTCTTCTGTATGACATACGGTTGACTAAAACCCTTCTTGCTTAGTAAATCATTTGTAGTTTGTGGAAATAAAAGAAATTTATTGTGCTATATTCCTGCAGTGTAAGATAGGATGGAATTGCCTTGGTTGGTTCTTGTTCTGACAAATATTTTTCTTTGACGTAGTGTCAAGACCGGTTTCGGCGGTTGCCATTGTCAACTGACTGGTGATGCGGTGTGTACTTGTGCTTATACCGCCTCCGTAAGTTCCGTAGTAAAGCCAGCCGTTAAAGTATATAGACAGTGTTACAACGTTTGCCCGCTGTGAAAGTATAAGGTGGGGAGCGCGTAAAGCGGCAACACTATTCGCGATATGCATAGGACTCGCGCTTATAAATGAATCCTTACGTACCCTAGTATATGGTGTAGGTGGAGTAGCGGGGAGAATAATGCGTCGTGTGTGTTATTGATCTGCGTGTTCATAAACTTTCCTGTGTGTTTGTGTATGTATATCTGCGTGTTTTCCATTGTGTTGAGTTTTTTGCTTTTCTGTTGTGTCATTATTACTTCCATTGCTTCTTGTATTGTCCCTGGGCTGTATCCGTTCGTATTGAGGTGTTCTACGTAGTTCGAAGCTGTCTTGTTATGTACGAAAGATTTGATGTGCTCTTCGAATGTTGTATTGAATTTGCGTCCCGTTTCTTGTCTATTTTTGAAGTGATTCTATGTTTTATGTTGTTGCCTGTTTTGTATGCGATCTTGAGTCCATGTTGCTTGATTATTTTGGTTATCTTGTGTACGTATAGTACCGTGTATGTGAATGTTACCCATGTTGAATCTCTTGCGTCTGTTTGTGCTGTTTGTGTTGCAGGTTTCTTGAGTTTGTTTTTTGTTTGTGTGTGTATTCTGTATAGTATGCGTTGGTTGTAACCGTTTGTCTGGGCTATTTGCTTAATTATGTTCAGTTCTGCGATGTAGTTTTTGTTACAGATCGGTGTGCTTTCCAGACGATATAGCATGCTTCTGAGTGCTGCGTGTTTATGCTGTTTCGGGTGATTTGATGTGGCGTAAATGACGTCATTTGTTTGAGTTGGTTTCCTGTATATTTGAAATTCTAATTTGTTATCGTGTTTGACTATTGTTATGCCCAAGTAGTTGATTGCTCCGTTGGTCTCTTTCTCCAGTGTGAATTTTATATTTTCGCAATAACAAATTAAAATTTCAAATATACAGGAAACCAACTCAAGCAAATAACGTCATTCACGCCACATCAAATCACCCGAAACAGCATAAACACGCAGCACTCAGAAGCATGCTAAGTGGTGTACCCTAAGTGGTGTATACAAATCAACATGCAACACATGCGACATGCAATACATAGGGCAAACGGGACACAAATTCAATACGAGATTCAAAGAGTACATCAAATCTTTTGTACATAACAAACGAACTACGTAAAACACCTCAATAGGAACGGACACAACCCAGGGACAATACAAGAAACAATGGAAGTAATAACGACACAACAGAAAAGCAAAAAGCAGATATACATACACAAACACACAGGAAAGTTGATGAACACGCAGATCAATAACACACAGAACGTATTATTCTCCCCACTACTTCACCTACACTATATATAAGCACAAGCACACACCGCACCACCAGTCACTTGATAATGGCAACCGCCGAAACCGGTCGTGACACTACGTCAAAGAAAAATGTTCGTTAGAACAGGAATCAACACATCGATTACTTTTTGAGGAAATAACACCAACGAAGAATTAAATTTATGTTAGTTTTTATCATTTTGTAAATGCAATTAAGGCTTTAAAGGTTTTACATTGAAATGTGGGATGCAATTTATGTATAATTAAATATTTTTTGGGTAATGCTGTATTGTATTATTATGAATGTAACTGTATTTTTATTATTTCTTACTATAACATATTCTTATGTATATACGTTAGTAAATATGTACACACGATATACAGGTACACGTTGCGACTATATCTAAAAGATACTGCATTAAACTTTCGTATAATTTATTACTGTCTTTCTAAACTTGTTTGATCAATGAGGAGCAGTAATCTGCCATTGAAAATTTTTTGCACTATATGTTTAGGATAAAATAAATTAGATAGTCTTACGTAAGCTTTATTTTAAAATTGGTGAAAATGTTTCTTATGAAGGCTGAAAAGAATACAGATTTTAATCATATAATTTAAATTATGTAAACAAAAAATAACTAAAATAAAAATATTTTCCAATTAATGATGCCCATTGAAGAGTATGTAGAAAGTTCCAATAACTTCATGCTTCTGTAATCTTGTTGAAACACTTCTAAATTTACTGCATGTCTTCTAGTGGGGGAGTTGACTTGCATTCTCTCCGACATTCAGGCGGCCTTGTTCTAAGATTACATCACAGCTTCTAAAGTAGAATGGGAAAACCTAATAGCTTTGTCTAAACCTGGTCTAAACACAACAACGCTACATTGGTATGGGTGCCAGGGTGCAAGAGCGTAGAAGGCAATGAAATTGCGGACCAGATAGCGAGATTTTGAAATAATCTTTACAGAACTCGTACCAGATCTACATTAAGATATACTCTATAAAGGGAGGTACTGTCACTTCGTTCTTTAAATAATATCTCCAAAATGATCGAAGTAACTGTAATATCAATAATTAAACAACTGTCCAAATGTTCGCAATTTTAAAGTAGCAAACAAATTGAATTTGTTTGAATGTAGAAACATTTTTATTTGACATCATTTTGTTGAGTCAAGCAAATATACATATGTAAGGATGGTGCGCTTGGCGCTTCGTCGGCAATTTCCGTTGCGGGAAAGGAATGCATTCGCAATCGTAGTAATAGTTTAGGTTATGTGAGATAGTGGTTCGTAAATAATAGGTAAGTAGAATAATAGATTTAATAACGTCTACATGTTCATATCAGAAATAAGAATGTGATTAATCGCTAGCAGTTTACTAAATAAAAAAAATCGATTAAATGAATTCATTGAATGAATTTAAAGCATTATTGTAACTGTATTAATTGATGTAATTGTCGTGTTTGTATCTGTACTTACTTATCACATATTTGTGGTTGCAAATGGAAGTCAAGAATAATATATTTCTCCCATTGAATAACTAATGTTAAAATTTCTGTATAGAAAAAATAATAAAATAGTTGCCACACAAAATAGTAGATATCAGAATTCTTGTTTATATTAGGGATTAGCGAAAATTACAAAAATCTCGCGGACATTGTTTTCAAGACCAGTAACACCAATGTTAGCAGTTTAAATAAATTGCGATTCAATTCACCACACATTTAACAATGCTTTGATCTTTCCGTGTTCATATGTTGTAACTAGTATTCCAGGAAAGGAAAGTGATAAGACATGCTTGCATGCATAAATCCGTTGAGGCATATGCTGTTCTATCTCTTACCCTTTTTGTCATAATACCTAACACCCTTCTAGCACCTAACCGTACAGTTATCCCTGTCACTCGTTCGTGATTCTCAGGACTCCTGCGAGATTACCGAAGTAGTAAGTTTTGTAATATTCTTTGCAAACAAAAGTAGTACAAGTATCATTTTAATCTTTATGTATCTGTACACACGACACACAAGTTATTTTGTGGTAATGTCATCTTTATCGAAATAATTTTGTACGTATACAATTACAAAATTACGTATACAGAGATAATTATTGTTTTTATAGTTACCTATATAAAAGTGCATATCTTTTAAAAAAATGTTTGTCGACGTATTTTTGTAGCTATATATTGTAACAATTTGGACATACTACACTAGTATAGATGAGAGTATCTAATTAAAGATACTCGTAATGCTCCACTTTTCTGTAGGGTAGCAAGTTTGATTGCGAGCGGTAATTAAATTTAATTACCTCTGGCAGGTTAATTTCGACAATTTCAGTGATTAGAGTATCTTTAATTAGATACTCTCATCCATACCAGTATTCACTATCTTCGTATATATACGACAATTACAACAATACATCTACCAACTTCCACATAGGTACACTGATGTACCGTTAGGCGGCGAAACGCGCGCCCGTACATGTTGGTTGTTGGTAGTTGGTTTCATTATTATGGACATACTACAATCTGTTTAAAGTTATCGGCGCACTATAGCTAACTTTGGTGTTATTAATATTGTTAAAATCAGGTTACAACTTCGACATCGAGACCTAGAATAAAAAAAGGTGAAGTCAAATAAACGGTAAAGAAAAATATATTTGTTTCTAACTGACGAAGTTCCTTAAAAGAAAGCACTATATTGTTGAATCAAACATATTACATATATTAAATCAAACAGATATATTTTCAAATCAAACTCGAGGTTTATTTGTTTCAAGAGATCATATGTTTGAATCAAATAACGATGCCAAAAAAATATTTCTTTAAATTAAGAAAATATATCTTTGCCGCCATTTAAAATTATGATTTGGTTGACTGAATGCGTATTTGTTTGGGTCAAGAACTTTTTTCCTCTGTATATCCATTATAGTATGAACACTTTGTGTTTCGGTTGGTAATTTAAAATTGGCCAATACTTTATACATTTATTATACCTCCAAAATGACGGACTGACAATACCTCCCTTTATTAAGTATACTTTAATCTATATGTAATATAATAACTAAAAATGAAGTACGTGGTGCAATTAACAAATAGTTTGCTTAATAACACCTCTCATAACATTTCACTGCTGACATACTTGCATTAAAGAGAATGCAACTTCAAGCAGCAATATGTTTACTGACAGAATCTGGTTGTCTGAAGGGACATTTGCGCAAAATGGAGATCTTTAACGACGAACCTGTATTCAGATATTGTAATGACGAAGAAGAAACAGCCCTTTATAGTATTTTCAAACATGCAGCAGTAACTAAGTTGATCTGCTAAGCGCAATTGATCCATTGTTGATGTTACAGGAGAAAGATTTACGAGGGTAGTTTCAAGCCTCAACATGAAGATAGCGTTACTCGTCAAAAAATTCTGATAATGTAATTGCGTATGTGTTGAAAGATACTTTTGAAAATTTCAGCTATGTTAGACGCTCAGTTGTTGTTTAACCGTCGTTTGCGTCGATCGATATTAATGTTTTTGTAAACATGGAAAAAGTCGAATATCGAGCCGTCATTCAAATTCTTGCATTTGAAAGGCAATACGCCCACGCAAATGAGATGGACGCTGTTTACGGGAACTCTGCACCATCATTTGCCACAGTGATATTTTGGGCAGCTGAATTTAAACGTGATCGTACCATCTTGGTTGACGATGAATGTTCGGGACGGCCAAAAACTGCAGCCGCTACTGATAACATCGGAAAAGTTCACCAAATGGTGCTAGACGACCGTCGAATTAAGGTTAGAGGGATAGCAGCCTGTGCTTTCGAATGAACATTTCCAAAGCTCTGTTGAGGCAATTTAGCGAAAGAGGAATAGAGAAAACAATAACGGGGGCATACTACGTATCATTACTTGACAAGCTGATGGAAAAACGGCCACATTTGAGGAAAAAGAAAGTGTTGTTCCACCAAGACAGTCTCTTCATCGGTCGCCATGGCAAAAATTCACAAATTGGGCTTCGAATTAATAGACCTCCCACCCTATTCACCAGAGTTGGCTTACAGCGACTCTTCTCTATTTCCTAGGCTCAAAGCTTCGCTCAGAGAACAGAGATTTTCATCGAATGCGGAGACCGTTACATTCATAAACGCTTATTTTGCAGAACTAGATGCTAACTACTATTTGAACGTATTAAAGAGATGGAAGCATCGCTTCGAAAAGTGTATAGACTTTCAAGGAGGCTATGTTGAGAAATAAAACTGAATTTGCAAAAAAAAATACTTGCGTTAGGCTGGAAACAGACTATCCTCCTACTGAGCCTGATCAAGTGATTAAACCTGTTTAAGCGAAACAGAAACCAAATGCCGGATTAAAACAATAGGCCTCTTGGACCGCAATGTTAAGGATGCAAAAAACGGTTTTGTATATTTCTAAAATCATTCAAAAATCCAATCTATAAAAGAAGCCTATAAATATTCGCAGTTCTGAATTGCAGAAATATTTTGTATTGATTCTTTGAGCTAAAAGACAGCTACGGTAAATGTAATGTAATAAAACCAAAACCAAATAATAAATTGAAGAGTAAAGTTTATTGAGACTAAGATGAAATTAGAGAAGGTTTAATCGCTGCAAATTTAAGGCAAAGACACTAAAGCACAGAAAAATAATTAGGTTGTAACGATCCAACTTGCAATATAAACGGGGCACATCTTTAGCTTTTGATAATCACTTGTACATTAAGTAAATTGAGACCTAGTTTGATTTCATGGACGCTTTTACATACTTCTTTACAAAGCCGTATTTTAAAGCAATGGCAAATTACTTCTTTTTGAAATAAATTACAAAGCATTACTGCATTATTTAAATCTATATAGGAAAAAAATCACGATGTGTATGTGAAGATTATAAGATTATGCGAACAATTTGATGCAGTATAATTTTCATCGTGAAGTACATAACAGCATGTTGTACAGCAAACATGACATGCTTACAGCACGCTTTTTAGATCTATCTATTGACATAAGTACGATACTAAATATTCGTATGGAAAGAATCGATAAATAAGTGTCTCTTAATGTTAGATTTTAGTTGAAAGTAATTAGAATTGATAAACAAATGTAATTTCTTTTTAAATTTTTGTTTGTGCCACAGCAGTATTCCCAGATAACAGTGGACTTTGTGATTCAAAACAGTGTCTCGGAGATACTACGAACGATTCCCCCGCAGAAGTCGGCAGTGTAACGGGTAATCATTTAGATATCCCGAGAACGGGAGATAATCCGAACTTACTCAGCCCGGAAACGATAAACCAGAGAAGAAACTCGCGCCGACCTAGCATACTTCCCGTGCCTGATATGTTTACGAGTTCTTCACTGAATATTTCACAAGACGTTGCCGATGAAGGTGACGAGAGCGAAGACGAATTAGAAGATGATGTGCCTTGGAGGTCGCCTAGTGAAAAAATAGCGTAAGATTCTCTTGATTGTCGTATAGCGTCGATACCTTTAAGTAGCTTTCTGATTTTTAGTTGCATTTTAGTTGAACTTGCTACGGCATATCGATTCCTAATTAGTAAATGTAGTATGCAGATTTTCCGAATGTTTTTGTTGCTTAAAAATTTGCTTTCTTTTCTGATCGTCAGCTTATGTCCCAATCTACTTTGGATCTTATTTGCGCCTTCTCCATATCTTAAGTCAAGAAAACGTTTGTATATTGTTTTATAACCCACACTATCCTCTGTGAAACCTTAATTCTTACATAAAATATAGGGTTGCCACTCTTTTTCGTAAGTATATGAAATCCTTATACTGATTTTATGCAAAATCATTGGGAAACATAAGAACATCCTATCACAAATAATACAGCTTCTATTGTACATACATACTGTTGTAACGATTATATATTATGTTGTAATGATGCTGAATGAAGAATAATGTATAATCATTGTTGTAATTCACATGTCTTGATGAGTAATACTTACTTGCTGGTTTATGCCAAATTTCTGTATTTTAGTAACAATTACTTTAGTCCAACGGAAAGATAACTTGAATTTAGGAATTATTATTTCAATATTATATTAAGATTAATTGCATTTAATTAAAAACATTGGTTAACAAGCTTTTTACCCGTAAGTAATTACTAAGTAAGTATCAAATACTTACTAAATGAATGAGTTTCATAGCCGGTGCAGCTTGAGTAAATTACATTATGCAGATTGACATTTATTTTAGGTCTAAAATACACCTTATGATTAGTATTTAGGACTTCGCTATCAGCACCTATAGTAACTGAAGAGAAGGCCTACGGCAACAATATCCACAATATGTATCGAAGTAATTGTAGGCGTTTAATGAACCTTGAACCTAATCTACAATTTTCGTTCTTCGGTTTAGTAGGTGTCGTTTGCGTGGTAACTATGTATGTGTTTCGCCGTTAATAGATCTTCTTGACGTAGATGGCAGACTTACTCTTGGCCATGTTGTCTTTACCGTACATAATTATTGGCATTTAGTGGCAAAATCCTCTACACAGGTTATACCTATTAAATGCATACAAATTATTCGTGTTCCTTAATTACGCATAAAATACGACATATAATAACAATAATAACAGAGGGATGCAATAGATAGATTCCAACAGTTCAACGAATCAGTCTACTTTGTAATGAGCTCTATTAAACATTTTAATTAAATTAAATTTCCGCTGAAATTTAATCTTCTCCTAGAGCTGTATACATATATTTCTTTGTATTATGGTCATATCACTCCAGAACAATTATAGGAGAAGCAAACCCAAAAATTGGAAGAGAGCTTATCTACAAACATATCGGGGAAGAAGAAAGCAAATATCAAAATAATAGTGACAACGGCAAGAATTCGCAGAAAAAAAACAAATGAAGTTAATGAACACACATTTTAGAAGGAAAGATATACATACACAAAGGAACATGGCTCCCACCAAATGGAAAATACACTAACCAAATAGACCACGTCATGATAGAAGGAAGACAATAACAAGTGTTAAATCTTGTCGTGGAACCGAGATATACTCAGGCCACTTTCTAGTGGGAGTGGATATAGGAATAAGAAAAAGACCAAGGATTAAGAAGAAAAAGCAGCGGAAAAGACAATTCAACTTTGAAATGATGCAACAGATAGGGATATAAAGGAAATATGAAGAAGAAGTAGGACAGAGGTTGCGAGAGCAAAAAATCGAAGGGTTGCAAAGTATAGATGAAGAATGGGAAAACTTGAAAATGGTTATACAGAAAGCAAGAGAAGAAACAATACCAGAGAAAAAATGTCAAAGAAAGAATGGTTTGACAGAAACCGCAAAGATAAGATTGAGATAAGGAATAGATTACGTATGAAAGCTATTCAAACACGGCAGGAAGAGGATAGGCAAATATATAAGAAACAAAGAGCCGGAGTAAAGAAACCAACCAAGCAGAAGAAACACTCTGCGCAAGTGAGAAAGATCAGGAAAATGGAAGACTACTATACAAGAAATAAGGAATTTGTACAAGGAAGCCAGCAAAGGGAAAGAGAAGACAAATCAGACTATATATATGAAAGATAAATCTGGAAATCTTGCAGGAGAAGAAGGAAAAATCAGAGAAAGATGGAGAGAATACTTCTCGGAAATGTTAAATAAAGGTGTGGAAAATATGGAAGAACAAGACAGTGAACTGACAGAAATAACAGATTGGAGTAACCAAATAGAAGAACCAACAAGAGAGGAAATAAAAGAAATAATTATAAGTCTCAAAAATAACAAGAGTCCGGGAAGCGATGGAGTAATGGTAGAGAATTTGAAATACGGAGGAGAGGACCTATTGGATAGAATGCACCACATTATAGTGAGAATATGGCAAGAACATCAAATGCCACCAGTCTGGAAAATGCCACCATAATGCCTATACATTAAACTGGAAGCATGTGTGACCTACAAAATCTTAGCAACCTTAATCAAAAAAAGAATAGAAGGAATAGTGGAGCCAAAATTAGGGGAATATTGGGGGAATATCAGACAGGAAAGGGAAGAGGAGCAACCGACCAAATTTTTGCGATGAAAGAAACCCTAACAACCTGCTATGAGTATAACATCCCGGCAATTGTTTTCTTTATGGATTTTAAAAAGCTATATGATTCGGTAAACAAAAACCACTTAAGGAGAGCTCTGAGAGAATTAGGCGTACCGCCAAAGTTAGCAGATCTTGTAAACATGACACTAAATGAAACAACAAGCAACGTAAGAGTAAGGAATCAAGTTACGGAAAACTCTACAATTAAAACAGGCTTAAGACAAGGAGACCCCCTCTCGACCCTCTTGTTTAACATCGCATTGGAAAAAATTTATAAGGGAGTGTAATTTGAATAAATCACGAGACATAATATACAAAAGTCACCAGTTAATAGGATATGCGGACGACGTGGCCATTATAGCTAGAATTTGGAAAGGGATGGAAAACTCAGTAAGCAGAATTGTAGAAGAATCTTTCAAGATGAGGCTAAAGCTAAATCAGCAAAACTGTAAAATAATGAGGGTAGGAAACTACCAACAAAATAGAATATTAGAGATAAACATTGGTCTAAGCAAAATGAAATTTGAAGAGGTGGAAGAATATGTATATTTAGGAGCCAGAATAACAAATAGGTGCGATGAAGAAAAGGAAGTAGAATCGAGATTAACAAAAGCGAATAGAACGGCCGGAGCTTTAAACCATATACTGAAGGCAAAATAGCTGTCACGGAATCCTAAATTTAGATTGAATAAAACAATTCTGAGACCAACTGCGATATACAGATGTGAGACTTGGGTGCTCAATAAGAAAGTACAGGAAAGACTGTTGAGATGGGAAAGAAGAATTTTAAGAAGAATTATGGGAAGAAAGAAAACAGAGAATGGATACGAAAGAAGAACAAACAATGAAATCTATGAAATATACAGAAGGCCTACAATAAATATAATTATAAAATCAACTAGACTTCAGTGACTGGGCCATATAGAAGGGATGGAAAAAGGAAGAACCGCAAGAGGCATAGCTTGAAAGATACCGCAAAATAAGAAGAAGAAGGGGAGACCAAGGAAAAGATGGAGAGAAACGGTCATTGCGGACTTAGAACAGAAAGAAGGGGAAAATTAGAAAGCAAAAGCAAGAAACAGAAAAGAATGGAAGAATATAATGAAGCTAGGGCCTAAAAGGCCCGTTGGAAAGCTATATATATGATCATATCTTCCACTTCCCTTCTTAGTAGGGAATCAATTTTAACTTCCTCACCTCGATCTTTTCTCAGTTCCTCAAATACCTCTTATATCTCACTCGTGTTCAGCAGATTCTTGAAATATTCCTGCCATCTGTTGATTATTTGATAAAATTAAATTTCTTAAAATTGACACAATTAAGTGAAGGTCAATCGTTTGACTTACGCATGTATATTCTAAACGTGAAATTAAGTTTTAATCTTAGGAGGATATATACGTGTATTTCCTATTTACTATAGAGGTAATAATGGAGCTGTAAGGCTTATACCGAAAATTGAAATGCGTTTGCGTAGATCAGTAAAATTTGAAGTATTGCTTTAATATACGAAACACTGGATATCAACGTATTTACGCTAACACTTAACTTATTTGTCGCCTCCTGAACAATTTTAATTATTCCTTGCTTACCTACCTGTTAATACGAACAAAGGAAAACCCTTGTTCGAAATTCCAGTAATTTATAAATATAATTTGTGAAAATTCTGACCTCCTCTTTTTTTGGTGTTGTTTTATTTTATTTGAGCAATGTAAGTACCCACTTACGCCTTTTCATAGTTTTACCATAACCACGCATCGGGTGTGTTTTGTTTTTGCACGGTTATGATATGCACACAAACGGCTCTTTTTGACCACTTCTCTTCGAACCTTGCACTCCCTAGGTCCAGTCTTTCAGACGACTCTGGTGAATCTACAAGACCCGCATGGCATGATGATTGCACCCGGTAAGTTTCTATATATTTTCTCCCTTTCTCATTCATTACTACAATAACGCATAAAATACTAGCTTTAAATTACTTCATATATGTAACCGTAATTATGCATGGTTATAAAACTAATAGTAAAATAATATGTATTCGTATTTGATTTGACTATAGGTTTGTGGGTAGATGAAGCGGTCCTTTAGTGCGAAAATGTTAGAACTAGTTCGCAACATTGATAGAATGGTAAAACGCGTAGCGTAGATACCATTGATATATTGTACATAGGTATAGTTTCCAAAATATTGCCCAACGAATAAGAGTTACATTATGTACATGTATGTATCAGCAGCGGCTTCTTATGAGAGACTCAAGGGATCGGGCCTCCCAACCACCCCAATTAAAAAAAAGAACTTTGATATACGAGGTGTGGCAATTAAATAACCGGACTGGTGCTACAAAACATTTTATTGATCACCAATTATATTACAAAGTTTATCCCCTTCAATGTACTCTCCTTGCCGATCCCTACAACGCTCCATACGAATTGTCCACTGTCGAAAGCAGTGCTGGAAGTCCGTTTCTGTCAGCTTGTTGAGAACCTCCGTCGCTTTCACCGCTTCCACACTGTCAAATCTTGTCCCCTTAAGCTCCGATTTTACCTTAGGAAATAAAAAAAAGTCACAGGGGGCGAGATCGGGCGAGTATGGTGGGTGGTCCAACACGGTGATGCCGGGTTTCGCAAAGAGCGCCTTCACAGACAAGGTGGAATGGGCTGGCGCATTGTCTTGGTGGAGCATCCAGAATTTGCTCTTCCACAAATCGGGTCTTCGTCTTCTCACTAGTTCACGAAGGGTACTTAGAACCTTGTGTTTCACAAGAAACTTGAGGTTAACTCGTTGCTCGATCTGAACACTCTGCATTTTTCCGACGCGACGCTAGCGTAAGGACTTGAACGGACGATTGCTACAGCGAGATTGAGCGAAATTCAACCGTGCCCATCGAGCTCAGGGTGGGGGAAGCTTCTGCAAGCACAGACATGTTCAAACCTGCCGTGGCGTGCTCGCTGTTTGCTGATAGTAGCACCAGTCCGGTTATTTAATTGCCACATCTCGTATATCATTAAATACCTTGCTGCGTATGTTCATCATAAAATTTGCGAAAATCTGAAAACATACCTACCCGCTATTTTTTTAATTTCGCGGGCGATTTAAGTTGGTGGTTCCTATAGTAAAATCATATTCGCATGCATTGTACTAACAAATTGGCGAATACGAATTTTATTGCCAAAACTAACAACTTAAATTATCCAAGAAATTTAAAAAATGTTTGGGGGTAGCGGGGTAATTATAAAGATGTGTATCTTTTAAAATTGATGCTGAAGCCAGGTCGATGGGCTCTTCAAAGGTGAGCCCTCGTGTGAAATAGACGTGCACTATCGCCATAATTATTTGTCCACCCAAAGAAATACGCACAAATAAAGGAAGTGTTAACTGAAAAAGAAATTGTTGTTTTGCATTTAATAAAATACTTCAATTATAAAATTTATTTGACACAAAAGAAGTTAAATCTTCGTTTCGTCGAAATGTCCACCTCGACTATTAATAGTTGCGGCATTCTTTCTATCAATTTCGTCAGTGTAGCAGGTTCTATTTTAAGCCAGACTTATATTTGTTTTTCAACGATTCCTTGGTAGTTGGAGGAATTATTTTCACTTGCCTATCGAGTACCTCCCACAAAAACTCTATGGGATTAGCATCTGGGCTTTGCGAAGGCTGTTTATATTGCTTTCGCGTTCCACCGATTCTAAATATTTGCGGCGTAGTTTAGAAATGTGTTTTGAATCATTATCATGTTGAAATATAAAATAGACACCGATTATTCTCATTCCAGACGGTATAGCATTCATTTCCAAAATTTCCTGGTAGCGCTCTTTTCTTAAAATTCCATCTGTTTTAACCAAGTCTCCTACGGATGCGGCGCCAAAATAACCCCAAACCATTACCGATCCGCCCCCATGCTTGACTGTAGGTACTACACATGATTCTGCTGGTCGTTCTCCTTTCGACCTTTGAACGAACGTTCTTCTCTTGGAACCGAAGAGTTCACAAAACATTTTTTTCACTCATGAACTGTCCAATGTTGATGTTCTCTAGTCCACTGCAGCTGTTTTATTTTATTTTGCTTACGTAAGAGTAGTTTAGGCAACGCTATTCGGCCAAATAAACCACCCCCTCTTAACCTCCTTTTCACGGTGGTTAAACTAATTTGTTTTTTACGCTCACTATTTATTTCAGCCGTTATTTCAGGTGCAGTTTTTCATCTATTCTGTTTACTCATCATAATTATTCGACGATCTTCCGCTGGTGTTGTCACTTTCCGTCATCCTGTTCGTTTTCTGTTTAATAATGTGTCAGACTCTTGATATTTTTTAACGTTATAGTCAATAGTTTGGCGACTTCATTTCAATTTTCTTGCGATATCTCTGTTACTTCAGCCAAGATTATGTAAAGCAACAATCATTGTGTAGATTTCTAAAGGCAGCTCGCTTGTTTTCAGCATTTTAATATTAATTTTAGATAGTTTTATTAACGATATTCACCATTTAAAAGAACAATAAGTGCTACATCTAAATTCATAATTATAGTTCCGGTAAATAGGGAATTGTGATCTTTACCTACAGTACATTAAATATTTATTGGTGAAGGATAATTGTATTACATGTCGGGTCTTTTTTTGTGGCCCAGCTGAACCGCAAATTATCGGACTAAGGAGATTCAATCGATAACTATCAGAGGTGTCTTTTGCAGAATTATTTAATGTGATATCTTTCTTGTACTTATAGGTAAATAAAAAGTAAAATACCCGCTAAATAACATTAAATATATAATTTTCAAAAATCCAAGCAAAAATGTAGGTGGGCAAGTAATTATGGCCGGTAGTGTATAATGGAAAACGGTGTTGGGACAGATGCAAAAGTGGACACTTGCGACATTTGCCCATTTGCGATCCTATTTTGAAATTTCAAGAAAGTGGTGTAAGTTAGGTGAGACACTTGCGACTCTATGTGCTATAGCACATAAGGTCGCATGTATATACGAGCCCCGTCCAGCTTCAGTTGGCCCACCTGATAAAATTTCAGTTATTAGCATGTATTGAAGATCATTTAAACTAATAGAGGTATAATTCTCAATTTTTATTTTGTAAATAACAGTTTGAAAATATATAGCACAAAAATAACGGAACTGATTACAACAATTGGAACTGATTAGGACTGAAAAAGAAAAACTCAAATTTGTGATTTTCAGCTCTAAGATATACATAGCTCATTCTACCACTGAGTAACATCACCTGTATTTTTAATAACTGCTTCCATTCTTCTTGGCAAACTTTTTACTAGATCCTGACACTCCTCTGCAGTGAAATTATCCCAAATGTTCTGGAGCCTTTGCTTGAGTTCTTGCGCAGTCCTGGCAGGATTGGCTCGCAACCTCTTTTTCATGATATGCCACAACATTTCAATGGGCGAAAGCTCCGGACTATTAGAAACCCATTTTAGAACCGATGTTTCATGGTCTCAAAGCCATTTCGTGGATCTTTTGGAAGTATGACATGTAGCACTGTCTTGCTGAAAAATTGAGTCATTTCCAGAAATCCTGCTCTCTTCCAAAGTAGGCAACAAAGACTCCTCTAGGATGTCTAAATATTTGTCTGAGTTAACAATGTCGTTGATAAAGTGTAATGTCCCAACTCCTCTAGCCGACATTGAACCCCAGACCATTACCGAAGATGGAAATTTAACTTTGCGCTTAAGACAGTCAAGATGGTAAGTTTCATGTTTCTGGCGAATAATTCTGCTCCAGATATCACCGACACAAACTTCAAATCGTGACTCGTCACTCCAATGTACACTATTCCACCTCTCCATATCCCAATTTCGATGGTCTAACCTGCTTCGCTTCTGCTTTAGGGTCAATAACGGTTTTTCTTTTGCCTTCGCGAAGGGAAAAACGAATTATCTTTTGTCTCTTAGGATTGAACTCATGAAACTTACCTTGTAAGCACCAAAGCCAAGTTTTCTTGCTTCTGAATGACATGTAGACCTACAAACACGTGTTCCAACAGCCTCACTCCAAAGTACACTCAACGCTCCGTAGTTAGCACGCCTATTAGACTTGATAATTCTGGCCAAAGCTTGTCTATCAGCGTCTGTTAATTTGGACTTTTTCACATATCGGGGCGTTTTGGGAAGCTGAACCGTTTGATTTGTACAATTTTACAATATTTCGAACACTGTATTTGGATATGCTGAGCAATATTCCGATTTCGCCGTTTGATTTTCCAGATTTGTGTAAATTAATTATAATTGATCGAGTTTTTTCATCAATTGCCTTTCCCCTGCCCATTATTGACAACAATTGCTCTATCAATTAACTGTTCTACAACCGAAACATCTGTCACCGTCATTTTCATCAAAGAAAGCGTTGTTTCCTTAGCCACCTTAACACTCATCGTTAGCAGTACTTGGGTAATAGAATTCAAGAAAACTACATTTTTTTAATATTCTCGATTTTTTATGAGACAGTACACTCTATTGAACCCAGATCTCTCCTAAAGTCATAGCATATTTTGTCTTAGATATTACATTGTAGTGACTGGTTTTGCTCCTTGAGCGATAAATGCCAACAACACTACAAATTTTATGTGTGGGCCAACTGAAGCTGGACGGGGCTCGTATATATTAGCACCCTGCATATATGCAGGGTCTAATTACAAACCATGATATCTTCCTTACCTTCACTTCAACTTAAGAGTTGTTAAAATGAAATATACGCATCTCTTAATTTACCTAATTAATATTTGGACAGCTGACTTGAACTTCTCTTCACACTTTTCACAGACTTAGGGACTGTCGATGTAACTACCGGCGTGTTTAAAACTTCATCCATGGGGTCGTCATGTTGGTATTTTTTTTTATTATTTTTGTTTGTTTTATCTTTTTGTTTTTTTATTATATTAAAAAAAATATGATGACTATTGGATACAAATTGTACTTTAGCTTTGCAGTATGATACTCCAGGAGGATACGTTCAATTCTTTCATCAAATCGAATGTAGCTTCGTTTTCTTCGCTTTTCTTCTAGATTTAAGTGTTTCCTTTTTGCTAAAAGATCAGAGTGCTCAGCTTCATTTTTTAAACATTTGATAAGGTCTTTTATCCGCGGAGGGGAATTCTTAACAGCCGTATTAAGGCGATGGTTCCAACCATCAACAGACTCGTTGGTTCTATGTCTCTGTCCGTAGACGTTCCACATACTAATCTGAATTACTTCATTCTCCATCCATTATTCAATAAAAAAATAAATAAAAAACTCTGAAATCTTAGGATCATTTGTAGCATCTTCCATAATCAATAGCCAACCATCTGTAACATCTCAGGGAGGGAAGTGAGCCAACGCAGCACACATACGTATATGCATTCTTCTACTTCCTTATACTCCCTATACTGTACAGTTAATCCTAGTTGTTATGTCTTTCCCCAAATGCACTGATTGAAATGATAATTGCATCCACTTATTGAAATACTTGAAAGTTTATATCAAAGATAATATTGGGCTCGTCTCGAAGTCGATTTTTATAAATTTCGGTGACCAGCTTGGCAGCTTGTTTTTTATGATTTTGACGGGGCTGCAAATGGGTAAAGGTCGCAAGTGTCTAGGGTCGAATATATCAATGATTCATGGAAGACGCCATAAAAAAAGCGGAAAGACCCGATCGTTACCCGAACATAAGCTTACAGTGAATAGGGACGCAATCAAATTAAGCCCTTAGACAATCCAGTCAACGCAACTGATGCTACGGAATTTCATTTTCGCCTGCCGACCTAGCGAACTAAACTATATATTTACTAAAAATTAATTTCGATTTAGAATATTTTCTAAGCTTGCAAGTTAAAAATATATTAGTGTTATCTAGGAAATGGAAACTATAATAGTTTCGAGTTAGAAACTTCATTATCGTTTATATTGGGAGAAAGCCGAAAACTTTAATTTGATTGATTGGTTCAATTTTAAATTTAAACTATAGGACACTATTTGCCGGCGTCTTGCGGGAAAAACGTATTTTTTTAGCTATTTATTACACATTTCGCAAGTATGCTTTTATGCGACTTGTGTTCTAATTTATTTTAAAAATGGATTCTTTGTAAAAATGCAACTCAAAGCATTCACTTTACAATCCTCAGCTTTTTCTTGAACATAAACATATTTATTTTGGTAAGAGCGTTGACTAATCGATGGTAAAAATTTTATTTTCAGAAAATCTGTCAACACTGAGAACAGTAGTATTGACAAAGAGTTGCACATTTGTATATTGCAGTGTTCGTTAGGTACTTGTTTAGTTTCTTACTAAAAAAGGGGACTTGAGCCTGTGCAGAAGCATAATAATTAAATAATCACTGTGAAGAATTCATTCTGTCTTTTGTTCTTTTTAACTTTTTTGTGGGTTTACTATTTGTGTTTAAATGTTTTCTCTTTTCTATTGATAACGTTCTCGTTAGAGCATAAGTGTTTTTTGTGTTTTTACTTACTACTATTTGTGTTTATTAAACCTTGAAAGCACTCCAAAAATGATAACTAGGAGCCGCCTCTGATATGTATATCGATTTTCCTGGAGATTTCTTTGCTATATCTAATATGATTTTAAATATGCTCTCTTTTGAGTGAAGATCGATTTAATACTAGAACCGCCGAGAATTCCTCATACCTGGAAACCGCCGCGAAGAATTGACAAATAAAGTTTGTGAAAACATTTTTTTAACGTACCGGTCAATTTGACCGGGGCGGCCGTTTAAGGTAAAACTTTCCAGAACACCGCCTAGAGTTCTACAAAATATTCAAAATTTTGTGAGAGCATTGCCAAACTAAATTTGGGAAAAGTCGCATGATTTCAAGATCATATCAAAATTAATTCCTTGAAAAAAAAACTTTAGAATTGAAAGACGGTCAAATTGACCGGTGCGGCGGTTCTAGTGTTAACAGTTGGGAAATGGCAAATTTCCACATCAAGGAAAACATAAGGAAAAGGAATGCTATTTTTGTATGCCTATAAAACTTAAAAACGCGTTCCTGTCTACTTGGCGTTTAAATTACGTACATGCGGATAAAGGGTTTCAATGCAATTTTCCTTAAAATATTATAATTCTGCTTCGTAAAACAAATTTTCCCGCACTAATTAAAAAAAAAACACTCTTGCAAAAAATTATAATGAAAAGCAATTTTGGTTTATGCTTTAGCAATCAAAAAGTTTGTTCAAAATTCGTTCTAAAGCAACTGATTAAATTAGTAGCAGAACTTTTCATTTCTTACAATTTGTTTTTTCATATCTCAACTCACGAAATGGTTTGTTTGCAAAATAAATGTTACTTTGTGTTTACTGATTTGGGTACAAAGGCGAATGCGCAAATTTTAAGATCTATGGCAGTTGTGAATACATAAAATTTGTATCATGTAAATTAATATTGGGAAAAAGTAATATTTTTCTATTTTGATTATTGGTTTAGTAATCGTATTTTGAAATGTTTTATTTATACGAAGGAATACTGTAAATTCTTCTGAAATAATTAAGTCATATAAAGCAAAATGGCAGAAAATTATAATCCATTATAATCTTTTTTTAAACATCATTCACAGATTACACACACCTTTCGAGGAATTGAATAAAAATTATCGTATCATTGTTGTAATTTTCTTGGGTACCTGTAAAATATCTGAAAAGAGTTCATAAATTAATCTATGGAATTTTGGAAATAACTTATGGAGAATACAAATTAGTCCTTATTTTAAAGAAAGCCTAAAATATTTTGAAACTGGTTGTAAAATCGAAAGAAACATTTTTTTGAACACCTGTATCAATGTTTGACAATTGTCAACACTTTATTCTTTAATTGTGTTTTGATTGAAATTCCAAAAATATACGTCTTTCGTAAACAACTAAATGTTGGGATGGTGGGAAAATTCTATCAAGTAGTCATGGAAAACAAAATTGAACACTTGCCTGTTAAATTTTTTTAATGCTTAGAGCTGCCCCTACTTCACAAAAATTAGCTTGAAATTATTACGTCCCAGTATTGTCGAGGAAACTCATTAAAGCATAACAAAGTCTTCAGTGGGATATATTGTTAAACATTACTGACATCGAAATTAAAGGAAAACGCACTGGTTGACTTAGAATTATAACCGAACACATTTAAAGAAATTTGGGTGTGTTATTAGTTTTCGTTGTGCTATTTTTAAATGTAATTTCTTATTGCAGTTTAAAATATTTTTTTTTGATTCTTACATGTGAGAATTTCTTAATAAAGTTGTTTCTTTCAAAGTATGAGTAGATTCTCTTCTAAACAATCAACAATGTGTTAAGGACATTAATACAATAATGTAGAATTACTACACTCCACCAATTCTTCTAAAATTATTCGCTGAAAAGGGGTAAATAAAGATGATATTGAAACCAGTTTCAAAAACTTTTCAAACTATTCAAATGTAAATATAAGTATATCGAGGTTTTCTTGATAACAATCTTCCAACAGAGAGTTTGTGAGGATGCTAAGTATTTCAATGTTGGTACTGTGGTTTCTCTCTACATCATTAATCTTTAAGTAAATACTTACATGAATTATAAGAAAATGTACACAGAAAAATTGTTTTTATTAGTATAATATATAAATTCACTGGTTACTAATGCTTATTCAGTTACCGATGAATTGATGAACAATAAGTAGAGCAACGCAAACTGCGCTGAAAGCCAGTGGCTGACGCATAAAAGTTTACACAAAATAAACACGGCCGGGACAATTTGGTATAAGCGTCAGTATAACTGCGACTCGAAAGCCGATCTGTTGTGTATGCATCGTATACTATATCGTAGCTCTACGTTTGTTTTGAAAATGTTTCCTACGTCGCGAAAACGACCAAAGTTGGACACAATAAGAGAATTTATTGCAGAAATGCCTGATTTAAAGTGCGATGGCGCTAAAATTCAATGTGTAGTGTGTAAAATAGATTTAATGTGCTGGTCGAAAAGTGATTGTCTACGGCACGTTTCAAAAAAAAATTCCACACGAGATTATGACAAATTAAAATTTAATTTAAGTGTTTATTGCATGTAATTTACCATTTCATTTTCTAAGGAAGAAAGCATACATCTCGTTTTGGAATGAATATTCGGACTTTAAGTTACCAAGTGAGAAAACATTACAGAGTTGTGCCGTCTGCTGTGAGCATGTCGAGAAAAGAATTAAATCGGAGTTGCAAGATAAAAAACTGTGGTTATGTGTGGACGAAACAACAGATCGTAAAAAACATTCTGTGGTTAATGTAACGGTACGCACAATGGAACCACATCGACTGTCACCCTCAATTTTACTAGCTTCCAGACGAATACAACAATGCACTGCCGAAGTAATTTCAATGTTGGTGTTAAATACAAAGTTTGAACTTTCAGCAAATCAACTGTTGATGTTTATGAGTGATGGTGCCGCAAACATGCTTGCTGTAGGTCGATCTCTTAAAAAACATTGTGCTAACTTGTTGCATATTACATGTAAAATTCATACTCTCAGTCTCGTAGCAGGTAGTATCAGAAAATGTTATCCCGAGGTAGACGCTCTAATAGCACATACCAAAGCTGTGTTTGTAAAATCCCCAAAACGTATTCGGGAATTTCATAGACTATGCCCCGGTATTCCTGAACCACCACAACCTATTCTTACTCGTTGGAGAGCATGGTTAGAGGCTGCATTTTATTATCTCAAATATTTTGAGAATATAAAGAACGTGATTTTAGAATTCGACCCAAAGGAAGCTGCGGCTGTCAAGGTTAGCCGCTTGAAATTTCAGGATAGTCAAGTTAAAACAGATTTGGAAATTATTCAGAACAATTACGTGGGACTAGCGGATGCGATAGAAAAACTACAAAATTCTTCGGTGTCGTTAGTGGAATCTTTGCAAATAGTGCAACATGTTCACGCACAGCTATGCGCGAAAGAAGACGCAAGAAATGTTTCTGTTTTAGAAAAGTTTGAAAGTGTTTTAGATAAAGACTCTGATTTTGGCACATTAAGACAAATTTGTGAAGGTGTGTCAACAGAACCGTTAAGTTATTTGAAAGATTATTTTACTTACGCAAATATAACGTCACTAGATGTAGAACGTTCGTTTTCGGCATACAAAAACACTTTTTCTTCACGCCGCACTCACTTTGCCGAAACAACTTTGGAAACATATCTAATGTTACAAATATTAAATAGACATTATCCACTTTGTGATTTCACGGAGGACTCTTAAAACGGTAAGCGTTTGAGCACGTATCACATTTAATTTATTTTGTGTAAACTTTTATGCGTCCGCCACTGACTTTCAGCGTTGCTCTAATAATAAGCATCATTACCAGCTTTCAGGTAAAAGTAATCAAATATTAAAATTTATAGGTCAAATACTGCAAAAAATAGCGTTATTAAAAAACCCAATATATGTATAAAATGCCAAGCACATTATTCACTATTTCAAATCTAATAATTTGACAAAATATATGAAAACAAGAATGATTTAAAAACATGAATTATTATACATTGTTTTCTAGCATTTGTTGAAGTCTTATGTTTTTACATAATATTGTAATTATCTGATTTTCTATAATTAGCTGTGACCTATACAAGTAATGAACTTTTCATCTTATTAATGTTATAGATGTTATTGGAAATGAAAAATGCGGTTTTATCAATATGTAGCGACCTAGCTACTTTACAACTCTAACTTTGATCAATAAATATTATCCTATTTTTTTCAACCATGCATCATTATTTGTAATGAAAGCATTTTAGTCCAAACTTTAAGGAAAATCATCATAGCGCTATATTTGCTAAAAGGCTATATGCTTAACATGTGCTAACAATATTTTTATGTATTTCTTAAATTAAGGAGATGTTAACTAATTATTTTTATTTAGAATAGTGAAAGGCTTTCCGCCTGTTTCACCATATATTGGTGTCAGTCCGACGTTATGTTATCTACTGAAAGAGAAAAAACCCCTTTGCTGCCTTCAACTTGCTCAAGTATGCGAACACTGCAGCTACCGAAACGCTAGAGATTACCAGTGGCAAAATAAGACGATAATCTTGGCAGCGGACTATGCTTCCAATGGAATTTACAACTTCATTATTCCATTAAGAGCGCATTTCCATTCGAAAACTTCCCTAAATCCCATTATCTTACTACTGGAGCGGAGACCCGATATTGCCTTTTTAGATTCAATTTCTTACTTTCCACTGGTGTACTGGATGATGGGATCAATTGACTGGTAAGTTCTAATTAAAAGGGATAATACATACATGGTCCTACGGACCTTTCTTTATTTTTATTTTTCGTTTAAATTTGCAATTATAAGTATTTTTTCAGTTTCGGAAAGTGTATTGTTGTAAAACAACAATTAGAGATTCAAGAAAGTCTGCTGTAATTCTTTTTGATATTTAATCTGCTATTATAAAATGTACTCGTAAAATTATCTTTAGACTAAAAGAAATAACATCACAATATACTCAGACACAACAGCTAAAATTAAGCTGTTATTGTAAAATTATTTTAGATTTGTTTGTCAGCTATTCTTTTTTTTTTGTATTGTACGCTGTAGATTTATTAAAAAGTTTACAAATACATCAACGTATAATGAAAATAACGGAAAAATTTCAGGTACAGTGATTGTCTGATTATGGTCAAGCGACTAATTAGATCAGTCAAAATCGTCGAGCCAATAAACTAATCAGTGCATGGTCGGACCGAATCAGCTAATCGCAAAAATTAATTAGGTTTGAAATTGCGCCCACGATGCAATCCGCCAGTAATGTTTGCTTTAATTGCGGCTAAGATAGTCAAGTAATTCGCTTGACGAAGTTTAATAACTCTAAGTTAATAATCTTAATTCAATTTATCAAACTTAAAATATGCGCTAAAAATAATTCAATTTTTCAAAATCTCTTATGGAAACCTGCCATGATGTAATTAATGGATTAATATCAACAGGCATTTTCTAGCATATCATCTGCACTTTTTGAATTAAAGTAAAATATTATGATTATAAAAAACGTAATCGAGGGGGCCATGCTTTTTTTTAATTATTTTTTATGTTAATTGCAGCTACATCTGACTTAAATTTTGTCAAATTAGTTTCATGTGAAAGCTTTCTAATTGACTTTTCTGGTGAATGTTCTATACGCCTCCTTACGTCCACAATACGAGGGTAGATTGAAAAGTTTCCGGAATGATAATGAAAACAAAATAAATCGGATTCATGTTATATTTTATTTTTCAATATAATCCTCTCGAAGCTCTTGATCCTACGTTTCTCTAGCTTTTCGATTCCCTCCCGGAAGTGACTTTCTTCGAGGTTCCCAAAATAATCGTTTACAACCTCTATCAGTTCTTCATTCGACCAAAATCTCTTTCCACCTAGAAATGTTTTGAGTTTCAGGAACAGGTGAAACTCCGACGGAGCCAAATTAGGCGAATACGGCGGATGCGGAAGGATTTTTGCTGAGCGATTGCACTTGAATGAGCGGATGCATTATCGTGGTGAAACAACACCTTTTTCTTGACCATTCCCGAGCGTTTTTCCTGAATTTCAGTTTGTCCAAAGGTGTTGTGTAATATTGTAATATCAGTTAGTAAAATTCCTTTTGCGTCCCAAAAAATCGATGCCATCACCTTCCCAGCCGAGTGAATGGTCTTCGCCTTCTTCGGAACCGATTCACCGCATTCAATCCACTGTTCTGATTGCATTTTTGTTTCTGATGTATAGTGATGAATCCAGGTCTCATCCATGGTCACGAATCGTCGCTTGAAATCCGTTGGATTCCCCGTAAACACTGCTAAACAATCGGCTGAGGTTCGTGCTCGAATGCGTTTTTGCTCCGAATTGAGCAACCCACCCATCTTGCAAAAAGCCTTTTTAACCCAATTCATTATGTAAAATATGAACTACTCGTCCATAAAAGATGCCCACAGCTTCCTCAATTTCGCGCACTTTTATTCGGCGATCTTTCAAAATCATGTTATGGATTTTATCCACAATTTCTGGCGTGGTAGTCGTTTTCGAACGTGCTGAACATGGTTCATCACTTGTAGTCATGCGGCTACGCTTGAATTCTGAAACCCAAAAACTCGCGGTCGAAAATGAAGGTGATTAATCCCCGAGAACGGCAACTAACCTTGATTTAATTTCCGTTGCGGTTTTCCCTTCCAAATAGAAAAATTTGATGACCGCTCGCACTTCGTTTTTATCCATAATTGAAAATACAAAAAGGTACTTGACTTCAATGCTTGTCAAAACCAGACTATTTGACAGATCGATTTGACGTTTCCAGTTAATTGATATGAAAGAGTTGCCAACACAACGGTATAAAGTATTTGGAAAAAGGCAACCCCCAAGCAGCGATTGCGGAAACTTGTCGATCTACCCTCGTAGTTTAAGCAGTTCTTTTCTTAAGTCTACCCCTACCGGGTTTGCGACTTATTACACCAGTTTCACGGAATTTAGTAACGCAGCGAACAATTTATTGATATAGTAAATCAACATACGATATTGCAAAATGTGGAAATTGAAGACGAAATTCATCCACACATAATTGCATAGAATACCTCCATCCCCCCAGTAGTTATAATGCGATACATTAACGCAATAATGAAGCAATACAATAACAGATCCAATACGTCATTACATTATCCAAATTTGGCTAACTGGCATTACATCCTGTATTCTGAAAGGTTTCCGCCATTTTCTGTTCACGGTGTATAAATACAAATTAGAATATTGAATATTTCTACGAAATAGAATATATATAATCTTCCACGCGAAGAACGTATGTGTTTGCTTCCTGTATAAGGCGCCATCATTAATGATATATTGCCTATTCGCTTTACAAATTAATTCGTACTTCTGTAATTAGGGAGCCTGTCTAACATTTTCTTCACTTGTGTGTTAATACTTCAAATATGAATGTTGCGCGTGAAGTATTATTTCTAAAATAAAAAGTTTAAGAAAGATTTTTAACTTGGTTTAAATTTCGTGTTGATGCATAGGTAGATGAAAAAAAAACTTTAACGTTACGTGTTCAATTTTAGCAATACATGTTGAATATATTCATCCAAAATACTGCTTGTCTTGGTAGTCGGTATTACCACGCGGAGTGTATACCTTCAGTAAATCTACCATTTAGACTACTACGAATTAGATTAAATCAAACGGGAAGAATACATCCTACAAAAAAATCGGTAGTGTTTATGATAATGGTTATGAGATTGGCAAAGCACTTCCTTAATTGTAGTTTCACGAGAAATCATGATAAAAAGCTTGCAACAAATACCCATAAAGTATGTAAATTGGATCCAGTAGCTGAAACATAAATAAGATCATTCTACACTAGTGAGAATAATGTTAATAGAATTAGCTTATACAGCAGTTTTCTACTCTCTGGTTCCAAGAATCAGCAATAATTAGAGCCTGGAAAATATGCACTAAAAATCGCGAAATATACGTGTAAATATGCACTAAAAATTAAGCAAATATGCAGTAATATATGTATTTATGCATGTAAAATACGTTTATACACTTAAATATGCAGCACCTGATCAAGAAAATTAAAGCCCATTCTACCTTTTTTGGTACCTATTTATTCATAATATATACAAATTAGTCAAATGACAATAATTATTTACATATTTTTATAGCACATTAAAACAAGAAATTACGAAATATTTTTCGATATTATCAGTAGTCAGACCTTGTCTGCGATCACTTAACATCAAGTTATAAAATGAAAAAACCCGTTCAACATCGCAAGACGTTCTCAATGCATATTTAAATTAAAATTATGTCAGGATTTAAATCTACATCAGTACCATTATTGAAATTTGCATTTAAAATCTCATTAATGTCGTTGAGCTTTTTAAAACCTACATTTTCTTATAAAAATGAGCAAAACTTCCTTAATTTTATTTGAAGTTTACTACCGTAATAGATTCGTCCAATGTAAGGCCTTTGGTTTCAAGTTTTGTTATTGCATCTGCAATACAAACAAAATTGCATATACGCCAACTGATTTTCTACTAAAGGGTTCTTATTTTTCGAACTGCTGAACTGTTACAATCAAAATCACAAATTACGTCGTAATTTTTCGAAATAAAATCTACAGATCTTAACCAAGTTCCCCATCTAGTTAAAACAGGTGGTAATGGCATTCCAGGCAATTATGGAAAATGTTAAAAATATGCATTTATGCAAAATATATGCATTTTGCATATATTCCAGGCTCTAGCAATAATTAATTTCTGGATTGAAACTATAGGACATGTTTTCTCACAACTCTTGGATAAGAAGTAAAACTTATGTAACAAGTTTTGTATGAAAATATTCTTAACGCGTACAAATCGAAGGGCTACTATAACTCTCGTCATTATTATTGGTCTCACGAAATTGGTTAAATTGGCAAACTAGTAGTGTTTTTGCTGTTATAAAGGAGAGCACTAGAAAGCAGAATTGTAGCTAAAGAGTTTCTGCTCGTTATTAATGTTTAGATGTCTTGTGAATTTATCGCAATCAGTGCTATGAAAATTAACGTTTAGAAAATTACGGTATACATAAAAAAGCTATAATAACGGCACTATACAGGATGTATCTGAATTCCTCGTCCAAACTTTACCAACGTGATGTATGGAATAAAGTTACGCGCGAATTTCAAAATTGCGAATAATCAGTAACAATTTTTATTAAAACAGCAAGAACAAATTAATTAATGTACTTGGTTTGTAAAAATTGTAAATCGTCTGTCGAAATATCATGATATATTTGCTGATAGCATAACAACCACCTATTAAAGAGTGAACGTTCCTGACATGAGGTCCCTGGGGTGTAGTGCTTAGCACGCCCACCCGGCAAGCGGGAGATGTCAGGTTCGATTCCTTACCGGAGAGATTTTTCCAATCATTTAATTACGTCGGAAATCCCAAGCAAATTACAGATTTTCATAATTCACCGGCGAAGCCAAAATATATTAATCGGCAAGAACAAATTTCATATCGTATACGATTTGTTATTAACACGGTTAATTAAGTGTGCTATGATTACACGTGAGGGGAACTGCTGGAAATGTCCCCTTTCAGCAGCAATGCAGGCTTGGCATCGTCGAACCATTGCTTGTCGAACTTGCTCAAGAATTCCGGGGCTATTCCGAACTACTCGAAAACTATGTTGTATTCGGTCGCGGAAGTCTTCTAAGGTAAGAATTGACGTAGAGTAAACAAGATTTTTTGGATGGTGCAGTCTTGAGAACGCGGTGGCCACGTAACTAGTCCACCTCTGCCAATTCAACGATTCGGAAAATTATTATTTAAGTACTCCCCAGCAACAGGACTGAGATGTGGTAGAGCATCGTCATGCATGAACCATAAGACACGGCGTGTTTCCAACGAAACGTTCCCAAGTAAGATAGATAGTAGCCAAGAAATTCCTGTAATTTGGCTCATTTAATCTGTCTGGTAAAAACATTGATCATATTAAATAATCACCAACAATACCAGCCCAAATGTTGCAGGAAAAAGTTTGTTGGTATTTTGATTGTCTAATCGCGTGAGGATTTCAGTCCATTGATGGTCAATATGGAAATTAATAATTGCATCCCTAGAAAAGTTTGTTTCGTCCGCAAAAAGCACAAGAGTTTGGAAGTTTGGATTGATACACTGTTGTAGAAACCAGTTACAAAATAACATTCGTGGTCGAAAATCAGCTTCACTAAGACCCTGCGCTCGCTAAGTGTGGTATGGGTGAAGTAGCTGTTCACACAGAACTTTCCATACCATACTATGCGAAGCACCTACTTCTAAGGATAATTTTCTCGTGCTGTTTTTAGGATTCTCCGCAATTCTATCTTACATGATGTTCAAACTCCGGTGTTCTGGTGTTTCTTTGAACTCCACAATCTAGAGTATTCCATTTAAAAGATCCTCTCTCACGAAGACGCTGGTGGATTGCCGCAAAAGTTCCTTTAGCTGGATATCTTTGATTAGGAAATGTTTAGACATAAAGCCGTCGAGCCAAATTGCAGTTGCCGTTTGCTCGCTCATACGTGAAATAAATGTTTGCAATTTCTTCGTTAGTGAAATTCATAACTAACTTTGAAAATGTGAAACTTTGTTTATGTTTGTCACTTAATTGCAAATGTAAAACTTTTTTTGATATCTGTCACTTAATTGAAAATATAAATTTTGTCCGTCACTTAAATGCAAAAAAAAAAACAAAAAGGCAATATCTAATTCGACTTAAGCGTACGTAAAAAACTCGAATAAACAGTTGAAATAACAACCCTATTAAATATGTGCTTGTATTAATTTTGAAAATCGCGCGTAGCTTTTTAAGGAAGCATAAGGACACATGTTTATAAGAACTTTTTTACAGTTTTGTTCCGTACATCACGTTGATTAAGTTTGTCCAAGCAATTCAGATACATGTTGTATAATTCACATTAGTAAGCAAAAATTAAGCCAAATATATTCTAATTTCTAATTCTGCTTTAACCGCACGTCCATGCCGGTTGCCATTTTTAGAACTGTCGTGCGCAAATGCGATGTTGCTGAGAATCTCCACTAGGGAGACTTATGTACCAAGAGTTAAGGTAAATGGCAAACCACTTTTGACACTGTCTGGCCCATCATTATAAAAGTTATGACCATGGAGGCATTAGTTATTAATACGCCCTTTTATTAAGGTGCGTGGATTTGGGTCAGGTTGTATACTTACATTGAAAATCTGGTCTTTGAACATTTCAGTCGAATTCCTAGTCTATTTCAACATGATAATAAGCATCTGAATAGAAAAAAAAAACCTAAATGCACTACTTTGTATTAGTTACCTTTTCTAAAAAAAAATGAAAGCAACGTAGAGAGTTATAAAATACATATAAATTGTTTTATCATCACAATGCAACATACAAAACAACATAATTTATATTTGTTTATAGTTTAGACGATCTACTTCGAGCTGGAATCACTTTGGCTGAGAATGTCGTGGTTGTAAATAAAGAACTATCAAATTCCGCAGAAGAAGACTCTCTAGCGGACTGTAATACAATAGTTGCTGTACAGACTATGTTTAAGTAAGTATTATTCACTTTTAATGTAATTGCTAAAATACTTTATCAAATTTACATTAAGAAAGTTCATATACTGTTTAATTATTTCATGTTTATTTATAAAAAACCAAACTATGTAGGGCTATCAAACTATGTAGGCTACTTTTAGAAATAGAATACACAGAAACTTGAGAATTTATATTTAACCTCCTTAGAAAATGGTGGGTAGCGTTAGTCACTACAATACTCAATAATTAAATCACTTTTTGGCAACCTTCAAGTATATGCAATACAGATCATTGTCTACACTATCCCTAATTTTTGTTTGTCCATTTTGCAGTGATGGGCAAGATAGGGGAAACAAAAAGATAATGAAACGAAAAATGATTGACCCAAACATCTAAGCATTTTTAGTTTTTCCTTCTTTTCTATAGTCATTATACGATTTAAAATATTAAAGACTTGAAATTTTAATGTCAACGTTTTTATAAATTTCTCGATTTCGTAAAAAAATAAGTAAAAGCGTTAAAATTCTGAGTTTAAGATTTGTATTTTCGTTTCATTTTGGATTATAAACAACATTTTTATTATATACTATTAATTGTTAATTTTATATACGATGGTATATCAGATATAAACGGGACTGATTTTCTTAAAAATTCCGAACTTCTAGACTTTGAAGGGGTTGATGTGCAGGTGGTTCGTACCGTTAGGGAAAGGGGATAACCGACCGCAACTCTCTCGTGTCCCTTTAGTATCAAAAGAAACCATGAGCGAGAAAGAAGTGCATGTCTCCGTGGAGTAACGGATTATCATCAAGTTTTTGGCCAAGGAGAGAGCGAACCCAACCGAAATTTTGCGACGATTACGAACACAGTTCAGGGACAACACCCTGTCAAGAACTCGTGTTTGCATGGCACAAAAAAATTTCTGGAGGGCGTGAAAAGGTCGAGAACGAGAGCCATGATCGCCGCCCAAGGACAAGTGTGACCGAAGCCAACATCGAGGCAGTCCGAAATCTCATAGAAGGAAATCGGCGCAAAACTCTCGAAATCGTTACGGAAGTAAACATCAGTTACGAGAGTATTCAACGGATCGTGACAGATGACTTGGGATTTCGCAAAGTGGCCGCTAGATGGGTTCCACGTCTGTTATCGGAGGATCACAAGTGACATCGATTGGAGGTTTCGCAGCGACTCTTCAATCGATACCAGTAAGAAGGTGAGGCCTTTTTGAATCGTATCGTCGCCTGTGACGAAATTTGGATGCACCACTACACGCCCGAGTCGAAACAGGCGAGTATGGAGTGGAGAAGGAGCGGCAAAAGGGCACCGGTGAAGGCAAAGACGCGGTTGTCCGCCGGAAAGGTAATGGCAACAGCTTTTTTTGATCGGCAAGGTGCTTTTCACGTTGATTTTCTCCATGATCGACGCACAATTAATGCGCAATATTATTGTGAAGTATTGGATGCCGCGAAATTGTCATTTCGAAGCAAAAGGAAGAAAAAATCGTCCAAAAGTGTCATTCTTCTGCATGACAACGCCAGGCCTCATATGGCTAACGCCACGATGCAAAAAGTGGGTGCATCAGGATGGGACACGCCGGAACATCCACCCTATAGTCCAGACTTGTCACTTTGTGACTTCCATCTTTTTGGACCCCTAAAGGAAGCGCTTAGAGTCCAGTGTTTCTATATCAACGACGCGGTGGAAGCGTTAGTGCTCCAATGGCTACACGAACGTCCGAAGAGTTTTTACGATGATTGAATAAAAAAGCTCCCAATCCGATGGGAAAAATGTATTTCTAGGGCGGGAGAGTATGTAGAAAAACAATATGTATTTGTAAGCTTAAAGTTAGAATTTTTTTAAAAACAAGTCCCGTTCATATTTGATACACCCACGTATCTTAAAAAATTGTGTACAATTACTGCAAATGTTGTTTTAATATTTATCTGTTACAAATATTAAAGACATTAACAAATGAAATTAAATAGGTTTGTTGCTTATGCAACAGTATTTATGCGTTTATAAATTAAATTCTTCAAAAACAGTTTGTACCATTATCTTCTGTAAATGAACGCTTTTCTAAAAATCTGTACGCGTTATCTTTGTAAAATATAAAAATGACGCAGCTGGTAAGAGTTTGTATGTTTACTGTATTTTTTATTTTTGTCTGCAGATTTTTTCCAAGTATCAGAAGTATAACAGAACTATCGCAATCTTCTAATATGAGATTTATGCAGTTTAGGGCTCACGACAAGTACGCTCTTCATCTATCTAAAATGGAAAAGGTATAAAACCGTGAAGGAATATTATTGCTTACTAACAACTACTTTTGTCTCAGCGGGAAAAGGAACGTGGTTCGCATATATCGTATATGTTTAGACTACCTTTTGCAGCTGGAAATGTGTTTAGTGCCAGTATGTTGGACACTTTATTGTACCAGGCATTCGTTAAGGATTACGTGATAACTTTTGTAAGACTGTTACTTGGAATTGATCAAGCACCTGGTTCCGGTTTCCTAACATCGGTAAATATATTTTTCAATTACGCTCACACGCCCTACATTTCTTTAATATCTTAACTAACTATACTGAGGAGATACTATAACTAAGCCGTTCGTTAAAATTAACGTACCACTGAGACTAAATCTAAACTTCACAGTTAATTTTTTTCTCGGGTCGCCAATCCGATTTTGACAACTTTTTTATCAATTGTATGTTAGCTTCCTATCGGATATTGTGGTAGAAATTCTAGTTTCAGCATATACCGGGTGTCCCAGATCGAGTGGGATTGCATAGGTAACTTTCTTATCATTAAAGATTGATATTTGGTCAATGTTTAGCAGTTTCATGTGCTAATTTAAAATCTGTTTAAAAAAGTTCAATATGTCGAACCTGTTAGAAGTTATTTCAAAAAAACTAAAAACTGTCACTTTTTGTATGTCAAATATATTAGTAAATATAAGAGATACGAAAAAAAGTTTCATATGAAAATCATTGTTTTCGGTAAGATCAATTTAAAATTGATGTTAAATAAAAATCCAAGATAGCGGCTTTTGAGGTACTCGTATCAACTTTTTCAAGTTAAATAGACGCCGTATTGGATTTTTAGGTTACTAAATACGGAAAGAAGACAACCAAATGTCAAAACGTTTAAAAGACTATACAAGAATATGCAGCGGTGCGGACGTTTGACAAAGCCCATTAAAACTAGGGAAAAAAATTATTAGTGGAAGATCAAAACAACGGTGAGTCAGTAACAACGGCTTGAGTGGCAGCTAATCTAGGCATTTCAACTCGAGAAATAGAAGCACGGGTTGGTGTCTCTAAATGAAAATCATCGCGAATTTTAAGAAGGCACAATTTTGACACCTGTAAGTTGCGTATTGCCTAAATTTTACGACCAGAAGATTATGATCGCAGAGTAGGATTTGGTTTATATGCAAGAGTGCTGAAAATAATAGTTTAAATTAGTTTTATCGAAAACAGTGACTTTCATGTGAAACTTTTTCTCGTACCTCTTATACTTACTAAGATATTTGACATACAAGAAAATTACAGTTCTTAGTTTTTTTTAAATAACTTCTGACGGGTTCGACATTTTGAACTTTTTCAAACAGATTTTAAATCAGCACATAAAACTGCAAAACAGTGCCCATTTAATCAAATTCTCCATCTTTAATGATAAGAATCTCCATCTTTAATGATAAGAAAGTTACCTATGCAATCCCACTCGATCTGAGACACCCGGTATAATATACCGTGCCTATCTAAAGTCCCGAGCCATCAAAATAATTTTTAAATGGTTCGAAACGTAGGATTGAAATTTATAGGGATACAATGGGATCACAAAGTTTATTATTTAGCCACAAAAATATACCAGACCACACCCCCGGAAGACGGGGGGAGGCAAAAAATGTTAAATTGCATGTGGGGTTGTGTGAGGGCTCGTTCTAAAAGGTTTTCCAAGATGAAAATAACACGAGGTCGTCGAGATCTCAATGATCTCTTCGCAGAGCTATGACCATTTAAACATATCCATTTTATTACTGCCCTGATTGGAAGCAAGTGCGATTTACGAGTTATATACCTTGGTTGCGTCTCTTGTGACATAAATAACTATTTTGCTTAACTATGAGGGGTGTTCTCTGTAAAAAAAATTATATAAGTAGGTCAACCAAGTGATAACACGAAAATGGAGAAAAACGAAGTAAGAGTCAACAAGTGCATCCTATTCTCCAGATCTAGCCCACAGTAACTTTTACCTCTTTTCCCAGCCCAACGAAAAGCTCAGGAGCAAGAAATTTGAAGATGATAGCGATGTAAGGGTATTTAGGATTTAGGGAAAAGATGGACTAAATGTATTGAGTTGTTAGGAGACTATGTACAAAAATAAATGTAGTTTTAAACCGTAACCGTTGTACTACATACCAACTCGTCATTACTTTTGGGTCATCCCTCGTATTTTCCAGTACAATTGAAAATGCATTTAACTGATACGGAAAGGAGTACTGTATTGATGATGAGAGGGCATGGCGACAGAATAAGGTCCTATCGAGAAATAGCGGATTTACTCAATGCCACATACCCTAACCGTGAGCCAATTTCAAAGTTAACTGTTGAAAGAACTGTTGGTTATTTCCAAAGAACCGGTGTAATTAAAGATGCGCTTAGGTCTGGAAGACCAAAAAATGTTAGTAGATATTGACGAAGAAGTTTTAGATGTTCTGCTAGCTGTATACGATAATCCCCACACATCAATCTCGAGAGCAGCTCAAGGAAATGATATTCGCACATCAGACTTTCGAATTTTGAAGAAGCATTAGTATCATCATCCTTACAAAACACATCTCAGTAGAAATGTTTATATGATCATAATTCTGCGATCATTACTCTCCAATGTTTACACAACCCCACGCGCCATTTGACAACTTTTGGCTCTCGGCGTTATATAGAAAAAATTAACTTGGCAAAATATAACAATTTTTATTTTTCAATATAATCTCAATTAATAATTCTATACCCTTGTAAAAATAATCTAAAGTTTTTCCCTCAAACTATTGTTTCTTTAAATGAGAAAATAAATAATTCTTGCCTCAAACGGAAACATTTTGCCCACTTTTTACAGTAAAATATGAAGGAGGTAAATCACCATAAACGCCGTCTAAACGTTGTTTAATGTGATTAAGCGTATGCTCTTCTTTTGTTAAAAATTGAATGACGCTTTCACGCACTAGTCGCGTTGTCTGGCTGGTTACTAAAAACTATTACTCTTCGAGCCGTAATGTATATAGCGTAGGCCTCGCACATGTGCAACTATGACGCAACGGAGTCGACACGTTCAAACCTATATAAGCCTGTTAGGCCGAGAATCTATGGCGCCTACCTCGTACATTAACTCCAGTTTGTTGCGTAAATGTAACAGATCGAGACGCCCTATTTTTGAATTTCATTTGTTCTTAATGATAACTTACAAAATAACTAGTGATATAGTAACAAATTCATGAAATTACATAATTGGCGCCAATGGAAATTTCGAGTCGGCATACGGCGCGGCGGCCACGGGTTGAATATTTACCAAAAATGATAATATCGTGTTAAAAAAAAATAAAATTTTGAGACAAAATCGGACTATAATTTGATTCCGATTTATATTCGCGGTAGCGGATGGAGCACCCCACAAAATATCACAAAATTAAGGGAAAAGGCTATTTTCGTTCCTGCTCTCTGTGTATGCTGAAAACTAAGCTTTTTATACAACGAATTCTCAATGGTGCCTTAATTTTTATGCGTGGTGTGGAACTAGAAGTAAAAAACTTTTGGCAAATATATAATCTGTTTGAAAGTTTTTCTACATATCAGTAATTTAATTAAATATACGTTTACAATCAATAAACGTTGACCAAAAGCAAAAAAAAAAGATACACATGGAAATTCGGGCAAGCAAAAAATGTACGGAAGTCAAAGAAAATAAGAGAAATATTAAATGACCATGTATTTAATACTTACTTACATGGTTTTACATATTTTCAAACACAAATTTATTAAAAAGAAAAAGTTAATGTAATACAAATAATTTAAATCCGATTTTCATCGAAAAATCCACCTTTTGCCTTTAGGACTGCTGCCACTATTCTCGGCATACGATTCACTAGTTTTGCTAATGTTTCATTGGGCAAGCTTGTCCATACCTCCTGGAAAATGGTCCACAAATGTTCCTTCGATTTTGGACACTTTTTCCCAATACATCGGTCTAATTCTTCCCATAACAACTGTATCGGGTTCAGATCGGGGGACTGTGGCGGCCATTCCATACTTTTTAGGGTTCTTTCATTTTCTTCTTGCTGCAGGTAATCTGTACACAATTTAGATTTATGTTTGGAGTCATTGTCCTGCATAAATTCAAATCCACGATCAATTAATCGGACTCCTGACGGTATGGCATTTTCCTCCAAGATTTTCCGATATTCTTCTTTTTTCATTATGCCCTCAATTTTGAGCAAGTCCCCTGTTCCGCTTAAGGAAAAACAACCCCAAACCATTACAGATCCGCCTCCATGCTTCACCGTAGGAACTATACACTCCCGTAACATTCTTCCCTCTCTTGATCTGCGTACGAAAACTCTCCGTCTATTTCCAAAAACCTCAAACTTGGATTCGTCAGTCCACAAAACGTTTTTAAAATCGTCCACTGTCCAATCTCCATGAGCTTGTGCCCATTTCAGTCGTTTCAGCCTATTTCCTCTTCGGAGTAACGGTTTTCCACAAGCCACTCGCCCATGCAACCCAGCCTCTTTCAACCGACGTTTCACAGTACTCACAGAAACTTTAGAATATCGCTCATTATTGAATTCCGCAGCAATTTCTGATGCTGTTAGTCTTCTATTGCGCTTACTAATTATTTTTATTCGTAAATCTTCCGCAAGAGTCGTTTTTCTTGACGGTCCTGGCCGATTACGATCTTGCACGTCACCGGTTGTCTTCAATCGAACTATAGTATCATGTACTGTAGATTTTTTTATTTTTAATTTATCCGCAACCCGTCTTTCTGCGTACCCTTCCTGATGCAAGGTAATAGTAGCAGATCGTTTTGAAACAGCTAGAGGCTTTCCACGGGGCATTTTAACCAGTCAAACCGAAATTATTTTATTTTTCACTTGCACAACCACAGATACTTTCACAATAACAATCTCTTCAGAACTACTGCGTTTACAAATGCTATAGTACTTTATAAAGGGTATACGAATATTTCCAGGTAACACGAGTGCATCAGCTAACCCTCCTAGGGATTATTATAAATCTTTATTGTCACTGTAATTATTGGGGATTTTCAACATAATTATATATTTTATGATAACGGTCTTATAATAGATAAATACTACCTGGAAATTGGTAAAAGGCTTCCAGAAAAGGTTAGTTTTAATAATTCCTCACAGAAATGTATATTATATAATTTTAAAATTTTTTCCTAAACAGTTAATATAATTTGTCAGCTTGCCCGAACTTCCATGAACGGTACTGTAGGTCTAAATGCGATTTTGAACTTATATTTGAAATTTATCTCTCTGACAACTAAAGCAAAGATTTACCATTATGTTACATTTAAAATGAATTTTTATTTTGACAAAAGCGCCGTAAAGTCAAGTTTGTTTCACACATACTAATTTTTTATAAACGATTGTCTTCAAGTTCAACCCTACAATAAACTTTCTAATTAAGTAGAAGAGAAAACATAAGTAATGTTGAGTAAACTATACTTGTGAATTGTTAGCATCTATACTTTCTATTTTTGTTTTGTTTTTATTGTAATTTATTTAAACAAATTGTTGCAACCTAATTGGGTCTGTTAAAACAAAAACGAACAAGAAACATGCTATTTCTCTATTAAAAAGACCGTAGTGTTTTTTATTGTCTATATTAAGGTGTTCCACTGGCTACGTAGTACACATTAATATATTCCTCCAGATGGAAGAAATAAAATTGATTCATGTTTACTAAAATACATTAATTTATATATTTGTGCACTCTGCTAATCCTTAGTTTTAAAACTAATAATCTTCAAAAAATAAATTATAATATTTTTAGATTAAAATAACAAAAGAAGATATGTGGATAAGGACGTACGGTCGCTTATATCAGAAACTTTGCTCAACAACTTGTGAAATACCGATTGGAATATATAGAACAACAGATACATCTGTTTCAGAATCGTCACACGTAAGTGTCTATAGAAAATAGTAAGTAGGATGATCTTGCTTGATTAATTTTTCATTGGTGAGTTTTCTAAAACGAATTAGTCATACAGAATGAAAAAGAACTAAGCTTAACTAGTTGAGCTTTTATTAAAATAGAATTGAGGGTCAGTTAAATATATAAATATTTCAAACTCAATAGGTGGATAACACTTCGATTCCTCGTGCATTTTTGTGTCAAGTGCAATGTACACGATATGTAACGGAAATAAACGAGGAAATCGAAGCGTTGTCGGAGCCCCGTATTTACGTTTCCGCCAGCCGCTACTATTCGAATTACACTTTCTTCACGAAATCGATAGACTGGAATTAATTTATTGGGATTTTAATAATAACGCAAATACTACAGGTTAATTCGAACTGTTAGAGTAGGAGGAAAGGTAACGGCATGTTCTTTCCACTTTAAATTTAACCGTACATGCGAATCGAAAACCGTCTTACAGGAACGACTTTCTATAGATATAGATAAGTTTGTCTTTTTCATTCAATAATATTCGAATATATCGTTAATTGATAAAAAACTTTAAAATATTATCTATATTTCATGACCAGCTAGATCATACCTATGGTTTTAAATGCATGTTAGAGCACGAACATAGTAATAGATAAGTTGTTTATGTGAGTTTTCTTCCCGTTTCAATGCCTAATAAAAAAGCTCATTCAAACATAAAAAATGTTAAAATATACCTTTACTCTTTCGCTTTTATTTTCTAATCAGTGATTCATAGACCTGTGATCTAATTTTGATTGGCAGCGTTATGTTAAAATGCTTTCAAACCTTTTAAACAAGAAGCTTTATTTAAACAAAATGTTCAAAATATTATGAACTTCTTTCTAAAATTGTATAAACATTGTTATTAAACAGTTCGCAGTTGGGCAGCTTCCAGACTCACTCATTTTCAAGTAATTACGTTACCACCCTCTTCTGGAATAGCAACTCTGTAATTTTGAATATAATGTAACTATACATTTTTGTTTTCAATGTACAAACGACGTCTAAAAATCCCCGATAACCTTTTAGCAGCGAATATTAATGACATTAGTTTAGGATCAAGAGGGAATGAAATGATTGGCTATTTCATTCCCTCTTGATCCTAAACTAATGTCATGAATTAAAACTGGAGATAGAGCTTATTCAAAGTAACAAAAATGAAGATTTACAAATCACAATATGAACCGTAGTAACTTATGCTACCCAGGCAATGTATACAGAATGTCCAATGAGGAAGTTCGAGAGATTTATACAGTGATTTCTTGATCAAAAATAAGAAAAAACTTCAAATAAACATGTGTCCAATTTTCAACCATTTTAGAGATGTGGGCGGTCAAAGTTGCGCTTCATACTATGACATTTTCGCAGTTTCATTACTAAAAATCTATGAATGTATTTTCAAAAACTTAGTCTTTAAATTGAAACTAGTAATTAACAGAGGACACATTAAAAACCAGCTAAACTACTTAAAATAGAAGTTTCACAACTGCTCGACATGTCCACCACGAACAACCATACATAGTTCAGCCTTTTTTCTTAGCTCTCTCTGCCAATCCACATTTTCCATCCTTCCTCGTACGTCATCAAGGACTTGCTTTATTCTAACTAGTGGACCTTCTCTGATATCGGACTTTCGTCGTCTGTACTCAATGCTCTTTACGCGGCCCTATAAGTAAAAGTCGATGGGGTTAAAATCGGGCGAACGATCCGGCTAGTGCACAGGACCGTTACGTCCTATTCAACGGAAACGTTACATTCAAAAAATCTGACAACTCGGCCATTATGCGTAGGGCCCCCGTCCTATTGGTACCACATTTGCTAACGTACAATTGAGAGGGACGCTCTCAAGCAGTAACGGAAACTTGTCTCGCAGAAAATCTGTACATTGTACTGTTAAGATTTCCCTCGAAGATATTCGGCCCAAGCAGAACCAAGTATTCACAGAAAAACGGTGCTGAAAATGGTCCTCCGAAATTGCATGTGGATTTTCAGTATCCCATACATATTCGTTATGCAAATTAGTGATCCCTTCTCGTCACAGAAAAGTGTAATCGGAATCAAATCTTCATTTTTCAAAATCTAAGTATAAAAGATTTGCATAAGGCCATAATTATTAGGTTGCAAGTTCTGTACTGACTGAAGACGTACCCATATCATCAGGTACAAAGCATTTTCGTGTAGCGTAGTCTATGTGGATGACTTTGACTGTCATATTACTGCTACGATTCTACGGATACTTATTCGTTGGTCCCGATCTACTTCCAATACGACAGCATTTAGTTGCTGTTTAGTCTGAGGAAAGATCCTCTTTCTCTAAGCGTGTGAAAACGGTTCTAGATAGTTTTATCACAAGGAGCTCTTCGATTCGGATAACGCTTTGCGTACAGTCTTTCAACCCTAGCAGCGCTTCCTTTTCAGTAACCGTACAGAAAGACCATACTCTTGATTTGTAAATTTAAATGACATTTTTAGAAATTTCGATAATTATGACAATCTGAGTTTTTCCACAGGGGCTCTTCGATTCTGATAACGGAAAACATATTTCACCGAAACGGAATCTTTTCTTATTTTGGTCCAAGGAATTACTATACGAAGTTCTTGAACTTCCTCGTCGGATACGCTGTATATCAATCCATGACGAGGTAAACTTAAGGAAGATCATGCAGAGAATTTCAGGCTCCAACAGGATGGCGCTTTGTACTTAGAGCAGCTACTAGAACTTCGAGCTTGGGAATGTACTAGAAAGAGAAGATATAATTGCACTTATTCTCGGGGTCTCAAAGCTCAAAGGTTACGATGGTTCGGACTGGAATTGGGAACCTATAACTGATAAAGGAAAAGGAAGCCCCAAAATAAAGCAACTTGGAGAGAAGAACTGGAGAGGAAAATAAAAACCAAAAAATTACGGAACAGGATCGTAAACAAGGTTAAAACACCAGAATTTTTGAAAACGAATCAAGTGTCCAAAGCGAGATGATTCCCTGCACAAATCGAACTAAGCAAGGAGAAGACCCTGTTTCGGTAGGGAATGTTGTACCTATACATATATGTAGAATCATTGGGGAGGTATAATTTGAGGGGAGAAAGGGGGAGAGAGAGGAAGATGTGACTAACTGTCCTTCCAGTGCTTAATTGGGAGCAACAAAGTCTGAGGTCGGTCAGCTCAATGACACCGGTCACCGATCGAAGAATGATTACAATACAAAAGACATAGACGATGAACGCAAAGTAGCGGAAGTCCGGTTAGCGTCTTTTCTAAAAGTAAAAGCAAAGCGCTTATTCGCGACAATATTTGTTTCTTATACGAGAATGTACGACGGGTATTTTTTAAATAAGGTCCGTTTTTTAATAAGAACAAAAATACTGTAAATATCATTCAAATATATTTTTTCCATATTCTACATACTTTTATCTACATAATTTCCATTTTTGTTCAAACATTTGTCATACCGCTCAACAAGTTTAATTCCGACGTCAGTGAAATCTGCCGCTTGTGTAGAAGCCAATCCATGACTGCAGTTTTCACATCTTCGCCGTCGTTGAACCGTTGACCACCAAGGAACTCCTTTAAGTACCGAAACAAGTGAAAATCGCGGAATGCAAGGTCCAGACTTTAAGGTGGATGATCCAGTTGTTCCCATCCAAAAGACCTGATCAGATCTTATGTTTGCGCAGAAACATGTGGCTTCGCATAGTCATGGAGCAACATCACGCCGGAAAACAGTAGGCCACGCCGTTTATTTTGTATGGCACACCGCAGTTTTCTCAAGGTCACACAATACACATCAGAATTGATTGTTGTGTTTCTCGGCATAAAATCCACTAACAAAATCCTTTTCCTGCCCTAAAAGACAGTTGCCATGATTGTTCGTGCTGAAATTGTCTGTTTGGCTTTCACATTGGTTGGCGAAGATGCGTGTCGCCATTCCATTGACTGTTGCTTGGACTCAGGAGTCATGTGAGACACCCAAGTCTCATCTCCTGTAACGATGTGGTCCAAAAATGCATCTTCTTGACCGTATCGAGTCAAAAACCTTATGTTTTGTGATCGTCAGAAAGCAGTCTTGAAACCCACCGAGAACATAATTTTCGATAATTCAGTTTCTTCGAAACAATGGTGTACAAAACTGACCTTCTCGAATTTTGTTGTCCACTTCACGAACCAAATCTTCAGAAATCAGAGAAGGTCGGCCAGGGTGTGGCTCATCATGCACATTCCCGCCCGTCCTTGAACATTCTCACCCATTTTCGAACTTTAGTGTCACTCAGCGTTATCACCGTAATCTTCACAAATTTGACGGTGAATTTCCGTTGCTGGCAAGTTTCTTGCGCTCAAGAATCGAATTACTAATTGTATCTCACAGTCAGCGGGTGACTTAATTTTCTTAAACATTTGCTGTTTTCCTTTTACAGCTTGTATCACATTGCTACAAGTGATATTAATCTAAAATATCATATCATATCACAGCAGTTAATTTCTTAAAAGGAACAGATAAGTGTAGTGTATGTGATAAATTGTAGTAATAAAGGAGATGATTATTTCTAGGATTTTTTCTGTGGAGAAGACAGAGATTCTTCATCAAGTGATGATGAGAAAGTCAAATTATTTAATTACTTAATGTCTTCACAGTCATCAAGCTCTGATTGTGAAGAATATAATCAAAAACAAAAAAGACATAGAATATTAGATTTTGTTGAAAGAGTTGTACCTAAATACAGTGACTGGGAATTTAAACATCATTTTAGGCTAACACGTCAAAGTGTGAATCATATAATAGGTAGGTATTGAAGATGTATCAACATTAAAGGTCAGAGTGATTTAAATTTAAAACTCATTTACAAGAAAATAAATTCAAACATTAATTTTTACTTAGATCACTCAGGCCATCAACACTTCAAGTTTTGAAATCTATATCACCTTTGAATTACAGAAGAAGTAAGAACTGCAAATGTCCTACCTTGTCATAATTATGGTAGAGAGAAAATTACACCAGAAAAAGGAGTGTTAATGACTATTTGGTATTTAAGTAATATAGAAACATTTAGACAAATTTCGGATTGATTTAATGTAAGCCAAAGTTCCAATTATAGAATTATTGAAAAAATCATGTCATTTGGTAAAAATTAGTAAAAGGTATACTCATTGGCCTAATGACGAGGAAAAGAACAATATTCGAAATGGATAAATCTTTTCAAAATATAGGCAATATAATAGGTGCTATAGATGGGTGCCACATCAATATAAAAAAACCTCTCTCTCACCCAGAAAGTTACTGTAACGGTAATTTTGAATATTCTATTTTACTCCAGGGTGTATGTGATCATAGGAAAAAATGTATCGATGTATTTTGCGGAGGGGCCGGATCTATCCATGACGCCCGATTATTAAAACGATCATCACTCTATCAAAATGGTAATGATGGCTTACTTGGAGATGATATATTAATAGGAGATTCAGCGTATTCGTGCTTGAATTGGTTGATCGCTCCATTTAGGGACAATGGTAATTTAACAGCCAACCAAAAGTTATTTAATTACAAGTTAAGTTCATCTCGCATTGTTATTGAGAATGCTTTGGACTATTAAAAGGCCGTGTTCGAAAATTAAAATATTTTGAAAACAATAATATAATGCTTATTGTTAAATGTGTAGTAGCTGCTACAGTGCTACATAACATTTGTGTAAATTATAATGATGTAATTGAATGTGAATCTGAGAATCGAAATAATGATGTAGAATATGTCTTTGATGTTGAGAGTAACAATGCAATTGCATTGTCAAAAAGAAATGAAATATTTAATAAAATGTTTCCTAACTAAAAGTAACTTTTATTCCTTGAAATTTCAATAAGGAACAATAACAACATAAAAAACAGAACATACATATAAGAAAGTAAGTATAAGTGGGAATGTTTGGCAGATTATTTATTTTAGCTGTAATATTTCCTGTAATAGCTTCTGCTTACTTTCTTCCATTTTTAGTTTTCTCTTTTCTAGTTCTAACTTTTCTTTCTTAAGTTTTAAATTTTCTTTCAAGTAATCTTGAAATGTTGCGCTATTATTTTCATAAATTCTTTGTTTGTTTACATAATATTCTATTTTGGTTTTGATAAAGTCAGTGTGTGGTATTTCTGCCTTCTGCATTGATAGAATCGTCTGTTACCACAGTGCTCGCTAAATCACTACAAGATTCCGTCATAGCATTTACATCAATAGAATGTGGACTAGAATTATTGGGTTTATCGCCCAGCAGTTCATTTAGTCTGTCATAAAATAGAAATTTGATGGGTCCTCTTCCACTTTTTTTTATATTATCTTTTGTTGACTTGTAAGACCGCAACAAATTCTGCCATTTCCTATGGCAACTTATAACTGAAAACTGAAAGTATTTTTAAAATAAAACCACAAACATTATTTCAACATTTACATTTATATTCTGACTACTTAAATCGTTGCTTATGTTTTCCCAAATGTTTTCTTTTTTGAGGATGGTACAATTCTTCGTATCGTCCCTCAATAGATGAAATAAGAGCGAGCGTATCTGTATATGACCACACATGCTTTTCTACATGTATTCTGGGCTCAACATTATTTTCATTACACATATTTTCTATCTGGTCAATTTCTAATACATCAACATATGCTGCATTTTGGTTGTTATATTTAATATATGCCTGTGGAACCCACAGTAGATTTTCTGTGTCTTTAAGCAAAATTATGGTAGTAAATAGTTACTTCATTTTATAAATACTAACCTGTATCTTTCACTAAAACATTACCTTCCTCATTTAATACTAGGTTATTTTTCTCGTTCTTTATAATTTCATACATGATGGCACATACAGAAAGATAGAGTACCTCTCTATCTATAAGTTAAAATAAATAACATAACCTTAAAGTGATCTAAAATATCAACAAGCACATGCTTTTCCTAACGTCTTAGATCGGTAAGGGGGGAGTACTTTAGATCACTTTGTAATAAAGCGATACACTTAAATGGAAGATGGTGTAATTACGTCATAACTGATATGATATGATAATATCCGATATTTTCGGTAAAAGGAAGACAGCAATTATAAACTTCTACAGCTCAGCACACAGACAAACGATACGGCTGCAAATGGCTTCTAAACGTGCGCAGATCATGCTGGGAGCAGACGCGCATGCGCACTGCGGCGATCCCGTATCATTCTTACTCTCATTCACAAACGGACCTTATTAACAAAATAGCTCTCGTAGAAACCAAAGTTTCGTTTTTCTCTATCGTCCCTAAAAGTCTGTCGCTGATTTTTAGACGAATCCTGTATAGAGAGATCACGAGGAAAAGAATTTGATAAATGAAAATCTCCTTATGGAACGAGAAGCAATTTGTATTATTTTAAATTATAATATTTTGAGGTTGTCAATTAAGATTGGTGATCAGTTGTCGCTAAATAGAAGTATTTGAAATTTCACGAAAAATCTTTTCTATAATGAAACTAAGGAGTTACGAGTTTTAATGGAATTAAACAAATTTGTATTCAACTATATTATTAATTATTAGCAACGCATAATAATTGTAACATAACTACATTTCGTAATATCCAGGAAAATGGTAAATTTAAATAATTACCAATATTTTTTTATTTTTGTATAAAAGTAACACAGCGTTACAGGTTACAGTATTTTTTGCGCTTCTTTTTATGCTAGCTCGACGAAGAAAATTTCGGAAAGGACCGTGTAGGCGTAACCTATCGACCCAAAAAAGGCACGAACTGCCTAGGCTGTACAGATAAACGTAATTCGATGGTAAGTTTTCAATATTAAATTAAATGGTTTTAGTAAATTAAGCAGGTAAATATGATCTTTATACACTATTTGGTATTTAATAAAATCAACACATGAATAATTGCATTCGCCCATGCAATGTACTAGATACTTTTGAATATACCCTTACGCATTACTACTGTGATTATTATCAGTTGAATTAAAAACAATCAACAAGCCTTGAAAAGAAAGAGTCGAGAAATCTTCAATACAATGAAGTTTTATTTATGTAAAAGTGTGTAACCTATGTGTAAATTATCATAGCTTATACAGCCATTTGTATCTTTTCTGCTTCAGTAATGTTCACCTAAAGCAATCTAACTAATGCATGCTTATACGAATGCATAATAGGAATTAGCCTTTCGCTATTAGTTCCCCTCTAACTGAATATTTCGATTAACAATGCCGTTGATGCATCTCTTGCAGTTTTCTCTCAATATGGTGGACGAAGCTAAAGACAATCACGAACAGCGTATTGAAAGGGCAGAGATTGCTAATTTGGTACGGTCAAGGATGGACAGCTTAAACTTACCTGCAGTAGACTACAACGACGTTAGCGAAAAACGAAATAGCTTATCTTACGTTATAATTAATCCTAGCTGTGATTTAGATTTAGAAGAAGGCGATATTATGTAAGTATAGTTATTTCTTTTGCGAATTAATTTAAATCAAACACTACGTGCACGTATTATTGTTACTTTTGAATTCTGCGTAATTTCACGAATTTGGTAAACATAATGACCAAATTTACTAGGCAAGCGGATGGGCCACGTAGATCTAACTAAAATATGTATACCTATACAAAATTTCATGTAAAAAATTCCTAAATGAGGATTATAGTTTGTCTCAAAATTGGTATAAGTGATCTGAATTACAGCCTTGGCCAGTAATACGAAGCACATTAAACCTTACAAAACCTATAACTTTATTGAAATATATTTACAATGTTGACTACATTATAAAATTCTACAAGTAAATTAATATCGTGGATGACATCCTCGTACTTTAATGACTGCCTGTGTACTTTTAGCCATTGTACCCACCAATTTTTTGCAATGCACCGGTGCGATATTTCTCCACACTTCTTTTATTATAGTAGTGGTTTTGAAAGGTGTTTGTAACTCTTTCGTTGAATTTTCCACAAATGCTCGATTGGATTTAGGCCTCGAGATTGGGCAGGTCAATCCAGAAGATCAATTTTCTTGTACCCAATTTCTAGTTCTTTCGAGCTCTGTGACAGGGAGCGTTGTCTTGCTGGAAAAAAATGTTTTCTTAAAGCTCCTGAAAATATTGCCATAATGTCGCATTTAGAACTTTTGGCTATTCATGCGGCCGTGACATGATAACATGTTCCCAACGCTCTGTGATGCCATGCACCCTCAAATCATGATGCTGCTACCTTCGTGCTTAAGAATCACAACGACGCAATCCTTATGAAATTCCTCGTTAAGTACACGATGTGCAAATGTACCAAAAAGCTGAAAAAGGAACTATAGATGTACTCTATTTATCAAAAGCAAGCTTTAAAATTAGCGTTATCGTGATGATAACGTTCAATTTGAAAGCAATATCTTTTTAATAACTACACAACACCCCTTTTCAGTTTTTAATTGTCCGTTTTTGCCCATGCTAAACGGTTTTCTTCTTGCCTCACAACCTTTATTAATCCTGCACTGCGAGGGTAGTTTGACATTAATCTAGCCTAAGTAAGAAAACGCATGATTTTGTTCTTTTTCTCATTTATTTTATAGTCTTCTTTTACCTCAATACACTTAATAAGACGGTTTTTCAACTTTTTTATCCCTTCCGAAAAGTAATTTTGCTCGAGCTCCTCAAAATAGTGTGAAGTTTCGGTCATGACCTCATCGTTCGTTGCAAAACAGCGTCCTCCGCGCCATTTTTTTAGGTTTGAGAACAGGAAAAAGTCGCAGGGAGCTAGGTCTGGCGAATACGGTGGGTGGTCGATCAATTCGTAGCCCAATTGGTGCAATTTTGCCTGTGCAATGGCCGCCCTGTGAGCGAGTGCATTGTCCTGATGGAAGAGAATTTTTTTCGTCAAATCGTCGTCGAAACGGTCCAATAAATCTGCGTAGTACACGCCAGTTATTGTTTTACCCTTTTCCAAGTAATCATTGTGAATAATGCCTTTCGCATCCTAAAAAACAGTCGCCATCACCTTTCCGACCGATCGGGTAGTCTTAGCCTTCTTCGGTGGGCCTTTACCACTTTTTCTCCACTGCTTTGACTGTTCCTTCGCCTTCGGCATATAGTAATGGACCCACGTTTCGCGCGGATAGCTTTTTCATATTGAAATGTTCATGTATGATGTTATGTACACGCTCAATTGACATGTTTAGAGCCTCTGCTATCTCACGCACCTTGGTTCGACGGTCTGCCATGATCATGTCATGGACTTTGTTGATGGTTTCTGGTGTAGTGACGGTTTTTGGGGCACCTGGACGTTCATCATCAAACACACTCTTACAACCGCGAACAAATTCAGCTTTCCAAAATTTCATTGTTGCTAACGACGGTGCAGACTCGCCATAAACAGCATCCAGTTCGGTTTTGATTTCTGCATTGTTTTTCCCTTTCAAATGAAGGTACTTAATCACTGAACGATATTCGACTTTTTCCATTTTCAAAAAACATAAAAGTTGCTTGCTTTCGACGACCAAACCAAACTAATTATTATGTTTTTTGCTTGAAATTTGGACAAACGTCATGTGATGGATGGCAGATGTCAAAATCGAGAGCAATTCGTTCTCACGTAACGCCATCTATCGAAGGCTAGATTAATGTCAAACTACCCTCGTATTTAAGCGTCTTCTAACCATTCCGCCCTTTTGCGCCACCTTCTGCATTAATTACTACAGGCAGCTGCAAAGCTGTTCTCTTTCTATCCCGAAGAGAAGGTCTCCTTAATAGACGGTCCTCTCTGGCTGCTGCTATTTTGGGACGGCTGCTTCCTGGTTTATTTTTACAAGATCCAGTAGTCTTATACTTTGCGCCAAAAGAATTTCTTCCAAAATTAAGAAAAAATGTAATTTAATGACCAATTATGGCTAACTGAACAGCACAACGTGAAAACTAAGTTTTGAGCGATTTTAGTTTGCGAGATTCCTGTAGAATTCAAAATTACAATTTGTGTCCTCCTAGTTTCACTTAACTGCCGCTTTTTGCCATAATAATGGTAATATATATTATATCTATATAATATTTATAGGAACCCAGTCTTTGCTATTGCCTCATTTAACAGCCCCTATGCGGCTGAAACGCGAGTATTGCTAAATATTGAAGCAACACGTTCGTGTAACCAATTTCGATTCTTAGAATTGCTTGTGTCTCGATTTTATTTGGCTTCTTAGAAGAACACCTGCTAATTCGCAGAATAAGATTTCGTTATTTTTTCGGTAATATTAAAACAACGAGTACCTACATTTTATACATTCCCGAAAATCTACAGGTGCTCTGTTTTATTTGCCAAGGCTGTATTTGAGTAAAAATAGGATGTTTAAATTGGCTATTTATAGGAATCTTGTTTAGTAATTGTTATCCCGTATATTGTATTTAAAGTAATTCTTTCTTTTTCAGTTATTTGGTTCGACCTAGTCCGTTCTCCGCACAAAAAACCTTCGAAAGACACAATAGCAGGAGAAAATCAAACATCAGTTTTTGTTCACAAATGTTTTTATCACAGTTATCAACGTCAGCGCAGCCAGGTAGTCGACGGGGGTCTGGATTAGGATTATCCGGATATCAATCTCCACGAGCGCCACCTTTAGCTACAACTAAATCAAATTCATTGTCGTTGCCGGATAGCCCTACCGTTACTAGTTACCAAAGAGGTAGATCAAATTCACTTAGGGTGATAGATGACATATTGCTCAGACGATCAAACTCATTAAGGCAAGGGTTAACCGGCATAGATGGAGGAAGAAGGAAAAGCAGCTTAGAAGACGTAGGATTATCGCATTTTTCTTCTTCTGTTAATTATAGTAGTATACCAACAAAGATATCATTAAATAGAAGCATAGATCTCGAAATAACACCACCCGAAGAATCTAGTCCTCCTACAATTTCCAGTAATACCGCACTTATTAATCCGTTAGCATTGTCGGGGATGTTGTCACACGCTGGCAGTACGCATAGTTTAGTGCAAAGCAGTCTGCCTGGTGCGAGTAATCTAAATCAAAGTCTATTAGGTATTAACGTACCAGGTGGTTATGGTGACTCCCCTCCCCCACAACAAACAACCAGTCTATTACAAACACCGTCGCCATCGACAGATCCCCAACACCTTCAAGGAACTATTGTATGATATAACCCTATGTGGGGGAGGAAATTAACTGGTCTTAGAAATAAATGGATTTGAATCCTCTCTTCCACGGCTAATTTCTTCTTATTCTAGATTAAAATAAGTGTATATTCTACCGCAATTGGCCTTATACGGACTTTCTATTTAGAATATTATTTCCTTGTTATATATACCAGGGTCGTGAATAAGAAATAGATAAGAATAAGAACTTAAGAGACTTATTGTCCCGCTTGCAATTTCAGATACCTTGCATACCCATATGAACATTTACATTTCTACGGTGAATACGTCACAATATCCTTTAGTTCTAGAATGTCGACTCTTGCAAGATAATGTTCTATAAGCAGGAAACTACACACGAATTTTCGTAAAAAAACAATTTGACTGAAATTACAAGCGCAGATATTACAATATATTGGTATTATTAATCATTTTCAACAACATTAGAACTACAAGCTTTCACACTCAAACACTTCAATATAACTAATTTTTATCGGACGATCCTCTTAAATTAATTCTAATAATTATATAGAATACTTAGGCCTAAGTATTTTAGTAAACATAAGCGCGTCATCGGTTTGCAAATATTGTAAGAAATAAAAGAATTTCTTCCAAGTTGACCAAAAATTAAGAAAAAGTGTAATTTAATGGCCAATTATCAGTATAATATAATTTCATCAGGTATGTTGAATGAGGGATCAATTATAGTAGTTAGACGAAGTATAGATGTTGATTATTTCAAAAGAATATAGAAACTGTTACACCGTGTGAACTGTATCACTTTCCAAGCAACGTGAATACAAGTAAAAGATAAAATCTACGTAAGTAAATTTTATATCAAAGGCGCTTATATTTTATTACTAAGAGAACATCTTCTATGGCATTTCTAGACCATTAAGAATTAATAACCATATTTCAATAAATTGTACAGTCTACCTATATAGGTAACAATAAAAAAAATTAATAATAAAGCGATATGTTTAGTACTTAAAAATGTGCGTCTACTGAATTAATATGATACGCAATGTATAACATATAAAACAATATAGCTTATTTCCCCTTATGCTACATACTTTACAAAAGCTAAAACTAAACAGACTATTTGAGGCCGTTATTTACAAAACTTGGTAAACGACAAAAATTTGAAAATACAACATGGTAGTAATGTTCCTAAAAGTGGCATGTTTTGCGAAACAATGAACCAATGCAGAAAAGGGGGTTAGGTTCCAATGATTAAAAAAACATACAATTAGGTTTGTTTCCGCAGCGATTTAAAATCATTTGAAATCGTCAGGGGCATGCGCATTACAAAAATAGTGTTCGTGCAGTTAAAACGCCAAACTATGACTATTAGTTTGACGTAATTTGCCGTTCGTGCAGATCTCCAAATTAATTTCTAACCGTTTGCTGATAGTTGCTCCAGGTTGAAGATTATCGTCCGGTGATCCACCAGACGCATGCGCATTGTTATATTGTGAAGTGAAAAGTTGTATTATAGGTCTTTTTGTATAATATGTTCACACCTCACGCGGGTGTTATTTATGTCTGTGATTTTGTTAGAAATTAACAGTTCCTTTAAGGTTGTAATTCTATCTAAACATTTCGCGTTTAATTCTGTTTTCGCTTACCTCTTGTAATATTTTAATGTACGAGGGAAAGTCAGTAAGTAGGTCACAAAAAGCTATTCTAAAAGTAATAAGAGAAATAGTTAGCCAAAAACAAGGTTTATTTTTCGACATAGTCTCCATCTACATTAATACACTTATCCCATCGCTTTATTAATGCCCCAATGCCTGCTGCATAAAAGTTGAATATCATTATCACTCTCGAAATGTGTTCCGCCAAGATGCTTTTTTAGTGGACCAAACAGATGTTAGTCGCTTGGGGCTAGGTCGGGACTGTAAGCCGGATGTTGAAGAAGTTCCCACCCTAATTCTTCAATTCTCGCCTGGGTCAACTGGACCGAATGCGGCCTGGCGTTATCGTGATGCAGCAATATTCCTCTCGTCAGTAGGCCTGGACGTTTTCGTCGAATTGCATCCAGAAGCAACAACAAAACTCTACAGTATGATTCAGTAGTCACGTTCTCATTTCTATTCTGGAAATGGGCTAGAAGCACTCCTTGAGAATCCCAGAACACGGTAAGCATAACCTTACCAGCTGAGGGCACAACCTTGAATTTCGTTGTTGACGGTGAAGAAGGACGTTTCCATTGCATTGAAGCACGCTTTGTTTCGGTTGGTAGTGGTGCACCCATGATTCATCACCAGTAACAATCCTGTTAAGCATGTCCTCCCCTTCCTCTGCGTACCTAGAGAGGTGTTGCAAGGACAAGCCCATTCGAATCCTTCTGTGTTCCTCGGTCAGTTGTCTAGGAACCCACCGTGAGCAAACTTTTCGGAAATTCAAACGATCGTGCATCAGTTCGTAGGCTAAACCATGAGAGCACCCTATTGCAGTTGCTATGCTGTCTATTGTTACCCGCCTGTCAGTTCGAATCATCTCATCCACCCTTCGAAGTTGTTGCATCTGTCGCAATCTGAACGGGGCGGCCACTTCGCTGACCGTCAACAACTTTTGAGCACCCTTTCTCGACCCAGTTATACACAGCTTTACGCGACAAACACTTTTCACCGTGCCCAGAAAAAACGCACAACAGCACGCTACTCTTCCACAGTACACTCTTCGAGCACGGTCGCCATTTTAACACTGCTTGCGTACGCGTACGTCAACTGTCACTTGATTATCATTAAGCTGGATAGTGCTGCCCCCCAATGACAGATACAGAAAATAGCCCTCTGCTATTTTCAGCTATCCCACAACAGTTTGTGACTTATTTAATGACTTTCCCTCATAAGAAAAATCTATTATTCTCATCTGCATATTTGAGTGTATTTTCTTTCTTAAGTCTATTAAATGCGCTTGAAGCTTATACATCGCCTGATAAATGTAAAGAAAGCATTCGTGCAGTTAAATTGTTAAAATAGTTTCAAATCAGTTTTAGTTAGCGCATGCGTAGATTAATCCAAATTAACCTCGGATCAAACTATCACAAATCGGCTGCAGAAACAAACCTATTATATTTTATAATTAGGAATAATACTACTAAAGCAATTTTCAAGGTTTATAAACCAGTATAGGTATCTATAACTATATAGTTAGATGCACTATACTTATACCTTTATTTAACGGAAATAAAATTTGTATATTAGAAACTTAACTATATTTGATGTATCGGAATTGACATTAAAGTTTAAATATTCATTTGTTATAAATTAGTTCTATACGTCTATTTTCCGCGGTTGCAAATTTTTCATTTAAATTTGCAGCTGCAGCTAGAGCGTCAGTGTTATATTCTTGAAGATACTCATTTCATATTTTGAATTCATCTGCTATAACAGTTAAATAATTTGTATCATTTATCTCTGCTACAATGCCTTCTCTACACACTTCTTTGATGCACTGCAGGAATTCATTCTGGATATCCCTTTAAGTACCCTTAAATATAGTAGGAACTTCTAAATATTTTATCGAGTTCTGCACTAAACATTATTAAACCACGAAATATACCGGGCTTGTAAAATTATTATACTATACTAGATTCATAATGTCCTCGAAAAGCTGGTTCAAACACACAGAATTTTATACAATTTATAATTCACGATAGCACCTATTGATTTCTATTAACTTGTTCATTGCGTTTCGGCACATTAATCCGGTAAGCCGAATCAAGCTGTTTTTGAATATGTTGGTTTCCTAATGAAGCAAGACTTACCCCGTTTGATAAATGCTTTTTTTTTATTTCGTGTCGCTTGATATTTTGACTTCAGTGGTGTCTGTAACACCAGTGACTGTCCAGCTCTACGCTGTTATGAAATTCACATTTACAGCCTTTATTTCTGCTAGAAGCAACAACTTCTAGTTTTATTTCCTGTGTCAGTCTGCCTAATTCTTTAATTTTAGTGTTATCTCCTACACCACCGAGCCTTAATGAATAACTGTTTGTAGTTGCATTGACTGCTTTAGGTTTTGTAATGGAAAGCATTTTCTAAAATGATCAAACCACTCGTTGCTAGCAACAAAGTCAGAGTTAGCTGCAGATTCTCCATTTTCCCTTAAGTAGTTGTAGAGTTTTAAAGCTTTATGTTTAATAACATTGGTGTCCAGTGGGATCCGTTTTCTTGAACATTCTTCAATCCAGATGTTAAGAGCCTTTTCTATCTTCTCAATTACTGGCGCTCTGGGACGAGAAGTCATATTTGTGGAAAGAGAGCAACCAGCAGCATCGGAAGTTCTAATTTTAGGTCAATTTTGTTTGTATAGTCTGGATTGTTGTTTCATTTAAGTCTAAGGTTTTTACGACATATGATACTTCTTCCGTCTTTGCAAACCGATCCAAAATTTGTAATTTTTGTTCTAGCGAGATAAAATAAAAAGATCTTTTAAAATGTATTTTTTATTTTCACTAGACATGGTTCGCGCCTATAAATTAATTCATAAAAACAAAAAACATAATTACCATATTTAGAAACGGTTGAATATGCACCTGAAAATTTTTGATCTAGTAAAATGAACACAATGCTTTGAAATCTACTTAATACCTCACGAACAAAATTTAATAAATAACAATATTCTGTAGGTAAATACGACATACAAACCGTGTGAGAGTAAAACCGTGCTGTATGGAGGTTTTCCCCAATTCTCGAACCGTGTTAGAGTGAAACCGCGTTATAGAAATGCCGTTATGCGAGGGTTATCTGTACATGTTTACTTAGTCAAAATTATCTATCTATTTTTTTCCAAAACCCTTGATATTTTAGATTTTGTAGGTATTTAACCGTTTTTGCTTTCATTTCCCCAAAAATTCCCTTTAGAACAAATAACAAGCTTTGTAAATAGCAGCCTCATTTGAACAATATTTACGTTTCCTTCTTCTTGTTTGTATTATCTTTCACTTCACTGCTTCAAAATGCTAAGGAATAAAATAACCTGTATTATGTAAGGTGAATATTATAAGTTAAAAGATAGAGGCAACAATGCATTGAAGCTTGAATGGTTTTCGAAAAGTGTTTTGAAAGATTTGTTATAAAAAATAGCAACACTTTTATTTTCTTTCCCCTGTCAGTTAAAAGTACGTCAACAAAATTTTCTTTTCAACAATCAATATCTACTTAATTTAAGTTTGTCCATGTTTTCTCAATTAGATATTATCACCACGTATAGGAAGCGAATTCAATGTTCTCTCTGGCAAGTTATGATAAATTTTGGCCCAAGTTGTCAAAATATACAGAAAAATTTCAAAAAGTTTACATCTGTGTGTTACAAAAATGATAAATCCGCTCAATTCCATAAAATTAAACAAATACAACAATTAATGTTCTAGCATCCAATTTATTTTCTTTGGAGATTTTTTCGTTTTCAGTAATTACGAAATTGATGTAACACCTTAACAGTTTTTTGTTGAAAGGATTAGGAAAGTGAAGACATCTATCCATGTATGTATATGCATACAAAAGTTGATTTACAAAATTAAACACATTTTTGAGATAATATCCATAACAAGAACAAATAACTCATTACGGTTCTTATCCCCTCTCTTTGAATCATGTTTCTCGGGACTTCATACTTTTGAATAATTGAAAAACTTACAAATTCAGTAAGTTGTAATTTTTACTGTTTTTTTTTTAGAAGTCAGGTCCTTCTACTGTACGTTTCAATCTATTTCATTTCAAAATTAATTTAACAACTTAGCAATATTATTAAAATACCTCTTTGCTATAGGTTACGACTAAATACTTTTATAATAAAAATGAGCAATTAACAAAAAATGTCGTATGTGTAAACGAATACCAATCTTTTTATTTACCTAGCTGAAGCCGCCCATAGTAAAATTAGTATAAAAAAATCGACTAGCGTTGCTTAGTGGCTACAACGCGTATAGATCAAGAGACTGTCGTATGGTCCAAATATATTTCACTGTAAATAAAATGATAGTTTCCAAATTATAAAAAAAAAACTTTACATAAATACAATTCGGTAAAAATAAACCCATTTGTTAATCCAACATATCAACCTAATAAAACTCCAATACTCATAACCTTTTCTTTGAGTAACAAAGCTTAAATGAATAGCAACGCTAAAGCGACTTAACTTTTATAACATTTTACATCTAGATTAGTTCTCTACATAACTTTTAAATTCATATTGTAATTAATTGATCACAAAATTTCATATATGATTATATGCGCATTATAGATGCGAATTAAAAATATGTAAATAAAACAAAATACACGAATAATAGATAATTTTATACTAATAACATTCAACTCAAAATTTGCATGATGTAAATGCTGCAGCAAAATTTAGGTCATTACAAACCTTCATATTACTTTTAGTATACATAAACTATCTCGCGTATTCGAAATTTTGTATATTTCAACAGTGATCCACTAGAATTAGAATATTATACATAACATATTATACGTCATATTAAGCTTAAGAAATTTCATAATTTATTAAAAAAAAAAAACCTAGATGAAAACCATAGCTTGAAGAAAATTTGAGAAATTTTCAGTTCAATGATACCTACTTAAAAGAAATAGCATATATATGTAGTTATAAAACTAAAATACACTTTTGTTACTGTAGATATTAAACTCATGTAAATAAATAAACCAAATTATATTTAGTTTTTCATTCAGTATTCCATCGTCTCTAAATTTCTTCAAGTTTGCCGATTTATTTTTGGAAGAGTGAATATATTACATTCAATGTAAATGTAGATTGTATCCTTTAAGTTTCATCAAATAAATTCCCAAAATATTTGCGTCTAAAGCTATGTTTGAAATGTTTCTGTATCATTTCGAAGAAAATTGAGAGATGTTTTTTTAATCAACTTCAACAGTCTTAAATACAGTTTAAATATCAAGAGAAGAAATGTAAAATTGTATAATACTCTATATATGATGTACTTACCACGTATAATTTGCTTTAGCAAAAAAAGGAACACAAATTTTAAAATTAATATACAAAACGATATGTTGTAATCCTTTGTTTTTTTACGATTACTGTATTGGATTCACATCAAGATTACACCTCCATCTATACCATTGACGACCTATATGGCCTTGACACAAAACATTTTTTTTCAGTTTTCTGTTGACCAACATGGGTGCTTCTCTGGTTCTAATCGGTTCTTTCCATAATAATACACAAATATTTACAGAATACCGAAGGTGAAGTGCGACTAATATTACATAGGCGTTTCTTTAATTGATTTTCATTGTTCATCACATTTCCGAGCTAACATATTTATACTTTTTAAACACAACAGCTTGTAGAATCGGTAAATCGGTAGAAAACAAAATTCCAAAATAGATGTTTAGTATAGTATGCTTCTAAAATAAAAAAACAAGAGCTGCGATGAATGCAGTATGGTATGTTGCTGCACGAAGCGTTGGGTTACGGAATACACCTCCCAGTTCTAGAAATCGATTACTACGATTAATTGTTCATTGACCCTAGTAGAAAAAAAGTAATTTTAAATATTTTTATATTTTCAAAAATTCGTAAAAATATCCTTGTGGGTAATAGAGCCATTCGAAGGCGAAGAGGTTTCTCAAGTGATTTGTTATTGAAATTACGTTTTACTTTCGATTTGTAGGCAAATATATCCAGTGAAAATCATAATTTTTCTGCATACACATGAAAAACCAAACAAAAAAAAACAATAGCAATATTAATATATATTGGCTTCCGTTGGTGATATGTGAAAATTCGCAATTTCCTTGGTTTTTCCAACATAATTTTTTTGAAAAATCTCAACCTCTGTAAGGACTCGAACCTAACATCACCCGTTCTCCAGACAGGCGTGTTAACCACTACACTGCAGGGTCTTACTAGGATCGAATCATTCACAGATGTAGGTATTAAACAGTAATTCGATCCTAGCAAGTCCCTGTGGTGTAGTGGTTAGCACGCCTGTCCAAAGAACGGGAGATGTTGGGTTCGAGTCCTTACCGGGGTTGACATTTTTTTAAAAATTTAATTACGTCGGAAAAACCAAAGAATGGCAATATTGTTTTTTCGATTATACTGCAATCGGCGCACATTTGATATTTTGACCGACATCATGGTTTGTTTCATAACTGAGCTACTTTGTTTTTCTTTTTCTTGACCTTGATTTAATTACTTAATATTAATCGTTTTGTTGGATTTTAGGTCATTAACAGAAGACAAGAAAAACCTTTTTTTTCCTACATTTATTTTGTTGATTTTTTGTGAACTTTTGTCCCAACTTAAAATTTTCGGTGTATTTCTTTACTTGTTTTGTCTATTGCCATGTTTAATGTGATAAAAATATTCAACGTGACTTGATCCATGACATTAAAATTTAAAAAAAAAAATATTAAAAAAACAAAAAGAGGATAAATTGAACAAGTTGACAAAAAATCAACGAAACGTAGCAACGAAATAAATGTAGGAAAGGAAAGAAAAAGCTTTTTCTTTCCTCTCAAAACAATTAATATTCAAGTAATAAAGCTATTGCGTTTACATTTTATGTACATTCTATACTAAAAATATTCTATTCATAATTTAGTTTTCTATCAGTAGATTCATAATTCAGGATGTATGAAAAATAAAGTATAACCTAAGTTTGCTTGAAAATGGGATACGCAGCTGTGCAAAAGAAAACAGTACAACATCGGCAACTTAACTACCGTTACGGCATAAATAAAAATGTTAATGATATTGTACCAACTATAACCACACTATTTTGGCGTAATTTATAGAATAGCGTATAGTTCTTCTTTTATTAGTATTAAAGTAAAAGTTATTTTTCGTATATGTATTTATGAAAGTGTACAAGGTGCTCCGTTTTGTTGGTCAAGGTTATAGTTGCACGTACTTTTTGTACTTTTATGGGAATATCAATATTTTGCATACATATTGTAGTTGAATAATTGGAAATTATACAAAATTAAAAAGTTGCGCGTTTCCAACACAGTAAAGACTCTCATCTAACAACATTTTTGTTGGTTTTTCATCCTCATACTCTAAATTTAAGTCACTTTTACTGGGCTAGTATTACTTTTGAATTAAGAAATTATTTACGCGTTTTAAAAACTTACTTTATTATATAAATATATTTTTATTATTAAAAACAGTGTTTATTCTTCATCCTCCTTCACCAATTGATTGGATACCTTTCTGAAGTTCCAAAATAAAAGTGCTATAATTATTTTTTACTATTAGAAATGTTCAGAAATTGAGTGTAATTGTTAAAAATTTTCAAATCCTTACAAATTAATGGAAAAACATAAATAGCAGCCCATAAATATTGATCTCCACTTTATTTGCCTCAATTTTAATTGTATAATAGATAAATTTTACAACTTTATACAGAGAATGCTTTATTTAAAAATTACTACTTATCAACATATTTAAAATATTTTTTGGTTAAAATATAGAATAAATATTTATCGCATATTCGCATACTTTCAAAGTTAAACTGACTATAAAGTAGCTGTTCTGATATTAGTAGCAATAGAATATAACGTTTTACCAATTTTGCATATAGCGATTCTCTCTTTTGAAGAAGCATTACTAGTAAGATGGTAATCCCAAGTACATCTTAAAAGTATGGGTATTTTGGCTACAGCTGTTATAATGGTGCACATTATAACAGCTGCTCCTTTCATTTATTAAAAATGGTAATTAATATTTAAACGAATTAAAATTTAATCATTACAGGATCTTTTCCTCTTAGAAAACCTACCAAGTCACCTTCATCATCACTAAACGCTTTACCGTTTATAACCCAAAGAGGCTTTAAATCTTGATTGAAGCCCAACAGAAATTTATTCTTATCATTAATAGTTTCTTTATGTGCAACTTTATTATTGGAGCTAAGGGCTTGTTCATGTTTTTTGGTGTAATCATATTTGCCGTTTAGACTAAGTAAGAAATCCTTTACACTTTTGTGTCCACATTGAAAGGCTAAAGGGGCTAGAATGCCAGTTGGTCGTTTTCCTTCCCTTGTTCGACATATAGAACAATTACAAAGGCCTCTGCAAGGAGGGCACTTCCACCTAGAATCTAATAAAGCCTCTTTTGCATCTTCCCCATAGCGGTTTTTCAAACATACACCACAAAACTGTCCACGCACACCAACACAATATCCACTTCGACAGTATGTCTTGCTGTCTAAAGTCTTTTGACGGCACTGATGACAACTGGTACCAGTTTTTGAACAGTAAGTTTTGTCAATTACTCGCATTGCTATATTTTCTAAATACTTGTTAGTTATATCTGTTACAGCAACACACGGAGCAAAACTAGACCTTTTTGGAACTGATTCTCTTCTTCTGAATATTACCTTTTCAAGATCATCAACACTACCTGAATATTTTCTTTTATGTGGTTCAAAGTCCTGTAAAAAGGAGCCTATATATTTGTAAGAAACATTAAAACAAATATACTTCTTCATCATCTAAATCTGCATATGAGTAACAAGGAGTTATATTTAGCAATCTATCGGATCTTCTCCTCTCAAGAGGAAATTTTTCTAACATTGTAAACCTAGAATTAACAGCTTTCCTTTTCCTTTTGGTGGGCTGATGCAGCACTTCTTCGTACTTGTTAAGTGTCGTTACAGATTCAGTAATGTCGTCAGAAAACTCAGACATCTGTAATAGATTAATAGTTGCTTAAATCAGCTATGGAAATATAACTCCTACATACCATTGCTTCTATATCCTGCATATTTTTCTGTCTTAAACGTTCATATTCGGTCATTTCATCGTTAATACCGATATTAAAATCCATATTGAACAAGTTTGATCCAAGTATTTGTGAAAAAGTCTTCTTTGTAATAAATGATATATAAAAATAGTTAAAAATCACTTTAGGACGTAAAAAAGAAAATATTTTATCTGTATGTATATATAATAGGAGTCAGTACGAAATGTTTGGGATTAATATCCCGCCAAAATTTAGGATCTAACCTTAACTATAACATCCTAATATTAAACTCACAGCCCCATCTGTTATCAATTAATGGAAATTTTAAATGTAGTTATCTATGTTTAATGACAGTATAGGGCATTTAGAGGCACAGCTAAAAGAGCTTCAGATGGTCAATTCCATATTTGTATCATGGTCAGGTCAATTCAATAACCACCACAATGGACACCACACATTTTTCTAAACGAATGCGCTTTAGTTTAGATGCAGAGCATTGATAAGAGGGTCGCTAGTGTTGTATTTATAGATTTCTCAAATCTTTCACCTTTGATAGAACATTTGCCTAGGGGAAGCAAGTGGCCAGAAAAGAATTCATGTAAAATAAGGGATTTTTTATTCACGTTCCCTGAAGTAAATAAACTACTTTAAGATACAAATTTGCACACAAATTGTAGAGGAAGCATAACTGCAAAGTTTATGCCATGTGATTTTCCCGGAATACTGTCGCTGAAAGAGTTACTGAGTTGGCTGCCAATATAGGTGATCAGATAAAAACAAAATCAGACTCTTTCATTGCATTTTCTATTGCCTGTGACGAAAGTGCAGGTGTGTGTGGTGTGGCGCAACTCGCTGTTTTTCTTCGTGCTGTTGATAGAGATATCAACGTTTATGAAGAATTACTGGAATTAGTACCATTGCATGATACAACTGGAGAGGATATTTTCAATGCTGTTTACGGACTTCTGCAAAAGTACAATTTAGATTTGTCAAAACTGTGTTCCGTTGCAACCGACGGAGCTCTTTCCTTGACTGGAGTAAATAATGGCTTCATTAAAATATTACAGACAAAGATCAAACCAGATTTTCATCATGTGCATTGTATAATCCACCAAGAAGTTTTATGTTCAAAAGTGATCAAGTTGGAAAGCGTTTTAAAATCAGTGGAACAAATTATAAACTTCATAAAGGCACGTGGCTTGAATCAGCGACAGTTTTTTGCGTTTTTACGTGATTTAGAAAGTGAGTACACTGGTTTACCGTATTATGCAGAGGTGCGATGGCTTTCGTGTTCTATGGCTCTCGATCGGTTTTGGAAACTTAAAGAAGAAATACGCTTTTTCATGGAAGTGAAAGGACAAGATGTCAGCTTATTATCCGACGTACCTTTTTTACAAGATCTTTCATTTATGGTAGATATCACAAAACACTTGTCGGACTTAAATACGAAATTGCAAGGATCACGTCAAGTTATAACAGATATGCATGATCATGTGAAAGCTTTCAAGTGGAAAACAGTTAGCAGTGGATAATCTGTCACATTTTTCGACGTGTAAGGCGTATCAGGGAAGTACGAGTGTCCCAATATCATACAAAATGAATACAGAGAAAATGGGAAGCCTTCTGGCAGAATTTGAAAAGCGTTTTCAAGATTTTAAGTACCAAGAACACAATTTTTCTTTATTTACTGGTCTTTTCACTGTCGGTATTGATAAAGTTCTCCTTCACTTGCAGATGGAAGTAATTGAGATTCAGTGTCAGACCCATTTAAAACAAAAATTTGATAGTGCCGGTACATTCGAATTTTAGTAGTACTTGCCTGTTCTATACCAAGAAATAAGAAAATTTGCCTGTAAAATCCTGTCGATGTTTGGAAGTACCTATAAGTGTGAACAATTATTTTCTTTGATGAAAGGAAACAAATCTCCCGCAAGATCGCGATTGACGGACGCACACTTGGACGCAGTTTTAAAAGTTATTTCCGCCCATAAATTCACGCCACAAATAGACAACTTAATTAAAGACAAAAGATGTCAAATATCTGGTAAAAGAAGTTAATGTTTGTGTCCTTTTTATTGAAAATTTAATAAATATACTTGTCTTATAATAGTACTTTTTTTCGTTAAGATTTTCAGTAGTTTGTCTTCTTTAAGATTAGGTTTCGTGGCCCATCTAGTCTACGGTCTTAATGCTTTTGGCTCATCAGTGACTGAGTTTGACATGGCTGGTGTACATTATACTATGTAAGGGAAATATATGAGGAAATCGAAGCGTTGTAATTGACCTCCTATTTACGTAACTACCAGCCGTCACTGATATTGATATAATATGAAGGGCTGCTTCAACATTGTCCTTTTTGTGTATGATCAATAAAGCTGGCCACGAGCGGTACCGCGCAGTAGCGTAGAGTGGACCAGGCCTCGCGTTCCACTAGAGTTATTCTGCTAATAGAGATGTTTGCTGCCGCAAATAATTTCGCTCATCTTTTAAATAAAAATTAAATAACACGTGCTCAAACACTTACCATTTTAAGAGTCCTCCGTGAAATCACAAAGTGAATAATGTCTGTTAAATATCTGCAACATTAGATATGTTTCTGTTAAATATGTGATTTTATATATCATTACTTAGATTGCTTACCTGTTATACTTTCTTTAGTTCCTTTTTGTTGTAATATATATTTAAGTTGGTAACAAGAATATAGTAACAGATAGTCTATGATATGTACGCAAGCATAGTGATGCGAGAGATAAGAATTCTCTCATAGAGTTTTATATTAAGTTATTCATATTAAAGTTTATTGATGAAACTATACAGTGGCTTTTTCTCTTAACAACAATCAATACTTTAACAGTTTCAACTGTTGTTTCGGCAAAACTAGTACGGCATGAGGAAAAAATGCGTTTATATGCAGAGAACGAACGTTCTACATCTAGTGACGTAATATTTGCGTAAGTAAAATAATCTTTCAAATAACTTAACTATTCTGTTGACGCACCTTCACAAATGTGTCATAATGTGCCAAAATCAGAATTTTTCTCAAAAACGTTTTCAAATTTTTCTAGAACAGAAACATTTTTTGCGTTTTCAATCGCGCATAGCTGTGCGTGAACATGTTGCACTATTTGTAGAGATTCTTCTAACGGCACCGCAGGATTTTGTAATTTTTCTATTGCATCTGCTAGCCCGAAGTAATTGTCGTGAATGATTTTTAAATCCATTTTAACCTGACTATCTTGAAATTTCGACTGGCTTTTCTGGATAGCGGTAGCTTCCTTTGTATCGAATTGTAAAACCACGTTCTTAATATTGTCAAAATATTTATGATAATAAAACGCGGCCTGCAACCATGTTCCCCAACGAGTTAGAATAGGTTCTGGTGGCTCTGGTATACGGGGGCACAGTCTGTGAAATTCGCGAATACGTTTCGGTGATTTGACAAATACTGCTTTGGTATGCGCTATTAAAGCGTCTACCTCAGGATAACATTTTCTGATACTATCCGCCACAAGATTGAGAGCATGAATTTTACACGTAATGTGTAACAAATTAGCAGAATGCTTTTTAAGAGACCGGCCTACAGAAAGCATGTTTGCAGCACCATCACTCACTAACATCAAGAGTTGGTTTGTTGAAAGTTCAAACTTGTCCAATGTATTTAACACTAACTTTGAAATTACTTCGGCAGTACACTGTTGTATTCGTTTGGAGACTAATAGAATTGAAGGTGCCGATTGATGAGGTTCCAATTTACGTGCCATTACATTAAGAACAGAATGTTTCTTCCGATCTGTTGTTTCGTCGACACATAACCACAATTTTTGATCTTTCAACTCCGATTTATTTTTTGTTCAATATGTTCGCCCGCAGATGGCACAATTCTTCGTAACGATGTTCGACTTGGTAATTTGCACTCCGAATATTTATTCCAAAAGCAGATAAATGGTTCCTTGTCTAGTAAATTAAACGGTATATTACATGCGATAAACGTGACGCATAAATTAAATATAAATTTTTCATTGTCTCGTGCGCAATTTCTTTTCGAGACATGCTTTTCACTATTTACGTGTCGTAGACAATGTTGTCTGGACCAACACATTAACGGGATTTTACAGATTACACATTTAATTTTAGCACCTTCATATATTAAGGCTGGAATTTCTGCAATAAATTTTCGAAGTTTGTCCGACCGCGGTCGTTTTGCTGACGAAATCATAATTTTTCTAGGACAGATAAACAATTGCTCAAATGACCGGCAGCGAAAATGTCCGTACTGCTCCGCAGACGAAGTAATACAACCGTTCCTCTCGTCCGAACTGATTCTACGCCGATGCGCGGTACCGCTCGTGGCCAGCGTTAATGATCAAGTCCCTAAATATCTAGCCGATTTTCACTTTTTAACCAAGGCCCTGCTTATTCTAACTTGTACTGAGGCAAGGGTCTTTTAAGAAAAAATAAAATAATTACGATATTGCACTTCTAATTTAAAAGGGCGTTATACGTACAGTTTATTTATCTGTTACAAAGACAAAACACAAAAATAAGCATAATAGTATTAAAAATTAATTTAAAAAAACGTATCTGTCGCAATTTTGTAGTCATTTTTTTTTATTCTAAATAAATAAATTATACAAGGAAATTATATACCTTATTTGATCATAATTAAAACATGGTAACTTTAATTAAAATATTAATTTGTTCTGTATAGACAGGTTAAAAAAAACTGCCGATTTTTATCAGTTAAAAAATAATGTAGTTTACTTAAAAGCAAATTATAATTTTGTTTGAACATGTTTAGAAATCAAAATAATATCATTTATTTGTTAAATGATGAAAAGTTCATGAAACTTATCTTCTTAACTCACGTAGTATAAAACAGAATAAGTTCGTTTATTGCGCGACAAAGTTTCACTTATTGAAGGCGGAACTATGGATCATATCACAAGTACTGTATTTAAAAAAATGGTCGTAGGTAAATCGGTAAATTCATGTAAAATACACATTCTGAATAAAGTTAATATTTTTTGTATACATTTATTTACACGCGGTCTAACTTAATAATAATAATAATTCTTAAGGTACCAATGGCCTTATGTTCAAACACAGAAATATATTTACTGCAGTTGCTTAGTCGCGGAGTAGGGTTGTCTAAACAATATAATATTAAACACGTATACTAATTAAATGCTACACTTTTTTCCGGAATTAAATTTATAGTGATGTTATTAATTTATATGGATTGGTAGTTGGATGTTCTTCGTCCATTATTCTATATTCCATTGTACACTTGTTTCTTTCACTAATAGCATTTACTTGATTAAATAATTGTGCCTGAAAATTAAAATATATTACACTCTCACCTAAAAAAGGACAGAAAATTAACACTAAATATACATACATTGGATGTTTGAGACTTTCAATAGCAAACAATGTTTCCATTATTCGAAAAGAGAAAAAGAAAAACGAAAAAAGAATTTTAAACGGAATTAAACTGTAAAAGTTACATAGTTTATAAATGTGCGATAAAGCACCACGTAGCGTAATTCGATGGAAAATTTTGAAACAAAAACGTAATAAACATTTTCACTTTACCTTCATTTGGAAATACGAAGTTAAGTTGCAACAAATGAGTATTGTATCAAATAATGCATTTTTATCAAGAAGAAGATCAAGGAACAATGTTTTTGTAGGGTTGTTCCGAATTTTCGTTTACAGTCGCATTAACATATTTGAAAGCGTTGTAAAGAATGCGCATATGTAGACGAACACGGTAAGAAATACATATTACGTCATCGTGATGTACCCTGGCAATTAGCAATTATAAATGGACGAGGCGATTAAAACTGGCAAGAATTCAATATGAACTCTTCCATACGCCGAACTATAAAAATATCTTGAAAAAGATCTTGGTTATGATGTATAAAATTGAATAAAAGCGCAGTAATCACTTAAACTGTAGATAGTTGCAGAACAACTCTTAAATTCTATTGTCAAATAGCATAGCTCAACTGACAACAACGTTTGACGTGATGCAGTCCAGAAGAAGCTCCTTGCGATCGAGAGCGACTTTATTTCTCAAACAGATATGAAGTATAAATTACAAAAAAAAAAAACAAGAGTTCAGACCGTCCCATAGAGGCGTCTGCTCTTCCACTCAACTAACAAATACTATTTAAAAATTAACTTTAGCCTAAAAGAGAGATGTGCTCGCACGTACATATGTATGCCTGTTGAAATAATGCAATATAGCTAAAACAATCAGATCGCCACTGCCTATCCATTCAACCCAAGCGCCTAGTGGTTAGCTTTGGAGCAGAAGAAGGCATTGAACTAGTTTTTCTTGAATAATGCAGGTGTTTGAGTTTACTTATATTATGTGGGCATATTATTACAGATGCATGTAATTCGATATGTGTAACAATTTTTAAAGAACGATAAAATGTATAGTGACTGAATGTATGTATAGGTATACTGACGCAGTTTCAACCGGGAACTGACCAGACCAACCGCAGAAGTCTACACCAACTTCAGCGCAGAACAACTTTACAATGTTGCCGTATATAACAATTTTTCTAATTGGCTCGCGAGGACTACACAAGCTTTTTCACAAATCTGTGTGCACCATGTACAAGAAATATAGAAAGAAATATGTTACTGTAATTATATTACCTGCAACAATAGAACGTTTTTAACTCTAGAAAATGCTTCAACTTTTTGGAAATATTCTCTTGATTTGTTTAACATGTTAGCAGCGTCAAATATATCTTTCCTTCTCTCTTCTTCACTTTTATTTTTTGAATAAGCGACTAAACATTTAGCATGTAACAGCAACGCTCTTGCTCTGTCGTAAAATCCGCCATGGGCTAAAACTTGCACCAAGCAGCGATCTAAAACATTTAAAGCCTGCGCTGGCATACCTGTTAACAATTGAACGTTCGCAATATGTAATTCAACTAATGATGTATAGTACTCCAGATGATAATCGCTACAATACGCCAAAGAGGAATTCAATAACGTTAAAATACCAGGAGAAACAAAATCTGGAAAACTTGTAGCGCATTGAATTTCTGCTAATAATATCATCGCTCGAACTTGAATGTCAATTCGAAATCGCCTTTTGCCTTCTTGACACTTCGATAAAATTTGATTAACGCAATAGTGAGCGCGGCTGTAATCGCATTTACACAAGTACATTTCAGCCATCCTTAAGCAGCTTTCCCATTTATTGAAGGTGGATATTTTTTGAGCGATAGTTTCCGCTTCGGCAAATTTTTCATGGTACAAATAGTAAATAAATTGAAATATATTTTCAGAGAGCATCCAGATGTGAGAAACTGGTTCACTAGAAAATCTTTCTCTAGCGAACCCATAAAGAGTATTTGCATTTCCATATTCGCCCTGTTGATACATGTATGTGGCGATATTGCATAATGCGTCGCAGAAACCTTCTCCATAATAATTCCTGGTTATTTGCTTATTGTTCGTATTAAAGTTTAGAAGTAATTGCGACCATAAAGATGACATTTCAGTTTTACCGTAAAATAGCCATAAACTTGATTTTTGCACGAAACTATGGGAGATTAAGTCGAGATGACTATGCTGATAATTTATTAAATCACTTCGAGTTAATGTCTGAAACAAATGAATGCACAGTTTTAGAATAAATTTTGAATTAAATTAGGGAAAACGCAAACAACACGAAGTATCAGCACACAAAATATTAATTAAATTAATTCGAAACAGCTGTTTCGAGGACTTATGGGCAACCTCATTTTCAACGGAATGACCGAATAAATCTGAGCGAGAAACATAAAACAACTCTAATATAAATCTAATTCATCATACTTGTTTATCCCTAAACGATATATGTATTTGCAAAAGATATATATGTATTTACAAGTACCTGCTATTTGCCGTTTAACACTAAACACATGCGAAGTATATACGGAACGAAAAAGGTCTGACCCCGTGTCCGTTCCGCCCTTATAAAATAGAGCAAGACACCAATACGTTCCCTTTCGTCAAATGTGTTTTTCTTCTGTCTATACGTTTTTAATTCTAACCATGCAAGATGTACAGGGGGCGACAATGAAGTCTTTTGTCAATGTAGCACGTAATATAAAAACATATGGTCATTTTACTCTAGTAAATCAAAAAGACAGGGGTAATGAAGAGGTGGAAGATCTCTATTCAGTAGGTTTCAAATGCGTCTAGCTCAGGAGGCGAGGTTATGTTCTTAATCAATTTCAGGTTTTCTAATTTAATATTATGCCCGGTCTCGTTTGTGTGTTGTACTACAGTTGACGCTTCTGTTTTGTCGTACCTGTAGCACCTGATGTGTTCCTTGAATCTAGTACCTACGTTTTGTTTGATCAATATAGGCTTTATCACTTTATCACAGCATCATTACATGCAATTTTATAAATTTCCGACCTTTCTTGCATGTCCGGTTTATCTTTCGGATTGCGAAGAAGGTTTTTGAGTGTATTACATAAACTGAAACATACGTTCATATCTTGCCCTCTAAAAACTTTACCAATATCTTTCGATATTCTGTGGAAGGGAAGTTTCACAAATTTCTTGTCGCGGGTTTCTACCGGGATCAAGGTCGTGGAATTTCTTACATAATGCCTATGTTGGACTTTCTTAAGAATACGGTCGACATCTATAGAAAAGTAACCATTATAAATAGCTACATTTTTTATGAATTTCAGCTCTTTGTTGTACCTACTTTTATTAAAAGGGTCTATTAATTAAGAAACTAATCGCGGAAACAGTTCACTAAAACCCTTACCACAACACTTAATTCGTACTGGACACACGTTTCGATAGCCAAGCTATCATCATCAGCAGCAAGACTGAACTAACAAGCTAAGTGAAAAGCTTACCTTATAAGGAAAATAAATTATGCAATATGTAAATTTAAAATCGTAATATTTAATGAGCCGCTTCATTGCACAGGACTATAAATAGCCTAAAGGTAAATGAGCCGAATGACGTGAGTTATTAAATCCTAGATTACAATGAAGCGGTTCATTGCACATGGTTAAAATTACAACTATAAAAGATTAAACATGATGTAACAAAGGATAAAGGCTGGAATTTAGTGGTCCTAAATCTGAATTCATTAAGTGAGTTTTGTTTTTGTAAATTTCAATGCCTTCATAACAATTTAATTGAGAAGTACTCCTTACGGTTTTAATTAACTTTATATTATCAACATTATGGTTATTTTCAAGCATATGTAGGGCAACGCTAGATTTATCAAACCTTCTGAATTTGAGATGAGCCAAATGTTCTTTGTACCTAATTTTGATTGATCTTTTTGTCTGCCCAATATACACTTCATCACAATCTTTACATGAAATTTTGTAAATTCCTGATTTAAACTAATCGCGGCCATTTTGTTTTGTGCATAGTGATTAGAATCGGTCATAATATTAATGTATCTATTAGTGTTTGTTTCCTTTCCATAGACATCTACACTTCTTCTACAGTAAATCTAATAGTTTCGAATTTTGAATTGAGAGTCGCGAGGAAATCCGGTATAGTGCTTTTATTAGCATCAAAAACCGCGAAAATATCGTCTACATACTTGAGACAAATTCTAGGAAAATATACGGGGTCCTTTTTTGAACATGTTTCAAATTTACGCATGAACAAGTTGGCTATGGAAGGCGACGGCGGATTGCCCATCGCTGTACCTTCTAGTTGTTCATAATATTTGCCCCCTATTTGAAAACGATTTTGGTTAATGCAAAGCAAACGGAAGAAAAACACATGAAAAAACATTTGACGAAAGGGAATGTATCGGCATCTTGCTCTATTTTATGAGGGTGGAACGGATACGAGGTCAGACCTCTTTTGTTCCGTATATCTTCGTATGTGTTAAGTGTTAAACGGCAAATAGCAGGTACTTCTAAATACATCTATCTTTTCCCGAGAGAAGGATAAACAAGTATGATAGAATTAGATTTATATTAGAGTTGTTTTATATTTCTCGCTCAGATTTATTCGGTCATTCGGTTGAAAATGAGGTTGCTCAGGAGTCCACGAAACAGCTGTTCCGAATTAATTTAATTAATATTTTGTGTGGTATGCCGATACTTCGTATTGTTTGCCATACTACCCCACAGTCATTGGTATCATTATTTATTATAGGGAAAACTGTTACTTTTATGAACATATAAAAAGTATATCCCGCGTGTTTACTGTAACTAGCCAAACTGCACAAGTTTCTTTAGTAAGTTTGATTAATCATAACCATAAGAAAAGTTAACGTACAGGCGGGTCCCAAAATGCTTTTTAAAGATTACTTAATACAAATACTGAAGAAATACTATAACGCTGGTCAAATTAAAGCAATTGTTGGAAATGTTTACCTTCTGCAGCAACGCCTAATCTTCGATTGGTTACACGTTTCCGGATTCCCAGTATGCATACTATACCATATCAAGAACTCCATTACGTATTTCTTCTAGTTTCTTCTACTTAGTGAATATATTTAACTGTCAAGAATTGGAGACAGAAAAGGAGACCAATCAAGAAATCTACCTTTCCTGCTCAAACGTCTAGAGAAAACTGTCGATAATGAGTTGATTTCATTGCATGCGGATTGCCTTCTGCTCATTGATGAATATTGTTGAAATTAGTAGGTAATAAAATCTCTGCAAAATTTTGCTTAATTTGTGAACAGCGCCATTATATGAAAGAATCATTACGTAGTTGTAAAAATGGACGGTGATCATTTTCATTCAGAGCCTGTACTCATTATACATAACATGGCTTGAGTTATTCTCGAATAATTTTTCAAACAGTTCCACGCGAGTCATTTAGTTCTGCCGTTATTTGTTCTTGTAATAGTACCAACGTCAGTAACGATCATACAGATCAGTCCGCTCAACTAGATACACACCCGTGTTGTGAAATCATCCGACTGCACCCGACGAAAGTCGACAAATTCCGAGTAGGTGCGCGAATAGTTTTGAATTTGACTATTCGTAATAATGACGTTAAAACTGATACGTATGCAATTGTTCAATTGTAACGTTTGATTCAAATTAGAGTCATTACAGCTTGTTGTGAAGAATGGGTGTTTTCTATTTCAATGCTAACAAATAATCTACACGCCACGCCGCATCGATATTGGGTGGCAAGCAAAGATATGTTGGACGCTTTCGGTTACATTTCACCAGTTCATCACACTTAATTTCAATAAGCGTTAATTGTATGCAAGCCTTACTTAGAGCGATCTGTGTGATATTTTTTTAAAGAAATGGATGTATATGAAACAGCAGAGAAAGTATGAATTACATGGTTTTATGCAGGTCATCACAAAAATTCAAAATTTATTCATAATGCTGGCATCAAAATAAGTTTTGAAACACACGGTTGTTTATCCCCCCCATGTAATCATAAGAAAGAGTCAAAATTAATACTGAAGATCAAGAATTACGAGGAATAGGAGTATGTGCTCTTGCAGAACAAGATTTTACTCAATCTAGCGTATCGCCGAGACGTAATAATTTATTAGTGCGCTAATATTTATTGAATACATTCGGGAACCGTTTAATAGGCAACCCTGGACGTATTCGTTGACCAACAAGGTCGCCGGATTTGTCCCCAAATGATTTTTTGCTCTGAAGTTATTTAAAAAATTCAGATATTTAGTATACCTGTCCAAAAAGCAAATACTTTAGATGAATTGTGACCAAAAATTCAAGGCGAGTTGCAAACATGCCAGCAGAATATTTATTCAAAATGAGGCATAGATTTTATAAAAGATTATTGTCTGTTTGCACTTAGAGATCGGGTTGAACACCTGCTTTAATATTTTGCGTTATTGGGTAGAATTTAGTTTTGGTTCTTTTTCTATATTTCCTGTTGTTTATATCTTCCAATATATTTTTTTTTAGGCTTTTGCTTAGGCAATCTGATATGAGCCTTCACTTGTGTTTAATAAGAAAGAATTATTATTTTAGTTTGTTTGCCATTTATTTCTCATCATTTACCAACGTTAAAGACATGTCAGTACGTCTTTAGTTTGGTCTTAAGTACTGCACAAATATTTTATACGCAATACTATCGAAACATCTGGTATACATATTTATATAATAACCAGTGAACGGCAAAATCGTAAGGGGTATGACTCAGAGCTGCGAATTGAAAACATGTGACAGAGAGGCACTAAGTGTATGTTGCATATTTCAGACGCTAAGTTTTTATAAATGTGTTTAGACGAAATTCATATATTAATTGTAAATTGAAATAGAAGATATGTACATATGCAAAAAATTTGTTTCAAGTAGGAAATAAGAGAAATGAATTAGCCATTACCACATGAGACTTTTCTATATTTTCTGCAGTAAAACGGCTTCTTTTTGAAGTTAGTAGGTCTTTCAGTAACGAAAACGTTCATTCTTCACAACTTCTAAGCGGAACAAAAATAAAAATGTGATATATTTCATACATATACAGTGGTGCCTCGGTTTGCGATAGTATCTTATTACGGAATTTTCGGATTACGGAAAAAAATTTGGATGAATTTTTGTTTCCAAAACAGAAAGGTGCTCCCGGATACGCAACGCAGCTTAGAACTTTTACAGATTCGGCAGAATTTTCGCAATTCGTGTACATGCTAGAAAGAGTTAGTTATATGCAATATAATGCGATGGTTTGTGTGGTTAACTTCCCACTATTTCTCCGCTTAGCATCTGACTTGAATTCATAATTATTATTCCTACTTTATCCGAAACTCCTTTTATCTTTGTGTAAAATCTTGTCAAACAATTTCTTATCTGTAGCGTCGCTAATTTTGTAATATATATGAAAAAGCCAACTCACACTCACTGTTTTCCATACGCCGGAGAGAAAATAGCGTATGTAAGTGAAGTTATTTCTTTTTAATTTCAAACTTAGAGCTTTTATTGATTTTTCTACGTAACTTTATTTTCTATATGTTGAATTGTATTTGAAATACATAAAATTAATTTCTGATTATTTTTTCGGTTATGGGAATGGATTATCTCTATTTCCTTTATTTCTTATAAGAACGTTTGATTCCAGTTACGATATTTCGCATTACGAAATGTTTTTGGAAAAAATTAATTCCGTACCGCTGTTTGACTATCTTCCTCGGTTTCTCTGAAACTATTAACTTATCATGTGTTTCTATTCACCCGGAATTTATTGAATGTGTCGTTTAATGTATTGAACGCGTCTCTCAATTTTAAGTTAAGTGTTTAATATGGAGAATAAATACCTTAAAAACCTAGTAACGAAATAAAGAATAGATATAGTAAATATCTGTAGAATAATTTGAGGAGAAAGCTCGGTGCGAATACTACGACTGCATACCATTTACTGATTCCTCGATCTTGAAATAATCACCGCCTACATCACATGCTCTGCATACGGCTCAGCTGCGGCTGATACAATTTTGCCGTTTTCTGATAATAGCGCATATTATTCTTGGAAAAATTGTTTTGTAGACGTACTGCAATACAAAATTTATGATCAAATGCATTTCAGACTGTAAAAGAGAACGTTTTGTTGTCTTGTCAGTCTGACTAGATACAAAGATGACGATTAAATCGGCCTTTGCTTGTTTTGGCACCCAATATCGATGCGGCGCGGCGTGTAAAATATTCGTTAGCATTGAAATAGAAAACACCGATTCTTCACAACGAGCTCTAATTTAAATAAAACATTACAATTAAACAATTACATACGTATCGTTAATGTTTTAACGTCATTATTACGAACTGTCAAATTCGAAACTACTCGTACACCTACTCGGAATTCGTCGGATGCAGTCGGATGATTTCGCAACATGGGGGGTGTATCTAGTTGAGCGGACTGATCTGTATATCTATAATCTACACTACTTGTTTATTATTCGCAACTTTTGAGGTGCTCTATGACGAATTTTCGAAAATCTTCCCTTTGCAAAACATTTTCGATTAGAAAATGTTTCCCTGTATACTCGCTCTGCTTCATGCGAGCTACCCTTTGCTCTTCCTTACATAAAACGAATATCAGCTAAGTCAGCATAAGGATGCATACTCAAATGTATGTAATTTTAAACATTTCTAATATGGAACAGCACACTTTCAAATAATTACTTAGTTTTACCAAATATCTGACGTACACTATTATCAACATTCCATATTATATCTGATTAATTTGCAGCATGTTAAGTAATTTTTAAAACCTCAGAAGTTTATAGTTTAGTTTAGTTTAGTTCTTTATTCGTTTCTATGATACTTAATAGTATAGAACACGTCAAATATATACAAAAAGATAATGGATGTACACCATAAAACAAAAAATAAAAATATAATAGAACATTGGAGAGCTATTCCAATAACATCTCACAATTGAAAAAATCTTTTAAGCCGTAAAAAGAATGTTTGTATAATATTTATTCTAATTTGTACTTAAACTGTCGGTTATTCAAAAGGCGTAATGCTAGGAGTATATAATTATGAATCTTAATTAATTGCAAAACAACATTTTTTTGGACTATCGTCAAATTAGCTCTTGGTCCTGATATATAAGCACTCTAGTGAGATATGCATGGGTAAGTTCGAATTGTTTAAAAGAGGTGTCGTAATTCTTGCGAACAAACATTGCACACTCAATAACATACAAACCGGTAAGTGTGTGTATCTTCTGGTTGATAGAAAGGTCCTTACAAGTGTCTCTACTTTTAGACTAAACTGCTTCGATACAACGTTTCTGGATCAAATAATCGACAGCATCACTACTGTTTCCCCAAAACACTATCCCATATCGGAGGCGGGCCTCCACATATGCCCGATACACACATAAGTTCGCGGATATGCTCACCGAGGAGGCGATCACTCGCAGAGCGTAGCTGAATGGAGCGATTCTGGTAGCGATGTGTGTCTTCCAATTTAGATGGTTGTCAATTTTTAACCCGATGAATAATATAGTACTAGCACTTGAACTGAGTTCTTCGTCTTTGTATTTTACGGTAAGTGTATGTGTTTAATTAAATTAGTCTTTCTAATGTTTAATTTTAGGTTATAATTTTCAAACCTACTTTCATTTATATCTAGTGCTTGCACAATCCTCTTTTCCAGGGTGTTCAGGTCGGCGGCTCTAAGAACAACTGACACATCGTCCGCGAAAAGTGCCACAAAGTCTTGTTGTATATCCGGCATTCGGTTCAAGTAGACTAGGAACAGCATGGGTCCAAGGACCGATCCTTGCGGAACTCCTCTTCGTACTATTTCCCAGGATGATGTAAATATCTCACCGCTATTACTCGGCGCCTTCACACATTGCATTCTTCCTTCAAGGTACGACTGAAGAAGCTTGAGACTCTGTCCACGAATTCCTGCATCCTCTTGAATTAATGTGTGGTGATGAACACTATCGAAGGCTTTTGACAGATCAGCCACATGGTCACCATCATTCACGCTATGCAGAATTTCAGATAAAACTTGATATATAGTTGTCGCTGTTGACTTTCCTTTCTGATAGCCACTCTGCTTATTGCTCAAGGGATTATATCTTTCTAGAAATGATATTAACCGTTTGTGTATAATTTTTTCGAATATTTTAGATATATTCGATAATAAAGTTATTGGCGTATAATTTGTTATCTGCTTTTTATCGCTTTTTTATAACTTCTTTGGAAAACATTTTGAGATACACTTGTAAACAAGGTTTTTTATATTTATTACTGGTAGAACATGTCCGTACAGTTTGGCTAGTATTACAATAATAAGTAAACAGACTGCATACTTTTTGGAATACCTTGTATAAAATCATTATACTATTATATTTCTTCGACTTAGGTGTATATATTTGATTATATATTTAAAAAAATATGTATGTGTTTTCTCCAGTAGATACAGTAGTGATCGGCTAAAACGAACTCGCTTAAAGTGAACTATCGGTTCTTGCGGACCAATACCTAGGGTCCCGTTATATTTGCCATAAGAATATTAAAAAACACCTATTATTGCGAAACCGCTTATGACGAACTTCCGTATAATACGAACCAATTTTAGAGTCTTAACAGAAATAGTTTCTGTTTAAAGCGAACTTGTTTAGATACTACATCAATACACAATATTCGAAAAGCCCGGGCAACACCGACAAGAACATTGAGCACATTCACATGTATATTGAATCGAATGTTTGTATTCTATATTTTTGATGTGTTTGCACATTAAGACAAACGCACCATTCATAAAAGAAATAAATGTCGTATTATATTAATACGTTGCCTTGTGGATATTATTCTGGTTTAAGTTTTTGTCATTGCACATCTGTTTCTGAATTCGTGTGTTCGTTTGCAATTTAGAAGTCTGAAGAAGCAGGTAAAAAATGGAGAACTCGAGAGCAAACTTACCGCAAAAACGTGAACGATCTTTTATGTTACGTGATAAATAATAAAGTATCGTCTGTCATGAACATAATCTCTCTAAATCTACTGTAGGAACCATTTGGAAAAATAAAACTAAAATTAAAGAGGCTTTTGAGCATGGTAGTGTAACACTTAAAAAAATAAAAAAAAGCAAGTAAAGACAATATCTATAGTGCACTTTTACAATAGTTTAAACAAAAGAAGAATAATGCGCCCATAAGCGGTTCAGTTTTACAAATAAAAGCTACATAACTAGGAAAAAGGTTAAATGGTGAACAGTTCATTTGTAGTCGAAGCTGGATTGAAATATTTAAAAGGAGACATGATATATCGTTGCAAAATTGTTAGAGAAGCCGCTGATGTTAATATCTATGTTGTGACAGATTGGTTAAATAATAAATGGCCTGGAATTAGAAGACAGTATAAAGATGAAGACATTTTCAACGGAGAGGAAACTGGATTGTTTTACACACTAACACCAGATAGGACATAAAAATTTATATTTGAGAAATGTATAGGTGGTAAGCTTTCAAAAGATAGATTAACCTTATTTCTGTTTGCTATCAAAAGTTATAGACTTTTTTAATCAGTAATTAATACATATAATATCAAAATTAATGTGTGCAGTATTTTTCAGAATTTATACTCTTATGTAAATACATATCGTTTGAAGGATGTAGTTATCACCAATTTTTTAATTTGTCCAATGTGTTTCATCCGTTATGTTTATTATGAACTCCGCATATAACGAACTGAATTTCCCGGTCCCCTGCGGTTCGTTATATCCGGACACTAGTGTATTTTTTAATTTCGTGGACAAATTTAATTTGGTAGTTTCGGAAATAATGAATATACTCGCTAATTTTTTGGCGTAATGCATTCGAATTTCATCTTTATTGCCGCAACTGCCAACTTAAATTATCCGCGAATTTCACAAATTTCTGCTTGAGTTATTAGAACTAAATATTGTTACAATGTTTTTGTAGTTAATTAAGGTAGCATGCGCTTCTTTTGCATCGTATATTATATTAAATAAAGGAGAAAATTGTTACTTTGGAAGATATAATAACTCACTTACTTCAAAAATTTGCTTTGGATTTCCACACGTGAGACCACCATACTGTCCGAACGACAATATACCCAATGACATAACATATGACAAATTTATTTCCAAACTTTTTAAAATAGCATGTTCAATAAGTTTGTCACGGTTACACTGAGTTAAGCAAAAAAGCCATGATAATGCGTGCTGCAAGCAAATATTATCGTTCACTTCTTGCGCCATTTTAATAGCTTCTTTTAATGCTGTTAATGCTTCATCTCTAAAACAAATTAAATAAATATTTTTTATATACCGTGCATTTTTTTATCACTGAACATATATTTTATTTAATTGAACATAGGGGCATTTTGCAAAGCAAGTAGCTATTGGTATTATTACAGAAAATAAAACAAATACGTCAACATTTAATTCATACGTCAAATTTGACACTTAATTTTTGATCTAATCCTATCTAATTAACGGGTCACAAAAAGGCGGTAATTGATTGTGTATTAACGCAAAGGGATTCGTAAATGGAAGTACAAAATAGAATAAGTAGAATTTAATGTCTCAACAAGTGTTCGAAGTGCCCACCTTTACATTCCATACAGTTTGCAAGCCGATTGTGAAATTCCTAAGGAGAAAAAACTAAATGTCAAATTTGACGTATTTGTGTTTTATTTTCTGTAATAATCCCAGCAACTACTCGCCATGCTAACGTCCCTATGTTCAATTATAAAAAAAAAACGTATCAACGCATGGAAGATAAATGCATATGTTCAGTGATAAAAAAATGCACAGTATAACTTGCAATAGCACACATATGATTAGTATGCTATTGCAAGTCACTTATAGGTTTACAAGAATTAGTTTTCATCTAGAAAGAAATTACTGAGCAGTTAAAACTTGCTTTTTCAAAATAAATGGGGTAGAATGGTTATTAGAATCACAATCATAGATTTTCTTATCAATTAAAGTAAAAAATAAATCATATTAATTCAAAAAATCATCAAAGCCTTGATACTTCGGAAATCCATGTAACAGCGGATTTCAGGCATCAGCCAAGAAAATTATCCCCTTTGGCGTTCTCGATACCATCAATTCGAGAAGAGACATCTGCATCTCATTGACTTGGACAAGCACAGAGAGCGGGAACATACACGACGTGATATTATGTATGCAATTGTAAATAATTTATTTGTAATAATTTATTTTATATCTCATCATCAAAGATCAATCCACTATTTCTTACTAAAACGAACATAATTTGCGTTGCGATACATTCATCTTACTCAACAGCACCTTGATTGGTATAGCTTATTTGGATATTTTCTTTACAAGCATAAGTTATGTCCTAAATCGAGAGGATCATGAGCATCTTTTTTATTATCAACCACAGAGATTTGTTGAAATTGAAAAAGTTGTGTAGTTTTGAGTGTTAACTAAGAATCTGTTGGGGAATATTCTTTAAAAACTTGAAAATCGGTATTTTTTTTGAAGTAAAACATTTTCATAATTATAAAGGATATGAAAAAATGTTTGGCGTAAAAGCTATGGTTTAGTTGCATTTGCAACTTATAACAATATTAAATTGAAGGTATGGCGTATAATGTGCACCACTAGGTATGTTTTGACAAGCTGAATAAAAACTTCAGGTTTGTTCGCTCGGGCTGCACTTTTTACTTGGTGTAGTGTGAAATGACGTCACTGGACTGGTCAGTGCAAGTAGGTGTATGGTTGTATACCGCTGCATACAGGCCTAACGAACGTATATTTTTACATTGGTTACTCGGAGTAGTTAGTGTAGGCCGAGCGAACAAAACTATAGTCTAAGGGAAAAGCCTCCCATCTCCCTCTTATCCCTCTTATCCTCCAATCTTATCATGATGTAAAAAATAAAGCTGTGTATGATTAAATAAGCGTAGAATTGGAAAAAACGGGATGGCGCATAAAGTGTGCCGACTTGAATCAAGTGTTCCAGGAATGCAACCTGTACACTAAGGGTTAAGCAGGGAGTATTTTTCTTTCAAGTTTCAAAGATATGTCACACTCTCTGGCCGGATTAAAGGAGTATTGAAGATAATTATGTGCCATAATTTATAATCGAGTAGTAAGCGAGTTCGTTTCATTAACTGAAATGTCAAATTGGTTTTTAAAAAGTTACGCCACGTTACTGTCAATTACTATTGATAAGAGTTGGAAAAAAATAATTCTTTAATGTGTAGAACCGCATTTAGCAAATGATTTATTAATGAAGACGAAGTAATGATAATCCTGCTTTATGGAGTGATAAAATCCTGCTTTATGGAGTGATAAAACCTACTTTTCTAACAGTGAATTATTTAATGAACATAACGGGCGCCAATTTTTTAAATAATCTACATTTGACTTTCAACGTTTAGGATGGCACTCCTGGACACAATAACAGAAGTGTAATTAATTGTTTAAGTGATCGCGAGTAATAGCGCCCGATACACTGAAGAAGCCAGATCAGTAGATTAACCAACTCTGGATTTTTATTTATGATGCGCTTCTGAAAATAAAGTGTATGGAAATAATTGCGTAATTCAGACATTTAAGGGTATTAATCCTAATACTTTGTGAAAAGTAACTCTCGGTGTTGCAAAATAGTGGCGATTGTGTTTAGCCGGTTTAGCCAATAATAGACAAGATTTCGAACATAGTGCCCAGGAAACTAAACTTTTTCCGTGCCTAGCGCAATGTATTAAATGTACACAGTTATCGGATTGTAGCCGCGGTGATGCTCCCCTTCCGCCACTACACTCGTCAATTCATAAGTTCAATTGCGATTGGCATACAAGTCAGTCGCGACTAGCTAGTCGTACCGAGTGTATCGTCATGCTTTATTCCAATTCGAGATCCAAGAAAATATTAATTTTTATAATTCACATAATAAAGATTTGAGTATAATTAATAAAGGAATTAATTCTAAAATATCTACATCCTGGGGACAACTCCTATGAGCTCATTTTGACGTTTTTTCAACATTGTGATGTCTTCTCCATTTACGATTGACACTGACAGACAATTTGACATATCTTTTCATATTTTACAAAAGACTGGTAATGTCATGTCATAAATAAAGCCGGTTACTATCGGTTGATCGGTGTACGTGTACTATTACATCGATAGTACACGAACGTCCACTCGATTCCTTGTATGTACAGCGGATGCAGCCGTTTGTCACGCTTTAGTCATAAATGTCATAATAGTATAGTTTGTCCGAGATTTTTATGAAAGCAATAGTACATTAAAATTGATCGTGTAATACTGGCTTTATAATAATTAATGGAATATAATTTTATGTCATATTTACAGTAAGCATAGAACTTTTATTTGATCAATTCTGTAAATATTTTATTACTAAATATTCTTCATATACTTACTTATGGTTAAAGTGATAATGTAAAACAGCTAAGTTAAGAGCAGCAAATCTATAACTTTTTATTTTATCTTCAATTGAACCTTTCCCATTCATCACAGTACTCTTATCAAAACAGTGATATAAACTTTCTATTGCACCACAAAAATCTTTCACACGTAAGTAGTTTAAATATTCCAAAAAATGCTAAAATATAAAGAAAAATTTATCATTTATTAAAGCTCTAATAACAGTACTTACTGCCTCTGGTATTTCAGTATTTGTTTTTAGTAAGTTCTTAATTTGTTTATGCAAGTCTACAGGTGGCAAAGCTTGCTCTGGATTATTTGTTAAAAGAGTAGCTTGTGTTGCTATAAATAGTTCTGCCTGTCTTCTTGACCACTGATCTCTATTAGAATACCTTAAAAATAGAAAAAAGTATTCTAAAATTAAATAGGCGTTTTATATTGTGTACAACATACCAATCTCCAGCTAGCATTTTATTTTTTGGAGGTAAAGTATTTAAGCCTTTTGACAAACATGATTGGTTGAAATATTGTTTATATGACTCTAAAGTGACAATTACTTCAGAAAACGTTAGTTTATCAAAATAGATAATAAATCTCCTCAAAAAGTACCCTACGATATTATAGTAAGTTACGAGATTATATTATTGTACTGTAATAAGGCATATACCAACAACACTGTTCCTTATATGTATTGTGCCACTTTTTCCAGTATTTTCCTCAAATGCAGGTAACCTACCAATCGAATCAATAATATCTAACAAATATCGAACACCTACTGTAACTATATTGTAGATTAACTGTTTCACTTTTTCAATTAGTACACTATTAATAACATGGTCAACATTTAACATTAAACTAAGCAACTCATCTAGTGCTATGTCAGGACTTTGAATTAATTTCAAGAGTAAGATACAATACGATCGAATCATTTTCTTCCGTTCAGTCTCCGTAAGTTGTTGAAATTCTTCTACAAGATTATGGTATAGATTAATACTACAAGAAAGCAAGTATGTACGTACTTTATGACTGTTCATACCTGATTCTCGAACATTACAAAATTCATATATCAAAACTGAAACGGTAATTCTATGAGGAGTAATATTTTCTTTTTGCCGTTTCTTATTAGATGGATTCACATCCTTCGTATTTGCCATTTTAAAAAGTAATTTTGATATTCCTCATATACTCATTAATACCTCATAAGAACAGGTCTATGTATTTACAGTTTAAATAGTTTCAAACTAACCTATAAAACTAACCATAAATCAAATAAACATTCTATGAGTATTCGCGACATCTGCCCAAACACTTCTTAACTAGATTCAATAAGTCAATAATCTTGTGTGTTCAGCTACCAATTATTAGATGGCTCTACAACGCTAATAGAATGATCAAAAATAAAATACATTTGAAGAAATAAATGTGTAGATAGATATATACTGGGTAGAGTAATGCCAGACCTCACAATAAATCATGAGATTCTACAATTTCATAAAAAGATCTCACTATTTTAAGGTTTTAAAATTTAAAAAAATCTTTCGGTCGTAAGATAAATAGATATTTCTAACTGAAACTACCGATTGGAAGGCTTAATATCATTTGAACATTGTTACATTAAATATGATTACATTTTAACACAATTTACAATTGATAAACTACGGTTTTCTGCAATGTGAGGTATTTTCGTGGTGACGGGTAATTACCGTACTGTTTCTGAACTTTACAAGCTAAATAATATACTGGTTCGCATATGAAGTCCGTGCCATAGGGACAAATTTGTGCATAATCAATGTAGGTAAATTTTGGTTTTGCCATTTATTTTTGCCTAAATGTCAAACTACATGCATGCAAGCAATCACACGACTTATGTTAATTACCAAATTTAATTTTTTTTTTCCCAAAAATAAGTATGGTTTAATTTATTAAATTTTTGTAAAGTGCCAAAGAAAAAAGTTATTTGCGATTTCCTTTTCAATTTGCCAATATTCAATATTCTAGTACGACCTTTTTCTTCTAATTTTTTTAAACAATTAGTTTTTTCAGTAATTCTAATTTATTTTTTGTTAATATTTCTTTGTAATTCCATTAATGTGACGGGATTATTTAATAAAAAGTTGTAATAAAGTAGGCTTTGTAGTAATTTGTACAAGTATTTTTTATTTACGTAAAATATGTCTGCCTAGAACTATGATTAGTAGTAAAAATATGTGCAAATATACTTCATTGTTTAAAATTATAATACTAAAATTGATCAACATTTGTATCTTAAAAGGCAGTCACAATTTGGTAGGTATGTATATACATACGTATACCTATTGACAATAATTATGTCCAAACAGTTCAAACAGTAATACGTCGCTCTTGTCGAGTCTTAACTGACGTTTCTTTTTACACTATATGCATATTTGTATACATAATGCATTGCTTGATGGATGCCACAGAGGGAAAAACTTTTTTATTATGGAATAAAAGAAATTGTGCCTTAGGAAAGTTCTTACTTGCTCTGAAACTTACTAGTAATATTAGACTTTCGAATGAAATTACTTAATACTGCTGAAAACTGCTGTTTTTGTAATTTTCCTATTAATATTGTACTAAGATTCATGAGCGTAGTCTGAAAAGTTTCCAGTCTAACGCAAAAACAAATACTTTTTGTCAAATTCAGTTTTATTTCTCAACTTTCTCCTTGTAAGTCGATACACTTTTCCCAGCGATGCTCTCACGTCTTTAATCCGTCCAAATAGTAGTTGGCATCTTCTTCTGCAGAAGACGTTTACGAGTGTGATGGTCTCCTCGTTTGATGAAAATCTTTGTCCTCCGAATGAAACTTTGAGCCTAGGAATCAAAAAAAAAGTCGCTGGGAACTAGATCTGGTGAATGGGGTGGGTAATCTATCAATTCGAATCCCAACTGGTGAATTTTGGCCATGGCGACCACTGAAGTGCGTTGACTAGGTAGAGCAAAACTTTCTTTTCCTTCAAATGTGGCCGTTTTTCCACAATTTCTGCCTTCAGCTTGTCAAGTAATGATGCCTGGTATGCCCCCGTCGTTATTCTTCCTTTTTCAAGATAGTCGATTAACACAACTCCATGATTATCCTAAAATACAGTCACCATCACCCGGCTGATGGAATAATCTTCGTCTTTTTCGGAGCTGGTTCACCCTTCGCAGTTTATTGTTTCGACTGTGCCTTAGCTTCAGGAGTGTACTGACGTATCCAAGTTTCATGCACAGTTATTAAGCGATGCAAAAACTTCGACTTATTTCGCTTAAACTGCTTCAACAGGGCTTTGGAAATGTTCATTCGAATGCGTTTTTGGTCCAAAGTGAGCAAGCGTTGCACCTTATGCTTTCTCATGCCCAAATCTTCAGTCAATATATAATAAACACGTTCTTTCGAGATGGTGCAGTTTTTTATCGTAATACTTTTCACATCACGTTAGGTGAACTAGTATTTATTTTTTATTATAATAAAGATATTAACACAACATAACAGTCAACAACAGGATATGAAACCATTTCGATCAATGCATCTAGTTGCACAATATTAATGGGACTTAATAAAAGCTTTTATAAATGAACAGTTTTTCTTCATAAATCCATAGCAAAAAAGGTTTTCCTGTTGTGATATCTAACCGATAATACAATGTACAGTGACCGGAAACGTAGTATTAAATTTGGCGGAGGTGCCAGTATTATTAAAAATAAAACAGTTGTGGCAATGAAATGCACATGTTATACCACTTATAGTGGTAATAACAATTCTAACCATTGTACTGCTAACCATTTCTAACCAACGTTGTTTGTCATTCATTTAAAAATAAATGGGGTGGTTAAATGTATGCTTTGTATATAGTCATATCTATTATAGAATTGCGGTTGACTTTGACTGCATTTGTCGTTAATTTTATGGAGTATGTGAGGTGTTAGATTAAACTTGGTCTAATTACTCACCCCGTCACACAAAATAATCGGCAAATAAATTTTACAATTTAATTGTAGTATACATTGCTTAAAATTATAATAATACATATATTTATGCATCAAACGTAACCTATTGTCGAATATCATACAAAATCGTTGATCTGTAAGGCTATGTGTTACAAATTGTAAAAGAATAACTACAACATTGTAATACTTTGTAAAACCTCTTAGAAAGCTCATTTGTGAGTAGGAGTAAATGAGAGTAAATGTTAAAGTTAGTGCAAATAGATTTTGTCCTATATTCATCCGTAAGTGGTTTATATTTATACGTATGTATATGCATCAAAATAGTTTTACTATTTGTGCATTCGCAAGTTGCCTATATAGACATTCGAACTTCTATTCATTATTTATTTATTTTTAGAAAAATAAATAAATATAAGGAACTCTGGCATATTGTTATGGAGAAATGCCTAGATATCGTGATAGAAGTCTTACTAAATTTAGTGTATAATGCTTTTTGCTTATACTAATTGTTAAAATATGCTATATAACGTTAAACATGTATTCAACGTTACTGTCAACCAGGACCCTCTAGACAATGCGCCGCCCTAGGCGAAAGGGAGGATTGCTGCCTTTTTCATAAGATAGAAATGCTTTTAGTAATAACATATTCTTTAATTGCCTCAAAAAATTTGTCATCCCGGGCAGGCGCCCAGCTTGTTCCCCCTAGAGTGGATCCTGCTGCCAACACTGCCAACTCACTACTACAAGTTCAATAGCATTCTTTTGTGTTTGCTCACACACAGAGATAGCCACAACCTCTTACGAAGTTTTTTATATTGGGTAGCCCATGAATAAGTGAATTACAAAAAAATCAACGAAGTTTTTGTACAGAAATATTTTTTGTATTACGTAAAACTGGTTGATTATCACTGGAATATATGTAGAATCTTAGCGCTGTGTGAACAATCGCAGACTGATTTGTTCTAAAATGATTTTAGCAATAAATGTAAACTATTAAGACGTTATAGGTATATAAAATGTATCAATGAAGAGACTTGTTCAACGATATTATTGCCAATGTTTAAAATAAATAAAGCCGATCTATGCTCACATAATATGATAATATACCCATAAATTCGTAGGGAATGATTTATTAAGGACAGATAGAGAAATTACGCTAGAATTTTTTTATAAACATTTCCTTAGATCAAAAATGGGTCGTTCCTTAGTGAATTAAATATGAACCTATGCAGTTGTTTTGTACTAAAATGCTCTGTGCATTTCATTTTATGAGCTAGCACGAAATACTATGTTTTTAAAGATGTGCATTAAAAATAATCTATAAAATTTAATCTATGCATATAATTTCAACATCTATTCGAAATGAGCACTAATTCTCTTTATATAAACTATAATGCGAATCCTTGTATTTTGTTAAACATTTTTTACTAACATTTCAGGGGTAATATTTTTGTGTAATGTCCCCGTCAAGCATTACCTTAAAAAATTCATTCAGAAAGTTTCTCATAAACATTTCTATTCATCTAAATTGCGTTTTTTTAACTTTTAGTATGTTCTTGCCATTTTTTTTATTGCGGAAAAAACTTAGTGTGCGATGCTTTAAATAAACAAACACGAATACATTGTTTTTTTCATAAAAACCCTTTTCAGCCAATACTTCTATAACTATTAGTTTAATTTATAATATAAACAATACTATTTTATCTTACTGTGTTGCTTTCTGGTATCTTTTAGTTAACAGGCATATGCACAGCGTGTTCGCCTAGTGCGTGGACAGAATGTAAATCTTTTTTTTAGCAATTTAGAGAAAAATGTTTAAAAAATAAATATGCGGAGACAAACGTTGAGCAACACAATATTATACTCAAGCATACGGGACATTCAATTTCCGCTACGTACGATACAAGTTTAGTTTTTTAAATGAAATACAAAGTTCGTTCCAACACGCTTATAATACCGTAAATTTACCTTCCGGTACCTACGCAGTGCAAACGAATATTATGTACCGTACCTTGAACGATAATAACACTGCTCCAACTTAATTTTGTATCGTATAGGTACCAGTTACTGTACGGTCATATCGGTACATCGCATCAAGCAAGAACCGTTTGTACTAATATGTGCAATGTGTATCTGTACAAATGGAAAATATTCATATTGCATGTTACATCCTTGTCTATCGTTTTTAATAGCGATACACAATCGATTCCAAAAAGCGTTCCAACATCTATGGCACTATTTACTAATTCACAAACGATGTATATCTGACGTACGCGCAATAATCGATATGCGAACTGGTATGCGTACGGTACAGAAATTGGTAGTTGTAACGAACCTTAAAGATTCGTATAGTATATTATTACACGCAGAGAAACGTTTACTTGTATCAAGACTGTCTGCCTCAATTCAAGACAATTACTGTTATCTACAATGCAATAACTGTTTTAAATATAAAAAAATATTAGCGTTTTTTTCCCCGCTTAAGAGAAGTATGTACTTGTAATGAAATAATTGTATTTCTTTGTTTAAGACATTTGTTAACTTGATTCAAGAAAATCTTGCAGAAAATTTCAGAAAGCGATTCTTAGTACATTTATAACACAAAACAATACTTTCTTAAGGATAGTAAATAGTTTTCTTAATTTCAGAAAGCGTTTAGGTATTATTCATAAATCAATAGTTTCATTTTCTTAGAATAAAGCATTTATTTACTTAGAATTCTTGAAATGCGTATTATTTATATGCACATTTTTAATTGCATTTACCGTGTTTAAAACTGTACGACATAACGCAGTAAATTATTCTCATTGCTTTGTGATCTTAAAAAGGCTAAGGTAGAGGTTATCTACATAAGAATATTCAAACAAAAGTGTATAAAAACAATAACCAAGATAATGCCAATATGGTATTGATGGAATCACTCCCGGCAAAAACAACGTGAGAAGAAAAAGCACTAACGGTTTTTGCTCCTGCTCACATTATTACCCCACCTACTCTCAAGAAATATAGTCATGCTGTCCTAGATAGTAGCGATAGAAACCGGAATACAGATGCCATATATAACCTTTAACGTACAATATTTCATAAACATTTTCAAAAGATACCGGTTAATGTAATATTTTTTTTCTTTTTATTACTACTTAAGACGTATAGTATAAAAAAGGGGATAAATAAACTTAAATATTGACTCATTAATTATTAAACTACATAAAAACAATCCCCATTTAATTACATTATTAGAGAAATAATTTAATCATACTGTAACATATACTTTTTCATTAGTTCATTCATTAGTTCATTCATTTGCTCCCAATTTTAATTATTAACTTTAGGTTCTTTTTCCATTACTGTAATTCTTCTTTTATTGGATATCTTTGTAGCTGGCCTGATGATGTGTTTTTTGAACACGAAACCGGTCGCCTAATTTCTTAATAGAACTTTGTGAGATCTGGACCATTTTTTCATTCCTACCTTTCATATGAATATTTTCTTAACTTAAAACTAAATGATGTACTTGGAAGAAATATTTTTCTCTCTTGGATTTTCTTGATTTTCTAGCCCTAAGAAAATATTTATTTAATCCAAACAGAATTTCAAGGAAATTATTTTCCTATATTATATATTTTTATAGTCTTCAAATAAAAATATTTTCTTAAATGGAGACTGATTTTTGCAAAAAAAATATATTTTTTTTATGCGGGAAACCATTTCTCTGCGTGTACATTCTTGGATGCATCTCTTCAATTCATATCAACTTTCTTCAATATTCCTATCTACCTCAGATAATTGGCATAATTTGAAATTCTTGCGAAATGCCGCTCTTTCTTTAATGACTGATATCTTAAACGCCTTACACGCTGGAGCGGTGATAAATGTTATTCGATTGAGTATTTCTTGGAGTTTTCGGCAAGACAGATTTTTTTTATATCGACCGGGTTCTACAAGAAGGTCATCGATGTCGTTGCCAAGTTTAATTAATATTATTTGAATGAATTTCTTAAGGCAATAGGTACATAACGTGGACATTACACAGAATAATACTCTCAAAATGTCAGCAAATGTTCAGCAAAATGTAAGGAATCGCGTTATAGTTTGTAAGCAGGAAAATGGTGTTCACTTCCAATAGATGTTGACATTGGTGAAGGTATTATTAAGTTTCTAATCTCGATTTGAAATTGTATGTATGTATATTCTTTGTTTTGTTTGGAACTTAATAATTTACAAAATGCAACCTATATATGTCTCATGTACCCATGAGAAAATCTAATTAAAATATCCTCATTTGCATATTTTTGTCGAGTTAGTAGCTGCATATACGATAGTAGCTATATATACGATTTAAAATATTGAAATGCCATTACCTTCCACAAAGACACACTGAAGAGCAGTAAAACTGCGAAACGCGCGTCTGTGTATGGTGGATAGGTGATGGCTTTTACGATTTCAATGCAACCTATATAGTTTTTCTAACAGTAATGTATGTATTTAATGCCCAATAGAACATTTCTATGTATATCTCATGGTTGAATCCTGTGTAAAAGAAAATTTATGGAACTTGACTAGTACAACAATTGTACCAATATTATCATCGTAACCAACACTCTATATTTAAGTCGATTTACAGGTACATAGTATTTTAATGTTCTAGTATTTTAATTGGTTAAATTTGTTTGTAAGATAAATCCGATATGAAAACTATGAAATACCTTTCCCCAGAAAATAATCGTTTTAAATAACACCTCGGTGCACTGCATCCGTATTGGAAATCAACTATCTTCTTCTATCAAGTCAATTATCAAGTAAATGTTTGTAATCTGAACTCAGAATACCCAAAGTCGTCCTAAAACACCTTTGTGACGAAGCTTTTCTCGAAATTTTGCAGCGAGTCTTTTGGAAAATACGCCTCGAAAAGGGAACGAAAAAGTAAAAATCAGCTCACGAGGTAAAATTCATCCACAGTGGTAAAATTACCCATGTATTATAGAAAGTAGAAAAGTGGCGTTCTGGTTCTCTCATTGTTGAAATTAGTTTCAGTATGGGCAATATATTGTAAATCTTGTTTACTATCTACTTCATTATCAATTCTATTTGATAAATTCGTTTTTAGAAAAATTCTTAGTACGAGTTCCGATGTAAAAGAATGCTTAGATCTTCAAATGTTACGCCACGGGCACTTCACAGCTATTCTTTTTCATATATGTTTATAGATGTATTTTATAAACAATCTTCGTCATTTTTTCTTTGCTCGTCACCAGCTCTAATATCACATAGCGTCATTTATTCCTTTTTACATACTGGTGTTTCTACTTCCTAATACTGAAGGTGAGTGAACTTGCTGTATCATGTATGCTGAAGTTGTCGTAAAATTATGTATTTTTTCGGAAATGTTGTAGTTACTTAATTTAATTTTCTTTATATTCTATATGTAGGTATATTCTCCTATACAAGTAGATATCTAAAAATATGTAAACACTTTCATGTTTGGTTAATATCTGCACTAAAGTATTATATATAAAAGTAATATTGCATTAATCAAAATTGCACTGGTATAAGTTCACAAGATTCTTTTCACGGTGTAAGAGTGAAAGGATTACAAAGACGTACACTGAGAGAAATGTAGTGGTAAGGTATGTAGTTAACGTGTTGTGATTAATAATGTAATTAAATAGGGATTATTTTTATGTAGTTTAATAATTAATGAGTTAATATTTAAGTTAATTTATCCCTTCTTTATTATTATTACTTATTATATATTTAAAGACTATAGTTAAATTAGTACACGTGGTAAATAATAATAAAAAGAAAAAAAAAAGATTACATTGACTAGTATCTTCTGAAAATGTCTATGAAACGTTGTAAGGTTATATCAATGTATGGGTAAGTGGCATTTATATTCCGGTTTCTACAATTTAGGACGGCATGACTATAACTACTGAAACTAGGTGGCGCTAGCAAATATTTCAGTTGCTGTTTTTGAAGATTAGTGGCATAAATTGAGAGATAGAGCAATGGGGCCAAGGGTAAGACGCTTTAATGTTTTCTCTTGTTTTATTGTTTTTGCCGGTAGTGATTCCATCTATGCCAGAAACTATTTATTATTAGCATTAACATCTCTTGGTTATTGTTTCCTAGCTAGGTACTTTTTTCATATGTAACTTCTACATTAAGTTCACTTTTGTTTGAACATTATTCTATTACAAGTATGAAAATAATTTGCTGCATTATATGTGAATAGGTAGGTCATACTGTTTTAAACAAGGTAAGTGCAAATAATAATGTGGATATAAATAATATGCATTTCAAGAATTTTTTAAATAAATAATAGTTGTAATGATCATTTACTTAGACCAAGAATCTCTTTCAATTTTTTACTTTAACGACAATTTTCTATGTGTATTAGTAATTTACCTACAATTTTGTTATACTTTTTTTACTATAATTTTGGAGTAGTTTAATTATAAATATGGAGTACAGGCAGTCACTTTAAAAACTGAAATATTTTCTACTTACTTCGATAGCTGTCGTCACTATAGTAACTATCTAGGATACACTACAATTGTGGTATAATTTACTATACATTTCTCTCGGTGTAGGTACACCACACCATCCTCTGTTCAATGAAAAAGCGTACAGCTACATTTTAGCTGTGTAATTTAATGTTTGATTGTTGATTTCACAAAATATTCGTCGCTGTCAGTATTATCACTGTCACAAAGTATATTTTGAATTTGAATAACATTAATTATTTATACCATTTTTGAAGTTCAGAATGCCACCTCAATTAAGTAATATTAAAAAAACACAAATTGTGGCCAAACTTGAATGTGGATGGTTAATCCGCATGTTGGCGACAGATTTAGGTGTGAATAAAAGTACTATACTGAAAATCAAAAAAAGGTTTGATCTGAAACAAACATTTAGTCGAAAAGTCGGTTCTGGTGCAAAACGAATTTCAAATGACGTCCAAGATGTGGCTCATGTTAACTTGTTAAGGGACCACCCATTTGAAACGGTTGCTACCGCTGCATTTGAAACGGTTGCTACCGCTGCATTTGAAACAAACTTTCCCGGCTCCAGACCGACTGCTTGCAGGAGGATCTTTGCTTCAGATATAAAAAATTATGCAAATGCTAGAAAATGCATTCTGACTGCAGAAGCAAAACAGGGTAGAATTTTGTTTGCCTTAAATCATCTAAACCGGGATGCAGAGTTTTGGAACAGAGTTGTGTTTACTAATGAAAAGGCCTTCAAATCCTATAAGGATGGACGTCTAAGAGTTTACAGACCACGCGGCACAAGATTTGAAGAAAAATACGTTACTAGTGCCCAAACTTCGAGACGATTTGCAGTAAATATGTGGGCGTGGATAAGTGTTAATGGAGCTGGTGTTTGCAGGAGACTTGATGGTGGAAATTTCAATTCTATTGTTTATCGCAACATTTTAAATGATGTTATGTTGCCGTCGGCTCAGGAAATATACGGCGACAATAACTTCATTTTTCAACAGGACAATTGCCCAATCCACACGGCACACATTATTCAGCGGTGATTTGTGGAACAAAATATTGAAAATTTACGGTGGCCATCTAATAGCCCTAACTTAAACCCAATAGAAAATGTTTGGGGTTGGATGGTCAAAAAAATGAACAAAAGAAATTTTTGACCACGGAATAGGAAGGAATTGTGGGAACCCATTGAAAATACTTGGGAAGATCTTCATTTGAATGAATTTTTTTTTATTTAATTGGATCTATGCCCAGAAGACTCACAAAGTTTTAGAAAAGAATGGGGCCAGGATTAATTATTAGTTTATTCCTTATTTCTTATCAAACCTTTCACTGACTATATTTAACTTTCTTTTTGTTGTCATATTTTGTTATTACACGCTTTTACAATGATTTAGTAATTGATTCATTTAAATATTTAATATTTGTATGGCTGATTAGCTGTAACCAGCAAAGTTGTACGTTTTTTCTCTGAACAGAAGTATACATACTCAATGCCATTGAATTATAATTAAACTTTTTCCAAGTTTTACTTTCTTTCAACCTATGCCATTAGCACCATTTTTGTTATTATTATATTGGAAAAAACATATGGCATGATTTATAAAACAAAGAGAACGTTATAATTACACAATTCTTACTGTTGCAAAACGTGACTTCGTACAGATGATGTTTATGATGTTTTCTGTTGAAGTAAATTACACTCCTGTACTTGTGGGTATGGTTTCCTCTATTTGGTGTATTCTATGCATAAACAAGACGTTTCCTTGAAAAAATATATAATTAGTGACTTGAAAGCTTTAGTTAAAGATTAAAGTAGAAATTACTTTCCCAAATACAAATAGTTTAAAGCATATTTGGCCTAAAGTTGGAATGTACAAAATGATCTCTTTTTGTAGTACCTAAACTCACAGTTTTATTATTATTTACATTTATACACCTATGCGTTAGATCACGATATAAAAATATTAAAAGACTAGTATGTTTAGAACTTTTAGATATTAAATAAAAAAAGTTCCTCTGAAGTAAAGCACAATGTCGATATCCCTATATTTGAGTGTCATCTAAATGAGTTCGCCTGGCATTGGCGTGGAGAATATTGCGAGGGTGTGGTTTGTGCAGCAACGAAAACGCTCCACCCCAATACTGTGCGTAGGAATACAGTAATGGCGGGATATAGAAAAATACCGCTAGAGGGCTAGATAATCCATGTGTAGTTTTAGGTTAAATGTGAGCGGTTCTCTAATCATTCGGTTTTCCACACATGTATGTATCTGATAGATATTTATGATGATATTTTTATTGGGACTGTTACTTTTTTATTATTTTTTTATTTTCTAATATCTAATATTTAAAAATTACTTCTTTTATTCATATTTAGACAATTATTACATCAATTTTTTGAAAATTTCATTACCATCGAAATATTTGTACTACCAAAAATAAATTAATGAAAAATATTTTTTTTAATTTCATGAATTACATTTTGTATTGCTCTCGTTTGTATCATTACCACATATATTCCCAAAATATATCATATTGTGTATCTGGAAGTCTTGTTATAAATGTACCTAACTGCGCTCTGTTCAGTAAAAACACCGAGTTATCGGAATATATTTTCTAAAGATGCACAATTAACATTAAATTACAACCCCAAAATATGAAGCATGCGGACGTATTGCTGCACACTGTATGTACTAGTCAATACTAAGTCGTTATATATCAACTTTTTGCATAAGTGAAAACTTAAATTGAACGGTGTTTCTGCTTTCGCTATTTCAGCATATTTTGCATTTCATCATCTGGCTGTATTGACGGAATAAATTCTGTCGTAGCAGTAATTTAAATATTACTTATTCGCACATACCTATAACATTTTTGTTAAGTTCTTGCGATACTATTTTGTATTAATCTTTTTCGTAAATAAATTCATACATCATACATAACTACCTACTCTTTTAAAAGTTATCTGAAAACTTTCTGTATCGTTTTGATGCAATTTTGTCACCTTAAAACTGTGCATGAATTTTACTTGAACAAGTAAAATTTCTACTTCCTCATAATTTTACATTGATTTTTTCCATTTGATTGCTTTGTATAAATCCATCAGTATGGAAAATTTGTGCGGAAATTTCAAAGAATATTTACTGAGAAATATTTCAATGGTTTAGGAAAATAACCAGTTGTTTTTCTAATTTATTCGCCATAATCATTAGGAAGTTTTGATTTCAACTGAGATTTTCACAAAAATATTACCTTTTTCTGTAATTTAGGTATCTGTGAAATTTTCTTCTCCACTGAATTTTCCGAGATGTATAAAAATAAGTAGAATGGAAACGTGAAGTAAAACTAAATTATTGATACTATAATGCTGTCAGATTTTACCGATTTCCATTTGACTTAAATTTATATCTAACCATTAAATTAGAAGGGATGTGCTGAATAATTAATAAGTAATGTTCAAACGTCGTTTAAAAATTTTTTTTATTCGATAATTCGTTAATCAACAAACTTGCAAGGATCCAATTGCTAGAGTAATACTTTCTTCCTCTTTGGGTGAACAATTTGTAACCTGAAAATAAACCAAAGTAAATTCATTTCGATTTAGTAATAGTAATAAAGAAGTTGTATTTAGTAAACTGAGAGGTGGAAATAAAAGAGAAATGCTTTACTTTTTACAACAGAAGATAGAAAGAGATCAAATAAAAGTCCCAAAACCAAGATCTACTTTTAACATCTACACCCTACTTCTAACCTGTATAAAATTGTGTTAGAAAAATAGGAAGATTTCTGTAAATAAACCATGGCGGCTCTATGCGAGTGAGTTATTCCTAATGAAAGTGAAAATAATATGTCACATTTTTTTTTTATTTGAGGTATGACCTTTCTTTATTTTCACCTTCATTGAGGATATTAATTTTACCTACAATGTATATGACAAACCAATCGCCCGCCTTATTAAGCAATACGCCGCATTAAGTATACACGCAGAGAAACATTTACTTTCTAAGCTGTCCGCCTTAATTCAAGACAATCACTATTTCAATTATCCGCAATACGATAACTGTTTTAAATCAAAAGAAATATTTTGGCGTTTCTTTATCCGCTTAAGAGAAGTATATACTTGCAATGAAATAATTGTATTTTTTTGTTTGACATTTATTAACTTGATTTAAGAAAATCTTGCAGAAAATTTGAAGAAAGGGATTCTTAGTATAAGTAAGTGGCCATTATAACACAAAACAATACTTTCTTAAGGATACTAAATAATTTTCTTAATTCCAAAAAGTGTTTAGGTATTGTTAAAAAATGAAGTTCAATTTTCTTAAAATAAAGCATTTTTTATTTAGAATTTTTGAAATGCATATTATTTATATGCATACCAGTAATTGCGCTTACTTTGTTTAAAACAGTACGACATATCCGTACATAATAATGTAAATTATTCACATTGCTTGTGAGTTTAAAAAGGCTAAAGTAGAGGTTATGTACAGAATAATGTTCAAACAAAAGTGAACTTAATGTAGAAGTACACATGAAATAAGTGCCTGGAAATAATAACCGAGGTAATGCTAATAAATAGCTCTTGGTATTGGTGGAATCATTACCGACAAAATCATATGAGAAGAGAAAAGTATTAAAGCTTCTTGATCCTGGCCACTTTGCTCATACATCTCTCAGTTTATGCCACTAATCTTCAAAAACAGCAACTGAAGTATTTCCTGGAGCCACGTAGTGCTAGTAGTTATAGTCATGCCGTCTATCATACTTACCCATACAATGATATAATCTTTAACGTACAACGTTTCATAAACATTTTCAAAAGATACCGGTTAATGTAATATATTTTTTTTTTATTACTATTTACCATGTGTGCTAATTTAACTATAGTTTTCTAAATATACAATAACTAATAATAATAAAAAAGGGACAAATAAAATTTAATATTAACTCATTAATTATTGAATTACATAAAAATAAACCCTAATTAATTGCATTTACTAAAGAAATAATTTAATTATACTTTAACCTATAAAAAAAACTTTTTCAGTAGCTTATTCACTTGCTCCTAATTTTAATTATTAACTTTAAGTTTCTTTTCCATTATTGTAATTTTTCTCTTATTGAGTATACTTGTAGCTGGCCCGATGATGTGTTTTTTGAATACGAAACTGATCGCCTAATTTCTCAATTGAATTTTGCGAGATCTGGACCATTTTTTCTTTCCTACCTTTAATATAAATATTTTCTTAACTTAAAACTAATTGATTTACTTGAAGAAATATTTTTCTGTCTTGGATTTTCTTGATTTTCTAACCCTAAGAAAATATTTACTTAATCCAAATAAAATTTCAAGAAAATTATGTTCTTATATTATACGTTTTTATAGTCTTGAAATCAAAATATTTTCTTGAATAGAAACTGATTTTGTTGATGCAAGAAACCATTTCTCTGCGAGTAATAACCAATAACAATATAGTAATATATGTTTAGAAAATTTAAATTGGGTACTTTTATCTGAATTTCGCTTAATGCAATGCTAGAGTGTTCGCAACACAACTGAACATGAATACTACACAGCAATTGGATAAAATACCAAAACTGTAGGAACATTTCAAAACTTCTGCAGACATTCCTAACCTTGGTTATTTTTACCATTTATGAACAAGAAAATGTTTTGCTTTTCATAACTTCTTAGAGTGCGCTTTATAGTAATTTATTTAATGCACAACAAGAAAAAAGTAATAAGCATTTTAATGAAATAAAGGATTGTATACCTTGATGCTTTGCAAAAAAGGAAACAATGAATATACAACATGTACAGGTGTCCCAACCTCTGGAATTGTAAAATTGCGCCTCTTGTGTAAGCAGTAGCAAGCTAACACTTTTTGATGACATAATGGACATCATAGAGTATCTTTCAGAAATATTTCCGTCGTATACATGGTGATCAATAAGTAGCGAACCATACACTTACTTTGTTATTTTAAATTAAATATCCTGTATATTATTATGTACTTGGCTCCTCCATCTAGAAACAAACCAACATAATATAGATTTCATATGTCTATTTCGAACAGATTTTGAGATATTTATAATTTTGTGCTCAATCGCTTAGACTTAGTTATATATATTTCCTTCAAAAAATTTGAAATGCAGATACATTTTAGCGTACATTTTTGCAAGATTAAATTACATTACCTGACGCTATCTAGATATTGTATTCGAACGCTTTCGAAATATAGAGAATTGTACATCAAACTTTACCAAATTCAAACACCAGAAACGCAATTTTTTTAAATAGCACTATATACTTTTTCTGTATTTTTGTATAATGATGTATATGTTTGACATTGAAAGAAAGATTGATATTTAGAGTTGAATGCGAGTTCTGCGTCAGAACAGCTTTTACAAACGATTGCTCAAATGCGTCGAGGCGAAAGGAAGGAACTTCCAGCGTTCACTGTAGATAGATAAATAAGTAGATAGCTATTTATTATTGCAATAAAAATTACAATGACGATTATTAAGTTTGTTCATAGCGTACTTCAATTGCATTACATGTTTTTATATATTTTGTTTGGAATTTAAGCTTGTAGTGACATATTTACGTTTACATCGGTTGTTGTTAGCCTGTGTGATCTTTTATTATATAGTTTCTCTTGTTCTTTTTCGCTAAGGAGATGTATTAGCACCATAATTGTTTTTTTCTTATTTCTACATCAATAGAATGAACGCTTCCAGTAGCATCAAATCTTAGCTTTAGTTGGACAATCGGTTCTCAACATCGTCAATCAGGATAGCGAGGCTTATACATCTTACAAGCTGAAATACACAATTCCTATCACTTTTTCTTAATACGTAAATTATACCTATTATCTAGCTTTTCTTTACTTTGGCTCGAAATTTTGAATCAACAGTCTAGGATTGTCAATGTTAGTATGTTTTGTTTGTTGTTGTCATGGTAAACAAATTATATTAATACCAGAAACCACTTCGATGCAATTACTAAGTGTAAGATTCGCTTTGACTCCAAGTAGCTACTTGAGTTCAAAATTTTGAATCAATATTTTAAAAACGTTAACGTTAGTATTTTTTGTTTACTGTTGTTAGGATAACCAAACAGTGTCAACACCAGAAACAACTTGAATGCAATATCCAAATGCAGGACTGACGCTTAACTGTAAATACCTCTTTTACTTTCAATGTTAGACATATGTAACATTATGATGATATAAACTTTCTATACGGTGGATACATGGAAAATATATATGGTGTTGTTTAAAAAATGGGGTTTCTGGTGTTTGAAATTGATAAAGTTTGGTGTTCAATGCTGAACACTCTGTATATTTCGAAGCCGTTCTAATATCATGTCCAGATAGGGGCAAGTATGCAATTTAATCTGTTAAAATTTACGCCAGAATGTATCTGCAGTTCGGATACTTTTAAGGAAATTATATCTAAATTTAGGCGATTGAGGACAAAATCATACTTATTATAATATCTCGAAATCTGTTTGAAATAGACATGTTAAACCCATATTGTATTGGTTTATTTCCATAAGGGGAACATACAATAATATAATTCGTATATATAATCCGTAAAAAAGGCGTAATAATATGTAAAATGTTCTAGTTAAAATAAGTAAGGTTCGTTACTTATCGATCAGCCTATATATACGGAAATATTCTTGAAGGACACTTTATGAGGTCTATTATGTCATCCGAATCTTTTAACTCCCTACCATTTATACAATAGGCGCAATTTTACAATTCCAAAAGGTTGAAACACTCTGTATGTCCTGCCTGAGGCTATGCACGTAAACATTATTAATTGTGGATGTTCATGTTGAATATATTTTGCTTGAATTGTTTTCGAAAATTGACTTAAATTTAATTTTACATATTGGGACTTATTTGCAGTTTCAAAATAGAATGAATAGAATACGTGTTATGCTGTAAAACGTAAAGTACTTCTCCAAAAGCATCACAATTGAAAGATTCGATTCTGTTACTTTTCTTGTTTAAATTTGTACATCTATTTTTGAAGCCCACTAAAGGTAGCCACGTGGCACTAGGTGACGACACGGCTATTGAGTTAGACAACATTCCCAAGTCGTAAAAGTATCGACGCCATCAAATAAGTAGACGCACGAAAATATAGCTATTGACTGTCGAAAACTGTAAATATACGTTTCGATTTACGCTCATGTTAACCGCTTTCTAATTTTCAATTCATGCATGCAAAATTAGACCGATGTATTGACATTACTTTCGTGCTGATACCAACTTTTTAATAAAATTGCAGTTATAATTAGGCTGGTGATTAATAAACATTTAATTATAAAAAATAAGCTTTTATAAATAAATAAAAATAAAGAAAACAAATAAAACAAATATACTTCTAGAACAATTAACTACAACATAGTAATATTAAATTGTAATATATTTTAGGCATTTTTCAAAATTTTCCATTGTATACGGTTCTCCACATTCTGTGAGTATATGGGTAACCCACTTTCAAAATGCAACAAGTCCCTTTTCCATATCTTCATAGACAAGAGGACCGTGTGATTTTGAAGGTAAATAGTGTTTTTGAAAGCTTGGGAAACATGCAATTTATTTTGTTTTAAAAAAATTAGAATACCTATTGGTATAAAACTTATTGAAATGGACTTATTGCGTTTTGAAAATGAGTGCCTCATATTTTTGTATGCTAATCAAAACTGATTTAATAGCTCTGTTAGATATGTATATAATTAAAACACTTGGCTGCTCAGAAATAATAAAAAGAATAATAAATTAGTTGAGTATAGGCTTTCACCACCATTGTCTACTGTAGAACAATCGCCCGGGTGTTGCCGTGTCGTTGAGTTTACTCTTAACGTTTCACTGATCGTACTGTCAGCTTCTTCAGAAGGTTTCTAAAGACTCGTGCTCCTCGTCATGTACCTTATTTCGGCTCTGCCCTGTCGATTCGTATATGTTCCTGTCTGATGAACCGTTTCCGTCGTGGTATGGTTGCTTCGCCGGTGTTCTCGAAGAGTTGACCTCCAGGTGTTACTGATTTTGTATTCATCCTCGCGATTGAAGTTCTTTGGATTCTTAATAACTTCCATATGGCAACGTAAGGGTTGGTGTTCATTTTGACAGAAATGTTCAGCTACTGCGGATTTGTCTGTATGTCAAAGCTCGATGTCTAATCGATTTTCCTTTACTCTGCATTGAATGCTTCTTCTTGTTTGACCAGTGTATCTTTTCCCGCATTTACATTCAAGTTCGTATATGTAGTTTGCAAGAACATCTACTTTATAAATAACAATATCGCTATTCGTAGGACTCGTTTTAACTGCATATTCAGTCACTATTGCTGTAGCATCAACAAGGAATGATTTTTGTTCCTCTAATTATTTAATTTTAGTGTTCATAAAAGAATAATTCCATTTGAGAAATTGTAAATTTTGCAGCAAAACCTTTTTTAAGCAACTATAAGCATTATTGTGTTGAGATTGGACGAACATTTAATCATTGCTCTATTTTATGCTTTTACATTCTATTTTGAATTTTCGAATACATAATGTTTAATTTAAATAACTTAATTTCATTATTTAAATTCTGTTAGAAAAAGAGTCTAGTAGATTTGTGGATATGTATCCACATAGATACCGTACACGTGTAAAAGATGGACAAACCGAAAACTATTTAGATATAATCAAAACATTAGAAATGAGAGGGTTTAAAAATAAGTTAAAAGGCAAGTTTTGAAGTTTTCGAAATTATAACACAAGTATTGTATTAACCTGGACCCTCTTAGACATCAAGGACTAAGTTTGAAGTTGAAGTACTGCAAGCAGGGATTAAAGAGGATTTTCCAATGCACACATTCAAGACTGCTATTAAAAAAAAACAAAATATCGATAGCCGTGAAAAGTTTTTTATTAATTAGAAGTAGAACAGCTAAACAATATTAACAAAAATAAAAACAGCAACAACATTTAAAAAGTAGGATCTTTTAATAGGTAACTAGGTAGGAATACGATAAATAGGAACTTATAAATTACTCAAAACTTTCACCATTTTGTGAAATACATGCCTCTAATCTTTTTCGCAGTTCTCCATTTGTTGCGTTATGTACGAGGTAGTTGCAATAAATTCTGGGCCTGACAGGTTTATACAGGTTCTAGCGTGTTCAAAGTCCGTTGCGTCATAGTTGCACATGTGCGAAGCTTACACTATATACATTACGGCTCGAAGAGTAGTAGTTTTTAGTAGCGAGCCAGACAACGTGACTAGTGCAAGAAAATGTCTCAGGTAACGAAAATTGAGTACCGCGTGGTCTTTAAATTTTTAACAAAGGAAAGGTATACGCCTATTCACATTAAATAACGTTTAGACGCTGTCTATGGTGATTTATGTCCTTCATATTCCACTGTAAAAAGTGGGCAAAATGTTTCCGTTTGGGGCAAGAATCCCTTGAAGATGATGATCGCCTCGGTCGGCCAATTGAACTGATAACGCCTGAAAATATTTCAATTATTGAAGAAATGGTATTAGCAGATTGCCGTTTGAAAGTGAAGGAATTAGCAGTGATATGTAACATTTCTGTACCCCAGATGGTTGCACCAGCCATGCAGTAAAAGTCATTCGACGATCAAGATCTGTTGGGCATAAGTGTTGCACTGAAATGGGCTTATGCGGACGCAGCTTGTATCTTTTTACAATTCTGTGTGCCGTTGCAACTGATATTCCAACCACCTAAACTACATAGCTAATGGACCAACATGGATATAGTGGGAGGTAGGCCAAAATATGCAATTCTTGTTCGTTTCGCTCTTCGTTGACTATCAACTAATCAATATTATTATAATCAATTTCGTAACTTTTTCTCTAGTTACATGTAAACAAACTCTGACAGATGTGAAATACTTTAAGAAAACAGTTGTTTCTATTTTCATGGCTACATATATCTATACTCTAGAGCCAGACTATGTTAAGTTCAGATTTACGAAGTTTTAAATAAACACGTAAAATTACTTATTATGGTCATTTATGCCCAGTATTCTTTATTATTTTAAAACTTAAAACTAATTGAAATATAAATTATTGATTCGATTCACAAAAACGGTGTTTTAAAATTTTAGAAAATCTAAAATTAATTAAATGAAACTATTCTACAGAAAAATTGAGTTTTTGGACTCAACATAGTCCGGCTCTGTGGAAGATATAAATGTTTTAAATAGCTGTCTTGAACACTTAGAAATGTTTTTTGAGGGATCTACAGTAAAATTTTCCTATGCAACACCCAAAAAATTTTATGTAATAAAAATATAATTCATCATACCTTTATGTCCTCCAACAGCTTTCGCCAACTACAGGAGGCATCTGCCAGCCATTAGTTATTATTACGGCTGCGCTCGTCGATCTTGAATAAGAACTTCGGAAAAATCTTACTCTGAGAGTTGCGAGCCCGGGGTTCGAATTCGGTACCCCGAGATTAATAGCCCAGCGCATTAGGTACTATGCCACTAATCCTCTATATGTGTAGGAAGAAAAAATATACTGAATCAAAAATGTCAATGAATATACAGATTGTCATTTAAAGTTGTCCGTTTCCGGTTTAACCGCAAACACAAAAAAAAAGAAAACATTTTAAAGTACCGCCAAATAGCACGCACGATGTGAAACTAAAACTATACAAACCGTGTATTACACTATCCACATTTCTCTAAAAGCATTGAGATACTAACGTATTTCTTTCTGGTTACGTATTAGACATTAGCAAAATGCTTAAAGCCCGCAGCTTAGGTATAATTAGAGTTGCTTACTAGCGCCAACGGGCAGTGGAGGTTCGATATAACCCTCAGTATAACTGCGAGTCTCAACCAGATCTGTTGTGTATACATGTACGCTGCTGTAAATACTATTTCGTAGTTCTACGTTTGTTTTAAAAATGTTGCCTACGTCGCGAAAACGACCAATGTTGGGCAAAGTTACAGAATTTATAGCAGAAATGTCTGGCCTAAATTATGATGGCGTTAAAATTCAATGTGTAGTTTGTAATATCCCTTTAATATGTTGGTCCAAAAGGGATTGTCTACGTCACGTAAATAGTAAACAGCATTCTTTAAAAAAATGCATACGACACTATGACAAATTTAAATTTAATTTATGTGTTACCTTTATTGCATGTAATCTACCGTTTAATTTACTAGACAAGGAAGCATATGTCTTCTTTTGGAGTAAATATTCGGACTGCAAATTACCAAGTCGGGCATCGTTACAAAGAATTGTGCCATCTGCTCGTGAACATGTTGAAAAAAGAATTAAATCGGAGTTGAAAGATAAAAAACTGTGGTTATGTGTGGACGAAACAACAGATCGTAAAAAACTTTCTGTAGTTAATATAATGGTACGTACAATGGAACCGCATCAGTCGTCACCTTCAATTCTATTAGCTTCCAGACGAGTATAACAATGTACTGCCGAAGTAATTTCAAAGTTAGTGTTAAATACATTGGAAAAGTTTGAACTTTTAACAAACCAACTGTTGATGTTTATAAGTGATGGTGCCGCAAACATGCTTTCTGTAGGCCGGTCTCTTAAAAAACCTTGTGCTAACTTGTTACATATTACGTGTAAAATTCATGCTTTCAGTCGTGTGGCAGATAGTATTAGAAAATGTTATCCTGAGGTAGACGCTTTAATAGCGCATACAAAAGCAGTGTTTGTCAAATCCCCAAAACGTATTCATAAATTTCGCAGACTGTGCCCCCGTATGCCTGAGCCACCAGAACCTATTCTTACACGTTGGGGAACATGGTTACAGGCCGCGTTTTATTATCATAAATATTTTGAGAATATTAAGAACGTGGGTTTACAATTCGATCCAAAGGAAGCTGCGGCTATCAAGGAAAGCCAGTCGAAATTTGAAGATAGTCAGGTTAAAACGGATTTAAAAACTATTCAGAACAATTACTTCGGACTAGTGGAGGCAATAGAAAAATTACAAAATCCTTCGGTGTCGTTAGTGGAATCTCTGCAAATAATGCAACATGTTCACGCACAGCTATGCGCGGTAGACCCAAAAAATGTTAATGTTCTAGAAAGGTTTGAAAGTGTTTTTGAGAAAGATTCTGATTTTGGCACAAGACAAATTTGTGAAGGTGCGTCAACAGAATCGTTAAGTTGTTCCAAAGATTATGTCAATTACGCAAATATAACGCCACTAGATGTAAAACGTTCGTTTTCTGCATATGAACACACTTTTTCCTCACGCCGCACTCGGTTTGCCGAAACAACTGTGGAAACATATTTAATGTTGCAGATATTTAACAGACATTATTCACTTAGTGATTTCACGGAAGACTCTTAAGATGGTAAGTGTTTGAGCACGTATTATATTGTATTTCTCACCATTTATTTTGTGTAAACTTTTATGCGCCCGCCACTGGCTGTTGGCGCAAATTGGGCAACTCTAGTTATAATACAACAAAGCTGAATAGTACTAAATTTAAATATTATCACAATGCCTGAAATAAATACGAATATAGAAAAATTCAATTATTGCTTTTATTAACAATATTAAATAAATAAAAACATAACTCAAAAAAATCCATCCTAACCGTTTTTTGTAATTGCAAATTTGCAAGTTTAGACGTTGTGTAAATTACATGTTGATACTTTTATCAACATGTAATTACTTTTAATTATCAACACAGCACAAATTCTGTGGGTAATCTGTGACACTGTCTGATCTTGCAACACTCGCACCTGTTATTGAAATTATTTACGCCTCTGAATAATATAAGATCTGTCGTTCATATGAATCAATTCATCACGCTTCAGTACACCGGGGTAATTCCCCAGCGGCTGATTATACGCTTCCATAGCGATTAAATCTCACCCCATCAGTTAGAAGTTATATATAGCGCCAACTATATATGAATTATTTGCAGCTCATCATTTATTTGCATAGCTATCATACTTCTTTAATAATTTTCCGTTATTATATTTTAATTATTATTAATCAATATTCAGAATTAGTTTATATCATGTAACTAAAGCGGTCAAATTTATTTAACTATTGGTTCTTTTGTCAATAGCAACATAAGGGCTTTATAATAAATAATTTGAATCCCATATAATATGCAAATGTTAAATTCGTTGCGTCTATTATTGTATATGATGCAGACTGCCATTGAATTAATGCAGCTACTTAACTGCTGCGTAATCCTTTTTACAAATACGTAAAGTCTCCAACAGGCCACCTGCAGCATCACTTCATCAATCTTCATATTTGAAACGGAAAGGGTGTTAATCTACGATGTCAAGGCTTTGTTGCCCATTTAACTCTTTTAATCACAATTTCATGCAACGTTATACCTATTAAAGTTTAACGGAACCCTCTCCGTTAGCAGTTTGAGGGATAGAAATTGTAATTTTTCGACGTGTAATAATGTGTAACGCAGAATTATTAATTTTCTCATATGATACATATAAACACGTTTCTAAAGTATGAACATGAATCTATAAAAACGTAACTATCGCTTCTTACAAAAACTCCTTCATAGATCAACTTTGGTTTCAAAAGCGAATGTTGTTGTTTTATATTCTGTGTATAACATTTTATATAAGTTACATAATAATATTTTTGAAGAAATCATCATAGAATCATCATTCATTATGAAGAAAAGGGTTTGCAACTATTGGAATTCGTAGAAAATGTTTAGTGGATTTTATAAGCACACAAAAAGCTTTTTCTTTTACTTTTACATATTGAATGCGATCTACTTACCTGTTTGTGCTAACTGTAAAATTAAATGCGGCTAAGCGAAAGAAAAAGAATTGAGATTTCGACTGTGATTGGATACAGAAATAGAACTCGGATGTAACATGAGGTTTGCCACCTCCGCGAGCAAAATTGAACCCAAATTTAGGTAGTTTGGTCATGTATGAGTGGTTGTGCTAGAAATAGTCGTTTTAGTATTTCAGAAAGCATTCTAGGTAGATGTTTTGCTAAGTGTTTTAAAACAATTTCATAAACCTTGTTGCATTAGATACAGAAGTTTGTAAAGCATTAGTTTGGAATTTTTAAAATAAAACAAATTGTTGATAAAGTTTTGTACGATGCACGTGGAATACTACATTATTATCCAGTGGCAGATTAAGAGCTTTCGGGGCCCCTAGGCACAAGTAATAACGGGGCCTCCCTCCATCTTTTATTGCAAAATGTAAAATAAGCAATTTCAAAAATGTGTAAACAAGTACGTAAAATGAAAATTTTAATTTTTTATAAAAACATATATTTGCAAATAATGTTTAATAATATAACAACAAACAAAAAAATTGTAAATATTTAAACAAAATTTTACATTCCTAATAAAAACATTGTTTTATAAATATGTAATATTTGTAAAATCTAGTAAAAATTAAAATAAATAAATTTTCATTCTTAATAAAAATATTTAATAAAGTCTACAAATTAGGGCTCTATAGCAGATTAACTTTGCGGACTTTAGAAGCAGCAAATTTTTGCACAATTTCCTTTAAAATTCAGTTTTTTTACGAATTCATGCTCTATGCATAACAAGCTTAAAGCATTTAGCCGATTTTGGTTCATGACACTTCTTTTTTGGTTTTTTATTACCATCAGTTTTTAAAATGTATCTTTCTCCTTCACAAACTCCGCAAGCTAAAGTTAAATACATTCTAAGTGCTATTAGCTACATTAGGATAGAGGTTTGACTTTAATACCTCTTTAATACTTTTTAATGTTTCTTGGCTAGTGCAATTTTTTAAGCTTTGTTCGTTTATTGTCAGATGTTCATGAAAATGTATTATTTCGTTTTCTAATCCACTTTCCAAATCTAACGGATATTTTTTAAGAAGCCGTTAAGCTGCGGATCGTGTCATTCAAATTTGTCTTTTCATAATCGAAAATAAAAAAATATATATATTTGCAATTCTTTATAACAACAAGATTTTCTTTCCATTTCAGAAATTGTGCTATCACATATTACTAAAAATACCTCTACTCTAAATTTTTGGTTTGGAGAAAAGTTTTCTGAATAGGAGGAATCACCGTGGAATACTTTTTTTCTTAATTTGGCGTGTATTTTCTTTTTTATAAGAAACTTCAAACTCAAATTCAGTCGAAACCTTCAAAATAAGTTTCGCTTCTTCTTCATACTGGTCAAAATTTTCACGAATAGTCTACAACTTCTTTTAAAGTAAGACCTTCTTTTTGAAATGTCAAATTTACTTTGTATGTTCTCTCTAAAACATCGTACCAAAATAAACTAAGGATACATGTTTCAAATTCACATAGTTTATTCATAATATTTGTTGCTTCATTTAGTATATCGTAACTTTAGTCAGTATCTTGAGATAATTTTTTTAAGGTTATTAAAATTTCATGAAAATTTTGTTTTAATGACTTTAAGGCATCATATCTCGCTGACCATCTTGTGTCAGACAGAGATTTCATCACAAAAATTCTTTCATTTGCATTAGAATTTAATGAAATTCTTGTATTAATTTCTTCTTTTAGCGAATTCCACCCGTATGTGGAACCTGACAAGAAATTGTACAATGTTTGTACAATCCCAAAGAAAGATATAGTTTCTACGCATACACTAGCTGCTGTCTGTCCAACAAGATTCAGAGAATGAGTACTACACGGTATAAATTCTGCAATTTTTTTTTCTTTTATCTTACTTTGGACACCTTGATATTTTCCAGACATATTAGCCGCATTGTCGTAACTTTGCGAACGGCAATTTTGAATGTCAAGATTGCACTCGACTAAATTATATATTATATATATATTATATTGTACAATTTCTCGAGCCAGATCAATCCCTTTGTGGCTTTTTAGAGGCAAATGTTTGTGAATTCACGTATCTAATTACAAAAGTAAGTTGATCAACATGTTGCAAATCAGGTGTAGAATCAACTATTATTCCAAAATATTTGTTTTTTTTTACTTCTTGTAAAATTAAATTAGCAACATGATCGCCTTATAAATGAATAAATTTATCGCAAATTGTCGAAGACAGATAAGATATTTTGCTCCGTCCAATATTTTTAGTTTTTTCAATATGATCTGCTAGAAACTCGTCATATTTTGCTAGTAGTTCCAATATGCCTAAATAATTCCCATTGTGTACTGATCCAAAAATGTCATCTTTGCCTCTTAATGGAAGTCCACGTTGACACAGAAAAATTATAACATCAATAATTCTTTGTAAAACCTTTTGCCCGTACTCGCATTCATTTTCATATGCTTTTGAGAAATCTGTTTCCAAGCCGTTTTTTTTTGATCTAGCCATCCAGTTAAAACACGCCTTGATATGAGAAGCACTATTTTCATGAGATACGACTCTCGCTGTGGCATTTTTCCAGTCATTGAAACCTGCGGTAGATTGATCCTAATGTTCTTCAAGCAAAAATAATTTACAGGGTCCGTAGTAAACTTTATTAGTTTATAACTATTTGGAATAAACTTTTTACTATTAAATACAAAATAAGTTAATAATGAGCAAGTAATTTGTTAACTGCTTTTTCTTAAAAGAAATTTAAGAGCAGTTAGAATTTTAAAAATGAACTGATAAAATACGCTTATTTTCAAAAATCCAGGAGGGGCATAAGAAAATTATTAGACTTTTGAAATTTGTACTTACCTAAATAATTTTATTGTAAAATATATTTTATTGCAAAAATAAATCTATATTAGGTATATAACCTTAAATGAGCCGGGGGCCCCCTGAGGTCCGGGGCCGCCAGGCACGTGCCTAGTTTGCCTTACGGGTAATCCGCCTCTGTTATTATCGCATTTATACGATTATATGACTCGCCTTTCTTGCGCAAAATTTAAATGCGGGCGATAATAATGGTCATCATTACCATCACCTCACCCAAGAAAAGATTTATATAGAGACAGCTTGGTTTGGAGGTTGAGGGTACCGTCCTTAGCAATTAAGAGCATCAACAAGTTCCTCACTTTGTAATATTTATCTTTCACCATCTCAATGTGCAACCTCCAGGTCATGCGCTGATCAAACAGCAGTTCCAAATATCTTGTTGATGGGCTCCACAGTATCCTGGTATCACTGATTTCCAATTCTTCTGGATGGAGAGTCCTTCTTCTAGAAAAGCTGACTGCTATGGTTTTCTCTTCGTTGACTTGAAGTCTCCAGCTTTTCGACCATTCTACAAGTGTATCTAGTGTTTATGGAAATCGTCTTGTTAACAGATTGGCACTTTTATTCGTCGTGTATGCGGTAACGTCGCGGTCATTTACTGTTTTTGAAGTGACAACACGGAATTTCAAAGACTTCAATAAATCATATTATAGTGGCGATTCGCCTTTCCAAAATAACAAAAAAACGACAACCAACGATAAATGTCTTATCAATATCAAAAGTAGCCTTTATGCAAGTCAGGCAAGAAGCTACTGGTATTCTATACTTTAAAACAACATTTGATGACGAAGAATTCCATAGCATTAATTTTAATAAAAGGGGACGATGAAAACAAATGGTGCCTATGAATTATATACTTGTGCCACTTCGCAAGGACCTAAATCCAATAAGCTTAAGAAAGGTCCATGACCTTCAGGAGTTACTGACATGGGTTCCTAAGAGATTCCATAGTTTTTTCGAAACCTTGTTTATAAGAAAACTGTTGAAAGAGGCAATGCTGAATAATGTGTGCGTGAGTCTGTCATTATTATTTACTGTTTATATGTATTTTGTTGAGAGAATACAACTTCGGTGTAAAGTTCTTTTTACCTGTTGAAATGTATTCAAAGTTGAAAATATCTGTCAGCGCATTTTTGCCGTCAATTACCTTGCAAAAAACCTTTAGTCAACATCAAAATAACAGAAAAAACAGAAATAAATTAACTTATCGAATGAGAATATTGTTTACACTTAGCCTAAATCACCCTTATCAATATATTTCCCAGAACAAAACTGTGCTAACTCCCATTTTTTTAAACAAACAACATATTTTATTAAAATTTCATGCATACTAATAGACAGCACGCATTCCTAAATCACGTCGATCTCTTTTGTTGTTATTAAAATAAAAGGAGTGGGCGCAGTTTGCAAAAATCTGCAAGAAAAAGCTTTTCTAAACTCGCTTTTAAATTATATGTTTTATGACTTAATACCATTTTGCTCTGAGGTACGGATATATTCATTAGCTAATAAGAATAAGGGATACAATACCCAGCAACCTCTTTGCTTTCATTTGCAAGTGCTTAAATATTAGTTATATTATTATTTTTCAGATATACATAGAGAAGTACAGAGAACAAGTGTTTTATAACATAACATCTTTCCATATAACGTAAAAATTTTAATTTAATAATTTGTCGTAGCCTTTATTTTTAAACTAATAAAATAAACCGCGACACGCGGCTACTGAAAACATATTGCGTCTGGGGAGATCCCTGCGCAATATGCTGCCAGAAGATCGTATTTACCCTAATCCGACTCACACACATATGGTGGGTGGAATAGCGTTAGGGAAGGAAACAATAAAATACGTACTTACTAAGATTTATCGAATTCGGATTCTATTTTATTTGAAATCATTGCGTTGTGGCGAAATATACGCCAGCAGTTCTGGGATTCTTTATTAAAATATGTGCAGATATGAAAAAAAAATCAATTAAGGACTAATATACTTATTCCATATTCAATCTTTTAACAAAGCTGCAATCACTAACAATAGAAAAGAAATGTGTCAGAAGGGTGATAGTATCTAATCTTTAGAGGAGTTAATCTAATCTAATCTGTTAATATTACCAGGAAAATTTTAGTCCGTTACAAATATGCTATGGTTTTTACTCTGATCCTTTATAATGATATATGACAGTATATTTCGCAGGGAAACGTTTTAGCTAACTGCAGAATAAATGAAATAAATATATCAATAATATGAGGTAGATATTTCGCACTAAATCATGAAAACATGTGACTTAGAAATCCAAAATATATGGTTCACAGCTTACAACTTCTATTTGTTATCTCTTAGATAAACGCAATTGGAAGATTGAGTTGTTTCAGTAAATTACAATTTTGAATGGTTTGCTTTTAAATTATTTACTATTACGAGTTCATTGCAGCTGAAGGTCAAGTGGAACAGTTACAAAATTTTCAAATTAATTTTCATACAGCAATAATACAAACGTTAAAATACAAGTTTTCTAGTCCGTACCCAACCGTTTTATAATGTTCCACAACAGGACGCTTTTATAAAAGGTTGCACTTAAGAAATCAAACACCAAAAGTTTTATCTTAGCTGTGTCTGGTATCATGAATTTGTATACACTTGTTTATATTAATGCGTTAGTTACTGCTTAGAGCAATACACCTAGTTTGGTATACAGAATAAATGCAGAAAAAGTTGCACTGGTGTTGTACTTCCTACACTTGTTCAAGACATAGTGCAATTTGTAAAAGCAGTTTAGCGCATGCGTACAACGGTGCTAGCGGTCATTTTAAGGAACCTGCGAAAGTATTCAAATCCTACATTGGGTCCTCGGATGATGTTGACAATAGGTACGATGGACAAAATATTTTTTAGTTTAAATTTAATATCTGGGAAATATTTCCTGGTTCGTTTTAAAATTTAGTAGGCCTTTACAATTGAGCAAAATCTACTTTCGTTTCAGGTAAACTATCTATTCCGTCCACAGTATGCCAAAGTGTTACTAAGAAAAGTTGCTCAGATTGATAAGTAATGGCGTTATGCAGCGCAATTTTTAGAATGATCCACATATTTTAATAATCATGATGGAGTTAACATTACGACGAAAGGTCATTATCAAAAGTTCTGCTCTCCTAAGGAATTCACTGTACACTTTACAAATGATTTGCGGCTCCTTCAGTTCATTTAATACATTTACATTGTTGTTTTGTACAATTATTTATTAAACAAAATATCAAAGTAGCCACTTTAGTAAACGTCAATGGTAATATTTTATGCCTGCCAGTATTTTTATTTCGTGGCAACATTTTTGAAAATGTTAAGGAAAGAAGAGCTTTATTTAGTGCAATGTTACGGAATTGGAAATGTGGCTTATCAATATGCTTTTGATCTTTTCCAGGAAAATTTTCCTAATACGGCTGTCTCGAATGGATGTGATAAGAATCAATATTTGTTGAAATAATGCTAATCTTTCCTATTCTTTTATAGATGATTAAAATAAAAGTAAATAAAACAGTAATACATGTAATAATAGATAAAAGAAAAAAACATTATGAAAGAATAGTATTGCGGAACGACATTTTTTAATATTTAGTTATTGATCCATTGCTATCCAACATTCTCTGCAAAAGTTGAGGCATTGATAAAACCAAACACCGAGTAAATTACACGTTGCCGAAGTTCGACCTGATTACGAAGCCGAAAATCAGCTTTATAAATGCTCCTAACTAACTTTGTTTGCCCATACAGAAAACAATTTTAGAATTACTTCAACAATTGTAGCAAATGACACTACAAATAGTTACAGAATCCGTGACGCGGGCAATTTGTAGCAGTTAGTGAAACAATATTGTAGGAAACAAGAGTGACGTAAAACTTGCAATATTTGTTACAACAAACTTATACATTTTTCTACAATTGTGCAGGTGTATGTATCGTACTTATTGAAATGCTTCATGTAACAAATTTTGATTACTCAAATTGCAACAATTATTTGAATCATTAAGCAGTCTGTATTAATAGCTACCACAGTAAACTATGCAATGTTCTTACAGTTATAATGGCTAAATGAATGGTTAACGAAATAACAATAATTATTCCATGCTTTCGCATCTCTAAGAGCTTTCTCTATGAGAAGATTATACTTACTTGCGCTCGTGGATATTCACGCTAGCACTCACCAAATTATTTTGGAGGAGTAAGACAAACTACGATAGACCTCATTCTGAAAGGGTTGCGAGCCCAAAGCTCGATCTCAGACTCCGAGACTGATAGGTTGGCGAACTAGATGTTACGCTACCAGTACCATTAGTAAGTACCATTAGAAAGTGATTTGACTATATAAACAGATAGAAACAGAAGATAGAAAAGGATAAAGTTTCCGTTGCGACATCTGTTGGCGAATAACCAATACTGTCTGGGTCCAGTCCTAGGCAGGAAGCATTTAGTTCATGTATTTGCGTACGCTTCGATAATGAAATCGTCTATACAGATAAATTATGATTTACTTACAAACTTACTTATTTTCTATTAAAGATAGGAAAATACATCGACGAATGTGCAACCTCCACGATACAGTGTAACGCGATCTAATACCGTAAAAACCCTAAGTTTTGGAGGTATTGATTTGTGTAATATACGATTGTAGGCACAGGATACAATGATGCATTTCTATTTTCAGGTTTTTTCTTACTATTCCACACATTTTTATCATTTTTGTCAGATAAAATTACATAATGTTTATTAAATGTCAAAATAGCATATTCTTTCACTCATGTAGTAAGAATTAGACTATCTTTTGTGAATATTTTTGAAGCATATTTTATCACAATAAAATCACTACAATATTTTAATGAAAATTACTCCTCGACAACTGCACAGCTTCCTCCAATTATGTGTATTTGCAATACAAAACCATTCCTACAATGTTATTGCAATTATCTTTATAGGATTTTTTCTGTGTACATTTATAGATGTAACATTTAATTAATAAATTTTAACCGAAAGTTGTTCTAATCTTTTGCGTTTGTTACTATTTACTACCAAGAGAATAAATTTGCAATGATACAACATACTAATGTAAATGTTACAATACTCTATGATGCAATTCTTGATACAACGTTCTGTTAAATTTTACTACAATTAGTTTATGAGAAAAGAAAGCAAGATATGCAACTGGGAGCGGATGTCCAGGTAGGTAAACACAATTGTGTCAATTTATCTGTGTTGCTTTAGAACTATTTTTGGTCAGATATTTACGATAAAAAGTTTAAACATACATATCTCCGTAGAATTTGCATTACTCTTCGTACTGCTAAGACGAAAGGAAAAGTGTATCTACTATAATGTTAAAAATATCGCTCTCAGCATCGCTAGGATTAACAACACAACTAACGCTATTCAGCCATGTGCGCTCAAGCAACAACTGTCGGAGCAATGCTTCAGAAGCTCATGTAGGCGAAACCCTGCTTGTGGCCTCTCTCTCTCTCTCTCTCTCTCTAACCCCGGGATTTATATTACTTTAGTTTATATTACCTACGTAGGTCTTAGTAATAATTTCTCAAATTATATGTTGCTGTCTAACCAGTCGTTAGGTACGCTAGGGAACGTGCATGTTTCAAGGTTGCAGTTGCACTTCGATGACAGTGCGCTAGACGCTACCATAGGAGAATATTCGGGTCGGTAAATTGGAAATCATTTAGATGAATTAAGTTAAATGTAATTTTGTTGCAAGGATAATAAGTAATCTGGGCAAATATGCGATAACAGCCAGAGGCGTGGCGAGCGCATACAAGTTTACACATAAAATAGAAGGTAAGAAATAAATTATAAAACGTGCTGAAACACTTACCGTTTTAAAAGTCTTCCGTGAAATCACAAACTGGGTAACATCCGTTAAATATTTGAATCATTAGATATGTTTCCACAGCTGTTTCAGTCAAGTGAATATGACGTGCAGAATAAATGTTTTTTAATGCCGAAAACGACCGTTCTAATAATCTAATAATCTTTGAAACAATTTAATGCATCTTCACACCCACCTTCACAAATTTGTCTTAATATAAGAAAATCGGAGTCTTTCTCTAAAACACTTTCAAATTTTCGTATTATACACCAATTTGTTTCGCCTTCTACAGCGCATAACTGTGCGTGAACATCATTCACAATTTGAACAGAATCCACTAGCGACATCGAAACATTTTGTAATTTTTCTATTCCCTCCGCTAGTCCGAAGTAATTGTTGTGAATAGATTGTAAATTTTATTATTATTTTCTGGCTTTTCTTGATTGCTGCAGCTTCTGTCGGATTGAATTTTAAAACTACCTTCTTTACTTGATCAAAATATTTGTTATATATGTTATATATGTTCCCCAACGTGTAACAATCGGCTGTGGTGGTTCAGGTAAATCAGGACACTGTTTGTGAAATAGTCAGGTGCGTTTCGGGGACTTTAGAAACACTGCCTTTGTACCAGCAATCAATGCATTTACTAGTGGAAAACATGTAGGAATCATTTGTGCCGCAAGATTGAGGGTATGGATTTTACACGTTACATGTAAGAAGTTACCACTGCGTTCTTTAAGAGATCGGCCCAAAGAACGCATGTTGCGGCATCATCACTCATAAACATTAAAAGTTGCTTAGTTGAGGATTTTACAAACTAGACATTCAATTTTAGCGCCTTCAAAAATTAAGTCCTGCATGTCCACTATAAAGTTTTTAACTGTGTCTGCCATTGGTCGTTTTCGCGACGTACCTAACTGAGACATTTTTAAAACAAACATAAGCGTACAATTACGAAATAAGTTACGACAGCCTACATATACACAGAACTACAAGCATACAGCATCGATTTACTACTGACGCTGTGAACGCGTGAAATAAATAATCGCCGACTCCGCACCACATATCTACTACACTGACTGTTACCGCTATTTGCCCAGACTAATAATAAGTATTGCTAGAATGGGAAGCTTACCGTACTTGGCCGTGGTTGAAAATTTAATAAATGCTACCTGTAACAAATGAGCGAAGAGATGTTAAGATAATCGAGGTTTCTAGTTAAAAATTATTCCCAAATGCAATTTTTATGTGTCGGGTCATTTGAAATAACAGGAGATTGGGAGATTGTGTATTAATTATTTATTTATATTAATTTACTCATTTAAACTATCGAAAGAATATCAAGCTGGCACTCCCGAATTCACGAGAGATATACGGAAAAAATATCGGTATACATTGAAAATATATTACGTGTACAAACGTGTAATGTTAATAGCAGTGTGGGAAAAATTTTCACCCTATTGGCAACTGCATAGACCTTGACGTTTAACAAGAGCGTATAGTAAGCGAACAGAATAAATAGTAATATTCATTTATCGATGTTTATTTAGCCGTGCTCTCTGTTCGTACTGTCTAAATATTGCTCCTAGATAAAATTAGTAATAGTGAATTCGTTAAGTTCTTTTATATGTATACATAGCAATAGAGGACGAAAAGAAATGGATTGAAAGGCCTTGTTACAGAATTTTCGGGTTTTAGGACCATGGATCAAAGGATTTGGAAATCACCAATTGTTCAATAGGGAAAAAATTGAACCGTGAAAATCGAAGAGCAATGTGTTGTTCTGTAAACTTGGTAAATACAGTACGGGTATAAAAATGCAAATTTGACCGTAATATTGTTAATATTTCAATTAAAGCGTTCTAAAACCTTTCCTCTATTAATGTAAAAACACGTAACATTATAAGTGCAGGCTTTCACGGTTGTAGGGAAGAGGCAGTTTTAAACGTGGCCCACATGAAAAGGAACAACTGCGATAGAAGGGAAGTAACAAACATAAGAAGACAAAAGAAGGACGTGAAAATTGATATGTCAAATCGAAAACAATATGAGGAATACGTTTGTTTGTCATATGTTACTAAAGTTATTGGCAGACTCAATAGTGTTGAACAGAAACAGATTGTTGTCACTTAAGTGTCGATACAGAAGAAACTACGCAGGACAAATATAAATATTTGTTGTAGAGAGTAGTGTAATCGACCGAACTTACAATTTGATATAAATTAAATTTACATATTAATTCGCAATAGTTGAATACTAAGCTGAGTATGGACATCAACGAATTAACTACAACATGAAAATCTTGGCTGAAACTTCTCAATTGCATGGAAGTGTTAAAGTTAATGAAGAATTCTTCAACTTAGCGGATGGTATCAAACTTAGCAACACATGCAGATAATGAACGAATAATATTAGAGAAATGATTTGACTATATAAAAAAAAAAATTTTCGTTGCGACATCTATTGATGAATACCAAATACTATCTGGGTCTAATCCTAAGGCAGGTAACATTTGGTTCATGCATTTAGGTACTTACGCTACGATAATAAAATCTGTACGGATAAGCGATGATTTATTTTTCTATTCATATGTTTAACAAATTTTCCCCGAGAAAAACATTTAAATACTTATGCAGATAGCACAGTAGACTTTAATGTAGCTAAATTGGACTAAACATTACTAAATTTTGTACGAATTTGGAATATACTTGAATAATCTAGATAAGAATTGGCACTACTCACAAATGTCCTTTATAGCTTTCTTCTTCTTAACCTCTTTGCTTTTTTTGTCTTTTGCCAGTTCTTTAACGTCTCCCCTTTTGATTTTTTCCTCCAGAGTCTTCGTTGATTCTCGTCTTCCTTTACAATCTTGTTGTTTCGCCTCATACACCTTCTTTGTCAATCTATTGCCTTCCATCAAAATATGGCCGAACGATTCCAGATGTTTTTCTTCTATTTTTTCTATTATCACACTATTTTAATAATCGGGTACTTTAAATCTGTGGCACTGAAACACTGAAACAGGTCACTAAAACCCTTAAACACAACACTTAACTGTAATATCCCTTTAATGTGTTGGTCTAAAAGGGATTATCTACGTCACGTAAATAGTAAACAGCATTCTTCAAAAAAAAATTGCACACGACACTATGACAAATTTAAATTTAATTTATGTGTTACCTTTATTGCATGTAATCTACCGTTTAATTTATTAGACAAGGAAGCATATGTCTTCTTTTGGAATAAATATTCGGACTGCAAATTACAAAGTCGAGTATCGTTACAAAAAATTGTGCCATCTGCTCGTGAACATGTTGAAAAATGAATTAAATCGGAGTTGAAAGATAAAAAACTGTGGTTATGTGTGGACGAAACAACAGATCGTAAAAAACATTCTGTGGTTAATATAATGGTACGTACAATGGAACCACATCAATCGTCACCTTCAATTCTATTAGCTTCCAGACGAGTACAACAGTGTACTGCGGAAGTAATTTCAAAGTTAGTGTTAAATACATTGGAAAAGGTTTAACTTTCAACAAACCAACTATTGATGTTTATGAGTGATGGTGCCGCAAACATGCTTTCTGTAGGCCGGTCTCTTAAGAAACACTGTGCTAACTTGTTGCATATTACGTGTAAAATTCATGCTTTCAGTCATGTGGCAGATAGTATTAGAAAATGTTATCCTGACGCAGACGCTTTAATAGCGCACACAAAAGCAGTGTTTGTCAAATACTCAAAACGTATTCGCAAATTTCACAGACTGTGCCCCCGTATGCCTGAGCCACCAGAACCTATTCTTACACGTTGGGGAACATGGTTACAGGCCGCGTTTTATTATCATAAATATGTGGTTTTACAATTCGATCCAAAGGAAGCTGCGGCCGTCAAGGAAAGCCAATCGAAATTTCAAGATAGTTAGGTTGAAACGGATTTAAAAACTATTTAGAACAATTACTTCGGACTAGTGGAGGCAATAGAAAAATTACAAAACCCTTCGGTGTCATTAGTGGAATCTCTGCAGATAGTGCAACATGTTCACGCACAGCTATGCGCGGTAGAAGACGCAAAAAATGTTTGTGTTCTAGAAAGGTTTAAAAGTGTTTTAGAGAAAGATTCTGATTTTGGCACATTAAGACAAATTGGACGCACATTTCGATAGCCAAGCTATCATCATCAGCAGTAAAACTGAATTCAGTTTTACGCTGGTGACGCCGGGTAGGCAGAAACATGTCCGTGGGCTAACGCTTTCCCTTTTCTAGCTTTGTTTTTTGCCGGGAATAATTCCACCAGTGCCATGGTCTATATTAGCATTAATTTTTGGTTATTGTTTTCGTGACTGTTCTTTATAGTGTAATTTCATTTAAATGTCGCCCTTTCGTATCTTCATCTCAACATAGATTTGTTTCAAATCGTTCCACTACAACAAATCTATGCTGCATAACCCAAGATATAGCCGAGACCATAGACAAGGGTGGTAAGTAAGATATTATTTATACTGACTTCAGCCGTGCATTTGATACCATCGATCACTATGTTTTATTATGTAAGCTGTCATCCTTTGGTTTCAGCAATTCGTTAATTATGCTTATAAATTCCTATCTTGCGGAGAGAGTCACTTGCAATGGCTACAGGTCAAGATCCTTCTGTTCCACGTCTGGAGTCCCCAGGGTTCGAATCTGGGTCCTTATATTTATTCTGTTTGTGAATGACTTAATAACTTAATAACTCTTAATTGCATCTCACTTGCATACGTAGATGATTTAAGGATTTACCATTAGATAAGAAACCCACAAGACAGGGAATTTCTTCAGAATAACCTGAAGACTATTTACAACTGGAGTTTAGTGAATAAGTTTAAACACTAGAAAATGTTGTGTTGTGACATTCGCACGGAAACTGAATGTTATTCATACCACTTATTCCATCAACAACATCCCCATCGAAAGAAAGGACTCAGTTAAGGAGCTAGGCGTTACATTTGATTACAAACTTGCCTTCGTTGACTACGTGCTAAATATCACCACCTCTACATACAGGTCGTTAGCCAGTCCAGCCAGTCCAGCGAAAATATTTGTGTATAAGTTTGTATATGTTTGTGAACAATAAAGAGGATGGAGTATATCCGGATCGAAACTGCGACTGCGACACCTTACTGAAAAGGCATGGGTTCAACAGGTTTGTGAATACAAGTGAAAAGTGCAGCACTTAGTGTGATCCTTTTAAACTCTAGATTAGATTCACCTGTCCTCCTATCGCGTTTCGACTTTCTAGTGCCACAGACTGCATCACGATGTGCGCCAAGTTTTGTCCTTCTAACAGAGAGAACTAATATTCTTCAAAGAACAAGAATAAATAAATTCGCTACATTTGCTGATATTGGGAAAGTTTTCTTGATTGACGTATTCCCAAAAAGCATCCTCTAGCTAAGATTAGATCAGTTTGTGGAGTTATAATTACATTTTCTAATAGGTTTTTTCAAGATGGAATTTTTGAGGCAATATGTTTCACATCTAAATCTTTTTTAAAAGGAAAAGGCAAGTACTGCACCATATCTTTAATTTTTCCAAAATTATGAAATCACACCTCAAAGTCTATAATCACCGTTTTAATTTCTACGTTATAATTACAATTTTGATGTTTTTGTAGGTGATCAATTGTTTTGTTGATCTTCTTACTTACCTAGTTACTTCTCTACCCTATTAGCATATACATTTTGTTTTGTATGCATTAATGTTCCTGATCATTTCAACTATTTTCTTGTGGAAAATTACTACTAGTATGATTAAGTTCCATAGCTTTAAATAGTAATTTTAAAGAAACTGCATGAGGCTTCGTAGCTAAGTTATAGGGATTTTCAAGAAATATATTGTACGATGTATTTCTTAATAAACGTATCATCAGGAACATCCAGATCGTCAAACAATTCTGTATTTTTCTTATCAAATATTTTAAAATGGGCATACAAAAAGGACATGTCCAATTGTGTTGGCACTTTGGCAAATGATATTCATGCAACACAGGTATTTTGTTTATCAAATTCTAAGTTTCTGTAGGCGGTATCAGTCCTTATAAAATCAAGACCTTAAAAGCCCTCACTTCCGCCAATAGAAATTTTCAAAATTTGGTTTGCCCACTTTTTTTAACGGATTATCCAAATTATCTACAATTTGCTCCCCGCTTTGAAGGCCATCCGGAAATGAATTGGCGTTGGATTACCTGTATTTTCACTTTGTTGTCTCATACTCCCAAAAGAGTTTTCCACGCAATCTTGATTTAGTTTCCTAGTGTAGAGAGTGAGTGTACCAAGACACTCTCGAAAAATAGGCTCCTGCAGAGGTGGTCGATATTTGAAACTTATTGGATCCTAAAATACAAGTACTCCGTTACTTATTATATTCAACATTTAATTCATAGAAGTATACCTTCAAAGACCACTATTTAGCCTCAGTGAAATGATCATACGTCAATTAACGATGATACTGCAATGCATGTTATCATGTCAAACAACGTATTCCAAGCATTTCTATCATGGTGATTAAGGCACATGATGAACCACAAGAGTCCGCTGATTACAGTATGTGTCGCGTTGTCAAAAAATGCCTTGTAAATATGTTTTTACGAATAATTGGCCTAAAAACCACCTGCAATAATTGATAATCAATAATAAATTAGCCAAGTAAACTTGCAACGCGAAATCCGATATACGTATGTACGATGGGACAAAAGTAAATTTGGGCGAGCGACGAAGTAGTATATACAGTATAAGCAAAACTTACTTTCGTACAGGTTTACTGCATATTGTCCAGGTTTACTTTTGACCTACTGTACTACAGCATGCTTTGTTATAAGGAATTCAAATATTTAAATACATAGTTATTTCCCGCCGACAGAATGATTTATTTGATGGAATAGGTAAAATAGATATGCCCCCCTATGATTTTAAGTTTAAAACTAACTATGAAATGGTCGTATGTAGTGCTCGTAAGGAACTATTTCAATTAATGGATAAACTAAAACTTGAACTAGATAAGATGGTCAATGCAAAAATCATAGCTAAGGTTACCGAGCCTACAGAATTTGTAAATCCCATAGTATTAGTTACAAAACCAAATAAGGATATTAGAATATATTTAGATCCACGAAAGTTAAATCAAGCACTGCTAAGAGAACAGTATAAATTACCTACTTTTGATGAAGTTACAAGGAAAATGCATGTGTCTGTAAAATTTTCTATATTAGATGCCAATAAAGGTTTCTGGCAGATACTAACTACAGAAAGATCTTCAAAACTTACATTTGTTACACCATATGGAAGATATCGTTTTTGTGGACTTCCATTTGGGATTTCAATTGCACCACAGATTTTTCAGAATACTTACGGATATATTTATCGATATACAAGGTGTACAGATATACATACGATCAAATATTAAAAAGGATATTAGAAAGGGCGAGAATCAAAGGTATTCAATTAATAAAACAAAGTGTAAAATAGGAGTTACTGAATGTACGTACGTATGATATACATTATCAAAAGACGGAATAAGACCTGATAATTCTAAAGTAAGTGCTATTAAGAACATGATAACACCAAAAACACCTAAAGATGTTAGTAGATTTCTGGGTATGTTGACATACGTTTCTAAATTTATGCCAAATCTAGCGGATAAAACTAAATATCTTGAACAATTAAGTAAGAAGAATATAGTCTAGGACTGGACAAATGAGCACGATACAGAATTCCGAAATCTAAAAGAAATTTTGTCCAAGAAACCGATATTACAATATTTCAGCGAAAATGACGAGATCACACTTTCGGTAAATAGTTCACAATATGCTATGGTAGCAGTTATTTTGCAACGAAGAGCTCCTATTGCATATGCGTCTAAAGCTTTGAATGAAACTCAATTAAATTATTCACAAATTGCAAGTTATTGTGTTTGGCTGCGAAAAGTTCCACCAATATCTATACGGTAAGCTGTTTAAAGTAGAAATAGACCATAAACCATTAGAAACCATACCCTTGGAAAAATGACCATTGCGGCTACAAGGGCAAAGAATTAAACTTCAGGCTTATGATACAGATGTGAAATATAAACCAGGACTGCAATTATACCTTGCTGATGCCTTATCCAGAGGGCATGATACGAAATTGGATGGCGATGACACACAAGCAACAATGGAAATCGAAGCACAACTATACCTCATTGAATACTTCAGTATCTCGTTTTGTTCTAGGGAAAAAAGGGAGATGTTATAAGAAATGCAAATATTTAAATACATAGTTATTTCTCGCCTCCGATAGGGAGCAGGATATACTTTTGAAATAAGATTTAATTAAACTACCAACAAGTAGTCGGTACCGAATAGAAAGTAACGGATAAAAGTGCCGAAACTAACGCATTCTGCATAGAATAACTTTTAATGTCATATAGGCTTTTTCTTCTAACCTCTATTAATTGCCAAAACATATTTTATGTTTGTCCAAGCGTTTATTTTTCGTATACATCGACGAAAATGTTTTTCACTTTTAATTCAATCTGCAATAGACGCTTAGTTGCGCGCGTTCTGATATTGCGTTTGTCAGTTGTCGTTTCTCCGTAAACGACCGACACTAAAACTAAGCCCGGAGTATGCTAGATCTCATTCCTGCGCGAGTCTTACCACTTTTACCTGTTTATAAAGGATAATAAAGTCTTATTACGGACCCGACATGGCGCCATATTTTCTGAACTCCATAGCCTTGCCCTTCGTAAATTCGCCTTTAAGTGCTTTCTCCCTAACTGTGCTTCTACGAACAGGAACGGTCACCAGATCCTTAGTTAGGAATGCAGGATAGTTCTATTAATAAATGCATTAACAAATATAAAAGCTCTTTCAGACGTAATTTAAATTATGATATAAAGTAGATATTTAATAAGAAAGTTAACATAGTAGCTTATGCCAGTTACGTAATCTTCAGAATGCATACGTAATTTAGAAATATTTTCAGATATCCGATTACAAAATTTTTATTTAACCGTATTAAGTATCAAAGTAGGCATTCTCATCTGAAAATCAATACTTCCAGGTATATAAGTCTGAATAAATATTTGGGGTACTTTAATGTTGTCCAACTTATAATAAAAAAACTTATCAGTTCTGTTTGATCCGCTTTTATAAAATAATTCTCGTTGTGAGGCTAAGCATGACAGGTAAATAATAGATATCAATTATTTTATTAAATACTATAAACTGGTAATTTTGATAAGATAAACAATTGGTATTATTGGAGATAAACAACATGGTTGGACTAAATTAAATTTTCAGGTGCTCATTTCCACACATAAATTTAATAAAGCATATGTTATCAAAGAAGGAAATTGTCATAATATATGCCATTCACATTAAAGCAACATTTGTTGAAACCATACGTATTTTCAATATTGATATAGCCCTTCAATAATTACAATGGAAGTGTGAGTAATAAGCAATTCCAATAATCGCAATTGCTTTTTCACTAGAAAAGGGTATTTCAATTTATATTATCGTATCTAGTAAAGGGGAACAAAAATAAATTTATTATTAATTTAATTCTTCCACAGATCAAATGCCCAAATACAAATTAAATTTAGTAGCACTAAGCTAATAAATTAAGTGGTATATAACTAAAGCACAGTTAACTATATTGCTATTCGGTATAACATACATCCAGAAGTACCGTTTGATTGACACAATGCATTTGTTTGGAAACATTTACTTGGAAATAAATCGACCTAAATACCCTTTTTTGGCAGAAGAATAGTAAATTTTTAAAATTTTACGTTTGGCTGAATATACAGTATGTAGAGTGAATAAGAGGAAAAACTTTTGCTTGTATTTTAAATGAGATTGCCGTGGAGAACGTTAACGTTCCACATACTGTGTGTCCGGAAACTAAAAAAATACGAAAATGTCATAAGAGTAAACTACCATTACTTTTACTATTTCGAAAAAGTGGCACTAGGAAAAGTTTTTTGGAATTAAAAGTTACGACAGATTTTCAATTTATGGGAAAATTGGCCTTCTTTAATTAAATAATTCGTACGCAAAACTGGTTACATTTTTTAACGTAAAAAAATTTAAAATAATAAAACATTATTCGAACAGTCTTCCACCAACGTCCACACAAATTTGAAGACGAGCAAGAAATTCTTTGTAACTTCTTCTAACCTCTTCTAAGGATATGGACTGTACAGCTTCACTAATTCGTTGCTTTAGGTGTCGTCTGTTTGAGTCGACCCCACAAGTAAAAGTCCGTGTTCGTTAAATCTGGACTCCGCGGAGGCAATGGATGTGGACCAAGTAGGCCAATCCAGCGATTAGGAAATGTATTCTGTAACCAAGTCCTAACATTTACAACAGTATACGCCGGACAACCGTCTTGCTGGAAATACAAAGAATTTCGGTAGGCCAATGGTAAATTTTCCAATTCGTCGGTGAAAAACGTTTGGAACATATTCAAGTAGCTATTTCCGTTTCACGTATCTTGAAAAAAGTATGGTCTTATTATTCCGTAAAAGGAGACGGGACACCAAACATTTACTTTTTTGAAATATTGTCGCCTCGAGGATTCTCGGCTGCCCAATATCGTGAATGTTGCGATGCAACAATGCCATTTGTCGAAAAAGTGGTTTCATCCGAAAATATAATTTGTTGGTGAAAATTTCTTTCCATACCTCCGATCCACAGACAAAAATCGAGACGTTTCACTTCGTCGCCTGTCAATAAACTATGATTAAATACCGGTTTGTATAGCACAATTTTATTTTGTATTAAAATTTTTTGTATTTGGGACTTTTTCACGACTCCCAAGTATTCCGAGCGTCTCCTCAGTAACATCCTTGGATATTCATTCACTGACTGTAAGACTAGTACAGTAGCGGCATCTTCATCGTTATAGTTTTTCTTTTGCCTCGGTGTTTTCAATAGCGACCCTGTCCTCAAAAATGTATGAACTATTTTATGTAATAACGACTGTGGCACATGCACACCGGGGTATTTCTCATTAAATTCTTGAATTACTTGGCGATAACTGTTATCAACCTTACCGTAGCACTGTATTCAATAAATTTTTTGCTGTAGAGTTAGCATTTTTTGATAATTATTATTCTTGGGTATTTTTAACGATGTACAGTGACACAAGTGAAAAAATGTCATTTTCGTCACCACCTACTATTTGAAGTAAAGTGAAATAACGCCAAGGTTTAAATAATAATTATTTTAAATCACAAGCAAAATTTTCGATAAACATATTTCTTTACGATAAAGGAGAAAAAGACCATAAATTAAAAATCTGTCGTAACTTTTAATTCCAAAAAATTTTCCTAGTGCCACTTTTTCGAAATAGTAAAAATAATGGTAGTTTACTCTTATGACATTTTCGTATTTTCACACCCAGTATGTGGAATGTTAACGTTCTCCACGGCAATCTCATTTTAAATACAGGCAAAACTTTTTATCAAGTATGCTCCTTTTCCCTAAAATGTATAATAAAAAAGTTTTTCCTCTTATTCACTCTAACCGTGGACATACGGTATGTATTTCTCTTGAAGATATTCAATTTTGACACACATTCGTTTGTAATAGTGTCTGATCCATACAAGTTCTACACACAAACATTTTTGATTGAAATTATGATGCGTCGAATCGGTGTTGCTATATGGATGTGGCTTTTCCCAACAACTGTTAACTTTCTTAGCGATTAAATTACATACAGAAATAAGATTCTCACGAGAGAACTGTTTATCTCATTTAAAACACTATACATAGTAAAAAATCTCGTCATGCAATGTATAGGTAAAACATTGGTGTAGAATAGTACAGATTAAGTGCACTTCTTAATCTTAAATATAATACAAGCATACCTTACATTCTAGAACATTTTCAGCGTAAGAAAAGCACACTTTGTAGAGTTAAATTATGTCAAAGAGTTCATAGTCGCACACGATATTGTACAATATACATTATCTTCTTGGTTTCCGTGCTGGAACCGCGTCGTTGTGGTTTCTTCTGACGATGTTTCGTCTACATTCCTGTGGAACACTGGGAACTATTCATTCCGGAGTGGTTTACATATATGTTGTGGATCAACGAAGCGTGGCGGTTGCTAGAATGTTTAATCTGTTGGAATTTCTACGTAGGATGTAAGAGGTGGCCTTCGTCGCGATTTAAATTGTTGAGGTTTTTGAAGGTCTTTGTAGAATCATGGATTTTTCTATTACAATAGTGAGTGTTGCGAGAAAAAAGGGTGGGTAGACTTAAATTGGATTTGGTGGCCAGCGCGAACCGGCTACATGCATGAGTGCCGACTGATCGCTTTGTTTCACCGATATACGGATCACCACACGAACATGGAATTTAGTAGGCACCAGAGGTTTCTAAAACGATTGCGGTCTTTGATAAGAAAGTAGTCTGAGAGTTTAGCATGGGGTTTGAAGGGTTTTTATGTTGTTTCTGAAAAGAATCTTGCTAATGTGATCGATGACACTTTGAATGTAGGGTAGATATGCTTGTTTACGAAAATTATGGTTTTATGAGAGGAATTGCTGTGGAGAAGGATTGATATAGCGGTTAATGGTAGTCTGAATACATTTCCTAGGATAATCATTACGGATCAGAGTTTTGGTGATATGGTTCCATTCTTGTGGAGACGAATTGGGTTCAGAAGGATGGAAACTGTCCGATTCGACCTTCATGGAATTGTGTTGGGAATTTGGAAATGATAGGAAATTGTTTGATAGGTATCATCAACGTACCTGTACCAACACTACGGCTTAACGTTGTAGGGTAATAGGGCCCGTTACTCAAACAACAGTGAGAGACAGTGGGGATCGCATAGCTGCACCTGAGACTAGTTCGTAGTATTAGCTATGAAATTGGAAAAAGGCAGAGGGAAATTGAGAATAGGCAGAGGAAAGACATACTTCAACCAAGTTAGCCAGATCGCCCAGTTGATTACTGGAGATAAAGAATTTTCTAATAATGGATACTGTATCCGGTATAGGAATTTTGGTGAATAAGGACTCCATATCAAAGCTAACTAGTAAACGAGTCTCTCTGGAATGAATAGTCGGCAGTCAATGTGCAGTAACAGCTGCAGTCATATCAGTGGCAGCAACGGAAGCTCTAACGATGTTAGAAGTGTGGGAAAAACGTCGGTAGAAGAAAGCGCAACGACGTGGTTCCAACCCGAAAGCCAAGAAGATAGTGCAATTAACGACCGCGGAAGCCTACGTACCTGTATAGATTATGTTCGGATATGAACGTATCTAGATTTTAGATGCAGAGATAACCGTATAAAGTTATTATAATTATCGACTATCTTCATTCCAAATGATTTCCATGTCATTCGTCTTACACTAAACCTAAAATGATTTATTTGTTTTTACATTTTTACGAATTATTCTAATATTCCCATAGTCCTTATAAATGCGATTACATACGTGTCGTTGGATTTAAGAGCAAGAATGAATTGTGTGAATGTGTTCTGTGTTATGTGGTTGTAGTTAATAAGAATGAGTGTTTTTGGTTATAAGGTTAACAAAGTGGTGAACTTGAAGTTGTAGATTTTCATTTATCAGTGTATGAGCCGGCAATGAAACACAATGATTGCTGGTTCCTAAGTATGTATTTTGTCAGTAATACATGATACAACTTTCATTAGTGCAATACTTTTATTAAACTTTTTATGAAAGCTTTTTGTTTGAAGTAAAGAAAATTACTTTTAAGAAGTAGTTTATTCTTTTTTTAGTGTATTGCAAAAAGAGCAGGTAACTAGTTGACGATGATGGATATCGCTTACACATATTTCAAACATCTTGCGATTAACCATCAGATATATGGAAATTATGCAATGTTCACTTACGTCGAAAGTAAGTACGTGCAAAATCAGTATACTGTATGTAATTTATGATCTACCTAGGAATGAAACCCTCTCTATTAGAACAAGGATTTATATAGCAATTGCAAACAAAGTAACAGAAAAAGCTTCAATTACAAAAACTGGAACAAGATTACTTTGTGTGTGAACTACAAATAATTGGTTACTTCCCCAAACATACAAGTCAGTATTCTCGTGAAGGAATTATTATAGATTGAACCCTTCCGAATACAATATAATACTTTTTAAAGTTAAATGTTGTAAAGCCGTTTTCACATTTACCGGCACGTGGCAACACGACACCGACAACGATACCAGTGGACATTGAATCTCTTATAAATTAAGGAAATATCAATCATCCCGTCAGTGTCGTCTCTAAGCTTGCCCATTATTTTACCTACTGAGCTCAAGCAGATAATAATTTGTTATAGCATTAAAGGTGACTGCGTTTAAGAAGAATGCTGTAATAGCATCGTATTTAAACGTAATAGAATTAGTGTCTTTGGGATAAAACCAATGAAAATAATAAAAGCAAAAGACTCGGCACCAAAACCGGTCGACGACTGGTCGGTAAATGTGAATATATTTTCTTGATGTCGTGTTAGTATCGATATCGCGCCGTGATCGTGTCGGTGCTGTTGTTGATAAGTGTGAAAACACCCTGACTCCGAGTACTTTAACATCAAAAATTCAAATTTTTTATGTGTGTAGTGATAAACTGTTAATTTTTAAAGTTTTATTGTTTATTTGTTTGGAAGTTAAGTTTGATGACTTGCACATTTTCAATTGGTGTAATGTTGTTTATTAATCTTTTGATAATTTATTTAGGAAAAAAATGCATAGATTAAGAAAATGCAGGAAAATAACGAAGACCGTTTCTATCACAGTGTGGCATATTTACTTAAAATTATGCTCCTCATGAGGCTAATTAAACGAATCTACAAATCCGATAGAAAAAAAACAATGTTACAAAAGGTGTGCCTCGAGGATCTATTCTTGAACCACTACTGTTTCTTGTCCATATTTATATGTTTTAAAAAACGTGGAAGCAATTGGTTTTATGTGTTTGATTAAAAATTTTTTTTTTAATTAAAGTATTGAATTGTGTTTTATATCAATTTGCCGCAATGAACCAATATGTGTTCCCCTAAGTAATGCTTTTGTCAGTTAAACTGAAAAATTACAATACTAAAACATGAAAGTTTTGGCAAGTACTAATTATTTAACAGAGTTTTATTTTTTTTTTTATGCAAAAGACATACTAGTTGCGATGATGGAAACCTCTAACTATCCTCTTGCGATTAATAATATGAACTTGCAAGCACCCGAAATAGGGGCAATCAGATACTGAAGAATTATGATCAACTAGGAAGAATCCCCCATTAGTGGATTTATGGCAACAACCAAGTACAAAAAGTAATAAAAACCCTACATGTTTATGGTGTGTGACAAACAATTAGGTCTCCTTCCAAACATTCAAAGTTTCTCTGAAGGAATAATAGATTGAACGTGAATACCAAGAAACTTCTAGTCCAAACGGGCCGTACATTTACGGGCCGTGTGATATGAGGAAAACCGACAAGATACCAGTGTGTATCTCTTATAACAGATTAAGAAATATCAATCATCCCTCTGTCGTCGTTAAGCTGCTCGTATTCCAGGGTGAGCTAGCGATTACATTGTTTGCATTCAAGGGAAGCGTTAAAGATGCATAGCATCTTTGAAACCTCAATAGAATGTAGTGCCTTGGATAAAGCCTGAAAAACAATAAGTCAAAGGTGTTCGGCACACAACCGGTCGACGACTAGCGCGTCAAATGAATATATATCCTGATCGGTTAGTATTACCGAGTGATGCGTGGTGCATTTGGTGGTAATTAAACACCACTCCAATACTTTAAACATCAAAAAATCTGCAAATGGTATGTGTGAGTGATAACTGAATTGATTGCTTACTGCTTTGGAATTAAGATTCATGACTTGGCACAACTTTTACAGGTAATGTTGTTTGAATACTTTGCATAAGTGTTGATTGGCAAAAAAGGGCATTAGATTTAGAATGAGGAAAAACGAGACCCGTTCTATCACATGTGGCAGTTACTTCAACAATTCTGCTTATGAGGCAATACAATGAATCTACAAATCGGATAGAAAAAATTTACAAAGGCTGTGACCTCGAGGGATCTACTAACCCTGTTTTAAGTAAATCTAAAACCGAGAGAGAAATATAAATAACTATAAATTTCAGTGTTAGGGATGTATAGACCACCCTCTCTGGTAAAAAAAATCAATAAACTAACAATCAATTCAATACTAATTTCAAAGAACAAAATTAACCTCAAATTGAGACGTTTACCATAAACTCTACGGTTCCGTGTTACGAATTCACAACCCCGCGTACTTTTAAATAAGCAAAACTTGACTTTCACTTCGTATTTAAAGTAGAATTTAAGCGATATACATTTGTAAAAGAACACTTAGCCAAATACATGTTACCTGGATAGATATTTGAACTAATCTGAAAAATTGTTTGCACCCCTTCGCTTCTTTATTCATGATAGCGATTGTTTGATCACGGCCAATTGAGATATACCTTTCGAATTATTCTATATTAAACTTCAATTAAATTTTTTTATATTAAAAATGTACTATGCAGGCAGCAATCTGTTATGATCTATGATCTTAGACCTTTGACATTAGAGGCAATCCTTGAATGTTAACTTTTACTATCGAACTAACTTCTTAACGAACGATACTTAATTTACGAAATTATGATAAACATATAACTGAATCTATTCTTTACATTTTTGTAGGGAGATATTACATTAAGAACGAATATTTTTGATGTGAAGAAAATGGAGAGAAGACAAGTTATTGACCGGTTTCACCGATATCATCGTTGAAGGGAGATATAATTTCAGGCGACAGGGAGAGGTGAACTCGAGACATCAAAACGGCCGGAGACACAAATTGAACGAGTGGCCACAGGTATACGGATCGCAGTTTGTTGAACGCATATACACGGCGCAAAACAACATCGAACGTAGCCGTACGTGTGATGTTGTAAATTCTATAACATTACAATATAAATATGCTTCGAAACGTGTTAATGTATTTCACAACAATGTTTGCTGATGATGTGTTCATTGCTGTGATATACATGAAAATGTCAACGAAATCTTATGTTGAATATAAGCAAGACTAACATTATACACTTCACAGTAACACAAGAAGAAAACTATAATAATCATAAACATATTGTATCACAGTCCCTTGGTTCGAACCACGCTAAATTATGTAGCAAGTCGAAATGTTGACTCTCGATGATTTCAAGGCACTTCGGTTGAATTAAATTTTTCACGGAGATCAAGCAAACTGATACATGAATTAAAACCAAATTAATCTTAATGGCTTCTTCATCAAATAATATATTTCTTATGTATCTCTTCGGATCGGGTCATAATCCAACTCTATACTCGGTTTGCCCAACAGATGCAGTAGCAACACCGCATATACGTCAGGATCGAAAAGCCCAACATACATACTATAAATTATGAAAGTGTTGATTGAACATATGATACTTGTCATTAATTAAATTACTTAACCTTTAATATTTCTCAAAGTAAAAATGTGTGGGTGGTTGAAAGTTGTGTTGGGTAATATATTTTTTTAAAACATTATACACACTACGTTCTCCAATTCATAAAAAAAGAAACCACTAACTTATGGTTTTTATTAAGAAGTATTTCGGTATACCTGCTGCTGTTGCTGTCATTGCAACATTTCTGACTTTGGATGTTCCAAGTTGTTTCTCACACATTTTGAATATATTTAAAACCCTCTCCTTGTCTTCTACCGTAAAATGTTTTGCAACCGTCTTCGTAGGAGGCGAATTTTCCATATTTACGAGTGGAAAGTACCTTAGAAGAAAAATAAATATTTTTCGACGAGATATAACCTATAAAAACAAATATTGTATCGACATATATTGGTTTCTATTAAGCACGTTTACTTACGTGTTTTATAAAAACGATGTATAAAAGATTTCTAAGAAAATCTGATTTACAAAATATAAAAGAAAAGAAGTACAATAAAAAATAAGAAAACGGCAAGAAAATAACCAAACAACACAAGAATATAGACCCCAAATGACAATTTTGCCTATTGTAGACGACCGCGCCGATCAACCAATGGGATGCGTTACTGGAGGTATGACGTGACATGACGTTTTCGATGTCCATTGTTGCTACTGCATCTTTTGGATGTGATTATTATACGGACAGTATTAATTGCACCTACTGTACGGACATTTGCTTTGACGCCTACTGTGGCAGTTGGAAAATTGGCCGGTAGACATCGTGACGTTCGGTAAATAACTGTTGTGACAAGCGTACTTTGTGAGCGGGGAAAATGATATCCAAAATGAATTAAGTTTTTAAACTTAATGAAAATTACAACAATATCTACGGTGAGTGCGAAATAATGCCTTGTGAAGTAGTGTTATCTAAACAAATTTATTTTAGTTCTACGTGATGGTGAGCTCAGTAAATTACATTCAATTCCAAGATTACCAATTAAAAGATGTAAGTCGCTTTTCTTTACATTTATTAAAGTATTCAACTATTTACACAGATTAACTCTTTAGCAAAAAGGAGTAAAGTAATATTTACACATTAACTTTATACATAGAAATAAATGAAATGGGTTGCAGTTCATTTGGCAGTTATTAGTTGTAGTTTTGAGTCTGCATATGAAAATTGAAATATTTAGATATTTACAAATCTCTTGTGACTTAATAGAGTCTATTATTGCGTAATTCGGTAACGGTCGAGACGGTTCTATCGCAAGTAATCATTTACGGTAAAATACCTAACTTTATTTCGGTTCGAGAGAGAGAACGGTTTTTTCCCAAATTCTAATATTCGTTAACGATTAAATTACTACGGTATTATCAACACAATGGTCAGATCGTCAACCGTTGCAATTCAGTCGGCAACTCGGGGAAAATTAATGTTCGCTAACGATTAAATTACTACGGTATCATCAACACAATGGTCAGATCGTCAACTGTTGCAATTCACTCGGCAACTCGGGGAAATTAATGTTCGTTAACGATTAAATTACTGCGGTATCATCAACACAATGGTCAGATCGTCAACCGTTGCAACTCATTCGGAAACTCGGGAAAAATTAATGTTCGTGAACGATTAAATTGTTACGGTATCATCAACACAATGGTCAGATCGTCAACCGTTGCAATTCAATCGGCAACTCGGGGAAATTAATGTTCGTTAACGATTAAATTACTACGGTATCAACACAATGGTCAGATCGTCAACCGTTGCAATTCATTCGGCAACTCGGGGAAAATTAATGTTCGTGAACGATTAAATTGCTACGGTATCATCAACACAATGGTCAGATCGTCAACCGTTGCAATTCAATCGGCAACTCGGGGTCTCTCTTCATCAGAAATCACGAACATCTATTTATATGGAAGACGGCTATGACGTATTAATTTCTTATTCGCAACTCATCGGAAAAATATTTCGGAACGGTAAACAGTATAAAACAATATAGACGTAAAACACAATAATGCACTTTAAATGTTCGACGAGAAATTACTACGGAATATATACAGGTGTGTTTGAAAATAAATATACATTGATTACCAAGAATTTAAAAAAACAATTAAACATTCAAAATTAATAATAATAATTTTAATAATGTCTTTTAAAATTGTTCTTTGTTTTAAATTTTAGTGTCGAACAGCGTTTCGTCGCAATATGCCACCTACTTCCTCGTCCGAATCCATGATCTTTGGAATGAAGGCCGACTCTCAATTGAATTGGAAAGCTCACATAAATTATTTGATTGAGAAGATTAGTCCATTTAATTACGTTCTTAGAACAAATTTTCACTGAGAATAGTGCTCGGGCGACTATTTATTCTTAGAGAGCTTATGTGGAATGTTTAAAATATGGCTTGAGCTTCTGGGGAAATAGTGTAGATGTGAGTAAAGACACCGTGGAGACATAGACGGTGAAACGCATTTGTGTATGGTGGATAAGTAGGTAGTGGTTTCAAATTTTCAATAGTTTTTATACTTTAGATGTCTTTTTCAATTGTAATTTTTTTAGTATGTTGCACTTCGTTTTAAATCTGTTCCCAATCTTTTATCTTTTGCATAAATTATTTGTTTTGACGTGTAATCTACACGCATATAATGTAGTACCCTACATTCGATAATATGTAAGTTCATAAATAATTATTAATTACATGCTGCTACTAGAAATTATTAGCAACGAAAGATTTTATAGTAATAAATGTTCATATACATACATATTCTTATCTTCTATTTATATTGCATTTACATCCTTGACCTTTTGCGTTTTTAAATTACATATATGGGAGCTTTGTATAATCAGCTGACCGAGTGAACGATTTATTGACATTGTCAATAATATTTCTTATGCAATGTACGAGTATCTATATATGGGATGTATTCTGGGCGTAGAACAAGGATACCGATATTCATATAACTGAAATGTAAATAAACACCTGTGGATTATAGCACCATGAGCCATGAGAGGTGGGGTAGTAATCGTTTATAAATGCGGTGTATTATTTTACTAGGATGAGTGACATCTTCACTGGCAAAATGGTAATTTCTATACACCGTGTTAGGAGTTTTGTTGTTATTATTGCAATTAGAAGGAAAAGGTTATCCACTAAGAAAACGAATTGAAAATGGAACTTGATAATGTTGTAGCATCCCCGAAACGTTACAATAGAAATAAACATAGTGCATTGATATGTAACCCGCAATCAGTAGGTTTTAACAATGATAGAAATCTTTCCTTCGTTTATTGGTCAGAAATTTAGCAACTTTATTAAATTTTCTTATACGTCTACCTCTTAAAATAAAAGAAACTATTATTCTTCACAAATGTGAAAAAGGAGTATACAGGGCGTCCAATTTTTGATGTTCTTATAGGTTTATATAGGAAAATAATAGGGGTAGTCGATCATGGTTACTGCGATTGGTGTTGAGGCTATAAACTTAAATTATCTAAGATTTTGAAATCTAGAGAAATTGAAAATGAGATACATAAATAATAGAATTTTATTCCTTCCTTAATACAAACATGTGTAAAAAACGTCCAGTGTACTGAGGTGTTTTAAATTGAAAAAAAAAGTATGAATTTGAAAAAATTGTACGTCCGTTTTATTTTCAAAACTGTATAAATCTATAAATTTACTTACAGTTAATTCCCTTTGTGTGTAATGTACGTACGCAGAGAAACGTTTAGTTGTATCAAGACTGTGCGCCTCAATTCAAGACAATTACTGTTTCAATTATCCACAATACAATAACTGTTTTCAATCAAAAGAAACAATTTCTTTGCGTTTTTTCTCGGCTTAAAAGAAGTATATAATTGTAACGAATATAATTGTATTTATTTGTTTAAGACATTTGTTAACTTGATTCAAGAAAATCTTGCAGAAAATTTAAAGAAAGCGATTCCTAGTATAAATAAATGGCCGGTATAACACAAAGCAATATTTTCTTAAGAATAGTAAATAGTTTTCTTAATTCAAGAAAGCGTTTAGGTATTGTTCATAAATCTGTAGTTTCATTTTCTTAAAATAAAATTATTTACTTAGGATTTTTGAATTTATTCCACATTATTAATTACACACATCTTGTTTAAAACAGTGCGACATATTCATTTTCATTGCTTGTGATTTTAAAAAGGCTAAGGTAGAGGTGGTTATTTACAGAATAATGTTCAAACAAAAGTGAACTTAATGTAGAAGTACACATGAAAAAAGTGCCTAGAAACAATAATCAAGATAATGCTAATAAATAGCCCATGGTATTGATGGAATCACTCCCGGCAAAAACAATGTGAGAAGAGGAAAGCATTAATTTATCCACTTTAGATGCGTAAAGAATATGACATTTGTTTTTTGTATGAGTAATTTGATAAGAATGAGAAAAATAGGTAGTATATTATTATGTATTAAAAAGAAATAAGTTTTGACACTATCTCCATTTGAAAGTTTGATCGTAGTTGTCAGACACGTTGTACAGGGTGTGGTAGGGAAATTTTAATAACGTAATAATTTCGAAAATATTTATAATTAATAAAAGCAAAATACATCATTTAAAAGTATATAATTGTCCATTTTATTTGTGGAAAATTACGTCATCGAGATGAGCACCTTCACATTGCAAGCACTCCTCATACCCTGACCGTAAATTTTCCATGACACGACGACACATTTCCATTGGAATGTTGCTTATCTCGTCTGAAATTCTGTTTTAAGTTCTAAAATTGTTTGTGAACTGTGCTCGAAAATCATTTTCTTTAAGTATCCACACAAAAAGAAATCACATGCTGTTAGATCGGAAGATCTGGCCGACCAAGGGATATCTCCTTTTCTTGATATGATACGGTTAGGAAAAAGGTTACGTACAGCAGCCATACTCGAGCAGTATGGGATGTTCCCATCCTGCTGAAACCATGTGTGACGATTAGCTTCAGGAAATCTCGACAAATGCTGCATTAAGAAAGTTTACTATTACTACGTGTTGATGTTCGTATGGGCCGATTATTTCAAACGATGAAATTGCACACCACACTGTTACTTTATCACTGTGCAACGGCTTCTAGTGATTAATTTGTGGGTTTTCTGTCGCCCAGTAACGACAATTTTGTTTATTGATAAAGCCGCTTAAATGGAAATGGGTTTCGTCTGACATAAATAAGTTGTGAATCATGTTCTCATTCTCATTGAAAAGTGCAAGCATTTGGCGACAAAAGTCCAACCGAGAAATTAAATCATTATCTATTTTTGAACAATTTACACCTTCTATGGATGGAAATTTAAGTCATTGTGTAAAATCCTACGAAGTGATCTATCAGAAATACGCAGGGCTAAGGCATGCCGACGAGCAGAGCTCGTTGGACTCATTTCACGGTTTTCTGGGGTTCTTACACTTCTTTGAGCAGCTGGCGGCTTACGTTTTAGGACTGAACCGGTCTCTTCAAAATTCTTAACTCAAGTATTGATTGCATGGGCTGATGGTACACTACCACGACGCAGAATATTAAATTGAATACGAAATAAACGTTGTGCGGCTGTGACAGATTCGCTATTTTTATAAAACGCTTTGACAGCAAATGTACGCTGCCGACTTGACCATTGTTCCATATTTACTAAATAGACCATCAAAACTACGAATACCCCACTACTTTCAAATCGTTTATTCGAACGTAGCCGAAGTAAGCAGATGATAAAAATTTCCCGTTTCCCTGCCGCACTCTGTATAATACTTTTGAAAAAATCATTCGGTTTTCAATCCTACCCTATACTGTCAACAGTTCTGCAAAATTTAAATTTTCCAAGTTAAACACTTTCACAGTTGTAAAAGTTCACACGCACTTGTCCATCTGTCAAAGATTTTCAAAAAATCCAAACATTTCAAATATGATTAGAAACAGATGCATAGTTGTTTTATCACACAAATCTTAAAATTTAACCAAAAATTAAAAAATGCAATTTTAGAATGTAAGTTAAATGGAGCCACCCTGTACATATTATATAATATATTTTATTCCCACAATACTTCATAAATGCATATAGTATAAAGAGTACGTAGTGACGTAACGATACAGAGAAAAGGAGATAGTAAAATGTTAACAACGCAAAAACTAATCTTTTTCTCCGTATTGAAATAGAGTAGAAAATAACATGCCTTTGTAGAACGCTTTTTATAATCATTCCTATTTAGTAAAGCATTAAGTAAACACGTATGTTTTAAAAGAAATAAAGTTTTTCTTTTAAAAACCTCCCGAAAAGAGCAGACTTGAAAACTTGTATACCCTTTCTTATATCGGTCGATACAGTTTCTCGTGAGATATCCTGTATAGTTTAGCTTAAATATTACTTATACACCTTTTTTTGCAGTTTAAAGATTCTGATAACGTCTACTGTGTTGCCCCGGAGGATCTAGAAGAGACACAGGTATAAGAGGACGACATTGTAGCTTCGACAGTAGCATGTTTTGCTATGTTCCTTAAAGCAGAGGTTTACTAATAAAGTTTACTTGCCAATATTTCAAGATGACTTTAACAAATTATCAAAATTGCGAAAAATATATGTTAAACTTTTTCAATAAATACTACAAACATATTCAAGAAGTTTTTAATGATTTTTTGGACGTAGACAACCACATCTTTCAATAGGAATTGAATAGGATCTTACCACTCATCACTCATCAGTAGAGCAACGCAAACTGCGCTGAAAGCCAGTGGCGGACGCATAAAAGTTTACACAAAATAAATTAAATGTGATACATGCTCAAACACTTACCGTTTTAAGAGTCCTCCGTGAAATCACAAAGTGGATAATGCCTATTTAATATTTGTAACATTAGATATGTTTCCAAAGTTGTTTCGGCAAAGTGAGTGCGGCGTGAAGAAAAAGTGTTTTTGTATGCCGAAAACGAACGTTCTACATCTAGTGACGTTATATTTGCGCAAGTAAAATAATCTTTCAAATAACTTAACGGTTCTGTTGACGCACCTTCACAAATTTGTCTTAATGTGCCAAAATCAGAGTCTTTATCTAAAACACTTTCAAACCTTTCTAAAATACAAACATTTTTTGCGTCTTCTATCGCGCATAGCTGCGCGTGAACATGTTGCACTATTTGCAAAGATTCCACTAACGACGCTGAAGAATTTTGTAGTTTTTCTATCGCATCCGCTAGTCCCACGTAATTGTTCTGAATAATTTCCAAATCTGTTTTAACATGACTATCCTGAAATTTCAAGCGGCTTACCTTGACAGCCGCAGCTACCTTTGGGTCGGATTCTAAAATCACATTCTTTATATTCTCAAAATATTTAAGAAAATAAAATGCAGCCTCTAACCATGTTCCCCAACGAGTAAGAATAGGTTGTGGTGGTTCAGGAATACCGAGGCATAGTCTATGAAATTCCCGAATACGTTTTGGGGATTTTACAAACACAGCTTTTGTATGTGCTATAAGAGCGTCTACCTCGGGATAATATTTTCTGATACTATCTGCTACGAGACTGAGAGTATGAATTTGACATGTAATATGCAACAAGTTAGCACAATGTTTTTTAAGAGATCGACCTACAGCAAGCATGTTTGCGGCACCATCACTCATAAACATCAACAGTTGATTTGTTGAAAGTTCAAACTTTTCCAATGTATTTAACACCAACATTGAAATTACTTCGGCAGTGCATTGTTGTATTCGTCTGGAAGCTAGTAAAATTGAGGGTGACGGTCGATGTGGTTCCATTGTGCGTACCATTACATTAACCACAGAATGTTTTTTACGATCTGTTGTTTCGTCCACACATAACCACAGCATTTTATCTTGCAACTCCGATTTAATTCTTTTCTCGACATGCTCACGAGCAGACGGTACAACTCTCTGTAATGTTCTCTCACTTGATAACTTAAAATCCGAATATTTATTCCAAAACGAGACGTATGCTTTCTTCCTTAGTAAATGAAATGGTAAATTACATGCAATAAACACATAAATTAAATTAAAATTTGTCATAATCTCGTGTGGAATTTTTTTTTGAAACATGCCCTGCACTATTTACGTGCCGTAGACAATCACTTTTCGACCAACACATTAAATCTATTTTACACACTACACATTGAATTTTAGCGCCATCACACTTTAAATCAGGCGTTTCTGCAATAAATTCTCTTATTGTATTTTCAAAACAAACGTAGAACTACGATATAGTATACGACAGCGTAGATGCATACACAACAGATCGGCTTTCGAGTCGCAGTTATACTGACGCTTATACCGAATTGTCCCGGCCGTGTTTATTTTGTGTAAACTTTTATGCGTCCGCCATTGGCTTTCAGCGCAATTTGCGTTGCTCTACTCATCAGTCAATTAATGTTACAGTTTATTGTTCATGTGTGGTAATGTTATTTATTCTATTATACTATTTGATTATAAAATTACTTTATTGTTATTATTATTGTTACTATTAGTAATACTGCTATCATTATTATTTTGAGAGTTGAATTTAACAAAATATTTTTCTTCGTTGAAAGATTTACTATTTATAATAGCTTGCTAATAGCTAACATTTTGAAAAGGCACCAATGCATTTTTATGAGACTAGTAGTAGTACAATGTACAGGTTGCCCAAATTTGGCGCTCTTCAACAATGATAGGCATCTTAAGATAGAAAACATCTTCCCAACCAGCATTTTATTAACAAACTACGCCATATATTTTAATAAAAAAGGAGACAAAGAAAGAAACGTAATGGGAACTTAAAAAAAGAGGTACTTGATACTATATTCAAGAAGTATATATAGTTTATTTTCGAATTCTTTTAGTTGTAAAAGATATCGCTCCGTACACCGCACAAAAAATCATTATCATTAAATTTTATTTTTTCCGACGCAATTCAGTAGGCTTTGCAAATAATCGAAATCTTTTGTTTAATTATTTGTTAGAACCAAATGTAGCAATTTTCCAAATTTAAACATACATTGTCCCGTTTACTACAAGCGAGATCTATATTAACCGGCGAATTTGGAGCAGCTTGCTCAAACTATATGCGTATACTATATATAGTTTCAATGCGTATTTTAAAGAATATAGAAAATAATTATATACAGTGTGAATGACAAAATTGCAGATTGTCACTGCTTTTAATCTTCATAAGCTGATAACTATATTCACACGATTGTGCAAATGCGGATAATTCTTAATCTTTAACTTTAAATTATCATTATAGTATTAGATTATGCGTAAATATAATTAACTGTTTATTAAAGTGACATTGGGCGTTCTCTAGGTTAGCCGCATTTCAGCCACGCTCCGGCAATCATAAAGCCGGGGGTGTTATGGGCTTTCGGCGACGGTCGTTTTGAATAATATTCAACTAACGACTATGTCACGTGGCGAAACCAGTTAATGGCTTCTAAACAACTTACTTGAACCTATACATGTATTTCCGATAAATATTTCATAACTTTCGGAACAACGGAAGTATAACGGGGTGACATTATTCCTACTTTTAAGTTGATGTTTCCAGGTTTCCACATCTGCGTTGCGAAATACATTATAATTGTCAAACAACCAGTAGGAAGATAAAACTAGATTTCTGGAAAAATACTAATTACACAAGTCTGAAAATTCGGCGGACTGTCATTTCTGGTTATACTAGAATAATAATAATAAATGTTGAAATGAATACCTCAAATCAACTTCCACTGTAACTAAATAACAAGTACGTACTAGTATTCACGCCGCCACTTTATATCCAAAATAAAGGGTTAATTTTTGAAAACTTGTATTTGGCGGTTTTTTTGATGCAATTGGAAGATTCATGGATATACTTCGAAAATCAGTGGAATGGAACTACATTAGCAGTAAATATCACATACCTACATACACAGATAATCAAAATATTAGTCTAATAAAAATACATAGGGCAAGGCGGGGTAATTGTAGACGTTTTTTGATAACTCAAATTTGTACTTTAAATAACTTCTTTATTAATAACACTATGCTAGTTGCAAAATACAACATATGCTGAATACGATGGTGCCAACCGTTTTCAAAAGTTAGCTCGTTTTCGAGCAATTTCAATTCAAAAATTAGGCCCAAACAGCCTACCGGAATTTCTCTGGAAAATCTGATCAATGGTCGAAGAGCTTTCTGGAATCTTCGAGAACCTTCCATGGACCGTTCCTGGATCATTCGTGAACCTTGTAGAAACTTCCATCCCCGCTACTGCCACTTGGTCAAATGGGTATATAAGCGGCGCTGTTAACCGCTAAGAGCTCAGTCTTCAGAAGTTAAGTATTAACATCTAAAGCAAATAACCTAAACCGAAGTGAATAATGGAAAGTTCGAGATTGTTTATTGTATTGGCTTGTAAAATCAATTAATTTGAAATATCAAATATGAATATCCTATTGTTACGTGTGTGGAAATTTTGTAATTAAGACCACTCGGCGTAAAATAAATGCCGAAACCACTGATTTGTATCAACAATATTTCTCACAAAATGTTTTTACTGATGTGTATTGGACGCCGTCTATTGTTTGTACAACATGCGTTTTGAATTTGAATAAATGGACAAAAACCGGAGCCACTATGCCATTTGGTGTTCCGATGACTTGGTTAGATTCAAGAGAACATGGATCTAGCTGAATGTTATGCGTGCGTGAATTATACTGACGGTATAAACAGAAGAGGAAGTGGTTCTTCGAAATACATTCCAACAAAATATACTCAATTGCCGGTGCCGCATTCAAATACAACAAGACCAATTTCAACAGAACAATCTGAGACATCAGCATTAGAAACCATGAAAGCCGAAGAAGCAGGCGTATCAGTGTATGAACCATCAAATGTCACTATACCATGCAATCACATTGAAATCACGCAAGGCTCGAACAATGGTACAGCAGCAAAAAGCTACACGGTTTTTTGGGTGACATTTGTTGGAATTTACAAGAAAAAGATGACGATACAGAAGAATCAGGGTAATCAGAGAATGAAAAATGAAAAAAATCAAGAAAAATGTATTTTCTTGCAAAAAAATTATAAAAGATCGATTGAATCGTTTGAATCGATTCAATTTTTTTCAAATAATTTCAATGTTCAATGTGTATTCGCGGATACGATGTCTATTCGATCGATTTCCATCGATTTAAATTCAATAAATTATCAAAAAATGGTAAAAATTACGTTTTTTTTGGGGTCTTTGGGCCTAAAATTTTTAAATTGAAATTGCTCGAAAACGTGAGCTAATTTTTAAAAACGGTTAGCACCATTGGATTTGGTATACTCGAATTAGGTTCACCCCGTGGGTGCCCAGCTTGTTGCAAAAAAAAGTCTCCAATTCGAACACAGTGAAATCGTAATCAGTTATTTGTTTCAGTTGGGTATATAATGTAATTTTTACTCTCTTGAACGTAATCAAAAATTTTTTTTCATTGTTTCAATTTCCCTTGTCTGTTTACAATTAGCCCGTTGCTTTAGGGATAAATGGAAACATAATTTTCGAGAGGAAAATGTAATAGAGAATAATAAACACAGGAAAGCAAATTCACTATTCCAGAAAACACATTTTATTAAAAATTGTAGAAATCGAAACTCCATATCCATCTTTTACTAGTCTGTAAGTCAAGATTCTTCACGTCTCTAACTGCTTGGACAATATCATATTTTGTGTCTTGGCAGTGGTCTGTAAATAAAAACTATTGTTTACAAGTACCCTCAGGTTTTGTTGACAATTACACCTCTGGCAACATTTATAGAGGTAATTGTAAACAACATAGAAACAAATAATCTGTAATTTTTTTATTAAAAAAAATACCCTCTGGAATACGTGCAAGTCTGCTTAAAGCCAATACATTTGATAATATTAATACCAAATTTCAGCTGATCTTTGTGCAAGTTGTGTACGTTGTAAAATTTTCACTTAACGTATCATAATGTGGCGATTTATTTCTATTTCCTTCAAATCGACACGGACCTCACGTGCGATTAGTTAACTGTGCAATAGAGGTGCAGTAACCTTCCGTCATAATGTAGTACCAACCAACCACATCGCGAAAAAATCACTATATGGAAGCAACTCACGGCTGTTTACAAATACTCCGTTTTCATAATTACCCTATAATAGAAATACACTCACATTTACATATGTGTTACACTAATTTGTACGCACGGAGACTGCATGCGGGTCAAAATACTCCTGGATCGTAAAAAAGCAATCATGTTTTACGAGGATGGTATGATAAATACATGTGTTAAGGATGACAACACAATTGTTTTGCTTTTAGTAAATTTACTTCTCGTCATAATCTCCTTGTAGTTCTATACACTAGTCCTGCGATATTCCAATTTTTTTAAGCCACCCAAGTAGTAGGATTTGTCGATTTGTAAACTCTAAAAGATTATCAATAAGCATCAAAACTCGGTTTTCAATTAAACTAACATTTAATTTTACACAATTTATTATATTAAGATACCATGCCTGTGCATAAAAATAGCACTGATGATAGAAAATAAAGTAAATTCTTCTGTAACTATAAAAAATTAATATTTTTAATAATATTAATACCTGATTACATGACTTCTAATAATTACGACATCGGCGGGCCTTGCCATCAACTAGCCGTTGACTTCTCTCCTGCGGAATAGATGTCCAAGCAGAGCGCACTACCTCTTATAATTGACGGACATTGATAGGTTTTTTGTTATTCACAGCCTTCTCAACCCTTAAGTTTTCTATCTGGTTGATCCGATAATTGAGCTGGCTAAGACATTACATTAATATTATTTCCGTTAAATGAATATGGACCATTCTCCCGTATGTTTTGAGTCCTTATGCTGCTGATAGATCCAAAAAAGCGGCATTTTCTCGTCCGCGTAAAGTAGCATGATGTTGGGTAATAAAAATAAACATTTTGATACATAATCTCAGAAATTCTAAAAATTGGTCCCAGGCCATACCAAAAAAATGGCCCATATCGTAATGCTGAGGCTTTCATGTTTAATAGTTTTTTTTGTAAACTATGGAAGAAGTGGCTTGTTTGGAGGTAGCCGCACAAACTGTCCATCACAATTGTTATTATACAGAGTAATTTTGGACTCGTTACTCCAGAGAATATTCCTCCATCAATGGTATGTGCTCTTTTACAAAATGGCACTCTTCTGGGTCTTCTAGCACGGAGATAGTTTTCTAACAAACGTCTCCTTACTGTGGAACTTATAATATTCGGGTTTAATTTGCTAACAAAACTAGAAGATGTTTCTGACAAGCTTTGCAATTTGTTTTCTCAGTAATTTTTCTTTCGCCACCTCAATTTTCTCCTATATTCTGCAAATTAATCACAGTTGTATTTTATTAGCTGAATAGATCCGTGCCTATTTTTAATACTAATTTTCTTTCTTGTACTGTGCATTGCTTCTCGCAACTTATGACAATAAAATCATACTTTAAAAACGTATGGCCAACCTAAAGAATTAGAACACTATCATTTTGCCGTTATTTTAAAGTAATACTACACTACAAACCCTTTTCTTCTATTAAAAGCAAGCCACTGCCGTTGTATTGCACAGGCATATAACATGCTGTTCCTAAACTTCGATAATTCCTTAGACGATTCGATGCATTTTTTCATAATAGTGTCGATATTGAAATATTTCAGTAAAAAATTACACAGCCAAATCACTTTTTCTACTTAGCACTACTATTCTTTTGCATGTTATGTTTGTATGTATCTTAACATCATCAGTTATTATTTCTTGTTATGGACGCGGTCTAACTCGAACTCTGTATTCTTATGTGTACACGTGTACAATTACCCACTAACTCTAATACTCTACTCAATAACATATATATTTTTTGTGTAACATCCTAATATTATGTCAAAAACTATAGGTATTACTAGCAATCTCAACATCTTAGTAAATAAATTCAGTAGTCATACGTCGAAATATGATGCCGAATGCCGAAAATGCCCCTTTGTTCATTTTACTCGTCTCAAAATATACATATAGGTGTACTTGTATTTGTGTACACGAAGGATGTCGAGTATATTCGTTCGTCTGTGCCCCTTCTTTTAGTAGCCCATTGACGTGCTTGCTCCGACTTTTAATAAAACTCTTGTCTGTTTCGATCTGATAGATGACTACACCCCAGCCAGATATTAAACTTACGTGGGTGGGTGAAGTCGGGTTCGAAACGTGAGGGGACTGAATTTACTGGAGATCAACTTTTTAAGGGGAAAGTACTCTTCAGCTGTACTGATGCTGATGTGTATTCAGTTTGAACTGGCTTGAGCAGGAAATAAAAGAACAAACATGTAAACTCTTGATAGGCAGAAACGTTATATAGAAGTTAGGACTTTTTCGACCGTAAATTGCTTTTTGTAGTTTACATTTATGCTTTGAAGTAGCAACCTACGTATACTAAGTTCAAAGTCAAATACTCTTGGATATGTGGAGTGGTAAAATTTAGCTCGAAAAGAAGCGTAAATTCACACGACATACATTAAGTACAGCGATTGTAGGCAATCACTTTACACATCCCCTTTGCATTAGGTTGAAAACTGAAACTGCTGTGGTAAGCGTGTGCGCTACTACAGTCTAGTACTTCAGAAAGCCGTTTTACGATGTTTACGACTACTAGGTGTCACCTGTGTTCTTTTAATCTTTAATAACTTATCTATATTCCCAGGCATAAAATGCGAAGCTGTGCTCCCAACATATAATGCGGGGGTATTAAAAAATGCACCCTAGCAAAAGTGCAATATGGTGCACGATCATGTCTATTAAAATATGCAATTTTGAAAGGGAGTGAATGTATGGATATGTATATCATTCTCCAAACAGTGGTGATCGTTTGGTGTGCTTTGAACTACATTGAATTATTTAAAAAAATATATTAGGCTGTGTTTACATAGAGTAGTGCAAAATTAGTGTAAGAATTGCTCTAATAATTTTCTTTATCATAACGTAACCTAAATTTGTCTGTCCTTGGTTTGTAATGCAGGGAATTACACAGAAGCGTTATACGATTTGTTTATTAGCCGTTTCGGCAGTAATTATAACTAAGGTACGATAATCGTGTCGTCTCAGCATAGCCGTAACAGCTGGAGCAGCCAACGCAACTCGGCGCGCGCCTGTCTGATGCGATGCGTAAACATACTCCGGGTGGCATAGCAGTTCAAATTCGTACACATTCATCATCACTAGCGCGGCGTGTGCGTGTGAATTAAATCAGGCGAGCGGAATACTAGTTATTCAAGAAAATTTTTAATCAAAATTGTCCAGTGTGCGCAAGGCTAAACAACGACCCTTTGCTAATAAAGTAAAAAACTTTATCTATGAGTTTCCAGATTTGTTGTACGACGGTGCTAAAATAGTTTGTAAAGTGTGCGAGAAAACTTTGATGTGCTGGCAAAAGAACGACTGTAGGAAGCATGTAAATAGTGCGAAACACAGAAACAGAAAAAACGGCGCGTCAAATAGAAATGACTTTATTTTCGATTTACTTGTCATGATGATAACATGTAATTTGTCACTTAACATACTGGATAAGAAATCGTTTGAGAACTTTTGGAACAAATACAACCCGGAGTTGAAGTTGCCAACTACGGCAACAGCACGTAATCATGTTTTATTTGTACGCAAAGAGGTGGAAAATAAAGTCATATCTACATTAAAAAATCAGTTGCTTTGGTTGTGTGTTGACGAGACAACAGATTGTAAAAAAAATCTATTATACATGTTATAGTTTGTGTACTGGATCAACATAAACCGACATTTCCACTGTTACTAGCTAGCAAAAGATTACAAGGGTGTACTAGTGCAGCAATTACGACTGTGATACTTACTATGTTAACAAACTTTCAAGTCTTAGCACGTCAAGTGTTGATGTTTATGAGCGGTGTTGCAGCGGCAATGCGTGCGGTATTCCGTTCTCTTCTTAAACACGGTTGCGACTGTTTACATGAACTTGTAAAGTGCGTGTTTTACATCTTGTGGCACAAACTATTAGACAATGTTATCCCGAGGTAGATGCATTAACATCAAGTACAAAAAAAGTGTTTCTCAAATCTCCAAAAGGTCTTCGAACATTTCACGCACAGTGTCCCGGTATTCGTGAACCACCACCGCCGATTCTTACACGTTGGGGAACCTGGTTGCAGGCAGCTTTTTATTATGCTGAACATTTTACAAAAGTAAAAGCTGTTATTCTACAATTCAATCCTGCCGAAGCTGCAGCTATTAAGGAGAGCCAGTCAAAATTTCAAGATACTCCTGTTGAAATAAGTTTACAAAGTATTCATAGCTACTATAAATGCTTACATGACGCACTGGAACAATTACAAAATAGAGCGTTGTCATTAGTGAAGTCACTGCAAATAGTGGACGAAGTACATACTTTGCTACGCACTATAGATGACGCAAAAAATATTCGCGTTTTAAAAAAATTGGAGAGTGTGTTAGAGAAGGATTCCAATTTTATCACATTGCAACAAATTTGTAATGGTACTTCGACTGATCCATTAATTGAGTTCAAAGATTATTTTAATCATACATGTATTACATCAGTAGATGTCGAACGATCTTTCTCCAAATATAAACATATTTTTTCACCACTGCGAACACGGTTCCACGAGACAACTATTGAAACATATCTAATGCTATCAATTTTTTACGATTCTTATCCACTGGGTTATAATACTGATGATGGTGTTTCTACTTCTCATGTTCAGTAATTCCAATGCAATCCGCCAGCCTACTTGATTACGCTGCTTAAAAGGCTGAGTGTTTCACAGCCTTACGGATATTATAATTCTTGATTAGTTTTTTTATTATTATTCGCTTTATTACTTCTTTTTTGATATTATAAATATTGAAGAAACCGCACGCCTATGGCGCAACGAACGATTATCTTATTCTAATTATAATATACAAATTCAAATGTAGAAAGTATTGATGCAGCGCCGTGGTTGTGTCAAAGTTTGGCATGTGTACAGTTTCACGCTGCACTAATTCTCAATTCTGCACCACACCGCTATGTGAATGATGGTATTCAATTGCATTGTGCAAAGTTTCGCACTACACCTTAATCCTTGCACTAGATTCGCACTATTCTTTGTGAACGCCACTTAAATTTAGTGAAACATGTAGGTATATCTTTTACGTAATATACAAATGGGATATAAGATAATGTTGTAATGATTATGTCCAACCCCTGTAAAGTTTTCTTAATGTGTTATTTGCGTACTCATCTATGTAAACGTTTAGTGAAAATATATATTTGAATTTACAATGGTGCAATGGTAGTGATAATTAAGCAATTCAACGCCGTACCATACTTAATACACGTAGTTAAGCATTTTATATTGCACAGTTCCTTGAAATTGTACAAAATATGCTATTAAAGACTTTATAATTTTCTAGTGTTGATGGTTTTGGTAAGATATCCTATAGTCAGAATTATGACACGATGTATTATACATGCTGGTATATGGTGAGTGCTTATTGCTGATTGAGAAGCAGATAATAAAGAAATAACAAAGAAAAACCAAATGCATAATATTCTTTAGCACCCTTAGGTATTGCTTTCATATTTAAGTAATAGAATTAATTATGTTCGATTCAATGCCTTCTGTTCGGAGGAATTTGGGGTCCCTACTCTTTTTGATCCATATCAAATCACTCCTCGGTGTAAAGTACTACACTGACGATATACAGATTTTCGCTATGTTAACTCTGTAGATGATGTACACTTTCTTCAAGAGAACCAAGATGTATTGGCTGATTGGTGTTCTAATGCTCTCTTAAGATTAATGTTAGTAAGTGCTGCTCAGTTTCTTATGCACATGCATCTATACTGAAAAAAATGGGGGTAAATTTAAGTCCTCATATTACGAAAAATGTGTATATCTCCGGTATAAACGTGAGAAATTTTGTTTCAAATTGGAAGTATTTATTAGAAATTATGCGAAAACTTAGATCTTTATCCAAATTCTACAGAAATTGTCAAAAATTCTGAAATTTTAAAAGTGTGTTTTAAAATTAAACCGAAACTTACGTTGCCTAGCAACAAAATCATTGAACAATCTAGCGTCGCAGGAATCAATTTGGTGCTCTTTCCTAGCCAACTTTGCATGACAACAAAAACAGATTATAAAAACCTTTTCGTTTTCGCAATCGTATGTTTTTCTCTCGCTCCGGTCATGTAGATACTTTGTATTAGAACACTGGATATTGATTTTTTGAGGTCTTGTGGTAATACGTATGTTTGAATGTTTGAATTCTTGATTATTTAAAAAGTGGAATGGTTTACAAAATATACATCGGAAGTTGTGTATCGTTAAAGGCAAAAGTTTTTTTAGCTTTTAAAATGGTCCTGAATACTGGAATGAGATCTGGGACGTCACGTTCGTACTAGAGAATTTATACGTTAGAAGAAAAAAAATAGTTTAATAAGAAAATTATACGTATTAAGTTTATTCTTACAAAAAGAGATGTCCACTGAGAAAACTGAGCTTTTATAATCAGTAATAATAATAAGTGCCAGAGTTTTTAGAAAAAAGCGCGTCGATTTTCTTTTTTTGATTACTGGAAATAATGCCTTTTTTATTTTATATACCATATATTTTTATGCGTTGGGAAAAAAATTAAACCAATAATACATATGAGGAGGTACATTGCAAAAAGTAGTTTTTGACATAATTCATGACGCAGTATTTATTTTTTTATGTTCTCCTGGTAAATTAAAACAACGTGCAATTTTTAAAGTATATACTACATCCTGCGTGGATACCCTATAACATTCTTCCACTTTTTTCATTCTTCCCATTTACTGTGGATTGCAGATTTTGGAATGTCTATATCTATTGAAATTTATACCAGTTGATCTTGTGTGTACCAATATTTTCTTTGTGTCTGCTACATCTTAAGTACATACGAGGAGGTACATTGCAAAACGTAAATTGTGACATAATTCAAAATGCAGTATTTATTTCTTTATGTGTCTCTGGTAAATTAAAAAAACGTGCAATATTTTTGAAAATTTCTACACTAGCATATCTTACGTAACATAGTAGCATTTGCAAAAATATATTTTATGTTCAGATAATCATACTACTTGTAGAAAGACACAACTAAATAACTGCGTTTTGCAATGTACCTCCTCTATGTTATAGTTTAAAAAAATATCACCATACCCAGTAATAACTGTTTTGAAATTAGTTCGTCCTTTTTGGAAAGTTGGCTAGTAAAAAGCTGAAAGTTGTTGGTGTTATCAAGTCAGTCTGCTAATAGTATTCGAATCACAATTTTGAAAGCGAAAATGTTTAATCTATTTCTAAAAGCAAAAATTATTATATTTTCGTTTTTCGGGCTTGTAATTATTTTCCCTTTTTTTTCTTGTTTTGTTAATTGTTATCATTTGTTTACTTTAGTGAACTTAGTTTTGTTTTTTCTCCTATTGTCAACTTTGTAATGATTATCAAACTAGATCGATCAATCAGAAAATTGGCATGGCACCAAAAGTTTTCATTCTGAACAACTTTTCTTAGTAACACTTCAGGATGCTATGAACGGAAAAGATAGGTACTTTACTTGAAACGAAAATAGTTTTTGATCAACTGTTAAGGCTTACTTGATTTTAAAAAATCGAAAGCAAGCTAAAAATAAGTTTCAGACCAAGCAGGTCTTATTCCTCAAATACTAAATTCCAACTCAAAACATTTTTTGTCCATACCTATTGTCAACCAAAAACTGACAAATGTAGGAAAAATAATAATGAGAACGGAAAACGAAAATATGAAACACTTAGGGCTTAATAATAATAAATAACATCAAAAATAATTTATTCTTCTGGAATTGAGATTTCAATGCAGTAAGTGGGTTAACAATCATTGTTATTTTGTTGCCTAGCAACGAACTCGTTGGATAAACCTGATCTCACAGGAGACAGTTTAATGCTTTTTATTAGAACCGTTATTGCTGCATATTATGATACTTTTTAATTTAAATAGTATCGCTGTGGTTTCATTTCGCCAATAATTTTCCAAGAAACGCAAAAATTAGCAAGATGTTCTATTTAGATGTGAAAGATGATATCACTTTTGCTAGCACCATAAACAGAATTGAACTGTCGACAACATCAAAAGTTAGTATACAAAAAATAAATACAGGGATGTTTTTTCCAGCTGCTGTCCTTTCAAAATGACTTCCTTGTACAACAAATTGTTTAAAATATCAAATATTAAAGTCAAAACTTTTAACTCTTTTTAAAGCAAAAAATAGATCTAGAACGACGTCTAATTTCAAGCTCACATGTCCGTATAAAACGTGGAAAATTTCAAGGATTTGCGTCCAGATTAGCTAAACAAAGGTCGCCAATAAAAGTTACTGATCGCATTGTTCTCTCTTTTCTGTTTCTCACGGGTGGGTTTACGCTGGCAGCAGAAAGCTAAAGAGAGGATCTATCCGGCTGATAGTGCAAATACACACGTCACCCTCGCGCCTGCGGCAAAGGCGGAATGAGAGAGAATTTCTATTTGTAGACGCCGTTGCCTCTAGAATATTTACCAGCATGGAAAAACTTCTACACTCAACTCCTTCAGGAAATGTACTTTAAGCTTTCGACACAAAAAGATTTAGATATAAGAAATAACACATAGCATTCCATTCAATATCAAGATTTTAATTTAATGAATTGTAAGTTCTACTTAATCTTTATGAATCCCAGGTGTAATCGATATTCATATCAGTTTTGTAATTATATTTGCATGCAAAGCAACATTTTGAAAGATGAATTATCAAAAAGTAATCGTAATATACATGTACATATTTAAAAAACATGTGTTAAGTAAATTAATTAGCATTATCAACCAGTTTAGGTAGATAATAGATCATGCCATTAACAAAATAGAGGAGCAGCAGTAAAACAAAGAACTTCAGAAAGAGGTTTTATTAGGTTTACAGCATTCCAATATTAACTTTGTTTAAAAAAATGTTAGTGTTTGAGCACTTTTCACAAACAAGTAGTAATACTTCAGTGAAAACTATTGATATTCTCTATGTTGCTCTGTTGATTATGTTTTGAAACTGATTTTCAAAATTGAATTATGTATTATCTGTTTTGTTGTATATATCTATTGTAATATTTGTCTCAGGGGATTTTTGGGAAAAATATGAAATTTTCTAAATTAGTCTAAATTCTTAAATTCTTTGTGGGATGGGTAGCATTTCTGAATATTCTTTGGGCAATTTTCTAGTGAGTTTTCAAATTATAAATCGAAATTAACGAATGTTAGAATGAAAAATATAACTAACCGTGAATTCGAATGAAGTTGATGTCATATAAACGCTCTGTTTATAATACCTTCTACAGGAATCTGCCTGTTCTAACCTTCAACCCCTTCTTCTTTGAATAAATACTTTAATGTTACTATCGAACACTTTAAATTGGTATCGGGGTCAAGTACGCAAAATGATTCGACGAAAGCTAAGTCAAGATTGATGAAAATTTTGGCGTCGCTTATCTTTCTTTTATTTGTAATCGCGAAAGATGACGATTTTTTCATACCACAGCAAATTTTGATAATTTAACCCAAATATAAACTTTTCTGATGCATTTCGATGAAATGAAGTAATTTATGGAAATAGCATAGAAGAATGCATGCAATAACGCAACTAGCTGACAAAAGGCAAATCTATGACCTAAATTCTGTCTGACAAGGTTTAAACGTGAAATTTTACTAACGATTTACTTAATAACATTCGAACCAAGATTTAATTTATGAAATGATGTTTGAAATATCTTTCAATTTACCCTGTTGTATGTTTTAGATCACTTTTACATTAATTTTGACGATTTTTCTTTCACTTTAATTTTAACCAATTCATTTGCAATATCAGCACTATGCTGAATAATGCTGCGTTAGTTTCAAATATATTTGGATCAATAGATGGGTTACCGTTTACGGTACTAAACCCAGAGTGATTCAGGAACTTATTTTCTTCGACTATGATATCTTGAAGATTGGACCTCGATACAAACTCAAAACGCACACAGTTGTGTTTTATATGTATTGTGCTAGTTTCATAGTTTATAATGACTTTATGTTGTGTGGGAAAGTCGTGGCCAAGGATGGAGTCGTATTTTAAGCCAGGAACAGTATATAAATTTGCATTGTAAGTATGATTGTTTATACTGATGAAATTACAAAGACATTTATATACTACTACTACATATACATATTGAATATATATAAGCATAACCATTCACCTTTTGTCAAGGTATAACTTGAAATTCAATTTTATGTTTTCTGTTAATACATGTGCTGGATGCAAAATACTCGGTTTACACCACTAACTTTATTACCGGTGTAACCGCAATGTTTATCTTGGAATTGAAACGTTTATAAATTGAACATTCCAATATCTACAATTACAACGCATTACGGAGGTGTAATTTAGCATTCAAAAAGAAAGTCAACATGATAGAAAATATGAAATTCTTTTTTGTAGCTAGCTTTATTTTTATCTATAAGTTGTGTAATTAATAAAAATTCCTAATACATTGTCAGCAGTAGCAGTTTTGAGGTAATATACTAAAACTGGAGAGCTTACACTTAGAAAGTATCAGAAGTGCGTTCTGCTCCAAGCTTAATCATTAACACACAACACATCACATTCTGGATGCCAGTTTTCCATATATATTTACAATATAAGTAAATTTAGTTATAATAAGAGAATCACTAAACAACTTTATTGGTGTTTTTGCAAAGCTGTAATAGTTTATTGTAAACCTAGTAAAACCTGTAGATATTTACTATTAACATTAGTTAATGTATATTAATTTAGTGGCTGGCCTAAAGTACGTCATAGAACTGTTATTATCTATTAATTATATTACTGATTTAGTTCTATATTACATACAAGTGTTGATAAATTTAAACATAAGATTCAGATTTTGTAATAGTGAAAAAACGACGTATATTAATGTGGAAATAATATTCTAACGAAAGAAAACTTTGTTGTATTAATCTAGATTAACGAACAGCTTGCAAATGCATTATTTAGTACTTTGGGTAAATTGTATTAGCCTAGGCATTAGGATCTCTATTACATTGGAATTATAGTTAAGAAAGAATACTGAGCATTACTTTATCATCACGATATGCTGTAGAAGTTAAAGTATTCTAACATTAATTCATGCCTTTCAATTAAATTTAAAGCAAAAAAAGACGGAAAAATTGATAGATTTATGTGATAAGAATTGCTTTGAAAACATAAATCGGATGTACTAATTTACATTTCTTCTAACATATATCGCATTATTATGTACATTTTGGTATAAATATATAGTATATAATGTAATCAATTATTCAAATAAATTATTATTATATTATTATTATTTATTTTCAATAAACTGAACAGAAAATCTTTAGTTGATCAAATTTTATAAAATAGATTTTATATTTAAAAAAATATTGCCAACTTAAAAAAATAAAATGTTACCCTTATGTTCTTCATTTCGTTAAATTGAATTATAAAAAATCAAAAATTTAGATCAATCGAGTCCAAAAAGATTCCCCGTTAATTAATTAATGTCAATGAACAACATTCATTTTATTGCGTGCAATACGCGGCAAAATATGGAATAAATTCATTAAATTCGAAGCAATTAGTTTTTTGAAGAAATGCTCGGACAGGTCAGTTTTATTTTTTTATAATATATGATAATGTATAAAACTAATTATTCTGTATTGTTGATTGATATCTACTAGATCTGTGAAATCTTATCTTTATTTTTTGCTAGGCTTTTTGTTTGTAGTAAAATTTATGAACAGGTGGATAACATTTCGAACCTTTAATTTAAAAGAAATACCAACATTAAAAAATATCATAGAACACGCTGAAGAAAGACGCTGACTGATTATCAGCTAAATTTCGGCAACAAATATTCTGTAAATTTGGTGTTAGCATATTGCAAAGAAGAAATGGAATTGATTTATTTTACGTTACAATAAGTACATAAAGACATCATTAATACTAGACGCGTTACAGTGGGAACACTTTAATTTTAATTTGTGGAAATAATAAATTACCTGACTATGTGAACAGGTTTATAGGCTACAATAGTGATATACATAATTATAATATTCAACATAAATATTTTTTAGCTAACGCTGAATAGAAAAGCCTGTTCTCACAATAGCATTTTATAGGAAATTACAGTTATGTAATAATTTGCCTAGCGGTGTCAAACAGGTTAGTAATTTAAGTAGTTTTAGGAAATTTTGTAGTAGAGTTGTTAAAATTTTGTAGCGGAGTTGTTAAAATATAATTTTTGTTGAGTCAAAATCGAATCAATAGTTTGAAAACGTCAATGTTAGTATCTTTTGTTTGCTGTTGTCGGGGTAACCAAACAGTACTTTCTATAGACAGAAGTGGATCTCTACTAAAAATCCAAAATTTTATCAAGAGTATTGTAGATTAAGATCTCTAACATAAAACCAAATCTCCAATGCCTACAAATCCTACATTACTTGTATAGAAACATCAATGAAATCTGATCCTAAGCAGTTATGGACCTTTGTCTATGCATGGCAATGGAGGACACGTATTCCTGGTCGACTTTCATCTAATGGAGTTGACTTAGATGATCCCAAAGAAATTGTAGACGCGTTTGCTTATTGTTTCACCGAAACCTATTTGCCGACTGGCACATTGGATTTGCCTGAGAACCTCCAACAACTGCAAACGTTCAACATTCGTCCGATCTGTGAAGATGATGTAGCTAATATTATGGCCTCGTTTCAGAACAAATTTACTGCAGGTGAAGACCTTGTATCAAGTTTTTTGATTAGAGATGCTCGCTTTGTATTAAACAAGCCTATTGCCAAAATTATTAATTTGACAATTAGTACATCTAGCTTCCCTGAAAGATGGAAGCGAGCAAGAATTGTTCCAATCCACAGGAAAGGCGACAAAGCTTTAATCACTAATTATCGGCCGATCTCTATCTTAAATAATTTCTCTATGGTTCTTGAGCAATACTTGTACTGTACTATATTTTTCAATATAAAACAATACATATCGCCGCATCAACATGGATTCATGACTGGCCGTTCTACAACGACAAATTTATGCTCTTTAACTCAGTATGTTAGTGAAATCTTGGATAATCAAGGACAGGTGGATACCGTATACACTGACTTCTCTCACGCGTTTGATAGGATTAATCACAAACTTCTTTTACATAAACTAGATTCTTTTGGTTTCTCTCCTGGATTGCGCTTATTAATAGAATCATATTTAACACGAAGATCAAACTATGTTTCCAATAACGGATTTAAGTCGTTTAATTTTATATCCACAAGTGGTGTTCTGCAAGGATCAAACCTTGGTCCTCTCCTTTTCAACTTATTTATAAACGAATTCTTGCAATCACTTACCTGTTCTGTTTTGGCATATGCGGATGATGTTAAACTGTTTTGTGCCGTGTCTGGTCGTGACGAAGCTGATCAGTTGCAGCGTAATATTGATCTTCTGGTTAGATGGTCAGCGAATAATAATTTGTTGCTCAATATCGCTAAATGCTGTTACATGTCCTTTACAAAGAAAACTAAGCCGTATCAATTTTCTTACTCAATTGATAAACAAACTCTGTCGAAAATAAATGTAATCAAAGATCTAGGCATAACTTTTGATACAACTTTATCCTTCTCTAACCATGTAGAAATTATCTGCTTGTCCGCTTCAAAAATGCTCGGATTTCTCATGAGAACTTCACGACACTTTAATGATATCCGACTACTAAAAAGACTTTTTTATGCTTTTGTCGTCAGTAAATTAGAATACGCTTGTATAGTTTGGCTTCCTTTTTACACATCTCAACAGCTTCCAGTTGTTTCTGAAAATGTTATCATGGAAAATCGACGGAACTTATCCAGAGCGGGGTATATCTTACCATGATTTACTTTGTAGACATCAAATGGACTCATTAAATCATCGGTGCGAGCTCCATAGCGCTCGATACCTGCAGAAGCTCCTTAACAACAAAGTTCATTGTCCTTACTTGTTGTCAACTATATGTTTTAACGTTCCGCGACTGGCATCCTGTCATGCGTCTACTTTCAATATGCCAACACCAAAGACCAATCTACTACTCCGAGCGGCAATCTACCACATAACATGTAATGCCAACGTGCAATATGAAGATATCTTTGTCGGTTCCTTTTTCACATGAATAGTTTTTTATTACAATTTTTTTTTGCACTTATGTATATTTTTTCTTTTTTAATGTACAATGTTTATTTTTTCTTTTGTAATGTATTCACATGCTATACATATATTTTCTTGTACTGTAATTGGCGTTAACCTGTTGGGCAAAATATACTATTATTATTATTATTAATACTATATGAGATAACTTGGATAGTAATCTAAGGTTGTATATGAGTACGTACCTACATACACATAAGGAAAAAAAATGTCTAGCTAAACGAAAAAGCGTAGATGCGACAACGGTAAACGCGAATGGGTAACCCACCACTAGCGGAGGGGTTAGAGGCATTCGACGGCTCGCGACGGTTACCGATGTGGTTAGTTACGAGGTAGACTGCATTATGTGCGGACGATCTTCGTAAGAATTTCCAGAGTATTTATTTTTCTTTTATTTCATCAGAATCTGTTTTTTTTTTCGTCTTTAGAACTCCTCATTAGTTTCGTCTAAGCTTCGTAGCAACAACAAAATAAATATGCGAAACTCTCGTTTTCAGGCAACCATAAATTCAAATTATTAAGTGCGTTTTTGCACACAGTAGGTCTACATGCCAACGTTGTTACAAGCGTACTAACGACCCGGATAGGTCGTACTGTTTAAAACAAGTTAAGTGCAATTAAAAATGTGTAAGTAAATAATAGTTGTAATGTCCATTTACTTATACTAAAAATGCTTTTCTTCAAATTTTCTACTGTAATGACAATTTTACTACAAGTGTATAGTAATTTACCTACAATTTTTGTAGTACCTTTTTTACTATAATTTTGGAGTATTTTTACTATTGGTAAATATGGAGTGCAGACAGCCACTTAAAAAAACTGCAATAATAGGTTATTTTCTACTTACTTTGCTGTCACTATAGTAACCGTCGATTCTGGTAGGATACACTACAATTGTGATATAATTTACTATACATTTCTGTCGGTGTAGGCACATATAAATATATACGCAAATATAATGGCATAGGTGTGTCTTTTTTAAATTATTTATATCATCTGTATATACACGGATGATCTGACATCCCAGTATATATCCCGTATAGACTGCTGTTTATTAATGGTGAGCACAATGAGTCATGGCCGCGGGTGGTCTTGGATATTAAAGGGCGGTAGTCAGCAGACACGCTCCAACATTGAGACGTAATCCGAGCGTCAATAGGATGCGTTACGTACGGGATTAGTACTCTAAAATGTTTATATCGTATCTTCTATGGCTCTACGCCGCACAACATTATATTAACTTATTTACTTTTCTGCTTTTAATATTAATATATGTACACACAAACTCTTATCTATCTTTTGTGAACGGCGTCAAGTTCCTAAATCATGCCATGAATGCACAATCAACCGGCGTCGGTAAATAATTGATATTACTTTTCCGCGCATAGGTGGGTAAAAATTTAGCTTACTTTAACAATTTTTTATGTAATTTTTATCAATACGTAGAGTAGGGTATACTTGTGCAGTGTTTACTTTTAAGTGAAATGTTATATCATATATCAACCTTATGCAGGGTATGTATCTCAGTGAGAGCTGCAACTATTTTGATATTTGGAAAAGTATAAATTGAAGAAATTTGAAAATTTGGCAGATTACCAACACCAGTGGTCCAAACGCATATAAAAACGCATGTCTGTCGCCTCTGGTTGTACCATCTTTAATTGGAAATCTTCCATTTTTTTTGACATATTTGTATTTTGCGTTAAAAATAGGCAAGGTTCCCTATAACTAACTGTTAGTATTTACTTGTGACCTTTAAAAATCGAATTTTCCGAACTAATTTAACTTTTTAAAGCCCGTCAGAATCGCTAATTAAGACAAATGGTGAAGTATCATAGGCAGATCACAAATTAATCTTCAATTTCCGCAATAAGAAAAACCATTAATAAACTTTGTGAAACGAAAATTAAAGAATTTACATTTCAGATTTGTTGTGGAAGCATATAGAAGTGTTTGATTCTTTTCTTAAAACGCACCCAAACATAGAGGAAGTATTGTTATAATTGCAGGAGTAGGGATAATCGCAATTTGTATCTACGACAACAACAACTTCTCTCAGTTGTCACTTCGGTACTGACTAAATGTCAGTCTGGCCACTCGTTGGTAACTAAATATCCCTCTTGCAGGGATAATTGGAAATTTCTTCGTTACCATCCCCCCTCAGCCAACCGTCCTTGCAGCGAGGACATTATAATTTAATTATAAGTCTAGATAATGACGAGTGTGGGGTATCATAGACAAATTTACTCGTTTATTAATTTTTCTATTCACTTATTTCGTCCAAATTAATGTAAAAATCGTCTGGAATAAGCAATAGCATAAATTGCAAAGTACAACAGATAATATTTCATCAATTAAATTTTTATCTGAAAGGTTTCTGTAAATGAGCAGTGGATTTTCTCGTTTAAAGCTTGTTGGTGGCAGTTCGGACCACAGAATCATCAACAAACAACCTCCTGGTTACGTCATTGCATTCGTTCTCGTATGCTAATATCATTTGATTGAAAGTCATCGAAAAGTTAGTTTCTATTCGGGTAAATTATCAAAATTGGCTGTGAAATAAAACAATCGCCGGTCTTTCGCGATTTAAAATAAAAGAAAGACGAACGACGCCATAAATTTTCATCAATCTTTATTCGGCCTTGGTTGAATCAAAGTTTGTCTTAAATCCAATCCAAAGATAAGTGTTCGTTTCTGTATTTAAAGTCTTTATTAGAAGTAAAAAGGGTTAAATATCCAGAGCAGGCAGTTTCCTGTAGTGGGTATATAAACAGAGGGTTTATATACATTGGCATCGTTCGAAAGTTTAAAGGTTAGTTAATTTTCAAATCTTAAAATTCGTTAATTTCATTTTACTGAGTTGGAAATTCATTCAAAAATTGCCGTAAGGGTATCTAGGGATACCCCCGAACCTACAAGAATCATTTATTCGGATTAAATTAGAAAATTTAACATAATTTGAGAAAAAACCCCGAGAAAGATATTTCTATATATATAAATATATATTAATGATTTTTAAAAACATTTTTACGGGAACCTATATACTTGCCTGTTTTTGCAAAAATATATTCGAAATTTAGGTAACATTCCCCAATAGGTTTATTCTATAATGCATACATAAGACAAATAAATGATAAAAAGCTTTCTCATTTTCTGTACTACACATTTTCGGTACTTATTTCTAAGTGCAGCATGCTTTTGATAAGAACCTATAGATATGATATAATAATAATATGATTTACATGTTTAAATTTACCATAAAAGTAAATATATGTATATAGGCTACACATTCCAGGAGAATAAAATTGTTCTTTTCGGAACTAACAGATCTGCTTAACTAGAGTAATCAGAATCAGTTCCGTCGTCTTCTTCAGTCTTGCTCGCTATAGTTAGTGGTGCGTCTTCGTTTTTTGTATTATGTCTCTCTAGAGTCTAGAGTGTTCGCTCTTGTATCTTTTTATTCCAGTTTTTGATTTCGTTAGGCTCTCTGAGACTTGATTTTCTCAAAGGATTTTCAGTCCGTTGCTAGGTCTTCCGATCAATCGATTCCATTTTGTTATTCTGTACACAGAAAAAATTAATTCAATAAATCATGTTCGTTGACTCTGTTTTGTTAAAATAACAAAAAAAAGTTATTATACTAACTAATAAATCTATTACAACAATGAACTACGTTTATCAAATTGAATCCTGTTTATCAATATAATAAACACCCGTTTATTAACTTACTTTGTGAGAAGCGAAACAAAGCTTAGGGTTTTTTAATAGGGCATTCATAAATTTATTCTTTATATCAATAAATCCATTTATGTATATCCGTATATAGTGTAAAACGAAAGTATGTGTTCATCGATATGATAAACAGCCATTTATTAAAATGATAAACTCGTTCGTTGGTTCAATTTTGATAAAAAAATGGTTATACTAATGCACATTTTTATTATATTTACGTACCTTTTTCATGCATTGGTTGTTTTTTTTCTCTTGAAGCATGTCCGTACCATCGAATTTGTAACGCTTTAATTATTTATTTTTACTATATGTCCTCTCCTTACAATATGTTTTGTATTTCTTGGTTCTATACTCCTACAATTATCATCATTGAGTTTTCTAATTCCATATATTTTTGTATTATTTTCCTTTTAAACATTTTGAATTTTTCCCTCCGCTTCTTCTCTAATACATATTATCTCAGCCGCGTATGTTGTGATTGGTCCTATTGCTTTTTTAAAGATCTTTAATTTGGTTCTTCTTGATATATTTTTATTTTTTAAAAATGTTCTATATTTGAAGTATTTCCTGTATCCTGCCTGGATTCCCTATGACATTTCTCCACTTCTTTCATTCTTTCCAATTACTGTGGATCGCAGATATTGGAATGTCTACCTCTTGAAATTTATGCGAGTCGATTTTGTGTGTAGCAATATTTTTTTTTGTTTCTGCTACATCTTAAGTACATACAGTGAGGTCCTAAAGTGTTTCCTCCATGCTAACTTTTGAACGATGGAAACTAGCGTTTTTAGAAAAATTAGATCGATATCTATTTTTTGTGAGCTAACTTCTGTCGTTATCGGCAGTTCAATTGTATTTCCGGTCTCGCTGGAAGAGACGTCAACTTTCTTATTTTAAATATAACGTCCTGTATATTTTTACGTTTTTGGAAAGGTAATTGCAAGGTGAATCCAACGATACCACACAACTTAAGAAATATGACGATATGCAGCAATAAAAGTTGGGAATCAATTTTTGTTGTTAGGCAAAGTTAGCTAGAAAAGAGCGCCAAATTGTTTCAAATTATTTTGTTGCCGAATAACAAAAACAGATTACCAAATCTATACATATGGTCATATTTCTTAAGTTAAAGTATAATATATGTGGTATCGTTGGATTCGCTTTTCGATTGGCTTTCCAAAAGTATAAAAATATATAAGAAGTTCTATTTAAAATAAGAAAGTTAAAGTCACTTCCGGTGACACCGAAAATGCAATTGAACTGCTGATAACGGCAAAAGTTAGCTCACAAAAAATATAAATCGATCTAATTTTTCTAAAAACGCTGGCTTCTGTCGTTCAAAAGTTACTATGAGGGGGCGGATACTTTAGAACCTCTCTGTATGAGGAGGTACTATCACTTGCATAAAAATCTGGGACAAGCGACATTACCCATTTTAAATGTGTCTTTTGTAAACTATGAAAAAATATGTCAAATTGTCTGTCAGTATCAATCGTAAATGGACAAGTAATTGTCACAATTAAAAAAACGTCAAAATGAACTCATAAAAGTTGTCTCAGATTTTTGTGCAAGTGATGGCACATTGCAAAACGTAGTTTTTGGCATAATTCAAAATGTAGTATTTATTTCTTTATGTGCTCCTGGTAAATTAAAAAAACGTGTAATATTTTTGAAAATTTCTTCACTAGCATCTCCCACCTTACACAACATAGTAGCATTTGCAAAAATATATTTTACGTAGGGCACGTGCAATTAATTTATGCTGTGAAAAACACACAACTGCAAAACTACGTTTTGCAATGTACCTCCTCATATTTTGCTTTGTCCTGATTTACTTTCATCCCTTTTTTCTGATTAGTGCAAGAAAAGCTTCCTTTAGAGATTTAGCATCTCGTGCAATTAGGGCAATGTCATCGGCGTAAGCTACGATGTGTATTGATTGATGGGCTACTAATCCTTTCATGTCTGCTTTCTTTAGTGCTGCATCTAATACTAGGTTGAGTAACGTTGTTGGGAGTGCGTCGACTTGTGTGACATCTCTTTGAATGTTAAACTCGTTGTGTTTCCATCACAAGTTCTTATTGCTGCTTTTGAGTCTTGCATTGCCATTTTTTGTTAGTCTCATCAGTTTACCTGAGATTCCTGCATTCTCCATATCTTTTATTTATCATGTCTCTATCTATGTTGTCGAATACTTTTCTAAAATCGAAGACCATGTGCATGTCTCATACGATTTTTTAAAACCAAATACATTGTGTTTCTTCATCATTAACGACCAACTGGTTGGTAGCTACACATTTATTGATTAATTAATGAAATAAATAAGTATTTAATAAGTGAAATAACCCATAAGATTGCTGAATAAAGCTAAATATGTATTTACGCAGTTTCAAAGTACCTATTAAGCAACTCATAACTAAAAGCAACTAATATTGGATATCTGTAGCTAACATTTTGCTTGTTGATTATACAGGAAGTGATCAATAGATTAAAAACTAAGTTAAAAAATAAGTAACAACCACATGGTATCATAACTTGTTATTTTATTTCTAAATTTAAAAGGCATAACTTAAGGGCGCTAATGGATACTATAGCGATACTCTTTTTTAATTAGATAAAATTTACTGCAATTCTTATAATACAACGCTGAATGCACACATTCAGATGCTGAATATACGTCGAAATGAAATTCGGTCATCAAAAGAAATTCGGGGAATGGTGGATAGGAAGTATAGATGTGCATGAAGCTGTATGAGGCGGCTAACGCTTCAATGCGTACGTGTATCCTGTAGTAAGAACGTGGCAAACAGCCTGGAGAGGCGCAAAGCAGAAGGAAGAATCGCTTTCAACGAAACGAACGTTTCCGCGTGATACATCAAAAGAAATTCTATCCGGTTGTTTTTCAGCGCCAGCAGCTTTTCATATCTGTTTTCAGAGGTATCGTATTGACGCTCTCGACTACTTAGATCGCCATTTCTGTTGCTGCTCTTGTATTAATTACAGTGTGAATGCATTATGTAACCTTACGCGTTGAAGAAATGAGAAATTGAGAAATTGAGATTTTTATAACAATATTACACATACAGGATGAGTTATCTCCGCGGGTTTGGAAGATTGTACCTTTGCGAATGGATATTTTCAAAATAGCTTTTTGCATATTATGAGGAGTCACTGTGGGTATGGTTTAAAATGACATAGCTACCCAAAAATGTCTTTTTTTTAAATGGAATATGCCATATGTTGTTACATTTTTGGAATCCTCGTTTATTCACACTTGAAATTAGGAGCGCAGCCAAAATACGAGTTAACTCGATGAAAGCTTGACCAAAAGTAAGAAAATCAATTGGCGTCCCTCTTCTCCTTTATTATAATGTCGATGGCGATTGTTTTATCCACAGCAAATTATGATGATTCCTTTTCAAATATGATTTAACGATGAATATTTAATGAATAAAGTTATTCTTAAATGTAACATAATCGAATGGATGTATTGACGCGACTGGACGACTGGACGACTGAAATATTACCTAAAATTTCAATGACAATTCTCCAATAATAAATTTCATTATGTTTGAAATATCTCTGAATTTACGCTGTTGTTTGTTGTAGGAACTTTTTGCATTAAATTTCACGATTTATGAAATGAAGAAATTGAAAGGAAGAGGTGTTTCTTCTGCGTTTCACCAAAATTGTCGTTGGCTGGAGTTAAAAAAAATATTTAGTATCCCCATTCAGAAGATCGGGGGCGCGCGGAGAAATAGGAGCTTCCGAAAAACAACTAATATCCGCCAGAGAGAATTTCACATTGACCGAGTGGCCAAACTGAATACACCATACGTGCTCAACTGCGTTCGACGATGTAAATATACACCACTTCAGTACATTCTATGACGTAAGAACAGATCATATTTATTTTATGCATTGTCAATAATACAGTTGTACAAGTTCCTCATTAATTTATCTTATTTACAATATCTGAATAATCCTCATACATAATGGGTAAAGTTCGCAAGGTCAGTGCCAGACCATAGGCGTGTAAAAAGGAGGGTGATAGTCTGATAATTCTATGCAGGAATAAAAACATTTAGTACGTCTAAGAAGAGAGAAACTCCACAATCGCGCGAAGAATATCAGTCTGTCGATATCATTTCTATTCATTCGACGTTACCGTGCTTTAGTAGCAAATAATTCGCCAAAATTAGTGCTTCGTGACCAATGTTCGAAAGTTTATTTCAAAATATTCAGACTTTAAATACGATGGATCTCGTGTGAGGTGTTTGGTGTTCAATAGGGATTTACTGATTTGGAAACGATCACAATCCAAAAAACATGTCAATGACTCAAACCACAAATGGAAAAAGCGCAATCAAAAACCCTATGCCGAATTTGTAACGAATTTAATATTTATGATAAATGTTTGTAACATTCCTTTAAATAACATCCAAAAAGAACGGTTTCGTAAGTTTTGGGGCAAATATAACCCCGACTGGAGATTGACAAGTGAATCAACATTACGAAATTATTTACGTGAAAGAATAGAGGCGTAAAGTGCGGTAAAAAATGGCTGACAGTAGACGAATCAATAGATTCAAAGAAAAACTCACTGCTACAAAATTATCAGCCGCAGCTCCATTAGGTCGATTGGTTAATAACATCCCAGAAATATTTCCAAACAACTGACAAAATTTTGTAAGGAATAGGGAGGATTTGTATTTTATTTTAAAATTTTTTCAGTTGTTTGAAAATATTTCTGGGAGGTCATTGACCAATTGACTTAATGTAGAAGCCGCCGCTGCGTATTATAGTTCAAATATTAGTAGCCAATACAAGACTTCAATCGTATGCTGGCGAGTTCGCAATTTTGGCAAGTGTTAATGTTTGTGACTGAAGGCGGATCAGCTATGCTTCGTGATAGCCGCTTGCTTAAGGCTACTTTCTTCAATTAGTTACAAGTAACGTGTATACTGCATGCATTACATCTCGTAGCCGAAACTATTCGCCGCTGTTGTCCAGATGTAAATGAACTAATAGTACATACTAAAGCAGTATACTCTTGGTTGGTGTGGACGAAACGTCGGCAAAAGCTACGACAACGACGCGGTTCCAACCTGGAAACCAAGAGTATAATGTGCCTACGTATCAGATTCCATACTAAAGCAGTATTTGTCAAATCTAAACGAATTCGGCAATTTCATGTCCTAATATCCCATAACTCCCACAACCAGTTTTAATCTGATGAGGAATGTGGTTGGAAGAGCATTCTATTATTTTCAACTTTTTTACCTACTCTGGTTCTTATTACCGAAAAAAAAGCTTTGGCGTTTATTACTATAAAATTATGTCTAACATATTGCAATACAATAACGTAAATATTACTATCGCATTCTTGGAATTCTTTACACATTTTTGTAGTACTCTTTTTGTAGTAAATGCTACTGTTTTGTATGTTAACTTTGTTGTTGTGCTAAGATATTGCACAGGTCCTGGATGGTTGTAGGGTTTGTAATGCATGAACAAAGCCACTCTAAATCGCGAAGTTTAACTGTTAGAAGTTGTTAGCATTAAAATACCGGAGTATATAGTGAGTGTGCATGTATGTATGTACATATGTATGATCTGACGCATTAATACAACTTGTTATGGCTTTGTGAATAAAGTTCAATTAAGAAGTACCTACCTTATTTTAAAAATCAAAAATGGAAGTTTTTGAATGTAAGTTTTCATATAAATTTAAGATTCAGGAGGAAGATTATATTGACCAGTCTATATACTAAGCATTACTACAATCTTTGTGTGTATTTTTTTGGTAAAAAGTACTACAAACTACACTTGGAGCCTATTTTACTATAAATTGTGTCACTATACACATAGATCGCTATAATTGTGTCAGGTAGTGCTATACTTTCTCTTCCTTTTCAACAACAAAAGAAGTGAATTTCAAGACTATCGAGTTGAAATTGATTTACAAACTATTTTCAATAACTACCAAGTAGCTGTCACAGCATTACAAAGGTGTTCGTTACCGTTAGTCAAGTTACGCACTTCCCAGTCGGACGCTTATGGTCGGGAACCGTGATTTGCGAACCTTAATAACGAGTTCATCCTCAAAATAACCTTTGCATTTGTTCCTAAAATTATCCTAGAGCAAATTTTTGATTTCGGTGATACTCTAGATCAGCCGTTTTCAAACTTTTTTGGCAACGGAGCCCTTTTGAAATACTAAATATTTTTTGGAGCCCTAAAATAAGCAAAAACTGGTTTTATGTTCATTCTTTAATTATAATCATTTAATTTGAATTGATGTGCTTTGTTTTTTAGGTTGATATTATTTTGGTGGAGCCCTCGCAGAGGCCTTGCGGAATCCCAGGGCTCCGCAGAGCACACTTTGAGTAGCACTGCTATAGATCATGTATTTCAGCAATACACAAAATATTTTTCCTGCATAAATTATATAGGATATTGTGGAAATAAGAAGATACTAAATATTAGTTAATTTCGTAAACGAGTTTGCTTTTTCGAAGAGAAAATAAAACGAAAAGAAAGCTATATATACTCAGAACAAATTGACGACTTTCTATTTCCTATAAATGTATAGCTTTTCACTCAAATAACAAACGTTAAAATAAATACTTTTTAATTTCTTTTAGAGTTTATCAAAAAGGATATAAAATAGTTTCATTGTATGTACACTCGCACTTAGTACTACTGCTTTTTGTGCGTCTCTCTATGTTATCACTATTACTCTGTTGATATCTATTTAAACGGCCCCAGAGGCTTATATCTGAACGTCGATCAGTGCAGTAGTAACGTTCATAACTCCCATGGGGGGTCGAACTGTAACATTTCGCATCACACCACCAGCAATTTGTAAATAGTCCGGGCGCGTGCTGCAAATACCGGTATTAAATGTTTTCTCGCCAAGGCCACGTGCCGCATCCGTCGACTGGCCTTATGCGCGATGTTTAGATATTGCCAATAGAGCGTATGCACTGAACGAAAGTGAGCCCTTTGTCATGGGACGCTAAATCATATCGCCTTTAACTTCACAAGGAGTGAGTACCTACTGGAAAAAATTGAATGTGAATACGCTGCGCGATAATCACGTAGTCGATATCGCAAATTAAAAACGGGCAATTAACTGCTTGAAAGCTTTTATTCTATTATGTATTTATAAAATGGTGAAATGAAATGAATTATGTATGTAATAATCAGTCTAAACTCTAATTCGTCTGGATTTGTATTTCTCTACTTTTAATTCAAAAACTAAGGGTTTACACATAGTTACAGCCCTTTTGCCTTAAATAATCATTTAACTAACAGAATTGTTTGTGTGTGTGTATATGGTTATATGCTTATCGCATCAGCCATAAATATATTTTTCATTAACTTATATTATTTCTAAACACTCATACCATAAGAATGCAGTGCGAGATCTAATACTCTTTTAGCTCCATCTGGTAGCTCCTTCGCGTTCATTTGCACAAGCAGTTATTTTCTGGTGATATAATTTCTTGACTAAGATATGAATGAAATTAACCATTTTGATAATAAAATCTTTCCGCGACAACGTGCAAAGCAGGTAAAAGAACTGTTCATTTAAATATACGCCAACACAAAAACAAACTTGCGAATGTCGAGAACTTAAAGAAACACCAAATATGTCAACAATATCAAAATATGTTCGCACTTTAACACATAAAAGAGAGGTGGAAAAGAATGATGTTTAAATAGGGGGATATAAAAAAAGTTTCTAGAGGTGAATATTCAATCGGGGGACGTTGTATATCAAAAGCTTGAATAAGTGTGGGCCAATGAGCATGCTATTAACCAATTTATAAATAAAAGCAATTTGCGATATAATTTTGCGATTGGCTAAAGCAATAGTAGGGAGGCAAGTATATTGTACTGGTTGATAAATTGTACCACCTTATTATTTCTTAAACTACGAGGGTAAGTCAAAAATTACTTACACTTTTAGTTCTACAACAGTATTAAACAAAGATAGGTGTACAACAGATACATTATTTTTCGATATAGTCTCCACCTTTAGCAATGCACTTGGTCCAGCGAGCCATAAGCTTCCGTATGCCTTCCTGGTAGAAGGTTTTCCGTTGATCGTGAAGCCACTTTTGCACCGCATCATGAACGTCTGTGTCTGAGGCAAATCTACGATCTCTGAAAGCTTCTTTGAGCGGTCCAAAGAGATGAAAGTCTGAGGAAGCGAGATCAGGGCTGTAGGAAGGGTGTTCCAGGGTCTCAAAGCCCAACCTGTTGATAGTTTCTATGGTGTTATGGGCCGTGTGCGGACGGGCGTTGTCTTGCAACAACAAAACTTTCTTTGAAAGTAGACCACGGCGTTTGTTTCGAATTGCTGGTTTCAGCTTATTCGCCAACAAATCATTGTACTATTTATGGTAGTCCCCCTGTCCAAGTAGTCGTTCAGTATAGGGCATTTTTCGTCCCAAAACACGGTTGGCATCACCTTCCCAGCCGATGGCGAGGTCTTGAACTTTTTCGTGCTAGGGGATCCTGGGTGTTTCCATTCCATATTCTGGCGTTTCGATTCGGGCTCGTAGTGATGAACCCACGTTTCATCGACGGTCACTATTCTACTTAAAAATGCGTCGCCTTCTGCGTTGAACCGATCCAATAAACGTTGGCAGATGTCCAAACGTTTGGCTTTGTTTTCTGCGGTAAGCATTCGTGGTACCCATCGCGCACACACTTTACGAAATTTGAGTTCATCGTGGATAATTTGATAGGCAGAACCGTGACTGATGTTTAAAGAAGATGCAACCTCGAGCTGGCTGGATGTTATCGTCGGTGGTCGAGGTTGACGGCCGTCCCTCTTTTTGTGTTACGTTCGCGGCCACATTGAAACATTTCGATCCGCAAAAAACGCTTTTACGAGATAAAGCGCTGTCCCCGTATTGTGACAAAAGTCTCCGGTGAATTTCAACACCTTTCACACCCTCTGACCACAAAAATCGGATCACTGCTCGTTGTTCCTCTTTGGTGCAAACTAATAGCGGAGCTGACATGCTTATACTGTTGTAGCTAGCAGACAAGTGACGCGATCGTGATTAAATTCCGCACACATGACCACAGAGGCGCCAACCCAACGCATGCGCAAGCGGCCGCCACTACGACAACCTTCAAAGCTTGTTATGGCGAAAGTGTAGATAATATTTGACTTACCCTCGTACATGGGTGTGAACGCCCCGTTTCGGCGTATTATGCACCTCTATAAGCAAAACATTAGTTATTTGAAGCTCATTCCAGAGAATCTATGTATTTACACAAAATTTTCATGTGCTGAAAAAACCTGCATATGAAGTAAACTTTGAATATTTTAAATTAAGATCTTTTTATCTAATAGAGTCCTTATATGTTAGCGTTATATTCTCTTCAAGATATTGTCAACATTTTGAAAGGTAAACTTTAAACTAACCTTACATCTAATCAAATAAATATAAAATGTTCAGTTATATTGCTCGATCGCTAAATTGTACCACTATTAGGTTTGCTAAAGCCGGTACAATTTATCAAACTCATATTTTTTGTAGTTATGCGTCGTTAAGGAATCAAGTATGGTCAGTGGTCGGAGGCAGAACAGCAACAGAAAATACAGAACAGGAAAATAAAATCTGTTAACTTTATATTATTCCAAAACCGACATTCAAATGACATTTGTTGGATTTACATAGCAAGACTAGGGATGGAATTAAATCATTAGGGCGGTCAACTGTGTTTAGCGCTGAAGTAGAAAAGCAGATAGAAGAACAAGTTCTGAAAATGGAAGAGAGCTTCTATGGTCTTGCCATTACGGATATTTGGAGAGCAGCTATCGATTTTACAAAAAAGAACACCAAATAATTCTAATAAAATTAAGAGGATAGTTGACAAGGTATGGTTCTATAGCTTTATGAAGAGACATCCCAATCTATCTTTAACGCAGCCAGAGTCACGTCATTGGCAAACTGCAAAGGCTTTAATAGGCAAAACGTAAATAATTTTTAACATATTGAAATAATTCCAGATAGATGCAACAAGCATTTTTAATGTTAATGAGAGGAGCTTTAGCACTGTGCAAAAGAAAAGTCAAAAATTGTTTCTAAAAAGGCCAAAAAACCAGTTGATACCTTGACTAGTGGTGGAAGAGGCGTGAACACCACGCTAGTAGTTTATACTAACGTCTTTGCCTATTGCCATATACATTTGCACATACAATAAACAGATCCATTTAACTGCGTATGATTGGTTGGGTGGGTTCTTCAAAAGTGAGGCCTTGCGCGAGATAGTTGTATAATGGAAAACACTATAAGAAAGGCGAAGAAAACCGATCGTTATCCTATCGTAAGCTTACGATGAATAGCGGCTCAATCAAATTGAGCCTATAGCCAATCCAGTAAATGCGATGCTATGATATTTCTACCGAATTCCAAAGTCAGCTGTCGATGTAGCGAATTAAGCTACATATTTATATGGTACCTATACATAAGTATAGGTTATATTTAAAAAAATATATTATTGGCGTCACCTAGGGAATGGAAGCAGTAATAATTCCAAGTTAGAACCTTCATTTTCGATGGCTGCTCTGTGTATTCTTATACGTTTCGTTATACTTTTCAACATCCAACATCTGGTCTAAGATTTCTATACTTAAAATATGATAGATGTTTCGATGAACGGCTTCCATGAGAATATATTGGGCTGAAACGAATATGTTAATTAAGCATAATAAGGTTCTATGGAGGGATGGTAAGTATTGAAGCTATGCATAGTTGTTATAAACAAACCAAACTTCATCTAATCAAAGTAACAAAATAAATGTTTAAAGGTGTATGGAACGTCATTTCCAGTGTTTACAAGTTAGATAATTTGTTGATTACTGTTATTTTTGGAAATAGTGAAAGTATTGTGACAAAGAAAAATGTTGGAAATTTTCAAATAATAAAAATGGAATTAAGAGGGAGACTAGTGTCCAATTTGTAATTTAATATGATGCAAATTTTTCAAATACAAAAAAGTGTTGACAACGTGTAGCTTTGTATATCATACAGCTACATAACATTGTATTATTTCCTGATAAGGTTCAGGGTTAATAAGTTCTTCAAAATAGAAATGCACAGTGGCTTTAACAACGTCCAGCGGATAAAGTAGGTACAGCAACAATTTTGTCTACAATAATAACGTTTCTGTAGGGCTATGCATTGTTTTAGCGAAAAGTTTTCGTCTCTATCAGAATGTTGGAATGTTTTTGGTCTAATTTATCAAAAAAAAGCGATAACATTTCTTGCAAATAGAGTACATGCTTTTATTTGTCATTAAAGACTTGCAAGAAAGAAAAAAGTACCTGGCTAATCTATTGTGGTAAACGGCAGAAAGTCAGACAACTAGCTTGCCACCGTTACCCTTTAGATTTTTGCTTTGTTTTCGACAGAGAAAGAATGTACCCAAGATTCATCTGTGGTTCTTTCGGAAAAGCTCAAGGCAAGAATAACTTGTACCTACATTAATCTTTAACCAATATTAAGCAGCTTAATTCAAAGTAGTCTTTCTTGCAGATGTTAACAGTCCCCGCTGTCTCAGAATTCTTCAAATAACGATGTTTTGACTCCATAGCATAGCAGCTGCGGAGTATTTAATAAATAAAAAAGAAATAAAGATCCGTCCCCGCAGAAAAACGTCAGGTTGATTAAGACTTATATGTACATTTCGCAGCTAAATCACCGTGTCTTCAGTAAGATAAACAAATACTAAATAAACTAAACTATAAAATGCACAGATATACACAAAGATATGTCTGACAAACAACATGTAAACATGGGTGTAAGAGCAAAAAATCCCAATAAAACCGAAAAAGGGTACATGTATATAAAACTGTTTCAATATTAAATTAATTCTAACAGGATGTTATTGTTAATTGAAAACAAATCATTATTCAACAAATGAAAGGGAAGTTGTCGAAGAGTACATTACACTAACTAGATTATGCATCGAACAAAATAGTTTTATGTTTAATGAAACAATTTACAAATAAACTTACGGAACAGCCATGGGTAATCCCCTTTCATCATTTACAGCTGAATTATTTTTAAACAACTTGGAAATTAATTTGAAGCAAAAAAATTCCAATTTTCCTAAATTGTGCTATCGATACGTTGACGACGTGCTTGCCATCGTTGGTAGCTTTTTCGACATCAAAAATTTTATCACTATCCTTAATAACCAATAATCGACCATAAAATTTACACATGAATTGAAAAATAACAAAAGACACTTTAGAATATGACATTTACAGGAAACCTACCCGCACAAATAAATACATTCGAAGTGATTCCATTACTTTCCACTAACACAAAAGATCAACTTTCAGTAGTCTATTTCACAGACTATTTAATATACCATTATCTAAAGACAATTTTAATAAAGAACTAAATTTTATCTATGATATAGGAAAAAATAACGGTTACCACAACAAAGATATATATAGAATTTCAAAGAAAACAAAATACTTTAAATAATACCACTTTATTCCCTGCAAAAAATGTCAATTGAGGAATAGATACGTAAAACTTACTTATCTTTCACTCCTACCTATCTTTCTCCAACCATTATACTTTGAAACACCTTCTAGGTTCAAATAAGCTTGACATAATAGACAAAAACAAAAACAACTATAAAATTAGTTGTGATAAGTGTGAACTTTGTTACATTGGATGGATTCAAAGAAATCTTGAAACAATTTCAAGAACTGCGGCATAGAACTTCTGAAACAAAGTAATTACCATGACTTAAATATGTTGGAGGCAATTTTTATGAAAAAACACAAAAACCATTTGTTGAATAATTTTGTTAGAATAAACATCCTGTTAGAATTAATTTAATATTGAAACAATTTCATATACATGGACCTTTTTCGGTTTTATTGGGATTTTTTGCTCTCAAACCCATTTTTACAAGTTGTTTGAAATATAGACATAAGTTCTAATAAACTTGACGTTTTTCTGCGGATTTTTATCTCCTTTTTATTTAATTTTTAGTGTAATTACTTACGCGACCACAGTTGAACTCACGAACCCGTTTATCAACTGTATAAAATGAAACAATGGAATCCTTAGGACCATCCTTTCATTGGTTACTGATGAGCATTTCAGGAAGAAGTACATAGCAGACATCAAGATGAAAATTGAATTAAAGAGTGCGATCCTATATTCCATGTTTCCTCTCAGTAAAATTAATCTGCATATGAAAGGAAATTTAGAATATCATTTTCATAAATGGGGCGTAAAAATTACCCTAATGTCTAACAATTAATGGGGAACATAAGTCATTAATATTGCAACCACATATGAACACGTGCGCTACCTAAATGTATTTTTTATATCTCAGTGTATAGTCGTATTCAATATTTCAATGCCTCTCCCTATACACGGACACAAACATATGAAGATGTTTGAAATGCAATGATATCGTTGGAACGAGTTAGCGAACGCATTCTGGGCAGTCAGTGAACTGGCTAATTGAATTAGAGCTCGAAATGAGTTGAAAATATGTCTTTATGAACGAAAAAGGGTCCTTAAAATGTTTCCGGTGATTTTGTTAGCAGCGTATTGGGGTATGTATTAAATGTTTATGCTATCTTCGCACGAAGAGTTCGCTTATGATACTCATTGAAAAATGAAGTAAATTATTTTACATTATTAATAGCAGTTCTTTGCAAAATCAATTGATTGGCAAATACTTCTCAAATGAAATTACTCTTTCAGTTTTATGTTCTTGTCACTTATATTCCCCTAATTTTTGCAGAAAGAGATTAACTAATATCGAAATGACAACAGGTCGATTAACATAAACCGTACTTTTCAAATAGCCCCACAGGTAGGTCCATTGGAGTCAAATCGGGTGATCTTGACGATCAGTCGAATGCTTCTCATTTGCTTGTCCATATGTTGCATTAAAAACCTTTCACATTTGAATCATCATTTGTAGAAGCGGCGTCATGTTGGTGATGTTAATGAACCCAATTAGGCTCATCATTGGAAATTGAACAAGCCCGGTAATAAGCCAGGGAAAAAACTTAAACAAACATTTCCGTTGAAACTCAGTTCAGTTTTACTGCTGAAGATGCTCATTTAGCTATCGGAATGTGCGTTCAGTGCTAGTGAAGTATTGTGGTAAATCAAACGTTAAAAAGAAATTCTTTTAACAGCTTGAGCTGGAACTTAACATTTTACAAAATTTCAGTCACACAGCCTTATCATCAGATAAAAGTTATCGGACGTAATCTAGGTACTTTAAACAGGTGCAATTTTTCATTTTTGATTTTACGGTCAGATTTCGTGATTTTTGATTTCTTCTGTTGCTATATGAGAACGAAATGGAAATACAAACTCTTAGAGTTTGGCAAAAATGCTTTTCCACGTTTTCCTTAATTTTGTAAAAAAAAAAAATAATAAAGAAACATGCATCATTCTGCGCAGAACAGCCTTTAGAGAGCTTTTAGAGTGTAGCTTTTGTACATCTTCTTAGTTTGGTCATTCTATATCACCTTTAGATATGTAAACTTATGGCTTTGTAATGAAATGAGGAATTTGTTTACTTGTTGACGGGACTGGAATAGTTGATAAATTGACAAATTATTGCTAAAATAATACATACTTTGAAATCTTTTTATTTGCTAAATTTATAGACTTATGTTTAAGGATAGTATTCAAGAAATGAGGGTGTTACATGGGACTTTAGTGTGAGTGATATTTGTATACTACTCGATAACCGTTCCCTGCCAAATTCTTAGAATTTGGATTACTATGTAATTAATATAATAGAAAAATATGTGAATATGGCATCAGAAACAATCAACTATCAATATCCTAAAATTTATTAATTGCAGAAAATTTAAAATTAAATCGATACTAATATCATTGGATTCAGCTAACTTGCCTATCTTTCTTGGTCGCACCAGAAATCGGTATCAAATTGCCTATTTTTATTTGAACATCTTGTATACTTTACTTTTTTTCTGATAAGATTTTAAAACATATTTATATAAGATTACTTGTACCCAAGAATTTTTGAATCGTTTGAAATGTTAAAAAAGATTTGTCATATACAGCTTTCCATTTTTTGTGATACAAAACATACCAGTAAGACATAATCAAATTAATTTCAAATACATTCTACATAGAGTATAAAATTTCTAATCGAAATGTAAAAATTAAGAATTTTCTCCTTTGAAATGTTAATTTAATTACAATCTGCAACAATCTAAATTCTTGATTCTGCATTTAACATACTGATAATGTCATATAGCTACTGTCACGTAACCTTCAAGGTAGTACTTTGTTATTTGAAGATGTCAAAGATATGTCCATAACATTGTTACAAAGTGTGCTTTACTACTATGAATTATAACTAGTCTGGGCAAACAGCGGTAACAGTCAGTGTAGTAGATATGTGGTGTGGAGTCGGCGATTATTTATTTCACGCGTTCACGGCGTCAGTACTAAATCGATGCTGTATGCGAGTAGTTATGTGTATATGTAGGCTGTCGTAACTTATTTCGTAATTGTACGCTTATGTTTGCTTGAAAAATGTCGTAGTTAGGTACGTTGCGAAAATGACCAATGGCAGACACAGTTATAGTGGACATGCCGGACTTAATTTTTTATGGCGCTAAAATCCAATGTCTAGTTTGTAAAATCCCTTTAATGTGTTGGTCCAGAAGCCATTGTCAACGTCACATCGAAAGCAAACAGCATTCTTCTGTAAAAAGTGGCATACGAGACCAAGAAAAATTTACAATTGATTTATGTGTTATTCTTATTTTATGTAATCTATCGTTTCGTTTACTAGACAAAGAAGCATTTGTCTCCTTCTGGAATAAATATGCGGACTGTAAATTACCTAGTCGGACATCGATACGAAATGTAGTGCCATTTGCTTGTGAACATATAGAAAAAAGAATGAAAACGGAATTGAAAGATAAACTGTGGTTGTGTGTGGACGAAACAACAGATCGTCAAAAACATTCTGTGGTTAATGTAATGGTACGTACAATGGAACCACATCGACCGTCATCCTCCTTCTTACTTGCTTCCAAAAGAGTTATAAACTGTACTGCCGATGAGATTTTAAAGGTGGTGTTGAATTCATTGAACAAATTTGAAGTTTCAACTAAGCAAGTTTTAATGTTTATGAGTGATGGTGCCGCAAACATGCGTTCTTTGGGCCGATCTCTTAAAGAACACAGTGGTAACTTCTTACATGTAACGTGTAAAATCCATACTCTAAATCTTGCGGCACAAACGATTCCTACATGTTTTCCACTAGTAAATGCATTGATTACTAGTACAAAAGCAGTGTTTCTAAAGTCCCCGAAACGTACCCGACTATTTCACAAACTATATTCTGATTTACCTAAACCACCACAGCCGATTGTTACACGTTGTGGAACATGGTTGCAGGCTGCGTTTTACTACAACAAATACTTTGATCAAGTAAAGAAGGTAGTTTTAAAATTCAATCCGACAGAAGCTACAGCAATCAAGAAAAGCCAGGAAATATTTCAAGATAGTCAGGTTAAAAGAGATTTACAAGCTATTCACATCAATTACTTCGGACTAGCGGAGGGAATAGAAAAATTACAAAATGTTTCGATGTCGCTAGTGAATTCTGTTCAAATTGTGAATGATGTTCACGCACAGTTATGCGCTGTAGAAGGCGAAACAAATTGGTGTGTAATACGGAAATATGAAAATGTTTTAGAGAAAGGCTCCGATTTTCTTATATTAAGACAAATTTGTGAAGGTGCGTGTGAAGATGCATTAAGTTGTTTTAAAGATTATTTTAAATATGCAAATATAACATCGCTAGATGTCGAACGGACGTTTTCGTCATTAAAAAACATTTATTCCGCACGTCGTACTCACTTGACTGAAACAGCTGTGGAAACATATCTAATGATTCAAATATTTAACAGATGTTACCCAGTTTGTGATTTCACGGAAGACTTTTAAAACGGTAAGTGTTTCAGCCCGTTTTATAATTTATTTCTTATCTTCTATTTTATGTGTAAACTTTTATGCGCTCACCACGTCTCTGGCTGTTACCGCATATTTGCCTAGGTTAATTATAACTAATGATTGGATTTAATGCGATTTTGGTCAATTTAAAATAATTAAATTGGTAGAGAAGTATCGATCTTTCGAAATAACTGACAAATGCTTGTAATTAAATACACTGCACGGCAAAATTGTGGAATAACTCAAATTGAAAGTAATTTCTTTTTCGAAGACAGGACTTTCTCGGACAGGTCAATTCACTTTTTTGTTTCCCCCACTTCTGGTATTCAAGTAATGACGTAATCGAAAGTTTTTTAAATGAGAACTCCTAATTTTTTACAATTTTGATAGATTATTTAATTGCCTAAATGATACGATCAACATTTTAATACCTCCCATAACAGAGTTTTCGAAAAAGGGTTATTTAAGGAGTGGAAAACAAATTCTAGCTCTAATAACAAAAAGCAAAGATAAATGCTGTTATTCTAGAAATTAATATGTTGTAATGTTACAATCTACAACATCGAAAGCAGTCATTAGCGCCACGTATAATGCGTTCAGCCAACTACCTATGTCCACCCGTTCAGCACCGAATTCCCTCTGTGCTCTTTTCCGGTGTCTCCAGTCTTTTTATTGCCCACTATCTAGGTGGCGGGGGTGTTAGGAGATTATTATAAGTCCAGTAAACGACTATCATGGTGGAACGCCCCTTCTGTACATTTTCTTCGCGTCCTAAGTCTTCAATTTTACTGTAATGCTTTCCTACAACAATTTACAGTATAAATTCGTTTCTATCTCTGCCCTAATATCGTAAATGAAATATTTCTGGTCAAGTCTGTTGGTAAAATTTAATAATCGAAAGTTGCTCGTAGTGTCACATATGTATCTGAGACCAGTTACGTTTATTCAAAGAAATTTAATTTATTTTTAGAATGAAGAACGTTAATTGAAATTTAATATCCAATTGAAATTCTAAAGGCATACCCTAATTGATCATGATAAAACAATCACTATTGCAAACAAAGGAGTCAAGCGACTGAGATTAGTTTTCTCTTTTCAAATTTAATTCTTTTAAAATGAAAATAGTTGGGGTTAATTCATATTTAAACTACCGAAAGAGTGTCTAGGGGACACTCCCGCATTTACAGACCGTGCAATCAATTAATTAATTTCGATAAGCCAAATTTTCTCCTCGTTTCTAACATTGCGATATATAAGAATTAATTGGATTAAATCCGCCATCACACTAAGAAGGGCGTCATTATTTTCGATCAACCTGATCGTTATAAATCCTTCACAGAGAAGGGGTTTCTTGATATTTACAATAAATTTAACTTACACTCTATTGGGTAATTGAACTAGATTCGGATAACGTGTGTTAACATTTTATAAACTTTCAGTTGAATCTTATTTTGTGTTATTTTAAGATTTAAACTCTTTGCTGATATAATAAATTAGACATTTTTAATAATAATATCAAACGAAAGCAGGTAATATGTATTTGCGTAAGCACTCTATATAAATTGTGAGCAAAATATAAAAATTTGTATACCCCATTTTCACCTGATTTTGTCATAATTTATTAAGTATGATCACAGACAAAAGTATCTCTGGTATGATGAATAACGCTGGCCACGAGCGGTACCGCGCATCGGCGTGGAATCAGTTCAGACCGAGAGGAACGGTAGTATTACTTCGTCTGCGGAGCAGTACGGACATTTTCGCTGCCGGTCATTTGTGCAATTGTTTATCTGTCCTAGAAAAATTATGATTTCGTCAGCAAAACGACCGCGGTCGGACAAACTTCGAAAATTTATTGCAGAAATTCCAGACTTAATATATGAAGGTGTTAAAATTAAATGTGTAATCTGTAAAATCCCGTTAATGTGTTGGTCCAGACAGCATTGTCTACGATACGTAAATAGTGAAAAGCATGTATCAAAAAGAAATTGCGCACGAGACAATGAAAAATTTATATTTAATTTATGCGTTACGTTTATCGCATGTAATATACCGTTTAATTTACTAGACAAGGAACCATTTATCTGCTTTTGGAATAACTATTCGGAGTGCAAATTACCAAGTCGAACATCGTTACGAACAATTGTGCCATCTGCGCGCGAACATATTGAACAAAAAATAAAATCGGAGTTGAAAGATCAAAAATTGTGGTTATGTGTCGACGAAACAACAGATCGGAAGAAACATTCTGTTCTTAATGTAATGGCACGCAAATTGGAACCTCATCAATCGGCACCTTTAATTCTATTAGTCTCCAAACGAATACAACAGTGTACTGCCGAAGTAATTTCAAAGTTAGTGTTAAATACATTGGACAAGTTTGAACTTTCAACAAACCAACTCTTGATGTTAGTGAGTGATGGTGCTGCAAACATGCTTTCTGTAGGTCGGTCTCTTAAAAAGCATTCTGCTAATTTGTTACACATTACGTGTAAAATTCATGCTCTCAATCTTGTGGCGGATAGTATCAGAAAATGTTATCCTGAGGTAGACGCTTTAATAGCGCATACCAAAGCAGTATTTGTCAAATCACCGAAACGTATTCGCGAATTTCACAGACTGTGCCCCCGTATACCAGAGCCACCAGAACCTATTCTAACTCGTTTGGGAACATGGTTGCAGGCCGCGTTTTATTATCATAAATATTTTGACAATATTAAGAACGTGGTTTTACAATTCGATACAAAGGACGCTGCCGCTATCCAGAAAAGCCAGTCGAAATTTCAAGATAGTCAGGTTAAAATGGATTTAAAAATCATTCACGACAATTACTTCGGGTTTGCAGATGAAAGAAAAATTACAAATCCTGCGGTGACGTTAGAAGAATCTCTACAAATAGTGCAACATGCTCACGCACAGCTATGCGCGATTGAAGACTCAAAAAATGTTTCTGTTCAAGAAAAATTTGAAAGTGTTTTTGAGAAAAATTTTGATTTTGGCACATTAAGACACATTTGTGAAGGTGCGTCAACAGAATCGTTAAGTTATTTGAAAGATTATTTTACTTACGCAAATATTACGTCACTAGATGTAGAACGTTCGTTCTCTGCATATAAACGCATGTTTACCTCATGCCGTACTAGTTTTGCCGAAACAACACTTGAAACATATCTAATGTTGCAGATATTTAACAGACATTATTCACTTTGTGATTTCAGGGAGGACTCTTAAAATGGTAAGTGTTTGAGCACGTGTTATTTAATTTTTATTTAAAAGATGAGCGAAATTATTTGCGGCAGCAAACATCTCTATTAGCAGAATAACTCTAGTGGAACGCGAGGCCTGGTCGACTCTACGCTACTGCGCGGTACCGCTCGTGCCCAGCTTTAATGATGAATGAGAAAGATCCTTCGTTCAAATCTGCTGATGTAAATTGGAACTGAAGTGTATTCGTACAAAAGGTTCATCCACCTGTATTTCTCGAACACTGCATATAACTTAATACAAAAAGAAGGTAATAATAAAGGGGCTCCAAATCAATAGGGTGGTAGTTTTCTTATGAAATCTGTCAGCGGAGCAATTCTAAACAACAGCCGAGCCAGGTGGTGTGTAACTAAATCAACTCGTCACTATCTGTTGATCCGTTTAAACCTTGTTTTAAGCAGGATCATCCTTTTGTCACCAACACGTGGCGGCGTGTGCATCATGGGAAGCTAAAGCTTTGTGACTAGTAGAGCAAACAGAAATGTATTAGAGGTGATCTCAGTAGGTAGTGTTTGACGAAAAAGATCAATACATAGAAGATATAAAGATACGTATTACTTTTGCATATTTATCGTATAAGTGCTTTTTTTTTATTATCTGAAATTTAGGAACAAAAAATAGGAAGATGTTTGTTTAATATGAAATTGATTACTTCATTATATCAAAGGATTTTCTATATTAAATTAAAACTTAAATCTTTTGACAATTCTGCAATTCTAAATCAAAAATCAATATATTATCATCAAAGATTTTGCAGATGCATTTGAAATAAAAATTATACCGCTTACAGCATGATTCTGTGATCGAAAGTAATTCCTAATTGTTATAAATAATTCAATGCCTGAATGCTACTTACACGTTATTTCTTCTGAAATTACAATCCCTTTATTCGCGGTTCGAACTTTCAGGATATCAACTCTACTTAAAATTCAATTAAGACCATTTCACTTGAACTTTAAATCAATGTTTGTGAACATACAAGTTGACTTTTGACTTTTATCTTAGTTGTATAGGCAACTAGGCTTCAAATAATAGAGTTGTTAAATTTATACATAATAATTCTTGTTCTTACTAAATTAAAACTGTTGTTCTTTGTTAAATTGAGGTGAGATTTTTGACAGTTTTCATTTTCTAAATGCAGTGGAGCTTAACCGGTTCAGTTCAGTATAACTTTCTATGCTAGCCAATTTATTTTAGACTGGTGATCAAGCGAACCCAACGTGTGGCCGAACATCAGTTGAAGGCGATGAACGTTCCGGGCGAGCATCAATCCGTATTAAACCAGAGTTAATGCTTCCATTTACATTTTTTACAAATTCTACAATTTTTTCATACTTTACCATGCTCATTAAAAAAAAGACAAAGAAATTCCTTTTAATTTCTTGGAAACTAATGCTTCTACAGACGTGATAACTGCTAAGGAAAATAAGAACAAGAAAATTCTCTTTCCTATATCGCTTATATTTTTACAAAAAAATATATTTTCTTTGACATACGCTATACTTTTCCTATGATATTTCTCATACGATCCTCCCAAATTATTTGTATTCCGAGTTTATTTTTTCTAGTCAAAACAATAAAATTTAATGTATAATTTAACAAAGTTACCTACCGAAATCAAATTATTAGTGGCAACTGAAAAATGTAGTAACCTATTTTTGTTGTAACCACAGCAGCCTCTAGTGTATACTGTTCCATAACTTTGTTTGTAAAAAGAGCAGTTAGTTATTCTCCAACATGCGAATGGTGACTGGAGATAGTGGTAGGACTCGAGCACACAACTCCCAACTCTGCTACGGCTGGGATCACGTTTTGAGTTAAACACAAACTTGCGGCTGGTTTGAACGTATCAAAAATGGCTGAACATCAGTTAATGTTCATGAACGTTTCAGACGAGCATCAACGCGTATTACTCCAGAGTTCGCGCCTCCAGGTCAGATGATTAATGCAGAGTTCTATCGTGACGTCCTAAGGCGGCCAAGGGAAGATATGAGAAGAAAACGTCCAAAGAAGTAACGTAGATCACACACCGCTTTCGCCGTACAGCAGTTTTTGACGAAAAACAACATGTTGTTCCTCACCCAGCGTACTTGCCTGACTCGGCTCCTTGCGTCTTTTTTTCTCTCCAAAGAGGAAAATCAACCTGAGAGGGAAGATTTGACACCATGAAGGAGATTGAAGCTAAATGGCAGACGGTGATAAGCATAATAACAAAACAAAGGTTTCAGAATGCATCTCTTTCATGGAAGAGCTACTGGCGGTGTTTGCATTCACGATTTGAATATGATGGAGGTGAATAAAATCCTGGAATTCCCCAATTTTATTTATCGCTACATTTCGCGAAATTTATCATAGAATTTACAGCTTAAAAAACAAATGCCTTTTTTGGAGTAAAGTAGTAGTTCTGTGATATAAAGGTAAAGGATAATAACTATTTCTAGTAATATATAATATTGTACAGGGAGCTGAAAAAACTTATTATTTCAGGCCAGGTTTATATATAATGTAATAATATTGCCTTGTTGGCTATAAAGCACTGTTGTAATGAGTTTTAAAACAAAAAAAAACACCGATTAGAACGCCAAAAATAGTTTCAGAAACTGTCACAAACAAAAATTCTCATACGTGGCATTAGAATAAAGGTATCGATGTGCGTTTAATATCAAAACAGAATTTTCAGGGTGTACACAAAACAAAATGTTTGAATTACTTCTACAATTGTAGAAAATGCCACTGCAAATAGTTATAGGATCAATAACGCGAACAATTTGCAGCAGTTCATGAAACAATATTGTGGGAAACAAGAGTGGCGCAAGACTTGCAACGTTTGGCACAATAATAAACTTGCATACTTTTCAACAAGCGAAATATAGATGCCAAACCACCTCTCGAGAAGTTCTTGGGCTGCTTAACACGAGATGGAGTGCGCCTGAGCGCTGTGGTACCTGTACATGTAAATGATTCCTCGGGCTTACTCAATGTTGGTAGAACACATTTGCTCTAAAGGTTGTCTCAGTTCCTATCTTGCAATACTTGACTGGAAATTTGTGAGTGGAGGGGTGAAAGACGCATATTTTGACGTCATTGGTAGTAAGATATCGATATACAACGTTTAAATTGATGGATCTCGTATGTTCTATATTCCACTTCTACTGACGTCACCTTTAGAGTAAATGTATTCTACCAACCTTGGGGTTTACCATGATGTTTGGCACCACTATATCTCTTTGCTATATTAGGTGGCGCCAGGAAATATCTTATCGCTGTTTTTTGGAAATTAGTGGCATAAGCTGAGAGGCAACCAGTGACGTGAGGTAGGAAAGAGCTCTCGGAGCAACGCTGGTGACGCCGGGTAGGCAGAAACATGTCCGTTGGCTAATGCGTTTCTCTCCTCACATTGCTTTTGCCGTGAGTGTTCCCAGCAATACCATGAGTTATATTAGTAAATTTATTTAATGTTGAATATCAAAACAACACATATTGTTTTACCCAACAAGTATTAGGAATTAGACTTCCTTTTGTGAATTTTCACTAGTTCTAAAGCAATTTTTACTATAATAAAATTACTCCAATATTTTAATGAAAATTACTCTTTAACGATAGCGCAGATCTCTACAATTACGTACATTTTCAATACAAAATCGTTCCTATAACGTTATTGAAATTATTTTCACAGGATTTCTTTCTGAGTAGGACTCATAACATTAGCATTTCATGTACTCTGAGAGTCCCTATATGACTCCAGTCAAAAAAGACCAAAAATGATCCTTAAGCATTAAAAATGAAACATCCTTTAAAATTGTAAATTTTAGGCAACTGGCTAGAAAAGCTATTAAAAAATATATTTAATTTTATTACTATTAATTAACAAGTTACTAAATAATAACCAATGATAACATTGGGAATATTCTATACTAGAAATATAAAAGAGATCCATCATGTTAGTGAAAGTCAATACAATATTATTAGCATCTCCGTAAAGAGTCAAGTTATTAGAAATACTCAAAAAACAAGGCAGATTAGTAATGATATACAGCCCCCTGGGGAACATGAACTTCTAAACCAATCTAGTAATACGCCATTGATGCCATAGCTTTTTTATTAAGAAGAATATCGTTATTAATATTATCAAATAGTTAGTGATATAGTTACCTTCGGTCTAATCCCGCAAATTCCGGTTCCGTCTTCAGTTTACATCCTTGAGCCGTCTGTGTACCAGATAGATTAGGCTTTTATAGTTTTATAGTTCTTGTCGAAGTCGTATTTGGGACTAATGGCGTCGCTGGAACCGTTTGTTATCGGCGCTGCTTTGAGTTCCTTCAATACTTTCTTTGGTGATCTGCACCATGCGATCTGATTATGGGAAGTTGGCCATTTATTAATATGTAACTTGTTAGCCTAGCCTCTGCTTGAATATGTACGTGTAGTAGTTCTAGGTTAGGGATGACTTCCAAAGTAGCTATTGGCGTGGTTTTTATGGCCTCCGTGGCACATAGATATGTTAGTCTTTGTATGCCACTTAGCCGCCTTATTGCCTCCACCTGCAATGTCTTTGTCTACCATACCACCGAGCCATATGTTATCATTGGTCTAATTACCCTCATGTATAATCACAGCATCATTTTTGGGCTTAATTCCCACGTTTTCCCACACCACCTTCTACATCTGCCTAAGGCAACAGTAAATTTGTTGATGGTTCTACACCGAGGTATTTCGTTTCTTTGACAAAAGGAATCTCCACTCCTCCTAGCATAATTGGCTTTAGACCTCGAATTATGCATTTCCATGGCTTTTTTTATCAAGAAGAATATCGTTATTAACATTATCAAATGGTTTTGATAAATCAATGAATGTTGCAAGACAAGCTATATAGGAATCAGCATAGGTAGATATTTTAATGTCTTTGCCCTAAAAATTAATTTACAGGACTACATATGTACGCATTTTAAAATACCGAATTGAAGTTGTCTATTTGAATCTCGAGCCCTCTAAAATATATTGAAATTGTGTGTGTATAATTATCTTGTAATTCAATTAACCCCTTAATTTCTTTTTACATATATGTTTTACTTGTTTGATTTTCTTCGATATTCCAGAAACATTAATAATAAGTCGTTTATGTGAATTTCTCTTCTTAAAACTTATAATAAACGATAGTTTGGGTTTAGTCTCACCCTCCGCTCAAATACAGAACGGTTCTTACTGGAATCGTAGAGAGAATGATTTTCCGCTTCTCAATCGCTTGTTTGTCAACACGCGCCCCGCCGCACGTTACATGGGGTGTAGGAATCGGTTGGGGTTCCACAGAAAGATTGATTGATTCCCTTCGTTAAATACTTCGTCATTGAATCATATGTTGAAGGGTTAGATATACATCTACAAGGAAATATTTCAGTTTCATTACGTTTTATTGGAGGTAGCTATTTGAAAAGGTGGTTGCTTTCGAATAAGGACGTAATTATTTAGAGGAAGCTACGGAATCATTGAGAACTTCTTTCGGTGATAATGAACGTTATTTAAAGCATTTTCATATTCTACATCATAACGTGAGGCTTTTATTTTATATACATTTCTTAAAACTATCATTGTGAAAAAATTGTACTCCAAGCAAATTGTCTATTTATTTATTTATTTTATTAAATATATTAAGAAAGATTTATTTGTTATTCCTAGTCGTTGAAGGGATCTAGGAGGTGAACTTGAGACAGATTGGGTAACGCATTTCGATTAATTTTAATTGAAAATTTTCAATTTGTGTTGCAAATTAGCTCGCCAATTTTCACTCTCTTTTAAATTGAATACAAATACGCTCCTGAATTTATTTGTTTATATTTTGATTAATCGCTTCGTAACTTCCCATTTGAAAATTTTAACATAAAAAATTATAAATTACATTTTATATAACACCAGGAAACGTCTTTGAGGAGGAAATGGGAAACAAATTAATTTAATAATTTATAAATTCTAATTTCTTACAAGCACTCATGGAATACATTAACGTATTTTTCTTCAGATTAAAATTTTTAAGGTTGGTGTTACTGCCAATGGATACGTGTAATCGCAAGTGATACATTTGTTTACCACCTTTGCATTTAGTTCTTACTTGGCTTATTAGTGATCAATAAACATTCAAAATTAATTAATAAGATTCTTTCATTTTTCATGCACATCATATTGAAGCTTGTGAAAAACCGTATCCTCGTAGCCCTATAATGAAACACAAAAGCGGTATTAATCAAGTACTCGAAATCTGTGGCACTGGAAAACTGAAACAGTTCACTAAAACCCTTACTACAATATTTTGCTCGTACTGGACGCACGTTTCGATAGCCAAGCTATCATCATCAGCAGTAAACCTGAATTCTGATAGCTTGGATATGGAGACGTGCGTCCAGTACGAGTAGAGTATTGTGGTAAGGGCTTTAGTGAACTGTTTCAACAAAAGAGATACGATGAAATTTACATTGGGCAATTGAAATTGTAATAACTTCGTTGTTAAATCAGCTATTGTGATAGTGGAAACATGAAAAATGTGTAATTTATTCCGCCCAATAGAATGGTGGAATCAAAAAAAAACTGGGCAGCGTTTGGATAAATAACTCGCTTTTTTTATCAAACATCCTGTATATTTTTTCACAAATCGATAGAGAGTAACTTTTTGACCCTTTGCAAATCTTGTTCGGCATTGCGATCAATAAAATTAGAAAATTTATTAGTGAGAATAATTGCTTTTTGCCTCCGGTTTTTTTTATTTTTTTTAACTTTTGTGTTGATAGTTGTTTATTATTATAGTTTGTTATTATAGCTGTTATTATTGTTACTAAATGTGACATGCTTGAGGCGCAGTAAAAACTGCGAAAGAGGGTGCTGGCTAGCAGAATATATTTTCTACGGCTCTTCCGAAAATTTCGGGGAAACGAGAACGCCTTTAAAACTAAGCCATCTAATAAAAGTGTAAACCTAAATGAGGAAGCGGAAGTAAACGTTCTAGCCTGCTACGAAGCTAATCCCACCAGTTCCATTCGTGAACTGGCGCAAGGATTGAATATTCCGAAAAAACACAAATATGTACCTTTTAAATACAGACCAATGTAAACGCTCTTACCAACGGATTTGGAACGGCGGATGACCTTTTGTGAGTTCTTTTTAGAAAATTTTATAGATAAGAGTAATTATAAGTATAATCTATGGCGTGATGAAATGAAATTTTCAAATTCCGGTATGTGTAATTTAAGAACCATGCATTATTCGAGCATCGCATTTGGTGTGGTATCTACAAAAACTGAATTGTCGGAACACATTTTTATGAAGGCGCTCTTACAGGAGAATGGTATATTCCAATTTCTCCTGGTGTACTAGAAGGATTTTTAGACAATTTAAATCTGGAGGAGAGGGCTCTTGCAATAGGACGGGGCTCCTGTGCATAATTTTTTGCACACCGCAGAAGTTTTAATTGTAATCTGTGAAGATAGATGGACTGGAGCCCTTGGACTTGCTAATTGGCCGGCGCACTCTCCCGATCTCACCCAAGGATTTCTTCTTGGGGGTTCTTAAAAAATACCATATACAGACAGGAATATAGAAATGTGGAGATATTGCAGAACACGATTAAAGGAACCATAGAAAATACAGTTACAACTTTTCATAAATTTAATAAATGTAAATTTATGAAATGTTTTTTATCGAATAATTGAAAATATACAGGGTGTTCAATTCATTATGATTACTCTTTTATTAGATCGTTTGGTTTTAAAGGTGTTCAATTAAAAAAAAATGATTCAAGTTAGCGTTGCAACGCGATGTGCAACTGTTTTTTTTTTCTCAGCATCATTGTAATCAGCGGAAAAATCATTACATCTTTGGTAATTTAATTAATATCGTAGCTACAATAATAACAAAGTTAGCAATAGTGGCCCAGTAAGTTTGAACAACTTGCATGACCGTCTCGGTGGTCGAATGGTTAGCATACTTGCCTTTCGATCCGAACGGCGCAGGTTCATATCTCGGTCGAGACGGTTGTTTTTTAATTACGGATAAAAATCAAGGTATGCCTTCTTCTCGGATAAGGAAGTGAAATCGTAGGCCCCGTATCAATACGATGTTTGGCACGTTAAAAGTCCCTACCAAAGGTTGGAACACCTTTGGATTCGGCAAAATTCTAGTGGGGTTGGCTAATGATCGTAGTAATCGATGCCTAGAAGTGCGAGGTGTATTCCGTAACCCGACGCTTCGCCCAATACACAACAACAACAACAACTTGCATGTATATTTATATATTCAACAATTACAGCAACATTTGCGGCAACATTTTGCAATAAAACGCATATTAACAAAAAAGAAAATTTTGTCTTTCAGCGCTTAAAACAGTCATTGGTTTTCCTGTTCAGAAAGGTTTCCGCACTGAAACTGCGTCTTTTTGGTGCTCCTTGCGCCTGTACAGCATACTGCGTTATTCTTAAGACATACAACATTGCGCCATCATCTGCAGCAGAAGAGATCGTTCATCATCACACTCCTACAAAGGGCAGACAAAATCAGCGACTCAAAGCAGCGGAAATTCTGCACGTAAAGAACGCATTAGCGAAGAACCGTTGCAAACCAAGGAAAATTCAGAAAGGGGCAACTACCAGGAAGAGGAACGACGTTAATTCTTACAGAAGAAATTGTTATATGCACCTATCTATCATACGTCACCGGAGTAATGGATAGACTAAAAGAAATCCTGTAGAAAGATTTAAATAAAAGTTAGATATAACACAATAAGGGAGATTGAACGACTTACGTCTTCAAACAAGGACCAGTTATCTAAGTTATAAACTAAAGGGATTTATGAATTGTAATACCAATGTGACATACCATATATTGGGCAAACAAGACGCAACAAGCAGCGCAGAATCAAGAAGAACCAGAGACGCCCAACAAGGACACATGGACAACTCAGCAGTCACCGAACGTCTACCAAACGGGACAGCACAGTATGTCTATGACAACGTCAAGGTGCTTGCTAAGCGCAATTACTATTACCAATGAATTATGAAGGAGTCGCTAGAAATAATGGACATCAACAACTTCAATAGGGAAGACGGTTACACAGTAAGTAACACATGGAGGTTGGTAATACACAACAGCAAACCATACGAAGAAGACAACCCACAATGGATACTACCCGATCAGTGATAGATACTGTCCACCAGACCAGAACTGATACGGTTCAATGGAGCGAAACAATACCAAGACATAACGAGGAGTAGAAGACACCAACATCAGCAGGGTGGTTCCTATGGTAGTTAGCGTTCAATGTGCAAGATGCAATTTACCACAGTAATTTCATAGTAAAATCTCCTAGCCATAGCCATACTATGGCTTCCCATGTAGTTATGTCTGGTCTGTTCAAGTAATTGGATATAATCTTCTTGTATTTAATATAAATCTCATTGTTAGGATTTTTTGGCTCTTTATAACATAAGTTAATGACTTGAATACTCTAATGGTTTTTTTGAAAGAGAAACGTATGGCGAAAAGTAGTAGACTTTACTGAGAAGTTTTTTTTTAAATAAAAAGTGATTTTCCTTCCTACTCGTCGTTTCCGAGTTACTAAAAAAATCATAAAATCAATCATTAATTTCTGCCAAATAACGATAAGCTTTGTTATAAAATAATAGGTTCCCCATAAATATTTTAAGTAAAACTCTTAAATTCATTTGGACTAAATTTTTAAATTCTGAATGATATTTTTATTCATGGTCATAAATAAGTATTTATGACATAAAAATTTCAAAGCTAGTCTACATATAGCTAACACTGAAATAAAAAATATCCATACTTAAATTGTAGCCTGCATTAATATTTTCAGAAAAAAATAAATTTCGGAAAGCTGATATGTCCTACGGCAATGGTATTAAGCTTCTTCAAGGAATTCGTAATAAACAGACTACTCCATTTCAAGTAAGAAACTGTATATTTGCTTTCGATTTAATCAAGAGTGCCATGTAGTCAAAAACGTTTAAAAGTATATAATACTATATATGTATTTACCGAAATTTCAAGACGATATCTTTATTGCTTTTGTATGTTAAATGGGCAAACAACCACTTCATATTATGTACGGTTTTTGAATTTCTAGTATGACGACCTTCCAGTGTTAGGGTATTAACAGCTATATTCGTAATTGAGTACGATAAACGTTCAAGGAAGAAAGGGTAAGAAATCGTAAATTTAAAAAAACACCTAATAACTTTATATATTCTCGAAAACCGGAAAGCAACGAATCGACATCGCATCCTAAAAGCTAAGGAAAAATTACTATCCAGTATAGATGACATCTATAGATATATAGTCAACTGGCAACTGAGTGTAATTTATTTGGTACGACAATACGGAATATTTATTAGTTAGAGGGGTGCACTGTTACGTCAAAATGACGCGCAGCTGTTTGTAATTAGTTATGGCCTACTATACTACGTACGAACTTTAACGCGTATCAAATTCGCAATTTCATTCAGAAGAAAGGCTAATCACCTGTTTTTTGACAAGTGGAACTTGGCGCAGGAAAGCTCAGATACGGATACCCTATTTTTGGTGTTATATTGGGGAAAATTGGGTTTTACGCTTTTTCTATACAATTTCGAATGGATTTAGTGTGTATGTAGGTACTTACTTAGAAAACCTTATTGTTGAGCGCTGTATTGTATTCTTGCAAATGGATTAGATCAGATGAAATAAATTAATAACGGTTAATACAAAACTTACAAACATTTTTTCGTAAATACTATTGCATTTACATCCTACACACTCCTAAAAACAATTAACGGATGTTTCTCAAAAAAACAAAACGCAGTTTCTTAGAATTGGAACTATACACAGTAATGAAATCTTGTCGTGTAACCTTTATGTAGTGCATGGTAAAATATTTAGTGTAGAATAGTGCAAAATCAAGTGCACTTCTTGGTGTAAAATATAATCTAAGCGATACACTACACTAGATGGAAGTAAATTCAAATACATCTTTAGTGTAAGAAAAGTATACTTTGTAGTGTTACATGGTGCCACAGCATACATATATAGCCAAGCACGATAAAGTTCCTACTTTTACCACACTTACAATTAGTGTATAGTGTACACTATATTTGTATCTGAACGTATCTAGATTTTAGATGTATAGATAGCTGTACAAATTCATCATAGTTACATTAAATCTAAGATAATTTGCCTGTTGTTATATTTTTACAAATTGTAAACACTGTATAGGCTATCGGCTAGTCTTTACGAATGCCACGCACATGTGTCGTCATATCTAAGAAGTAGAATGAACGCATGTATTCTATATTGTATAGTTGTAGTGAACAAGTGTTTCAAGTTTATAAGACTAATAAAATGATGAACTTGAAGCTGTAGATTTTCATTTATGTATAACCTCAAACCTGTATAACCTAAAAGATACAGAGTGCAATAAAACATAATGGTTGCTGGTTGCTAAGTGTATCTTTTGACCGTAATGTACCACACAACTTTATTATATTTATATTAATGCAATACCTTTATTTATGTATAAACTTTTTATACAAGCTTTTTGTTTGTAGTAAAGAGAATTTCGTTCAACAGTTTTCCTTTTTTCACTACCTTGCAAGTAGAGTAAACAATTGATTTTACTATTCGGGTATATTCTAAAATATAAAGAGGTTAAACTTAGCCTTCCCTTTGTCTTTTAAATTACTGTATTCAGGTTTTACCATCATGAACATGTTAACTTACTCAAATAAAATAAGCAATTTTTCTATTTCATGCCTCCTTTCCTAACTTACTTCGAAATAACTTAAAATGCACTATACAAGCCCCGTCCAGCTTCAGTTGGCCCACCCGACAAAATTTCAGTTCTTAGCATGTATTGAAGATCATTTAAACTAATAGATGTACAATTCTCAATTTTTATTTTGCAAATAACAGTTTGAAAATACATTACACAAAAATAACGGAACGTATTACAGCAATTGGAACTGATTAGGACTAAAAAAATAAAAACTCAAATTTGTGATTTTCAGCTCTAAGATATAGCTCATTCTACCACTGAGTAGCATCACCTTTATTTTTAATAACTGCTTCCATTCTTCTCGGCAAACTATTTACTAGATCCTAACACTCCTCTGCAGTGAAATTATTCCAAATGTTCGGGAGTCTTTGCTTGAGTCCTTACACAGTCCTGGCAGGATTGGCTCGCAACCTCTTTTTCATAATATACCACAACGTCTCGATGGGCGAAAGGTCCGGACTACTAGAACCCCATTTTAGAACCGGTATTTCATGGTCTGAAAGCCATTTCATGGATCTTTTGGAAATATGACATGCAGCACCGTCTTGCTGAAAATTGAAGTCATTTCCAGAAATTCTGCTCTCTTCCAAAGTAGGCAACAAAGACTCCTCTAGGATGTCTAAATATTTGTTTGAGTTAACAATGCCATTGATAAAGTGTAAATTTCCAATTCCTCTACCCGACATTGAACCCCAGACCATTAACGAAGATGGAAATTTAACTTTGCGCTTAAGACAGTGGGGATGATAAGTTTCATATTTCTGGCGAATAACTCTGCTCCGGCTATCACCGACACAAACTTCAAATCGCGACTCGTCACTCCAATGTACACTATTCAACCTCTCCATATCTCAATTTCGATGGTCTCTAGTCCATTTTAACCTGCTTTGCTTCTACTTTAGGGTCAATAACGGTGTTTCCTTTGCCTTCGCGAAGGGAAAAATGAATTAACTTTTGTCCCTTAGGATTGAACTCATGAAACTTACCTCGTAAGTACCAAAGCCAAGTTTCCTTGCTTCTGAATGACATGTAGACCTGCAAACATGTCTTCCAACAGCCTCATTTCAGAATACACTCAACGCTCCGTAGTTAGCACGCCTATTAGACTTGATAATTCTGGCCAAAGCTCGTCTATCAGCGCCTGTTAATTTAGACTTTTTCACATATCGGGGGTTTTGGGCAACTGAACTGTTGGATTTGTACAATTTTACAATATTTCGAACACCGTATCTGGATATGCTGAGCAATATTCCGATTTCGCCGTTTGATTTTCCGGATTTGTGCAAATTAATGATAATTGATCGAATTTTTTCATCAATTGCCTTTCCTCTGCCCATTATTGACAACAATTGCACTATCAACAATCGAAACATCTGTCACCGTCATTTCCGTAAAAAAAAGCGTTGTTTCCATAGCCACCTTAATACTCATCGTTAGCAGTACTTGGGTAATGGAATGCAAGAAAACTACATTTTTTTAATATTTTCGATTTTCTATGAGACAACACGCTCCATTGAACTCAGATCTCTCCTAAAATCCTTTACATAGCATATTTTGTCTTAGATATTACATTGTAGCGGCTGGTTTTGCTCCTTGAGCGATAAATGCCAACAACATTACAAATTTTGTATGTGGGCCAACTGAAGCTGGACGGGGCTCGTAATTACAAAGCAATAGTGTACCTTCAACATGGTGGTAAAGTTAACATTTTAAAAATTTTTACTGTGTGTATTTTTAAGAGTTTTAAATTCTTTAAATGGAATTTGGAGAGGTTCAGTGAAAGCATGCAACAGAACTAACTAACAACATCCAAGAAGTTACATTTTACCGCGATTTTACAACACACTTACGAAATAAGTTCTTGGTTTAATATATTAATTAAATTAGTGTACTGGGTATGTAAAATTAAAAATTGTCTGTCGAAATATTACAAATAACTACTGCAACTAGGTATTAAAGAGTGAACAGTCCTTGCATAGTCCTCGTGGTGTAGTGGTTAACATGCCTGCCCGGCAAACGGGAGATGATAGGCTCGATTTCCCACCGGGACATTTTTGCAGTAATTAATTACGTCAAGGATAAGATTATTGATGTAGGTAAGTATGATTTCCAGTTCGTAATGCATAAATGCTGTAGAGTTTTCTCCATGGTCTACAACAGAAAATGAGTTAGTGGTATACGTTATAAAGCTTTCATCAAAAGTGGAAATACTAATTTTATTCTACACAAAAATAATTTCCTATTATCTATTAATCATAATTAATGTTTCTATTGCTTTAGAGCTTTCAAGATACCTCCCATTTTTTTAATCATAACAAATAATAAATATATTTTATTTTTAGCTTTTGCTATACCTACTAAGTATGGATAAATAAAAATTACATACAAGTACTAGAGAATTTCTAGTTTTATTGCTCTAGATTAGCGGTTCTCAAGCTTGTTTGGTCATGGAACTCTTTGAAGAACTTTTTTCGCGAATCCTAAATGTTCACTAACTATACCATAAAAGCTGTAAGTTTGAATATACGTAAACTGTAGCTGCATTTATGAACAAAATAAATTAGACGTAAGTGTGAAAAAAAACACATATTTTGATCAAAGGAAACATTTTACAGAGTAACAGAAAAGTTGCTAAATGAATCATCATTACTCAAAAAAAGAACAAATAATAAAAATGATTTTGGTACTCTTCATTACAATTACGTTATCTTCATTACAATTACGTTATCTTTTAATATGTTACATAAAATGGAATAGCGAGAATAATGTTTCAATTTAAAACCTGTTAGAAAATCTATTAGAAAATATATAGCGTGTCTACCTAGTGCATGGACGGAAGATAATTCCTTTCCTGAGCAGTTTAGAGAAAAAGTTTTCAAACAAAAAATAGTCGGGGACAAATACTGCACAATATAAAATACGATACAAGTTTCGTTTCTTAAATATAACACTGTATATTATTACGATTTTAGATAGCTCTCTTCAATTTCTGGCAACTTTCATCGATATTCCCTATACCTACCTATCTTTGTTTTTGAGATAATTGACAATTTGAGATTTTTGCGAAATGTCGCTGATTCGATTGAGTATTTCTTTATGTTTTTGGCAAAGCATAGGAGATATTTTTATATCAACCAGATTCTACAAGATAGCCATCGATATCGTCGCCAAGTCTGAATCATGTTTCAATTTTTTGAAGCGGACACGTTATGCATCGATGAAGCGTGGCGGTTGCTAGAAGGTTTAATCAGTTGGGATTTCCACGTGTGATGTAAGGAGTAGCCATCTTCGCGATTTAAATTGTTGGGATGTTTGAACATTTCTATTGATTTACAGATTTTTCTGATATAATAGTGAGGGTTGGGAGATAAGATGCGGGTAGAGTTAAATTGGATTTGGTGGCAAGTTTCCAGTCTATAGTCAGCCAGCGCGGACCCGGCTATACGCAGCAACCGCGTATAACGCTCGTGCTCAGTAACCTGAGTGCTGGCCGATCGCTTTGTCTCACCGATACTACCGCGCGAACATGAAATCTGGTAGATACCAGGGGCTTCCAGATGATTGCGGTCTTTGATGGGAAAGTAGTCTGATTCGACATCAAAGCTGACAAGTAAATCGCCAGGATTTACCGTCAACTCATTCAGTCGTTGGACGAAATGTTGGGAATTTGGGATGAAAGTGTCCAGCGCAAGGTTTTAGAAGGTTAGAAAGGTACTTCGATAATTTGTAGGTAGGGCCATTGATAGTGCTGACAATAGAACAATAGGCAAATGCATTTTGGCCTGCATGTTAGGCAGATAGATGTTTAGAAAAAAGCGTGTTGGACATCAAATGAAAATCAGAAAGTTTTGTGTTTCATTCAAGTTCGACTTTTTTCATGGCAACCTTGCGAGGTTTTAACGGAATCGCAGGATACTCTTTGGGAACCGCTGCTCTAAATGATCCTTACAAAGTTACTCGATCAGTTTGAATGAAAATTCTATAGATTAAGAATTTAGCAACAATTATTTAATGATAATAATAACATTTGTTGTTTTGAATAAACTTTTGTTTTAACAAAATAAAAATCTTCCAAAATATTAACTAATACAACCTCTATATTTACACATGTTCAAAATATGTGCATATGTAGATGTATTACCTCTTCACAATTTTTATTAGGGTTCTTGCTGAGGAACAACTGATGCATGTACAAGTATTCTAATATTCCTACCTATGTGGTCTATACAGTGGGTAGATTCATAAAACATACTCGTCGTATGAGTGGTTAACTAGCCTAAGCGCTTTGTATGCCATCCACAATGAGTACTCATTGGACAATTTTTCAGTACGAGTACAACACGGATGAAGATGTTGTCGTTGTGTGATGCTTTCGATTGAATAAAATCAGTTTTGCATGAATCTCTATTTTGCAGAGACATATGTATGGGTAACTAAATACTTTTTCGAGCGTGAGGACCCTTTATCCCGATTTACCGGATCAAACGAACAAATTTAAACTACATCATGCGAATTTGAATTGTTAAATATACATTTGAAGAGGATTGAAACTAAGCTGAGATATACTTTTTTGAAAGATTTTTAAATGACTCCAATGCTTTCATTAAAAAGTGAACAAGGTGTTTACACATTTTGGTAACATTACCAACAAAAATTAAAATATTCTCTTACTCATAAAAGGTAAAAGTAACAAAAATTTAGGAATATTTACTGAAATGTATACATTTTCCTATAATTCTGGTATTTTACCTAATTGCACAACTGATATTTTTTTTTGAATTATGTGGAAATGTGTGAAATTCTTAAATTTCCGCGAGGACTGTGTGGTATTCATGTCCGGTTTCGTTCTGGACTCCATTGGCATTGATATGAAATTCAGAGGTAAGTACCTGATTTAAATTTTATATATATAAAAGACTGAACCTTACTATTACTTGCATTTTCTGAGACTGTTGTTCATTGAAATCTAGTTCTAGTTGTAAAAATTATACAAAAACAAATCCAAAAAATAAAATACCAAATCAAGATCGCGCTGCGTTTGTACTTACCTTCAAAGCCAGATCAGTGCCATTGTTGCAATAGCTCTTGTACGAGGGTAGTCTGAAAAGTTTCAAACCTCAAAATGAGAATGGCGTTACTCGTCAAAAATATTCTGGTAATATACAGTCCCTGACCATCGAGTTTTTAGTTTCATATAACATGCAAGTAAGTATAATTTCAACATATATTTACTTATATTTGTTTGTTTCTCCTCTGTGTTTTATTATTTCCTCAATCCTTTTTGGCATACTGCCAATGCAGCTTTTTATGGTTTTTTTAAAATTTCGTCGCTATTATGCCGTGCATCTTCAACATGTTGTAATTCTTTCTTTGTAGTTGAGTTTCGTGTACTTACGATATTTTTAAAGATATTCCAAACATTTTCAATTGGGTTTATATCTGGTGAATTGCTTGGCCAAGGTAGTACACCCAGATTTTTAGATTCAAAGTATCGCATTACACTTTTTACCTTAAGACACGGTGCATTGTCTTGCATGAAAATATATGGTCTTTGAGTCGGATCCACTGAACTAATGAGGTATTAAATAGTTTTGTAAAACTTTTTTATATTGTTTTTGCTCCATTGTTCCGTTAACGAAATATAGTGGTCCCGGTCCTACTGTCGTAATACACGACCAAACCAATAGAGATGTGGTGTGTTTAATAGATTTGATCGTACATGCTTCTTCATAACGGTCTGAAGAATGACGAACAAATTGGCCTCTCTCCATTAGCACTTCTAGCTAATAAATGAAACTTACCTTTCCCCAATCTTCAACTGTATATTTTTTATAATCTTTGAAATCGTATCACTTTCATTTTAGATGCTAGTCTTGACTTCTTTGCCGGACGTCTGCATTTCAAGCTTGCTTCATGACGGAGTATTCGGGCTGCTATTTATATACCTTCTCCACTAAGAATTTTATGAACATTTTTAGTGAATAAAAAACGATGTTCAGCAGCCACTTTTACTATACGACGATCAACTCTTACAGTTGTTTTGCGTTTGCCGGCACAGTATGTTCTGCCACTACTTGTACTAGGAATATTCTCCTTAATTAATTTCGCGATTCTCAGAACAATTTGATGTGATACACCCTCTTTTTGTGCAACTTCACGTTGAGAGAACTCTCCCGTCTCTAGAAGAGCAGAAATTCGTGCTTTTTTTCTGTGGTTATATCCTTCTTTTTTCCCATTATGATAATAATTGACTGCGAAAATATACATACACAAATAACTCATTTAAAAAGTTTTCTACTAAAAATTGTAAAGCGTTAATTTCTGGGATGGCATCTAACGAAGGGGTAGATTGGAATTTTATACCTGGAGATAGTCCTCATTTTAGCGGTTTGTGGGAAGCCGGAGCTAAATATGTAAAACACCATTTAAAAAGAGTTCTTGGTAATGTATGCCTAATTTTTAAAGATTTACTAACTATATTAGCACAGATTGAATTCATTTCGAACTCCAGACCTTTATATCCTCTAAGTGACCCTCCTAATGATTTGCAACCACTGACACCCTCACATTTCCTAATCGGAAGACACTGAGAATATTCAAGAACTAGACATTACACAAACAGCAACCAATCATCCGTCCAGATACCAGCAACTGCAGAAAATTCAACAACAATTCTAGAAACATTGGTCCTTGAAGCATATTTCGCAAACTACAAGAGAGAAGAAAATGGCTGAAAAAAGTTGAAAAACATTGAAGTTAGCAATTTGGTCATTTTAAAGGAAGATAACGTACCACCACTTCGTTGGAAGATGGGGTGTTATTGCAATGCATCCAGGTACTGATGGTGTAGTAAGAGTCATAGTGAAGACGCAAAATGGCGAAGTGAAGAGGTCAATTACCAAAACTGCGTCTTGTCGATACCTGAAAAGGAATCAGTTACATTATATAAATAAATTACAACAATATAAATGTGCGTATACCTACTTACTTGTATAGTTACCTCGTGTGTTAGTTTGTTATCTGCACTGTGTATTATCTTGTGTTACTTATGTTTAATTTTGAAAGTGTCTGAAAGCCTTTTAAGACGGGGAGAGTGTTGAAACACTAATGATGTGGTCATTACAACTTAATTTAGTGTCAAACAGAACATATCGATGCAAACTAACGTTCTCGATTTATAATTGTGTACGAACAGAGAAGATTTGTTTAAGTAGCTAACAGCATAACATTTTTCAATGTTAATCTTAAGATTGTTATTGACACACCAGAATTCTAGTTTTTTATATTGTGCTGCACTAAATAGTAATCTAGAAGAGTATTTATTTTGGCATAAACTTTGAAATCATCCGCAAACAATAACTTGCCGTAATTCAGCTGACACCATACATCGTCAACAGATACCAGAAAAATAAGAGGACCTAGATTACTTTCTTGTGTAATTCCGAAGAAAGGGCAACATTTATCGAATTTATGGACAAAGTATGTAATGTACTGTGTTCTGCCTAGCAAACATGCTTCAGATGGAGACACAAGTCTAGGTGAAAATCCATTCTGCGCAAGTTTTAGTGGAACTATTCCATGATCAACTCTGTCGAAGACTTTCGTGAAAACTGTGTAGATTATATGGATTTGTTGTCGTCCAGGGATTCTGCTATGAATTGTGTAATCATAGTATGGTTAACTACTGTGGATCGCGTGCCCTCCAAGCCATGTTAATCATCGGATAAGATTATGGATATATGCAACTATGTATATAAAAGCATTTAGTGTACCTTGGCAAAGTAATTAATCAAAGCAATAAGTCTATAGCTATTTATTAACTAGAGAATTAAAAATGCAAGTAAGAGATATACGATTCATATCCATGCAATTAGTATGGCATACAGAAACCCCGCGACCTGTGTGCGGCTTTATTGTGAGCTGATATCATCCCTTATTATTTGCAGGGTTCTTATAACAAAAATGAAAAAATCCATATAAAATTATGTGGGAGTAGAAATCTCACGTTCGCAAGTAAAATGCATACACGCCTTTAGGGCGACACAATTATCCCAAAACTCATATGAATTTTCCCAAAAACTTTTTAGAGGATTTCTATGAATTTTTCTTCCAATAACAATATTATTTCGTTAATGATACTATGGTTTTATAACTTTTTTGCGAATATGGGCAGAGATAGCCGAAATTTCCGACTTAAATAAAAGAGCTCGTCATTCGGTTAGGGAGGAAAGCTGTTGAGACGATTAGGTGCACGTGTGCATGCATCGCTTGGTCAATTCAGATGTCTCGTATAAACGGCAACTTAGGGGTTCCAAAATATTGCTGTCGTTTTTTATTAAATAGAGACACCGTTTATTCGATTAAATAAAACTAACATGAGCATTTTATTCTTCAATTTATTTTTCTAATTTTTCTAAAATTCGGGATGCATTCTACACAAACGTTATAAAAATAAATGCACTATTAATACCGTTAAAAAATTGAATTAATTGTGCAAGTTTGTTAATTTTTCATTGCACACTCTTTTTAGGTGTTTTCGTCACTTCAAGGTATTAAAAAAAAATTAAAGCGCATCTTTTCAACCAACCAGGTATAACAGAATGCTTTCATTTGAAAAAAAGTGGAAACTTATTTTTTTAATCAACTCTCCTGTATATGGTTAACATTACGGTAGATAATGTAGAGCACAATATAGTGTATGTTACACATCATATAGAATGTTGCAAACGTCGCATTTTTTGATTTTTCTCATTTTATATAACATACGGTAATCGTTCTCTTCCGAACTCTAAGAATTTAGCCGGTCATCTAATAAAAAAATATTTACTCATTCTGTAAGGTAGTTTATTTTTTTGCGCTCATACGTAGTAATAAACCTAATACAATAAATAAAAAGAAAAACAGGAAAAGTCACTAATTTATGTTAAACATTGTGTAAAATAAATGAAATATACGTTGGAGATGAAAAAACTTATTCTGAAAAGTACTGTACTATTTGACAATTGTTCATTATTCAGCTCCAGTATTTTCAATGCATCTATTTAACATTTCCACCTATTTATAACTTACCTAAATGGGTTACCTTTTTAGCAAATGTAAATCTTCCTAATTTCTTACGTACAGATTGACTCAAAATCGCATGACACTATAGAAATCTCGTGTATTATAGGAAATCAAATGTGTGTTTAAATTTCTAGATACTAAATTTGTTCCTGAGGAATATCGAAATAAAGATTTTGATTACTTTGAGAGTTTACCGAATTATATCGGAAAAACGAACATTTTTGATTACGGTTTTAGTATACGACGGTAAGTCAAAAATTACTTACACTTTTAGTTCTACAACTGTATTAAACAAAGATAGGTGTACAACAAATAATAAAATAAATTATTTTTCGATATAGTCTCCACCTTTAGCAATACACTTGGTGCAGCGACCCACAAGATCCCTGGTAGAAGGTTTTCGGTTGGTCGTGAAGCCACTTTTGCACCGCATCCCGAACGTCTGTGTCTGAGGCAAATCGACGACCTCTCAAAGTTTCCTTGAGAGGTCCAAAGAGATCAAAGTATGAGGAAGCGAGATCGCGGTTGTAGGGAGGGTGTTCCAGGGTCTCAAAGCCCAACCTGTTGATAGTTTCTATGGTGTTATGGGCCGTGTGCGGATGGGCGTTGTCTTGCAACAACAAAACTTTCTTTGAGGGTAGACCACGACGTTTGTTTCGAATTGCCGGTTTCAGCTTATTCGCCAACAAAACACTGTACCTCGCACTATTTATGGTAGTCCCACTGTCCAAGTAGTTGTCCAGTATAGGGCCTTTTTCGTCTCAAAACACGGTTAGCATCACCTTCCCAGCCGATGGCGAGGTCTTGAACTTTTTGGTGCTAGGGGATCTTGGGTGTTTTCATTCCATACTCTGGCGTTTCAATTCGGGCTCGTAGTGATGAACCCACGTTTCATCAACGGTCATTAGCGATCCAGTAAGCGTTGGCAGATGTCCAATCTCTCGAGCTTGCTGAATGTTGTCGTCGGTGGTCGAGGTTGACGGCCGTCCATCTCCCTCTTTTTGTGTTACGCTCGTGCGGCCACTTTGAAATATTTCGATCCTCAAAAAAAGCGCTTTTACGAGGTAGAGCACTGTCCCCGTATTGTGACAAAGGTCTCCGGTGAATTTCAGCACCTTTCACACCCTCTGACCACAAAAATCGGATCACTACTCGTTGTTCCTCTTTGGTGCAAACTAATAATGGAGTTGACATGCTTATGCTGTTGTAGCTAGCAGATCGTGATTAAATTCCGCACACATGACTACAGAGGCGCCAACTCAACGCATGCGCAAGCGGCCGCCACTACGATAACCTTCAAAGCTTGTTATGGCGGAAGTGTAGGTAATATTTGACTTACCCTCCTATATACCTATTCTGTCAGTAAAAGATTAGTTGAGAACATATTACACACAGAATAGTATTTTCTACTGACAAGTGAGGTTTATTCAATTTTAGTGATTTCGATTATCATATACAGCGTGTCCACCTAGTGCGTGGACGGAAGATAGTTCCTTTCGTGAGCAATTTAGAGTAAAAGTATCCAAATAAAAAATATTCGAAGACAAATACTGCACAACATGAAATAATATCAAAATATATAGGGTGTTCAGTTTCCGCTGCGCACAATACAAGTTTGGTTTTTTAAATGGAACAACCTGTATATTATTACGACTTCAGATACCTCTCCTCGATTCATGGCAACTTTTATCAATATTCCCTATATGTACCAATGCTAGTTTTTGAAATAATTGACATACTTTGAGATTTTTGCGAAATGTCGTTGTTTCTTTACGGCCGATATCTAAAACGCCTTATACGCTAGGGTGGTGATTTAAATTTTATTCGATTGAGTATTTCTTGGAGTTTTAGGCAATACATCGAAAAGATTTTTATATCAATTGGAGTCTACAAGATGGCCATCGAAATCGTTGCCATGTTTTTACAAAATATAATAGAGAAGCTCTTCTAGAATCTTTTTTGTAAACATTTCCCTATACCTAAAATATGTCGTTCTTTAGTAAATTAAACATGAAGCTATGTCGATAAGCCTTTTACTAAAATTCATAGAGTGCTGCGCCAAAATACTATAAACGTTTGTTTTTCTAAAGATATTCATTAAAAATAAACTGCAAAATTTAATTTATGTATACAATTTCGCGTCTATTCGAAGTGAACACCATTTTACTTCATACCAACTGTAATGCGATTCCTTGTATTTTATTGAACATTTGCCTTAAGAAATTCATCCATCAGGAAGTTTTTTCATAAATACTTCCATTTAGCTAAATTGCGAAATTTTTAAACAACTTTCAGCATGTTCCTTTTATATTTCTTACTGCTAAAAAAGCTTAGTGTGCGATGTTAAATAAATCTATTCCTTTTATGTTGAACTCTAATTAACATTTGTCGACTTATTTTCGCTATTTATTATTTATCCACGCTGGTTAACTAGACAATGTATATAGGAAAATGATAGATACTTCGAGTAGATGATGAAATTATACCAAAAAAGATAACGTTTACAGATTTGTTTTATTAAATATCTATAGTGAAACAAAAGTTTATAGTATTTCATCGCGGCACTTTACGTTTTTAAACGAGAAACTTATCCGCATAGATCCATATTTAATTTACTAAAGAATGACGTATTTTAGCTATAGGGAAATGTTAACAAAAAAGATTCTAGAAGAGCTTCTCTATTATATTTTGTAAAAATATACAGGATTTAAAATGAAATAGCATGAATCAAACTTGGCAACGATTTCGATGACCATCTTGTAGGCTCTAGTTGATATAAAAAACTTGTCTATGCACTACCTGAAACTCCAAGAAATACTCAATCGAATAAAATTTGAATCACCACCCTAGCGTGTAAAGCGTATTAGATATCGGCCGTTAAAGAAACAACGACATTTGGCAACAATCTCAAATCATGTCAATTATCTTAAAAACTAAGATAAATAGGTTTAGGGAATACTGATGAAAGTTGCCATGAATCGAGGAGAGGTATCTAAAGTCGTAATAATATACAGGATGATCCGTTTAAAAAATGAAACTTGTATCGTGCGCTGCGGAAACTGAAACACTATTTACTTGAATATAATTTTATGTTATGCAGCATTTGTCTCGGAATATTTTTTATTTGAAAACTTATCATAAGAACACCTGAGCCCACAGATCATTATTCTTATAGTACGCGTACATATGTTATCTGGCAATTTTCGTAGCAAACGATAATCGTTCTGCGACCATATCAGATACAGTTTCGTTGCAATTTCTATCGAGACCATTATCGGTGACCAATTGTGCAAACAGCTTGCATTGATTTTTTGAGTGTGAACGATATTCTGAGTAACTTGTAAATATATGTTTATTCCCCCTTTTGTTTATTTTAATTTTATGTAGGCTTGTTTGTTTCACGTAGAAGTATCTATAAATACATAATGATTTTAATAGTATCGACTTTGTACAAAGTAGATTAAAAGATAATATGCACTTATCTGTCGCAAAAAGTATTTAATATAAAGGTAAGTTATAAGTTGTTGTCTCTGCTATGGGCGGCAAAAGCAGGGGGGAATGCTCTCAGGGAGATGTACTGTCACCCCTTCTATGGGCGTCTCTCGGCAGTGACCTAATAACAAAACTGTCCAAAGAAGGCCCTCATAGCCTAGGATACGCTGAAGACCTAGCAATACCAGTACGAGGCAAATTTGCCGGAGTAATACCAGAAACAATGCGTCAGGTCCTAAATACAGTAGATAACTGATGTAAAAAAGGAAACGCATAATTCGAGGTTTCAGGCCAATTATGCTAGGAAGAGTGAAGATTCCATTTGTCAATGAAAAGAAATACCTTGGTGTATGGTTCAATCAAAGGCTTACATAGAACTCTCACATCAATAAAACCATCCACAATTCTACTATTGTCTTAGACAGATGTAGAAGGTTGTGTGGAAAAACGTGGGGATTAAGCCCAAAAATGATGCTGTGATTATATATGAGGGTCATCAGACCAATGATAACATATAGGTGGTATGGTGGACTAAGACATGGCAGGTGAAGGTAATAAGGCGGCTAAGTGGCGTACAAAGGCTAGTATGTCTATGTCCCACGAGGGCAATGAAAAGAACGCTGACAGCTGCTCTTGAGGTCATCATTAACCTAGAACCACTACATATACACATTCAAGGAGAGGCTAGGTTAATAAGTTAGACCCGGCACCAAGTAACCAAGTTGACATAATTTTATATTGGATATAACTTATTTATTACTTGAAAGCTTTTTCTTTAAATTGCCCAAGGAAGGAATTGTTTTCCTTGTTTTCCACCCACGCACATAGTGGACACGCTGTATAAATCAGCAAAAATTAAAAATTAACTGCGCTACCTATGTCAAGAAGATCTAGTAATGGTGGAGCAAATGTCTCGCATCAATTTCTCAGCAGGATATTCTTAACAACTACTAAACCAAAGGACTGGAATGCTAAACTAATTATTAGGCAAAACTCAGGTTTCACTGAGGTCACTTAAATATTACCAAACTTTATTAAATTATAAATAACATTCAGTTTGTATCTTGAATACAAATTATACCCTAATTCATTCCAAAACGAGACGTATGCTTTCTTCCTTATTAAATGAAATGGTAAATTACATGCAATAAACACATAAATTAAATTTAAATTTGTCATAATCTCGTGTGGAACTTTCTTTTTAAACATGCCCTGCACTATTTACGTGCCGTAGACAATCACTTTTCGACCAACACATTAAATCTATTTTACACACTACACATTGAATTTTAGCGCCATCACACTTTAAATCAGGCATTTCTGCAATAAATTCTCTTATTGTGTCCAACTTTGGTCGTTTTCGTGACGTAGGAAACATTTTCAAAACAAACGTAGAACTACGATACAGTATACGACAGCGTAGGTGCATACACAACAGATCGGCTTTCGAGTCGCAGTTATACTGACGCTTATACCGAATTGTCTCGGCCGTGTTTATTTTGTGTAAACTTTTATGCGTCAGCCACTGGCTTTCAGCGCAGTTTGCGTTGCTATAGATATGACTTCATTGACATTAAAGTTTAAAAAGGAAATTAAATGAAATAAAGGTGAGAAAGGAAAAAGAAAAAAGGTTTTTTTATACTTCTGCTAACGACCTAAAATCGAAAAAAACAATTAATATTTACACGTGTCAAGTACACTACTTAATTAATTACATCGGAAAAATCAAGGAAATCACGGATTTTCATATTTCACCGACAGAAATTAATATATGTATGTATCAACCTATAATTTTTTTGTATTAAAATTAATAGTAATAAATTTGCAAATATTTTAAGTATATGTCCAACCAAAGGAAAGTTGGAATAATGAAGAGTTACATAAGTTGTAAAATTTTGCCTGTATGTCAGTTATACAAATAAATTTTGTATTAAAATTTAACTGGTGTTTCCATTATACATAATCACATATTAAAACCGCATACATAGCCATATCAATTACAGTAGTATGATTAAAATATGAAACCAGGAATTTATCATTAATATTAGACTCGTTTCATACTACAAATTATAATTAGTTTGTCAGGCAAATACTGCTAAAACTAGAAAATTAAATACGCAAAATACCAAAGTTCTAATATGAACGCAATATTTTACTTTCAACTTCGTCAAATTGATGTGTGTTATTAATATATTTGAGGTTGAAACAAATTTGTTACATGAAGCATATATTTGTTAGCTATTTATATTAAAGCTTCATTTTATACAAATTTAAATTGACATATTATACGTACATTGTCATTGTGTCAAATAATAAATAAACTACTTACTGACTCTCGCTAATAAGGCACTTATTACTCTTGAAGCCTACTAAAGTTCTGAACAATATAAACAAAACTCTTAAATACGACATATCTGTATTCTTGATACAACTGCAGGATATGGAAGTGTTTGATTGTTTGTTAAAGGTAAAGGTATGAATTTGTCAAATTTAAAGTGTATGATTGATCTACACACATGATTTTTGTTATTGTTGCACAATAGTATTTTTGTTACCTATAAATAATACAATTAATGTGGAACCTTTGACAGAATTGTTGCCCCAGTAGAAATTTTTAAATGTTGCGGACAATTTAAGTCGCTAGTTCCGGTAATAAAGGACATATTCGCCAATTTCTTGACATACTGCATGCGAATTTGATCTTTAATGCCGAAAGTGCATGTGTAGAGGTAAAACTATTGTAAATAGGTATAGCATACAGTTAATAAAAGTTTTAGGTATTGAAGTCATAATCACAAATCCGCAAAAATATCCAGCATGTCCATTTTCAATAAGTGAGTTATTATCAATCAAATTTTGTCTACTTTGATAATTTATATAGAACACTCTGTATAACAGCAAGCCATTGCATTATGATATTTATGATAGTGAGGAACCACTTGCCGTACACTAGCTAACTAGTAGAGTATTCAGTCTTTGATCAATGGTGTCATAAAATATAGGAAATCTGTAAGCATCTAACAATAAATATTCAGAATGTTTTGTAGTATGTTATTGTGATATTTATTTACTAACGTTGGAAACTGTTTTTTTTTGACAATTTAATTACATTTAGTTCCATTTTATTACGAGGCGAAGCAGTGTTGATGACCTCCTCCCTTCAATTTCCCCCAGTTTAACTTTACTTCTTTGTCTTACACATGTAGACAAGAAGTCCAGTAAATAACTTTTAATGTTAGAAACGAAATTGACTACCGGAAACTCTAATTATATATCTTTATATCAAAATTATGTTATTGTATCGTATTTGGGCAAGCATACTGCTATTCATGTGCAGTTATGAAATTAGCATCGCTTTCATGGTAACCACTTTAATTTACTGTACCTACAAATTTGGACTGACGATGTCCAAATTTCACGGAAGCGAAAGGAATTTTCAATGGATTTAAAAGCAATCAAGTATGATATTTTACATAATTCAGATAGTAAACTGGCGTTCTGAATAAAAAAACAAATGGCGATGGTACGGCAAGTATTGTGGTAAGAGTTTTAGTGAACTGTTTCAGTGTTCCCGTACCATAGATTTAGAGTACCCGATTATTTAAATGGAGATGGGATAAACAAATTTCGACAACAAGACTTATTTTCAAAATTACCCGATAAATTATTAAAGCTTCAAACTAATATAAAACTATTTCTACGAAAAACTTAAGAACATGAGTAAATAAATCCAGTTTGACCTTTTAACATCAAAATTATTATCAAGAAAGGACACCGAAGTACTGAGTACTTCGTGAAGAACGTCAGTGTGCAGGAACCGAAATTTAATATTTGGCCATATTATCAAATAAAGAGAGAAATCTCAATTTAATTATTTTTTACAAAATTTAAAAATTCAAATAAATAAATTAAAGTTATAATAGCTGCCGGTTGCAGATTGCGTTAGGTTCTTTGTCTAAAAATTCAATCTCTATCAAAAGAAATATGATTATTTTAATTTTAAATGAAAATACTGTCTCTCTGGAACGTTAAAATTGTTTAATTCTTCTATTCGTTTGGATTAGTAAAAGTAGATCCTACACAAAACGCAGTCATTTATTAAAAAAACAACCCTGGGATAATTAATCTTTTTTATTTAAAATATATCACTGCAATATATGCAAATTATATAAGGTGCAGGGAACTCTATTTCAGAAAAATAACTTAATTGCGTCACTTTGTAGGTAATTAGTCAAAATGAACCCAAAATGCCCTCAAACATATATTTATATGGATAAATTACACGACATTTTAAAAATGTACCATCGCTTTCATAAAAATCTCGGGCAAGGGATACTATTATATTATACCCATTTTAAACATGTCTTTTGTAAACTATGAAAAAATATGTCAAATTGACTGTCAGTGTCAATCATGAATGGACAAGTCATTGTCATAAGATTGAAAAAACGTCAAAATGAGCTCATAAGAGTTGCCCTAGATTTTTATGAAAGTGATGGTACCTATATTAATGCTTTGATGAAGTATACAAACATAAAATTCTATTAACTTACAAATTTTAAAATAACTCTACTCAAAAATTAATGGTCATGTGTCACTTTTCCATCAACGGAACGATATGTCAAATGTTATTTTTATTTTTGTTTGGAGAACAAACGGACTTTGACAGACTATTGACTCGCCCTGTCTGTTGGAAAAATATTTTATGTTTTTTTAGTCTAAACCACATAATCCTAAATAAAAAAGGTACCTATTTGTAATGTCATGCTTTCTCTACTTCTGCTCTTGTCGTTTGATTGCTGTACACAGAGGTCACATCTGTATTTACGACATCACTTCCTAATTAACTTTTGTTGATGTACAGGGTGCGGAAAAATGATAGGTACGATTTCAAATAGTCGTTGCTCGATTTGTGGAAGGGGTAAAGCAATGCGCGCGGTCGCCTTAGGTAGCTAAGTTCGTGCTATTGTCAGTTATCGCCATGGCTTGGATCGAAGTGCAGCCCGCGTTTGCAGTCGAAGAGTTTATAAGAAATGGTGAATCTGTAATAGCGACAAAGCGTGTCTTCCGTATTCGGTTTGATGTTGGCCGTCATGGTGCCGTTCCGGACGGAAGAACAACTCGTAGGTGGGTTTTAAACTTCCGTGAAACAGGTTCTGTGCTTAAGCGAAAGTCTACTGGCCGACCAATCACAGCAAGAATACCGGAAAATGTGAATGCAGTCAGAGTCACAGTACAGCAGTCTCCCAAACGTTCTGCGCGTAGGCATGCAGCTGCGCTAGGAATGTCGGATCGAAATGATCGAAGAATTTTACACAAATCACTTAGAATGCATCCGTATAAAATGATGATGGTACAGGAATTGAGTGAAAGAGATTTTGAAACCCGTACAAATTGTTGCCGGGATATTCTTCAGAACATTCTCCCAGCAGTTGTTTTTATGTCTAGCGACGAAGCACATTTCCATCTAGCGGGCGCAGTGAATAAGCAAAATTTTCGCTATTGGTCGGAAAATACTCCACGGGAAATTCATCAGCGACCACTTCACAGCCAAAAGGTTACCGTCTGGTGTGCAATTTCTAATTTCGGCGTGTGGGGTCTTTACTTTTTTGAAGAGGATGGAGTAGTGGTAACAGTCAACGGAGATCGTTATTGTGACATGTTGGACAATTTTCTACGTCCAAAACTGAACGAGTTAAACGATCATCAGCGAGAAACTCTATGGTTCCAGCAGGATGGTGCTACATTGCACACTACACGTCGTTCACTCAATCTTCTCCAAGAAATGTTCCCGGGCAAAGAGGTGTGTTTAAAGGGTGACCTTGGCTGGCCTCCGCGTTCGCCTGATTTGTCCCCCTGCGATTTATTTCTTTGGGGATATCTCAAAGCGCAAGTTTTTAGACGTCGGCCACAAAATTTGGAAGAATTAAAGGCAATCATAAGAGAAGAAATCGCCGCAATTCCGCAAGAGATTGTCCGCGGAGCAATGGTGCGCTTTCGTGAAAACGTTCAAGAATGTATCATGAATGGCCGTCATTTAAGTACTGTAATTTTTAAAACATAACGCTTCAAAATGGCATGATATGTGCTTTTCAAAAATATAAAACTTTTTTCTTTGCTTTGTGTGGTTTGGTTTTTATTGACATCCAAAATAGTGCCTATCATTTTTCCTCACCCTGTATTTTCCATAATACATGTAGATATTCTACGATATCCAGTGGCTCTCATAAAACCTACTACTTGATTATTCTCGTATCTTTGTATCACCGACTTCTAGGGTCTTCAGCCATTTGCAAATTATATTGGGAAATTAAGAATCGGCCTTTGTGTATTTTTAATTTTCCAATATCAAGTACGTAGAAAAATCAACATATTTTATTGAAACACTTTTCCAAAACATCAATGTCTTCGATATATTTTAAATTATGTAGTATTCAACTAATATTTCCAATAGTACTGGCAGTTACCCAGTTACCTCCCTAAATTCGTAACAATTGTAAATGAACTTGAATATTTAACAAATAATGTTTGCTAACACAGTAATTTCACCATTTCACTCTATTCAAAATGTCAAGTACAATAACTACACCAATTCTGTATAATAGCATTTACGTTGTTATAATTACACTTTGGGTATTAATGTAAACACAATTGTAGTCTGGTCACACATCGTGTTTTATATAATCAGATACTGCTTGGAATGTTAAACAGGTGTTACTATCCCATCGATAGCCGCAGGCACTTGTCGCTTTACGAGATATTTTGGGCATCTATACCTACGTACACATTGATGCAAAATACAAACAGTAAATTTATTTTCGACTAGTTATTTCCAAAACGACTTCTGCTGCGTATTTTGTGGTGTAACGACATTTAATACTGTCGTTGGAGGCTATTTAGGACAATTTTTGAGGTTTTTGTTAATTACTCATTTATTATTACATTTGTCTATATATTAAAAAAAATTTGTTGTCCAAATTTACCCGACAAGGTGGGACAATTTCAGACACGATGTAAAACAAGCATTTTAACAATTTTGAGGAAAAATAATACTCCCATGAATTAAATAAAGTTATACCTTTATTAATAGAAAAATATTCAACATATAAACTTAACTTAAAGTTAAAAAAAAAGTTAATTCTCTGTAAACATCAATAAAACAAATAAAACATAAAAAAACAAAATGTTAATTCTAACGGAAGTTCCTTTACTCTAAAATGAAACTTTCTGGAATGGTTGGAAGCTTATATCTTTCTCGTCTCATTTTAACAGGTTTTGATAAAACAAAAGCAAGTTCGTCTTTTGCTATGATGGTTTCGTCGGGAATGTTAGGAAAAGCAAAATACATGTTATCACCAGTTTTTTTCTTTCTTAGAAATCGCACTAGGTAATTCATGTTCTCTTCTTCTCCATATTTTTCTAGAACTTCGGCAACAAAATTCTTGAATTTGGAGCTCGTTGAAATGAATTCAGTGTAGGAACCAAGTTATTGTTCCCATTTTCGGAATAATCGTTGTTTTCATCTTCGGGAACATTGTCGTCAATTTCAGCAAGATTCCCTTCGACTTCGTTGCTTAAAGACTCTTCTTCATCCAAAGGCACTGCCACAAATTTTCCAGGAACGACTTTAGGTTTACTTCTTTTCCTAATAGGTTTTTTTCTTGAGCATTCTAGTTCCCTTCAAAAACTCAAGCAGTGATGCCGTTAATGCCGTTTTCGATGCTTCCTCGTCAATTTCTTTGGTGTTTGGGAGACGCTTAAGGACTTGGTTAGGATCTAAAGGAATTATAGCCGTAGCACAAGATCCCGATTTTATATTTTGAGCTGAATTAGCTCCAATCTCTTTCAATGACTTATCGAGCAAATGAAGAAAATCCGATTTTTGAAATGAGCTTCTTTTCTTAGAGTTCCAATCAGTCACAATTTTCTGCCAAGTCTTTTTCATGGGTGCAAAATAACTTACGTGAGGAGTGGCTGGCATGGATGAGTAGAATTTGGGAGCAGTAGTATAAAGCAAATGTCATAAGTTTTCCCATCTTTGTTACGAAAATAGGCACTACTATTCTTGTGAACCAATTCTCAAACGTTATATTTTCAAACCATCCAGATGGGCTAACATCATATTGGGCACCAAGTGGACCGTTTTCTTCCCATTCTTGATATCGGTGTTTAGCTTTATAAACTACAAATGGAGGCAATAGCGTCCCATCCCCAGCCCCACACATCATTACTGAAATGCTGGTTTTTGATGAGCTAATAATGCGATCATTATGTTTAGGTCATCGTTTGCAAACAACTTTAGTTTTTCCGGTGTCGCTAAAGTTTGTCTCGTCATAGTTGACGATATTTTCGAAAGGAATTCTGGTCAATGATTTTTCGACTTCAGAAAAATAATCCTTTATTATTTCAGCTGTACGGTTTCTTTTAATATTCCGGGCAAACCTTACTGACAAAGTTTTATGCCTCTGTAAAATTTTTTTTATTTCAATCTCGACCAGGTAGATTGTCCTTAAATGCTCTTATGGTCACCCCTTTACGGTTGAGGTAGTTTTGTAATATTTTTCGAACGTCTACTACAGTTAATGGAAAACCCCATTCTGCTGATAATTTAAGATTTTCTTCAAGTGTTAACTCTTCTTCTTTAGATAAAACAAATGGGGCACCGTAAGATAGGGGGTGTATATTACGCAACTTATAATGCAACGTAGACTTTGGAATGTTACAAAAATTCCGCCGCTTCCCTTATTGTTCGTTTACGGTTTTTTAAATCTTTTAATGCTTCATCGAGTGTTTCCGTAGAATAGTTGCAGTAATTGAGACTACTCAACTGCTTTTTGTACGTCCGCACCATCGTCCGAAGTTGACCCTACAAAGGCAGAATTTACATTAAATACCATTTATATTCAAAATCTATATGTTTATAACATAAGGTTATGTATAGAACAAACTTTCAATTAACGATAGCTGACGGTCGTTTTTTTATTTTATTCACGTGGAAGGTGATACAGAGATTACTTTTTCGATATATCCGAATTGCAACATTTTATTTTTTTTAAATAAACTTGATTAATTCGAAAAAAACTTACCAAAACCGCTTCTACCACCCAACACAATAAACTTTGTCAATGCGGGCAACACGTAATACACATAAGTATGGAAACAAATTAGAAACTTTGGAGAGGTAAATTTTTTAATAATTCTTGACCTCTTGTCCGAAGTTACACAACATGTCCGAAGTAGCCCCCAACAACGGTATAAATAATTGAATTGATACCTTATTGTAGGGTAATAAATACCTAAGTATTACAAGATGTACACCAAAAAAAAAGTGTAAAAACGATTTTTTTTAAAGGGACTTTTGAAACAGTAATTCAAAAGTAAAATAGCGTTATCATTTTATCAAATGCTTGTTGTCAAGATCTCATTCAATAGCCACATGTGTATTTAGTAAAGGAGAAATCATTTAATATGTATTGTAATGCTATAACAAGAGAAATTGTTTTCTAACTTGAATAAATTAATTATTACGGTCGGTAGGTCCGAGAGTGTTCCATAGACACGCTTTCGGCAATTCGGCAGGAGACGAAAGAATAGATCTATTCTTTAGTCGTTTAACTTTGACATAGATTTACATTTTTAAAGTGTTTGTGACCGTTAAAAAATTAAATCGAAAATTTTAAATCGTAATTTATTAGTTTACAATTTTACAAATAAGTACATTTTATTGTTTTATAGTATATGCACTTAGATATGATATTTGCACAACTACAGTACATCCACGTTTTTTAATAATAGGACTTAATCCTTCTGACTACTATTAATTCTGGCCTGAGGATGTGTCGAATGTGACATGAAACCGGTCGCCCTCTTTTTTGTATTAAAGAATTTTGTGAGAAGCTTGGACATTTATTTATTTCCTTGATTAAATAATTTTAATTGTCAAAGTTGTATATTTGTACATATGTACTTAAATACCAAATACATACTTTAATATTTCCATTTAAATATTTAATGATTTTGAAATTTGAGGTGCCCAAATACTTATGAGCGGTAGCGTAGCTATTAAGTCAGTTTTAAATGACAACGGTTTTGTAATTTAACCATTGAGAGATGTAATATTTGCATGTTGCTACAACTATCTGTCACGTGTTTACGAAACTATGGACATACTCTGCTATGCGATTTATTTACGTAATGTTTTCTATATTTTACACTTAAAATATAATTGGAACAGTGCAAAAGTCATTACCTATAGCATACATAAATTACGATAAACATTGTTTCAGGGAGTAGCGGTGGGTGATGACGTAAACGGGAGGGTGCGGACAGCAATTCGATCTCGTCGTGTATTTTCCTTGCATATTGGATAGATTATTTAATTTACTTTAGCATATCTTAAGTAATAGCAACTGTTATTGAGCAAAATCTAAACAGCGTAATACAGGTGGTTGTTGTGTAAGCTATCAAATTGTATAGACGCTGATGGTTGGTATTTTATAATAAATTTATAATAAACAAAATATTTATTGCAACGATTTTTTCTAATATCAAAACACGCTGCTCAACTTAAAAGAAGCTTTAACAGATCATTCTAAAGAAGGCTCTAAATTTATTTGTTTATTTCGTTAAAATATTGCCAATATTGTTTTTCCTTTTTCGTCCGTGAACAAATTACAACTACAAATTGTACAGGTTTTGCAGTATTTTGGAGAAAAATATATTGCAACGAACACAATAAAACTAAGAATACATTGTTTTTTATTCTTTTTAGTGTGGCGACGGTCCAAATGGATGTATAAGCTTTTTAAAACTTGTTATAACCTCAGGAGCCTTTGGTGAGTAAAGTGTTCGATGGCTTTGTTACTATTAACTCCTAACCATGTAGGGTGAAGTGCAGTTAATTGCACCCCAAGTGCGAATGGTGATTCGGGAGTGGACCGGACCCACTAGGAAAATTTGATCCTAGCGGGACCCGAACACACAGCCTCTAACTTTGCCCAGTCAGACGCAGACCCTCTTACCACTGGACCACCGAGCCGTTAAGCCTTACCATTGGAACCTAAAATGGAATATATCCCATATGATTACCACTTACATAAGAAGACTTTTTGAATCAACGAAATCTTAATTGACTCGAGCAAATTGCAGGTTTTGGGAAAATCAGTAATTTTCTTGGTTTAACTAGTCATTTGTTTACCTCAGAGAAGAATCCTAGTTCTTCCCTGTGTCTTAAAGTTGACCTTCAATAAATTGTTTCTTTTTCTCGCACAGAGTAGGTTTCTCAATAATATAATGTCATTACATCTATCAAGAAAAATACTAGGAAAGACAAGGAGAGATAAAATAAGGAATGTGGAATACAGGGAGTAGTTGGAAGAGACAATACAACAGGGACAACTGAGATGGATGGGACATGTGCAAAGAATGGGACAAGACAGGCTAGTGAAAAAGGTGTTCGAAGCAAGAGAAAGCGGAAAACGAAGGAGAGGGAGACCACGAAGAACGTGGAAAGATGAAGTAAGGGAGGCAACGGGGAAAAGAGGGGTAAGGTGGAAAGATATTCCAGGATTAGCTAAGAATAGAATAAACTGGAGAGAAATATGGAGGAAACCAATGGGACTGAACTCCCTCCGGCCAACACCGAAAGGTGCAAGGCTCAAGGATTAAGTAAGTAAGTATGGTTTATTTCAAATTATAAGAATATAACTGTAGACTTACAAGGCCTTTAATACTTTTATTGCACCTTCTGTGACGATAATAACCTGGCAATGCATATTGAATCTAGGGGTTGTATTGACTATAAATTACGGCCCTATAAGATAATTATATGTTTATGTATATATATTTTACAAACAGTATAAATTTACATAGTAAGCAATTCGATGTTACAAGTAATTAAAGAATTTACATATTAAATGAGATTTAAATGTACAAACAGGTAGTTACGCATATCGCAAATCATAATTCTATTTCTATTCAATTCACTTAAATTTTGTCATTACGGTCCTCAGCAGTTTGTTTGCGTATCCAGGTAGTTATTACCGCAGATGGTGCAATAACAGCATTTAAGCCGTTCAAAGTTATATTCCTATAATTTGAAATAAACTATAAGTACATCTATCAAACGAATCGTGATCATTTAGCCTAAACCTACTATTAACGTTACAGTGACCTATGAACAAATTTAGCATTCCACCGTTTAACAGAAGCTATATTTTAAACTGCGTGTTTTCAAAACTTACGTAAGTGTATATTAATTATTATTTGTTGGGAATATGGAATATCACTGCTCTGTATTTGCACACCCGTTTCTTCACATATGTTTTCTATAAAAGGTTTCCTTTTTCTATCTCAGAATGCCAGGAAGAAGTCAACGTCCAGTTTAAAAAAAAAAGAAAGCAGTACAGTGAGGAAGAAATGAGTCTGGCAATTACAGCAGTGGCGCAAATAATTATGTTATTATTGCAATCATAATATCTATAGGTTTTATCAATAAATAATTGTTATGTAACAAATTTCCAGTATATATATTTGTACTCTACTTCCTCAAGTAATAATTTTGGCATTTTTTTAAAGAAATTTTGTTTATTGAGAATGTGTAGAATCACAAGAAATCTAAGTAAAGATCTTGGTTCGTAACTGTTTTGAGTATATTCCAGTGAAATTGAACTTTAAATAACTCGATTTACAACGAAGATATACTCATAAAACAAAATGATATTCCACATTTGCATGTTCCACTCTAATATACTATCGGTAATATAGAAGCTTGTTTCCTTACGTAGTATGCAAACTTTGATACCTTGCGGAATCATTTTCTGATGTAACGACACAGATGTGTAACGCATTTTTGCACACTAAACATCTTGTTCACCAAATGTTTTTAGTCTGAAATGAAAAAAAAAAAAAATTAAGAGAAGAAAATCATTTTCTGAAAGTTAGAATATCAAGAAAATCCAAGACAGAAAAATGTTTCTTCCAAGTAAATCATCTAGTTTTAAGTTAAGAAAATATTCAAATTAAAGGTAAGAATGAAAAAATGGTCCAAATCTCACAAAGTTCTATTGGGAAATTAGGCGACCAGTTTCGTATTCAAAAAACACATCATCAGGTCAGCTACGATATCCAATAAAAGCAAAATTACAATAATCGAAAAAAAAACGAAAGTTAATAATTAAAATTAGGAGCAAGTGAATGAATCAATGAAAAAGTTCTTTTTATGTTATAGTATAATTAAATTATTTCTTTAATAATGTAATTAAATAGGAATTATTTATCCCTTTTTATTATTATTATTCATTATATATTTAAAAAACCACAGTTAAATTTAGTACACGTGGTAAATAATAATAAAAAAAAAATATATTGCATTAACCGGTATCTTTTGATGTTTTCGAAACGTTGTACGTTAAAGGTTATATCATTGTATGAGTCAGTATGGCATCTGTATTTCGGTTTCTGTCGCTACTATCTAGAACGGTATGACTATATCTCCTGGCAGTAGGTGGCGCCAGGAAATATTTCAGTGCTGTTTTTGAAGATTAGTAGCATGAACTGAGAGATGAAGAACAATGTGGGCAGGAGCAAAAAGGCGTTAGTGCTTTCTCTTCTCACACTGTTTCTGCCGAGAGTGATTCCATCAATACCATGAGCTTTATTAGCATTATCTTGGTTATTGTTTCTAGCCACTTTTTTCATGTGTATTTCTACATTAAAAGTTCACTTTTGTTTAAACATTATTCTGTAGCTATAACCTCTACTTTAGCCTTTTTAAAATCATAAACAAAGAGAATAATTTACTGCATTATGTACGGATATGTCGTACTGTTTTAAACAAGGTAAGTGCAATTAATAATGTGGATATAAATAATATGAATTTCAAGAATGTTAAGTAAATAAATGCTTTATTTTAAGAAAATGAAACTATGGATTTATGAACAATACCTAAACGCTTCCTTGAATTAAGAAAACTATTTACTATCAAGAAAATATTTTGTGTTATAACGGCCATTTACTTATACTAAGAATCGCTCTCTTCAAATTTTCTGCAAGATTTTCTTGAATCAAGTTAACAAAGGTCTTAAATAAAGAAATACAATTATTTCATTACAAGTATATATGTACTTCTCTTAAGCGGAGAAAAAACGCTAAGAAAATATTTCTTTTAATTTAAAACAGTTATTGTGTTATTGTATTGTGGATAATTGAAACAGTAATTGTCTTGAATTGAGGCGGATAGCATTGATACAAGTTCTCTGCGTGTGAGTGAAACATATCGGGTTTTCACTGTATATTAACTACATGTACTACAGATCAGAATTATATATTTCGATCAGAAAGTAAAATTTAAAGAAAGGCTGTACAAAGAAAATAAAAGAATTTTGACAAGAAAATGTGTAAAAAAGGTTACCATCTACTGCAAAAATTCAGAATAAAAAGAAAAGGATAATATCAAGGCAGTAAACATACATATATCAGCCGAGTAATAGTACAGTGAAGGAAGAAATTGAAGATCGTCTTCTCAGTTACGTTCCCTATTACTTCAGAAGGGAATCTTTAGCGCAGAATCTCCCCCAAACAAGAAAATTAAATCTCATGTTGAATCCCGAATACACACACATAGGCACTGGAACGCGCACACACACGTACAAGTAAGGCTATGGATCGTGGTATCCCTTCCAATAGGAAGCGCACGCTGTTTGGGCGGAGTTAAATTGGGGACTACATTTTCGGCGGAGGAACCCGGTTCTGACGTCAGGCTCGTCTGATTAAAGCTTAGATAGCCGAGGGTGGGGCGTTTCAACCCCTCAATATCTGGTGTCACTGGCAATCTATAGCCAAAAGGGAAGGTAGTGCATTTCGTGTCGCGATCCAAAATAGAAATTTTTGTTTTCTTTGAGATCAGCAATTTCGGCGTCATCGAAGTTGAAAATTTCAAATCAGCAACAAAAATACAAATATAATAAAAAACCAATACAATAATAACTAGTGATGTGTAGGTAGAACGATTCAGTGGTCAGTGGAAATATCCAGGGAAGATAGTAAAGCTATAATCAAAATGTTAGAGTTTTATCCTAACTTAAATATAAATCCTGTGATGTTATCTGACCCAAATATGCAAAATAGTGATTGCAATGGACGTACAGGTAAGTTTAATATAAATGATTTTATCTACGACCTGCTAAGCAACACTGAACTGAATATGTTAAACCATTGCCAACGTTTGAGGGTATAGAAAATTGTAAACTACGTTTCTAATGACATCATTTATATTCCGATTGTAACACAAATATTTTTAAAGTTAAATATCGCAAAACGTTTTACAACTTCGTTTTAAGTTAAAGAAACCAATAGACTTACAATTACATTTTGTTTCTTTTCAATCTTTCCATCATATTGGGCAAGTACCCATTCATTAACTTTTAAAGTTGATGAAATAACAGAATACAATTTGAGGTTAGTGATAATGATGTATTTATATTGTTTTTCTTCTTTAATAGAATATTGGTGAACAATATTAGCATTTGTATGTAGAAAGTTGATTTTATTACATTAAAAAAATGAGGCACCAATATCAAATATAAATTGTTATTGCAGTAAACTCAGCAGTAAAAATAAATCAGTTTTATTCAATATCGAAATTTATTGCGTTCTAGAAGACATCTCGTTCTTTTAAGGAAATGCATTGAATAAATCATAATACCTAATCCATTCACTATCGACAAATTTTGATAAAATGATAAGTATAATCTACCAAAACGCTTGAGAAGATATTGTAGCCACAAAAGTATTACTTGCTATTATTTCTTAATATAAATGTATTGAATTTTGCAATACTTTTTCTGACAATGATATTTTAACCTAACAATAACACGATTGAATGATTTTAACCTTAAATTTCGAAAAAGGGTAAATGAAATTTTGTGCTTTCAATTGTTTTGCTACTTCCAATGACATTGAGTTACAGCTTTTTGTATAAGTAAATGAATTTTAACAAAATATTAAGAAAGTATAGTTACATTAGTAGCTTTCTTCGCTGTAAGGATATAAGAATATATGTCTCTTGCTTTTAAAAAAGTGATTTTACTAAATTTTCCTGGCAGAGATAGATATTGGGTTCCGCCATTAGTAAAACACCACAATTAAACTGTAATCTATATCTTCTAATTGAAGAAGTTATAAATTTATCTGCAATAAAAAAAGAATACTTAGACTAAACCTGGACAGGAGTATACACTTAAATTGTATCGGCACAAATTCTTATGTACAAGGTTTAACAACGTTTTCATATGAATTACCAATAGCTACTGCAGTTTTCTTGGCATCGTTCATTGCCTTTCAAACATTCTGTATCCAGTCCATTCGAGGCTTTTTGTACTCAACTTTACATTTTGGGCAAGACTAGCTAAATCCAAATTTAAATTAACTTGCAGTACGCAGAATAAAAACGAATGGTTCACTCTTAGGCAATCATTTTTGGGTACCCTGACCATTTACAGAACATCCCAAATTCATAAACTTTTTGAGGTTACGCTTATTTAAAATAATGTTTTTCCATCTTACTACTGACACTAATAAAATGTAACAATTTCTAAAACTGCAAATTGTATTATTTTTGCGTAATTTGTTTTCGTAACTGTTGACCAACACTCAAAGAACTACAAAATATACACTACCGGTCAAAATTATTTGCCCACGCAAAGTTATAGGCATAAATAAAGGAAGTGCTAACTGAAATAGGAATTGTAATTTTGCATTTAATAAAATACTCTTAAAACAAAGTAACTGGTGTCTTTATTCAATAATAAAATTTATTTGATACAAAAAAAATAAATCCTCAACTCTTAATAACTGCGGCACACACTCGCAGCATTCTGTCTATCAATTTCGTCAGAGTAGCAGGTTCAATTTTAAGCCAGGCTTTTTGTAGTTGTTTCCACAACGATTCCTTGAGAGTTGGAGGATTTGTTTTCACCTGATTATCGAGTTCCTCCTACAAAAGCTCTACGGAATTAGCATCTGGGCTTTAAGGAGGCCATTTCATTATTTTGATATTGCTTCCGCGTTCCACTGATTCTAAATATTCGCGGCACAGTTTACAGATATGTTTCGGATCATTATCATGTTGAAATATAAAGTAATCACCGATTATTCTCATTCTAAATGGTACAGCTTTTGTTTCCAAAATTTGCCTGTACCGCTCTTTTCTTAAAATTTCATCTATTTTAACCAAGTCTCCTACGGATGCTTCACTGTAGGTCCTACACATGATTCTGCTGCTTGTTCCCCTTTCGACCTTCGAATGAATGTTCTTCTCTTCGAACCGAATAGTTCAAAATTGGACTCATCGGTCTACAAAACATTTTTCCACTCATCAACTGTCCAATGTTGATGCTCTCTAGCCCACTGCAGCCGTTTTATTATATTTTGTTTGCGTAAGAGTGGTTTATGCAACACTATTCGGCCAAAAAAACCATCCTCTCTTAACCACCTTTTTACGGTGATTAAACCAACTCGTTTTTCACGCTCAATATTTATTTTAGCCGTAATTTCAGGTGCAATTTTTTATTCCGTTTACTCGTTATAATTATTTTCTGCTGGTCTCGTCACTTTCCGTCGTCCTGTTCGTTTTCCACTTAATAATGTGCCAGCCTCTTGATACTATTTAATGTTATAGTCAACAGTTCGGCGACTTAACTCCAATTTTCTTGCGATATCTCTGTTAATTCGGCCAAGATTATGTAAAGTAACAATCATTGCGCCGGTTTCTAAAGGCAACTCTCTTGTTTTCGGCATTTTAATACTAATTTTACATAATTTTATTAAGGATATTCACTGTTTAAAAGAACAATAACTACTAAATCTAAATTTGTAACTCTAGTTTTGGTACATATGGAATTATAATCTTTACCTGCACTACATCAAATATTTATTAGTGAAGGATAATTGTATTACATTTCTGGTCTTTTTGGGATCCTGCCTGGACCTCTAATTATCGGATTAAGGAGATTCAATCGATAACGAAGTGTGAGAGGAGTATTTTGGGAATTATTTAATTGATTTATTTCTTTGACTTGTAGGTAAATAATTATACCCCCTAAATCACAATAAGTAAATGGTTTTCTAAAATCCAAGCAAAAATGTATGTGGGCAAATAATTGTGGCCAGTACTATTCAAGCCACCTGTTTAACGTTTCGTATGAAAAGAGTAATCTTGGGTTAATTTTCATATTTAAATATATTTGAGGAACAAATTTTCTAAATGCATTTTGTCCATTTTTTTGTAATTTTCAGAAGTGGAGATAAGCTATTACAGATTTGTGAATAAATTTATTGAGTAAATAATTTTGACAAAAATTGTAACCAAAAATTACATAATCGTGTCTATATGTAAAGAGTCTATTTCTTGTATTTTCCAAAATAAAATCAAACGTGCTGCACAAACTGCACTTTGTTTATCTGCTAAGTAAACTTGAGTGACTTGGTGTAATGGGGGTAATTGGAAAGAAAAATAATAGGAGTACGTTATTTTATGGAAAATCCTTACGTTTATGATTCTTGGTAAATGATTATAAATGTTCCAAATTTGGATTACGATCTGAGTGCCTTAATAAGAGAAACTATACATTAATAATAAGAACACAACCCCCAAAACGTTAAAACATATCTAAATTCACTTTTACGCACTATTCAAGTGGCATTTGTTCTTTTTTGTTACTACCGCGGTCAACATCCCCAACGACATGCTCCTCATATTCATTATTTTCAAACTTACTTACAAAAAAACCTAATAATAACGACAACACAAAATTATTTTTGGCCGGCCACTATAAACCAATTGCAGTTTGTCCTCATTCATTGGACAAAATGCTGTTAATTTGTCTTCCAACGTTGGACATACTACACATAGAATGTCCACGAGTTTTCCGTGATTTATTTTACACTGTACAAAATTTGTCTAGAACGCATTTTACTACATAAGATTATAGCCCTTCATTAATAGATTATCGAACCAGCTTTGGTTGAAAATATCTAATTTTGGACAAAATGCATTTAGGAAGACTACTCGTTATTTGATATACCGCGTTCGTAAGTTCCGTAGTAAAGTGAACCTCTAAAATATATGGACAGTGTTAGAACGTTTGCCCGCTATGAAAGTATAAGGTGTGAGCGTGCCAAGGGAATCAAAGACGCTCCTAACATAAGCGACAACATTATTCGATATATGCATGGGACTCGCAACTATAAAAGAATCCTTACATACCCTAGTATAACAAAAACGTTTGTTGCGTATTCTTATCACCTATATATTCTTGCTCGCCTTTATCCTACTCTAAAATTAAAAACAAAATTAACTTTTTTGAGCTAGATCGTTTGCTAAAGGGGATATTAATACAAAAATATTGATGTTCATCTAACCACTATTGATATCTTACACTAGTGGTACTCATTTTTGGTAGAGTTTAAGTACACTACGGCCATATAATTATGGCCACCTACATTTTTGCTTGGATTTTAGAAAATTATTTATTTATTGTTATTTAGGGAGTATAATTATGGGCGATTCGAAACTCGGCGCAAGAACAGGTAGAAAGATTAAAAGTGCATGAATCTCGGCACATCATAAAATTTTACTCGAATAAATGGTGTACGAAACTTCGCGCAATGTATTTTAATTGATTGTGTTTGAATTTCGTTCTATTTTTAAGAATTTGTAATATTTCATTGCTGTAGTTATTCATAAATGCAAATAAAAAAGATAGATTTAATATTAAAAAAAATATTTTAGTTACTATATTATACATTAATATACAACTGCATACAAATACATTTATTAATACATATGAGAATAATAGTGCGAAGCTAATTTAAGAAATTGCAAAGTATTAATGGTACCATTCTGGTAATTCAAAATGTAATGTTGCAAATACATTTGATGTTTTTTTGACTGAGCGTTTTGATATTTATAGGGAGCATCTATACTATTTATTTTAATGTACACTTGCATTTGAATATTCATTAGTGCTTTAACAAATATGAATAGTGATGCATGGCAGTGATAAAAAGAATTATTCAAATGAGAATGGAATGACTCCCAAGCGTTGGTCGTACGCTTTAAGGCTGCACTATTTTTAGCCCATATCTCAGGTGGAAATTCTGCGACTTCCGATATATAATTATCAATAAGATAATCTGCAAACTTTTACACCTTTGGCACTTTGGGGTTGAAATGCGCACAGTTCGAAAACAAACGTATCGCTAACGTTTTCTGGTTCCAGAAACAAAAGTCCAAAGCAACCAACCCAACTATTGCCCAATTTCAGAGGTTTTGTCCCTATAATCTAATGTTAACCTTGGCTGTTGAATTTTCCGCCACCAGGCTTGTGTCAAATGGAACCTACATCCCACAATTCTGGTTCCAAGCCATACATGTCTAATTGCATTATGTATGGCCTTCTCGAAATCTACAACAACACTTTTTGGTTTTAATCCTAATCCGTGGTTTATGACATGTTGTACGACACGTTGAAGGCACTGTTTGTAAGTAAGCTCGCATTTGTCTTTTAATAAACACAAAACTAATGGAATATAATGTCCGTTAAAAAAACCATCAGTTGTGAAAAGTCGCGTAAAATATTTGGTACAATAATCAAACGTTCCATCTACGTACAAAGTTTCAGCTTTACACAAACACTGTAAGTTCGTGTTTGTACTAAAAATTACTATACTGTTAAAATTATTTTCCAACACAAATTCTTCATTTCTATTGGTTCTGGGTTGGAGCACTGCCAGGGCTGTTTGTGTTTCTGCGTAACGCTGGCATTAATTTTCTTCTTGCATTATATGTACGTGTTCTCTTTTATGCATTTTAAATCGTTCTATTTCAAATGTTCGTCGTTATTATGCAAAACGGAGCACAACATTTTTGATGGTCGATCGCAGGGTTCTGCTATAGCTTTTCTTTTAGCAATTGCAGAAACTGCTGCCTTTGTAGAACATTATTGCTTATTTTATCATGATTATGAAAAAAGTTTCCGGAAGAGAGCGTTCTTCCATTACAGATCTTTGTAGTATACCTCCATTGTGATTCACCTGAACACCGCACGATGAAAACTAAACTTGTTATTTTCGCAGACGATTTGAATTTTGCCACGCTGACTAATAGTTTCACTTATAGAATACGTAGTCTATCAAAGAAAAATATCATACACTCGCGAATTTATAAAGACTAAATAATTAAAAATTGTCTAAAGTATTTATAGAAGTAATTTTTGGAGGGGATACGGCAATTGCCATTACGGTCAATTAATAATACTGAATAAAGATTAGGAGATGTATAAATATCTTATACCTGGAATAATCCTATTCCGCAAAATTGGAGATTAACAATTTACATACCGAGTTTCGTTAAAGGATTCACAATAATAGTTTTATGGTACCCCGCTGTTTGCGGATTTGTACTGGCCATAATCATTTACTAACAAGTAACAGAAAGATATCACATTAAATAATTCGGCAAAAGACTCTTCTTATACTTAGTTATCAATTTAATCTCCTTAATTCTATAATTAGGGATCCAGGTAGGGCCAGAAAAAGACACGAAATGTAATACAATTATCCTTCACTAATAAATATTTGTAAAGATGACAATTCCCTATTTACCCGAGCTAGAATTATGTTCTTTTAAACATTGAATATCCTTAATAAAATTATCTAAAATTAGTATTAAAATGCCGAAAACAAGAGAGTTGCCTTTAGAAACCGGCGCAATGATAGTTGCTTTACATAATCTTGGCCGAAGTAACGGAGATATCGCAAGAAAACTGAAATTAAGTCGCCAAACTGTTGACTATAACGTTAAAAAATAGCAAGACTCTAGTATATAATGAAATAGAAAACGAACAGGACGATGGAAAGTGACAACACCAGCGGAAGATTGTCGAATAATTATGACGAATAAGCAGCCTGAAAAACGAGTTAGTTTACCCACCGTGAGGAGGTTAAGAGAGGATGGTTTATTTGGCCGAATAGCGTTGCGTAAAGCGGAAAAATGTTTTGTAGACCGATGAATCCAAATTTGAACTATTCGTTTCGAAGAGAAGAACGTTCGTTCGAAGGTCGAAAGGAGAACGAGCAGTAGAATCACGTGTTTAGGGTTGTTTTGGTGCCGCATCCGCAGGAGACTTAGTTAAAATGGATGGAATTTTAAGAAAAGAGCGCTACCGGGAAATTTTGAAAACAGATGCTGTACCATCTGGAATGAGAATAATCGGTGACTATTTTATATTTAAACATGATAATGATTCGAAACACACTTCTAAACTGTGCCGCAAATATTTAGAATCGGTGGAACGCGAAAGCAACATCAAAATAATGAAATGGCCTCCTCAAAGCCCAGATGCCAATTCCATAGAGCTTCTTGTGTGAGGATCTCGATAGGCAGGTGAAAATAAATTCTCCAATTTCCAAGAAATCGTTGTGGAAATAACTACAAGAAATCTGGCTTAAAATAGAACCCGCTACTCTGATGAAATTGATAGAGAGAATGTTGCGAGTGTGTGTCGCAATTATTAATAGTTGAGGTGGACATTTCGACGAAATGAAAATTTAATTTTTTTGTGTCAAATAAATTTTATAATTGAATAAAGACTATCAATTTCTTTGTTTTAAGAGTATTTTATTAAATGCAAAACTACAATTTCTTTTTCACACTTCCTTTATTTAGGCGTATTTCTTTGGGTGGGCAAATAATTATGGTCGGTAGTGTATTTACTTTTGGATTTTTGTGGGTGTTGTAAATTTGGTGGCTAACATACTTTCAGCCAGAAGAAACCCTAGTCATTTCAAAGATTACCAGCTTTAAATAAAAACATTCTTGAGTTGTTTGTTAACAAAATTGCCGTTTAGCTATAAATAACTCGGTTGTTTCGTATTGCGTCTTTCCAATTGAAACTGTATTAGAAAATTAAGATATACCACTTGTTGAAACTGTCTATTTCCCATTCCATCCATTACAGGTGACTTATCTTTTCGGTTTTTATAAGTTACGTCACTTGGCGATACTAACAGCGACATATTGATATAGCGCTTAATATTTGTACAAATAGATAGTACATACATGTAAATCTATAATAGACATCAAAGGGCGGAAAAGGTTCTTGGTGTGTAGCACCTAATATGTTCATGTATTTATTTACAAATTCATGCTTGAAGTGCTAAACTAAACCTAAACATTATCTACCTAGAATGTAATGTTGATAAAATTCGAAATTAACTGAATAATTGCAATTAGTATCCGCAGTAAGGTGTGGTATTAGAAAAATCGAAGGTAGTGACAAAACATCTTGAAAAGTTTTCACTATTTAAACATTGATCTTACAACAGCATTGCTGAAAGTGACAGGGCAATTTCCTAAGAAATTTCGTAAGAAATCCAAATATTTTTGGATATTGAAATTGAATACTTACGTGGTCGATAGATATTTATTATTCCTCTTAAAATGCAAATGGTAAATACTGTATCAAAAGCAATGAACTGAAATTTCTATTGTTATTTTATTAGGCAAAAATCCTGTTGAAATGGTATTTAAATTCTAATGAAAGCCATGGTACTAATACCACGAGCGCACTTTACATATTTCACATGCCAGGTGAATATTATCGCATTTGCCTTGCGAAATTAATGATATTTAGATTTCTCTCACTTTTATTGAAATAAATTATAAATTGTAGCAAGCGTTGCATTTTATATCTGAGCTAACTTAGATTATTAATTCTTGAAATGGCACACCCCATATGTTTAAGCATTAATTAACAGAAAACAAAATTATGAACCAATCTTTTGTTTTAGTTTGCTCCTAAAATGAAAAATAAAAGTATTATTTTGAATTTAGTAGCTTATTTTAGTCGTGGTATCCGTTAAAGTATCAAATGTGCGTATTTTTTTTTTCGTTAATTACTGTGGTGTAATGGAGAAGCTTACTATTCGCCAGGAAAGAAGGCCATATATTTTCCTAGCTAATAGAGCCATTTGAATGGACCCAGACTTTTTCAAACCATACATTATTCTTCGACCAATCGGACACGCTCAGTTAAAAGTTGTAAATGCTCTAATTAACAATTTGCAAGATAAACCCAGTAAATAATACTATTCAGAATATCGTTCTCCAGTAAGTAAATTTTCATATCAGTATAATCGAATAACTCCAGTTTCTTAAATACATAAGGATATTTTGCATATGCCTTTGCAGATTTCTGAAAATGTAAAATATATCTCTTATTCCACTGGTAAGCAAATATGTATGTATGTAGGTGTACCAAAAAGAAAATATTTTTACATACCCAGCTGCGACTTGCAATTGTTTGTTTGGGTGCATTATTATAATCACTAGAGCAACGCAAACTGCGCTGAAAGCCAGTGGCTGACGCATAAAAGTTTACACAAAATAAACACGGCCGGGACAATTCGGTATAAGCGTCAGTATAACTGCGACTCGAAAGCCGATCTGTTGTGTATGCATCTACGCTGTCGTATACTATATCGTAGTTCTACGTTTGTTTTGAAAATGTTTCCTACGTCGCGAAAACGACCAAAGTTGGACACAATCAGAGAATTTATTGCAGAAATGCCTGATTTAAAGTGTGATGGCGCTAAAATTCAATGTGTAGTGTGTAAAATAGATTTAATGTGTTGGTCGAAAAGTGATTGTCTACGGCACGTAAATAGTGCAGGGCATGTTTCAAAAAAAAATTCCACACGAGATTATGACAAATTTAAATTTAATTTATGTGTTTATTGCATGTAATTTACCATTTAATTTACTAAGGAAGAAAGCATACGTCTCGTTTTGGAATGAATATTCGGACTTTAAGTTACCACGAGAGAGAACATTACAGAGAGTTGTGCCATCTGCTCGTGAGCATGTCGAGAAAAGAATTAAATCGGAGTTGCAAGATAAGAAACTGTGGTTATGTGTGGACGAAACAACAGATCGCAAAAAACATTCTGTGGTTAATGTAATGGTACGCACAATGGAATCACATCGACCGTCACCCTCAATTTTACTAGCTTCCAGACGAATACAACAATGCACTGCCGAAGTAATTTCAATGTTGGTGTTAAATACATTGGAAAAGTTTGAACTTTCAACAAATCAACTGTTGATGTTTATGAGTGATGGTGCCGCAAACATGCTTGCTGTAGGTTGATCTCTTAAAAAACATTGTGCTAACTTGTTGCATATTACATGTAAAATTCATACTCTCAGTCTCGTAGCAGATAGTATCAGAAAATGTTATCCCGAGGTAGACGCTCTAATAGCACATACAAAAGCTGTGTTTGTAAAATCCCCAAAACGTATTCGGGAATTTCATAGACTATGCCCCGGTATTCCTGAACCACCACAACCTATTCTTACTCGTTGGGGAACATGGTTAGAGGCTGCATTTTATTATCTTAAATATTTTGAGAATATAAAGAACGTGATTTTAGAATTCGACCCAAAGGAAGCTGCGGCTGTCAAGGTAAGCCGCTTGAAATTTCAGGATAGTCAAGTTAAAACAGATTTGGAAATTATTCAGAACAATTACGTGAGACTAGCGGATGCGATAGAAAAACTACAAAATTCTTCGGTGTTGTTAGTGGAATCTTTGCAAATAGTGCAACATGTTCAGGCACAGCTATGCGCGATAGAAGACGCAAGAAATGTTTGTGTTTTAGAAAGGTTTGAAAGTGTTTAAATAAAGACTCTGATTTTGGCACATTAAGACAAATTTGTGAAGGTGCGTCAACAGAACCGTTAAGTTATTTGAAAGATTATTTTACTTACGCAAATATAACGTCACTAGATGTAGAACGTTCGTTTTCGGCATACAAAAACACTTTTTCTTCACGCCGCACTCACTTTGCCGAAACAACTTTGGAAACATATCTAATGTTACAAATATTAAATAGACATTAACCACTTTGTGATTTCACGGAGGACTCTTAAAACGGTAAGTGTTTGAGCACGTATCACATTTAATTTATTTTGAGTAAACTTTTATGAGTCCGCCACTGGCTTTCAGCGCAGTTGCGTTGCTCTAGTAATCAGCGAAAAAGCTAAGCACATTAGATTCTTTGATTGACTCTATATCTTGCTTAACAGGCGCATTTCTTTTATTACTGCAATGTCGTAAGCAGAAAAAAGTACTACAAGAGTGATTATCTAAACTGACGTAATACCAATAACAATAAGAACAAAGTTAACAGCAGTGCGTTGATACTTTTGTGCAACCCGTATTTCTTCGCAGAAAAGTATGTTGATAAATAAGTTGGAAAATATGGCAGTACGACCGACAATAACTTCTACTACCTACAAGTTACCTACATATTTGTTTTATATTTTCACAATTTATTGTCATGATAATATAAAAATATTTTCTTGAATAGAAACTGATTTTTGCAAGAAAATATATTTTCTTGATGCAAGAAACCATTTCTCTGCGTGTATAAAATTATAATTTTTATTTCACTAAAACAATAACGTAAATTAGAAGTACATATAGGTATATGCATATTACTTTATCTTGTAACACAAAATTCTAATATTGTAAACAAAAATTATTACATATACAAAGACTTTATCCTTTAAGTAACTCATTAAGATCTAAAATATGTTTTAAGTTGAATTAACGCAAAATTAGTGCTGTAGGTATTCGAAAAAATTGAAACCGGGATCCACTATCCGATTCTCGGAACCGGATCCACTGCCCGATTCTTGGATCCGGATCCATTATCCGTCTGTCGGATCGGGATCCGCTATCCGATTCTCGGATCCGGATCCGCTATCCATTATCATTTTGCAATATAGAAAGTGTTTAATAAAGAAAACATCGAATTTGTGTTATATCAAGAAAAAGTGCAATAGTTTTTAAAATCGACACATTCAGAATAATACTGGGTTTCCATGCACACAATTCAAAGTTACTTTGCACTACATAGATGTTCAATAAATCTGGTGATCATTACCGCTGTATTGACAATTACTCGACCTATTGCAGGTATTTGTTCGGAAAAATTTCCAGAGAACGGGGCCGAATCCACGTTATCGGATAACGGATTCAATTGGATAAAGAATTCAAGATTTCGGATAGCGGATCCGGATCCGAGTTATCGGATAATGGATCCGGATCCAAGGTTTCCAAAATTATCCCGATCCGGATAACAGCTCTACGCAAAATCAACCATAAATATAAAGTGAGAGTAAGATCTAACCTTCCGAACTACAAACGGTTCGAATTTAACGTACTCGCAGAGAAAGGTTAACTTGTATCAAAACTGTCCGCCTTAATTCAAGACAATTACTGTTCCAATTATCCGCAATACAATAACTGTTTTAAATCAAAAGAAATATTTTCTTAGCGTTTCTTTCTCCGGTTAAGAGAAGTATATATTTGTAAAGAAATAATCGTATATCTCTGTTTAAGACATTTGTTAACAAGATTCAAGAAAATCTAGCAGAAAATTTGAAGAAAGCGATTCTTAGTATAAGTAAATTGCCATTATAACACAAAACAAACATCTTAAGGATAGTAAATAGTTTTCTTAATTCCAGAAAGGGTTTAGGTATTGTTCATAAATCAATAGTTTAATTTTCTTAAAATAAAGCATTTTTTACTTCGAATTTTTGAAATGCATATTATTTATATGCACATTATTAATTGCGCTTACCGCATTGATTGTGATTTTAAAAAGGCTAACGTAGAGGTTATCTACGGAATAATGTTCAAACAAAAGTGAACTTAATATAGAAGTACATATGAAAAAAGTGCCTAGAAACAATAACCAAGATAATGCTAATAAATAGCTCCTGGTATTGATAGAATCACTAGAGGAAAAGCAATATGATAAGAGAAAAACATTAAAGCTTCTTGCTCCTGGCTACATTGCTCTTACATCTCTCAGTTTATGCCACTAATCTTCAAAGGCAGCAACTGAAATATTTCCTGGCGCCACCTAGTCCCAGTAGTTATAGCCATGCCGTCCTAGATAGTAGCGACGAAACTGGAATACAGATACCATACTTACCCATATAATGATATAGGCTTTAACGTACAAGGTTTCATACACATTTTCAAAAGATTCTGGTTAATGTAATGTTTCTTCTTTTTTTAGTACTATTTACCACGTGTACTAACTTAACTGTAGTTTTTTAAATATATAATATATAATAATAAAAAAGGCATAAATAAACTTAAATATTAACTCATACATTATTAAACTACATAAGAATAATCCCTATTTAATTATATTATTAAAGAAATAACTTAATTATACTGTAACCTATAAAATTAGCTCATTCACTTGCTCCTAACTTAATTATTAACTTTAGATTTGTTCTCCATTATTGTAATTTTTCTTTCATTGGATATCCTTGTAGTTGGCCTGATGTGTTTGAGCAAAAAACTGGTCACATCTTTCAGAGGTGAATGTGTCACAATGAATGATTTGTAAAAATTGCCATAAGTACAGTTAAAAAATAAAAATAACTATATAATTGTAGTTTTAAGTAATTTGCGTAAGGAATATTTGCTAAATTCTTTAGGATTTGTGAATGCTGGAACTAAAACTTGAAGATTCCACTCCATTTTCCACAAACGCGTCTATTGTATAATTTCACTCACAACTGCACGATAAAAACTGAACATAGTAAAAAAAAAACATCCATAAATTTAGAGGGAAAATCCTATTGGTTCAAAGAGACACAAGCACTAAAACTGTTGTTGTTCGAATACTACCTTCAGTTAAAAGTTACTTATTAGGCATGTTAGATGTACATCCTCTAGTAGTAAATGCAAATGATAAATGACTAACGCTGGCCTCGAGCGGTACCGCGCATCGGCGTAGAATCAGTTCGGACCGAGAGGAACGGTAATATTACTTCGTCTGCGGAGCAGTACGGACATTTTCGCTGCCGGTCATTTGCGCAATTGTTTATCTGTCCTAGAAAAATTATGATTTCGTCAGCAAAACGACCGCGGTCGGACAAACTTCGAAAATTTATTGCAGAAATTCCATACTTAATATACTAAGGTGCTAAAATTAAATGTGTAATCTGTAAAATCCCGTTAATGTGTTGGTCCAGACAACATTGTCTACGACACGTAAATAGTGAAAAGCATGTCTCAAAAAGAAATTGCGCACGAGACAATGAAAAATGTATATTTAATTTATGCGTTACGTTTATCGCATGTAATATACCGTTTAATTTACTAGACAAGGAACCATTTATCTGCTTTTGGAATAACTACTCAGAGTGCAAATTACCAAGTCGAATATCGTTACGAAGAATTGTGCCATCTGCGCGCGAACATATTGAACAAAAAATAAAATCGGAGTTGAAGGATCAAAAATTGTGGTTATGTGTCGACGAAACAACAGATCGGAAGAAACATTCTGTTCTTAATGTAATGGCACGCAAATTGGAACCTCATCAATCGGCACCTTCAATTCTATTAGTCTCCAAACGAATACAACAGTGTACTGCCGAAGTAATTTCAAAGTTAGTGTTAAATACACTGGACAAGTTTGAACTTTCAACAAACCAACTCTTGATGTTAGTGAGTGATGGTGCTGCAAACATGCTTTCTGTAGGCCGGTCTCTTAAAAAACATTCTGCCAATTTGTTACACATTACGTGTAAAATTCATGCTCTCAATCTTGTGGCGGATAGTATCAGAAAATGTTATCCTGAGGTAGACGCTTTAATAGCGCATACCAAAGCAGTATTTGTCAAATCACCGAAACGTATTCGCGAATTTCACAGACTGTGCCCCCGTATACCAGAGCCACCAGAACCTATTCTAACTCGTTGGGGAACATGGTTACAGGCCGCGTTTTATTATCATAAATATTTTGACAATATTAAGAACGTGGTTTTACAATTCGATACAAAGGAAGCTGCCGCTATCCAGAAAAGCCAGTCGAAATTTCAAGATAGTCAGGTTAAAATGGATTTAAAAATCATTCACGACAATTACTTCGGGTTAGCAGATGAAAGAGAAAAATTACAAAATCCTGCGGTGCCGTTAGAAGAATCTCTACAAATAGTGCAACATGCTCACGCACAGCTATGCGCGATTGAAGACGCAAAAAATGTTTCTGTTCAAGAAAAATTTGAAAGTGTTTTTGAGAAAAATTTTGATTTTGGCACATTAAGACACATTTGTGAAGGTGCGTCAACAGAATCGTTAAGTTATTTGAAAGATTATTTTACTTACGCAAATATTACGTCACTAGATGTAGAACGTTCGTTCTCTGCATATAAACGCATTTTTTCCTCATGCCGTACTAGTTTTGCCGAAACAACAGTTGAAACATATCTAATGTTGCAGATATTTAACAGACATTATTCACTTTGTGATTTCACGGAGGACTCTTAAAATGGTAAGTGTTTGAGCACGTGTTATTTAATTTTTATTTAAAAGATGAGCGAAATTATTTGCGGCAGCAAACATCTCTATTAGCAGAATAATTCTAGTGGAACGCGAGGCCTGGTCGACTCTACGCTACTGCGCGGTACCGCTCGTGGCCAGCTTTATAAATGACGTGATATTTAATGTACAACACAGTAATGGGATTTATACAACCGGTGTTGTAAAAATTATCACAGTGAACTAGCACCATTTCCTTTGTAATTTTAACTGTTTAATAGGGGGGAGGTACAGTTACGCTGCAGTAGTTAGCACATCAATTGGTGTGAAATGTACACCAACAACATTACAACATCTACATTGTAATTTTAACAAGAACATTTTTCGCAGTCTACAAACTCAGTAATTTTCTATTATTTATTTTAAGGAAAATACATCAACGAATATACAGCCTTCAGGATATGGCGCAATGTGATCCAATAGTATAGAAACACTAAGTTTTCCAGGTAATAATTTGCCCAATATGCTATTGTAGAAGCACATGATACAATGACGTAGACCTATTCCCGGTTTTTTTCTTTCACACAGTTGTAAAAGTGTAAGCAGAAATACAGGAAAGATAATACATATAATTAGAGCCCGGTAACGGGGAGCCGTGCCATAGCCGTACCTGCCTAGTATACAAACACAATAGTAAGAAAATAGAAAAAAAGATAACAGAACTAATACATAATTATAATATGTGAAAAGTAGTGAAACACTCACCCTTTTAATCAGCCTTGGCTACGGAACAGTAAAACTAGAAGCACCATTATCAGTGTTAACCTCATATGGATAAGAGTGGCAAAAAGTTGACACCATTAGATATATTTCCACAGTTGTCTCGGTGAGCGATGTTCGCCGTGGTGAGAAAATAAAAATATTTTGAAAAAGAGCGTTCAACATCTACCGATGTTATACATGCATGATTAAAATACTCTTTGTACTTAGTCAGTGGATTATTCGATACACCATCACAAATTTGTTTTAGTGTGCTAAAATCGGGATCTTTCTGTAGCACACTCTCGAACTTTTCTAAAAGGCGTCATGTATAGTCAGTAGCTGCGTATGCACTCCGTCCATAATTTGCAGAAACAGCTTTTACTATTTTGAAATGTTCAGCATAATAAAAAGCTGCCTGCAACCATGTTCCCCAACGTGTAAGAATTGGCTATGGTGGTTGACGAATACCAGGACACTCTGTGTGAAATGATCGTAGGCGTTTGGGAGATTTCAAAAATATTTTTTTTGTGCTTGCTATTAATGCATCTACCTCGGGAGAGCATTGTCGAATGATTTCTGCCACAAGATGTAAAGCATGTACTTTACACGTAACATGTAAACATTTGCAACCATGTTCAAGAAGAGAACAGCCTACCGAACGCATTATCGCTGCGCCATCGCTCATAAACATTTACACTTTACCTTTTGAAATTTGAAATTTTTCCAACGCATTAAGTACAACCTTCGTAATTGCTGCAGCAGTACACTCTTGTAGTCTTCGGCTAGCTAGTAACAGTGGTAATGTAGGTTTACTAGGGTCTAGTATGAGTACCATAATATTTACAATTAATTTTTTTTTACAGTCTGTTGTCTCGTCAACACATAGCCAAAGAAACTGTTTTTTCAATATGCGTTTCTTTTTCTTTTCCACGTCATCGCGTACAAATGCAACATGCTTACGTGCCGTTTTCTCCGTTGGCAACCGCAACTCGGGATTGTATTTGTCCCAAAAGTCCTTAAACGGTTGTTTATCGAATAAGCCTAGTGGTAAATTACAGTTTATCAACATAAGAATTACATAAAAAAATGCACTTCTCTGTGGCATGCCCAATTTTCGTTTTATAGGTTGTGCGGAATTTACGTGTCTTGTACAGTGCCACTTCTTATTTGACATCAAATGTATTTTGCACACTTTACAAACTATCTTACTCCCGTTGTAAAACAAATCGGAAAAATAAGAAATAAACTTATTTACTATGTCTTGAAATGGTCGTTTTTTAGCCTTCGACATGTTCACTAAAAATTACAGTTAATAGCTACGCCTGTATCAATAAAATCAAAACGCAGTATACTAAATAATAACTACAATTAATAACTACGTCTATATCAATAAAATCAACAGGCCCTATCCACTACCCAATGCTAAACTGAACTGAGTGATGATGATTTGTCGTGTCGCATCATAATCGACCAGCCCTGCCCGCCCACCTAAACACAGTCACACCGCCTCTGCGATTGCTCTCCAGTTACCGGGCTCTACATATAATTCACTTAACTTGTGCTCTCCCAAAACAAATTATATGAATCTCTATAATACTGAATAGCAACATTCTTAATTTTTGTCAGATAAATTTACTTAATATTTATTAATTATTACAACAGCATATCCTTTTATTCAAGCATTAGGAAGTAGACCTATTGTGAATTTTCGTTAGTTTTAAATCATATTTTACTGCAACCAAATTTTTCCAACATTTTAATGAAAATTACTCTTTAACGATGGCGCAGCTTTCTAAAATTACGCCAATTTTCAATACAAAAGCGTTCCTACAACGTTATTGCAATTTTGCAACGTTGTATACAAATATGTTTCTGTGCAGGTTCTACAAGATGGTCATCGACATGGCTGCTAAGTTTAATTCATGTTATTTCAATTTTTAAACGGAATACACTATATATTTTCCGGAATCTGATGGAGAAGCTCTTCCAGAACTTTTGTTATAAATATTGCCGTATACCTAAAACGCATTCTGTACTAGTAAATATGAAGCTAACCAGACACGATTTTCGTTTAAATACATGGAATGCTGCGGCAAAATACTACAAAACTTGTTTCTGAACCGATTATCTTTAGAATCATTAAAAATAATTTGTAAAGGTTATTTTATGCGTACAACATCTACTTTAAATGATCGAATTTTATTACAAGTTACAGTTTAGTTTTGGTGCTATGACATCATAATGCTCTAAGAAACAGGTATACAGAAATATAGGTAGGTATTTGTATGGTATGGTATTTGTCTCGTTTAAAGGCTGATTTGTGAAAATTACTATTTTCAATTTTCGTTGAAAAATATTCCTTCGTAGGACGTGGATCTAGGTAATAAAAAATGGTCAAAAATTAATAAATTGTAGATACATATGTGCACAAAAGTCAATTGCTGTAAATTTATCATTATTTTTTCTATTTTTGTATTTAATCTATAAGTTTGCGCAATCAAATTGCATCTGCATCTAACGCTTTCTTTATTTTACACTGAAATGAATTTCTTTCTTATTTCCAGATGGTACGATAATAAAATGTGAGAAAAACTATGAAATGTGTGAGGGTTGCGGCCAGAAAATCCATGATCGGTACCTGATGCGAGTTGCGGATTCTAGTTGGCACGAACATTGCCTTTCATGCTGTATATGTGGGGTTCTTTTAAGCCATTCATGTTACACGAGGAATACAAAACTATATTGCAAAACGGATTACGACAGGTAGGGTTCATAAATTCAACTATTTTTGATGTTATTTGTTATTTTAAGTTTAGTGCGCAAGTTATCTATCAAGTTGACTATTTTCCAAATTCCTTTTGCTTGTGCGAGTACTCAGCACTTAGGTCACAGGTGTTCAACACACATTAGATACTCTGTAACCTAGAATATTTACACTAGTATTGAATTTCAATGGTTTAAACTTGAATGTGAGATTTCAGTATATACACAGTAGAATTAACTGTATGTTGTACGTATGTATGGCTTAAAATTCCTCGTGGAATTGTGCTGCTTCTTATTATGGGCTTACTAGATCTAAATTCTTGGAGCTGATCAAGCCACATCATATAATTATCTTATCTCTTTACTGATTCTTTTCCATAGATTCTAGTCGTCTACCTTATCTTCTAGATCTCTTATTCCCAAACTCTTCAAATCCTCTCTCACTTCCTGGATCCACGTTGACCTTGGTCTTCCTCTTCTTTTTTTGTTTGGAGGTTGCCACATTGTGAAAACATTTATTAAGTAGTTTTCTTTGGTTTTACATATAAGTCTCAACCATTTAATTCCTTGCTTCTTAATTTTACAATGTCTTCAATTCTTGCGCTATTTCTCGGTTCGACAATCTTCTGAACTCGCCTTCTGCAGTGCGTATTGAACCTAGTATTTTTCTGACAATTTCTCTTTCAGCGATTCTTAGATTCCCTTCCTCTCTTTTGTCATGGCCATTGTTTCCGCTGAGTACGTAATTATTGGTCTTACTAGAGTTTCATAAATTCTCATTTTTGTCTTTCTGGTTAGAATCTTACTTGTTAGCAATTTTTTATTGGGTTGGAATGCTTTACGCCCATATGATCTTTAGTCGGTAGAAATTAAGAAGATTTTCTTCTAACCTGTCCCCATTATTAGATACTGTAACTCCCAAATATTTGAATTATCAACTTCCTTGAACTCATGGCTCCCTACATTAATTCCACTACCTTTGACTTCTTTCCTTACTCTCATTATTTTAGTTTTATTGTTATTTATTTTTAATCCTAACTTCTTCCCTTCCTCACATATTTCCTCCAACATTTTCTGCATTATATCCGTACTTTGGTTGTTAGTACTATGTCGTCCGCATATCTAACCATTTGTCCTCCTCCTGTTCTTATCGTGCTTTTATTTATTTTCCTTGTTATGTGCTCTAATGCCACATTAAAGAATGTCGCCGACGAAGAATCTCCCTGTTTAACGCCGAGCTACGCCGACAATTTTGAACGATACAGAAACAAAAAATAAATAGTCTAGAAGCTTGTTTACTGTTTTTAAAGTAATTCTTTTTAAAAGTACTACATTATTTTCTCAAGCCATTTCGCAAAATACTGCAAAAACAATTGGTTTGATAACTTTATAAAATGACACGAAAATTCTTGCGCATTTTCACTTGTATCGCTAAAGTACTGCCATGAATCTACTTTTTAATCATTGAAAAGAGAAAATAGTAATAGGGAGCTGAGTCTGCAGATATGTCATTCAACTCCTATGATAGTCTGCAAGGTGGTTGTGGCATAAATTGGACATTGGACGTATGCGTGCGCTATATTACTAGGTGGTGCGTTGATGCCACACGAATGTTTTCACAAATTTATGACAAGCAAGGTTTACAGTAAAACTTACTGATAACTATTCTTTGGTCATCAAGCTATATTACTATGATAAAAGGAAACGGTAATCATCCCTTTGTTAGCACTTTGGATCTACACTTTACAATCCAGATTTGGCAGTCTAGGACTATTTTCCTCGGCAACAATCAAAAAACGAATGCGTGGAAAGATTTTGAATAATACATATGAAGCTGTGGAATAATTTTTTTTGTAATTTTAAAGAATTGCTGAATGAAGAGTTTATGGAAATAGATAAATGTATTTTTTAATGAACTGCTTTAAGAAAGGGTAATATATTTTTTCTAAATGTTATCCAGTTTTTGTACAGCTAAAAATTTTAGTAATTATGTATTTAGAGCTAAGGTAATAGAATCCTTGAAACGTGAAGTACCATAATAGAAAAATGTATATTAACAAAAACAATTTTGAAAGTCTTTTATTCGTTAAGTTAATAGTTTTCTACACCACCTTCTACTTTGACAACTGCACGTATATGCACATACATATGCTGGCTTCTTGATCTACTAGTTAAGTATAAAATTATTATATTCTTTCACTAACAACAAATATTCGATATTTCTGTTGTTTTAAAGTATTCTATTTGCAAAATAGAAAAACCGACGTGGTAATATTTCCCTATGTAGTTTAAGTACAATTTTCATTTGATTTGGTAAGGAACAAAAATCTAAATGAGTTAATCGATTTCTTTATATATATTGCTTCCAGCATTATTAAAAAGGCCTAACTTTAATCATTCTAAGAGACGCGTAAGACTCTAAGAGAAAAGTAATCCCTAATTTAATTGATGGATTTTTTGAAAGTATCCAAGGGCAACCAATTCTGCAGGCATTTACTCAATATATAGGGTGCAGAATCATTAGACCCAGTTAATAACTAACAGGATTAAAGATCATTGTGCTCATTCTTAGATTTTCTGTTTTTTAAGAAAAATATTCATTGATATCAACATTTTGATTTTATATTTACTACAATTTTGAGATGATACACTGAAAAAGTTAATTCAATAAATCGTGTTCGTTGGCTTCGCTTTGTTAAAGCAACGAAAACAATTACTCCCTCCGTCCGAAAATATGGTATACTTTTGAAATTTTTTTTTAAATTAATGAGACATTAGTAAAGAATTATAATTAAATAATACCTACTTGGCAATTCTGATGCTAGGCAAACAACTAATACATAATTGGCTGCTGTCCGATTTTTTTTGTGTCAAAAATGTCAATAGGGTTAAAACGTCATTTCATGAAAAATAATTTTACACACGCCCTGTTCATAAAATGGCAAATATTGTTATAAATAAGGAAGTAAGCTTATTGAAAAGGAATTCCAAGTTCAAGCAATTAACCGGTGAGCAACGCCATGGTATATTGCAAAAATTGTTGCAGTTGAAAGAAGGCCAGAAGCTGAAGCATGGGAGTATAAACAAAGTTGCAGCTGAACTTGGGGTAACCCGTTTGTCCGTGTCTAGAATTTGGAAAGTGATCGAAAACAGTACAATGACGGTAAAATTTGTGCTGATGTTACTTCAAAAAAGAAAGGTAAATGTGGACGGAAACGTAAAGATTATTCTGAACAGTTAGCCAAAGTTAAGGAAGTTCCTTTCAATCGTCGATATTCCAAAGTCTACATTGTTCGATATTTACAAACGAGGAAAGAAAATAAAGCGTATATCTTCCACTGTTAAACCTTTGTTAACAGATCAAAACATGTTAGAGGGATTAAAGTTTTGCTTGTCGAAAGTAAGACCGGATGGACATTTTGAAGATTTGTACGATTATGTCCACATAGACGAACAATGGTTTTATTTAACGCAAAACATGCGCTCTTTTTACATTATGATAGACGAACCCTACCGAAGTTGCAAGAGCAAACGTTTTATAACCAAAGTGATGTTTATGGCTGCTGTCGCTCGACCACGTTACGATTCACATCGAAAACAATTTTTTAATGGAAAAATTGGTATATGGCCTTTTGTTTATCGAGAACCGGCTAAGCGACGCTCGAAAAATAGACCTAAAGGAACTTTGGTTAAGAAAATGTGGAGTCCGTCAATTCAGCAGAATATAGAAAAATGATTCTTGAAAACGTCATTCCGGCGATCAAGTTAAAGTTTCCCCTTAAGTCATAAGCAAAAACCGATATTTATACAACAGGATAATGCAAAACCTCATGCTTGTGACGACGATGAAGAACTTCTGGCTCATGGTTCTACAGATGGCTGGTCTATTCAATTTAAATCACAACTACTAAACAGTCCCGATTTAAACGTTCTGGATCTTGGCTTTTTCAATTCCATACAATCTTTGCAACATAAAGCATCAACTTCGCTTACCATCTAGTTTAGTGTGTTCCCAAGAAACCGTAGACAACGCTAGATCCCTCATCAATTACATTTTATTCTAATTACATTTAATAGTACACCAATTTAATAGGAGTAATTAATTAAAATTGTAAATGTATACCATAAATTCAGACAAAAATAAATTTCAAATGTATACCATATTTTCGGACGGAGGGAGTATTATATTAACTAATAAATTCATAAAAGCAATGAACTACGTTTATCAAATTGAAACCTGTTTATCAATATAATAAATACCCGTTTATTATAACTTTTGTCGGTCTCGGCAAAACGTATTATAAAAAGGGACGGCCGCCTTTAAATTTCCTTCAGTAAAATGTATCATAAAATAAGGACCGCCATACGTCTTTCTTGTTTTCAATACCACTAGCTAAATAAATAAAGTTCATTAATATCACAATTACTTCGGATTTTTGGCTTTCTATTGTAATTTAAAGTAAAAAACAAACTTGAGGGATTTTTCATTATACATTCATAAATGTATTCTTTATATCAATAAATCCGTTTGTTCTATATAATGTATATACGAAAGTGTTCATCGATATAATAAACAGCCATTTATTAAAATGTTAAACTCGTTCGTTGGACCAATTAAAAAAAATTATTACATTAACATACTTTTTTATTGTATTTACGTACTTTCTTTGTAAAACTGCAACAACGATTTCTTTGTGTTTTGTTCAGTTTTTCGCGTTTCCACTATTCAGTTGTCATATTAGCATATGTCAATGGTTGAAACCATGTACAGTTTTTCTTTTTTTTCCATTTTCTTTACAAAAATACGATAAATTGTGATTATTTTCCTATTAAGAAATACATTGAATTTAGTATGTAGTCCAACCAGGGCCTGTTAACAACAATTAATGTATTTATTTTATTTACATATACAGTAAGATCCTAAAGCAGCCTCCTTTACTAACAACAAAAACAAACTTTTTTAGAAAAAAAATATTTTCAATTTGACAAACTTTCGGTATCGCGGAAAGAGATTACAACTTTATTTTAGATAGAACACCCCATGTATTTTTACATTCTTGGAAAAGTAATGCAGAGATGAATCCAATAATACCACATATGTTATATGTACCTTAACTTAAAAAATATTACGACACGAAGCAATAAAGGTTTCAGTATTCTGATCTTGTTCTTATACAAGGTTGGCCAGCAAAAAGCGCCGAATTGTCTCTTATGAAGCCAGGATCATCCAAAGAGCTCGTTGCTAAGCAACGTAATCACGACGATTAATCTGTCAAATCTCAATTTTAGAGACGCCAATTATTTTTGTTATTTATTGTTAGTAAATATTGCGAGTTTCATATTTTCGTTCTTCGTTCTCATTATTTTCCCTATTTTCACATGTGAATTGTTGCTATTTCGTTACTTTGCACATTATTGTGAATAATTAATTATGGTAGGTTTGCTTAAATTTGTCAGTTTTTGATAGACAATATGTTTATTTTTTTGCTTTTATGTTGTTGCTTTCACCATGGTCTACCCATGAATTACATAAGATAAACTTAAGGTTATTTTAATATTTAGCGAATCTTGCAAAAAAGCCTAATTTAATGAACGCTACTTTAACTTTGCAAGGATAGATAGAATAAAATCTACACGATGAATTGCGTTGACAGAAGATAATAAATAAGATTATGATTATTGGATAACTAGAGTAGTCACAAACAAAGTGATAATAGTTATACACTAAGTAAAAATTATTGCGAAAAAAACCCTTCAGGGACAGGACAAGTTTTATATATTGTTTGGTACTTTTTCACATAAAAATGAGTTCTTTTCCCCATTGCTGTCGAAGTAATGACGTCATCATCAATTTGTTTCAATGGAACCCTTATATTTTGGCATCAAGGATAAAAAGTCCATTGTAGAAGAAAGAAATTAACTTACAAATTTACCAACTATTCATCAAAGTAGACTTTCGAATTGCCATCCATTCAGTTTTTGGCAAAAATAAAGACGGTTATGAAATTCTTGTAGTACATTGTCTATAGTGGCCTGGCTAATTGGTCGACATTCCAAAGTTATGCGCTCTTCTAGCAGCAGTAATTCTTCGAGAGTCCTATCCTAAGTCGCTGGATGTATACTCGTGACTTTAGATGCCCCAAATAAAAAAATCTAATGGAGTTAGATCGGGTGATCGTTCTGGCCATTCGACAGTGCCACGTCTACCTGTCCAGCGATTAGGAAATATCTCATCCAGAGATTGCCACAGCTCGAGCATAATGAGGTGGGGCACCGTGTTGCTCATACTAAAGAGATGCATTAGGAACATCTAGGCTTTCTTCATTTGGAAATAACGCAGCAAGACTAGGTATAAGGCCGACACAATGAACCATCGAAGAAATGTAGTCGCAAAATACGCCCTTTGATAAGACCCGCTCATTCATTCAATGTTTGTAGTTATCGTGTAATGGCACTCTTGCATCAAATGAGGATTTATTTTAGCCCAGTATCTACAATTGTATGCATATCCACCTCTTCATTTGCGAAAAAGTCGATTCGTCGCTGAAGAGAATGTTATTCAATAAATCCGGTTGGATTGCTAATGCTTCAAGCATATTTTCGCAAAACTCAAGTCTCCGATCGCAATCATCCTCACTGAGTTTCTGTACATGGACAATTTTGTAGGGATCTCATTTCAAAATATTTAAAACTGTTCACTAATAAATATTAAATAAAAAATTTTCTGCCTTATGATGTATGGATTATTTTGTAGCTCTAATAGCACATCCAACTGTATATTTTCACTGACTCTAGGACGTCCTCTACCACCACCTACACAAACATGTCCGCTTTCTTCAAATTTGGCCAAAATTTTGCTGAGGCATGACTGCGTTATTGGATTTTTGCCGGGATATTTAGCAATGGAAAGTGCCACTCTTCGCACTGAGATCTAATTTTGTCGCCGTATCCAATTATCATCAAAATTTCGATTATTTATTTCTTTGACAAATAGTAATCTATTTTGAATAGAAGAATAACACGAACTGACGAAACGGAAATGTGGATAAATTGTTTGATGATATTTTTGTAGTTTTTTAATACAAGTAAAAACTTATTATCAGATTTGTATTGATGTTTTAAAGCGTTGCAGTTTTTGTGCGATTTTTGCCTGCGATGTTTTGAGCCTTGTTGTGCAGAAACTGTTCACCTCAGACCCTATTAGTGGGGTATTGCTGCACGCATAAAATAATGCTCTTTCTATCGATGTTCTTAAAATATGAGTGTCCTATTTAAGAAAATTGATCATGACATCACTATTTCAGAAGGAAGAAAGAAAGAATAAGAATTTTATGCCCAAAAGATGCTAAATTAAAATTAAAAATTGAATTATGAATTTTATTCCATAATTTTTACGCTCACCGTATATGTTGAATATTAAAAATGACCTAACTTTATTTTGCATGGTGCAAAAGTAACAAAAGGAGCCTGAAAAAAACATATGTATGTGACTTAAATAAATAGTAACAATTAACAAAACAGAAACAAATAACGAAAATAATAACGAGAACAAAGAACGAAAATGTGAAATGTTCCTGTAAAACTGAAATTTTACAGATTTACAATTGTGATTGCGTTGCTTAACAATGAGCTCTTTGAATCCTGAATTGTCAAAATACTTTTCTAGAAAGTAATAAATAAAATATTAAATTTGTTTTCTACCTGGCTAGTAAATACTTCGAACACGCATTACAAAAGTTTTCTTGGACATTGATTGCAATTGCAATGTTAATCTATGAATTAAATAAAATTTTAAAATGTTGTTTTATTAAAATCTTGTAATTACAAACAGCTGAGTTTGGCAAGGAATTAAACGTTTTCGAAAGTTCCTAATATTCTCTTTACTTTCTTATATTGTGTGCAAGTTATGTACTCCACAAGTATTGACGCAATATTTAAAAAGTACATAAAAGCAAAATGAATTAATGGAACATTTAGTTGCATTTGATGCTTTTTAAATTAAACTTCTCTTAATTTAGGGAAAATTATTAGAATTTCTATACGTAGGTGCTCTATATACTTGATATCAAAAGATTGTATTATGAGCAAGTTAAAATTCTAATGAAATGTATAGTAGACGAACCGATTTTACACCAGATACGCGATTTACTTGGGATCGTTACCTTACTTCAACTCAAATTTATTTTAAGTTAGGCTTCTGTGCATTTGTTATTAAATTGTTCTTTAACATATCCATATACCCTACTTTACCCGTAGTAGTAACAATAAAAACAAGTTCTTCAACATTTATTTTTAATAGATGCTTGTAATTTGCGGACCTCAAATCCAATTTGATTTGCACTAAATCCTTACAATGAACATCGCAAAGGAAAATGTTGAATTTGATTTCTTGAAAATAATGTTGGCCCAGAAGTCTTTGCTAGTAGGCAAGCGTTAACAGTAAACAATTTTAGTTTCAATTCCTCTTGTACATTTTAAAAAACAATTTGAAGACAAGGGTATATAAATTAAATCTTAGGGTAAACTGGCAGTTCCAGCAAGGCCATAATTTCAGGTACACTGGATGTTAGTGGAGTAAATCGTTTACTTATACATACCTTTCTAATTATACCAAATTCATCTGACATTAGAAAACCGAATTCAGAAGCACCACATATCAAGGAAGTCGAAACTGAAACACATTCTTTCTGAAACATGCAAAAAATATATTTATGTGTGGAAACATGCCATGTTACATTTTTCTTTGTTTTTATTTATACGCCTCTAACTTCAAATGAATATATATTTGTTATGTACCGCTTAATAGCATGTGTATACGTGCAAAATTAATGTCCTTGTTGGATTTTAGGATATTTGGTGTGAAATGTTCGCGCTGTGGAGATAGACTACTACCCCATGAAATGGTAATGAGAGCTCAACAGCATGTATATCATTTACCGTGTTTTGTGTGTGTAGTATGTTGTCAGCCATTGCAAAAAGGCGAACAATTTGTGCTACGTGCGGGACAGTTATTCTGTAGACAAGACTTTGAGAAAGAAATGTATTTAATGCAACAAGCTAGTTCTGGTGATGACGATATATTAGAAGAAGGTGGAAGGCAAAGGGACGGAAGAAGAGGACCAAAACGACCCAGGACGATATTAACATCAGCCCAAAGAAGGCAATTTAAAGCATCCTTTGAAGTTAGTCCTAAGCCATGCAGAAAAGTAAGAGAAGCCTTAGCAAAAGAGACTGGTTTAAGTGTACGAGTTGTGCAGGTTTGGTTTCAAAATCAACGCGCGAAAATGAAGAAGATTCAAAGGAAAGCGAAGCAAGATGACGGAAAATCATCAGCTGACAAAGAGAAGGGTGAGAAAGACGAGAAAGTTATCAAACAAGAATCACCGTCTAGTGAACATGGACACTATATGGGATTGGGAAGTCTTGGAGATACACACTTTCCCACATCAACACAACCACTTAATCCAAATATTCCATATTCTCCAGACGGTGAGTTTGAGTTTTGATAAACTTCAAATGTTTGAGAAAAGTGATGATGCGTAGATAATATGCTTGGTATATTTATAATAGTAGTATAGTATTCTTATGAAACATTTTCCATATAAATACAACACTTTTTTGATAGTTTACATTTTTTTAAGATTAAAATAATAAATTAATATGTCTTACTAAGTCACAGTGAGTAGAAAGTATAGAGAAAATTCCTTGTTGGTATAAACAAATAGAAGTTCACGAAACAAGTTTCCAGTATTTAGCGACCCCTAAACGTTGGAGTTCCCAAATAGGCGTTGCATTTGGAATTAGGGAAAGGACACAACGCATCTTGTAATTTTAAAAAGCTGCGACGGCATCATAACTTGATACAAATAAATCTAAAAGAATCCTACTGAATATATAAATGTAAGTGTCTAAATCATTTTCCTCAAATGTTAGTGAATACTTTCTATCCACCGAAAGTAATCGGTATTGTACAAAAGGTAAACCTCTCACTAACATTAGAGGAAAAGTTGTCTTTTACTGGAGAAAGCTGTAATAACCCTTAATGTTGAATTTAATTACCAATGTTAGCATTAAAAAGTATTTGTTTTCTTTCCTGTTTTTAGCATTTGTGTCGGTGAATAAGCGTCTACGCAATTATAATTTGACAGTTTATTTATAATATTTTTTTTTATTTATTTTTGTAATAATTTAGGTATAGTCAGTTAACTCACTAGTAGTAGTAGTATATATAATGTGTTTCACTTACACTGGACAACAAGTTTTAGTTTATTTGTTGTATCTTGTTCGAAAGTGCATTTTTTTGTTAATTTTGGGGCGCTGAATACAAAAATGACAATGAAATTAAAAACTTAGTTGCAGTTTTCAAGAACAAATTTTTTTATTTTATTTTTAACAAAATATAAACAAACAAAAATAAAAAATAGATACTTTTACACTTTTAGAGCCACTAAATTGCGCCGTCTTTTTGCTATTCTTTTGCGAATTGTTTCTGGAGCATCTCTAACAAGAGTCCAACAGTAGTCGGCAAGCCTGGAAGCATTCCAATTTCCCTGGTACCTTTTCTCTATTGTTGATATATCCTGATGGAAGCGTTCGCCGTGCTTATCACTTACAGCTACGCAGTTTCCAGGAAAAAAGTCCAGGTGTGAGTGTAGGAAATGGATCTTTAGAGACATATTGCAGCCCATTTTTTGATACGATGACAGCATATTTTCAATAAGAGTAACGTAATTGTCAGCTTTTTTATTTCCCAAGAAATAAGTGACCACGAGGCGAAAGTCATTCCAAGCATTTTTTTCAATATCTGTTAGAGTGCTGTCAAAATGTTCGTTTTTAAGAATATTTCGAATCTGCGGCCCAACAAAAATACCTTCTAGATTTTTTGCTTCACTTAGCCCTGAGAATTTCTGACGCAGGTACTGAAAAGCTGGCCCGTCTCTACTCAATGCCTTAACAAAGTTTTTCATTAGGCCCAATTTGACGTACAGTGGTGGCAACAAAATCTTTTTGGAGTCTACCAATGGCATATGTTGTACATTCTTTTGACCTGGCTCTAATGATTGTCGAACAGCCCAGCCTTGTCTTTTGTAATGAAGTGCCATTGCCCGACTGTCCCATTCACACAAAAAACAGCAAAACTTGGTGTAGCCTAGCTGCAACTCAAGTAAAAGTGCAACAACCTTTAAGTCGCCACAGATCTGCCATTGGTGCTCATCGTATTTTATGCTTGTCAATAGGTACTTCATATTATCGCATGATTCTCTCATGCGAACGGCATATCCAACAGGAATAGACGGTAGAATATTTCCAATATGCAATAGTACTGCCTTGAAACTGAATGTTGAACTGTCTATAAACAATCTCCATTCCTCTGGGTTGTAGTTTATATTTAAAGCCGCCAATGAACCGCTAATGGTATTGCAGAAAACCACTACTAGGCCTTTATGGCGATTACGAAAAACACATACCGAAACACCGTCTTCTAATAGGTTCCACTGCCGCAGTCTTGATCCTAGTAGCTCTGCCTTACTTTTTGGAAGTTTTAGATCTCTCACGAGATCGTTTAATTCTGACTGGGTTATTTTGTGCGGTTGGCGGTTTGACGTGCTTGGTGTGAAATCAGGATCTCTTGATGTTGATGGCATATCTTCTTCATGACAAATCGCTGTATCGCTATTATCTGATTCGTAAATGAATGTTCCTGGGGGTTCTGGAATAGGAAGTTCGTCACTATGGGGCACAGGTCTCATGGCAGATGGTATATTTGGATAGTTGATAACCGATTTTTTCTTCTTGGATATACCTGTGCGTAGCCCAACACGAGGTATCATGCAGAAATAGTAATCATTAACATGATTTGCAGGCCCTCCCCAGACCATTGGGACAGCAAACCGCATAGATCGTTTTTTATGATTTAACCAGCTTCTCAGACTTGAAGCGCATATATTACAGCAGATAGGTGGCGCCCAATGTTTGTCTTGATCCCCTATTTTGCAACCGAAATAAAGCCGATATGCCTGTTTTATCAATGGAGTAATAGACCGCTTCTGAGACGCAAAAGTCACCTCACCACAAACTTAACAGAAGTGATCTGAATTGTTTACGCTTTGTAGCTGCTTATATACCCAAATACGGCTTCTAGATTTTTAGAGAACATTTGAGAAGATTCGAGAATTTTCTATTCAATTCCATAATATTTCCGATAGTGTTGTCCAGTGAATTAATAGTTCATTAAGGGCTTAACGTGTGATAAAGTTTCATATTACATGTCAAGCATTATTTTACAACTACATTACAGGTATATTCGAAATTAGAAGGGAACAATGTTTCAATGTTATTTTGATATTAATGTACGTAATCTACGTAGCTTCTATATTTTGTAACATAAAAATTCTGAAATTTGCAAAAAAAATAGGGAGTTAAGGGGTATTTCCCTAAACAAATATTTTTTATAGGGAAAATATTTACGCCATCGTTAAGAGCATGTAAAACAGTTTAAATCTTGTCTTAAGTTTTTTTTATATCTCTTATAATTTCTGAGTTATTGACTCAAACAGCGAAGGGTAGTGTTGAGCGATTGGGCAGCTAAGATAGTTACCGTTGTTCTTTGTGGGTTCCTCTCGAAATCCACAAAGTTTCATTTAAATCGGTGATATACCTGTGTTTCCTTGTTAACTGCGACATTGACGACTTTGAAGCTGTTGATTTTTCTTTTGTTATATAAAAATTAAATATGTATTTTTTTACTTAGAGAAAACAAAAGCTAGTACCTGATATACTAATACACTGGAGCTGGTATGTTTTGATAATTTTTGGAAATCAATACTGTTTTTTTTATATTATCATATTTCGCTCGTTGCGAAAATCATCTTGCAACTCATTAAAAATCAATGCTTATATCGTGCGCAGTTGCCAAATTCGTTCGATCTTTGACTGCTCTCTATGCACTGCGCTGTAGGAGGGCTGAATGCAAAGAAATTCGTATTAGCAACACAGCGTGCGTTTCATGTGGCAAAATATAGAACCAAAAACAAACTTGCAAGATGACATTTTTCGCAACGCGTGCACTGTCATAAAATGCGATGCAGAATATGGTTATTTGATAAGTGCGTCCTAAGGTTTTCAGGTTGCTAATAATTTAATTTGATGACAGATATTAGTCGAAAAATGGGAACATCTTGGTATCTACATTACATTTTTCCCAAAAACTTTGTTTGGTCAAATTTATTTGCAACTGTCTTTAATATGTAGAAAAAAACTACATTAAATTTTGATATAAAAGCCTTTCTGTCTTATTATTCTGCTTGTGTATCTTAATAACACTCGTTTACTCAACTTTACTTACAACTGCTCTCTTAAACTGAAACAGTTCACTAAAATCCTTACCACAATACTTAGTAAGTATTGTGGTAAGGGTGTTCCAGTGCCACAGATTTAAAGTATCCGATTAGTGCTCTGTTAAACTCCTTGGTTAATTTCTTTAGTAATTCTTACAATATATTTAATAAAAAATATGTAGATACACGCATACATATGCAAACAAATTTATAATTAGATTTTCGTATGTTTTTACAGATGCTTACCCGGCACATTCTGGGGAGAGCTTTTGCAGTTCCGATATATCTCTCGACGGTAGCACGAATTTCGATCACCTGGACGAAGGCACATCTGACACTCTTTCGCTTCAACATTTGGATATACAGTCGGCGCATCAGCAAAATCACGACGGTTTACCCTCTAGCGGAATTGCAAATCCAATAGATAAATTATATTTAATGCAAAATTCGTATTTCAGCACTGAACAATAGAGAATACGAATTATGAAAAATTAAAAAAAGGTGTACATCTCATTTTTTACTTTCCGTCATTTGTCTACTTATTGAGAATATGTTCCTAGACGAAATGTATCAATTTAAGTAGAGTAAATAACAGGAGCGCCCATTAAAAATTCGCATTAAAATGTTTTAATAATAAAATGAAATTAAAAAATCTTAGGTTATGACCAAAACTTTGTATTGTTACCTTTATTTTTTATAAATGTAAAATAAAACATGAATTGCGTCAACTAAGTTGCTAACAACGATGTGATTGTCATTGTTTGAGTTGTTTAATAAGAAGCAATACATTTTTCCAAAAAGTATACCTCTTTCTTGTACACTTCATAATGCTCTTACAAGGTATTCAAGCGTGCCAAATCCGACAATGTTTTGGAAGCTATGCATTGTTAGTACAGTAACATATTTTTTTTTATCTTAGGAGCACTTTATCGAGCACGTCACCGCAACACGAATTTATGGAAAATGGTCAAGAATTGCGTCTATTTTTATTAATAACATTATTAGTCCAGGTTATATTACCTAGCTACTAAATTTAACACATGTATATTATTTGCAGTAATAAATTTTGTCTCGAATAATACACATATGTATTAGAAATTAATATGGGTGAAAAATAGCTGATGCAATGCCTTTGGTAAGCTAGCCTGCATCTTCAGAACCCTCAATCTTTTATAATGACAGGTGGTTGCATTAACTCGTTTCCGTGTATTGATAATTTTACAATTTTATATGTATTTAAATTTGTACAAATCGCATTACCTTACTATATGTTATGTAAATATACATACATACGTTTCGCGATTAATGGCAATTTGTATTGTACATAATATTATGTTTAGGAATATATTATGATAGATATATTTCTCAGTCGAATTATTAATTGTGATGACATATTTATGCCAAATACAGTATTTCCTAGATTTTATTATGTATATTTTAAATAAATAATAAACGAGATTTATATGCGCTTTATTTTATATTCTCAATAAATTCCAGGTTTTCAAAAATGATAATTTTTAATATTCGAGAAATAATAGAATCTAAGGATTTTAAAATATTTTTTAATAGTAATTCCTTATTTTTTAGAGATGAGCACATTTTCACATACGTAGAGACAAAGAAATATAAATCGAAATTAGAAACTTTGACTCCCAATTACCTCAAAAATGAAGAATACAGTTTTATCGTTATATGAAATTAAAACACATTAATTTCAGTACGTTATCTCCTTATTTTTAATCATAACATATTCTTCTTCTCATTCTTTAGAATATTAATACTTAATTTTAGTAAAATCAAAGATGTTTATAAGTAATAAAAAAACGTTAACCAACCTGACGTACTACTATTGCCATCTCTAACTGAAAACTTGCACTATGTATAAAATAAAAGACGAATACCAGGTTGTCATATAGTTACCATTGTTGGAAGCGCCATCTTTAACTTTTACAAGAATTCAAATAATAACTTTATTACAATTTATTAATTTTACTCTAAAATTGGATAGAATTATTTGTCCTATTCAGTCTTATTATTGTTTTATTTGAGTAACTACATACAATCGTTAAATATGTTATTAGAAATATATAATTTAGGAACTTACATTACTTTTCTTATCAAGTTGGTATGGACATACCCTGTCATAAACAACTATTTCAAACTTTTAGCCCAAGCCAAGTTTTTATAACGGCAAAAATTGTAAATAGTTTCTATTTTTCAATGCAAGTTAAAAATTTGATTTGTAAATTTTACTACAATTGAAGCGTCTATTGTGTATATTAATTCTGAATTTGCGATTGCTAAAAATCAGTAGGTATGTTACAGTATTTTAATCTTACCATTTAACCTTACTATTTTATGTTTCTATATTCTACTGTTTAATTAAACTAAAGCAAAATCGAAGTTGAAGTGGTGTAGCAGTTATGTAGATAATGAACATTGATTAATATTTTTTTGTATCTTTCAGGTTACATATTGGTGCTAGTGAAAGATTATTTTCGGGTTTTTGGAGCTTAACGACTTATTAGATCAAGTGCATTACTAAAAATTGTTTAGTGTATCAAGAAGAGTATGTTATTTCCTATATATCAAGGTAATTAGCTAGAATGATCCAAGTGTATTAAATTATAAAGATATATTAATATATAGATCACTATGCATAACTGGATACATAGTGATATTAAATTGACATTTGCTTGCCATGTCACCCAATAATGGTACGGTGTGTAAAATATTCGTTAGCGTTGAAATAGAAAACAACGATTCTTTACAACAAGCTGTAATAATTCTTATTTGAATATAGCATTACAGTTGAACAATTACGTACATATTGTTAGTTTTAACGTTATTCGAAACTGTCAATTCGACAGAGGATTTTGTAATGTGGAGGTATATCTACTTAAACGAACTGATCTGAGGCGTCCTCCTTTTACAAAATAATTAAGTGATTAGAAACTCAAATGATTTGCAAGTAATTAGAATGTGAGCCAACTCTCTCACTAAAAATGAAGTGATTAGATGTCAGGAAAAGGAACACACATATTTTAATTCGTGTAACCACAACGTGACTAACCGATATAATAAATGGTTATGATTTGAACTTGTTCAGTATTTTAGCAACTGCACCGAAACTGAATATTTGTAAATTGAACGTTTTCAGCGTCAAAGTGATTATAAGGTGATTTTGAATCGATAAATATTCAGCTAATAGGGTAAAAGGAGGATGCCTCTATATATATATCACGATCAGGGTTAGTACACTAACTTGCATTAGCTATGAAAACATCTATATATTGCTTTGTTGGAGTATGTCATTCCTTTCTATGATACCTGTGTAGCTTAAGATGAAATACATTGGATAAATTAAAAAATTAGTGATAACTACATCATTCTAACGATATTTATTTATATAAGACTACAAATTTTGAAAAAGACTGCATTCATATATTTTAATATTACATGTATTAATTACTAATCAAAAAACTTTGTAGTTTTTAACTGTTTCAATTTCGCGCAAGCGCAAATTTGTTCAAAATTATTCTCAATGTTGGCGAATATATCCAAAGCATCTTTAGGGGTATTATGAGACTGTAAAATGTAGCGAAGCTTCCTAACACATTGTAGCGCTTCTTAATTAGTAGGGATTGGCATATCTTCGCATGTGTTACTTTTATCACTACTAGAATCGTTTACAGATTCATTGAGTACGCTGTTGATTATGTCATCGTCAGTTAAGGATTCAGCGATTGCAACTTGATCATCTACATGAACGAATTCGTTAAAATTGATGTTCTGCATAATACTTTTTACGACTTCATTATCAATGACAAATAAATCAATAGTTATTAAAGATGATTTTTGCTTCTTCAACCATTGTGTGAGTGATAATTCGCCATCAGAATCAAACTCATCAAAAGAAGTACATAAACCAGCATGTTTGAAACAACTACTGATAGTTTTCTCCGCAACTTTTTGCTATGCTTTATGACTAAAATTTATTGCATCCAGTAAATTTATAGACGTAGATTTACCTTCGTCAATTGAATTAATTAAGTTTATAAGCAAAAAATTTCGATAGTAACTTTTAAATGCCTGTATTATTCCCTGGTCCATAGACTGAAGCTTGGAGCTAGTGTTTGGTGGCATAAACACTAATTTAATTTTTACGCAAACCTTTCACTGGAAGAAGTGCAGGGCAGTTGTCAACCAATAGAATAATTTTTGTATTCTTCAGTAATAACACGCTGGCCACGAGCGGTACCGCGCATCGGCGTAGAATCAGTTCGGACCGAGAGGAACGGTAGTATTACTTCGTCTGCGGAGCAGTACGGACATTTTCGCTGCCGGTCATTTGCGCAATTGTTTATCTGTCCTAGAAAAATTATGATTTCGTCAGCAAAACGACCGCGGTCGGACAAACTTCGAAAATTGATTGCAGAAATTCCAGACTTAATATATGAAGGTGCTAAAATTAAATGTGTAATCTGTAAAATCCCGTTAATGTGTTGGTCCAGACAACATTGTCTACGACACGTAAATAGTGAAAAGCATGTCTCAAAAAGAAATTGCGCACGAGACAATGAAAAATGTATATTTAATTTATGCGTTACGTTTATCGCGTGTAATATACCGTTTAATTTACTAGACAAGGAACCATTTATCTGCTTTTGGAATAACTATTCGGAGTGCAAATTACCAAGTCGAACATCGTTACGAAGAATTGTGCCATCTGCTTGCGAACATATTGAACAAAAAATAAAATCGGAGTTGAAAGATCAAAAATTGTGGTTATGTGTCGACGAAACAACAGATCGGAAGAAACATTCTGTTCTTAATGTAATGGCAAACGCAAATTGGAACCTCATCAATCGGCACCTTCAATTCTATTAATCTCCAAACGAATACACAGTGTACTGCCGAAGTAATTTCAAAGTTAGTGTTAAATACATTGGACAAGTTTTGAACTTTCAACAAACCAACTCTTGATGTTAGTGAGTGATGGTGCTGCAAACATGCTTTCTGTAGGCCGGTCTCTTAAAAAGCATTCTGCTAATTTGTTACACATTACGTGTAAAATCCATGCTCTCAATCTTGTGGCGGATAGTATCAGAAAATGTTATCCTGAGGTAGACGCTTTAATAGCGCATACCAAAGCAGTATTTATCAAATCACCGAAACGTATTCGCGAATTTCACAGACTGTGCCCCCGTATACCAGAGCTACCAGAATCTATTCTAACTCGTTGGGGAACATGTTTAAAAAAAAAATGTGTATAAAACGTGTTAAAACATGTCACGTGGAGTCGATCTGTCACGTTTAGAGCGCAATCGGCACGCTCGAGTTCCGAGAAACAGCTCAATGTGCTCCGCTTGAGCCGAGAAAAACCAACGTGCATTAAAGGCATATGGGCGACAGCTACGAGCGTGTGCGCGTATAAAACGTGTTAACATGTCACGTGGAGTCGATCTGTCACGTTTAGAGCGCAATCGGCACGCTCGAGTTCCGAGAAACAGCTCAATGTGCCCCGCTTGAGCAGAGAATCACAATTATGCATTTAAGGCATATGGGCGACAGCTACGAGCGTGTGCGCGTATAAAACGTGTTAACATGTCACGTGGAGTCGATCTGTCACGTTTAGAGCGCAATCGGCACGCTCGAGTTCCGAGAAACAGCTCAATGTGCTCCGCTTGAGCCGAGAAAAAACCAACGTGCATTTAAGGCATATGGGCGACAGCTACGAACGTGTGCGCGTATAAAACGTGTTAACATGTCACGTGGAGTCGATCTGTCACGTTTAGAGCGCAATCGGCACGCTCGAGTTCCGAGAAACAGCTCAATGTGCTCCGCTTGAGCAGAGAATCACAATTGTGCATTTAAGGCATATGGGCGACAGCTACGAGCGTGTGCGCGTATAAAAACGTGTTAACATGTCACGTGGAGTCGATCTGTCACGTTTAGAGCGCAATCGGCACGCTCGAGTTCCGAGAAACAGCTCAATGTGCTCCGCTTGAGCCGAGAAAAACCAACGTGTATTTAAGGCATATGGGCGACAGCTACGAGCGTGTGCGCGTATAAAACGTGTTAACATGTCACGTGGAGTCGATCTGTCACGTTTAGAGCGCAATCGGCACGCTCGAGTTCCGAGAAACAGCTCAATGTGCTCCGCTTGAGCAGAGAATCACAATTGTGCATTTAAGGCATATGGCGACAGCTACGAGCGTGTGCGCGTATAAAACGTGTTAACATGTCACGTGGAGTCGATCTGTCACGTTTAGAGCGCAATCGGCACGCTCGAGTTCCGAGAAACAGCTCAATGTGCTCCGCTTGAGCCGAGAAAAACCAACGTGCATTTAAGGCATATGGGCGACAGCTACGAACGTGTGCGCGTATAAAACGTGTTAACATGTCACGGGAGTCGATCTGTCACGTTTAGAGCGCAATCGGCACGCTCGAGTTCCGAGAAACAGCTCAATGTGCTCCGCTTGAGCAGAGAATCACAATTGTGCATTTAAGGCATATGGGCGACAGCTACGAGCGTGTGCGCGTATAAAAGTGTTAACATGTCACGTGGAGTCGATCTGTCACGTTTAGAGCGCAATCGGCACGCTCGAGTTCCGAGAAACAGCTCAATGTGCTCCGCTTGAGCCGAGAAAAACCAACGTGCATTTAAACATGTATGTGCGTTTTATTATCATAAATATTTTGACAATATTAAGAACGTGGTTTTACAATTCGATACAAAGGAAGCTGCCGCTATCCAGAAAAGCCAGTCGAAATTTCAAGATAGTCAGGTTAAAATGGATTTAAAAATCATTCACGACAATTACTTCGGGCTAGCAGATGCAATAGAAAAATTACAAAATCCTGCGGTGCCGTTAGAAGAATCTCTACAAATAGTGCAACATGTTCACGCACAGCTATGCGCGATTGAAGACGCAAAAAATGTTTCTGTTCTAGAAAAATTTGAAAGTGTTTTTGAGAAAAATTCTGATTTTGGCACATTAAGACACATTTGTGAAGGTGCGTCAACAGAATCGTTAAGTTATTTGAAAGATTATTTTACTTACGCAAATATTACGTCACTAGATGTAGAACGTTCGTTCTCTGCATATAAACGCATTTTTTCCTCATGCCGTACTAGTTTTGCCGAAACAACAGTTGAAACATATCTAATGTTGCAGATATTTAACAGACATTATTCACTTTGTGATTTCACGGAGGACTCTTAAAATGGTAAGTGTTTGAGCACGTGTTATTTAATTTTTATTTAAAAGATGAGCGAAATTATTTGCGGCAGCAAACATCTCTATTAGCAGAATAACTTTAGTGGAACGCGAGGCCTGGTCGACTCTACGCTACTGCGCGGTATCGCTCGTGGCCAGCTTTAGTAATAACTCTTCGTCCAACAATCTCAGTTCTTCTATAAACAAATCGCCAGTCATCCGTGCTTTTTTATTTGATTTATAATTCACAGGAATTTGATGCGTTTGAAACGTAGTGGATTTTGTGACTCACACTTCTTCTTATTACCAATTTTCTTTTTTCACTTCCCGTTAAATCAGCGCACAGAAATAAGGTGAATCTATCTTTTGAAAGCTTACCACCTGTACATTTCTCAAATTTAAATTTTAATGTCCTATCTGATGTTAGTTTATCAATCAATCCAGTTTCGTCTCCTTTGAAAATGTCTTCATCCTTATACTGTCTTCTAATTCCAGGCCACTTATTATTTAATCAATCTGTCACAACATCCATATTAATATCAACAGCTTCTCCAACAATTTTGTAACTATGAATATCATGCCTTTTTTTAAATTTTCCAATCCAGCTTCGACTACAAATAAACTGTTCACCATTTAACCTTTTTCCTAGTTCTATAGCTTTTATTTATAAAACTGAATCACTTAGGGGCACATTATTGTTTCTTTGTTGTTTAAATCATTGTAAAAGTGTACTATGGATATTGTCTTTACTTGCTTTTTTGACCTTTTTAAGTGTAACACCACCATGCTGTAAAGCCTCCTTAATTTTAGTTTTATTTTTCCAAATAGTTCCTACAGTAGATTTAGAGAGATTATGTTCATGACACACGATATTTTGGGTTTTTACACTTTTTATTTGGTGGAACATGGCTTTCCGAATATTGTGTATTGATCTAGTATCTAAACAAGTTCGCTTTAAACAGAAACTATTTCTGTTAAAACTAAAATTGGTTCGTATTATCCGGAAGTTCGCCATAAGGGTTCGCAATAAAACGTATTTTTTAATATCATTTTTATGGCAAATATAGCGGGACCCTCGGTTTTGGTACGTAACAACCGGTAGTTCGCTTTAAGCAGGTTTGTTTTAGCCGATCACTACTGTAATTTAATATACTGTAGTTAGATACTTATCAGAGTATAGAGAATATACGCATAAGGAAAGAAAATGTCTAGCTACACGACTGTATTATGTGCGGACGATCTCAGTAAGAATTTCTAGAGTATTTATTTTTCTTTTCTTTTATTTCATCAGAATCTATTTTTATTTTCGTCTTCAGAATTTCCTATTAGTTTCGTCTAGGCTTCGTAGCAACAACAAAATATGCGAAACTCTCATTTCTAAGCGACCATGACTTCAAATTCTTACGTGCGCTCTAGCACACAGTAAGTCTACATGCCAACGTTGTTATAAGCGTACTAACAACTCGCATCGAATCGATCGGATTCCACTTAATCCCCTCCTCGCTCTCTCGCCGTACATACATAGATATAGTTAATTTCACATTTTCCCAATGTGTATATTGTTTTTATGACAGTTCTTTTGTTTTTATTTTTAGGGAGAACTTATAAATCGGTAGTCATTTATTAAAACAGAAGCAACTCTTGTTGAATATAGATCAGTTTTCATTATCTAAGTAAGTATAAAGATATAAATAGTGTATGCTGTACAATTTATTAGCTTAATTATGAGATGGCGGCAAGAAGATCTTCATTGAAACGACCACATCCTGATGACGAAACTGAGGGGGATGACAATGAACATGCAAACTTTACCGATGAAGAGGGTGGTGTACGTATGAGTGATATATATATTCCTCCAGCACCAAAACCTATATGTTCCACAAACGACACTGGACCAAGACTTATTATTACCAATATCGTTAATGAATGGTTTAAAAGTTATGCTGGTGAACAGAAAGTTGGTCCTTTTCATAAGGTTTGTTATATAGCATAGGTTATTTCTTTTGTTTTTCACAAACTTTAAATGTAATTTTTTCTTAGATTATTTCAGTTGCTTCTGTTTGAGAGTTAGTCATACGAAGCATTTAACCTTAGAATACTTAACAAATCATTCAAATAGAGCATTACGTTGCGAATCAAATTGCATGTCTTGCTTCAAAAAATAAATTTGTGGATAGCTGTAGAGCACTCGAGAGTATTCCCGAATAACTGTTTCACTCACAAATTGAAGGCAATTGTAATTCACTAGAAATTTTGTACCTTGTTTACATCATGAGCATGTAAAAGTTGGAAAAAATAAAAACCCCCATTTTTTATACAATATTTTTGAAATATGCATAAGATCCTCAATGTATTTGATGTAGCATACTTTATGTTTAAATACGACTGCTCTTTCTAGGAATTATTGTTTAACGAAAAAACTAAATCAACTTATCAGACTTATCCTCTTCAAAAGAATAAATTAAATTGATTCACAGTAATTTCTTTCATTTCATTCATTTACATTTACGTTTTGCTGTTCGTAGGTTATCTTCAACAGGAAGAGCCTGAAGAAGCTGGCACTATGAACAGCAACTCATCGCTTCAAACCAATGACACAGCAAAACTAGAAAGGAGTTATTATTATAAGCAGAGTTAGTGAAAAATATGTGCTACGTCACAAAAGTAGCCCCACCACTTTTTAATCTTCCGCCCATTCCGCGTTCAATGAAATAGTGGGGCGCATTAGAGTTCGATATGCCACTTAGATTCAACATCCGGCAAGAATGCGTTCATGTATTTAATGAATTATTTGCGTAAATAATCATTAATTTCTCGATATTCTCTTTTGTAAAACGACATTGTTTTGATGAGAAAAAAATCTCTAAATTGTGAAAACGTTCTTTCAACATCTGCACTACCTAGCGGAGGATGAAAATATTGTTTAATTTCATTTTCACCGGTATTTTTAACAAATTCTTTCAATTTATCGATATCAGAGTTTTTTTGAAATGTTACTATTCTTTGTTTTAACTCAGTGCTAATCTCACGGGGAATATTTAACAACGTTTGAATATAGGATTCTAATTTAGGGATAACATCACTTAAAGATAAATTTTCGTTTTCAAAATATTTTATTGTCGATGGCAAATGAAGGAAATATTTTTCGACATATTGTAGTTATCGATATAATTTCCGATTTTCGAGAATTTGTTTACACTCGACAATACTGCGAGCATCGTTTTTTATGAATGAGCGAAGCCGCTCCTAACGATGTACATCATCGTGTGATGGTACGTGTAGGAGGTAAAGGTAAATGAAGATGTGGACACAGTTCTTTATATGTGGCTACTCTTTGGGGTGATTTTAAGAATATTTTTTTCATTGAGCTTATCAAAGTATCGATAAACATACAATGAAAAAAAAAATAGCTAGAACTACACTAAATATTATTTGAAAAGATGTAATAAATGAAACTGAAAACGCTTTGAAAAATAAAAAACAATAAATACACCTAATCTAAATTATTTGTAAGCAACACTTAACGATAGTAGTACTAATCTAATTAGATCAGATATAACGCCACGCGTTCCGAGCTCGGCGCAGTGGTTCCCTCTCTCATCATATAGTCTAGAGTCACGTGAGTAAGTGGGGGTACAAAACATATTTTTCACTAACACTGATTATAAGATACCATCCTTGAAAATTAGATTGAGCTTGAAACCTTCATAAAGCTTAACAAAAACCATCAGGTTGAACAGATCTAATTTTGTGTGTACAATCTTTTTGTTTATCGATGTTATTTGAATTGTTGAATCAGATACAAGGTTTGCAATGTCGTACATTTATTGATTTTTGTCAATATTAAAGGTGTATTAAAAAATTGAGATTTTCATTTAAGAAAATACCCTACATAGAGCAAGATGATGGAAAAGACAATATTTGGGATTGTAGCTGATCATAAAATAAAAGTCTCCCTTTTCTGGCACTCTAAACTTTTACATATTTTATTTATGCTTCATCAGAAAATTAAACAAATTAGGGTATTATGATCTTGCCATCGCCTCGTCAGTTACTTGTAACTTGCAACCTGTTGTAACTTAAATAATTTAAAAATGTTTTTATAAATGTGACTATATTAATAATATTTTTTTTAATTGCCGAAAATCTTACCTCCTATTTTATTCTCTGATGAAGCATAAATAAAATATGCGAAACTTTAGAATACCATAAAAGGTAGTACAGCTAGTCCTTCTGTTCTATTTAGTCTACACGGGTGTCACTCTGTTTGAAGCGCGTTTAGTCCAAGAAAACACGAAATTAAAAGTGCAAGTTAGCTTGTTGCGTAAAGGAAGTTTCTTGAATTTTTTTATAGAATTCTAATATTTACATGCTCTTTGTATATGATTTATACCTAAGATTGATAGGGTAATTTTGAAAAGTAAGTTGTTTAGCTCTTTGCTCTATTTGCATTTGAAATATGTTATTTTTAAAATTTCCTTGTAAACAGGGATGTTCATTTTTGTAACTTCCAAATGTAACACCTTTTCGTATCAAACAAGTTCTGAAATTTTAATAGTTATTTACTTTATTATGTTATATTTTTAGCGCTTTAATGCAATTATGGGGCCAAATGGAAGTGGGAAGAGTAATGTTATAGATTCTATGCTCTTTGTTTTTGGATACAGAGCTACTAAAATAAGGTGTAAGAAAGTATCAACACTACTACATAACACCGATAAATATAAAAAGGTGCAGTCCGCTACTGTGTCTATTTATTTTGCACAAATTACTGATATGGTATGGATACACATCTTTCAGTCAAAAAAGAAATCGGTTATTTCAGAATCTTGTGTTTATTAGATTATTAAATATGTCATCCGCTAATAAAGTTAAGGATGGTTAATGATATAATTTATTGTATTTGTATATATATTTTAGATATGCTGTTAATGCTAGACGTGCAAAAATATTCTCTTATGCCCTGTCAGGGCGTCAGAGTTGCATCCTTTAGCTTTCGACCCCCTTTTCCAACTCTTCCGGTCACCCACCAAATTCCTTCATCTCCCCTAGTATCTTCCCCTTCATCCTTCCTGCCTCCGCCACTTGCACCATCTATGTTTTTCTCGGTCTGCCTCACTTTCTTTTCTTTCCGATTTTGGCTTTCAATACGTTTTTCACCAGTTTATCATCGCTTACCCTCATTACATGACCATATCAATTCAACTTTCTTTTTATTTTATGTGTTATTGCTTCATGGCTTAATTCTTGTCTAATATCGTCGTTCGTTATCCCGTCCAGCCGAGTCTTTTCTGATATTTTCCTTGGGTGTTTCACCTCTACTGCTGTTATTGAGCTTTCGTACATATTTATGGTTACCCAAGATTCACATCCGTATAGCAGCGTTGGGATAGATATTTTGTTGTACACTTGTAGTTTCACTTGTCTAATCTTCTTCCTTCCAAGTATTGTGTGGTTTAGACTGTAGTAAATTTTTGTGGTTTTTCTTCTTCTGTTGGCTGTCTCATGATCTAATTTTCCATCATTTGAGAACATGACACCAAGGTAATCATATGCTGTAACTTTTTCAATTGGATGATTCTTGCAGTTTATTTTATTTTCTCTGGTTCCATTCGGTTTTTGATTTATGATCATGTATTTACTTTTTCCGATGTTTACTTCCATACCCATTTTTTCTATTTCCTCCACCCACATATCCATCAATGATTGCATCTTACTTTTTGTGTCCGTCATCAAAACAATGTCGTCGGCATACAGTAAACCATCGACTTTTACTGATTTCATGAATTTGTAACCCACTGTCATTTGTAATGCTACTGTTCTGTCTCTTGTTGCTTTCATTATTTTATTCAGGATAATAAATATTGGCGGACTAAGGCCGTCTCCCCGTTTGATTCCTTTTTCCATCTCGAAAGCATTCCATTCTTTCCCTCTCACTGCAATTCTGTTATAGAAATTGCCATATACACTTCTAACTACTCTAACAATCTTATCTTAATTAATCCGGTATTTCCATTTCCCTCATTCCCCTCCAAACCTTTGTTCTCTGTACTGTGTCGAATGCTGCCTTTAAATCTAGAAATGAAACAAATAGCTCTTCTCCCGCTTTGTTTTTCTTAATTTAATTGTCTTAGCATAAATATTAAAGTTAGTATAAATTTTAGTTAGTATAAATATTAGTTAGTGTAAATATTAGTTAGTTTATTTTAGTTAGTATAAATATTAAAGGTATATTCTATAAATATACTGTCCGAAGTTCTGCTTCCTTTTTTGAATGCTGCTTGTTCTTCTCTACATTCTCTCTGAGTTTTCCTTCTATTATTCGTGTATAGAGTTTAAAGACTGTTGTGGCAAGACATATCGCTCTATAGTTTTCGCAGTCCGTTTCTTCTCCTTTCTTGTGTATGGGAACCATCACATTTATTTCTGTCCTTAGAGATCATGTTACCCTTCCATGCTTCTTTAAACATTTCCATTAACCTCCCTCTCCTCCTCTCCATCTCATCATTTCCGGCTCAATCTTGTCCTCCCCACATGCTTTTCTTGTTTTAATCCTTATTCCGTCCTCTGGTTCTTCTCTTGTTATTTCCTCTACCTGCACCTCTTCGTTCGTTTCCTCCAACAGCTCTGTTTCCTCTCATTCCGCTCCTTTGAATTTTTTAGTGAAGTATCCCTGCCATACGTCCACTTATTGTTGTTATTAAGATTATTCGTAAGATTTAACGTAATATACCGGATGGTTCATTTATCTTGGCACATGTACGATCGTAAACATTTTGAAAGTAACTCACTTAATGGAAAAAACAAACAAAGGTAGCATGGAGGGGCAACTGGAATGTTTTTTTTTCAAATGGAGCATACTACTAGTTCATTATAATTTTAAAGAGCAATCGATTTTGGATGAAAAAGCACTAAAAATTACCTCACTTAAATTAACACTGCGTGAGATATTTCAAACAAACCAAAATTGGTACATGTTTGTTTCTGTATTATTATTTTTTCAAGATAAATGGACCACCTGATATAAATAATTAATTACATATAACAATTTATACCTAACCGATTTTTTTTTTTTTGAAAATTGAATGTACTTTTTCCTCATTATTAAATGTATAATATAGAGTATTTTGTAGGAAGGTGACGAATATAAAGTTGTTCCGAATAGCGAATTTGTTATTTCCCGAACAGCCAACAGAGATAATTCTTCGTACTACCAATTAAACGGAAAACGAGTACAATTTAAAGAAATTGCTATACTATTGCGAAAACATGGTATTGATTTGGATCACAACAGATTTTTAATATTGCAAGTACGCATGAATCAAAATGAAATTGAATTTGAGCATTATTATATACCTGTAGAAGTTATTTCTTATTATCTCGCCTAATTCATTTCAGTTAATAGTTGTGATCATTAAAGCGGACAAACGGTTGCACAAGGAATCGAGTGGACGTTCGGTTATTATCAGTTAATCGGTGTGTGTGTACTATTGTTCGCCTGTACTATCGGCGTAATAGTACACGCACACCGATCAACCGATAATAACCGAACGTCCACTCGATTCCTTGAATGTACATAGTAAACACAACGGGTGCAACCGTTTGTCACGCTTTAGTGATCATGCGCCTTACGCATTAACTTTTTAGGGAGAAGTGGAACAAATAGCTATGATGAAAAGTAAAGCAGCGAATGAGCACGAAACAGGAATGTTGGAATATCTAGAAGACATCATAGGAACATCGCGATACAAGGTTCAACTGATCCAATTATAAATGTACCTTTATTAATTTTGTATTATAGGAACCGCTGGAGAAATTGCTGGACAGGGTTGAATTATTAACTGAAAGAAGAACAGAAAAACTAAATCGGTTAAAATTGATAGAAAATGATATGAATGAACTTAAAGGACCGATGGAGGAGGCCGTTGAATATTTGAAATTGGAAAATAGTATTATTCACAATAAAAATATCTTATACCAAAAGAAATTGTACGTAGATAATAATTGTCTATTCTAATATGGTAGTCCACGTTGTTTTTCTTTTTTAGACATGACCTTGGAACTAAAAAAGAGACTAATGATAAAGAAAAGGAGAAAATTGTTTCAGAACAGGAAGACTTTATAAAACAAATCAACACTATTAACGAAAATAAAAAGAAACATGAATTGGTCTACAATACCTGCCTAAAGTATGTGTATCTTCAATACATTTTGTATTTGCTAAAAATTTATTATTGTAGGGCTTATGAAGCCTTGCAGAAGAAGAAGGATGTATTAAAAGATGCGTTTGAAAAAGCTAACACCAAAGATTACCAATTACAATCAAATATGGAACAAACTAACATATCAAGAAAAAAATTTAAACAACAGTTAGTTACTGAAAATAAAAAACTGAATGAATTGGAACATCTACCAGAAAAATCTGCTCGGGTATGCTTACATGTTCTTAAAAATAAATAAATATTTTTGTTATGTTCCTTTCACTTTTTAATGTAAACAAAATGTTTCTATTGCTCCAAGTTCTTTGGTATCATAATCTCTCTCTTTTCTCTTTTTAAGATTTTGACTAACTGGTGAAATTGCTTTTCTGTTATAACCAGGCTTAGGTGTTTTGCGTACTCCATAAGATATTAGAAGTACAAGAGAATCAAAAATAGATAGTGAAATATCATGTATCATCTTATACGACAAAAAATACATAGTTGTGGTTGTCTTTGCTCGCTCTACCAAAATCACATGTATTCGTTGTTATAAGTACCGGTGTTGCTACATAATGTTCTTTCAATTGCTTTTTCGCTAAAGTAAAAAATGTTTTAATTTGTTTTTTAACATTTGGATTTTCTTAACATCACTATTGTTCCTACCCGAAGTCAGTACAAATTACATTTTTGGGTTACCTGCTTCGTTGTTGAATCTTTCTGGGCCGTGCAGATACAATAGGTTTGTTCCAACACGCTTATGAAACCGTAGATTTACTGTCCGGCTAAAATTTTTTGGTGGCGTAACGGACCACAGAGTATCTTTCAAAAAGATTTACGTATATACAGGATGATCGACAAATATAGGATCAAATTTTCTTGGCGGGTCCGGTACACTCCCGAGTTACTATTCGCAGTTGAGGTACAATTAACTGCGTTTCATCCTTTACGGAAAGAGAGTGATAGTAACACAGCCATGGAACACTTTACACACACAATTTACATACTCAAGGCTCCTGAGGTTATGACAAACTTTAAAAAAGCTTATACACACCGTTGGGCAGTCACCACACTAAAAAAAAAAGGAACGCTTTGTACATTATTACATTTTTAACTTCTTCGTCTAGAAATAAACCAATTTAATATGGGTTTTATATGTCTATTTCTAACAGATTTCGAATATTAATATTTTGTTTTCATTCGCCTAATTAAATTTGAAATGCAATTACTTTCCAGCGTAAATTTTTACGAGATTAAATCGAATACTTGCCTTTATCTAGACACGGTATTACAACGCTTTCAAACCAAACTTTAACAAATTCAAATTCCAGAAATATAATTTTTAAAATAGCATCACACATTTTTTCTGTATCCACCATATAATAAATTGATATCTAACAATAACGTTGGAATGATACAAAATGTATAATTATGCATATGTCAAAGATTAATAGTAAAAGAGATATTTACAGTTAAGCGCGGGTCTTGCATATGGGTTTAATTACCACAGCAGTAAACAAAAGATACTGACATTGACGTTTTTAAACTATTGATTCAAAATGTTGAGCCCAAGCAACAACTATTTGCAGTCAATTGATAACTACCATGACAACAGCAAATAAAACATTGACATTTATGAACTTCGACTATTCATTCAAAATTCCGAGTCTAAGAAAAGAAGAGTTAGGTAATAATAGGTATAATTTATGTGTTTGGAAAAAGTGAAAGAAATGCTGTATCTTATCTAGCAGACTGGATAAGCTAGGTTATTCTGATCGACGATGTCTTCAATCGAAAAGATTTGTCAAACAAATTTGACAAATCGATTAAAGACATCGTCGATCAGGATAACCTAGCTTCAAGGCCTAGCAGTAGTATCAAAATGCTACTGGATGCTACTAGTCGATCCTCGCTACCCTCGCAGAACGTGGGGCATTGCTCACTACACACTTCTGTAGAGGCCGATATAGCAATTAATTTCGAAATTTTCAATGATTAGAATATCTTTAATTAGTTACTCGAATCCATACATGTAATTCCTTATTTGCCGCGTCGCTAATATTGTAATATAAATGAAAAATCTTTCATACGTCAAAAAGAGTCCTTATTACAAGTACTGTATGTAAGTGAAATTATTTCTTTCTAATTTAATCATCAACTTGTTATTGATCTCTGTATTTAACATTTTAAAATACATGTAAACTTTTGATTATTTTTTTGGTTATGGGAACGGATTATTCCTACTTCATTTCATATGAAATTTCGGGTTACGAAATGTTTTTTAGAACCAATTAATTTCGTAAACCGAGGTACCACTGTACAATGTTCAGATAGAATGAAGTACACAATTAAATCTTGTAAAAATTTACACTGAAATGTATATAACAATATGGTATTCAGGCTGTTCCATTTAAAATAAAGTAAGTGCCTGGTTCGTTACTTATCGATCATCCTATATATACCGTAAGCCGAGGTAAGTCAGAACGTTTTCAAAATTCCATCGCCCTTATTCTTGTAACTAGATGATCAATTGCCATCAAACTTATTGCAGATGTCCTTTCTGACTTTAAATAAATATGAGCAAGTGTTTAAAGATTTTTTTTTGTATTAATGTATAGAAAAAATAAAATAAAATTCCTTTTGTTCTGATTTACCCAGGAATTGGGGTAATAGAGAACACACACATGTTTAGCTTGTTTTTCCGATTTAACGCATTTCTGCGTAAACCACAACAGTTAAACTGTTTTTAAAAATGCATGCATGTATTCGTACGTCGACAAAAAAAAAACAGTTCATAGGGTCATTTGAAATGAGTAATGCTTTTATAAAGACTACATTAAATAAGGAACCTTTAGATTTATTTAAATACAAAAACACAAAATGTGAGTAGGTATACCATTTAGAAATGTAACAGTGTTTAATAAAATAGAAAATTTTCCTTCAACAAGTAAAAAAAAATCCAAGATCATTAAAGTAAGTGAAACTTGAACCCGAGACGAGATTCTTCCGGCGCAACTAATTTTCCCACCACGTCTTTGAACGAAAATTCATAATGATCTGGATTATTCGGGAATTGATAATAAAAGCCGTGCTTTCGTTTTGTTTGCGGTTTTAAAAATGTTCCAAAAATCCTTCGTCTGTTACTTCCAATATTTTACCAATAAAGTATTTTTCAGTTCTTTTGTTTTCCGTCGAGAAAGCCACTAAAAGCCAGTCGCTAATACCAATATCTTCTGCCCTTAATACTGGTGAAACATTTTTAAAAGATCTGCCGTTTCGAGTGGCAAACATTTAAGTTGTTTCGGGATACACTTCTCCTGTAACAATAGTATCTTCACAATCTTCATCAGATGAGGAATGAGGCAAGTTTAGATTATAGTCACAGCCTTGTAATGAAACAACCATGTCGTCTTCAGAGTCGGTTTCAAGGTGATATTTTGAGTTAGTTGAGTTTTTCTCAGTATTTTTATTGGTTTTCTTGTTTTCATGAACTCTATCTAAATTTGGTTCCTCAATTTCACTTTCGCAAATTGTATAGGACACACTTTTTCCAGGTTGGATTCAAATTTTCTTCTTCCGACGTCATGGTGTATTTGAATGGTTGGTGTACCGCATGTCTTTGAACATGTCAATTAAGCTGGGAAGTCTAGCTAACACAAGATCTCTATCACGAGGAATAATCTCTGTTTTCTTAAAACCAGATCTTATATTATTTCTCATATGGTCCCTTAACTTCTCCAAAACGTTTTTTAAAAGCTTTGGGAACAGAACATTCTTTTCTTCCCGCGCCTTTTTTCAAATCAATCAAGATTTGTCTCCAGGCTATCTTCATTGGTCTAAAAACTGATACATCGAGGGGTTGAGTTAAGTGTGTCGAATTAGCTGGTGAAAATATGAAAGAAATATTGAGATCTTCACGTTTTCTGATAAGATCGAGTGAAAAATGTGATGCCAAATTATCTCTAATCAGCACACGTTTACCTTTACATTTTTTAAAATATGGAATTGCAATTGTCTCGACCCAATCTCGAAAAGTAATGCCATCAAACCACCCTAAGGGAGTTCGCCCATAGTGAGTTCCTTTAGGACCTCCTTCTGTCCAAGTGTCATACAGATGTGTAGATTTATACACAACATAGGGGGCCAATAATTGGCCATCACCTGTTGCCGCGAACATAACAGACGTGGTGGATTTGGAAGAATCCATGACTCGCTCAGGATATTTGCAGTCTCTTCTCGTAACAACTTTTTTTACGGCCTGGATCATCCAACAAATTAATTTCATCGTAATTCACTATGTTTGGGGGAGGAATATCTTTTATGGAATCCGTTAGATGATCAAAATACGCATTAATAATGTCCGGAGCAACGTCTGCCGTAGCTCTTTTTATATTTTGACATAACCTCTGAGTCAAATGGTGTCTGTTTAAAAAATGTGAAATGTAGTCATCACCTGGTAAATTGTTACCAAAAGTCCTATGTTTAACTCCTTCCCGGTCCAAAAAAGTTTTAATTACAAATATCGTGGGTCTCTAGAGGAAAGCCCCAGTCTGCACATGTTCTTAGTTTTTTGCGCCAACAAGCCATCAACACTTTTACACAACGCAGGAGACCAATCTTCTTAGTTTTTGGATTATTGATGTATCGGTGGATAACTTTTCGGCAGCTTCTCGATATGTAAGTTGCTTCCTTCTGACTTCCTCTACAGCTTGTTGAAGAATTTCCGGGGGGTATTGCTTGTGGGGGTGCATCACTGACCTTTTGTAATTTCGCGGCATTCTGTTCTGATTTGCCCCATTTAACCTAAAAATTGACATCGTGTTAAATATTATTTTTTGTAATATTTGTAAGAGAAGCCAACAATTCACTTTTACGTTAGTAGATGCAAAAGATCTTCAACAATCCGGAAGATGAACTTTAAAAACAAGTACTTACCGATTTTCTATGTAAGATCCAATGTTTTGCAGCCTACAAAAACCGCCGAATCTGAGCTGAGTGATTGACGGTTTAGTCATATGCGGAAGTGAGGTTAAATTAAAAATCAGGGTGACCAACAAAAAAATTTCAAGTTTCCCCTATCAAGCAGCGCCGATTTTAAAATCCTAAGTTTGGATACAAAGAAATTACAACCGCTTGAACTTTTTCCAGTTTTTTGTTCTGATTTACCCCGGTTTACGGTACGAAAGTATTTTTAAAGGATAATATTGTGTGCCTATTACATTATCTGAAAGTTGTGACGTCTTACCATTTACACAATTTACAATTCCAGAAGATTGGGACACGCTGTATACCATTTTAATGCGTTTCCGTTTCTTACGTAAAAATTACACTCAATAAGAAATGATTTCTAAGTTTGAATAGAATGCCTTTTATGTACAAATCTTCTAAATTATTTAGGATCTCGAACAATTACATAATAGAGAAAAACAACTAAATAAGCAAAAGGAGAAACTAGAGTTAGATAAAGAACAGTTACTGTCCACTTTAAATGATGATACTGAGGCACTACGTGAGAAAAGGCAGGAACTGGAACCAAAGTTAGCTGACCTAAAATCTGTTGTATTAGAAACGCAGTCAGCTGTAAGTAAAAGTATTTATAATAATTGAAATGTGTTACTAATATGAAAATCTACAGTTTCAACTGGCTGAATCAAAATTGAAAATGTATAGAAAAAATGAAGACGAAGAACGGCGGAAACTCGAATCGCTAGCAGAAGCTCACGAAATCGTAAAGAAAAACATTACCGAATATACAGAAAACATCAAAACTTTAAAAAGTAAAATTCCCTTGACTGAGCGATCCGTGCAAGAAGCGATACGGCAATTGGATGCCGCTCAAAGTAAGCAAAAGGATTTGGAAATTGAGAGACGGCAGAGATGGACAAATCTAGAAAATTGCAAATCATCAATGCAGGCTTCAAGATCTAGAGGAAGAGTACTCGATAGTCTTATGCAACAGAAACTTGAAGGACACTGTCCCGGACTTTTTGGACGACTTGTAAGTAGGGCTATTTCATTAGATAAAAAACAAAATGCCATTGTCCAAACATTTCACGCGTCGTCATTTTCAATAACTGTTTAAAATGAATTTCCACTTTAAAAATTTATTAATATTTTTTTTCTTTGGCTTGTTACATTTTGGTAGCATGTTAGAATCTGAAAATGTATTTTGTTTATTTTTTATCTAAAACCCGGGCACTAAATTCGGGATTCAGTTATTTTATTTTTACATGTTCAATTCTTCTTAGCCAGGATAGGGAAGAAAGGATACTATCAACATATTGATATTTATCCTTCAAAGTAATATCGAAATTAAATATCGATGCTACTCACAAGTCAGTGGTAAAGGTATCAATATTTTAATGCCTTATTAGCACCGATATTTATGGTAAAGAATCTGCAAATATTACTTTTTTTAAAAGATTACTTGTCAGTATGTTTCTATTTTTCATGATTTTATCAGCTCCCAAAAATAATTTTTCGCATGGAATAGATGAAGCAACTCAGTTTGTGCAGTCATGCTCGTCGAGAGCAGCTTCAAACTGTGACGCACGTTACTTGAGCTTTGATTTTATGTTATTAGACCATTTCATCGATACGTCGCATTTACTTTGGCCGCCTATACTCCTTAAAACTAAAACATGCGAAATATACGGAAAATAAACGAAAAGGTCTCTTGTCTGAGTAGCACGAAACGTAAAACATGTGTCTGGTTTACCCTAATAAATCAATAAGGGTTGAGTAAGTCAACGGTCCGTTGTCTTTATTCAGCAAAATTGCATTCATTTTTATATAAACAGTTTCGTATGTGTCTAGTTCCCTCGGTGAAGTTACGTTCTTAATTAATTTCGGGTTTTCTAATTTAATATGCGTGTGATGCTACACTTGACGATTCAATTTTCCTTTTAGTATCTGTAGCATCTAATGTGCTCCTTGAATCTGAGGCCTATCGCTCATTTCCTTTGTCCAATATAGACTTTATCACAGTCACTACATACATTTTTATAAATTCTCGACCTTCAAAAAATAACTATTAGGATGTAATATTAAATATTATTTGGATAATATTCAATTTGAAAAGAAATATCACTCTTGAAATCCCCATAAAGTGTAAAAATTAAAGAGAAAATTACTTAATATAATAGAATTTTAAATAGAATTTTAAGTACCAAATGAAAATATTAGAAACGGTAGGTAATTTTAAACTTATGTACAGTAATTTTCATATTATACTTTAAAATTTTCGATTTAGATAAATTACACCAAAAATATGAAGGAAGTAACAAATTTGCCTCTTATTTTTGGTGTAAAATTCTTCAAAAAATTTTTGTAGTGTACTCTAACAACAGCACTGAGACGTCGGTCGCATTCAGCGGACGCAATTGTTGTGGAACAGTTGTGAGAACGTCTGTTAGATGTTTATGCTACTTTCCGCTAGATCGAATGATACGTCGCAATACATCTACAGTTTTGTAGCGTTTTTATTTTCCGCTACTAACATGGAATATGTTGAGCAGTAGGGCGTCCGACAGTGACATGAAACGTAACATCCAGAAGACGAACTAACATGTTATTGATGTAGCGACCGCTACCAATGGATAGGAGCAGATTCATCTGCTGAATGCCACCATTCTTTAACTATGCATCAAACAATTACACATATGCGCGCGCTGAGGCAACCGACCACTAAGTTCACCAAAGTACTAGTAAAAGTAGTCTACTGACGGAAAATTTGGTTTTACTAAACAGGATCATTGAATAATTGGAATATAAATCGTATAGAGTGCCGTCTAAAAGTTCCCCCCCCCCACCCGTAACAGAAGCCACGTTTTTAGAAAAAATAGGTCATTTCTATTGTGAACTAACTTTTCAATTGTATTTCCGGTTATACCGGAAGAGACGTCAGCTTTCTTTTTTTTTAATAGAACACTGTATATTTTTACAAATTCAACGATACCACATACGTTATTTGATTGATTGATTGATTTTTTACCAGAGCAGGATTGTTCTTTGTATCCCTAACATTGAAGTTTAATAGCCTATTGTATTATTCCTGCGTCGGTTTCGTTTTACTTAAACAGGTTAGTTCCCTCGATCAGGTTTAAGAGCCTACGTAGTACATCTTTCTCCATTGGTAGTTCAATTGCGCTTTGCATAGCGAATCTGCGTTGAGCTACTGCGGCACATTCGAAAATAATATGAGGGGCTGTTTCCTCCTCCCCAATGCAAAGTCTACATAAATGTTCATCTTTGTAGATCCCCATCTTATGCAAGTGGCCTCTCAAACAGCGATGTCCTGTCAGTAGACATGTTGCAACCCTAAGCTGCATCTTGCTTAATTCAAGGTCAGCAGTCAGATGTTGCGATGGTCTTCCCATCATCCGTTTGCTGTGCTTTTGTCCAGCCGCATCTTTCCAATTTAATTGGTGTTGTGTTATGATCCACTCGTTAATTGCACCACGCACTGCACTCTTGGTAATACCTGAGCCCGGTCCAGGGCCTATATAATTTATTTTTGAGCCTTCCCTTGCTAACTGGTCTGCAATTTCATTGCCTGCTATACCCCTGTGCCCTGGCACCCACACTAGTGTGACCTTGTTGTGTTTAGACAGAGCCACTAGGTTTTGCAGGCAGTCCCATACTAGTTTGGAGGCTATATGATAAGATGCTAGTGCCTTTAAGGCTGCTTGACTGTCAGAATGCAAATCGTCCCACCCTGCAGTCTCCGACGCATGCTCTCCCACGCGCAGGTTTGTATAGCAAAAACTAACAAATTTAAACAAACCTACCACAATTAATTAATTACAATAAAGTTCGATAAAGTAAAAGAGAAGCAACGATTAACAAAACAAGTTAAAATGACATAAAATAATAACGAGCACAAAGAACGAAGGTATGACAAATGCAGGTTATAATAACAAATAATTTACGCTTTTGGAAATGAGTTTTGACAGTTTGGCAATTGTTATGATTACTTTGCTTAGCAACGAGCTCTTTAAATCAGTCTAACGTCATAAATAACAATTTGGCGCTCTTTCCTAGCCAACTTTGCGTAACGACAAACAGTTGGATTCGCCTTTCAATTACCTTTCCAAAAACGTAAAAATATTCAGGCTGTTCTACCTAAAAAAAGGAAAGTTGACGTCACTTCCAGTGAAACCGGAAATACAATTGAAATGCCGATAACGGCAAAAGTTATTTCACAAAAAATAGAAATCGACCTATTTTAGGTAGGGCACTTTAGGACCGCGCGGTATATTTTTCTGAACGAAAATTGTTCTTATGATATACTTGTTATTAAATTGTCATTAACTTGTCATTGATATACTCATGATATACTTGTCATTAAATTATTCTTAGGATATACTTGTTTATGACTAACAGAAAAATATAAAACAGTATTGAATGCAAGACAGACATATTCTATTAGGTTTTCGGGGCCGACTTAAATAAGATTTAAAAAATGTTTTATGGGCCGGATAAAATGAAGTCGCGGGCTGTACGTTGTTCATGCCTGGTTTAAGGTATTATTGTGACTACTAAATATGTATTAAATTTATAATATATTTGCGTATTATATGTTTCTTCTTGCTTTACAACGGGTATAGAAGTCCTAACTGTTTTCAATCATAATTTTAGGGTGATCTAGGTGCTATTGATAAAAAATATGACGTTGCGATTTCTACAGCGTGTGGACCCCTGGATAATATCGTTGTAGACAATGTGGACACGGCGCAATGGTGCATAGAGTTCTTAAAAGCACACAATTTGGGCAGAGCTACTTTTATTGCATTGGACAAGCAAGAACGGTTTCGAGAAGCCGCGAATTCAAAAATAAAAACGTAATTTAACTGTTTTCTTATTGCAATATCGAATTTTTAACATTTTCATTTTTATTTTAGACCAGAGAACGTTTTCCGTTTGTACGACTTAGTAAAAGTCAATGATGATCGCATCAAAACCGCATTCTACTATGGTTTACGTGACACCTTAGTTGCAGATAACTTAGAGCAAGCATCTAGGGTCGCGTATGGAGCTCAAAGATTCAGAGTAGTTACATTACAAGGAAGTCTGATTGAAATTAGCGGCGTAATGAGTGGAGGTGGAAATCGAGTAAGTAGGGGCAGAATGGGACAATCGGTTGCTGTAAGCGATGTTAACCCTGAAGATATTAAAACTATGGAGTCTAGTCTTGAAGAGTTAGAAGAAGCTATTCAAGAAAATAGTAAGCAATGTGTGTTACTTGAAAAGCAAATCGGCACTCTAAGACCAGAGTTGGAAAAGATGAAGCTTAATTTAAGGAAATATACAACAGAACTAGATGTAAGCATTTTGAAAAAATATTTTATTTTAAAGTAATTTTGACAGTTTTGGAATTTTTTATTAGTCTTCAAAACATCAAGAGCCAATTTTACAACAAGAATTGAAAGAACAAAAGAAAAGAGCTAGTGCCACGAGAGCTGATCCAGAAGAAGTGAACAGATTGGAAATGATTATTCAAGAGAAGAAAGCGGCATTCGAAGCTGCTTCTACAAATGCATCGATTTATCAAAAAGATGTTGATAGTATTACTGAGGAAATAAACGAAAGAATGACAGGTCGTGTAAAAGTAATCGATAGAAGCATCACTGATGTCAATAAGTCAATAAGCAAAGTAAAAGCTGAAATAACGCGTATAAACGTTGGAGTGAAGACTTTAGAGAGGTAAATACAAAAAGTAATACATTATTAATTTATTCTGTAGCATGATATAAATTTTAAATTCTCGCTGAAGTTTATGAATAATATATTGTAATGTCGCTCGTGTAAGTCTAACATTAGCGCTATAATTCACGCTTTTCAGCCATGTGCATACTTTCGCTTCGCATATGACAACTCAAAGTGCTTTTCCAACGCTAAGTGCGACACTTTATCGGTTTATGTAACTGAGTCCAAACACAATTATCATATGGGTTCATCTGAAAAAACGTGGGGTTTATACGCGCTGAAATAGAGAGGGCGCGTTAAAGGTCAAAATTAAAAGGTTAGTTCTATAATTTTTCCTTGGAATTTCCGACGTAATTAATTAATGGAATTAAAATTGTGTCCACGACGAGGAATCAAACCTCGCATCTCCTGTTTGCCGGGTAGGCGTTTCAACCACTACACCACGAGGACTATGCAAGATTCTCTCTTTAATAGCTAGATGTTATATTTATCTGCAAATATATCACAGCATTTCAACAGAATTTTTAATTTTACATGCCAAGAACACTAATTTAATTCATATATTTTGGCTTCTGTCGGTGAATTATGAAATCTATAATTTTTCCTTGGAATTTTCGACGTAATTGATTAATGAAATTAAAATTCCTCGATTCCTCGCCGTGGACACAATTTTAATTTATAAAATAGGTGTAGCAGCAAAACTACCGACATCAGCAAAAAGGGACTTAAAAACCGTTAATTTTTTAATCGCCCTTTAAATAAAAAAGCTAAACCAAGTTTACGAGAATGAAGATTTAAATTTTTTTTTCTAATAATAAAATGTTTTAACGCAATATAGACTCCTCACTTGACCGATATATTTCTCTGTCTGACAAATCAGTCAAACACAAAATAGTTCAAGGATCATTTGTATAGGTATTACTTCTTATTTTTTTTATTAAACCATGTTTGAATTTATATTTAATAAAAAAGTACCTAGAAATTCGAATCACGGGTTACTCATTTTAACACCAACACAACTAGGTACCAAATTAAATTACTTACGAACAATTTCTCTAGAATATGTTTTATAAATTAAACTGTGTGATGCTTAAAACCTATTATATTTGACAATGATTAACTGAAATGGCATACGTTATTATCTTAGTTTCCGAGTTACATTCATTAAGATGAAACAAAAAATTAATCCAAATTAACCTCTTCTCAGCAGTTGGGTTCCACTTTTAAAACTAAATTCGTATAAGAAATGCCGGGAAACGTTTCAGGCGTGTTTACGTTCAGACAGTAGGTCTGTTGGCTCGGTGTAGTGTGAAATGGCGTCACTGGAGTGGTCAGTGCAAGTAGGTGTATGATTGTGTACAGCTGCACGCAGGCCCAACGAACGTATATTTTTACACTGGTTACTCGGTGTAGTTCGTGTAGGCCGAACAAACAATGCTAGTAATACCGTGATGCATATGAAATCTTCTGCTAGTTAGCCGATCTCTAATTTCATACCTTGCATACGGTAGGCAACATATTACGTACGTCGGAAGCTAGTCGAGTCTCATTTAGAAGAATAAATTAACTGCATTTTATACTAATGCAAAAACTTACCTCCTATTCCATAAAACAACAGACTTGCACTGACACGCATAGCGAATTTTGAAGCTGAGACTTAACTAAGACGGGGGAGGACTTTGGAGACGGTTTTGAACAGTGTTTTCAAATACTTGGAAGTATTTCAAGCACTTTAAAGGATTCCAGTTATTTTCTAAAGTAACTGAAATATTTAAAATGGGGCTTCTGTTATTTTACAAGTACTTCAATTAGTTTAAATGTACTTCAATTACACTCAATGTGCTTCAAAAAGCGCTTTAGATCTTCAAGTACTAATTGTAAACGTAGTATTTCAAACATCAACTACCTATCGTCTTTTAAAGGTGATTGGAACACAGTGCTTTAATCAAGCCCAAAAAGTGCTTCAAGCACTGCATCGAAGCACTTTACCGGAGTGCTTTGCCCACCTTTGGTAGAACCGAAATTAGTAGTGAGATGGGCATAAGATCAATTAATTTATTAATTCTCATTTTCATCACTGCTTCATTTTCATAGATTTCAATTTAAAAACATAAAATATTTTATATATTATTAAGTAAATCTTAGTATAACGGTTGAGGGTTTGCTTTTTTTTGATTTATAGGAATTTGATTAAATGCAAGGAAAAAATTGTGTCACTCGAAGAAGAAATACAAAATGCAGAAGAATCTTTAAGAGCAATGCATTCACAAAGACAAGAAATTGAAGTTGATGCTAAACAGCTGATGGCATGTTCTGAAGAAATTGTTACTCAAATCTTGGAGAAGGAGGATGAGCTATCAAGTAAATTATAGTCCAATTTTATGCTATTAGAAATATATAACTGCCTTATGTCTAAATCTTACTTTTTTTGCAGAATTAAAGCAAGAAATTTCAGAATTTTCAAAACAAGAAAAAAGTGTGAAATCTAGTAAAATAGAAATCGATCATCGCTTAGATAAGTTGAATAAAATTATTAAAGAAATGAATACACAAATACATGAATGGCAAATAAGGGTATGATCGTGATGTCATAATTTAGTTAATATAAAATTGTTATATTTTCAGAAAAACAATTTAAAACTGAATAAAATCCCTTTTAATACATCAACTGAAATTGAAGCCCTTCAAACATTTACGTTGGAAGAATTGCAAGAAAAAGATGATGCTTTACTGAACAATGAATTACATGCTCAAGAGCAAATACAAAAAAGTGCTAAACCTAACTTGAAAGTAATAAAAGATTACGAAATGAAACAACAAGTATATTTGCAACGTTTTCAAGAACTAGAAGAAGTAACCAAAGAAAGAAATGAAATGCACAATACGTACGACTCTTTGCGAAATAGGAGAAAAAACGAGTTCCTTGACGGTTACGAAATAATAAGAAAGAAACTAAAGGAAATGTATCAGATGATTACTCTGGGCGGTGATGCAGACTTTGAGTTAGTTGACAATTTCGATCCTTTTACTGAAGGAGTTCAGTTTAAGTAATACAATTTTTGGGCATACTTTAATCATTTCATTTCATATAATGATTTTTTTCAGTGTAAGGCCTCCAAAAAAATCTTGGAAGGTTATAAGTAACCTTTCAGGAGGAGAGAAAACGCTGTCATCGCTGGCGTTGGTATTCGCACTTCATTATTATAAACCTTCACCGCTGTATTTTATGGACGAAATTGACGCTGCATTAGATTTTAAGAATGTTTCTATTGTCGGACATTATATCAAGGTAAATAAAATTCTAAGTTTTACTGCCCTTTTTTCCACAAAGGTCCACAACACTTAAATGCTTACAAATTTAGTTTATAAAAAAGTTCAGGACTCAGAATTCTGAACATATTTGGCGGCTATGCGCATACGCATGTTAAGATTAGAAAAAAACTGGAGTACTGGAATACGCGTAACTGGAAAACTCAAAAATCTAAAAAAGGATTGAAATTCTTGTCTCTCCGTCAGCTGTGGCTACTCTCTTGCTGAATCTCTGATTCAATACAATATAACACACGGGCATGCGATCCTTAGGTACATGCTTCAGCCAGAGAATATCGAAACAAGAATGGACAGTAGGTGTCGGCACCTTTGATCTCGTGGGTATAAATTTGGTGACCTCCGCCATGTTGAAAAGGTTCCAAAACCCACTTCACACTACATAAATACTGATAGTAATGAAGTTGGAGTAGTACATGAGTAATTAACAAAATTAAAATATTGATTTTTTCGCCTCTTTATTAATGTTATTGATCTATACCCTGTGGAAATCGACGATTCGATCGGGTACGTACAATATTGCACTCGAAACAACAAAAAAACCAACGTTAATACCAATAAATTACTATATGAGCATTTGCTTTATAGTTAATCCATTGCACTCGAAAGAACAAAAAAAAAACCAACGTTAATACCAATAAATTACTATTCCCAGTTCCAATAAACAAGTATTTCTATTCATTCGAAATAAATAACTTTATAAATACAAGAATTAACAATGCCTGCTAGAATCTAAAAAAAACTCTATCTCAATAAATCATTAGTTTGAATAATCTTTTTTGATGACTCACATTTGGATGTATCGTAGTCTCGCAGTGCAGCATTCAACTATAGCGTTCGGGTCGCTTCTTTCCAGCCGGTATATTTAGTAAAAGTCGTTAACGAAAATACCTGATTATTCGATTTTCTTATTCTAATAATTTGTTCTCCGTGCAATTACAATACACAATTACGTATGTCAAAGTCACGTATTGAAAAGTGTTTCTGTGCTTAAAGTAATTTAAACCTTTCACTAAATCAAAGCTATAATGATACGACAAAATATTTTTATAATTGTAAAAACGCAAATTGTCAAATACATGTATACCGACTACTAATATTTATAAATGATGTATTCACTTTTCAAAAAGTAAGCCGCAGAAAATAAATCCTGTGTGTAAATTTAAAATGGAGAAATTTTCAAATACTACGTAAGTTAAAGGATTACTGTAATACAAAAATATGAATGTTTAATACAGTTTTTGTAATTTATTGTGCATATGTGATTATACTGAACTACTGTTTACACTCTTCTATGTTAAGGAATAAAGTAATGAAACAAACATATCTGAAACATTTATTAAAAGCTACATACATGCTGCAATATATAAATGTTCCTTTGTGCTTTATCACAACTTTTAAAATTCCTATTTGAAAATTTAATGCTGTAATAAATTTTCAATCTGATAAATAATTTAATAACATATTCTTGTGGAAAACTTTTTTTGCACTTGGATTGGAACTGCACATTTTTAATTAATAGCCAGTAATTATAGCCAATTCTATTACTAGTCAGCATTTGTTCATAATTTTTAAAAAATATTTTTTCTAAAATATAAATTAAAGTAACAAATTCACTGTTAGGAATTACAAGTTGATGTCTGTTGCCTTTATATTCTTTAAAATATGTCAAAAGTTGGGAAGGATCAGAAGTCATATTGTTTTCGAGATCTTTACGCAGCTCACATGGGTGAAATTGAAGTTTTTTTTTACTTAGGTATCCACACACATACGTTAAAGTGTTTTTTCAAACAGTTTTTCCTCTTTATAATCGCTCACAGGTATTTTAAAAATATTTGCATTGTTCGGTTCAAACAATTTCTCTATTATGGGTACTTTCGTTGTATTTTCAATCATGGTTAGAATTTTATCAGTGTCCATTTCACAATTAGTATTTATACTATCAAAATAACTTAAAATACACGGTTTTCTAAATGTTCTTTTGAACTGAATTGCAGTAGGATTGACTGCATTTCCACCTTGCCGTCTTATGTTGGCAAAAAAATTTTCAAGGGCATCTTGATTGAGCCTTCGTCCAATGAAGTATTTAAAATCTTCTGTCTTCAAATACACCCACAACTTTAAAAATTAAGCCATAGTAATTCGCGCACAATTGATAAATCTCAATTTCTTTGTAATATCCTCCATTTCGATTGACTACACTTAATGTTACGAAGAAAGATAACATATCATTTATAAATGACTTTTGATCATCTTGATTGCAATACACCTCTAAAAATTCAGAGGTACCCAAAGCTAGCGATGGTAAATGATCCAGGCAAATATATAAATTAATTCCAGATGATACACTGTGGCTTAAAATTTGTAAAGCTAGACTGACTTTCATTTTCTCGAAATTGTTATGAATTATATTGGCATCACTTAACTTTGGTGCTGCTCGGTTTTTTAACATTTTATTGCAATGTAAAAATCTTGAATATATTTCCAAGAAGCAAATTTTCCATCAAAATAAAATGTATTTGCCATTAAATTATTCCTAATAGCTTTTAGAATATGTGGAGTGTCAAAGACATAAAGGATTCGTTTGTTATCAATACAAATTTCGGGAGATTCTGCACTAACACTGAGTAGTTTTGCAAATTGTATGAAGTTAGAACCCATATCAGTAATAATAGCAACAATTTTAATTCCTGTTTGGCTTGCTTTGCTAGTGCTTCAAGGATTCCTTTCAACTTTTTGCTCCACAGTACGTATAATTAAAAATGTGCGCTAAAGGCCGTTTCCAGTTGCTGTATAGTCCCCTTAACATAAATACTGTTGCATTTTGTGCTTGTCTAAAAGATTTTGATAAAAATTGCTTTTGATGGACAGTTCATCAATACATAATATGCAGTGACGATCTTGAGCAAAAATTTACAACTTTCACTTCCAAAAATTTAAATATGGAATTATTTACTGCAGGAAGACACAAAACATTTCCAGTTTGTCTTCTTAATGTCCTCTCATTAGGTAAATACAAAACTTTACTTAAAAATCTATAGCAAGTCGGTGCTAAAAAGTAGATTGTTAGTGCAAAATCTTTATATTCCTGATTATATCTTCTTGATTCCTTGCTGTTATCCTTCAATTCACTTTGAAATTTAGCTAGAGCTGCCATTTTTGGGTCCAAGAATTTATCACACAGCATCATAAAATCAGATAGGTGATCTCTTCCAAACATTTTTGGGGTTCTGGGGTTTTCTGTTTCTGTAGTAAATGTATTTGCCTACGTAGTTTTGCCTTCTTTGGGGAATAGGTGCTGAGTTTTTGCGGTGTCTGGGTTGCAGTCAAAATAGATGGATCCTCAAAACCTAAAATAAAAAAAATAAATTGTTTTAGTAATAATACAACTGCAAAATGAAATTGAAAAATATAATACTAACAAACTATAATAATGTCTAAGTAATTAAATATGTAGATATATTCTCTAGTCTGTTCTACTTGTTTTGATCGAGAATTAATTGGTAATCCATGATCATTTTAAGCTTGTTAATTTCACTTTAAAGAAATTGATAAAAATAAATTTCTCTTATGGTGTACCTGTAACAGGTAATATTGCAGCAGCATAACGCAGCACCACGTTGGTACTTTGTGAGGGTAAAGATGTTGTTGTCATGCAAGGGGTTGGTGTGGATTCCATTTTCTCTGCTTCATTCGTTTTACCAGGCTGTATAACGATATCATCTGGAACAAACGTTCTATTCATTGCTGTAAAAGTATCATATTTTAATCACCCTTATTATAACATATCACACTAATAATAATAGGTACTAACCATATTTATATAATAACACTAATATTAATAATAATATTAGTTGATCCAAACCTACCGGAAATTTTCATCCTTTTAGAAGCTACATATTCTCCACTTGCATCTCTTTGTCGTCCGGTAGAGGAACTTTCTAAAGTTAGAAATATTGTAGGTACAGCATGGGGTAACAAGCAAATCGTTAAGAAACATTGCTTCTTCGAAGTGCAAACCACAGACGTGGTGGTTCTTATGCAGATTTCCTAATGGCTGCTCCAGTAAATTATTTCGATTACAACTTTGCAACCATCTCTGTGCTCTAAACATTGTTCAAATTATTAAAAAAGTTGAACAGTAAATATATTTTTACCTTTCAATTCATTGGGAAATGTAAATAATGACGTATGGCTCTTAAGACTACGTGTTGGGCAACCAGGTATAACACAGCGTTTGCCAGGCATTGTCAGCATTGTCTTGTATAGGTCTTGGCACTTGATACTATACCTTATATAGAGTCGGCCCAATATCTTAAGGCACCAACTTGCGCAAAAACGCTTTCAACCGCGCTGTACATAGATAGCGCTATCTCTCTCGCTCACTGGACGAATATGCGTTTCTAAGTCGGTGCCTTAAGATATTGGGACGACTCTACTAGTTTATATACACACTAACCTAATATATTAAACTATAGGATTATGTGAACTATACTATATATATAAACGCCACTTATGTATTTGGTAAAAAAACACACTCCAATATTATTTAGAAATACGCATTACACCAAAAATAAATGAAGAATACAAATATAAAAATTAAAAACAATAATAAGCGAGAAGTATAACACAGGGGATCCTTTCAACATGGCGATTTTCGCGCATGCGCGCCTAATTAGAAATCTTGTTTGTCCGTTCTTGTTTGGATATTCTCTGCTTTAGCGTACGCAAAACGCCGAACACGACTGATTACGTTTTCACCAAGCATGTCCAGGTTGAATGTCTTCTGAACATGCCTTAAACACTATATTGCTGGATAGGTGTCACAAGAGAAAAACTTTTGTAAATTTATAAAAAAAATATTCGTTATAAAGGTTTTTGCTTCTTCTAGAACTCACAAATAATGACTTCTTGACAGTGCGTAAAATAATTGTTTTTTATTATTTTGGAAGCCGATTTTTTTTAAATCGTATAATATTAAGCTGTATCTACATACTTGTATTCATCGTAATGCTAATAATCGTGTGCTCTTAACCTATCAAGTTAAATGTTAACCCAACATTATAACACAGATAAAATTAATTATTATAAGCCAATTATCCACTAGGTAGACCAATTAGAATTGTTAATAAAAATTATGCTGAATATTGTGACCAGTTTTTGTAACACAATATTTTAAATAAAGAAAATTTTTCTCTAGAAGAGTTTTCTTATAAAAAGAAAAAAAATCTAGCCTGAGGGCGTATGATATCCACGAAATTTGTTATTTAATTTTTTTGTGAGAATTTTATTTCCACTTTCATTATGATTACCTCGCACAGTCACTATAGATTATTAAAAAAATAATATTTAGTGAACTGCCTGGTATGATTTCTCGTTTGTGAGTACAGTCACCAACATGTTAAAAGCGTTGCGATCAATGCATATTTTAAAACTGTAGTCTTATTTGTGACTTTTAGAACAAACAAAAGCTTTTATAAATATTTTTTTCATAAATCCAGTTGCAGAGTAAGGCCCCAGAAGCGCTTTTCGGTTTTTGCGATTTATTGCCTCTGTGAGGGACAACCAATTCCAATGTTTCACTGCATGTACGGCGGTAAAACCTGTTGTAATATAAATTGATAGTTATGGAGGGTAAATTATGTTTACCGACGAAATTACAGGAATACAGAAAATACGTGTATGAACTATGTTTATTAGAGAATCAAGTGATCATAAATGGAAAATGTTAGTTTTGAAAGTCCCTTATCCACCGAACTGCTCCAACTCTAATCGAATCGTTTCAAGTTATTATATAATTGAATACAAAAAAAGTTAGTAGCAAAGAAATGTGGCTTTTAAAAGCGATGTCTCCAAGATCATGACATTTTAGATCGTTTGAAAATTACCTTAGAAATATGGGCACCAAAGATATCGTAAATATTCTAGTAATCTGACATTTAAAAATTACGTTAATCTTTGTTTGGCTTGCTGAATCAAAGTAATTGTAAAAAAAGAAACTACTAATTTCATCTTTCTTTGTGTCCTGTTTGACATATTCCTTGATAATGATTTTTTCTCCACTACAAAAAGTTAAAAAAAACCGTGTATTGTTCTACTATTCGTTATTAACTTCATACATGTATTTACTTTTAAAATACTGATTTTACAGCTTAAAAGCGCTGATCTTCTTTTGAACGACAAGAATTGTAGATCTTTTTGGTGGGTACAGCCCTATTTGCTTACGCGTTTGCCTAATTTATTCAGCATTCGTCAAATGTGTTGTGCATTAACCAATTAATCAGTATATTTTAGCCCGTGAATTATCGTGCTCGTCCACAAGTTATTGACTGTTTGTTAGATTTTATCTAATGTTATGAAAAAATTAGAAATCAATGTGTTAATGTTTTAACGTCTCGACCGATGGCGGGTCAAAATTATAACTTGGTGCAGTTTCATTCCAAACATACCGAATTAGATATCGATTAGTCTTTTTTTTTTTAGGAAAGAGCCAAAAATGCACAGTTCATTATTATATCCCTGCGTCCAAATATGTTTGAATTAGCCGATCATTTGGTGGGAATTTTCAAAACACACAACTGCACCCAATCTATCACAATTAATCCACGTTCTTTAGAAACAACTAGTGAACAAATGCAAAATGAACTAAACGGAAATGCCTTGGTTAACAATGTTGCAAATGAAAATGAAGTTGAAAACCCTGACGAGAATGAAAGGATAGATGAATCAGACTTGTCCCACACTTCAAATAATACTAGTGACGATCAAGTTATAGACGATTCCTTCGAAAATGAAATGGACGTTAGCAATTAATTTTATATTTATTCATACATATTTTTATTGTATATTTTAAAGACAGATTTTATTACAAACAAAGATTTTTAATTAATTATTTATAGCATTTGTTTTATTTTAGAATTGATAATCAATTAATTTTACACATTGTTTTTGGTTTCAGCAAATATAACTTTAGCTACATTTTTATCGTTTAAAACAGGTTCAAATTGATGAAAATTACAGTCGACAAACCTTAATATTAAGCCATATGCGTAAAAACTGGACTTTTGGTAGGTATTTAATTGCCTGAATTTTTGTAAGCGCTGCTGTCAATACATACAGGGTGAGTCAACGATTTGGTAAAGTGCGTTTACTCTCCAACTGAAGATAAAAGTAAGATATGCCATATATAGACGTACATGATCGTCATCAGCGCACTTAAAAGTAACTTCACAGGACTATTATCAGGTTTAAACTTTTTTAATACAACGGCTTCTATATTAAATTGTTTTTGTTTTCTACACTATATCCTTTACATTTTTTATTTGGAGTACACTACACCTTCATGTAATAGTTTTGGAGATCTTTGCAATTTTTTAAGAAATTTCTATTTTGTAGATGTTTATAAAGTTTCATGATAGTGTTGATCAAAGTCTAACCTGTGGTAGAGCATGTGATATCTCACTACCATATGGTAAAATGACCTGCTGTTATATAGGATGTTTTAAATAAATTGTCAAAGTTACTTTGAATCGATAATAACTTGCATATTTAAAATAGAACATTCTGTAGATATCGATGGATTTATAATGGTTGCCTTAATATCTAAAGCTTCTATTAACCATACGCTATACCTATCTCCAATAGTTTAATAGATATTTTAATTTTTTGCTTTAGTTAAGTATACTTAGAATTGGCATTTTTTAAATTTCTCAGACAATTTAAGTGGGTAGTTCCGGCAATAAATGACACAGGGTAAAGCACCCAGTTATTGGCATGTTAAGCAAATCATGTATTTCACTTCAGTGTTGTTTTTTTTTTAACATTAAATAAGGATTTTTTTTTTAAGGATTGACTATAATAAAACAACAAACTTTTGATTGGAGTTGTTTGAAGATAAAAGATTATACTTAAAATTATCATTAATGCAAATTTTGTAAAAGTTGTACATTAACTAGTTATTGGCACTTTTGTGCAGTTATTGGCACTGACACTGGTAGTTATTGGCATACCTACCTCTCTCTTCCCTTATAGAAATTCGCTTGGTGCGTTAAAGACAATATATGCATCTAAATTATTTAAAAATTAGGAATTACTCTCAAACACAGATTTATTTTTATTTTTAAATACAAATTTTAGATAAATAATTTTCTTTGTACAGATTGTACTTAACTAAAGATTTCATGTGATACTGTCCACCAATACCAGTTTTCTAATGTGTTTAATTTTTTTCTTTTTGCTTCTTACGTACTGTTTCTTTTTTTTTCTGATCCTTTACCTCCTTATGTTTCTTAATTTCAACAGTCTTTTCTTCTGCCTTTTTAATCCTCTTTACCCAATTTTCCTCCTTCTTACGTTCTTTCTCATTTTTCTTCGTTTCTTTCATTTCATTTCATATATTTGTTTCCAAATAGTGGATGTTATTACGTAAGGTAGTCCTTCAGTTTGTCGTTTCCCTTTTCTTTCGGGAGTTTTTGGCCACTGTAGGTACCCAAATAGTTGGTCACATGTTTGTTTTTCATGTGAAATATTCACATTTACAGGTAGTAACGCAGTAGAACTAGTCTTTTCAACACTATCAGGCAGAGATTCTTCGGTCTCATTGTCGTTCATTGAGAAAGATGCATAGTGGGCATCAGTCTCACTCAATTCAGTAATTTGTTTTTCTTCACGTGTCATTAGAGAATTTCCTATGTCCGAGCAATCTTTTTCATTTTGAAATATACAAATTGGTGTATCATTAATGTCAATTTCTGAGAAATCTAGTTGTACACTGCCCGTATTGTATTATCTCATTTAAATATTAGGCTATATCTTTTGCTATCACAATAGCCTCCTTTGGTTTGTAATACTCCCGGTTTAGTTATAGGCTTTCCTTTCGGCATTTTAAAAATATTACTTACACAAGCACTGCAACCGAACATCGGTATCTGATTCACAGCGGATATGATAAGAATTACTCCCTATTATAATCGGAAACACACAGCTACATTTGACGACCCCCGAAACCCATTCCCTCGTTTGTAAATATATAAACAGTATCGGTTCTAATGATTTTATTACCCGCAAATAGGATGAATTGAAATTTCTCTCTATAACATTTATTTCAATGAGTAACGCTGGCCACGAGCGGTACCGCGCATCGGCGTAGAATCAGTTCGGACCGAGAGGAACGGTAGTATTACTTCGTCTGCGGAGCAGTACAGACATTTTCGCTACCGGTCATTTGCGCAATTGTTTATCTGTCCTAGAAAAATTATGATTTCGTCAGCGGTCGGGCAAACTTCGAAAATTATTGCAGAAATTCCAGACTTAATATATGAAGGTGCTAAAATTAAATGTGTAATCTGTAAAATCCCGTTAATGTGTTGGTCCAGGCAACATTGTCTACGACACGTAAATAGTGAAGAGCATGTCTCAAAAAGAAATTGCGCACGAGACAATGAAAAATTTATATTTAATTTATGCGTTACGTTTATCGCATGTAATATACCGTTTAATTTACTAGACAAGGAACCATTTATCTGCTTTTGGAATAACTATTCGGAGTGCAAATTACCAAGTCGAACATCGTTACGAAGAATTGTGCCATCTGCGCGCGAACATATTGAATAAAAAATAAAATCGGAGTTGAAAGATCAAAAATTGTGGTTATGTGTCGACGAAACAACAGATCGGAAGAAACATTCTGTTCTTAATGTAATGGCACGCAAATTGGAACCTCATCAAAAATTCTGATTTTGGCACATTAAGACACATTTGTGAAGGTGCGTCAACAGAATCGTTAAGTTATTTGAAAGATTATTTTACTAACGCAAATATTACGTCACTAGATGTAGAACGTTCGTTCTCTGCATATAAACGCATTTTTTCCTCATGCCGTACTAGTTTTGCCGAAACAACAGTTGAAACATATCTAATGTTGCAGATATTTAACAGACATTATTCAATTTGTGATTTCACGGAGGACTCTTAAAATGGTAAGTGTTTGAGCACGTGTTATTTAATTTTTATTTAAAAGATGAGCGAAATTATTTGCGGCAGCAAACATCCCTATTAGCAGAATAACTCTAGTGGAACGCGAGGCCTGGTCGACTCTACGCTACTGCGCGGTACCGCTAGTGGCCCAGGAAGGGTGCGATAACACCCGACCTCAATCCCTGCGTTTTTTTCTGTGGTGTTATGTCAAACAAAATCTCTACAGTGTTGCAACAGTTGCAAGTAGAACATGATTGAGCGGGCATACGTGTTTATATTATGCATGCGTACCGCTGCTCGCTTTATCATATACTGCGACTGGATGGGATCTCTCAGTAAGACTCGAATGCGCTGTTGCCATTCACAAAGCAATCCCTCCTTCGTATCTGGACCAACGTGTAGAGGAAGAGCGCTTCGCCGTGGATTTCTACTAAGCTGGTGTACGTTAAATTATAATTTCATCTCTGTTTCGGTAATAAATGGATTTGCCAAACAGTTGACATACCCTGAATAGTGTGTAAACACATCATTTGAAGCTCGTATAAAAAACAATCTAAACATCAAAGAATTTCATCGAATTTGAAGTAATTAAGCCATAGATTGAAAAAGAAATAAAACTCCGACGCACAAGGTTAAGATATTTAATAGTAAATTTACATATGTTTAACAATGATATAACTTTTATTTTAGTACATTTTTATTATGAAATATATATGTATATTTCTAAACATATCGGTTGGTCAAAAATGTATATGGTCTAATTATGTAATAATAAGAAATTTAATGTTAACAGTTTTCTAAAAAAAAAATAATAATGTTTAACTCAAGTATCTCTAGCGAAACAAACATATGTCTATAAGAATTGACGTGCAGAATATTTTAAAATAGTTATATCGGAAATAATTTTTCAGAATGAATTTAATTGTAAAATTTACGTTTGGTTAGTGTAGTAATTACTAAGTCATGATAATAGTGTATAGGTACTGAAAGTATTCGTTTAGTTTGCCACGTGGATGATTTAATCAAATATTGCTTGAATTAAAACGATTCCGGAATAACAATAAATTCTCACTGAATTACCATATATGACTTGATACCCGTACTAATTGTAAATAAAAAAAGAAAGGTTCAAGAAGGTAACTTAAAGAACTTCGCAAATTAAAAGAACCTGGTATCCATTGTATTTGGATTTTTTGGCACGTTTTCTACAAATTGTTACATTATTTTAACGTGTAATAAAAAGAGATTATTCTATGATAATACATTTTTGACCATCTCGTAAAAACCGAATTGCATTGCTATGTTCTATAGCTAAATACTTCTCGAACAACAGTAAAAAACAGAATATATAGTTAAATAAACTATCTAATGTATGTATATTCCAATTAAGCGTGACATGGAATCTCTTATATAATATCTATATTATCTTTCATATAGTTACCAACTCAGTATGCAGTATGTGTGTGAATTATTCACGAAATATATTTTTAAGTCTAAGCGAAATGCGATGTTGTTAAAAGACTATAGAAAGTAAATAATTACAAACGGCTGTACAGCAGGTATACTTATTGTGCTTTATACATCTTAGCTCTTGTTTGTATTATTTACATATTTAACTAAGCGCTAATAACAGCGATTTAGTTACCAAATTAAAAACATTGTATATCGGTTTTATATTCTCCGGGAGTTAGAAATTTTTACATTTTACTTTAACATCTCTATTCATTATACTAAAGGAATTCAAGAACTTCTAAGGTATTTACGATTACTATATTATTAACGATGGTTTATCATTTCACATACGCTGTAGGATGCTTAGATATTAGCTTAAGGTTAGATGAATTTGGATACTATCGTCGATTGTGGTTTCCCGTAGTTCCGAGCTATCCAAGTAACAGAGCATTAAGTACTTGGGTAGCTTAGAGCCACTCCAGTTGTTGAATGGAAAACCACGGTGTAAGAGTAAGTTGCGAACATAATAAGCAACGTAATAAGTGTTTAAATAAAGAAAAGTTATAAACAACCGAAAGTGCACCTACACATTTGAGACTCTCGGTATACGTGGGGTTGTCACAAAGTAAGGGATATACTTGAGTTCTTATTCAGTTTTTGGAAATTGAGGTAATTGCAAGGAGGAATTGAATCCTAGTTGCTACAAACGAGATTTTAGTGTAAGACAAAAGTTTCGTCATGACATCTACTGTCACAAGGGCCAAAACAAAGCGATTGCAATTTAATAATAATAATAATAAACATTTATTTTCCAACAGGCATATTGCTCAATAATAGGAAACATGTAGGTAAGTATATACACTAAAAAAAAACAGAATGCAATATATGAAAAAATAAAGAGAAAATTTCTACAAGTTTTACTTAAATAAGTCACATCGTTTATTAGCCGCCCTGGACAAAGTATACGTCGGCGCTCGTCTCATTGTGTTAGTCCTTGCGAATGGAAGAATGAAGCCACTATCAGATCTTGAATTCAAACGTGGCACAAGAAAATTCATTCGTTCCAGTATGTATGGACAATCTATGTCATTTCTAAGCAATTTCTGTAGAAATTTCTCGCAGATGCCATCCCTCCTTGTATTCAAAGCCAGCATGTCGTGCCTTACCAGTAGTCCATCCTGTGGAGTACCTCTCTCAGGGTAACTTCCATCAATCTTAAATGACAGGAATTTTAAAAATTTCCGATGGATACGATCTAGATTTATAAGGTCACAAGTATATAAGGGATACCAAATTAGAACGGCATACTCCAGTTTACTGAGTACAAAGGCAAAGTATAACGACTTTAATACAGAAGGATTATTGAAGTATTTAGAGACACGCATCACAAAACCCAGAGATTTCATGGCTTTAGAACAGATATTGTTAATGTGAGCTTTAAATGTGAGAGTGGTATCGAAGTGTACACCTAAATCCTTAAACTCAAGGTTACGTGACAAATTGGTACCTCTGATTTGGTAGGACAATAAGTACGGTGAACAAGAACGCGAGTAGGTAAGTACGCAGCATTTATTTAACTTGAGCCTAAAAAGCTCACACCATTCTACTAACATATCAAGACCATTTTGCAGTTTCCTCGTGTCATCAACGGAAGATATTTCCGAGAAGATTTTAATATCGTCTGCATAAGCAAGGGTGGGAAGATCAATTTTCAAAAGCAGGTTGTTAATATAAAGCACAAACAGTAACGGTCCCAGATTTGATCCCTGGGGAGAGAACAAAGTTACGAGAGCAATATCCGTTATAAGTTACATAAAACTTTCTCTGTTTCAGGTAGGATTCGAGGAGACTTATCGCCGAAGGAACAAAACCGAGGGAGCTCAGCTTCACTAACAACATTTCATGATTGATCATGTCAATAGCCTTGGACAGGTCTGTATAAATCACATCAACTTGACCACGTCTATCCAAGACTTCACTAATAAATTGGGACATGCTCGCCAAATTCGTAACTGTAGATCTCCCGAGGATAAAGCCATGTTGATTTAAGGTAATAAAAGAGCGAGTGCTATTATAAATGCCAACATATAATACCTTCTCATAAAGTTTAGCAAAATTGGGTATTATGGAAATGGGCCTGTAATTAGATAGAAGTTCGCGATTACCCTTTTTGTGCACTGGGACAATTTTGGCCATTTTCCAACGTTCAGGAAAAGTACAAGATGAAATTGAAAGATTGATAATGATTTTTAGAGGAAATGCAAAAACAAATCTACAGTCACGTATCAAAAAACTGGGTAACATCATCACCTGCGGTACATTTGTTGGGAAAAGTAGCCATTAGTGCAACAAGTTCATCTTCGCTAACCAGTGGAAAGGAGTAAGGTAGGGGATTGTAACCAGAATGAGACCAAGAGACGCTATCCTCTGAGTTATACACTGAAGAAAACACATCAGCGAAAGCATTAACAATATCATCTGGATCAGTAAAATCATTTCCATTGTCGTCACATAGTCTGCCCGGTATCCTTGTGGAACGCCTTTTAGCATGGAGAAACTGCCATAGGTGAGAAGGTGAGGTTTTTATGGAATCTTCAATATTTCCAAGATAGTGAACGTAACTATTCTTAATTTGCGCCTTGATTAACTTTCTGATGCGTTTAAATTCATTGTAATGCATTATATTTTTAGTCTTAACCCATTTGCTGTGGTAAAAATTTTTGTATTTTAGATTACGAATAATATCTGATGTAATGATGTTTAATGATTTATTCTCAAAATAAAACTGATCTTAACGTAAATTCAATAAAGGAGTTGAACTTAAAACAATGTTGTTATGAATGTGATAGAAAATACACTGTTGATTTCGTTCCAGAATGGGATGGAGAGCAGGCCCCTGTAAAATGAAGGCGTACCGTAATTTAATTAGCAAATTTCAATTAACATGGTGTGCAAGTGACCTCCCGAGATTAGGAAGACCAAGGATTAGTGGTGTCCAAGTTGCAGAGGTTTTTCAGGGAAATCAAAGCATAGCCAATACTAATCCGCTAGAAATCAATAGTGTTAATGCAATATGAATCCGATAGTAAATGTCATATACCACGGTTTGGAAAATTTTACGCAAAATTCTAAATGTGCACCCTTATAAACTACACAGGCAATCATTCAGGAAGGTCTTCATGACGACTTCATGGTTTCACAGCTATTTTCATCAGGTCCGTATTTTTTGAGGAAATACAGATTGACAAGGTCGTCACCGTAACTGTTACTGATGACCGATACCTGCAAATGTTAAGAGATTATGCAATTCCACAGTTGCAAAACGAGGACGCAATTGAAAACATGATTTTTATGCAGGATTCAGCACCCTTGCATATTTGCCGACTAGTTAAAGACTTGTTCGATGCTCTTTTTCAAAATCGTGTTGTAAACAGGAATTATTCCAAAAAATTTAATGTTTAATACGATCAAAAGCACTGGAGGAATTAAAATGCAGTACCTATTAGGGAGCAAATTGCTGCAATCCAACCCGAAATATTGTACAATGCGGTGTAACAATTTGAAGGAAAGGTTAGTGCTTTTATACGACCAGAATGGAGGTCATATCGAACAGTTGCGGTAAACAGTGTTACACTACAATAAGAAATCCTATTATTCAAAAAATTCAGTTTCTATTGATCTTTGTTGGTTTAATTTGTTGAAATTGTATAATAAGTTAAAGTATATTTCTTACTTTATGATAACCTTGTACAACAATAAAATTATCAACTTTTGTATGTATTTCTATACCTTTCCGAAACTATCACTTTCCATCGTAATGTGCGAAATAACTTATACTTATTTAATTAGAGTTCATTATATTATTATAAATCGGAGAATATATGACAACACCCACGACAAGACCAGTCTACACCATTTGTATACATCATGTCCAAAAACAATATTGTTTTTTTAGCGAAATAAATAGATAGCAAACACACCGTATCATAAATTCGTTTAAAATTGTTTTAGATGTTCGTGGATATCGCTCCGAATTATTATTATTTGTGTGGTACTTATACCTTCTGTGTTTGTTATACTACCCTACAGTCTTCGCTATTATTTAAGAAATAAATAAATTACAACTAAAAGTGTCGTTAGTATGGATAAGCAAAAAAATAGAATACAGTACAATAGAGCTAAGTGCACATACTGCAGCGCGACGGTTTTTTTTTTAATTTGTTTGTGTGATTTATGGAATGTTTGTTGTATGTTGAAAATAACTAGTGAAAAATCATCTTGTTACCTATATTTTAATCTAGAGTAAGTATTTCTGACTTCCTTTTTTAAATATATTCGGTTATTATTTGTTACAACCTTTGGTTTACGAGCATCCAAATCTAATTAAAAGCAAAATAAAAACAATAGAAATTGTAAGTTAACGTATAATGTTTGTAATATTTACAAAAACGGATACGATTTCAGATGTAAATCAGCCATAACTTGTAAAATAAGAATAATAAATTGTACGTAAATTCTGGAAAAGGAAAAAAATTTGATGAATATTTTTTTCCTTTTCCAGAATTTATGTCCAATTTATTAATCTTCATAAAGAAATCGGCGCAACGTGCGTAGGTATATAAAATGGTGCATGAAAGACTTTATTTATTTAAGATTTTAATTGATTATACTTACTAAATACGTTTAGATAGATTTAGAATTATAACATTTTTTCCTAGAGAAGTAATTATTGTACACTAAAGCCTGCTAAACGCGCACCATCTTGATGAATAGGCCATTTGGAAACATACGCCGCCTGCACCTTGGATTCAGCAGGATATTAATTGCAAAATGCGAACGGCTATAACCACACTAACTAAACAACAAACTGATAAGCGACAATGAATATTTTATAGTAATTTATACATTCAGTTCGTTTAATATAAGTACATATATTATTGATTTTACAATACTTTATAAATTATAGATAGAAGCGTAACAATCAACATTTTTAAACGACTGATTATGCTATTTTGCTGACGTATTTTCGATCAATTTGAATGTAATAAAAATGCTACTCTATTATCTTATTTCATCTCAAAAAGGAATACGAATGAAAATAATGCTTTCACCAGAACTACAATAATTATTTAAAATAGAATAGAGTAAACTATTGGTAATATGTGCAGATAAAAATATCATAGATATTCTCGCTGCACGTTTCTTGTCGAATTAATTGCAGTTTCAGGGTAAACTATTTTTTATGTCAGTACTACTAAAGCAAATATAATCTACCTAGAATTTTGTTACAAAAAATATAGAGGGTATATTTTACAGAAGCCATTTTGTCACTAGTCCAATACCATTTTGGTTTAAGTACGAAAAACTATGTGTGGTCACGGATGGCCCTAAGTGCACTTATAAACCACCTATTTTTCATTTTTACAGAAAAAGCATTCTTTATAAAACAATTTGTTTCTCTTGAAAATTCTTTTGTAATAATCAGAACATTGATTAAATATACAGGATGACCCAAAGTTAAGAAAACAGGAAATTGAGTGGAGTAAAGCACCAGTTATTTAAGAGCAGCCTAAAAATTGCATAAGCAAAAGTCTCGAATGTCAGAAGTTCAGATACAAAATTTGAGTATTTTTCATCATTGCTGATATACCGTGTTAGAAAATTCCGTAGTAAGGTCAACCGTTAAAATACATGGACACTGTTGCAAAATTTGCTCGCTATAAAAGGGCGGGGAGCCGCACAACGGGAATGAATCAGAATCAGTAATAATCCAACCGCTGGCGCCGTCATGAGAGCATCGTACACTCTTGCGTTATATTCCTAATATGTTTTTTTTTTGCTCCTTATCTTGATTTGCTTTGTTTGTATTTCGTAGTTATACTGTGGAATAATTTTATTTTTTATTATGTTAATTAACCTAAGAAGTCGTTAAATGGTACTGCGTTAGAGGCAGTACTGCAGATTTCTGCTTATTTGAACATCTGTTGTAATAATAGGTCAAATTGAATTTTTTCACATACAAATACAATTCGTTTTGACATAAAGTTCCATTAATTAGATTTTTGAAAACCGAAAACTTTTTGTTTTGGAATTAAATTTACATTTAAAAACTTATATTTGTTATGCACAACAAAATGTAATCTAGTTATTTTCTATCCATTTTTGGAATTCATCATTTCATCATACGATAATAATACATTTAAGTATTCATTTGGAAATAATCCAGCCCATCAATAGGATAAAAATCAAATAAAATGTATTACGTATTTCCTAAAAACTCCAATGATATCGAGCTCATAGCTCAAGCACGTATGGTATGGGACTGACGGCTGACTTGCAAGTGTGTGGTTCTGCCCAGGGAACCTGAGGAGTGGGAAGCGCCCGGTTACAACGTTATTCATTGCATGTATGAGACTAGCGCATATAAATGAATCCTTACCAACACGGTATTTACCTTGGGACTGGTTTCATGTTAACAAGCTGTTGGCTTAAAGTATTGGAAACTGTTCGTTTGTTTTTTTTTTCTATAGTAACCCAAGCTAAAAAAATGTAATTCATTTTATGCTTACCATAAGCGTAGGGGAAACTTGCAACAAGGTACTTAGATTTATAAAAGTAATAACAAATACACGATTGTTTATACCAGAAATGTAAAAGAAAAGAAACTTCGATAACTGTTTAACATTCGTTTTTAACGAAGTTTACTTTCGACAATACTTCAAGCTAATATATGAAATCAATCAACCAGACCCAATTGGTATAAAAACATCAAGAATGAAAAATAACGTACAGACTTCATATCTGAATTTCTAGTGACTGACTTTTGACACTTATGAATGGATATTGAAATACTAGAGCCAAAATCAAAACAATAATCGAATCCTTGTCCCTTTTACGCGTCTTGTATAAAAAAATCAAATACTATTTTTATAATTCTAAGTGCATTACTATGAGTCTCTTCTATACAGTGGCGGCTGGTGGCAAATAGGAGGTCAATTACAACGCTTCGATTTCCTCGTTCACTTCTGTTGCATTGTAGTACAATGTATATGATATGCAACGGAAATACACGAGGAAATCGAAGCGCTGTAATGCAGCTCCGCAGCCACAATGCACCAGCTGCCCCTGCTTCTATAATTATGGCAAACATAAATTGGAATACATTTTCTGCTTAGATTTCCATAGAAACAAATACCTAGTGAATACTTTCAAGTAATTTAAGCTAACATAAAACCAGGCCAAACTAAGATAAAAACATCAATAATATCAGCAAAATATCAACAATACCATTAGCCAAATTTCATGGCTAAACTTCTAACAACATTTGGAACAACTTTTACTTAAGTTGCTCTTAAATAACTATGGTACTTTACTCAAGACACAATTTTCTGCTTTTTTATTTTTTTATCATCTTGTACGTGGTTCTGACTATCATAAACGATTTTTCAAAATAAGCGAAACTTAATAAAAAATAATTTTTTTCTGTAAAAATTAAAATCTAAAAGGTTTATAAGTAAAGTAAGTCTATCCGTAGCCACACTACACAGTGTTTTAGTGTCAATAAAAAAAAAATTAATTGTAGAGTAAACCTATATCCGCAAATTAAGTACCTAGTTTCGAATTACAAATAAAGCAACTGAATTCTTTCCGTGTTTATTTAAAAACTAGCATACATCTTTCTTTGTAACTAAAGAGGTAATAGAATTAGACAAAATAAAAGTTTCTAAAAAATGTTCAATGTGTCCATCATTTTGTAAAAGATAACTGATGACGCCTTGTTATAGCCTTATTCTGCAGACCTAATCGTTCGTTTTTTCTTTGTTTATTTCTATTGTAGTACATTTTTTAACTGTGTAGATGTAATCATTTGAGCTTTGCCGACTTTCTTTTATAATTTTCTGGTTGTGTTGGAACATGAGGGAGTAGAAATAATTTCTGCGAAGAAAATATTTATTGTTATCAATATCGACGGTGTTAATGACTTTCTCAGGCGTCGTTTCATTTTACTAATGTCTTGTATTTTTTCTAAAATCATCGATGGTTGAGAATTGTTCAGATTTTCTGCTTGAACCTTTGTTGTTTGTTATACTGTTCTCTTCAGTAAAAATATCGGGGTTAATGTGGGGAACAAACCAGTTTCGTAAAAACCGTTAATAGATTTTCTGCTCTACTAAAAGCTTTATCGAATAACTTGGCTACATCACTTAGAATAATTTTCTCTCCCAGGTGGGCGTTTTATTTGAAATTTGTCACATTCATTGTAATAATCTGATTTAAAAGAAGAAAAGAAAGAGACATCCAATGGCTAGAGGCGGCGTGATGTATACGGTGGTGCAGTTAAGACTACAATGCCATGGCCTCTACAAAAATTATATGCTTGTAAAGTATAGTGATTAATGTGGTTGTCCATAATCAATAACATCGGGTCTTCGCCCTAGTTGGCTTCATAAAAGCACCAAAATGTTTTAACCAAATCACAAATATTTCTGCAGTTATCCACCCAATATGGAAGCGTTCGTAAATGGCACCTGCAGGATTATTTTTCTTCAAGTACTAATATTTCTGATGAACTAAATATGCACATTGCAGTCATTGTCTTTCCTTTTTTCCAACATGTAATATATGCAACTCCTTTTTGTAAATATTTTATTCGGACACTGGACAATGGTAATTCCAGTTTCGCCACATTTCTCTGCGGCAAAAATTTGCATTTTTGCATAGGGGTGGAAAGATTTCGGTCAAAGATAGATACCTCTTCTCTATTAGGCAGTAACTCGGTTTGCACTAGTGCCTTTGGGTTTTTGAAGGGATATATTCTTGCGAGACACAAATCCAGCAAGCCAATCCTTACCAGTTTCTTATTTTTCCAAATTATAAGTTCGTATATTATTGGTTATTGCATAGGTAAATGCACAGCGTCTTATTTTTTTTTGAGTTAGTTCAAAATAAAGATTGGCGAATTTCTTTATCTGTTCTACGAGTTGTTTTTCAGCTTCTACGGAAAAATTGGTTTTCGTCCTAATGGCGTTTCTATGGTGTTATTTTTATTTTTCCTTTCTTGTAAGATAGATCTGACAATCTTAAATTAGCAATAGCATTTAAGGCTGCTTGCAATTGTTGCTTGGTCCAAGAGGCCTTATTTGTTTTTCTCTTATATAAGTACGTAGCATCCATGTTCTATTTAATAGTTCTTTTTTGAAGTGTCGTCCGGCCGGTTGGCGGGTATAGAATAAAAACGTTAGTATAACCACAGTATACCCCCAGTTTGGCCTGGTGTATAAAAACTGAAATCAAAATTTATCAGTGGAATTCAGAAAGAACTGTGTTGTACACATGCTAATCCTGGTTATGTTATCTACCCGAAATAATCTTTTAGAATAAGTAATCAGAGAATGAGCAATGGCTGTATTTTTCATGTAACGTGGGGGCATATACTTTTCGTCTTATGTGGTTACTTCGGTGTTTTATTTTTGTGTCAAATACTTGGTGCAAGGGTGTTTTACTGTTTTTAAGTGTGGCAATAAATATCATTTTTGTTTTATTCAGATATTTCCACGTTCGTATTTTTAGTTAAAACAGATTTAATTATATTGATTTTAATGTAAAAACCCAACATGCATTCTGCCGCATTACCTGATAATATCATAGTTACACATTTCGATTGGCAAACCGCACTAACATGTCGAAATATGCAATAAATACACACATATCAACCAAACGTTGTATATTGTTACATTATTTTGCTTTCAGAATAACTTAAGAATGCATTATATGAAAGAAATAATTCAAATTCGACACGATATGCTTGGTAACGCTCAAACATTCGTGCACACGTGAATATTATGCGGATATCCTTACTTTCTGCTAGGTAATCTAGAGAAATTTATTTTCCTTAGAAAACGTGGCGGCCGCTAGCTCACGCACTAGAACCGATAAGCTTAACGGGGCCCAACGCCAAGACTGGCTGAATGGGGCCATTGGCAAGCCAGTATTACCCCAGGTTGGTAGAATACATTTACTCTAAAGGTGATCTTAGTTTAAAAGTAGCGTGTGCAGTGACGTTAGTGGTAGTAGAATATAGAACATATGAGATTCATCAATTCAAACGTTGTTACGAACAAGTATATCTATTGTTGTGATATTTATATACTTTTAACAGATATACTTTAATAACAATTAGGGGGGGGGGGAGGTATTGTTGTGATATTTATATACTTTTATTGAAAGTTATTATTCTTTGACAGTTTAAATTATTTTAGTTCATTAATTTAACGAGGCGAAGCAGTGTTGTTGCCCTCTTCCCCCAAAATTCCGCTACTTCGTTATTTTACTAATTAAAATTTAAATTATATTTCTTTTTAAACAAAATAATTCAAAATGTACTGAATTTAGATAGGCAAATTGCTAAACACATACAATTTATGGATTTAAATACATCGTTTACATGGTAACCACATTTATATTGCACTACCGTACCTACAAAATCAAACCACCGTAACTACGGAAGCGAATGAAATTTCAAATGGACATTCAAGAGTGAAGTTTATTTATCAAAAAATAGTCAACTGGCGCTCTGAACAAAAACAAATCAGAGAGATAATAAACAAAGTTTCGACATACAAATATTTCCCCAAATTCTTCGATAATTTCATTAAAAATTTCCATAAACATGAAACTTTACTGAGAAAGAATTGCAGTACAACATTTTATAAGCCCTTTCCACATTGTAATTTGAAAAATCAACCCACGGAGCAAGGCCCGAGAACCAAACTACTTGTTTTCAATCGAAGACCGGATTTTTTAAGAAAAGGATACCGAAGAGATACAACAGTGTACAGGTACCGAACATTAAAATATTTGGCCAAATAAATAAAAATTCAAAAGAAAAATCCAATCATTTAATAAAATCAAAATTTCAAAATTTTACTCATTTTAATAATTTAATTTCAAACTAGCTATCAGTTAGGGTTTGTCACAGGTTTTTGTACATCTATTGTTCGAAAGAAATATCTATCTAAATTTATTTATATCAAAATTACTAATAAAAATCACTGTCTCTCTTAAAATAATAAAATTATTTCATTTCTCTATTCAATTGCTAATTTGCAAAAAAATCAATAAGTAAGATTCCCCACGATTTACAAAAAAGTGAACCCTGAGATTATTTAGATTAATTCGTTTCATTTAATTTATTTAATTACAATTTAACTATTATTTTCACAAAAATATCACTACACTATATATTACTACCAACGACGTCGAAATATGCGTCCTTCACCCCTCCGCCCACAAACTTTCGGTCAAGTATTGCATGATAGGAACTTAGACCATTAGAATACATACATTTTACCATTTTACCACAATGGCCCATTTTCCACTAATCTAGCACTTGCCCGAATAATGTTTACATAATGCGTATTGCGTCAACAAACACGACTAAAAGTGCTCGCTTTCTTTAATTGTTATTGAATTAAATTTCTGATAATTGATTTTAGTGCACTCATGACTCATGAGTCTCTATACAAGGTAAAAGGTATGTACAAATAGACGACTTCGCTGTAGTGATTACCATTGCGATCAACTTGTTAAGAATGGTCAAAATGGTATTGGATCTAAGTATTATAAAGTGAACCATTTTAACTTCTTACTATATCTAACGATTTCTTAAATGTCCCTAACAGTGTGGAATACGAATTCCATCATTATGCAGCTACAATACACCCAATACAGACTTACAAGGGAAGGTTCCCAACCCGAAAATTCGAAAAAAATTGAAACTTCGCGGTTAGGTAGTCCACTATGGCAGGTGTACAGCGACACTTTCGTTTCCTGCAAAGGCGCCAATTTTAGGGGCGAAACACCCCTCCAAAGTTTCGTCGATTTTTAGTTTTCTTGCAATAACAGCAATGCGACGAGTAAAAAATTAAAGTTACATATCGAAACATTCCTTGTTTTATTGCCTATCAAAATATCTGTAATTTGACCCCCTTCATTAAAAAAAAATATAGGTACCCCCTCCCCCCCTTAGGGAACACACTGATTTCAGATGAAATCACATACAGGTTAAATAGCTTCCTAAACCGTATAAAACCCACCCAATTTTTTTTTCAAATAATTTATCTTAGGGGAGACTGTGGGCATATTAAATTATCAGTATGTTGTAAATATTTAAAAAGTGCCCAAAACTGTAGTTAAGCAATCTACTGTAGCCGATGTAGAATGATATTCTTTTCGGCAATGGGATCCATTTTAGGGATGAAGCATCCGTCAGAAATTGCATCGATTTTAAGTTTTTTCGATGTAACTCTGTAATGTGAAGCGTGAGACATCAAAACTATATATCAAAATATTCCTTGTTTCATTGCATATCGATATATTTCTAATCAACCCCTTATTAATAGATTATCTGAATCACCACCGAGATTTATGCGTATTTAATAACATTTTTATCTACTTATATGGATTTGCAAGGAAATTATATTGAAATTAGATAGAATTTTGTAATTCTAGGATTTACTTGAAACAATGGTGTTGATGATGTGTATTATCCTACTAATCGCACATAAAGTACGTATAACAATAGAAAAACTTTGAATACTACAGATTACAAGTTCTTTTAGTTTATAATGTAAATAAAACCTTATTTCAAACAATATTAATATTAGAGATAAGGAATCATATTTATATTGAACACGGGTGGTATTTCCTTCAGTTGTTGTTTACGAATTAGTACATCAACTTCAGCAAAATGGTATCTGTGGACCCTGTTAACGTGGTACGTTTATTAATGTTAACTTACAATTACGATAGTCAACAGTACACCACTCCAAAAAGAGCGGAAATAGAGCTGCATAACATACTGCATGAAATTATTACTAGAGCAGTGGAAGAAACAACATTTTCAATGGAAACAGGCTACACCTTGGAGTTTCTAAACATATACCGTCCATACGCGACTGAATATGTAGATGAAGAGACACCTCCAACAATTGAGGAGCAAAGAGAATACGTCGAAGAAGAAGATCGAGAATGTACTGCTGACGAGGGAGGAGTTATCGATTTGCAGTATAAACAGGACGCTGTTAACTTCTGGAAGAGTGGTAAGAGCAAACGTTTAAAATTTGAATCAGTGAAAGCCAGATATAGAAAGGTTACGTCTTTATCCCAATTGTATAGATGGGAATCTTCATAACAACAAGGTGGTACTAGACGAGAAAAACTAATACAAATATCGGACTATGTATTTAACAAATTTAGCGATCCTATGGACTCGAGCGCTATAGTTCATGATATGGACTTACGGAACTGGGCAATTGAAGCTAAAGAAAGTGTTGGCCTGGAAGATTTCAAGGTATCAATGAAATGGATAAAGCATTTCAAAAGAACATATAAAATAGTATCACGAAAAATAAACAAATTTATTACTCGATCACATGGTACAGACAAAGCAGAACTTGAGAGAATTGCGTCAGATTTCATTGATATGGTAAAATCATATATAGAAACGTATGGCAGAGAAAACGTGTTCAATGCAGATGAAAGCGAATTTCAGTTAGAGCTACACACGTCCCGTACTCTAGCTCCACAAGGTTCTAATCATGTAGAGTCGGTAGTCCAATCTGTATCAGCTACAACGCATAGTTATACAATTCTTCCTATAATTTCGGCAGCAGGGCAACTTCTACTCCTATTGTATATTGTCTTCAAGGAACCTGGAGGCAGGTTTGGCCCTAGAGTTCAACAAACTTTATTTCAAGCCAAAAACGTTCGTGTAGCGGCATCGGCATCCGGTAAGCTTACGTCTGAATTATTCACAAATTGGTTTACGGATATATATCTGCCAAATACTGGCCCCAAAAGTGTGTTACTATTAGATTCATGGACGGGTCACTGCCCTTCCTTGTTGAAAAAATATATATCCAGTAACCAACAGAAAGACGTCCAAGAACTTACAATACCTAAAAAAACAACAGGAATAATACAACCACTTGATGTGTACGGCTTTCCTGCCTGGAAAGGATACGTCAGAAAATTTTCCGACCAAATTATGTTGGATAACTATAACGTTGACCTACATGCACGAAACAACATCATTAAATTACAGTCATTAGTTCATAACCAACTGTCCTCTCCAAAATATACGAGTTTATTTGCATATTCATGGTATAAAAGTGGATATGTAGATACGAAACCTGAACATTTTGAACACCCTGTAACTTTTGCGTTTGCCACTTTCCAGGATCAGTACAGTGTCAGATGTTCAGTTTGTGGAGAAAGAGCACGAATACGCTGTTCATGGTGTAATGAAGCCTTTTGCTTTAAACATTTTTTGATGAATACCATTATCATAGTTCATAACTGTATTACACGCATAAGTATATAATAATTTCATTACATTTAGGTAATTTTGCATTATACTAACCTTTGTATATGTACTCTTGAATTATTTGTAATAGTGCATTCATGTTACTACATGTACTACATTTTTAAAGTCGATATAGTAATTCGTAAACAACAACTAAACATGTATTCACTTTCAGTCAATTTAAATATATTCGCCTATAATTAAATCAATTTTTGTTTTAATGCCCACAGTCTCTCCTAAGATAAATTATTTGAAAAAAAAATGGGTGGGTTTTATACGGTTTATGAAGCTATTTAACCTGGATCTGATTTCATCTGAAATCAGCGTGTTCCCTAAGGGGGGGAGGAGGTACCTATATTTTTTTTATTAATGAAGGGGGTCAAATTACCGATATTTTGATAGGCAATGAAACGAGGATGTGTAATGTTTTACTCGTCGCATTGCTGAGTTATTGCAAGAAAGCTAAAAATCGACGAAACTTTGGAGGGGTGTTTAACCCCTAAAATGGGCGCCTTTGCAAGAAACGAAAGTGTCGCTGTACACCTGCCATAGTGGACTACCTAACCGCGAAGTTTCAATTTTTTTCGAATTTTCGGGTTGGAGACCTTCCCTTGTTAGATATTATAACGTTCACGTAAGTGAGATAATTGCTACATAGGTATGCTTGCAATTGATAATTACGCCTCTATTAAATGTCGCTCTCTATCAGTAGCTCAACATGGATAGAAAAGTTTACATGCAAATTATTTGCTTAGCAATAATATATATGTATGTAGTATCTATGTATGTATGTACCTCAAGCAGACTTGAATGCAGCTAAAGTTATTGATATCGGAACTTGGTAACTGCATTGGATATTTAAGCTAGGTATATATTTAGATTGAACATATTTATTTATACATTTATTTCAATTAATTTTGTTGTATAATCTTCTAGCTAACATTTAAAAGTTAACAGCAACTTTTTTTATCGCGGAAGGAACTTTTAACTACATACATTCTGCTTAGTTAATATATTATTACATATGCAGTTCAAATTGAAAAAATAGACACATATACAATTTCTAGTTACACCTAAGTACACAATAATTGTTAATGGATAAATTGACATTTCGTTAGAAAACGGCAAACAATTTGATTGTTTTACGCTTCACTACATTTGCCTAAACGATCAATATTAATGCAAAATTAAACAAGTTTGAGCAATACTTTCGTGAACGGTAACATGTGTTGCGCTTATTACTTTTGACATTTATTATATGTACACAATTTCTATTTATTGTTGAATATGCGTTAGTTTTTCCTTTGATTTTCTTCATTTGTGATTCGTCTATTTTGTTATTGAAAATTATTGCAGTATAAGTGATTTCCAAGAAATATAAAGAAAATCTTGTTCTTGCTATAGGAAATATATGTATTGTAATTTACATTGATTGCATTAATTTAAGCTCATTTATCTAACTAAATAGATATATACTTTTTCCATCAGATAAATATTTTCGTTGACATTAAATTGCTATTATACTGTATTTATTATCAAAAAATAAACGAATATCATTTGGTGTTATTTTGATTATAAAATAGTGTACTGAAAATACTGTACTGTACATTTATTTAAGTATCATGGATAATTATTTATGTTTTCAGTTATATTTACAAAGATATTCTATCATAGTAACTCTACCAGGCATATTAAATCAATCACCACTTTAATTTGTATCTTTCTAGAACTGAAACGTAAATTGTGAAAGAAATTGTAAATCAGGCAAAATGTTTACATAAATATTTGTTTCAAGATTATATTAATTATTATTTGAACTCTATATATCGATACACAGGTGCGCCATGACGAAAGTGGGTTAAAAGTACAGCGTGCATAGAAAAAAATGTTGGTTCAGTAATCGTTGTATTTTTCAAATAAGAACAATTTATACTAAGAATTACAACACGCTTATTTGATCTAACAAAATATGTAAACACATATTTTACTGTATAATATGTGATAGCAACACTTTATCTTAAATCCAACTATAATTTTTGTTAGAGCACCTACATATTTTGTTAGATTAAACAAACATGTATGTAATTCTTAGTATAAATTGTTCTTTAAAAAATACAAGGATTGCTATCCCAAACTTTGTGTGTCCGGAAAATAATTTCTTTCCTGAGCAATTTAGAAAAGAAATTTTCAAATAAAAAGTACCTATTCAAAGACAAGTTCTGCACAATAAGATTATACTCACGCATACAGGGTGTTCAGTATCCGCAGCGCACGGTACAAGTTTGACTTTTTAAACGGAACATCCTGTATATTATTACGTTTTCGGATGCCTCTCTTCAATTCCCTATACCTATCTATCTTAGTTTTTGAGATAATTGACATCATTTGAGATTTTTGCAAAATGCCGCTGTTTCTTTGAGGGTCGACATCTTAAACTCCTTACACGCATTTATAGGTATGCCTTTTGTACTTACTAGTTCTATTTGAAACATATTCACTTGCATCACTTATTGCTATTACTAAATTGGACTTGTTTTCTGTTAAAAATTAATATTTACCGATGTTAAAGGAAATCATAATTTACTATACGTTTTTGAAGTAGGTAAAACAGAATTTTGACATATAAGTAATATTCAGTGCTAAGCAAGTTTTGACTGCAAATTTGATATATTTCCATTCTAAAATGAAAATATATCAAATTTGGAATATTTTCATCGTCATATTTTCTTTATTCCATCTAACTCTTGACTAAAAAGTAAAGCAACATTTATTTTAATATACGAGGGTAAGTAAAATATTATCTACACTATCGTCATAATAAGCTTTGAAGGTTATCGTAGTGGCGTCCGCTTGCGCATGCGTTGAGTTGGCGCCTCTGTGGTCATGTGCGCGGAATTTAATCACGATCGCCTCATTTGTCTGCTAGCTACAACAGCATAAGCATGTCAGCTCCGCTATTAGTTTGCACGAAAGAGGAACAAGCAGTGATCCGATTTTTGTGGTCAGAGGGTGTGAAAGGTGCTGAAATTCACCGAAGACTTTTGTCACAATACGGAGACAGTGCTTTATCTCGTAAAAGCGTTTTTTTGTGGATCGAAATGTTCCAAAGTCGCCGTACGAGCGTAACACAAAAAGAGTGAACTGGGCGGCCGTCAACCTCGACTACCGACGACAACATTCAGCAAGCTCGAGAGATGGTTACAGCAAATAGGCGAGTTACCATAGACTTTCATCTCTTTGGACTGCTCAAAGAAGTTTTGAAAGGTCGTAGATTTGCCTCAGACACAGACGTTCGGGATGCGGTGCAAAAGTGGCTTCACGACCAACCGAAAACCCTCCACCAGGAAGGCATACGGAAGCTTGTGGCTCGCTGGACCAAGCGCATTGCTAAAGGTGGAGATTATATCGAAAAATAATGTATGTTGTACACCTATCTTTGTTTAATACAATTGTAGAACTAAAAGTGTAAGTAATTTTTGACTTATCCTCGTACAAGTCTGAACGTATTTTAAATAGAATTAGCAAGAGCAAAAATAAACACCCACAAATTGCCAAATTAGTATTTTCTACGTATACTATTAGCCGGCGATCGTCGTGGCACAGCCTGTATTTGTTTAGTTGTGCTTTTGTGTCCTTCAATTTTTTTGAAATCCTATACAACTACTTCATTATACGTTATACATATCATCTCTGTTGTAATTAAATATAGAGGGGCAGATTTTCTGAAATTTTAAATTTTTCGAGCAAGCATTAGGGTGACTTATCCACCCCCTACCACTCCTTCTTCGGGACATGTGACAGCTAAACAGATAGGTTAAGCGGCTTAGAAAAACGGGTAAAACAGGTTAGACAGACAGATAAACACAAATAAGGTCTGTCTAGCCAGTTTTACCTGTCTTTCTAACCTGTTTTATCTGCCTGAAAATCTATCTAACCTGTTTTACTTGTTCGTCTAATCTGTTTAAGCCTGTCCATGTAAGCTGTTTAACTTGTCTGCTTAAACTGTCTGTTTAAGCTGTCACAGGTTCTATGATATATCCGACAGGCAGGTAAATAGACAAAGTCTATCTAACTTGTTCTACCTTACCTGTCTGTGTAAAAGTTTGTCTAACCTGTTTTACCTGTCTATCTAATGTGTTTAAAATGTCTGTCTAAGCTGTCACAAGTACCATGACATGTCCGAAGTAGGAGTTACGGGGGGTAGACAAGTCACCCTAATGCCTACTTTTTCCTTTCCTGATTATATATATGCAAGTTGCTTTAAAGTAATATTTTTATAAACTGCCTTAATTATCATAACAGCATGACATACGTTGTTTCTTTAGTTAATAATTATTCATTTGGCATACCAACAGATTATGCCTTAACTAACTTTTAAAATTCTGTTTTTGAATTTCAAGATTTTAGTAGATATATTATTTGCGATTGCTTTAAGTTTGGTTGATCTAATATGGAAATGATCTATTTGTTACATTCCTATAACACTTACTAGATATACATTAAAACAGTCGTTGTAATAAGTCACTACAATCGATTAATTAGTATGGAAGTTCAATCTAACTTCCTTCTTGTAATCCGCATAACGATTATTACATTTAATTGACTGTATTTAATTCATTGCTTATAACGTTTTGTACAATTCATATCAACTTATACAATCATCATCAATCAGAACAGTCAGATCTAATAAATATATGTATATCAATATATAGTGTTTGAAAAACGTTTCCTTTTTATATATAAATAGATATTGCATTTACCATATTACAGCAGAAGCACTTTATTTTCACAAAAAAAAAATACATTTTAAGCATCTTGTCGATAATCAGGAAAAGAGAGTGGTCTCGTATAATGGCACCAGTGTCTAATCTTTCTTACTATGTACTCATAATCTCTGACAACCAAACCAGTTATAGGAAATCTAGTAGGCGGAAAGCATCCGCCAATTGGAAAGAGTAGTCAGTCGTCTGCTTCCATATCTATTAATTCAGCTTGCATTCGGCCCTTGTATCTGCAGCAAATAGTCATGCAAAAAATTCTTAACGCGAAACGGAATTGAGGGCTTAAAAATATCAAAATTAGTGATTTCCAAAGCGAATTTATGAAGCCTATCCAAACGATCAAGAAATGTATCAGCGGTATTTGTAGTTTAACACCTGTCATATATTCGTATACCTTTACACCAACGAATGGTGTCCAAGATATCCAAAAGGACGCTATTAAAACAAAAGACATCATATGACTTGGATTAGCTAAATTTTCTGATAACGCCGTCACATATTCCTTATCGTGTATAGGCGCATCGCTTTTCAGTTTTCTTATCATGTTAAAGATATATGAATAGGTGTATATTATGGTGATCAAACTAGGACCCAAAATCAAAATCAATAATGTAATAGTATAGGCAGCCATGTTTCCCCAATTTAACACACATATGTAAGCTTCAGAATCGAATAAAGGTTTGCTTAAACCTAATAAAGGTGGACTGCACATCATGGCGGATGATATCCAAGTAAAAGCCATCCAACATTGGCACCGGATTTTGGTTTGTATGGTTTCGTAACGAAGTGGTTTCCGAACGGCCAGGTATCTATCCACACTAATCCACATGAATGTATACACGGTTATAACCCACAACGTCACTTCCACATATCCTATAAGTCCGCAAACTACATCTCCATATACCCATCGCTGTACTAATGCCGGATAAACGGATAGAGGGAATACTATAAGCCCATAGAGAAGATCGGCGACGGCCAGAGATAGTAAGTAACAATTTATGACATCACTGGGACCTATAAAACAGTCCAAGAATTAGAATAATTTGTTCGTCTGCTTCACATTATTGGAATGGAATGAGACACATTATCAAGAAATATCCGGACAAAAACATATACATACATTGCATATATGGAATGAATTCATTTTGATTAAATCCTCAAATAGGTCGATTTATATTGTCAATTGCGCATTGTATCTTGCATGATATTTAGTTATAACGTCATCACTATTTTAAATATGACGCCATCGATGTATTTTTTAAACGGTTCGCTGTATATATTTTCATTTTTGGATTCTTCGCTAATTCTTCACGATACCAAAAATATACAAATTTTTTGTTAGTGTTGGCATGTTTTTCACGGACGATTTAAGTTGGTAGTTCCGACAACAAAGGCCATATTCGTCTGCATTACGTTAAGAAATTGGTGAATATGCCCTTTATTGCCGGAACTACCATCTTAAATCATCCGCGAAATTTATAGAATGCCAATTCTACTTATGGATCTGTAGATGGAATGAAAAATATTCTTAGCAAAAGTTTTTGTAGGTGTTTTAAACTCTTCAATGCGATAACAAAGTAAAAAAGTATCAAATAGTTATTAGTTTAAAAAAAAAATAGAGTAGTTTCAATAAATCATTCATAGTTGTCTAATTTTTAAGATATGGAACATTTAAAATGTGCTGGCTCACAATATCCTGTTCTATCGGCGAATGCTGTTAAGGATTATTTATTATTTTCACAGATATTTCTTAAACCGTCATCCTGATTCAATTTTCACTCTGTTAATGTTTGAGGTTTGCTTGCATAAACAACTAACATTAAGTAATCGTAAAGAAAATCATTTAAATTCTCTACAGGTTGTTTTACTAAATTCATGTTCAAAATTAACGCACCATGCAATGATGTATATTCTATAATTTTTGTATTTTCTAAAATTTTTTGGTTTAACAGAACATAATCTAATAGTTTTATGCCACTAGAAAGTTATTTTGAGTTTTCTGGTGAAAATGTCCGCAAGTTAATGTCAAATTCTGTTAAACAGTTTTTCCTGAGTCGTTTAAGTTACAGTTCAGACATTATATAAGTTTTAACTACGAGATTGTTGATTTTTTGCGTGTATAGAATTTAAATTAATAAAGTTTAAATCGAAAATCATGAACGGATCACATCATTTAACCAATGATGAATGTGTAAGAGCTTCAACTTTGTTAGAAGAAGGACCTACAATGCGCTATGTGGTTAATTTGCTGGGCATTAATCGTGCAACAGACAATCGGATGGTTAGAAGATTCAGGGAAACTGGATGGCACTCTAGAAGACATAGTCAAGATAGGAAACGAGTCACAAGTGCGATCGTTTTTTGCAATTGCAAGAAATAGGCGAATAATAAGCACAGAACTCAGTAACCAGCTCGAAGCAGTTAGAAATGTCAGAGTTTCTGCTTTTATTGTAAGGAAGAGGTTGAGGGAATTAAGATTGAGTAATCTTCTATTGTTATTGGACCATTACTTACCACAGCACACAGATTTCATCGGTTGAGATTTGCCAGAAATCATGCAGAATGGACAATTGAAAATTGGAAGCGAGTTTTGTTTTCGGACGAGACTAGAGTAAGTTCAAAGCCTCCGGATGATCGCGAGGGAGTATTGCGAAGAACTGGAGAAAGATATCTTGACTGCACAAGCTCTCAAAGAGAGCCCTTTAGTGGTGGATCAAAAATATTCAGGGGAAGTATTTGCTTTGACGTCTGCACAGAGTTAATCCCTATTCACCAAAGGTCAATGAATGTTGAATACTACCTAGAGAACATTATTCAGCACCATGTAATGCTTTTTGCACCATTTTAAAGGAATAATTTCATGTTCATGCAGAATAACGCGAGACCACACATCGCTAGACAATTTTTGGATTACTTACAAGGGATAAATATCCAAGTCGTGGACTGGCCTCCACGAAGCCCAGATTTAAATCCGATTAAGCACCTTTGGGATGCTCTAACAAATCAGTAAAGCGCTATTTACCATCTTCTGGTAATCTCCAGGAATTGGAACAAGCTGTTCTTTTCGAATGGGATAATATCCCCCAAGAAGTAGGTAATCCAATATTTGATAGTAAGCATACCACAGCAAATCCAACCATTATTAACTTTTATTTTTTATTCTCTTTTTTTGTTTATAGTTTTTTAAGATTTCCAAGTTTCCATTAAAAAAAAGTTAATTGATGAACCGATGTTTAATTATCTCCAGTTATATTGTTTTTTTATGATACTAAGAAATAATTCACCCATTAAAAAATTTTGCAAAAATTATATAGAATTATTTGAATGGTGCGTTAATTTTGAACTTGAGTTTAGAAATGTTGAAGTCTGCATAATTAAAAAAAAATAGCACTTAGAAAATATATAGAAACATTTATTACAGATATTTTGCTTTCCAATTACTGGTTAGCAAAAAAGTAGTGTTCTTCACATGTGACACCAAGGCATGTTAGCTAACTGGAGGTTACACATTTATTTCTAGTTTATGTTGTTGTACGTTTTAAACTACTGTATTATAGCATTTTATTAAATAAGTGTTTCTAGACCAAAAGAGGTAAAAAAAATTGTCTTATTTATCTAATTGAAAAATGAAATGGAAAAATGCACCTATCAAAAATTAGTATACGTCACTGAACAGTCAATCAATTTATATATAAAAAAAAAAAACGAAAAATCCTCTAAGGTATAATTATAATTATAAAGCCTATTTGAAAAAGCACGGGAGCAATTTATAAATTACAAACGCGGAAAGCTTTGAAAATACAGGAGAACTGGCTTTAAAATACCGGAACTAGCTCAATCTTTAATTATAAGAATGATGGAGCAATTTAAAAGATAGTGCAAGTTTAAATTTAATTTGAGGTTAGCTTATATGTAATTGAGTCGATTACTTGCTTTATTTTGTTATTATTATTATTAATATCCATTATGCTTGATTCAGGTTGATATTCCACCAACTCATAGACTATTAGTATTATCAATTTCAAAATGTAATGCAGTATAATTATAAAAAAACGTAATCGGGAGGGTCATGTTTTTTTTTAAATTTTTATGTTGGTTACAACTACATCTGACAGTTAAATCCAAGATTGAAACTTGAAACTACATTTGATATTTATTTACAAGTTTGACAATTCAGATTAGATTTGATGGTTATTGTCATATCTTATACATTTTAAAACATGTTTACTACAGATCACCAAACATTTATCATTGAAAGCTATTTTCGTAACGAATAAAAGCAACAGTATCGGGAATAGTGTTATTCTACGCAATTATGTATGGATGAATTTCGTCATCAGTTTCCACATTTTGCAGTATCATATCTTGATTTATATCAACAAATTGTTCGATGCGCTGCTAAATTTCGTGAAACTGGTGCAATAAGTCGCAAACCCGGTAGTAGTAACCTCAAGAAAATGACTGCTGAAACTATTACGAATGTGAAGAGGCGTATAGATCATTCACTTAAAAAGTCAATTACAAAGCTTACACAGGAAACTAATTTGTCATATACCTACATATATGGTACTTGTTAGCATATTGTTAGAAGAGATCTTGAAAAATATCCATATAAAATTTGTGTTGAGCAAGAACTCAAGCCCATTGATCACGTAGCGAGAGTGCAATACTGCAATTGGTTTGAAAATCACATTTTCCACCACGTTCCCCTGATCTATTTGAGATTTTTTTATGTTTCGCGTTTTTAACGCATTTAACAACATGAAACGATAAGTAAGGATTGGTATTGAAGCCTGTGGAGATCACTTTGAGCATTTACTATAATTGTTTGCTAAATTCTTCTTTTACTTTTACTAGGAAATATTTTTTTACTGTCAATTATGTCAAACGTAATTTGAAGTTACAATCTTGATAGGATTTATGCAAGATTTAACTGTCAGATGTAGTTGTAACCAACGTAAAAACGTAAAAATACTTCAAAATGGCCCTCTCGATTACATTTTATAATAAGTAAGAAATAAATACAGGTAACCCCGTATAACACGGTACTTCTATAACACGGTTTTGCTTTAACACGGTTCGAGGATTGGGGAAAACCCCCATACAACACGACATCCTAGAACACGGTTTCACTCTAACATGGTTTGAGAATTAGGTAATTCCTCATATAACGCTTAACGTTTTTAAGGGCAAAGTTCAAAATTAGGGGAATCCCATCTCACGGAGTAAGAGCTGTTAAGTGCACAATATATCTCAGTAGAAATTTGTCATTTCAGCTTGTATGTCGTACTTGCCTGCAGAATATTGTAATTAATTGAATTTTTGTTCGTCGAGTATTAAGTAGATATCAAAATTTTGTGTTTTTCCTTTTACTCGATTACAAATTTTCGGGTGAGTATTATTTAACCTTTTTTAGATATGGTAATTATGTTTTTAATTTTTGTGATTTAATTTATAGCCTTGAACTATGTCTGGTGGAAATAAAAAAATACCTTTTGAAAGACATTTCATCTCGCTAGAACAAAAATTACAAATTTTGGATCGGCTCGAAAGAGGGAAAAAGTATCATATGTCGCAAAAACCTTAGATTTAAATGAAGCAACAGTTCGGACTATACAAAAAAAAATGAAGCTAAAATTAGAGCTTCCGTTGCTGCTCGTGCCTCTATTTCCGCAAATATGACATCTCGTCCCAGAGCATCTATAATTGAAAAGATGGAAACATCTGGATTGAAGAATGTTCAAAAAAACGGATTCCACTGGACACCAATATTATTAAACAAAGCTTTCAAAATCTACAACTACTTAAGGGAAAATGGAGAATTTGCAACTAACCCTGACTTTGTTCCTAGCAAAGGGTAGTTTGGCCGTTTTAGAAAACGTTTTTCACTGCAAAACCTAAAAATACAAGGAGAGAGCGTATTAGCTGATATAGAAACGGCAAAAACTTATCCAAAGGAATTGCAAGAAATTATTGAACAGGGTGGATATTCACCGCATCCAAATTTTAATGCCGACGAGACTGGTCATTGCTGAAAAAAAATGCCCAAGGGAACATTTATTTCAAAAAATGAAAAAATTGCGCCAGGTTTTAAGGTATCAAAAGACCGTGTAACATTACTTATATGCAGTAATGCTTCAGGGGATCACATGGTGAAACCTATGCTGGTTTATAAATCTCTCAATCTCCGTGCAATGAAAAACTTAAATAAGAGTGATTTACCGGTATATTGGACAGCAAAAGCTTGGGAAACTACTGATTTATTTAAAATGTGGTTTTTAAACTGTTTTTCCAAGTGTGGAAAACTACTTAAAGCAGAAAAATCTTGATTTTAAAGTTCTACTAATAGTAGATAATGTAACCAGCCATCCGAAAGATTTAAATCGCCTAAATGTCGAAATAACTTTTTACCACCAAATACAACTTCTTTATTTCAACCGTTAGATCAGGAAATTGTAGCTACATTTAAGACTAATTACATCAGGAAGTCATCACAATGGGCTTTGAATAAGGTCGACAACGAATCTATGGAAATCATGGAGGCATGGAAAGTTTTTACAATTTTGGACTGTATTAATCTTATAAATTCATCCATTAAAGAAATAAAACCTACGGCATTACATGCTTGTTGGAAAAATGTATGGCCGGGGTTAATTCAAAATGAAAATCTAATCGAGCAGGCGGAAAACAGAATGGATGCAATAGTAGAACTTGCGAAGTCTTTAGGGGGGGAAGGTTTTGCCGATATGACTGTCGAAGATATCCAAGAATTACTGATGGAAGAAGAAACTGATGAAGCAGATTTGGTAGAAAAGACATCTGGAACATGCCAAGATAACTCAGGTGACGATAGCACAAATGAAAACGAAGAGATTTAAACGTTTTACTCTAAAAAGCGTAAAAAAAGGCCTGGACTTAGCCGAAAAGTTGGAGTCACATAATGAAGATCCTTCAACTAAAAGAATCATAAAGTTTAAGAGAGAACTTCACAAGTGCTTAGCACCATATAAAGAAATTTATAAAGATTTTTTGCGAAAAGTAGAGCATAGAAGTCAAGATAGTGTTAAAGAAAGTTCAGAGGATGAGAATAATTGTCATAAAGAAAACGCCCTCAGTTAATGGTGTAATACATATTAATGTAATACTTTTCTTTAAAATTGCTTTAATAAATATATTTTTCTTAATTATACAAACATAAAACATAGTATGTATGTTTTTAAATTTTTGGAACTCCCGTTTTTGCACTAGTTCTTTGTTTCGTATAACACGGATTCGCATAACACGCAATTTTTTAGCAACGTTACTACCGTGTTATACGGGGGTTACCTGTATAGTATATTGTATAATATATTGTAGTAAATATATGACTTTTAATTTCCCTGTAGGGTGTTGAATGTATTTCAGACCAACAATGTTGAAACAAACCAAAGAAATATCAGAAAATTAAAGTGATGGGATCCAATTTAATTTTGCATAGTTTTCCATTTTTATTAACTTAAATTACTGATTTAAACTTATTCTGTAGGCTATAGAACATTAAAAATAATTATTTTTTTCACCGTATACTATTCGTTTTGTCTTAAAGTATCTGCATGCATTTAAAATATTATCGGAAGGTAATGTAAAATTGGATTGAAAATAGTGGTAAAAGCTTTATTAGAAAATAATAAATATGTTTCAATAAGCATACCTCTAAAGTTGACGAACGTTGCAATGAGCAGAACATTAGCAATAATAACAGCTACGCTCATAATGAAAATAAATGCAGCTAATATTAGTGATCTTAGTGTCAAAACAAAGTCATCATTCGCATCACTGAAGATGATCATAGTCGAGGTGTCCCTTGGGTGAATCATGACTGCTGAATGGTCGTGATAGTTTGCCGTCTTTAAAGATTCGTGCTCTGCGCCGCAGAGTCACGTGCCTAGTACCTGCTACCTATGATGCAGAAGTGAAGTTTTTGAATCCATTATTAACCCTGGAAAAAAAAAATAATTCAGTAACTCTAATTCAAAAATATGATAGTATGTGTTTATAAAAATACTTGTATTAGTTGGAATAGTAACAGTAGGAGATATTTACTTAAGATCATAACTATACATACATAACATAAGTTTTTAGCGAAAGACTAAACCTTTAGGTTAAATCCTCCACGTAGAAATCATCTAAATCATGAAATTGGGGTTGGAGAGTTGCTTCATACGTAAAGGTAGACTCTATGTGATTTTAAAACAAAAGTACTGCCGATTCTCCGGCTATTTATCAGAGATCTTTCTTTTTAGACTATATAATTCTTCTATATCTACGTATATATTCTTTCGTTCACAAAAATTTAGATTTTCTTATCGTAGTTGATATAGGTTCTGTCAAACATAGAATTTGTGGTTGATATTTAGTGGGTAGTGCATAATTTTACGAATTTTCCCTATAATAATAATAATAATTTATTGTCTATAACGATCACTACAGTCATAAAATACAAGAAATGTAAACAACAAATATACATACATTGCGTCGCAAACAAACACAAGAATACAAAACCCATAAAATATAAATATAAAACAATAAACAAACACGTTAAAACATTGTATAAATAAAATGTATAAATTTATAATTAAAGCGTATGTCCCATTGTAGCAGATGCCGTTAATGTTTGTGAGCGAGGTATTCAGAGATTGAGTAGTACGCATTTCTAAATAAGAACTCTTTTAATTTGGTAGAGAAAATCCCAAAGTCAGATCCTTTCCTTATATAATTGGGTAGATAGTTATATAAGTACATGCCGGCGTACTCCGGACTTCTTTCAAATAGAGAAGTTTGATGCTGTTCGGTTCTAATGTAATCACCGTATCTGGTGCTGTAATTATGTGTTTCATTATTCATGTGAGGTTGAAAATGTCTTCGTATATACTGTATTGTCTTGTATATGTAGATTGATGGTAAGGTCAACATTGTGTGTTCTCTAAAAATCGGTTTGCAGCTTTCGCGGGAATGAGCATCAAATATTAATCGAAAGATTCTCTTTTGTAACACCAGAACTCTGTGACTGTAAGTTGTTGCTCCCCAAATCATAATGTTATAAGACATCAAAGAGTAGGCTAGACCATAATAAATATTTAACAGAGTACTTCGATTTAAAACATTCTTTAATTGCAGTAACACAAAAAAACAACTGTTTAGTTTACCACAAACGTAATTTACATGCGATCTCCAGCTCATGTTGGAGTCTACCATAACGCCCAAAATTTTAACAGAGCCCGAGAAACAAACAGCTCCATTACCAACCGTAGCACGGATGTTGTCAGTTTTTCTTTTATTAAACAGTAGCATAGCTGTGGTTTCAGACCCATTGACAATCAAACGATTTGCATTACACCAGCTTGTAAATTTGGCAATTACTATGTTCAAATTATTGTTTAGTTCCACAGCAGACTTTCCAGACACAATTATAGTGGAATCATCAGCGTACAGTACAATTTTACCACCAGTTATGTGTAGCGGTAGGTCATTGATAAACAATGAGAATAAAATCGGGCCGAGTATCGACCCTTGGGCAACACCAAATTCATTTTTGGTAAGGCTCAGATCTCGAGTCCTTTATCTTTACACACGTACGACGATTTGTTAAATAAGAACGGATCCAGTCAAGAAACCTTCCTCTTATTCCGAAGGCGCTTAACTTCTCACATACAAAGTTTATATCAACAGTATTGAACGCTTTTGAGAGGTCAAACATAATAGCTGCTACGTACTTTCCGTCGTCCAAGCATATGTACACATAGCATCCAAAATCGCACAAAGCTGTTTCGGTGAAGCGCCCACAGCGAAAACCATGCTGCGACCGGTCAATGATGTTATATTTCTCTTAAGTAATGAAACAGTTTATTATAAACGATTCGCTCTATAACTTTAGTAAATATATTATGTAAACTAATGGGACGATAATTATCCATTAGACTAGGAGCGCCTTTCTTAAAAACTGGTATAACAATACCTATTTTCAAGTCATCTGGAAATTGGTGTGCATTTACCGATGTTTAGTATATAAATCAAAGGTGGTACGATTAACGGAGCCAAGAGCTTTATGATCGATGTGAATATGCAGTCCATTCCAACAGCGTTTGTTGCCTTTAAAGAACTTATCGATTGTAGAACCTCAAACCCTTCAACATGCCCCAGAAAGAATCTATTGTATCTGGATGAAGCTGTAGTACATTGTTTGACCGAACCTGACCTGAAAAGTAATTCGCAAAGTGATAAGCTACTTCAGAGTTATCTGAGACCATTAGATCATCAATTTTCAAGTTAATGTTTGTAGATTTATTACAGCTACTCCTCTTATCATTAACTACAGCCCACACTTTCTTACTTTTAATTGTTTGGTTTTCGTATAAAATATTATTGTAATACTCATTCTTTGTCATCTTAATGAGCGCTCTGTGTTCTCTCTTCATGGTACTGTAATGCTGTCTTATGTCTTCTGAATTGGTCTGTTTTAACAGCCAGAACATATCTTTTAAATCACGGCTACTTTCCTGTATTTCCTCTGTAACCCAAGATCTGTCTTTTGTATAGGAACTAGTCACCGTTACAAAGGGACAATTTAAATCCAGATAATAAGTAAGAATGTTAATCAAATTTTTGTAAGCAACATTTACATCACTACACTCATATACCTTCACAAAAGTCTCACTAGCTAGACTATTGTGTAAATTCAATTTACGACTCTCGCTCATATTTCTGAAAGAAAACTTTTCACGACATTCCTTTTCATTGTTCATTCGGCGAGACAATGTAAAAATGAGTGCTAAATGATCACCCAAATTTAAGTTTTCTACCCTCTCATCATATTCGTTTACAGGAATATTCGTTAAAAAGTAGTCTATTTTGGAATCAGATATATTACCTTTTATACATTGTGTACGCGTGGGGCATGCATTTTTACAATTCAAACTAAAGCTATCCATAATATCTCTCAAAATATTCCTATGATTAGAGGTAATACTGAAATTTATATTAATATCGCCGCAGAGAATTATGCCTGTGTACTTGTTAAGAACGCTTAACATTTTATTTATTTTCTGTAAATTCATAATTTTATTTGTTTTATTTTATAAACTCAACATGTTATGTGCCTTATTTGTGAGTTCAACATTTCGTTTGTTTTATTTTTCTTGTAAGTTCAATATTTCACTTGTTTTATTTTGTATAAGTTTATATATTTATGTTCATTAAAAATTTAACCTGTACATATTTATTGTAAAATATATTTAATTTCTTATAATATACGTAAATATTACCAAAATCATCAACGCACAAATTAAAGATCGCTTAATAGTCATTTACATATCTGTACGATGGAGCTAGCACTAGCCTACGTATTGGCGACGAGCGCTAGATATGCGTTTGTCGCTGAGGAGGAAGACATACGAGGTGTAGCAAATATAAACGGGACACGTTTTTAAAAAAATTCTAATTTCATTTCACTAAGCTTACAAATATATATTATTCTTCTACAAACTCTCTCACCCTCGAAATACATTTTTCCCATCGGATTGGGGACTTTTTTATTCTATCATCGTAAAAACTCTTCGGAGGTTCATGTAGCCATTGGAGCACAAACGCTTCCACCGCTTCGTTGTCGAAACGCTGGCCTCCAAGCGCTTCTTTGAGGGGTCCAAAAAGATGGAAGTCGCAAGGTGACAAGTCTGGACTATAGGATGGATGTTTCAGCGTTTCCCATCCTAATGCATCCACTTTTTGCATCGTGGCGTTAGCCACATGAGGCTTGGCGTTGTCATGCAGAAGAATGACACTTCTGGCCTATTGCTTCTTCCTTTTCCTATGAAATGACAATTTCGCGGCATCCAGTACTTCCAGTTATGCGCCGATTTCCCTCTGTGAGATTTCGGATCGCCTTGATGTTGGCTTCGGTCACACTTGTCCTTGGGCGGCGATCATGACTATCGTTCTCGACCTTTTCACGCCCTCTAGAAATTTGTTTGTGCCATACAAACTGTGTCAGTAACCGCCGCAAAATTTCGGTTGAGTTCACCCCCTTCTTAGCCAAAAACTTGATCATAATCTGCTGCTCCACGAAGACATGCACCACAAGCTTAACTGTTGGCATTTCTTCATCGCTTTCTTGATTATCAACATTCTCTTCATTTTCTGAACCAGCAGCGACTTCATCAATTATTTCTTCTTCAGTGAGAAATGCTCCATCTTCGTTTTCCCCTTGTACCCATTCCTGTACATCCCGGTCTGACAGAGTTTCACCAATCTTCCCAAACATGTCCTTGATTTCAGCTAGCTCATTAGTTTGAATTTTATTAGATGGAAGGTAAATCATCTTCATCATTATGGTCTTCTACAGTCTGGTCATCGTTCATAGCTAAATCGACATCTTTTTGTTCTGTAGTTAAACTAGGACAAATATTTTTCCAAGAGTTGTTCAACAGCTCAGTTTTTACTCTTTGCCAGGCTTCGTCGAGCAAAAATACCACGTCTTTTAAATTTATTGCCTTTAAGATTTGTGCAATGTCATCATTAGATTCAACAATTTGTGAGAGAAGTTTCTTGCGATAATTAAGTTTAATAGCCTGAATCACATGTTGATCCATGGGCTGCAGAATCGGTGTACAATTTGGTGGAAAGTACATGACGGAAATTTATTTATCATCACTCATTAATTCTAAAACATCGGAATGAACAGGAGCATTATACAAAAGCAACATAGCTTTTTTAGGTAATCCCAATTCCTCCATTTTGTTTTCTACCGACGGCACAAAGTGCGAATAAAACCAGTCTTTAAACAGATCTTTTGTCACCCAAGCTTTCTTTGCTCCCTTATAAATAACCGGTAACTGGCAGAAAAGTACGTTGCGTTTTTGACTTTCCCAAAACAAATAACGGTAGTTTATGACTTGCCTGATGCGTTTGCACATGGCATGAAAGTTATCCGTTCTTTACTTAATTTTCTTCCGAGTGCCGATACTACTAGATTTATTAACCAACGTTTTTTTGGGCAACACCCTTCAAAAAAGCCCACTCTCATCCGCGTTGTAAATTTGATCAGAAGCTAGGTCTAATCTCTCAATAGTTTTTAAGAATTTTAATTTAAAGGGTTCTACTACACTAAAATGAAATAGTATGAATCAAACGTGGCAACGATTTAAACGGCCATTTTATAGACGTTAGTTGATATAAAAGGTTTTCGATGTATTTCCGAAAACTCCAAGAAATATTTAATTGAATAAAATTTGAATCACCGATTTAACGTGTAAAGCGTTTAATATATCGGTCATTAAAGAAACAGCGACATTTCACAAAAATCTCAAATTATGTGAATTATCTCAGAAACTAAGATAGATAAGTATAGGGAATATTGGAACTTATCCAATATTTTATTATTTGAAAACCTTTTCTCTAAATTATTCAGAGAAGAAATTATCTTCCATCCAGGCACTAGGTGGGCACGTTGTATAACTGACAAGGAAAGGTATCCAACCCGCACTTTCAGCATTTAATGAAACTTGGGTGGTTTGTAGAGCTTATAGGACAATGTAAAATACCTGTTTCCGTTTCGGCCGAGAAACGATATTAGAAGGTGAAATCGGGTTTAGAAAATTGAGGTTTCTGCATTTCTCATTATTTTTTTCCTGTTAGATGTACACAAAAATTATCGATATTGAAATATTCTAAATGTGGGAAATCGTTAAAAAAAAATAATTTTTCGAAAATTAATAGATTAAATATATTTAATCCATATATGAACTGGGGGATGGAAATGTTCTAAAACATTTTTTTCTGAAATTTAGATGAATTTTAACACCAGTTAATGGAATTTAACGAAAATTAAAACTGGAAATTGAAAACAAACCTGGATTTTATGACGAAGTCAATAAACTATCTGTTTATGAGACATTTACAGGAAACCTGCCTATTCTTAACCACCAACCATCACTTCTTTCTTGAATTTATGGTACGATTTGAAATATAAATTCTTTGAAATCTGCAACACAGCCAGACACGTGTTACCTCGATGAAAACTTACTGACTCAAAGTCGGCAAATTTAATTGGCGTCCTACTACTTTATTTTACTCGCGATGGCAATTGTTTCTTCCACAGCAAATTTTGATAATCCCTTTCCAAATACAAAGTGACGATTAATTTTTGATGAATAAACTTATTTATAAAAGTAGCATAATGGAATAGATGCAGCGATGCTGCTAGATGATTGAATTTACGCTATTATATGACCTAGAAAGCGACTCACATTTTTTAAATGATAAATTTTACTAATGACTACGACTTTACGAAAGATATTTAATTTACGAAATTATGCTAGAAATACCTCTGAATTTACGCTGTATCTTGTTGTAGGAACATATTCGTATTTATTACTCGCTACCCCATGTTTGTCGTTGGCTAGACTTAAAATAAGTCTCTAGTACCCTCGCTCCAAAGCTCGTAGGTCTGGGAAAGAGTAGAGGCTACCGAAAAAGAGCTAATAGCTCCTAGAAGGAATTTCACATTGAACGAGTGAATATACCATACGTGCCGCCAGATCACAATTGCGTTCAAAGATGTAAATTAGAACACTACATGTAAGCGTTTAGCACACAGTGGAATGATGATTGACCCGAACCAGTGATAAGCATTTTAAGAAATAATAAAATCGTATGTTAAAATAATCTGTATCGATATTACTTACCGTCACATGTTTACATTATTTCATTTACATAATCATATAAATAAGCAATAATCGCTTGTTTGCTAGACCAGTAAAAAAATTACAACATGAGAGAGAAGGAGTGCGACACCCAAGCAGGCAAGAGCATGGACTTCACGACGCAATAAAAACATAACAGATCAATGTATAAAGGACACTTCTTTTGAATTTGAAACAACGTATGGATTAGAATATTTGGATCAACATCGACCAGTTGCGCCAGAAATAGTGGAAGAGGATGAAGAACCATTACGGGAAGATATTAAAGAAATGGTACAGGAAGAATTGGAAGAAACCTGTACCCGTGATGCAGAAGGTGGTTTTATTAATTTAGAATATGAGCTGAAAGCAGTTGAATATTGGCGAAATGGGAAGAAACGAAGGTTGTCATTGGGGGGTCAGTGGGAGTCACGCCCACTAAGCCCCTATTGCACCAAGGTTAGTGTATTTCAATAGTCCTTTAAAAACGCTAAACATCTATAAAAATGATGTATCGATAGTTTTTATCTAATAGGAAATAATTAACCAGAAATGCAGAAACCCCCGATTTTCAAAATCCGATTTCACCGTCCAAAACCGTTTCTCAGTTGAAACGGAAACTAGTGTTTTACGTAGTCTTATAAGGATTACAAACTACCCAAGTTTCATTAAATTCTGGGAGTACGGATTGGATACCTTTCCTTATCAGTTATTCTAAAGGTTGCCCGCCTAACTGAAATAAATTCATTGACACACATAATGGAAGAGGATGAAGAACCATTACGGTAAGATATTAAAGAAATGGTACAAGAAGAATTGGAAGAAACCTGTACTAGCGATGCAGAAGGTGGTTTTATTAGTTTAGAATATGAGCTGAAAGCAGTTGAATATTGGCGAAGAGGGAAGAAACTTAGAAAGTGTACAAAATCGCAGCAAAAAAAGGGACATTCCAGCGTAGATGGGAAGAGTAGTTTAATGGTTTAAAGTAATTTATTCCTATCAAATACTTTCAATCCCTAAAAAGCAACCGGTATGGTTCAACTTCTGAATGTGTATGGAAATCGTTTGTTAAAAAATGTTCCGGCCTTGTAATACTTGTAAAATTATGATGATGATCTTCGACGAAGAAACCACATGATTAAACTACAATCATTGATACATAACCAGTTATCTGCACCTAGATATCGAAATCTACTTGTATATGTTGGATTTGAAAGCGGCTATGTGGAAAATATACTGAAAAATGAATTCAGTAAATCCTGTTCGTTGATTTCATTTTGTTAAAGTAAGAAAAAATTATTATATTAGCTAATAAATTTATCACAATAATGAACTACGTTTATCAAATGGAAACCAGTTTATCAATATAATAAACACCCGTTTATTAACTTACTTTTTGAGAAGTGAATCAAACTTTATGGACTTTTCATTAGACATTAATAAATGTAGTCTTTATATCAATAAATCCGTTTATTGTACATAGTGTTGATACGAAAGTATGTGCTCATCGATATTGTAAACAGTCAATTATTAAAATAATAAACTCGTTCGTTGGACCAATTTCGATAAAAAATTTGCTACATTAATGTAGTTTTTCATTGTATTTACATACGTATCTATTTCGTTCAGTATAGACCCGACCGTTTTGAGCATTCCGTTGAGTTTGCCTTTGGTAACAACAATGGCGGTTTTTCCTCCATTGTTCTATTTATAGCGAACCTGCTTTTATTAAATGTTCAAGATGCAATCAATTTTTCAATACTTTTATGTAAACTATCATTACCATGATGAATGAATTTATAGCACGTCGACATGCTCACCTTTGAATATTCAATAAGAAACATGCAATAAAAAATGTGAAATACACATCAACATATTGTTTTACAGATTAACGTATACGTATGTGTAATATTTAATGGATTTATGTGTACCAATGTTGAAATAATAAACTCGGACTCATATCTTAGCTGTTCTCTTATTTAATGTTTAAATAATGCAGCCGATTACTACATATAGTCATTTTGTAAGGTCAACGATGGTGCTACAGCAAAAATGTATATATTTACTTCGAATGGTATGCCAAAGTGAATATAATCACCACAGAAACAGATATACACCCTTTTGGACATAGGGGTGGGGGGTGGGAGTCACGCCCACTAAGCCCCTATTGCACCAAGGTTAGTGTATTTCGATAGTCCTTTAAAAACGCTAAACATCTATAAAAATGATGTATCGATAACTTTTATTTAATAGGAAATAATTAACCAGAAATGCAGAAACCTCCGATGTTCAAAATCCGATTTCACCGTCCAAAACCGTTTCTCAGTTGAAACGGAAACCAGTGTTTTACGTAGTCTTATAAGGATTACAAACCACCCAAGTTTAATTAAATTCTGGGAGTACGGATTGGATACCTTTCCTTATGAGTTATTCTAAAGGTTGCCCGCCTAACTGAAATAAATTCATTGACACACTAAAGGTTAGGTGGTAGGGCAGGGGGCAGTACCTGTTAGTTGCTCTCCGTCTGATCCTCGCCTTTTGATTTCACTTTTGTTTTTCTTTTTTCTTTTTCATATGTTATTTAAAACACCAATATCCGTATTTTTCGAAAGTGGAATAAAGATTACTTATTATTACTTATTATTATTATTTGTTCTGTACCTTTTTCTTTCGATACAAGTACATAAATCTTTAACTAGCTGCATTAATTAAAATCGACCATAGCCCGACAGGTCCTGGGTTAATAGCGGATACGGCATTGTTATACGTACATACATGTGTTCGTTATGCGAACACAAAAATTTTTCGCGAAAGTGTTCGTTATCTGATTTGTTCGCAGTCCCAATTGTTCGTTAACCGATCTCTGAATTTTAAAAAGGCAAACCTAATAAAATGCGAATGCACTTACATACCGATATTTATTTCGAAGTAATTATGTATTATAGCAAAACAGAGTACTTTTACTCTATACATAAATTCGGAATTTACCTTGTTCATATGTGGATTACTTTTCCAAATTTGGCTAACTGGCTAGTTGGGCGCCAACATTCTGAGTACATAAACAAAAATCTGTTTCTGTTTTTCGGTCATAATTGAGTCGTATTTAAAAAATAATCGTAACGTTTTATTTCAAAACTGGCAGATTTGTTAAATTTGACAAAGAATTTTGATCATTAGTAACTAGTATGTTTGGTAACTAGATTCCTCTACGACTATTAATATAACATGTCTATACGTTACATATTTGATCAGGAACCGATCAGAGTCGATGCATTTCTTTTGTTTACTTGGGCTTTTTTAGAATGAGTCGTTGCTTTGAAAACTATCATAAATGCGGTATCGATCATTTCATATGAGAAAATATTCGTTAAACTAAAACAGAGTTATCATAAAGAAAGTAATAAGTAAATCGTCATTGAAATTATTATTAATTTTTTTAATACCGGGAATAGTGCAATCAACATATAAATGAAATGTATTTTCTTGAAGGATGTAATCTTTTAAGTAGAAGCGGATAGATCTGACCATCTCTTTGTAGGACAAAACGGGCTTGACGGGAAGCAGTTGGGTTGACAAACGTGTCAGGCCTACATAAATCTCAAAATGTCCACTTCCCTAATATGCACATATATACATTTGCTGCATTCTTTTTACTAATTTGAAGTGAGATTAATTAAAACACTTGCTACACCTAAGGAGCTTACTTAAAATAATTCTGTAACTAACAAGGGAACATCCCGAACCCGTAAATTCAAAAAAAATTGAAACTTTGTGGACAAGTAGTCCTCACCCCAAGATGTTCGAAGCCATTTTCCTTATCGGCCCAATTTCGTTTTAAGAGGGTGAAACCACTCCTGAAATTTTACTTGATTTTCGGTTTTTTGAAAATAATTCGACGGTTAAACGGTTGGACCAAATACAAAGTTATTTATCAGAATAATCGTCTCTTTGAGCTCTATTACATATATGAAAATAACATAGTATTTCTATTTAAAAATTTGGTGGTGCCTTCCCCCACCCCTTCACGAATGAACCTATTCAAATGCCATATTGTGGATGTTATACAGCCCTTCAAGCAGTTTCAAAAACGTACTTCACTTTTTGTAAAACAGTTATTCAAAAAATTAGGAAAATGATATTTAATGTGTCGTCTTTAGAGACTGTGAAGGAATGTAACATAAATTTTGATGTTTTTAGATAGATATGTTTTAGAAAACAGAAATATAGATAAAAATGAATTAATATAATAATATTGCATGCCTTTCGGATGTAGATATTACAATTCATAGTGGTAGAAAATTTATTCAAACTAACATATAAAATACATATTATGACATATTTTGTAATATATGGTTTATGTATACATGTGTATATATAATATATACGCTAGTAATTACTTAATTTGTATGATAATGCATTTCTTCATAAAAATGCTTAAAGCACAAAAAACTGTTGCACCAGAAACACCGTATTATAGCACGCGCTCCACATATGGAACATCGCGATGGAATTTGAAAATCTTCTGTGAAGGCAAAAGTGACAGGATTATCGAAACGATTTGGCCGGTCCGCAATATAACCACTTTTGTACCATGCATAAGCAAATAAATTATGAGGACTACTTGTCCACAAAGTTTGAATTTTTTTGGAATTTACGGGTTTGGGATGTTCCCCTGTAAGTCGAAAGTGAGTAGAAAGTAGTAAGACTAAATTTATCTTTCTTACTACAAATTGAGTTTGCTATTTATCAAGCTCAATTGGTCTCACATAAGTAGAGGTTATGTTTCGTGGTTTGGAGGTTGAGTTGTGACTTGTGACTACCTTCTTAATTTTAGCTTACTAGGAGAAGAATTCAATCGATGTCAAAATATTCAGGTTTTCCTAGCTGAGTACTGCATTTTAGCGCAGTCAAATATTTTGTGTGTTTTTACTGCAGATAGAATTAAAAAGGAACACAAATTCTTACTTAAATCTCATTTAATGTTACCTAAACATGTTTTACTACGGTCTTATTTCTAAGACGATTTTCTGGTAAAAAGAATACAGCAATTGTAAATGTTTTAAAGAAAACTCTATCCATATAAAGGGGATGGTTTAATATACGGAAATAAAGAAATAAAAATATAAAGCGTTGTAGGTCTTAGATTGTTTTGTAATTTTTGTAACGATTTTTCTGGAAGAATGCATATTTTGTTAACATTTATGTAATTATAATTATTCTAGAAAAACATTTAAATAAGTGTAAAACGGTAAAAATGAAACGGTAATATGTATATTTAAGTTACCTACTGTTCTTTTTGCAATTTTATAGGAGTCAATAATCCGTGCAGTTGTTTTTCACCTTTAGCGAAGACTGCAGTGTTGGCAGTCTGGCATTTATTACAATATCCTACTTCGTAATGTTGTAATTAGCTGTACATACGATTGAATGACTGATTAGTAATTGTTAATTAAAAAAAAAATCTCTTATTTTAATGAAAATTACAATAATTCTTGGAGTTATAATAGAATTACCATAGTTCTATTTAGTTGAAAGAAATATATTGAACCAATGCAATATAACGAATAACCAAGAATAAATTATCAATCAATAGAACACAAAGCGCTATTACTTATGCAATATTACCTCCACAATATAGTAATTTTTTGCATTTTAAGGGTAATTTGTATATAATTTAATTTCGACAGCTAAGTTTATATACATATATGGAGGACACTATACATCCACCTATGTAATAACTTTTAAACAACATTTTTAAAGAAAGCAGTTGATTTCTAAGTTTTGTAAACTAAGTTTCGGAGTTATGCAATAAAATTCAATAAAACTCGAACAAAAAACGTCACAGGAGTCAATTTAGCGCTTCTTCCTAGAAAATGTGCATAATCGACTATCAAAACCTTTATTGCCGTATAACATATGTGGTATTGTCAGATTCTATTTTCCGTTAACATGTTACTACTCTTTTAGCGAGGTTTTCCATAACGCTTTCCCATACATGCTGCTATATTTCAGCAACCGCACTCTGATGCTCTCTTTTAGCTCTAGAATCGTAGTAGGTTTGTTGACATGAACTTTTTCCTTCAAATGGTTTCAGAGGAAAAAGTCCAATGGGGTCAAATCAAAGACCTCGATGGCCAATCGACGGCATTCCTCTGAGAAATAACACGACCAGGTTTGGAGTAAAATCAATGTTTCGTGTGCTGTATGACATGTGGCTCCGTTCTGTTGAAACCACATGTTATTTAAGTTCAAATCATTAGTTTACTTTAAAAAGTCCTCCAGCATGTCCCGGTAGCATATACACCGTTACCACCTTTGTCCTTTACAAAGTATGAGCCAATGATTCCGTCAGCCATTCGTGCATTTTTGTGGGTGCATTGACTTTGCAGTAGCATGTGGATTATCACTAGCCCAAATGTGGCAATTGTATCGATTCACAAAGCCGTTTAAACAAAATGAGCTTCATCGTCCAGTACTTATTCGGTCACTAAGTTCTGTCATAAAAGTTTCTTCAAAAATTCAAACGCATAGCATGCGGCTGATAAAAACAAACGACTAATTGAGGTTGTGTCATTTATTCTGAGTCGTTTGACGTTAAAGTTGTTGCGAACGAGTAATAAATAAACATGGAATGGAGCCAAAAAGAAGATCGTGTTACTATAATTGCATTACATCGTTGCGGAGATTCACCAAGTACAATTTTTAATCTGCTGAAAAACTTGGGAATTACGAAAAGGAATACATTGAAAGATACAATGAAACTGGCAGTGTCGATAACAAGGAAAGATCCGGCAGTATTCAGTTCGCACTCCGGCTGGTATTAAAGCTGTCAAGGCACGCATCAGACGAAATCCTCTCCGAAAACGGAAACTACTGTCGTTGCAGATGGGTATGACTAAAAGCACAATCAAAAATATCCTCAACGAAGACCTTAAGCTTCGTGCTTTCAGAGGAAAAAGCGGTCACTTTAGTAATGCATAACAGAAAGGTTTAGGGCTTTAAAGATGCCGAGTCTTATTAAAGCGGTACGCTAACAACGACCACCGCTGTATCCTAGTTTCCGACGAGAAAATCTTCACGGTTAAAGAACACTTTAATCGGCAAAATGATCGAGTATATGCCTCCAATAGTGCAGAAACGGGTGTAGTCGCTGCCCGTGTTCAAAGAGGTTTTCACCCATCCTCAGTAATAGTTTGGTTATGGGTATTTTATTTCGGACCAACTGAAGTTCATCTCTGTGAAAAAGGAGTGAAAACCAGTGCCCAAGTCTATCAAGAGATGGTCCTGGAAAAGTGAGTAAAACCTTTAAGCCAGAGCGTATTCAAAAACCAGGACTGGGTCTTCCAGCAGGATTCTGCGCCTGCTCACAAGGCCAAAAGCATGCAGTGTTGGTTATAGGCGAATAACATCGACATTATCAGACATGAAGATTGATCATCTTCTAGTCACGATCTTAATCCTCTGGATTATAAAATTTGGGAAGCTTTGAAGGGGAAAGTCTGCGCTTGACGCCATACAAACTTGGACTCGCTAAAAGCATCTGTTAAAAAGGCAGTGGCGGAGATAGACATGGAAATGGTGCGTAATGCGATTGATGACTGGCCTTGCAGATTAAGCACCTGTATTACAAAACGAGGGGATAATTTTGAATAATTTTTTAATATGTAATTGAGAATACTATGGTACAGTAATTGAATTTAAGTTAGAAATCTCTATTATTTATTTTAGTTGAATCAAATTTTCAACAACTTCATTGATCCATAATATTTATGGATCAATAAACTTTAGTTACTATAATTGTTACGTAAAGATATGTTCGCATTTTATTTGTTTTAATCATTGGGGCATTATATTCGTTTCATATACATGCATGTGTAGATTAATTATATTATGTAAATTTCTGGCGTTTTTCTAGGAAAATGTGTTTAAAAAACATTGACGTCAACACTTAATAAACACTCCGAATAGTGCTTAAACACTCTTTTTATGTTTCAGACAGAGTCAATCAAATTTATTTTCCAGAAAAGATAAGTAGTATCTATTATTATCAAAACACAAATTTTCCCGCAAATGTAAAATATTGTTTAATACCCAATGTACATAGATATTTTAAAGAGTTGAAACTGATGATATTTTTTAGTAGGTCATGGTTATCTGTTACGCACTCCCATTGTTATTAATATCGACGTTCTCTGAACTATTCCCAGCATATTTTAATATTAATTTTTTAAAGAGTTTCCGTTTTATTATAATATTGATCTTTTTTTTATCGTTCTTATGTTTTACTGGCACCTAACCACATAATTTATGATACGACTGCTGTCTCTTTATGTATCTATACCACGCATAAAAATAATAAAATAATATTTTGGATATTACTGTAAATGCTCATGCTAGAGAAAAAGTTATATGCCACCTGTTAGTTTATGATATAGTTTTTCACAAAAAGAAGCTTTTGAAGAATAACATAAGAGAAATGAGAACAAGAATGAACTGTTTTTTTGGTCCTATGGACTAAGCTTATGGGATCATGGACTAAGCTTATGCACTTACTAGATTACTTAAATATTATGGACAAATTTGCAGACAAAATTCCTTAAAATCAAACTATTTTAAAAGTTACAAAGTATATGTACAAATGTATTACAAACTTCAGTGATATAAAAATACGAATTTTAAAAATTACTAAACACAAGCAGCTGTCAAATATTTTAATATAAGAATAGTGCAGTCTCCAACATAACATTCTACAGCAAAACGATTAAGTGTAATAAGTACTGCATGGTCTGACCTATATTATGTATCTTAGCCAGTACCATTTTTCACTATTAGGTATATAGAGCCTTATCCTGTATATTGATTTTTGATTTGTTTGAATTTTCTGAGGAAAACATTTGTCAAAGCAGTCCTTAAAATTAACTATACAGTTGCCCCTTCATATCTTAAAAAAATATATTGTGGAATGCCAACTTTCGCTTATACTTGGAATCATTCTGTATTGACCTTGACTGTGAAAAACAATAATTAATTATTAAAATATACCCACCGTCAATGGAACCGTGCTAGTTCAGAAGGGGAGTGTGTTCAAATTTTATTCCGAAAACTAACCGTTGGCTTTATGAAGATTAAGAAATATTTTCCGTTCAATAATCACTTGATGTTTAACAACATTGCATATTAACATCAATCTTTAAATCGCGTTTTATAAGCAAATTTTAACTGTTTCTTTAATACTTTCTTCGTTATTTAACGGCAGTTCTGCATTACGAATTCAAAAGTTCAGCACCAAAACAATAATAACTTGGCACACATATTTAACACTTTTATCGTACGCAGAATAGACAGATCTTCCTCCCACAGTTTGTTTTTAGAGCCGATCCATTTAGAACTTTCGTTTAAATGAATTTCAGGAAATGTTGTATGTAGTCTTATTATCTTAAAGTGGGAATGTAAAACTCCGTTGGCGCGTCCACTGGGAACTGGTGCATGAGCCGGGAGTTTGGCCCGGCGTCGTGTCGATCGGGTCGACCGTGAACATCTTTCCCAAGACGCAAGCGTCGATTTTCCCAACTATGACGTCACGTAACAGCGAAGAAACGTCATCGTAAACTAACCCTCTCATCGCTGGAAAAGTACGGAGATCAGAGTCTGGGTATTAAGGGTTCGTATTTATTGACCATTTTTCTCGCATTCTAATCAAACTGATAGCATCGGACCAGAATCCTGACGTCGAATTAATCCAAAATCCACGGTAAATGGAAATTTCATTATCGACAAGAAAAACCTCTGTTTGTGCAATTTCAAAGATTAAAAAAATATCGATTTGGATACAGTGAAAGGAGTTGGGTCACAATAAGTATATGTTGTGTATAAACTTTTTAGCTAATATACTTAGTTTAGTGACGTTGTATTAACCACAATTCCTCCTATCGGTTTAAAAATTTCCTTTTTGATTAAAATATTTTATCATTTATTATTGCTACAATGAGAGAAGAGAAAAATATATAAACTTACGCAACGCACAGTCACACAAAAAACTAACCTCTCCCCTTTTTGATTTCAACATATCAATATTATCTTTTAGAAGCCCTGCAGTTGTTTTCGAAATCGCAGGCGGTATGCCCGAGAAGGATCGGAATGCTTGCGAAAGATGTCTATATAGGAAGATGGTATGATAAGTACCTGTGTTAAGGAAGATAACGCGATTGTTTTGCATTTAGTAAATTTATTTCTCGACATCATCTTTTTGTGGGTCTACACACTTAGTCCAGCGATGTTCCAACTTTTTAAGCCCTCCATATAATAGGATTTGTCGAACTCTGCAAAATAGGCGTCTGTTTCGCTAATGGTCTCTTCATTTGACGTGAACTGCTTTCCGCCAAGCAGTATTTTCAATTTTGGAAAAAGAAAGAAGTCACAGAAGGCCAATTCTGGCGAATATGGTGGATAGGCCACTAATTTGTACTGCAACTGGACTAGTTTTGCTGTCGTAATTGCCGATGAGGCTGGGACGTTATCATGACGGTAGATAATTTTTTATTCGCTAGGTGAGGACTTTTTTTCTTTAGTTCAATGTCGAATCGGCCCAATAAATCAGCATAGTGGTTATGCCTTGCGAATCCCAAAAAATCGTCGCCGTCTTCGCCTTCTTTGTTGCACGTTCATCGGGAAAAGCCCATTTTGCCAACTGATCTTTAGTTTTTGGCCTATAGTAATGTATTCATGTCTCATCTACGGTCACATAACGCCGCAGAAACTCACTCGTATTGCCCTTAAAGATGTCCAAACATTGCTTTGAAGTTATCACGCGATCCCGTTTTGATCAATAGTCAGCAGATGCGGCACTCCTCTTGCCAATAGTTTATGTTGTAAATAAAGAAATACGAGTTTGTTGAAGTTTATTAACATATAGCTACGTCATACATGCGAATGCAGGTCTAACGCTTAACTTAACATAACCTTAAAACCTGTTATAGCTATATCTGTATCTCCAAGTATCGTCAATTTGCTACGTTGTATATGCCTAACAGCTTTCCCATATTCAATTTTTCGTGAAGGATGTTTTGCATACGTTCAATTAGATGTTTACCATATAAGCAATCTCTCTAATCTTCATCCGGCGGTCCACTAATACTATATCATGAACTTTATTAGTCATATCGTCCGGAGTTACCTCAATAGAATGAGCTGGCCGCTCCTCATTAAAGACGGATGTTCGGCCATGCTTGAATTCATTACACTAGTATCTGATGGTAGTCATCGAAGGCACATGGTCCTTATTAACTGCATCCAACTTTTCCTTTCTTTCTTCTCATAAATGTTGTTTTTGTGATCATACGAGGGTGTACCAAATATAAACGTGACTGATTTTCTTAAAAATTCCGAAGGACTTCTAGACCTGGAAGGGATTGATGCGCAGGTAGTCTGTACCGTTGGGGAGAGGGGAGAACCGACCGCAACTCTCTCGGGTCCCTTTAGTATCAAAAGAAACCATGAGCGAGAAAGAAGTGCATATCTCCGTGGAGCAGCGGATTATGAAGTTTTTGGCCAAGAAGAGAGTGAACCTAACTAAAATTTTGTGGCGATTACAGTCACAGTTCGGGGACCTGTCAAGAACCCGTGTGTTTGCATGGCGCCAAAAATTTTCTGGAGGTCGTGAAAAGGTCGAGAACGAGAACCATGATTGCCGCCCAAGGACGAGTGTGACCGATCGTGTGATCGGTAATGTGCTTTTCACATTGATTTTCTCCACGATCGACGCACAATTAATGCGCAATATTATTGTGAAGTACTGTATGCCGCGAAATTGTAATTTCGAAGAAAAGGGAAGAAGCAATCGGCCAGAAGTGCAGCAACGCCAGGCGGCATATGGCTAACGCCAAGATGTAAAAAGTGGATGCATTAGGATGGCAAACGCTGGAATATCCACCCTATAATCTAGACTTGTCACCTTGCTACTTCCATCTTTTTGGACCCCTCAAAAAAGCGCTTGGAGGCGAGCGTTTCGACGACAACGAACCGGTGGAAGCGTTTGTGCTCCAATAACCCCGTTTATATTTGATACACCCTAGTATTTACGTTTCGCTTGCTGAAAGTAGAATAAATTTCACGCCTACCGTACAATGATATCGTATAATGATACAAATGATTGTGCTGAGGATATTGGGCGGTATCACTCCCTACCAGAGTATTTATTTTATCATGGTTATCCATTACCTGGTTATTTCTTTGAAGGAAAGGCTTTACAGAAGCAAAAATTAATTTACAAAATCATTCTAAAGGGTATTACAGCTGTCCTTTGTAGTGAATATCGATAGAAGACAATAATTAGTCTTCAACGCGCAAGATTCATGAATACACTGATTATAAGTCGTTAATATGTATTAATGATACTAATTCAATGTTACTTTATCAAAAAATGTAACAGAAGTAAATTATTTGTACAAATAAATTGCAAACTAAAGATAACATTTCTAAATCAACACAATAAAGTACTGAAATAAAAACTAACATGTGGTAAAATTATAAGCAGCGCAAAGGGTTTTATAAAAAAACAACATGTCAGGTGTAAGTTGCTAAACTCAAAACCAAATTCTAACTAAAAACAACCACAAGATTTTCTAATTAAAACTGAAATAAATTCTTGTTTATAATAATGTACGTCGTAAACAAGCTAACCAAATAGAATTCTCATTTTCATCATTTGCTTTGAGCAGTTCGTCCACATTGGGCCACAGTTATTTCCATGACTGTTGAATATGATGGTACAGTACACTAAGAGTCTTTAAGAAGTATCGCTGACGGCAAATCAAAATTTTTCAAAAAGACAGTATATCTTGAACATCTTCAAATAGGATAAACATCAGCGGAGATTTGCAATACCGCAGTTTCATCATTTGAATCATGTTCATCCATTGGCTGAACAAAAGGGGTACAATTTGGTGGTAGAAACATTGCTTGAATGCTTTTGTTTTTAGTACATGGCTTTTCTATATCGGAATGTCCAATGGCATTATCCAAAATAAGTAATACTTTGGGAAGCAATTCAAACCACTCATTTTCCTTTTAATGGCCGAACATTAAAATGGTTTAAATCTTACCTGTCGGATCGCCAACAAAAGGTTGTTTGCAGGGATGCTAGATCTACCGCATCAACACTTGATGTTGGTGTTCCACAAGGATCTGTCTTAGGACCAACCCTTTTTTAAATATATATTAATGATTTGCCAACCTCCTTAAAATCTCCGAGCTATCTTACTCTCTATGCTGACGGTATAAATGTTCTCATAAGTTCCAATTCCTTAACTGACCTTTTTATTGAAATTAATAATGTTTATATGCAAATTTTCAGCTGGATGAATACTAATAAATTAATTATTAATTCTACAAAAAGTTAATTCATGCTCTTTCATAACGAAGTTAAATTTAACGCACAAGGATTTCTTCTTGATACTACTTTCACTACCTTTATTAAATCAGCCAATATCCTGGGAGTTCATGTTGATGAAAATTTGAGATGGTCGGCTCATGTTGGGGAACTTTGCGGGGAGTTAGCTCGGGTGTGCTATGCTATCTCTAATATCAGAAAGTCTTGCAGCTATGCAATTTTAAAAAGCTTTTACTATTCCAACTTTTACTCCAGGATGGCGTATGGTGTGGTGCACTGTGGTATGAGTTCTTCATCCGAGCGGGTGTTCTTGTTGCAAAAACGCCCGGTGAGATTGATGACTAATCTGAGTTGGCGCAGTTCTTGTAAGAGCACGTTCAAATCTTGTAGAATACTGACATTTTATGACATATACATATATGAGGTTCTTTGCTTTGTGTATAGGTATCAACATCTATTTCAATCTAATGTCTCACATTCTTATTGTACAAGAAATGAACTTTACTTGCTACCAGTCTGTCATCATACTGCAGGCTTCCAAAAATATTTAAGTTTCATGGAATGTAGACTATTTAATTCATTGCCTATAAACTACAGGAATATTTCCAATTTTAAGACTTTTCAAGGAAATGTGAAAAAGTTATTGTTAAATATCAATTGTTATTCGTTGAATGATTACTTCAGTTATTTCGCAAGTACTAATATTTGTTAATTTTGTTATAGTTTGTTGACTTGTTTCCCTCATGTTATACATGTTCTCTGGAAATAAGGATATTATTATTATTATTATTATTATTATTATTAATATCAGGTACAAAAAATCATAATCTTAATTGATTACTTGGAGAAGGGAAAGATAATTAGTTCTATGCATGATTTATTGGACCGATTCGATGCTGAACTAAAGAGAAAAAGACCCCACTCGCGAAGAAAAAAATTCTCTACCACCATGATAATGCTTTGGTCCACTCATCGTCAATTGCGACAATAAAACTAATGCAGTTACAGAACGAATTGGTGCCTCATCCACCATATCCCCCTTGTGACTTCTTTCTTTCCCAAAACTTGAAAAAATTGCTTGATGGAAACCGGTCCACGTCAATTGGAGAGGACATGAGGACATTACCAAAACAGAGGCATTTTTGCAGAGTTCGACAAATCCTATTATTTAAGTGGCTTAAAAAAGTTGGAACGTCACTGGACTAAGTATATAGGGCTACCTACAAGGAGATTATGTCGAGAAATGAATTTACTAAATGCAAAATAATTGCGTTGTCTGCTAAAAATAGAAATCACACTTTTAAGCTGAACAATTATATCAAAACCTCATTCGTTTTTTTATAGAATTTCATCACTGTTGAATCAAAAATACTTGCACTTCGTTAAATCGATAACTTGTATATTGGAAACTTTATATAACGATATTGATTCGTGTGCGGACCGACCTATCCAATATACACCATTATCTGCCTTCAGATTCCATTTGAGCTGGCTGCAAACGTTTAATATCCGGTTTAATAGTAAGCCTAATCTGTTGGCGAAGAACAAAACCCCATTGAACCTGTGTGACCGTAATTTACATCACCACTACGACTCCGGTATTAATAGAATAGAGAATTAATCATTTGAGGGGATACTATCACTATATTTTTAGATAAGATTATTCTAAAATTGAGTTTGGTACATCAACCGTTAATTTAATGATCTCATATATGTGACCACATAGTTTAATTATTTTCTTTATAAAAAACCCTGTTATAAATATAAACAGTTCGACCAGAACTTATAATTGTAATTGATATTAGCGAATGCGAGAGGTTCAATTTTGACATTAGAAGTTTTGCAATTAGTGTGTTTCATAAAGAATAAAGAAGGAAGGATTTTTCTTTAAATCTACATAATAATATACAAGATGATTAGTTTAAATTATCAGTGTAATTTATCATCTTCACATTATATATATGGCTTTAGTAAAAGAATGTCAATAATTGAGAACTCTTTACTGATTGAAAACTTGTGCTCTGATTGTAAGAAAGGGAAGGCGAGATATAGGGGCTTATTAAGTAATATAATATTTTTTGTTTATCAGATATAGGGGCGTAACAAGCTCTTTTGACGCCGTCGTGCAAAATACTGATTGGAGCCTTTATGTGTATTGAGCCAAAATTACTTTGCCAACGGTTCAAATCATTTAGATTCTTTTAGTACTTCTTATTTGAAAGAAGAAGGGACTGAAAATTGCCAAGCAACCTGTTATTCTATGAACCTTGGTATTGGTATAGTTTTTATTTAATTTTTTTGTGGAGTTTCAAAGAAAGTGTATAAAATTTAAGTTACCAGGCTAAAGACGGCGCACAGTGGTTCAGAATCAAAAATTGAGCAGCCAAAAATGCTTTTCTTAGTCTATTTAAATTAATTATTACTAGAGTTGGCCACGCGCGCCAACAGGCAGCTGCGTCGCATCTATACGATTACATACAAGCCTCAGTGTAGCTTCGACCTTCCATTAGCGCGGTATGTGTTGTTTAGAAATGTTGCGTACGTCGCGTAAACGACCCAAGGCGGACCAAGTTAGCGAATTTTTAGCCGAAATTCCTGACTTTAACGTATGATGGCGCCAAAATTGAATGTGTAGTATGTAATGTCCCGTTGATGAGTTGATCCAAAAGGAACTGTCTACGGCACGTAAACAGTGAACGGTATGCATCAATAAAAACTTGCACACGAGACTATAACAAATTTATATTTAATTTATGTGTTACTTTTATTGTATGTAATATACCGTTTAATTTACTAGACAAGGAAGCGTCTGTCTTGTTTTGGAATAACTATTCGGAGTACAAATTACCAAGTCGGACATCGTTACGAAGGATAGTGCCATCTGCTCGTGAATATGTTGAAAAGAGAATTAAATCGGAGTTGAAAGAAAAAAAATGTGGTTATGTGTGGACGAAACGACAGATCGTAAAAAACATTCGGTCGTTAACATAATGGCACGTAAAATGGAACCGCATCAATCGTCACCTTTAATTCTATTAGCTTCCAGGCGAATACAACAATGTAGTGCCGAAGTGATTGTAAAGTTAGTATTAAATACATTGGAACTTTCAACAAACCAACTGTTGATGTTTATGAGTGATGGTGCCGCAAACATGGTTTCTGTAGGCCGGTCTCTTAAAAAGCATTCTGTTAACTTGTTACACATTACGTGTAAAATTCATGCTCTCAATCTTGTGGCAGATGGTATCAAAAAAGGTTATCCTGAGGTAGACGCTTTAATAGCGCATACAAAAGCAGTGTTTGTCAAATCCCCGAAATGTATTCGCGAATTTCACAGACTGTGCCCCCATATACCTGAGCCACCAGAACCTATTCTTACACGTTGGGGAACTTGGTTAAATGCTGCGTTTTATTATCATAAATATTATGAGAATATTAAGAACGTGGTTTTACAATTCGATCCAAAGGAAGCTTCCGCTATCAAGAAAAGCCAGTCGAAATTTCAAGATAGTCGGATTAAAACGGATTTAAAAATTATTCACAACAATTACTTCGGACTAGCGAAGGCAATAGAAAAGTTACAAGATCCATCGGTGTCGTTAGTGGAATCTGTGCAAATAGTGCAACAGATTCACGCACAGCTATGCGCGATAGAAGACGCAAAAAATGTCTAGAAAAATATGAAAGTGTTTTAGAGAAAGATTCTGATTTTGGCACATTAAGACACATTTGTGAAGGTGTGTCAACAGAACCGTTAAGTTGTTTCAAAGAATATTTTAGTTATGCAAATATAATGTCACTAGATGTCGAACGTTCGTTCTCTGCATATAAACACATTTTTTGCTCGCGCCGCACTCGGTCTGTCAAAACAACAGTTGAAACATATCTAATGTTGCAGATATTTAACAGAGCAACAAGTGTTTGAGAACAAGTGTTTGAGCACGCATTTTTTATTTTTATTTAACAACAAGGCGAAAGTATTTACGACAGCAAACATCTACACACAATAGCTCTAGTGGAACCCGAGGCCTAATCGAAACAACGCCGCTGCCCGTTGGCGCGTGTTGCCAACTTTAATTATTACAGAGCAGTGTCTATTTAGCATATACCAGCGATAAAGAAAATACATATTTCACACTTGAACTATTTATGTTTAACTTTAGGTATCGGTTTGAAGTTGTGCGTTTCGTATTGAAGGTTTAGTTGTTTTCAGTAGGGCGTAAAAAGTGGTATAAGTTGAATGAATTTGAAAGTAAACGAAAAGAGTGATATGGAGCAAAAAATTAAAGGTTAGTACTTTTATTTTTGTTATGTGTAATTTAATATTTTGATGTACTTCATATACTAGACAATGTGAAATTTGTTAAAAAAAAGTATCCCTTTTTAACATTTAGTCGAGTAGAAAAAAAAATAGTTTCACTTTCCTAATAGCTTTATTACGTTACTAGATGCATTTACTTCACAATGCTATATATTTTATTTGCCAATTCGTTCCTAGAATCTAAAAATTTTTGTTTTTGTTCGGTAGGAGCAATTGAACCCAGAAATTAATTGAAAATAAGGAGTTATTTGAAGCAATGAAAAAGTCGAACATTTCCTTGAATATTTGTACTAAAGATCACCAAGATACTTCTTTAAAGTACATACAATCTGCATTAAGTGATCAGAGATTTGGAAAAAGTTGAAGATTGGAATAGAAAAGTAGTTCATTTTATTTTATCCTTAAAACGAAAGTGGAAATCTTCTAATCGGAAAACTTCAGTTTTTATTTCAAAGCACAACGCATAGCTAACTGCCACTGCTACCGTTTTTGCTGAAGATATTGACGAAAATGTTAGTCCTACAAGCAAAATGTGTAGACCGAGTAAAGAGTCAATTATCCAGCCAGCGAACGAAAAATATTCGTCACAGATTATGGCAAGAAATTGGTATAAAGGTCGATAAGGTAATTCAAGGAAAAGGAACATCGAATACTGGCAATATTGCAAAGAATTTTTTTAAAGAAGCAAAAAAAAGGATCACAAATTACTGGTGTAAACATTGAGTTATTGAAGCGATTCCATATCATACTAATTGTTTTATCAAGCGGTCAAGCTGTACGATTGGTACCGTATCCCTCCAAGCGTACACAAAATATTAATCCATGGATCGTTGGCAATTAAACATGCTTTTCTGCCAATAGGTCAACTATCGGAAGAGGCACAGGAATCGCGTAACAAAGATGATTTGCGGTTTCGCGAACACCATACTCGAAAGTCTAGTCGGCAAAATACAAATCTAGACTTAATGAACAGACTACCAATATCGTCAGACCCGATAATAACATCGCTTCGATCTATTCAGACGGCTTCCAAGTCTGAACTTCTGCGAGCAGCATTAAATTTGCTGCAAATGGCAGGTAGTGATTCAGATAATTTAAGTAATTCCAAAGAAGATTAAATTTGTACTTGACAAAAATGTGTTTTTTATTTGTTTTGTAATTTCTGATGTATGTATGTATTCACACATGCACATCTATTAGAAGCGATATATTATTTCTTATTTTTAGTTAGAAATTATTACTTTTGAAAATATATGTATAAATTTCATATTTCCAAATTAGAATTACCTAATTGATCAATATTATTGCTTATAAGTAAGCTTAAAAAGAATTTTGTCAAGTAGATGATTTTTGGCCGGTTAAATTCCCAATCCGGACCACTGTGCGGCGTCGTGCACCATCGGGCACGATGTTGCCCATGTGAATGACAGGCCCCTGGTTAGATAGAGAGAAAGCTTTCCCACCGGAATGTGCTTTGGTACAGTTAGCTAGATGCTTACAAAATTAGCCTTATATTTAGGATAAATCTTCAAAGTACCTTCAGCTTATTAGTACTATTTGCTCTATAACTTGGAGTGTAGAGGTTCACATTACTTTACATATAACTGCAGGTATTATATAGGCATTTATTGGATTTCACAGGAACTTATTGTAACGTTTAATATGTTACGTACTAATCATTGTGTTTTTGAATCACATCTGCATCGTGTTAAATTTTGACTTTATTTTAAAAGTTATTATTAGAGCCTGGTAACTGGAGAGCAATCGCAGCGGCGGTGTGATTGTGTTTAGGTGGGCGGGGAGGGCTGGTCGATTATGATACGACACGACAAATCATCATCACTCAGTTCAGTTTAGCATTGGATAGCGGATAGGGTGTGTTGATTTTATTGATGCAGACGTAGTTATTAATTGTAGTTTTTAGCGAACACGTTGAAGGCTAAAAACGACCCCTTCAAGACATAGTAAATAAGTTTATTTCTGACTTTCCCGATTTGTTTTACAACGGGAGTAAAATAAAAGTGGAACTGTACAAGACACGCAAATTTCGCACAGCATAGAAAACGAAAATTGGGCATGCCACCGAGAAGTGCATTTTTTTATGTAATTCTTATGTCGATAAACTGTAATTTGTCACTAGGCTTACAACCGTTTAAGGACTTTTGGTACAAATACAATTCCGAGTTGCGGTTGCCAACGGAGAAAACGGCACGTAAGCATGTTGCATTTGTACGCGATGACGTGGAAAAGAAAATGAAACGCATATTGAAAAAACAGTTTCTTTGGTTATGTGTTGACGAGACAACAGACTGTAAAAAAAATTCAATTGTAAATATTACGGTACGCATACTAGACCCTAGTAAACCTACATTACCACTGTTACTAGCTAGCCGAAGACTACAAGAGTGTACTGCTGCAGCAATTACGAAGGTTGTACTTAGTACGTTGGAAAAATTTCAAATTTCAAAAGATAAAGTGTTGATGTTTATGAGCGATGGCGCAGCAATAATGCGTTCGGTAGGCCGTTCTCTTCTTCAACATGGTTGCAAGTGTTTACATGTCACGTGTATGCTTTACATCTTGTGGCAGAAACCATTCGACAATGCTCTCCCGAGGTAGATGCATTAATAGCAAGCACAAAAAAAGTATTTTTGAAGTCTTTCAAACGCCTACGATCATTTTGCACAGAGTGTCCTGGTATTCGTCAACCACCGGAGCCAATTCTTACACGTTGGGAACATGGTTGCAGGCAGCTTTTTATTATGCTGAACATTTCAAAATAGTAAAAGCTGTTGTTGCACAATTCAATCCTGCCGAAGCTGCAGCTATTAAGGAGAGCCAGTCGAAATCAAGATATTTCCGTTGAAACAGATTTAAAAAATATTCGTTGCTACTATAAAGGATTAGCTGACGCAATAGACCAATTACAAAATAGATCGTTATCATTATTGGAGTCTGCAAATTATGGACGGAGTCCATACACAGCTATTGACTATACATGACGCAAAATATAATCGCGTTTTAGAAAAGTTTGAGAGGGTGCTACAGAAAGATTCCGATTTTAGCACACTAAAACAAATTTGTGATGGTGTATCGAATAATCCACTGACTAAGTGCAACGAGTATTTTAATCATGCATGTATAATATCAGTACATGTTGAACGCTCTTTTTCAAAATATAAACTCATTTTCTCACCACGGCGAACATCGCTCACCGAGACAACTGTGGAAACACATCTAATGGTGTCAACTTTTTGCCACTCTTATCCATATGATGTTAATACTATTAATGGTGCTTCTAGTTTTACTGTTCCGTAACCAAGGCTGCTTAAAAGGGTGTGTTTCACTACTTTTCACATATTATAATTATGTATTAATTCTGTTACTTTTTTTCTATTTTCTTACTATTGTTTTTGTATACTAGGCAGGTACGGCTATGGCACGGCGCTCTGTTACCGGGCTCTAGTTATTATATGTTAATTTAATATGATGCAATTGCTATTATAAATGATCTATTTTGTACCTGGATAAGTTTCTAAGCTACTTAGTAAGGACTGCCCTTATACGAAGAAGAAATCATATGCAAAATGGAAAATCAAAAATAGAAAAATAGAAACGACCAATTAGCATTCAACAAAATTCAATTAAACCGTGTAACTATTGCACGTAAATATGATTTTCAATAATCTGATATGCGACTCGATAAGTGCTTTCAGACCACACATTTTAATTCGTATACTAAATTACGTATAGTTTTATGTAGCCCGTCCAGCAGCTTATAATATTCCTGCCACTCTCTTGTATCCTTATTATAATATTGACGCCAATGTTTTTTACCTTTTTACATCTCTGCGTTTGCCCACATTTTTTTCTTTATAGAAGAATTTTGTCTATGCATATACGTGAATATATGTTCCAGACAGTCTTGTTGTCTCTTATAGAGTTTTGTTTCTTATTTACGAGAGATGAACTAGGAAAGTACAAAACACTTTAATCTTTCTTGCTTTTACGGTGAGAGTTATATTAGTTATAATATTCTGAAGTTAGACTAGTGTGTGAGACCGCAGGATGCTTGTTTTTCTATTTGTGTCTGTAAGAGCACAGTATAAAATATACTCGAGCGAAACATATCTCTTTAACATTCTTCGGCAGTTTTTGAGCATTTTTATAGGAAAAACAAACAAACCACATATTCGTCCTCGAAATATTTTGTACATCACCAGTTTATCATATTGAGATAAACAAATAAGTAAACAACTTTTGTTCTTATATGTTTTATTATTTTGTATGCTATATTTATCCTAACTTCGCCTTTTGGCAACTACTTGAAGTATAAACGTACGAATTTCCATTGGTTTTAGATTAATGGTTAGATCAATATCTTCTGCTTTCGAAAGCTTTCTTCGATTTTTAGATTCGTAAGTATTCCAAGACATCTTCTCTACATCTACCTTTGGCATATTTGCTGCTAAATTCATTTCCTCAATATTCACAATATCAAATAACGTGAATAAATTCTGAAAAAAATTAAATATAGCGAACAAGTTTCGATTTTGCTCAACTATATTCTTTGACTTACATCTAAATTAATTGTTGTCGCTTGAGACAAAGCATTGTCTTCGTTGACGGAGAATATGTGTTCTACCCTCAATAATAAGGATTCGTCAGTCCATGGCTCCAGTGTAAGAATTTGAACATTATCAGGAAGTGCACTCGTTAACCCAGAAAACTAGAATATTTGTAATAAGTAGGCTTCGGATTTTATGAAAAATGCATATCTTGCATTTTTTGCATATATGCCTACCCTTTTTCATTTTAACATATTTACAATTAAAATATGGGTAAAAAAACAATATTTTTTGCATAAGTTGCATATTTCCCGTACTTGTTTCATATTTTGTTAAAAATTGTATATTCATTCATAAATTTTAATTTTTAGGAAAATAATTCAATTTTTCGTATGATATTTATTATAACGAACGGCATTAATGTCAGGTAATTTGGAAAAACCATCACATTAGACTCCTTGGTATTTACTTGTTTACCTATAATGCAATTAACAGATTATCCACATTATGCACAAATGTTACAATGACATACTTAAGGAAACAGGTAATATTATTGGAAATAATTATTTTTATCTTGTAGTTGATGAAACAACAGACTCTTCTGGTCGTTACAATGCAAATTTGCTTATAGTGGTTTTACACGAAGAATATGCAGCTAATTCATTTCTAATTGCATCAAAGGAGTTATCGAAAACAAATAATGTGACTGTTACTCGATTTGTACAAGAAGAATTGTCTAATTTTTTTCTATCGCAAAGTATTCCAAGTGAAAAATTTTGTTAATGTTAACCGACAATGCTAGTTATATGGTTATATGGTTAAGGCTGTAGACAATTTAAAAATTTTTTATGCAAACTTAATTCATGTGACTTGCTTAGTTCATGGTCTAAATTTAGTAGCGGAAGAAATCAGTAAACAATTTCCACTTATTAATGATTTAATCAGTAATATAAAAAAAAATATTTGTTAAAGCACCTTTAAGAGTCCAACACTATAAGAATTTTTCCTTATAGCATAAGCCTAACATTCCCTTACCGCCACAACCCGTTGTAACTAGATGGGGTACTTGGCTAGAAGCTACAATTTTTGACTCTGATTATTTACACGAAATCAAACTTATAGTATATGACATTCATGATAATTCGTGCGTTGCCCTTGAAAATAGTAAGCGCATTTTAAAGTCATAATTGTCAACTCAACAATTAACATTTATCAAAACAAATTACAATTTTGTGCATACGACAATTCCGGAGCTCGAAAGCAAAAATTTGCCTTTACTTGATTCAGTGAACTTAGTAAATGATTTTGAAATGCCAAATGGTGAAGGGCGAGATAGGGAATTCGATATGTAAAAAATTTGCGTCAGTTCTTGATAAGAATGTAGGATACAAAAAGCTGAAAAATGTTTCTCAAATTTTTTGTGGTAATTTTAGTGCGGATGTCGAACTACATATAGATCCACGAATATGTCAAAAATTGAAGCATTGTCCTATAACATCAGTCGACATAGAAAGGAGTTTCTCTGTGTTCAAACATATGTATACCGACAATCGCCGCAAATTTTTAATAAAAAATTTTGAAAAACATTTAATTGTTGATTATTTTGCAAATATTAGTTAATGCGATTCTTGTATTATATTTTTTTACTTATTATTTTTTACTTTATGTTACCTTTCTTGTGTAGCTATATAACTTTATGAAAAATAAATACATTAATAGGTTTATGTACTCTATTATTTCACATAATCTTTCTTCCTACAGCAAAATTCAGTTTTGATACCATAATTAACCTGGGCAAATATGCGGTAACAGCCAGAGGGGTGGCGAGCGCATAAAAGTTTACACATAAAATAGAAGCTAAGAAATAAATTATAAAACGTGCTGAAACACTTACCGTTTTAAAAGTCTTCCGTGAAATCACAAACTGGGTAACATCTGTTAAATATTTGAATCATTAGATATGTTTCCACAGCTGTTTCAGTCAAGTGAGTACGACGTGCGGAATAAATGTTTTTTAATGCCGAAAACGACCGTTCGACATCTAGCGATGTTATATTTGCATATTTAAAATAATCTTTGAAAAAACTTAATGCATCTTCACACGCACCTTCACAAATTTGTCAATATAAGAAAATCCGAGTCTTTCTCTAAAACACTTTCAAATTTTCGTATTACACACCAATTTGTTTCGCCTTCTATAGCGCATAACTGTGAACATCATTCACAATTTGAACAGAATCCACTAGCGACATCGAAACATTTTGTAATTTTTCTATTCCCTCCGCTAGTCCGAAGTAATTGTTGTGAATAGTTTGTAAATCTCTTTTAACCTGACTATCTTGAAATATTTCCTGGCTTTTCTTGATTACTGCAGCTTCTGTCGGATTGAATTTTAAAACTACCTTCTTCACTTGATCAAAATAATTGTTGTAGTAAAACGCAGCCTGCAACCATGTTCCCCAACGTGCAACAATCGGCTGTGGTGGTTCAGGTAAATCAGGACACAGTTTGTGAAATAGTCGGGTACGTTTCGGGAACTTTAGAAACACTGCCTTTGTACTAACAATCAATGCATTTACTAGTGGAAAACATGTACGAATTGTTTGTGCCCCAAGATTTAGAGTATGGATTTTACACGTTACATGTAAGAAGTTATCACTGTGTTCTTTAAGAGATCGGCCCAAAGAACGCATGTTTGTGGCACCATCATTCATAAACATTAAAAGTTGTTTAGTTGAAACTTCAAATTTGACGATCTGTTGTTTCGTCCACACGCAACTACACTTTTTTATCTTTCAATTCCGTTTTCACTCTTTTTTCTATATGTTCACCAGCAAATGACTACATTTCGTGTCGATGTCCGGCTAGGTAATTTACAATCCACATATTTATTCCAGAAGGAGACAAATCCTTCTTTGTCTAGTAAACGAAACGATAGATTACATAAAATAAGAGTAACACATAAATCAAATGTAAATCTTTCTTGGTCTCGTATGCCACTTTTTGCAGAAGAATGCTGTTTGCTTTTGATGTGACGTTGACAATGGCTTCTGGACCAACACATTAAAGGGATTTTACAAACTAGACATTGAATTTTATCGCCATCAGAAATTAAGTTCGGCATGTCCACTATAAAGTTTTTAACTGTGTCTGCCATTGGTCGTTTTCGCGACGTACCTACTGCGACGTTTAAGCAACATAAGCTTCATACGAATAGTTCACCCATATAAAGAACTACTCGCATACAGCTCGATTTAGTACGCGTGTGAACGCGTGAAATAAGTAATCACCGACTCCGCACCACATATCTACTACACTGACTGTTACTGCTGTTTGCCCAGACTAATTATAATTGTATAAGTTAGATTTTTATAATAGTGCATTTTTTAATCATATCTGCATATTTGAAAACATTGCATATATGTGTCACATTCAGCCTTTTGCATAAAATCCTAAGCCTAGTAATAAGTAAAATAAACAATTAAACTTTATGTATTACCTCAAAATAAAGCTTTGATTGTAAATCCCCCAATGAATGTTTAGTAGCATCTCCGACAAACACCCAAGGTAATAATAATTTCTTCTGCGCTAAATCTCTTTGGATAGCTGCTGCGCTTTTACCTAAAATACCTTTTCTCTATAGTTCGTCGTCATTAGTAATAAGGTAGTAGGTACCGTTATATTTTTTACGACACATATTTTTTTTACCAAACGTTAAGAAATGTTGTCCACGCACAACTACACCTCTGTTAAATTCGAATTCGTTTAGTGCTTCTCCAACGCCAAATGCATCATCCTTCAAAAGTCTTCGATGAACCTAAAATCGAAAATTGGGCAATTGAGATAACAAATGATGATGAAGATAAAGTTGGGGTACCATTAATTCGATTTGGCCATCTTCTAGACTTGAACCGCCTTGTGCTCGATCATTCAAAATCGCAAATTCTAAATTGTTTCCTCTAGTGCAGGTTTCGGATCCTCCATCCTTAAGTACAATTTTAGAAGTAACTGGATAGTAGTTGCTTGATACTGGTTCCTCGTAAGTGTAATGATACGTTTCTCTAAAGTCGCGTATTCGTTTTACCATTTGTCTCCCATTCGAATCTGTGTAGAAGACTCCATTAGATGGTCTATTCGTTGTAAAGCGGGTAATTACTTCCACCCCAAGGTCACTGCAAGCATGTCAGTACAGTATAATGTTGTATTGAAGAGATGTACTTACTTTATAGTTGCGATAGGCCCAACTAACCAATCAAATTCAATATAATTTTCGTTTTTATATACGCGGATTATTTGCCTGATCCAACTATTAAATATCTGATGCACTTCATCAACGAAGTCTGTACTATAGGATGTATACGTAACTGTGTTTGAAAGTGAGAGTGCTGTTGGAGTGATATTGGCAGGTCTAAATATGTAAGCACCTGATGCTCTGTAAACTTCTTGAATATTTGAACCGTTTGCTCCATTGTAAAACATAAAGTTTTGACTAACTTCTATCGTATCACCATTCAATGTGACAGAAGATAATAACCCAGTTTCTTCATCAATAGTAAATCCAGAGTTCTATGGAATTAAATGTTACATAAAAATGTAGTTAATAATTCAATCAAATTTAAATTCTTCAGAAAAGCACCATCTGTTATATTACATCATGCGCTATGAAAATTAATCAAGTTGAATGAATCTGATATTGTATACATCATAGGGCCACTCTGCGCAGAATACCTTTGGTAAAGAAAACCACAGAAAAGGAATAAAGAAACTTCTTCGATCACTTTTCCTAAAATAAAGGCTCTTATCTGGCCCCCGTGAACACTACTTTCTCAAGTGAGTTATAGTTATTAACTTTTCTTACTGTTATAACTTATAAGATGGAAGGTATTTAAAAATAACAAGTATTTCATTAGTTTGCTGGTCCCAGGTGGATATTCAAATTTTAAAATGTTCAAAATTTAACTTATTTATTTTTTAACTTGAAGAAGGCGTTAACGTCGAAACTGGTCGCAGAAAGCAAAAAAGACTTTTACAATTACAAAGTGCATTTTATCCCAAATTTACACTTTATTGTAGTTTATTTATTTATTTTTTTTTATTGAACTTATTTCAACCTCTACCCGGAATAGTTTCAATTGAACACTTTCTAACATTTAAGAGATTTTGTAAATTATGATTTGTGAATTTACAGAGAAAGTATTAACTCGAAATAACATTTAAAAATAAATGTCCTAGTAGATAAATGTAAGTAGATATATCGTACATTTCGTAGCACATTTACTTTTAATTGAAATGTATTCTATTTATATGAGTATTAGGATTGCAGTTAATAATGTTTATCTTTATTCTGTCGTTTTCCTTGGAGAAAGGAAATTTCTAGTGTATACGTACTAGTTATTACTTATGGGTGTGAAACATGAACTAGAAGGAGTGACCAGAAGGGACAGAAACACTAACCACTCGATACGGGAGCAGTGCAGGGTGAAACCAGTAATTAACACAGAGGAGAGGAGGCAGCTGCAGTAACTGGGACATATGATGAGAATGGACGACTAAAGAATAGTTAAGCAAATCTGGAAGGCAAGAAACGTAACAGAAGAAAGCCAGAACATGGAATGGCGAACTGGGAAAACTGCCGAGGAAAGAAAACGTTTCATGGAGAGAGGCGGAGGCTATGGCGTTGGACCGAACAAGATGGAGGAAACACCTCTACACCGCAAGATATATGAAGAAGGATTTAGTAAAGTAAAGTAACTATTTCGTTTTCCTTGGAATTTCAAACAGTATAAGGAAGAGTATTAAAAAATATTTGAGTGAACGTGTTGCTTTAATATTTAGTAGTACTCGCATGAAGGTGTAACTAAAATTGCTCGAATGGCAATCATTAATAACTTCATGTGCAACAGTCTGGCGACCATCGCCGAGTATTGCTGTAAAGGTGGCTTTTAATTACAGAGAAGCAAGAAAAATGTAATACGTATTTATTGTTTATCGATGCTTAGCATTAGTAAGTGTAAAATGTTCGACGCCGATTAATGCGATTTTAAAAATATCAAATTTTATACTTACAGTATTACCGAAACGTGTTCCTTGACTTATGCGTGCTCTCTTTCTCTTAACTACAGATTTCTGTACGTGAAAGTATTGTAAACCAAGCGGTGGTAAGTTCTCCGCCAAAAAAACTAATTCATATTTAGAAGGAGTAATGGAATAGATATAACTAAAGTCAGCAATTGCTGGTAATATTTCATAGTTGATGATGCCTATAAAAAAATTAAAGAATTTTAGCTTAATTGTTAGCTTTATGAAGCAGCTTCAGGAAAAACAAGGAAGATACTTTTGTTAAGTGTTTGATAATAAAAGCACATCATGAAATGAATGAAACAGATTGGTGAATTAATTGCCTACCATTTGGTCCAGTGATTACATATGAGTCTTCATTTACCGGTAAACGTACATAATGGTTTACATATTTACTTAATGGATTATATACCGCTACCATAAACTTGTCAAGATTAGATTTTTGGCAGTACGATACATTTGCCAAAAGGCATGATGCGAAGTTAATTTTGACATTATCAGTATCATCGGATTTTTTCAACAGGTTTCTAAAAGTAAAAGTTTGCATCTAATAGGAATAATATATACAGGATGGATCAATAGTGCGAGACTCTCCGATTTTCATTTTATATTTAAAGTTCCATTTTACTAAGCATCTTTCTCTGTAATTTTTACACTTCATGGAGGAATTCAACAGTGACATTTCGTTTCTAATTGAATATTAAAGAATTTATTTAAATATTTATTATTTTCCTGCAAAATTATATATATAACCGTTAATGTATTTTTGTACGGAATTTTTACATATTAGGATAATTTTAAAGAGTACTTAAACCTTGGCTGCTTTGGTATCCCCTGAGAACCGATATAATGTTCTTAACGAGACTAGTGTATACCGCGTGAGTAAGTTTCGTAGTAAAGTGAACCGCTAAAATATATGGACACTGTTGCAACGTTTGCTTGCTATGAAAGTAAAAGAGGCGTGGAGTCGCGCGACGGAACTTAATCAGAATCATTAACAATCCAACCGCTGTCAGAGGACCATCGCGCTAGACTCTGGTCATGCATTATACCCCTAGTTTATTTCTTTAATTGATCTTTTCTCCTTGGTTATGTTGATTTGCTTTGTTTGTGTCTCGAAATTATATTGTGCAATAGTTTTCTTTTTAATTATGTTCTTATAAACTAAGAAGTCATGAAATGGTACCACATTAGAGGCAGCACTACAAATGATTGCTTATTTGAACATCTATTATAATAATAGGTCCAACTGAATTTTTACACATACAAATACGATTCATTTTGACATAAAATTCCATTAATTAGACTTAGAAAACATGTTTTCGTTTTGGAATTTGCATTTAAAGGTTCATGTATTTGTTATGCACTTACTATAATTTAAACATTTAATATATTGGATACTTGGAAATGCAAAAATGTAATCTAGTTATTTTATAATGAGAGGTTCTATTTAGTTTCGGAACTCACCATTTTTCCTTTTAAATTAAGAACGTTTTCTTTGTTTCATATACGACAATATTACATTTAAGTATTTATTTGGAAATAATCAACGATTAAAGTCCATCAATAGGATAAAAATTGAATAAGATATATTACATATTTCCATAAATCTGTGCCGAGCAGATATCTAGAGTACGTATGCTAGGTGACTGACTTGCGACTGTGTGGGATTATCGAGGGACAGAGGAGTGGAGAGGGCGTTCCTAGCACAAGCGGCAACGCTATTCGCTATGTATGGGACCAACGCTTATAAATGAATCCTTACCTGCCCTAGTATATGGATATATGTTAACCCGATAAGTTAAAGACGTTATTGTGTTAAGACACACATATTCATATACGATATATCGCGGCTGGTTCTACTTTCATATTCCAATGAAACCAGGCACGAAGGTTTTGATTAGAATTGATCAACCGAAAGTATAAGTTTACTTCACTGACTTTTAAATTTTTTGAAATATTTTAGAGAATGGCTTCAACAATTTTCTTTAAAGTTGATATATTTATCGCACTTTGCAAGTGCTACAACTTGTGATCTATAGATAAATCTTTTGAGAACCAAATTAAACATTGTTAAAGAACAAAATTCACAGTTAAACGAAATTGGAGCTATCTTGAATTTAAGTACTTGCCCTTCATTCTGTGTAATTTTTTTGTTACTCCTACTCTTCAATTGACTTATAGCCTTTTGTGGAGAAGTCTAATAATTAGGTTGTTAAATATCAGGAAGCTTGTTAATTAAAGAAAAGATTTTGGTTTTCCCAGTAGTAAATAAAATATAATTTGAAACGCAATATTCCTGTAAAAAGTAATTGCTATTGATGTTATTCCCTCTCCCAATTTAATTTGATGAATAAAAAGAATAACGATGCTTGGAAAATCTTAAAAGAATTGAAATTTTATTTTGCTTACTTTAATTATATGCAAACATATCACTTATAATAGATATTAGTTAAAAATTCTAATGCACAACAGAAAGGAGTTAACATTAGATATGAATATACTGTCACTTTTCTACATTTAATAACACAATGAATTTACTTGCCACCACGATTAAACACACAATACACGCTATCTTGTATCAGGGAGGGGGAAGCGCTTTTTTATCCAGTATACGTATACAGATTCGGCAGAATTTACGCGCAACTCGTGCACATGCCAGAAAAAGATAGTTGCATATAACGTAATGCAATCGTTTGTATAATTACCGTCTCATTATTGCACTGCCTTACATCTGACTTTAATTCATAATTAATACTATTAACATTTTATGTAAAAACTTATTTCGTATTGCGAAATTTATTTCTTTTTCAATGCATAAACCCCAAAGTTCTAAAATTACTTCAAACAGTTTTTTTTTTATCACGTCGCTAACATTATAATATAAACAAGAAAACCATATATTAAAATATAAAGCAATTGAATGCATCGTCCGTTCATTGGCAATTCTACACAACAGCCAAGCCTCTTTATGGTGTTAAAAATCAATTTTATGGAGGAATGTACCTTAAGAATGAGGAACTCTAATATTTCGTACGTGAAAAAAATTAAAGAAGTGAAAAAATATATAAGAATTAGTTATTAAAACCATTAAAATGTAAAATAAATCAGAAAATCGTGAATTTCTAGTTGTATAAGGGTAAATTTATACCAAGGACTGTTATTTTACATAATTTTTAGGTTAAAATTTCACATATTTCAAATTTCAGGTGATATTCAACGATTTTGGCGTTATAATTATAGCATGCTGATGTAAAATTCCTGATTTTTTTAATAGTGTAAATCGAAACCAAATATGTACCTAATATATATGTAGTTCATTCCATTTAAAAGAACATAACTTTGATCTGTAGCTTTTTTCAAGTCATTCTGTATATGCCAAAATAATCTTAGATTATGTTACTGATGCATGTCTATGATTTTTGTGCAAAAAGTTCTTTTATATTACCGACAGTAAAGGTGCTACTGAAGAATCTCGCTCTATTGCCTTAGCCTGTATGTTAAAAAGGAATACGTACGTTATGATTTCATCAACGTTTTCTTCAACCTCTTTTATAGAAGCTGTTAATAATCGTACGTAATCATGAACAACGTGTTGTTTTTCTGTTCCCGTAATAGCGTCATGGTGTTGCATTATACCCATAACTTCCTTCAAATATGTTAGATCATTTTCAAAATTCAAATTATATTTATACTTGGCGAAAGAGATGGCTTGTTTCATTACCTACGAAGATACAAAACTTATATCAAGTAAAGGATAGTTTATTTAACTGAGGAAACAAATAAATTAATATAGAAACGAAATATTTGCGAAAAATTATTGTACATACCTGTAATAAATTATTAGCCTGCCTCTCAAACCTCTTTGAATTGGGTCTTGATGTAAAATACCCTGTCCAATACGTATGAGCGCCAGAAGCATAAGAGAAGAAGTCATCAGTTTTCAGTTGAAATTGAATGTTTTTGCTTTGACCTTCTTCATTGACAGCTTTTAAATAGCAAGACGGCGTGGAGTATATCACATTGATATCAGGCCTGTATTCTCTAAAACCTCTAAAATATTCGAAAATATGACGTGGAGGAAAAATTGGCAACATGGGAGTGGAAAATAATTGCCGATTTAAATTAAACAAAGTAGGTATATAATAATAAAAGTTGGTTGGCCATTGAATAGCCACTTATTCTGTTGTATATGAAGATAAACAACAGAACTTTTGAATGTCGCAAGAAAAGTAATAATTGAAATTTGTTTTAGAACTTGAATACACATGTTTGTTAAATCGGACATACGGTATACGCTTGCGTTGGAATATAACAACGGAATTATTGAGTACGTAAAATTTCTTTCATAGAATTTAAACTTCCTATACTAACTCGATAAGCTTATCCATGTTAGTGAAGTACATTTCCGCTGCCTGATACGTGAAATCGCCACCCATCGTTACTAAAAGATTCTTGGTTTTATAGTTCTGCAAACCTTTAGTGACATAAGCAGCAAATTCATCTACCTAAAAAATAAAAGGTTTTAATAAAAAGTGAGAAAAATTTACAGTTGCGTTTTAAAAATCTGTTTGAACAAGGTATACCCATACGTTCATGTATGTACACTGCGCCGCAAATTTATGGAATAAATTCATTAAATTGAAGTGATTTGCTTTTGGAAGAAATGCTTGGACATGTCAATTTTATTTTTTAAAGATAAACATTTTTGCACCATTTTTATGTTTCTCCCACTTCTGGTTTTCATGTAATGGCGTCGTCGATAATTTTGTTAAATGACAACTTCGAATATTTTTTTACTTTCATAGATCATTTAACTGTCACTATCAAAATTTTAATACCTCACATAACAAAATTTTCAAGTAAAAGTAATTTGTTCAAGAAATAAAATGATTGTTTCCTTTAAATCAAATGTTCCACCGGTCTCTTGATAATAAGCAAATCTATGGACACTTTCATTTCGTACATTGCCAATGACATCAGTACTAATTCGACTCATTTCACACTTAATTCTATTTTTCAAATCTTCTAGATTTTGTGGTCTATCAACACAGATTTTTGATTTAAAATACTCCCATAAGGGAAAATCAGGGGTGTAAGATCGAGAGACCCGGAGGGCCACTTTATTGGTCCTCGCCTACCGGTCCACCTCCTACGAAAACAGTAGAGCATTCCTCAAAAAATCTAGATATCGCTGCCCTGTGAGAGTTTTGTCACAAAAGAAAGGACCAATGATTCTATTGTCAACTATATCTGCCCACACATTAACTTTACGAGGGTGTTGAGTATGTGCTTCAGTAGTCCAGTGAGGATTCTCTCGACTTCACAATTTGCAATTTTGTCGATTTACTGTTCTATTTAGGCAAAATGAGGCTTCATCCTAAAAGAGAGTCTGGCGAATGAAGCGTGGATTACGATTGCATAAATCCTGAATTATATCATAAAACTACATTCGGCGATCAATAACATATTCATTTTCATTAAGTTCTTGCAGTAGTATTTTGTAAGGATGGTATTTTCCTAATTTTAATACACGTAATACTGATAGCGGAGAAGTTTAATTATCCGCTGTAGTTGATCAATGAAAATTCTCACTTACCAAAATATCAAGTTTCATTTATTTTCTTAGAACTCCCAGCCTTTGATGTGTTTGACATGCCCAGCTTCGCTATATTTTTTATCGATGGGGATTGGTTAATATTTCCATCTGGATATTTCAACGCCGCATCCAATATGAATTAAAATTTCTATGTGCTGAGTTTCACTTAAATGATCCATAGTTAGTTAACTTTTAAAACAATTTTTATTAAAAATAACGAGTATTTGGCATCTGACAGTGTATAAAACATTATTCTGTATTTTTGATTGATACCTACTTGCTTTGTAAAAACTTTACTTTTTGCTAGGCTTTTTGGTAGTAGTAAAATTTATGAACAGGTGAATAGCATTTCGAACATTTGCTTTAAAGAAAACAAACATTTCATTAGTTGGATAACAGCATTTATCTTTGCTTTTTGTTATTAATAAACTCCACTCCTTAAATGAGTTTTAGTCGAAAATTTAGTTATGTGAGGTATTAAAATGTTGATTTAGACAATGATCTATCAAAATAAAAAAAAATCGGGTGTTGTCATTTCAAAAAATGGTCGATGTTGTTATTACTTAAAAACCAGACATGGAGGAAAATTTATACAAAAATGTTTATTTTTAGAAAATAAAATAGTCCGAGCATTTCTCCAATAAAGCAAATTGCTTCAAATTGAATGAATTTATTTCATAATTTTCCCGCGCACAGGTTTCATTTAAAATTTAAACTACATTTTGAATAATTAATTCGATTTGGGGCTTTTAAAATAACATCAATAATATTTATTCTTCGATTAAAGTTTTCCATTTCACAAAAATTGTGTTAGCTGTTTGTTATTTTGAATATCAAATGAAATTATCGTTTACATTATTTTTAATTGTTACATTATTTTTGCTTGTGATCCCCATGTAATACAATTTCTATCAGCTATATAAGGTGGTCATTGAAAGCCGTACTGAGTGGGCATCCGGCGAACCTTTCCAAAAGAGGAACCTTGGCATGGTATTTGGACGGCTCGAGAATAAAAGGAGTTGGGACAAGCATAGGTATTAGTGGTCCTAACTACCACCTAAAAATGTGAATGGGACTGCATACTAATACATATATTTGAAGCAGAGATTTTTGCTTTAAACTTATATGCCATAAAGAATGCCACACGAATGTGCATATAATCTAAAGCAACTGGGACGTTACTAGGGGATGAAAGGAAATGAAAAGGCAGATAAGCTGGTGAAAGAAGCAGCAACCATGCTTTCAATTTGTCCTAACTCCTATTGTGATCTATAAAAGAGCCACCTAAAACAACACATTAAGAAATGGGAGGATAATCAAAAGACTTTGCACTGATAAAACATGCCAGGATAATATCAGGCAAAGGCACCTATATCAGGTTCGACAAAGACAGCAAGATAGCAAAAGGAACCATAGATTACTCGCAGGATTTTTGACAGGTCATGCAACCCTAAAATAACACTTATATCTAGAATAGCTGAAAATCAAATTTATCATCTATGCCAAGAAGACCTGAAGACGGCATTCTGTTCAAATGTGTTGCCATCAGTCATATACGACTTCAATAACCCATTTCTCAATTTTTTTTATCTGTAAAATTTTACTCATATAAATATGAAATAAATTCATTCAATTGTATTTCGATATGTGCTCTTAAAGAGTACATTGTAAATAGAAAAAAGAAACACAAAAATCAAAATAACTCAAAACTAGTTGATTTTGGAGGTAGGGAACCTTAATAAAATCATTTCATAACAATCCATGGAATCCAAAAAAATGAAAAAAAATGGCACGTCATTCTATTAAAAATATCAAAGTTGGTTATAACTTCCGGTATAACCGGAAGTAATACGAATCATTTGTTAGAATAGAGCGGATGCGTTCATTGCCTGCTACAGATTTACAGAGCTAGGCTAAGATGCTAACTACGAAAACTGTTAATGAACGAGTTGTGTGGAAGACACTGTATATTTATTCCATCTGCTAGTTATTTAAAATATTGAGATTTTTCTTCGTCACTTTATGAATCAGTTAGTAGTTGATTGAAATATAATCATTCTTAGACATGCTTACCAGAACAAATTACTGAAATGATTGCAAAACAGTTGTCTTGCTGCTCAATAAATACTTTCATTATATTTGAACCTTAATTTAGGTTATTATTCACCCAATGATGATATCGACTATGGTAGTATGGCAAACAACACGAAGTATCGGTACACTCCTCACCACACAAAATATTAATTAATTAATTCGGAACAGCTCTTTCGAGGGCTTCTGGGCAACCTCATTTCGGTTATTTTCGGTTACAATTAATATTTTGTGTGGTGAGGAGTGTGCCGATACTTCGTGTTGCTTACTATTATTCACCCATTTTGTACTGATATTAGTACCAAATATAATGGGTTACAAAAGATGTAAGTTATTAATCAGTGAATAAAAGTAAAGTGTATATTTTTGATCTAATACTGGAATAACTTCCTTATGGTTGAAATTAAAATACATGCATTGTGTAAACATAGTAATTTTTAATAATTGCAATAATGATATTGTTGTTTGCCATACTACTTTTTGTGTAAAATGGCATGTTTAGCGTTGTTTTGTGTATTTTCCTGATAAATATAATCGATTATTTCTTTCAAAATATGAAATTATCGCACCTAGACACGTACTATGTATATTACACATACACTGATTTAAGCTGTTTACTTACAATAACATCTACGTTGTAATCAGGACTCTTTTTGTTGTCGATAACAGGACGATCCCTACAAAGAACGTCCCAACAAAAGTAAGCGGGTGCCGTATAGAAATCGTATAAAACTCCAGTAAAAATATTAGAAGTATTGCCTGAAATAAAATTACTGTATCTATTTGGTTCATGTCACTCGATAAAAACGTAATATGTAAAATTATGCATTTAGCACGTCACTATTTGTGTAAATGCTAACCCAGATCGCTACTGCTTTGCCAAATCATTTCTAGATCTTTGTTTATGTGTCTCTTCCTGCTATCTCTGTAATCTAACCTCGCGAAAAACATCCCTTCAAAACCAATCTGAGAAAATATAGAAGCCATCTCCTTACTGTGCCCAAACGGATCTATTTGCCAACCTATTTTAGGACGGCCACATTTACCTAACGTATCGTTAATTCTCCTACAAACAATAGCTCTTGAACAAAGTTCAATGGTACTGCGATAAAAAAACAAACTTTAAGCCTAGCGTAAACTGATCGATAATCGAATGGTAATGTGCTGCTGCTTCATCGTTCATACTCCATGCTCCATTTATGATTTCTAATCTTCCGCTATTAACAAGCTGCCTTGTAATTTCTCTCGTTTGTTCTGTTTGGTCTTGCCACCATTGCCAAAAGAATGCAGTTTCTACTTGGATAAACCTAAAAAATGATAACTTCGGGAATGTATAAGCTTCTTAAAAATTACTGATTAATTTAACCGTTTTACTGTGCATGTATAATAGTACCTACAGATATAATTTATAATATGAACGTAATGTTAACTATTTCAGAATGGTTACCAGAAGTGCATACAGTGAATAAATAATTTTGGTCTGGTATGACTTTTTAAAATATTTTTGGTATTGATTGTATATTGATTAAATGATGACCGATAGAGCTGTGTGAACTTCGTGGATACGTGTAACAACAATTATTACACTGTGATTGTGATTACCTTGAGTGCACTTACATACGTAAATAAACATATCAAGTTCGTTATGTTTCAATTGCCAATAAAAACTAGTTGACGTTTTGCAAATAATGGCCTTTAAGTTTCAAAAGACAGTCGTTGTTTGCTTCTGTTTTTTATTTAATATCGCAACACAGTTTTCTTTCGTTGCAGCAGGACCATTTAAAACCCGTGAACTGTGCAACAGTTGAAGAATGCAGAAAATAACAAGCACATGAACCACAAAATCTATAGCAAGCATTTCATAAATACAGAACAAAATTTGATTATGTAGATAGACGAAATAGTGGTACGGTATGTGAACGTTGAGAAGCAATAGAATATCAGCATTTAAAAGATCTTTGCAAAGCTAGACGACGACCTATAAGGCCTTATTCTGACTTACGATTCAATCATAAATGGTTATGTTCAACTGGGACCAAAATTACCTGCGAGAACTGTCTTTTTGGAGTGCTTGAATGGTTGATCCAATTATATGCTGAACACCAGCCTCTTGAATCGAATTCCTTGCTGAAAAAAATAAATATAATCCTCGATGTAATTTTGTCCATTTTCATATAGCGTTTTATTATTCACCTCCGTAATAATATTGGTCTACAGTTTTCAACCATCCTACGTCATCATGCGAATGAGGTACGAGGTGTATATTAATTTTATTGGAATCAACTTTATTACAAGACTAAAATATTTAAAATAACTTTTTCTAGCACTATAACGTCTATGCAGTAACATTTCCCTTTCGTTTTAAATAAAAATTAGGAGAAACCTTACTTAGCTTTGAATTTGCATTGTTTTCTTACCTCATAACCACAGGATTCTGAATCTTTAATTGGTTTGGTTAAGGTTAACGTTAAAAATGAACATATTAACAACGCAGCGGACTTCATTTCTGCGAGGAAATGATTCAGCAGCGTCTAAAGTAATTCGTGCGTATTTACTATACTACAGCTCGCCAGAAACTAAATGAAAATTCGCCTCCTGCGAACATAAAACGTGAGCTTCAGTATTTTGAATGATATAAGGCCCTCGTCTAAGCAGTGGGATTTATATATGTAGTAGTTAGCCCCATAAATTGATGAATGCATATGTATGTAACTACTTCAAATGCAGGATAAACAAACAGAATCTGACGATATTGATTCAAGTTATCATATCTTTCATTAACCTTACCATTCAAGGACATGCGTTTTAAAAAGTTTATCATATTGTCTAGTTTATGCATTCGCATCTATTAATTTGCAGCTAATAGTTATATTTATGAGATCCCATACTTGCTGTTAATTTGAATTGTTTATGCAGTTTTAAGCACAGTAATGAATGGTTTATATATGCAGATTGTAGAATAATTAAACAATAAAAAAAATCTTGTAAAAGGAAGTGCAGTAAAACTTTTATAAAATAGTTCTGTATAAAAAAGCAGTTCTAGAAATTGGTACCCTTCTAAACAGTAAGAAATTGATAATTTCAACAAGAAATTACTGCAGGAACTTTTACTCTTCACTTAAGTTACGTTGAATACTGTATACATTGGAATTATAATTGTTTTTTTTATTTCTACATCAATAAAATGTTTCCAGTAGCATCAAATCTTAGCTTTAATTTGACAAATGTTTTCGATTGTGGACATTATCAGTGTGGACAACGCAGCTTACACATCTTACAAGTAAAATACACTATTTTTTTAACTTTCTCCTAGTACCTAACTCTTTTTTACTTAGGCTCGCAATTTTGAATGAACAACCTAAGATCGTCAATGTTAGTATGATTTATTTACTGTTGTCATGGTAACCAGTCCAAATGCGAGACTGGCTTTTGACTGCAAGTAGCTATTTAGATTCAACATTTTGAAAGAGCAGTTTAAAAACGTTGTCGTGGTAACCAAACAGTACTAACACCAGAAACCACTCGGATGTAATACTCACATGTAGAACTCGCGCTTAACTATAAATATCTCTCTTACTTTAAATGTTAGACATATGCATCATTATATAAAAACTAGAGTGGATTCCGGAAATGATATATGACATATGAAAATATATAAAATATGAAACCCATAGTATATTGATTTATTTCTGGAAGGGAAACTAAAATTTAAAATAACAACGACGTGCCTGGTTCGCTACATACCGATCACCCCGTATATACAGAAATATTTTCTGCCTATTGTGTAAACACAACTTTAACAATTCCAGAAGGTATGTATAGTGGGAAATACAATAGATATGATTCACAGAAAATGTTTGATTTCTTTATATGAAATACATCAAGCTTCCAACTTAATACCATTATTTATCAAACGAAAGTTTTATTGGTAGATTTGGTTGGATGAGACGGTAACCTAGGTATTTATTTGTATGCTACCATAATTTACCCAAAATCCACCAATTCCAAATTTGAAAATTTACATTGGTTACGAGATTATAATGGAAATTTTATATTTGTCTTATTTGCATTATCATTTTATGTATTAGGCATATTATATAAGAATATTTATGTGATATAGTTAACAAAATTAGTGAAGAAGTTGAAGCCTTTTCTTATTGTATATACTTCACATTTTAAGCAAAAATGAATACAATATATTGTAGAAGGAGTGCTTCTGAGTGATTTAAATGATTTTCAATGGACTTCATATTACAAGTGACTTCTATATGTGGCATAATTCACGTTTCACTAGCTTGGCGCCAAAATGAAACTCGTTAAACCTCAAGGTATTTATATCTATTTAGTATCACCGACCATGGAGATCTAAGGGAGTTTACAATTACAGTTAGTAAATAAGGAGTATTGAATAATGAAGTCGTTAGAGGAACTGTATCATATAAATATCCATATAGTTCATGTGTACTGTTTAAGCTTTCGTCTAAAAAAATTGTTGAATTTAGCTTAATAGTCACAATGTGTTCTTTTTAATGATATTGAAATATCAGTAATGAGTAGAGCCCGGTAACAGGGAGCCGTGCCATAGCCGTACCTGCCTAGTATACAAAAACAATAGTAAGAAAATAGAAAAAAAAAACAGAACTAATACATAATTATAATATGTGAAAAGTAGTGAAACACTCACCCTTTTAAGCAGCCTTGGCTACGGAACAGTAAAACTAGAAGCACCATTATCAGTATTAACATCATATGGATAAAAGTGGCAAAAAGTTGACACCATTAGATGTGTTTCCACAGTTGTCTCGGTGAGCGATGTTCGCCGTAGTGAGAAAATGAGTTTATATTTTGAAAAAGAGCGTTCAACATCTACCGATGTTGTACATGCATGATTAAAATACTCTTTGTACTTAGTCAGTGGATTATTCCATACACCATCACAAATTTGTTTTAGTGTGCTAAAATCGGGATCTTTCTGTAGCAACTTTTCTAAAACGCGATTATATTTTGCGTCATGTATAGTCAGTAGCTGTGTATGCACTCCGTCCATAATTTGCAGACTCCAATAATGATAACGATCTATTTTGTAATTGGTCTACTGTGTCAGCTAATCCTTTATAGTAGCTACGGATATTTTTTAAATCTGTTTCAACGGAAACAGGATTGAATTGTGCATCAACAGCTTTTACTATTTTGAAATGTTCAGCATAATAAAAAGCTGCCTGCAAACATGTTCCCCAACGTGTAAGAATTGGCTCCGGTGGTTGACGAATACCAGGACACTCTGTGTGAAATGATCGTAGGCATTTGGGAGATTTCAAAAATACTTTTTTTGTGCTTGCTATTAATGCATCTACCTCGGGAGAGCATTGTCGAATGGTTTCTGCCACAAGGTGTAAAGCATGCACATTAGACGTAACATGTAAACACTTGCAACCATGTTCAAGAAGAGAACGGCCTACCAAACGCATTATCGCTGCACCATCGCTCATAAACATCAACACTTTATCTTTTGAAATTTGAAATTTTTCCAACGTACTAAGTACAACCTTCGTAATTGCTGGAGCAGTACACTCTTGTAGTCTTCGGCTAGCTAGTAACAGTGGTAATGTAGGTTTACTAGGGGTCTAGTATGCGTGCCATAATATCTACAACTGAATTTTTTTTACAATCTGTTGTCTCGTCAACACATAACCAAAGAAACGAAAAGAGTAAGCCTAGTGGCAAATTATAGTTTATCAACATAAGAATTACATCTCGGTGGTATGCCCAATTTTCGTTTTCTATGCTGTGCGGAAATTACGTGTTTTGTACAGTTCCACTTCTTATTTGACATCAAATGTATTTTGCACACTTTACAAATTTCTTACTCCCGTTGTAAAACAAATCGGGAAAGTCAGAAATAAACTTATTTACTATGTCTTGAAAGGGTCGTTTTTTAGCCTTCGACATGTTCACTAAAAGCTACAATTAATAACTACGTCTGTATCAATAAAATCAAAACGCACTTCACTAAATAATAACTACAATTAATAACTACGTCTATATCAATAAAATCAACACGCCTTATCCACTATCCAATGCTAAACTGAACTGAGTGATGATGATTTGTCGTGTCGTATCATAATCGACCAGCCCTCCCCGCCCACCTAAACACAGTCACACCGCCGCTGCGATTGCTCTCCAATTACCGGGCTCTAGTAATGAGCCGAGCTGAGTAACTTAGTCAAACTCACTTTCAAAAAGAACGGAAGGCATTGCTCTGTCAAATTAAATTAAATATACATAACCTATTATGATATTATATTCAATAGTTTCTTGCTCTCACAGGCGTCCTCCTTTTACCCTATTAACTGCATATTTATTGATTCAAAATCACCATATTTGGCGCTGATCTGATAGCGTTCTATTTACAAATATTCAATTCGAAGTTCAAATCGTAATAATTTATTTTCTCTACTACCGGCTACGTAAGTTAATCGTTATTGCCCTGATTGAAGGTATATACCATTGCTGCCACAAAATTCTGGAACAATTCGTATAAGCTCATTTTAACGTTTTTTGAATTTTACCTTTACATCTAATCCCTTTATTTTCAATTGAGCTGGTTCACTATCTAATCACCTGCAAAAATTTCAGTTTATAGTCACTTAGTTATTTTATAAAAGGAGTGTGTTGTTTGTATACTTTCATAAATAATTATTATTAATCACAAAATTCCGAGTATAGCCGGTAAATGGGCAAAACTAACCTCATAATTTAATTTAAAATATACCCAAAACTAATATATAAATTTACTGCGCATGCTCAGAAAACCCACTCAAATAATCTCATCAATGCTGCCCCCTCTTTACATATGCTTCATCAGTGCGGGAGGAAGCAAGAATCTCACAAGAACTCTGAGGTGAGTGTGTAAAAAGAACACGGTTATTAGTGCGTGTTGTTGAGTTTCTCAGAGTCGCTCAGAGTTTTGTGGTAAAAAGGACACGCTTAATGTATAAGATTACCTATACCTAAATTCAGCTGTTTTCGAAATATTTATGAAAAATTGTTTTTGCAGTTTTTTAGGAAAACAGTTTGCATAATATTTAACATTTTGCTTTCCACAAGATTCGCAAGATAATTGCGTTAAGATGGTCTGGTCTTCAACATTTATTTGGTCCACATCAGTGTTTTATTTATCGTTTACAGCCTATTTGAAATATTTACAGTAGTAGAAAATAATTAATTTCTCAAGATAAGAGGAAAGTGACACGGGAAATATATATCTTACAGCGTACGGTATTGTACGTTAAAGAATAAGAATTTTTGATTAAAATTTTTGATTTCTGTATGTTTTTAGAAATCAACATACATAATGTATTTTGTGTACGTACAGGGGCACAAAAGTGAACCTGCACGATACGCATTAAACTTGTACGAAAATTACCCTTATTTGTACTGCTGATACTACCTCGTCGCTTGCCAGTCGTCCAAATTTGCCTTTGTCCCATCGTACCTTACATAAGAAAAAACTGTTACCTTGTATTGTGGTATACCGAAACTTATGACTTATGATGAGCTTGTGAGTACTAAACAACATTTACGAGGAATATTAAGAAAACCATTGCATTAAAATTTAAATCCTATTTCAAACATGGAGTAAAATACAATCTATTATTATATCGGTATCACATATAAAATAAGGGATTTGGTATTGAACTCTGGTATAATCGGAAGCTACTAAACACGTGAAAATATTAACTGAGTTGCTTTCATTAATATAAATCTTTAAACGATGTCATTGACATTGACATCTTCAAGGACAAAGAAACGTATTTTCCAAAATAGATATTATTTTACTAGTATTACTTTTTTGGCCAGTGTGGAATTGGTTGAACTTTTGATCATCAACTTCAGAGAAAACATTTCTCTGAACCGCTTCTGATATTGTTTATGAGAAAGATTCAAGGCTAACTAGTTATTAGTATCACCTCGTATTAATAAAAAACAAAAAATAGTTCAAACATAGACATACTGTTAGAGCTGGAGAGCTATCGCACGTACAGTTTGTGTTACATAACAAGAAGGCGCCTATTTGATGTAGATTATTAAGATTGTTAAATATTTACTTTAATAAGATTTTGAATCGATCAAAGTTTAAACTAAACTTTTTAAATATTATCAACTAGTTCATCGTAAATTAGGTGAATACATAGTCCACTCGAAAATAAAATAATATGAAGTATATATTGAAATATAATCTGATTTTTAAATCATATATGTTTTTCTACAATCATTTCTGAGATATAGCGTGTCCACCTAGTGCGTGGACGGAAGATAATTCCTGTTCTAAGCAATTTAGAACGTAAACAGGGCACTCAGTTTCCGGTGCGCACAATACAAGTTTGGTTTTTAAACGTAACACCTTTATATTATTCCGTTTTTGGATGCCTCTCCTCAATTCATGTCAACCTTCTTCAATATTCTCTATACCCATTAGCTTTTGAGATAGTTGACACAATTTGAGATTTTTGCGAAATGGTGCTGTTTCTTTAACGACCGATATCTTAAACGTCTTACACGCTAGAGTGGTGATTCAGATTTTATTCTATAGAATATTTATTGGAGTTGTCAGCAACACATCAAAGATTTTTCTATATCGACCAGATTCCACAAGATGGTAATCGATATCGATTAATAGAACACCTGTATATTTCGACAAAACCTAATAGAGTTCTTTTAGAATTTATTTATTTACATTTTCTACAACAACGGTACGAACCCAACAACTTTGTAACGTAGGTAACTATAAAAATAAGGAATGAAAATACACAAACCATTATAACTATATACGAAAAATTAAAATCTAATCAAATTTTTGGTATGATTTGAAAGGTTTATTCATGGCATTAACATTTGAAAATGATTTCGGGCATATGGCCACCACAGCTATTCTTGATGAAGCGTATTCTAGACGTCCAATTTTAGATCACTCTTTCGAACACTGTTGACCGTATGTCACGAATAACACGAACAATGTTGGCTTTCAAGGCGTCAATTGTTGCTGGTTTATTGACATAAACCAGTGATTTCACGTAGCCCCACAAGAAAAAATAGAGAGGTGTCAAATCGCCAGATCTTGGAGGCCAATTGACAGGCCCATTCCTCGAAATTAACTCATTGTCAAATTTTGATTTTATTAAGTCGATGGTTGCTGTCGCCGTATGGTACGTAGCGCCATCCTGTTGAAACCACATCTCGTTCTCCACATTTTCTACGATTTCCATTGACGGCAACGCGAGTTCCGGCCTCATCTTTTAGGAAATAAGGGCCAATAATGCCACCGGCGTGCAAACCACGCCAAACAGAGCATTTTTCTGGATGTAATGGAGTTCGTAGGGTCACTTGTGGATTGATCCCACTCCATATGCGGCAATTTTGTTTATTCGCAAACTCGTTAAGCCAAAGGGGAATAGCCGCCATTCTTTGATTAATTATAGACCAATAGCTATATTGTCAGCTTTGTCAAAAATTTTTAAACATATTTTGAAAGATCAGCTGTTAGGATATTTCAACAGATATAATTATCTAATCACTAATCAATATGGTTTCATTATAAATAAATCATCTACTACAGCATTAACGACAATTGTGGATAGTATATTACGAAATATGAGTCAAAAATAGTGGCTTGTATTAATTGCGATCTTTCAAAAACCTTCGACTTGATCAATCATCAGCTTCCACTCCGCAAACTTGAGTTCTATGGAGTGTATGGGAAATGTTTAGACATGTTTCAATCTTATTTGACAAATAGAATTCAATGTGCAGAAATACGTTATGTCGATACTAAGGGAATTAATAGTAGCTGCTGCTCTGAGTGGAGGAGTGTTGGGGCAGGCATCCCCCAGAGTTCAATACTTGGTCGGCTACTGTTTAATATTTTCGTCAACGATTTACCTTTTAATGTCTAATGAAAAACTACGCTGTACGCAGATGATACAAATATAATGATAGCAGATGACGGCGTCAACGACGTAAGGAGCAGGTGTCAATTGGTTGTAGGGGGTCTTGTTAGCTGGTTTTGAGCAAATAATTTGATAATAAATGTTGAAAAGACTAATGTCATGCTCTTTGGCTGCCGTTGGGACATAGATATTCAAGTTGATAATAACTCCGTAATTACCAATGTTACTAGCTATAAACTATTAGGTCTTACAGTTGATAGAAATCTAACTTGGGTGGAGCATCTACAATCTGTGACATCGAAACTACATAAAGCTATGTATGTGTTACATAAAATGAAGCCGCTGTGTCCCACCGGCACGCTGAGAATGATCTACTTCGCAAATTTTCAATCTGTAATATCGTATGGTTTACTCTTTTGTGGAACTTCATCGAACATGAACGAGATACTATTATTACAGAAGCGGGCAATCCGCACCATGCTTGGTCTACCATATCGTGTATCATGTAGAGATTATTTCCGTCATTTGCGCATTTCAACAGTTTTTGGTTTATATGTGTTTTTAGCGGCATGCTATATACATGAGCACCAGAAGATGTGTCTCTCCAATTCAGATGACCATAGTTACAGTAGTCGCAATCCTGAATTTATTTGTCATAATTTTACGAAAAGTAAAACATTTAATTCTTACGTGAGAGTAAGTGTCAAAATATATAATACATTGCCCAACCATATTAAAATTTCTAACAATAAACTATTTAGAAGGCCCTTGAAAAATATTTTATGACCCACAATTATTATTTTTATGTTTTATATTTATACTACCTACAATATGTACTTGTTTACTATATACATCAGATGGAAAGATCAGGTCAAAGAAGACCTAAGAAGAATGGGAGTAGATGATTGGCGGAACAAAGTGAACGACAGAAAGGAATGGAAGATGATAGTACAGAGCGAAAACACAGAACACCCAGTAAAGATAATGTTAAAAGTAATATGGAGTGACTCACCATAATAAAGGAGTCTTTAGAACTCATTAGAGTGGCTACAATTCCGGCAGGAATGTATAGCCATGTATATACTACTACATACATTACCTTTTTTTGGAATTTGCTTGTGTTGTGTTACTTTATTGTTGTATATGTTACCGTTACTTTGATAAATGTGTTAGTATGCATAATAACCGGGTATTATACATAATAACCAATAAAGGTGGTTAATGTAATAATATGTATGCAAATTATTTCAACCGGTTATTTTACATACAACTCAAACCCTCTTGGCTGAAGTGATAAATTACAATATTTAGAAAGTACGGAATTTTCATCACTGCTTGAGAAATAAAAAGACAATGTTTTATTCAACGAAAAAATGTTTTATTCTTACCATTTGTAAACAAACAACCTTCTACTTGTTTGTCCATCTTCAACTCGTACTAAACCACCTGAAGAAGAGTCGATTAAGGTTTCCAGATTTTCTTCAGATTCCAGGTTTCTGATGACATCAGTAGAAAGTGATGATGTTGTAAGACCGACTTTTGCTGGAACCCCAAACATGGCCTCATATAGGCTGCAATTCATGCCTTCACGATGGGCTCTATTCTTCATGAATTGAACAAATCTCAGACCAGTGTGGAGTCTGGTTTGTTTCCGTCCAAGGCGTCAGCATGTTTTCAATGCCCTGATTTACGCGTTCCACAGAGCCTTGCGACTGGCTATGTCTCGGCTTTCCATGAACTATCTTCAATTCACTCCATTTTTCGCATACTTCTTGAATGATGTGATTGCAGAATTCACGGCCATTATCGCTTTGCAGTATGCTAGGGGCACCCAAAATTGTGAAAATATCAAGCAGGTTATGTGCAACTTCCTCTGCTCTTTTACTTTTCAAAGGCCGCAACTATACAAATTTCGTAACATAATCCTGGTAAACGAGGATCAATTTGTAGTCATAGTCAGGCTGACTCTACATGTCAATTAAATCAACTTGACATCTTGAGTTCATCTCCTTAAAAATCATGGGACGCACTACAAGTCCTTTTTTGCCACTTTTGATTGCTTTTCATAGGTTTCACATAATGTAAAGTACATTTTTACCTGTTCTTGATTGATGTTTTTGTATTTGTTCTGAGGCTGCTTCAAAATTCTTGTTCTTCTTCCATGTCCAATCGCCATGTATGTCTTGTGAATTATGTTGAAAATCTGCTCTGTATGCACATAATAACGGCCTGATGATGACTCGTCACTCACCGGGTATATTCATTTTTCACTATCACCCAACTTCATAATGTCGTACCGCTTCAATCGTTGATAACCCTCAGATTTTTCCCACTGGTTTTAGATTTTGACACTCGCACTTTCTCAATTAAGTTCTGGTGGCCTTTTTTACTCATCATCCCACTATTTTGCTTCTTATTCTTAAAAGCATTCAATAAACTTTCATTAAAACGAGCCTTCCTCCATTATGTTAAAACGACCGGTATCCATATTAAGATAACACAAGGCATCTGCACTCAATGAACACTCAACCTGGACTGTCATGGAAGCAAGCAATCAGATGCCACGTGCAACTAAAACAGGTTGAAACTTGCACACAGGCAGGTTCAAACCTGCATAAGTGCTGGATATTATTCATAATAACACGTTAATGTGATTAATTCTTTAAAATATAAAATATTTATCACGTTAATCAAAAGCGCTTGGTGTTATGTATAATACCCGATTATTATGCATACTACCCTCATTTATCAAAGTAACGGTAACATATACACCACTGGTTAAACTATTGCACATTTGGCAATGCCTAGTTTTAGTCTATTTCTATTACACCAACTAATAATAGTATCAGGAATCCTTTGTAGCATGGTGCAATCCGTTGCTGTAGAAGTAATAGAAAAGATCTTGATATCATCTGCATAAGCAAGAACATGGCGATCCAGCATTAACAGTTGGTCATTTATATAGACGTTGAACATGAGTGGGCCTAATTTAGAGTTCAGTTCCAAAAGTCGTGTGGGCTGGTATTCTAGATTTCCTGCCTTCTGGTTAATATACTGCCAGAAAGTCTTAGGATTAGTGGAAGTCTGATCTTCTACAGCCAGGAGGTAAATCTGATATGCATTACAGGATGATCGCCAACTACCGAGCCCCAATCTTATTTTAATTATATTTAAATAGAATCGCCTCTATTCTTGTGTCTAAATCTAAATATAAACTGGGTATAAATATGGGTTTAGTATGTCTGCTTCTAACAAATTTCGAGACATTTACAATTTTTCTTCAATTGGCTAAATGCAAATTTCCTTCAAAAGATCCAAAATGCAAGTAAGTACGTTTTAGCGTAAAAATGATTCAACGTACATTTAACTAAATTGTAACTACAAAATTGGAAATTTCATCTACTATGAAGATTTTGAAATGTATAATTTTTGCCGCAGATTACGCAAAATCCTTAAGATAGTAGGACAAGAAGGTTTCCATTTTCACGTTTTGAAGATATGACTATTAGTAGAGGACTGTTCGTTTTGATCAATTTTTTAATATTTGACAATTATCAGTAATTAAAAAAGATTAGCTTGAGCAGAAGTAACGGATTACAACCCATCTACTAAATTGTAACGTTCGTCAACCAACTCCGCCAATTAGAAAGGCAAAAGAGTTAGAAAAGTCTAATTTATGTGATATTTTCATTATTTCCATCACCAAGATTCTTCAAGTGAACATCTCTCTTCGTCAGGGTGAACTATTGAAAAACAATTACAATTACAAGCGTGAATTAAACTACAATAAATTTATTTGCAAATGTGAAAATCCTTCTAAATATTCATCATATTGAAAATCAACTCAAATATATGAAACACTTCAAAATTTAAGATTACTTACACATGTATGCGAATAGAATGTTTTAGAACAGCTATCGTTAAATTTTTTACTATTAAATATAGCTATACAAAGTTCAAATTATTGAAGTGGGAATATTCCTTGAAGAGTGGAAGCTTACTCGAAATATTTTGGTGATGGTAACAAAGAAAATATTATTAGGCTTTTTGAAATTTTTTGCCTTTCAAATGGGTGGAGTTTTTTGACTGGCGCTACAATTTGGTAAAAAATATTAGCTATCGGTAGGGATTATTTTAGGCCAATATTTGAAAACGTTAAAATTGTAGGAGCCATACAATTATGTTTGGTTATAAATTTGTAATCCTTTTGCCATTTAAATGTTGTTGTTTTGATTTTAATTGAACAAATTTTTTGCAAAATGTTAAAATCCCCCGATTTTTAATGATTTTTAATATTAGAAATTAAAGCATGTTAATTACATTAGTTTTTGAAAAGTATCAGAATGTTTGCTTTATAAAATTGTTTCAAATAACACAACGGAGTTCAAGTTAAGAATTCCATTTTTTAATGTATGTATGTACATACATGACGTTTTATAATTTAAGTATTTTAAGATGTAACAACCAACTGGTAATATAAGGATATTTATTTCGATTTCGCGATAAATTTATTGCACTGGTGCTACATTTTTTGTACGGTATATATATGTATATATAACATCCATTTATCATCTCATTGTTTGTCATAAAAGTATTTCTTTGTTGCTTACCAATTCCATTGATTTCTGTTATGTTTATGACGTTTATACTTTGATTCAACGATAACCTCAAATGTGAGGTTATAAGTGTATTTGCATAAATTCTGAAACTCGCAGACTCAGAAATAAATATAATTTAATCTGGGATCGTAATAGCACATGCAACATTTAAAACCTGACGAAAAGAAAATTAATTTTTCGCTCAATTTCAAAATTACTTACAACTGAGCCACGCATCGTAATAATTCCTTTCATATGTGTCGCAACTTTTTAAATATAACGTTTTTTTTTTGATATATGGTTAATAATAAGTGTAAGTGGAAACGATCGTTTATATGTACGGGAACATAACAATGTTATTGCGTTACTGGAATTTCTATTTGACATAGTTACAGCGTTCCTCGCTGTTGATGCGTTGTTGTTTCTATTCTTACAATGATGTTATTAATATCAATTCTCAAATATTTGCCATTCTCTGGAATGAAAATAATAGTGTACCTAAATAAAAGGTCCGGTTACCGAATTCTGTGCCGAATAGAAATTTATATAATGCTGAGGTATATACATTTATGTATAACAAATATTTAGGAGAAGAATATCAAACTAAAACAATATATTGGTATTGAATGGTGCTTACTAGACAAATGAATAATTAGTGGTCTGGGCAAACAGTGGTAACAGTCAGTGTAGTACATATATGGTGCGGAGTCGGCGATTATTTATTTCACGTGTTCACAGCGTCAGTACTAAATCGGTGCTGTATGCGAGTAGTTCAGTGTATATGTAGGCTGTCGTAACTTATTTCGTAATTGTACGCTTATGTTTGCTTTAAAAATGTTGCAGTTAGGTACGTCGCGAAAGCGACCAATGGCAGACACAGTTAAAAACTTTATAGTGGACATGCCAGACTTAATTTTTGATGGCGTTAAAATTCAATGTCTAATTTGTAAAACCCCTTTAATCTGTTGGTCCAGAAGCCATTGTCAACGTCACATCGAAAGCAAACAGCATTCTTCTGCAAAAAATGGCATACGAGACCAAGAAAAATTTACATTTGATTTATGTGTTACTCTTACTTTATGTATCTATCGTTTCGTTTACTAGAGAAAGAAGCATTTGTCTCCTTCTGGAATAAATATGCGGACTGTAAATTACCTAGTCGGACATTGATACGAAATGGAGTGCTATTTGCTTGTGAACATATAGAAAAAAGAATGAAAACGAAATTGAAAGATAAAAAACTGTGGTTGTGTGTGGACGAAATAACAGATCGTCAAAGACATTCTGTGGTTAATGTAATGGTACGTACAATGGAACCACATCGACCGTCATCCTGTAAACTTTCAACTAAGCAACTTTTAATGTTTATGAGTGATGGTGCCGCAAACATGCGTTCTTTGGGCCGATCTCTTAAAGAACACAGTGGTAACTTCTTATATGTAACGTGTAAAATCCATACTCTAAATCTTGCGGCACAAACGATTCCTACATGTTTTCTACTAGTAAATGCATTGATTGCTAGTACAAAGGCAGTGTTTCGAAAGTCCCCGAAACGTATCCGACTATTTCACAAACTTTGTCCTGATTGTTCACGTTGGGGAACATGGTTGCAGGCTGCGTTTTACTACAACAAATATTTAATGAAGTAAAGAAGGTAGTTTTAAAATTCAATCCGACAGAAGCTGCAGCAATCAAGAAAAGCCAGGAAATATTTCAAGATAGTCAGGTTAAAAGAGATTTACAAACTATTCACAACAATTACTTCGGGCTAGCGGAGGGAATAGAAAAATTACAAAATGTTTCGATGTTGCTAGTGGATTCTGTTCAAACTGTGAACGATTTTCACGCACAGTTATGCGCTGTAGAAGGCGAAACAAATTGGTGTGTAATACGAAAATTTGAAAGTGTTTTGGAGAACAACTCCGATTTTCTTATATTAACACAAATTTGTGAAGATGCATTAAATTGTTTCAAAGATTATTTTAAATATGCAAATATAACATCGCTAGATGTCGAACGGTCGTTTTCGGCATTAAAAAACATTTATTCCGCACATCGTACTCACTTGACTAAAACAGCTGCGGAAACATATCTAGTGATTCAAATATTTAACAGATGTTACCCAGTTTGTGATTTCACGGAAGACTTTTAAAACGGTAAGTGTTTTAGCACGTTTTTCTTACCTTCTATTTTATGTGTAAACTTTTATGCGTTCGCCCCGCCTCTGGCTGTTACCGCATATTTGCCCAGGTTAATAATTAGAATGTCAATGCAGTGGTACTTTAAGTAATTATAGATTGTTTATTCCAAAACGAATCAATCATTCAATTTAATTGCTGAGTTAGATCATTTTAGAGAATTCCAAATTTCAATTCTCCAATTTTCACCATTCGGTTAAAGTTAAAATGCTTTAGTTACTTTCTAGTAACATCCATATGTAATAGAATGGTACTGATGGTATATTAACATCAAGAGGACATTAACAATTTAAATTGAATTAATGATGTCTTTGCTGACGATATAGCAATTTTTGCAAACTCAGGTAATAAGTTGGAAAGAAATCTAAAAATTTGGACTGAAAAATTGGTAATACATAATTTGAAAATACGGAAAAAAATTCACGGTCATAAGTAACAATAACATAAAAATAGATATCAACGTAGGAAGAGAAGATATAAAACAAGTTAGTAGCTTTAAATATTTGGGAACAAAAATAAACAGTAGGGGAAATTTAGATGATGAGATAAATGCAAAAATAGAACCAGCAAATAGAATATACTATGCACTACAGAAAAGTTTATACAGCATAAAGAAATATCAAAAAGAACGAAAATAGCAATGCATAGAGCTATATATCAACCAATACTCTAACTGGGTATTAACGGAAACACAGGAGAAAAGAATACAAGCGGCAGAGATGATATACCATCGAAGAGTACTAGGAATAAACAGGTTACAAAAAGACGCAATGAAGAAAGGAACTGGGATCTAAGCGTGCAGTAGCCATCAAATATAAAAAAACTGCGCTGGTTCGGTTATTCAGTAAGGATGGCAGATGGGAGGCAAGTGAAGGGAGTATAGAAAACCAAACCAGAAGGCAAATATCGAAGAGTGCCGTGGAAGATATACTGAAGAAGAACGGAGAAGACTGAAACTCAGCAAAGAAAAAGGCAACGGATAGGAACAGATGGAAAAACACTAATAAAAGAAAAAAAAAGAAAAAAGAACAGGCATAACAGAGCAAACCTCAACATCTGAAAAAAAGTTATGGTGACGATTTTTTAGGATTCGGAAGGCATCATCTTAATCGATTATTTGGAGAAGGGAAGGACAATCAATACTGATTTATTGGAACGATTCGACGCTGAATTCAAAATAAAAAGCCCCCACCTAGCGAAGAACAAAATTCTCTACCATCATGATAACGCCCCAGCGCACTCATCGGCAATTGCAACAGCAAAACTAGTCCACTTGCTGTACGAATTGGTGCCCCATCCATCATACTCAAAATTTGGCCCCTGTGACTTCTATATTTTTCCAAACTTGAAAAAATGGCTTGGCGGAAGCGGTTCACATAAAATGAGAGGTCATTACCGAAACAGAGGCCTATTTTGCAGAGTTTAAATCCTATTATTTGGATGGCTTAAAAAAAATGGGACATCGCTGCACTAACCAGGAAACACAAATATAGGTAAGTGCATTGCACCGATTTAAATGAAACTTTGTGTATTTATAGACCAATCTAATGTAAGAACAACGGTAACTATCTTAGCTGCCCAATCACCCACTGGCGGGCTGTAAAGAACCACAAGCTCAACACTTCGCTGTTTGACTCAATAACTTAGAAACTATAAGAGATATCAAAAAAAGGTAAGGCAAGATTTAGACTATTTTGCATGCTCTTAATGATGGCGTATATATTTTCCCTATAAATATTTATTTAGGGAAACAAATCCTCCGCCCTCTTATTTTTTTGCAAATTTCAGAATTTGTATATACTACAAAAATGTAGAAGCTACGTAAAATTTACATATGTATATTACATCTGCCACAAAATACTCTTATTTGTGTAAAAAAATTTATAACTGATATGCTATATTTACAATAATGAAGAAAACACGCAGGTGGTTATCAAATGATTTTATTAATAAAATGTGAGTTTAGAGTTTACTGACAACTGTTTAAAAAGTAAGTTAAGAAATACATTACGATGCGTATTGCGTAAACATAGTAAGAATGATAGGTAATCCGTGTAGAAATGTTGTAAACGAAGGAATTGCTTACACCATGCACAAGGTATAAACACAGGCTTGTCGCAAATACCTTATTGTTGTGTATTTTGTGCATATGGTTAGCCCTTCGGCACTTTTATACCATGCGTATTTACATGGTTTGAAGAACCTTGGCGATGACAATTGACTATGAATTAATGATTGTAACTGAATAATACTGTTTCTTTGATGTAGAATTATGTCGTAATCCATAAGTAGTACTTCATCTGAAAATGTTCTCACATAATTTTTCCATATTCTAAAAACATAAACGTCTAATGGTTGCACCATTGAAGTTGTTTTCTTTGGAATTGTAAAAATATTTAGTTTTTTGTTCGTTGATACTAAATTTTGCACATCACTCGAACAATGCCCACTCCAGGAATCCAATAACTAAATACCTTCAAGTACCTTTAAGTATTTGGTAAGTACAGATATGTAAACCAATCTTTAAAATGCTGAGAAGTTAGTTTTCCAGGCATTGAAGCGGATCAAAATTTCTAACTTTAAAGAACTAAAAGATAAATCAAGATCATGCCTGGTTTTATTATATAGTGAATTAAAAATGTATCTCCAGTGACAAATGCACATTTAAGATTAAATTTTGAAAAAGAGTGTAAGAATATTTACTATTAATATTATTAACGCAAGTTATTACTTTACTTTCCTAAATAACAAACCGAAATAGTTTCCCTTTTTAGAAGTTTGAAAGATAATAAGTATATACTTTGTATAAACATATAAAATTACACTAACCTTATAATTAATGTGTTGTTTGTGATCTAGGTTTAGTATTTCAATATAATCTTACTATATAATCTAATTACTAATAATAACTCATAATCAATTGCCATCGCCAAGGTTCTTCAATTTATTTAAATGCGCTTGGTATAAAAGTGGATACATCGCCGAACGGCTACCACATATTAAAGATCCTGTAAGATTCTACTTCCCGAAGGATGCATAAAATACACCACAATGAGGTATTTGCGGCAAGCCTGCGTTTATTCGTTGTACATGGTGTAAGCAATTCCTTCGTTTTCAATATTTCTACACGGATTACCTATCATTCTTACTATGTATATGCAACACGCATCGTAATATATTTCTTAACTTACTTCTTAAACAGTTGTCAGTAAACTCTATACTCACATTTTATTAATAAAATCATTTGAAAACCACCTGCGTGTTTTCTACATTACTGTAAATATAGCACATCAGTTATGAATTTTTTTACACAAATAAGAATATTTCGTGGTAGATGTAATATTTATATATATGTAAATTTTACATAGCTTCTATATTTTACCCACGACCCCCTTATTACATATTAATAAATATTCGTTATAGAGAAAATATTTACGTCATCGTTAAGAGCATGCAAAACAGTTTAGATCTTGTCTTAATTTTTTTTTTTGAGATCTCTCATAATTTCTGAGCTATTGAGTCAAACAGCGAAGGGTAGTGTTGAGCTTGGGGTGCTTTACACCCCACCAGTGGGCGATTGGGCAGTTAGGATAGTTACCGTTGTTCTTACACTAGATCCGTCTATACGGATACGTCCACCAAAACAAAGAAACATTTCTCCAAAATGGAAATTTCCATAGTTACCCCCACCAGATCAAGAAATGAGCTGAGAGTGCCGTATCACAGATTGGCCAGTTCCCAGAAAGCAATTGATTATTGGGGAACAAAATTATATAATAAATTGCCAGAGGTGTTCAAAACCTTACCTCTAACTAATTTTAAAAATAAAGTTAAGGCAATACTTTTGGAGCGGGAGTTCTACGACATCCAGGAATTTCTAGTCTAGTGTATATATGTTTTGTTTGTCTTTATTTATTTATATGTCATTGTTTGTTATTTTAATTTTATAATTGACTTTTATCTTTTATTCTAATTTATATTTAATTGACTATTGTGCCCTTTACAAACAAAAAAAAAGACTGATAATTTTCTGTAATGGTTAAATTACGAATATAAATATATTATTATTATTATTATTATAATTATAAACCAACAAAGTTTCATTTAAATCGGTGAGATGCACTTACCTATGTTTCCTTGTAAGTGTATAGAGCTACGAGGAGATTATGTATAAATTTATGGTATATATGGTATAAATGGTATATATTATGTATTATACCATCCTCGCAGGGACAACATTAATTTCTATCTCCCGATGCCAAAAACAAATATTGCGTGCTTAGCTCCTATTTTTAGAATGTGTAACAACTTTAATTGCATATCAGCTAACTGCGACATTAATTTTACATCTCTTCTCAATATTTTCGGAGTCGCAGCCCAAAATTTTTGAAATCACCAAATTTTTTATTTGATGCTTTCTTCACAATTACGGTTTAATTTATGTCTATTACGTTAAGTTCTATGTTCACTATTTTATCATAGAATGAATGTTTCTGTTAGTATTGTTTAATTTAAATAGAATTACATTTCTAATTTACGTTAAGCTCTACGCTGATTGTTTATCACAGTAGCAGACCCTTCTAAAGAGCTCGTTACTAAGCAAAGAAATCATAACAATTGCTAAACTGTCAAATCTCAACTTCAGAAGCGTAAGTTATTGTTGTTGTTTATTGTTATTATATACCGCACCTGTCATACTTGTGTTCTTTGTGCTCGTTATTATTTTATGTCGTTTAACTTGTTTTGTTAATTGCTGTTTCTCCTTTTTTTATCGAACTTTATTGTAATTAATTAATTGTAGTAAATTTGTTTAAATTTGTTAGTTTTTGATAGACAATGTTTTAGTTTTTTATGTTGTTGATTTTACAATGGCTTCCGCATGGATCTCCTAAGGTAAACATCAAGTACCTAGCTTTAATAATCCATTAATTTGGCAACAATTACCACGAAGTGAAACATAAAGAACACCATCCTTGTACAGCCGGAAATATTTGAACTTTGCGCTAAGTAGGGATAGATAGTAGAAAATTTACAGGGTGAACTGTTTCAACAGAAGATAACATGATTTAAATTATTGTTCAACTTCTTGCGCAACCATGGCAAATAAGATGATAATTCTTGCCAGATTTAAATAACATTAAAATTGACCCAGCAATTTTGCATGGTTCATGCTAAAGGTAACAACACAAAAAAACCTAAAAAACAGACATATTGCCTATCAAAAACTAATACATTTAAACAAACTTACCATAATTAATTAATTGCAATAGTTCGATAAAGTAAAGAAATAACAACAATTAACAAAACAATTTAAAACGAGAGAAAATAATAACGTGAACAAAGAAGGAACGTATGACAAATGCGGGATATAATAACAATAAACAACAAGAGTAATCTACGCTTTTGGAAATAAGATTTGACAGTTTGGCAATTGTTGTGATGACTTTCCTTAGCAACGAGCTCTTTAGATCAATCTAACGTAACAAGAAACAATTTGGCATTCTTTCCTAGCCAACTTTGCGTAACAACAAAAACAGATTACCAAAACCTTTATTGTTGGATTCGCCTTTCGATTACCTTTCTGAAAAGGTAAAAATATGTTGGATATTCTAATTAAAATAAGAAAGTTGACGTCACTTCCGGTGAAACCGGATACACGATTGACTGCCGATTACGGCAGAAGTTAATTCATAAAATAAAAAATAGAAATCGACTTATTTGTTTCTAAAAACGCTAGCTTCTGTCGTTCAAATGTTAGCACGGCAGGGAGGCACTTTAGGACCTCACTGTATATATTATTATTATATTACGTCGTAAAAATTCACGATAATAGTTCGGGATATTTTTTTGATAGAATAAATAAATCTCGAAAATCGCTAGACAGCTAGCTCTTTAAGTCTCCTGATACCAAGGTACCAACCTAATGTCCTGTTGGCAGAACCTTAATCAAAAGATAGAAAAGATCAGGGCATGAGGTAAACGGATGTATAAAATCTTCAAACATAGTATGCACACTTACCCCATCTAAAAATACGTTTGGCCAATCTATGAGACCTAATTGAACTTTAAATCGTTCTAAGTTATTGTCAGAAAGATTACTATGACAAGAGAAGCAGGGTTCTTCTTTAAGGACTCTATCACAGCATTGAACTCTATTCAGGCTAAATGGTCCGCTATGCTTATGTTACACAAGGTACATTCAAGTCTTTCATTCAGCTGGTGAGCAGCTGCTTAAATTGAAACATCAATTTTGGTGAAATAATAACAGCAATCAACAAACTGCATACAGTTTGTTCAAATACATCAAAATCCGAGATGTAATAATTGTTATTTCAAAACTGTAGTGCACAAATGTGTGCGTACGTTTGTTTTAAATCAAATATAAAGTTCATAATGCAAATTTGCGTGACATTATTAATAAGTACTAGGTCAAATATTTCTCATCATGTTATGATAAAATCGTCGATCTTAGACAGCGACGTTAACAGTCAATAGCCCACGATCGTACGCAACGTTTTTTCAACATATGCAATATATACATTACTTACGTATATCTGTACAAAATAAAAACAAAGTAACGATAAGACTATGTATGTTTATTTAAATATTTAAATTGTATGTGTTCTCCTATCAATTCTCAGTTCGGAAATGGTAGTTGGAGAAGCTATCTATTTCTTCCTCTCATCACAGATATTAAAAGTTTTTATTCCAGTGGGGATAGCATTAAGCGCATCGAGGAATTATAGCTACAAAAGTTGTAAACATGTTCTGTAGGGTAAGTTAACTACAATCTATTTTTGTTCTACTCAAATTTTAAATGTCTCTATACAGATTAATGTTGATTTCAAAATACACCTATGCATTGCCACATTAAATCGGTTATGTAGTACGAACAATGCTCGTAGCTAATATTCTATGTTTCTGTAATGCGTATTTTTTCGTTGTTGTTTACCTCTTTTACAAACACCGAAGACAATAATTAAAATAATCAACCAGCTTTATTTTATTATATTTTCACATAAAGTAGTGAAATACCAAAAAAAAAGTAATTTCAAAATCTTTTATTCATAATTCTTCTTTCTGTAGGATTTGACATCTTATATATCCTACTATTTCGTACGATATTTTAAGAAAAGGGTCGTATTATGTTATTTTTATTTATTAAAATACAGCTAATAAATGTAAGTATGCGCGTACATTATAATTTAGTTATTATTAATTGTACCATCTGCCTTATTTTAGCAATATGTTTTTGTTTTTGGTGTGTTGATTACGTAGAGGTTCTTATATTTATTGTTTTTGTCTTATAATTTAAAATGTAAACTGTTTTTTTTTATCCGCCGTATTATTCCTTTGTTTGAATTTCTCCAATCTATCAGCGAACTTAAAGTTCAATATTGATTACAAATAAAAATACATTGCTTTATCATTTATGTTAGTATTATTTACATTACAGTTTTCCAACTTTGGAACTTGTAAAACATTCTATTAGTAATTGTGTAAAGATTATTATAAAATTTTGCTAATGGTTTAAAAAAGATATAAAATGTTTGCTCAGCGTTTTTATCATCGTTGCTGTATGCACTTAGTCTGACCCCTTTGTTATTACGTGAGTTTAAGAAATGAAAATGTTAAATATATGACATATGTACCTACATATTACCGTAAAAAAGTATAAAACTTTTCTTTTATTATTTGATTATAATATAACTAATAACTAACCTGGGCAAATATGCGGTAACAGCCAGAGGCGTGGCGAGCGCATAAAAGTTTACACATAAAATAGAAGGTAAGAAATAAATTATAAAACGTGCTGAAACACTTACCGTTTTAAAAGTCTTCCGTGAAATCATAAACTGGGTAACATCTGTTAAATATTTGAATCATTAGATATGTTTCCACAGCTGTTTCAGTCAAGTGAGTACGACGTGCGGAATAAATGTTTTTTAATGCCGAAAACGACCGTTCGACATCTAGCGATATTATATTTGCATATTTAAAATAATCTTTGAAACGACTTAATGCATCTTCACACGCTCCTTCACAAATTTGTCTTAATATAAGAAAATCGGAGTCTTTCTCTAAAACACTTTCAAATTTTCGTATTACACACCAATTTGTTTCGCCTTCTACAGCGCATAACTGTGCGTGAAAATCGTTCACAGTTTGAACAGAATCCACTAGCAACATCGAAACATTTTGTAATTTTTCTATTCCCTCCGTTAGCCCGAAGTAATTGTTGTGAATAGTTTGTAAATCTCTTTTAACCTGACTATCTTGAAATATTTCCTGGCTTTTCTTGATTGCTGCAGCTTCTGTCGGATTGAATTTTAAAACTACCTTCTTTACTTGATCGAAATATTTGTTGTAGTAAAACGCAGCCTGCAACTATGTTCCCCAACGTGTAACAATCGGCTGTGGTGGTTCAGGTAAATCAGGACACAGTTTGTGAAATAGTCAGGTACGTTTCGGCAACTTTAGAAACACTTCCTTTGTACTAGCACTCAATGGAAAACATGTAGGAATCGTTTGTGCCGCAAGATTTAGAGTATAGATTTTACACGTTACATGTAAAAAGTTACCACTGTGTTCTTTAAGAGATCGGCCCAAAGAACACATGTTTGCGGCACCATCACTCATAAACATTAAAAGTTGCTTAGTTGAAACTTCAAATTTGTTCAATGAGTTCAACACCACCTTTAAAATCTCATCAGCAGTACAATTTATAACTCTTTTGGAAGCAAGTAAGAAGGAGAATGACGGTCGACGTGGTTCCATTGTACGTACCATTACATTAACCACAGAGTGTTTTTGACAATCTGTTGTTTCGTCCATACACAACCACAGTTTGTTATCTTTCAATTCCGTTTTCATTCTTTTTTCTATATGTCCACGAGCAAATGGCACTACATTTCGTATCGATGTGCGACTAGGTAATTTACAGTCCGCATATTTATTCCAGAAGGAGACAAATGCTTCTTTGTCTAGTAAACGAAACGATAGATTACATAAAATAAGAGTAACACATAAATGAAATGTAAATTTTTCTTGGTTTCGTATGCCACTTTTTGCAGAAGAACGCTGTTTGCTTCCGATGTGACGTTGACAATGACTTCTGGACCAACACATTAAAGGGATTTTACAAACTAGACATTGAATTTTAGCGCCATCAAAAATTAAGTCCAGCATGTCCACTATAAAGTTTTTAACTGTGTCTGCCATTGGTCGTTTTCGCGACGTACCTAACTGCGACATTTTTAAAGCAAACATAAGCGTACAATTACGAAATAAGTTACGACAGCCTACATATACAGAGAACTACTCGCATACAGCATCGATTTAGTTCTGACTCTGTGCACGCGCGAAATATATAATCGCCGACTCCGCACCACATATCTACTACACTAACTGTTACCGCTGTTTGCCCAGATTACTAATAACCTAATTAATCAACTTTTTTGTATATATGACACATCATAAATGTTGCACACATAAAAGCATTACTTTTACAAAATATTTTTTTTTTCTGGAGCAAATACCCTAAATAAGTGAAGACATCGTTAGATAACAATTGCTGATATAGCTCTATAGTTTCCTCCATGTATTGCTGTATTTGCTATTTGTTTCCTTCTGGATCACCCATTTTTATAATACTGTTATTGAAATTAACCACACTTAAAAAAATAGATAATAGAGTAGAAGGTGCAAACATGAACAAATTTAACATTTCAACCAACTGACAAAAATGACATTTTAAACTGCGTGCTTTCAAAACTTTAACAGGTAAGTACATATGAGTAACTTTTTGTTTTGGTAGCTTGTTATTATGTAAGTATCTGCTACTATTGACTACGACGTGGAATGGGTTTTACAAAAATACTACTGCCATTTATTATTTTTTAATACGTAACGAAATCTAATCTAAAGTATTTACAATGTGGGTTGTTGAAAATATAGAATACCACTATTCTATACTTGGATACCCGTTTCTTCACAAATGTTTTCTATGAGAGCTTTCCTTTTTTTGTCTTAGAATGCCAAGAAGTCAAAGTCGAGTTTATAAAAATAAGAGAAAGCAGTACGATGAAGAAAAAATGAGTTTAGCAATTACAGCAGTCAGAGAAAAAAGGATGTGACTGGTGTAAATAATTATGTTATTATTGCATCATAATATCTGTAGGTTTTATAAATAAATAAATATTATGTAGTAAATTTTCAGTGTATTCCATATTTGCACTTCAGTTGCTCAAGTAATAATTTTGGCATTTTTTCGAAGAATTTTGTTTTCGAGAATAAGTAGGACTACAAGAAATCTAAGTAAAGATCTTGGTCCGTAAGTGTTTTGAGTATATTCTAATGAAATTTAGTTTCAAATAATAATAATAAACAATATACAAGTAAGGGATATACAAATCTATAGAATAACGGGGTGAAACAGCGAATAGTGTTGTAATGAAACTAATTTTTAATTCATCAGAGCTTTCGCTAAAAGGCTAAAAAGGAGTTTCATTACCACACTACTCGCTGTTTCACCCCGTTATTTTCTAGATTTGTATCCTAGCGTTGTACAGCAGTACTCCTACCAAGTAAGGGATATATTTCAACTTATACAATTTCAACAAATTAAGCTGAAAACAAAAATCAATAGAAATTGAATTTCTTGAATAATAGGATTTCTTATGTCCAACTTTTCTTCCTTTATACATCGCATTATACATTTCGGGTTGAATTGCAGCAATTTGCTTTTGATCGTGTTCCAAACATAAAATGTTTTAAATAACACCTAAGCCAAAAATCCGCTGGGCTCAGATCGGGTGATTTTGGTGGCCATGAATTTTAAAAATATCTGCTTATAACAGGATCTTGAAAAACAGCAATTAATAAGTTTGTAACTGGTTGGTAAATATGCGAGGATTCTCTATCCTGCATAAAAATTACGTTTTCAATTGCGTCCTCAATTTGTAACAGTGGAATCTCTTAACGTTTGCAGGTACCGTTCACCAGTAATAGTTGCAGTTAAAACTTCGTCATTCTGTATTTCATCGAGAAAATACGGACTAACGATAAAATTAGATGTGGAAGCATAAAATTGTCATGAAAACCCTCGAAAATGTTTGCCTATGGATTTTCTGTTGACCATATTCGACAGTTTTAAGTACTGATTCCACCGTTAAGAGAAAAATGGGCCTCATCTGTCCATAAAATACGGGATAACCATTCGGATTTAATTTCATTACTCCCAAAGAATAATTGTACCTAATTGCCAAATCCGCCTCCTTCAAATCTAACACTCATTGCAGTTTATTAAGACATATTTTTAGGATTTTGCCTAAAATTTTCCAAACCGTGGTACATAGCATTTATAGTCGTTTTGATATTACATTAACACTACTGACTCTAGGTAGCGGTTTAGTATTGGCTATGTTCTGATTTTCCCGAAGAATTCTGCAACATGGAAACACTAATGCTTGTCTTCCTAATCTGGGAAGTCAATCACAAATCCTGTTCTTTCAAATTTGCTAACCAAATTACGGTACACCTTTATTTTACAAGGGGCTTGCTTTCAAACCCATTCTCGTACGAAATCTTCGTAAACCAACAGTGTAATTTCTACCACATTCATAATAACATTGCACTAAACTTCTTTTTTGCAGATTCATTTTTTTTTTGTTTAGCTCGTTTGAATTTACGTTAAGGCCAGTTTTATTTGAAAATAAATTCACTAAACTGTAATCGCTTTGTTTTGACCCTTGTGACAGTAGTTGTCTTGACGAAACTTTTGCTTTACATAAAATATACTAAAATCCTATTATTGTAGTACTATAATTCTTATTTGCATTATTTCAATTTCCTAAAATAGTGTAAGAACTTAAAGTATATCTCATACTTTATGACAACCCATATATTAAAAAGCACGCACCAGATATGAAAAGGTAACATAATTGTAATAAAGCTTATTAACATTAATTCAACTTTTATTATCTGAGTTTTATTATCAATTTTTTGAATGCGCAATTTGTTTTCTACGTCGACTGTACAAAGTTAATATATCTAGAATTGGTTAGCGAATATTTTACGAATATAAAAATCTGGAGTTAATTTCCACACCTTTCCAACTCGGTGTTTTCTGACGTTACGATGCTACTAACAAGGGAACACAGGGAAGTGTCCCTCACCGATTTAAATGAAACTTGGTGGGTTTGTAGACTGATGCAGTGTAAGAACAACGGTAACTTCCATAGATGCTAAATCGCCCGTTTTCGAGGATGGGGCGGCCTACAGCCAACGCTACCTTTCGCTATTTGCTTTAATATCTCTAAAACTATAAGACATATCAAAAAAAAGTTAAAACAAATTTATAACTGTTTTATGAGTACTAAAGGATAGCGACAATAGTTTGCCTGACATAGTTCTTGTTTTCCAGAAACAACCCCCACCCCCCGTAGTTTTTTAAAATTTTAAAATTTTTATTTGCTGAAAAAAATAACAAGATCAGAATTCACCCTATATATTAAAATGCTATAAAATAACTCAATTAAAAAAAAAAAACTAACATACGAATTGAGTAGTATACCTCCGTATGTACATATGTATGTAGGTATATAGTAGTAAGAATAATATTACTTATTGTTATTGATGTGAACAAATCGTAGAGATACTTATCTAAAGTATCTGTCTAAATATCTTTAATACTTTTTAGATCATTTATACCTTATCAGCATTACATTCCATTATTTATTTTTAACAGTATTCGATTGGCGTATTATCCGTTATACTTATAAAATTCCTCATTGAAACTTCAAGTGCTGATTTTCACGTGCAGATTACATGATTTCTATAGTATTTAAATTTTATTAGATTAATGTAAGTATTAGGATATCTTGTATACCATAAATGCTTTTGCATACGCATATATATATAAAGCAAGGCAAGTTACAATTAGTACTTGCAGTCTTCAGTTTATTGACGACGAGTACGTTTCGCAATTAGGCTGTCGAAAAGTGTTTCTTGAAGTCATGAGAATCAACGTGCTAATGTTCATACAATTCTTTTACTTCACCTTGTGTAATAATATTGAATACAATAAAAATATAGTGCCTAAACTAAACTAACTAACTAATGAAAATGAAGATAATTAAATTGGTACCTAATAACATTTTAATGACAATAATAATATTTATAAGTTTTACGGTATAGTCTCGATTATCCGAATAGATTGGGACCTGGACCTCGGTTCCCCCTCAGATAATCCGAAGAAAGGCAAAATAAATAACAGGCTACTCTGCATAGTTATTGCATAATGGTAATCTGTGTAGAAATGTTGAAAACAAAGAAATTGCTTACACCCGCCACAACGAAGAAATGCAGGTTTGCCACAAATACTGCATAGTGGTGTACTTTGTAAATCCTTCGGGAAGCAAAATCGGACAGGATTCTCAAACTTCGGTGACCGATCTTCGATGTATCCACTTTTATACCACGCATACTTAAATAGATTGAAGAACCTCGGCGATGATAATTGATTACGTGTCAAAGATTGTAACTGGATATAGTGTTTCTTTGATGTAGAGTTAAATCGTATCCCATAAGCAGTACGTCATCTGAAAAAGTCCGAACAAAATTTTTCCATATTCTAAAACCGTAGGCGTCTAGAGACTGTACCATTGAAGTTGTCTTCTTAGGTATTGTAAAATATCGACTTTTTGTTCGTTGGTACTAATTGTAAATTGCTCACTTCTTTAGGACAATGCCCACTACACGAATCCAATAACAAGACACTTTCAGCGTTAGTATTTAGTAAGAAAACATCTGTAAACCAATCTTTAAAAAGCTGCGAGGTTAGTTTCCCTGATGTTGATGCAAATATATACACGTTAATAGGCCTAAAAGTGTTTTTGTACGTTCGGTCCAAATTGACCTGTTGTTTCTTTTAACACAAGAAAGAGGGAGGGATAATAGTCGTCCATTTGACGAAATGTTGGCATGATTGTGTAACTATCTGTAATAGATGATAATGATTGCACGACCGCTTCCACTGTTTTTGTTCCAATGGCGGACAAGCTTCGACCGGAATGTATCTTTAAATTAAAGCCACTCTCGTCTCATTGTAAACGTTGTCTTGTCCAACAACGCTAATTTTAGGTTTAATTTCATTAACAAATCGCTCCGCTGTGGATCGTAATTCGTCAACATCGCTGTGAGTGGATCGTGTGATAAACTTTGTTATTTTACGAGAAACAATTCTATGTATTTTTTTGAAATGCCATATCCATCAATGACTAGCTTTAACTGAATGATACTCTATTTCATCTTTTGCTTGTAGCGCCCATCTGCTAAGATCTATGTCGTGGATAATATATCCGCTGTTTAGCGCTTCCTTAAATCTTATCAGAACTTATTCTGTGACGTATGTAATTTTGTCCTTGTTGGTGCCACCCCGGTCAACACTTGCTTCCCATCTCTGAAGTTGCCTACTTGATTTTATCTGGAACAAATGGACGCCAAAGATACAAATGCTATTATTAGTATTGATGTATCAAACTGTACAAGATATCTTTATGTACTAGTTTTAGAAACTTTCCCTTACGTATTTAAATGTTTAGATAGAATAAGAAATTTACGTATTATATTACCTTTCTAAATCGATTTTGGACAGATTCTAACGAACGTCGTTTCGCTTTTCCACTTTTTCCAAAACTCAACGGCTCGCGTTTTATATTCAATATCAATTGAACTACCTCCTTCTTGGGGTACACAGTCTTCATGTTCATAATCTTCATCATATTCACTTCTTGGTTCAACGAATTGGGGTTCCTGTGGACAGGTATGGTATACAAGATATCCTAATACTTACATTAATCTAGATAAAACTTAGATACTATAGAAATCATGTAATCTGCACGTGAAAATCAGCACTTGAAGTTTCAATGAGGAATTTTATAAGTATAACGGATAATACGCTAATCGAATACTTTTAAAAATAAATAATGGAATGTAATGCTGATAAGGTATAAATGATCTAAAAAGTATTAAAGATATTTAGACAGATACTTTAGATAAGTATCTCTACGATTTGTTCACATCAATAACGATAAGTAATATTATTTACATATATACCTACATACATATGTACATACGGAGGTATACCTACTCAATTCGTATGTTGTTTTTTTTTTAAATTGAGTTATTTTATAGCATATTTAATATATATGGGTTAATTCTGCATAACTTTGTGAATTTTTCCAGCAAATAAAATTTAAAATTTTAAAAATACGGGGGTGGGGGTTGTTTCTGGAACAGAACTACGACAGCAATCTATTGTCGCTATCCTTAGTACGTCATAAAAGCATATTTTTGTTTTAACTTTTCTATTGATTATATTTTGGAGATATTAAAGCAAATAGCAAGGTAGCGTTGGATGTAGGCGCCATCCCTGAAACGGCGATTTCATCTATGAGTTATCCGAGGGGGAATTGTCTTACACTGCTCAGTCTACAAGACCACAAGTTCATTAATCGGTGAGGACACTCCCGTGTTCTTTTAGTACACCGTAAAACGTCAGGAAACACGGTTGGAGAGGTGGAAATACTTCAAGATTTTTATATCGTAAAATATTCTCTAACCAACTCTAGATAGCTACATTAGTTATTGCCTACTTACTAGATTTAGCTAAGTTTGATTTTTACCGTATAACGAATACTGGATTTAAATAATATAAATGACACTGTCGTCTCTTGCAACATTTTATGCAGCTGCGTGTAACATAACAAATCAAACAAGAAACTACTATTTTCTTCTTGAGCAATTGCGAAACTTCGATATAACGTGCTCAATAACTTGACCCTCGAAAACGTGATACGTACCGTATGTGTAGGAATTTCTTGTTTCTTGCGTTAATATCAGTGACGAGTGTGCCGTACAAATGTTGAATATGCGCTTATTAGAAGAATTAAACATAATATCATTAAAAAAAATGTACAGGCTTTTTAATATAACTGCAGTTTTAAAAGTCACATTATATTTTCTTTGTTACAAATTTAAAGTTTCACGCGAATAAACATATACAAACATCCAGAAAATCTCCCATTAAAGAACGATTAAAAAGGAATTTCAGTAGTCATTACTTCAGTAAACGGTAATCAATAGTCATTAATCAAGGGTTTACTAGGTTTATTGTATTACATGCAATACATTTTTGTAGATAAAAAGAATTAGTACATCTACGATTGTTCCGTAAAATAACAATAAGAAATAGTAATTTACATATATACCTACATACATATGTACATAGGAGGATACCTACTCAATTCGTATGTTAGTTTTTTTTTTATTGAGTTATTTTATAGCATGTTTAATATATATGGGTGAATTCTGTGAATTTTTCCAGCAAATAAAAATTTTAAAATTTAAAAAATACGGGGGGTGGGGGGTTTTTTCTGGAAAACAAGAACTATGACAGGCAAACTATTGTCGCTATCCTTTAGTACTCTAAAACAGTTATATATTTGTTTTAACTTTTTTTGATATGTCTTATAGTTTTGGAGATATTAAAACAAATAGCGAAAGGTAGCGTGGCTGTAGGCCGCCCCATCCCCGAAAACGGGCGATTTAGCATCTATGAAAGTTACCGTTGTTCTTACACTGCATCAGTCTACAAACCCACCAAGTTTCATTTAAATCGGTGAGGGACACTTCCCTGTGTTCCCTTGTTAGTAGCACCGTAACGTCAGGAAACACCGAGTTGGAGAGGCGTGGAAATTAACTCAAGATTTTTATATTCGTAAAATATTCTCTAACCAACTCTAGATAGCTACGATGTAGCTTATTGCCTACTTACTAAATTTAGCTAAGTTTGGTACTTTTTACCGTATAACGAATACTGGATTTTGAAATAATATAAATGACACTGATCCAGTCTCTTGCAAACAGTTTATATGCAGCTGCGTGTAACAAACAAAAACAAACAAAGAAACATACATATGTTTACTTCTTGTAGAAAATGTAGAACTTCGATATAACGTGCCTCAATAACTTGGACCCTCAGAAAAACCGTGATACCGTACCGTATGTGTAGGACATTTCTTGGTTTTTCTTGGTAATATCAGTGACGAGTGTGCCGTACTAATATGTTGAATATTCGCTATTTATTTAGAAGAATTAAACATAATATCATTAAAGAAAAATAGTACAGGCTTTTTTAATAACTAAATTTTAAAAGGTCTACATGTATATATTTTCTTTGTTACAAATTTAAAGTTTTCATCGCGAATAGAACATATTACAAACATCCAGAAAATTGCTCCCATTAGAAGAAACGATTTAAAAAGTAATTTCAGTAGTTCATTACTTTCAGTAAACTGGTAATTTACCAATTAGTCATTATCAAGGGTTACTGAGGTTTTATTGTATTTACATGCAAATACATTTTTGTAGAATAAAAAAAATTAGTACATCACACACACAATGGGGTCGTTGGCCGTAAAATAGCGACTTATTGATAAGAATGATAAGTAAGTTTACGTATGTACATCTTGAATGACATCAGGCTTACAATATATCAAATCTAGGATTATGTTGACTTCATACGTGTACCTATGATATTGAAATCAAATTTCGAAAAATATCGTTAACTTCGTATAATAATCTCTATTCATAAACACAATTTTTTGCGAAAAGCCCAATGACAAGATAATACTGACCACGATTGATCATGTTTACGTAGATCTTTTTACGAGAAGAAAAAACAAGTTTGGTTGCAAACCACTGACTAAAGTCAATAAGCACCGACAACGTTTTATGTCTTTTTAGAATACGTCCATATATATCCTTGTAATGTGTTGTTTTTGTTTATCTTTCACTTTTTATATCATTCAATGTGCAAATTTCATAAACTCGGCTATCAACCAGTTAATGTGGTGTTTCTTTGTGACGCCAACGTGTCACCGCGGGGCTGACGCTTCAGTATTTACACGCATCTAGCGCATGTTTTCCAATGAGAATATCATAACATGACTATCTTTTACGGAAAAACCCACTGTCATAATCAATTACAAGTTTGAGCTTATTAAATATACAAATGTACAGCTTTAGTAAATATTTAGGAGCCATTGAAGACTATGTGAATGCTTTACGCTTATTTGAAGGCAACCCCAAGTTTGCTAATCTAAACAAGATAAAAAATACACAATTTATCTGATTTTCTTTTGTTAGCAAAGAACCGGAAATGATTATCGAGAGCAAATAATAAATAATACCTCTCTTATCTGATCTTAACTCTTACAAAGAACAAAATTCTTCATCTGCTCCTGGCTTGGTTAGCGGCCGGAGAGTAGTAATAAAGCTATGCAATACTTTGCAAACGCAAACTACACACTAAGGACTCCTGCTTAATAGCTTCCAAACTTCGTTGGGCCGCTCACCACATATACAAGAAGGTTAACCTTCCTGTAAATGCATTTGGGACAAAATTTTAATTAATCACCGAGAAAATCCATTAGCGTTTTATCGTGAAAAACGTGACAATAATTTGATAAACAAATTTACGTCAATTTCTGAGTAATGTTTGTCTTAATCTATACAGTTATTAACCAGTACGGAATTTTGCGGGATTTTAAGTATAAATATTTTTTTTACTTATTGCGCTAAGGAGATAAGTAAATTTGAATGTGCTTTTAAACATTTTCAATTGTCAATTAAGCGTAAATTTGTCAATCTTTTACTTTTAATATTGTATGGAGATTGCTATGAGCTGTCGCATGTAAGATATTGCGGGGCATTCACCTAAGAGTTTACATTTTAAAGTTTGAAAAATATTAGATGTGGATAATCTTATTTTATATGAATCAGTCTTCTCAAATATATATTTGGTGTCGAACTAATCTTATCCTCTTGAAATATCATAAATCCTAGGTATAAATCACTTGTAATCTTACACAAATATTCTTACACAAAACTTCTTTAGATCTTATATCAGAGTTCTAGCCTGTAAGATATTTATATAAGAAAAGTATGTCGTCGACAAATTTGGCATGAGACATATTTACCATCAATATTTTTATTGTCTTGATCACATACTAAGCTTCCGACAAAAGATTTATCTAACGATTTATTTGAACAATTTTGTTTCTTTTTTGACTTTAAATTTAGATGTAAGGGATACCTCGGAAACCATCACAAATATAAAAAATCTGACCGGGGTGCCCTGGGTTTTTTTTCAAGAAAATCGTCTGTCGTACAACCTAGAGAAAAAAATTTTACTGGTAAATGTAGTATGAAAGCATTTCAAAGATTTTTCAAAAATTTTTTGAATTTGCCGAAAGATGTAAAATCTTTGCTTTTGAATTTTTAATTTTTCTTTTTTTAATAATTTTTCTGTTTTATGGGGGGGGGGGGGAAAATAAACGTAAAAAAAGGGCCGCTGATAATTTCTCAGGTTCGGAAAATAAACCAAAAAATCGAAATATTTTTTGGAAACCAACAAAAGATATCAATTTGCACTTTCACAATTTTAAACCCGTCTTTTTCCTTTCTAATTTTTTGGTTTTGCTTTTCTTATTCCCCCCCATTCCCGTTTTTTTAATTTTTCGAGAAAATGGCAAAAAAGGGAACAAAACTAGCAAAAACAACGCCAAAATAGTTTTCCATTTAAAGCAAGAAGGAAAAACCCCCTATTATTCCCTTTTATTAACCTATTTGATATTTCTTTTTTACAATGATTAAAAAACCTGTTGATATTCAAATTAAGGTTACAGTGACTTTTTATGGGGGAAGTAGTGGGATAATCGATATATTTAAAATAATCGAATGAATCAAAAATAACTTTTGAAAAAATCGAATGTCATCATTAAAATTTTTACAACTTTTTGGGATTATTTGACAGAACCGAGTGACGAGTAAATTTTATTTCGAATCAAAACCCTTTCGAAGTTCGAACAGATCTCGAATCGTTTAATTTTCCGTTTGTGTGGGTTTCCCTGCGCAGTCGAAACGAAAAAAATGATTTCTGAACCATAACGAACGATCGATTATTCGGGTATAACGATATTCTCGATTATAAAATTCATAATCGCCCAACATAACGGGAAATTTTTCTTCCCCCCCCAGTTTATATTGACAAAACCCACAGAGTTTCCATTAACCAAATTGCAGAAAATTTATCACCCTTTTTACGCCCTCTTTAATAATAGAAAATTATAAAAAATTTAAATAAAAATTAAATAAAAAAATTTCGCCGTTTTTGCGGCAACTTCAAATTCGAAAAATGTTATTAAAGTGTTTCAACCCACTTTTACCTTAAAATTTTTTCTAAAAAATTGAAAACAAGCGGTTACCGAGATAGGGGCCACCCTTATGGATTACCTGGTAAAAAAACGATATTTTTTTGTTAGATGGATTTTATGGAAAAGAAAACTGTAAAAAAACGAGCGGTCATACTGCTTTCCACTTTTTGACATTATGATCGGTATACTATGAATGGGGACTCACGCCAAAAACACAAACACATTATTAAAATTTATTCTAAAAAATCATCGATTCCGTAACTTCGACATTTTCGTGAATTTTTATGGCTCGCTAATCGTCCTTCTGAGCAAGCTAGGTCGAAGGGGGTAGTTTCATCCACTTTTTCCATTTTTTGAAATAACACCAAAAAGTCGAAGGAATGTGCGTGAGAGAACATTTTTGCTGAAAAATGAAAGTGTAAAAGAAATCCCAATCTATCCATCGTGGTATACCCCCGAAATCTTTTTCAAATTTTAATGCCATGATAAATCTTTCGAATCATACCAAAAAAACTTGATTAATTTTAAATTTTTTTTCGTATCTTTTTTTTTAAAATTTTAAAAGTTCTATGGGGTTTAAAAAAAACACCCATTACAATGATCAAGGTCGACACACAGTAGCAAAAAAAAATTTCCCGGGATTTATAAAAAGAAAATTTAGTATTAGGGGAACCACGGCCCTAAATTACAAAAAATGCGTTAGGATGTTTTTTTGGGGCCCTAAAATGGTAAAAGAGGGAAACAATGAATCTTTTTTTTTCCCAAAATGTTCCAAAAAAAGTGTTTTTTAAGGAAAAATTTTCGGCAACATCGGGTTTGCTTTTTAATTAAAATTTCAAAAAAAACTTTACATGCGAGATATGTAAGGTTGAAATAAGTTTAAGGGGGCTAGGAAATTACTAAAATTAATAATTAAAGTAATTATAACAAACGGTTTTAAAATTTTAAATAAAATAAATTAAAAAAATCCAAGAATAATGCTATATGCTCTTTTGGGATTGGTGGAATCATTCCCGGGAAACAAAGCAAAAAGAGAAAGAAAGTATAGACACGGACATGTTTCTCTACCCGGCTTTATCATTTTAGCTCGAGCACTCTCCCCCTGCTGTTGCATTGTGTCTACCTTCGTTTTGCCCCCAATGTCCAAAAAGGGGTGACTTTTTTTCTTACCGTAGGGGGGGCGCCGCGAATATTTTTCAGTGTGGTTTTGGACATTGGGGGCATAAACCGAGGGTAGACATAATGGGCACAGGGAAAAGGAGGAGTGCCGTAGCCCGGGAGGCAGAAAAGTCCGTGTGCTAGGCTTCCTTACTCTCCTCGCTTTTTGTTTGCCGGGAATGATTCCACCCCAAACCCTGAGTATATTAGCATTATTTTTTTTGTTTTGTTATAGGCATTTTTTCATGTAATTTTATACTCATGGTGAGTTTAGAAATTTTTACGGCATTGCCCCAGCGCTTAGGAGCAACGTCCCCTTTTGTGTCAGAGTCATGAGCTGGCGATGGGGGCGAGCATCTGTACTCCGGTTGTGTCGCCACGGTCTGGAAGGCATGACTATTTTCTTTGGCCCCCCAGGGGAAACCGGGGAATTATTTTATTTTCTGTTGTGGGCATTTGGGGGGCATAAAAAACCCAAGGGTTAAGCCCCTAATGAAAAACCAGCAGAGGGAGGTGTCGTAAAATGCATTGATGACGCCGGGTATGCATAAAACATTCCGAGTCTTTTTTCTTTTTTGTTTAAATTTTGCCCGGGAATGATTCTACCAGTGGTATGTTGCTACCCCTTTTTTTTATTCTTTCCGATTCCTTCCGCCCTTGCAGTTCTTCATTTGTTTATTTTTCTTCCCCTTTTTTTTTTGGTGCCCGCTTTACCGACCTAGCCCTGTTTTACGAATCTTTCTTGCATTTCCTCTTCTTGTATCATTTTCCCAAAACATTTTTCTTCTTCTCAAGCTTTGTACCCCTTTCTTTTTGTTCAGATGTCTATACCAGCCCAAAATGTTTTTGTTTTTTCTTTTTGATACAATTTTGGTCCTGTTTTAGTTCTTTTTTCCCAATTTTCCCGTTTCTTTTTCTATCGAAAATCGTTTTCCCAGTTATTTTATCTCCGTTGGATTTATCCCCCTTGTCCAGTGGCAAAAATAGTAGTTTAGTACTGTTATTAATTTTACTCTCATTTTTTGATTCTTGATTATTTCTTTGTTCCGCATATCGGTTTTTTTCAATGCATAGTAAATTTTATTGTTTTCTTGTTCATTCGCATTTCCATTTCCCTTTTACCATCTGATGTGAACAACCCCGGATATTGTAAGCCCATACCTTATCTTGATTTGTTCTTTATAGTCAATTTTCTATTCTTTCATTTTCCCCCCTGCTTTTTGGGTTTTTTTTTATGGTTTTACATTTCCGATAATTTTAATCGATCTCCCCGTTTTGCAATATTTTTTCCCTCCATATTCTGTTTTTTCTTGGGGAGTCACTGTAAATTTTTCGTCAGCACTATTTGTCCAGGCTTTGGGTCGTCGGATCCAATCGCAAAAAAAACGAAAAAGCAAAATACCGTTTGCAATTTGGGTTTTCTTTTTCGTTCTTTTAAACCATTAACTATAAAAAAGGGGAGGGGCTATTTTCCCGTTTTTTTTCCTTTTCTATTTCCCAAAAAACTTCTTTTCGTCTTCTGTTTTTTTTTGCGCCTTTCCTTTGATTCTTTTGTATTTTCTTTCGATACCTCTATTAATTTTTTGGGGATTTTTTTCATTTTCCCCTTTGTTTTCCTTTTATTTAATCAAAGGCTGGTTTTAGGGGTATAAAATTTAAAGAAATGTTTCCTTCCTTGTTTATAGTCAGTAGGTTCTCATTTGTAATATTGCTCACTGTCGTTTTCCCTTTTCTATATGCCCCTTGTTCATTTCTAATTAAAATTTCCCCTCATTGTGCAATCAAACGACGTTTTTCAACGAGGTACTCTCGTGGGGTGTGGGGGGGATGTTCTGTTTACTGAAAACACCAATAATACTTTTCGTTTTTCAGCGCTTGCTGGAACTATTGCAAATTTCAATCTGTTTTTACGCTATTTTTTACGTTAGATTAATAATTATTTAGAGGAGCTCATTTTAATTAAATTTTTTTGTAAAAGATTGAATGTTTTCACATATTTCATTATTAATTTTAGAAATATTGCAGAAAAAAAAATATTTTATTTTTTTTTGTTTAATTGAAATTAATGGAATTAGACTTTTAGGGGCAGTGTTGGAAGAAGTTGGGTAGTTTTCTATTTTCCCTTTTTGGTCAGGAATAGACCGTTTTAAAATTCAGCGCGGAGAAACGGTCTTTTAAAAAGGAATGGATCTCACTGATTCTAATGCGTTGCAACAGAGAATGTTAAATTAGGGGCATACAATCCCAACACGTTAGAAGAAAGGAACGCTGCGTTTGCCGCGATCGTGTATTCATGGCCTTACAGTATTATTATTTTTTATAATATCGCCATAGACAGACTTCTTCAGGCTTCGATTAGACTGCGTTTACTTTCGGACACCCAAGCTGCGCGAAAATTGTCAGCTACGTATTGACCGTCTTAAATATGTTGACCAAAATACGCGCACTTTTTAAAAGTACACGAGAAGGTTAAACGTGTATTAAATTGTATATAATTGTAATTTTTTATACAAAACAAATTTAGATTCTGATAGTATTAACAGTTCTATAATTTATAGTATTTAGTAATAGCATAAATCTTACTTATGTGCATATTAATGTATTTTTTCTTAATTTTTCATTTCACTTTATGTATTAAATAATTTCTTTAAAAGAAAAGTAGGAATATTCAGTGCTCAAAAAAAAAAAATAGGTGAGAAATGTTTGGTCTGTTGTTTATAATAATTAATATCTTTACTTAATAAAAACGAGTAATCGGAATGTAATTACACCTTTATTTATTATACATTTAAAGATAATATATACATATTTAAATTAACTATATCAAATATAATTTTAATTTAATCATCATCAGAAGAAAAATCAAAATCGCTGTCACTGGTCATCATCAAGGTTTATAAGTTCATCGGTAAGCTTATCCATTATGTGTTCTTTTTGTATATAATTTTCCTCAATATTCACTACAGTGCCAACAAACATGTGACCATCATCCTGTGTGATTTTTTCAAATTCTTCTGTAGCGAGTTCCTCGACATTATTTAGTTTAAAAGTTATAGTTTTAGATGCTATTCTGCCCTTTAAAATTGCCCATATCCTTTCAATAGGGGTTGAGTTCCGGATGATATCTCAATCTCAACACTGTATGTCCATCTTTTGCAAATATAGAATCTATAGTGTAATTCTTGTAACTTGGTTTATGCATATGTACTAATCTATACAATTCAACTTTTGTCAAATTTTCATTAAATATGTTGCCACGTTTAGCCGTTTTATCATTTCTGATTTTTTTGCTGTTAGTAGTTGGATGTTTAACTGAGAGAACGTTGTGGTACTGTGCATTATTCATCACAACAACAGATTTAGGTGGCAAATTTGGAATCAACTGTTTTTCTAACCACCTTTTATAATTTATGAAGTTCATATCGTCATGATAATCTCCACTTTTTTGGCCTTATAGATCAACAAGGCATTATCAATAAATCCATGTTCACTACCTAAAAAAAAATTAAATATACAGTACATGCTAAAAATTTTAGAAGAAATTTTACTAATGTACCTGCATGTACAATTATTAAACGTTTCCCTTTTGATATAGGGCACTTAAGTCCATTGTTAGAGTTATCAAAACCCCTTCATATGGAGTTGTGTGACTGGCATGGAGGTATGTTTCGTCTAAAATACAATACTTTAGTTTTTGAACATCAAATAAAATTTATTTTGCTTCACCTGTATACACGATTGGTCGACCTTGTAACGGATAATTTGTAACATTTCGGATATATGAGGATCTTGGCTCACGTATATTTTAAACTTCCATCAAAAAGCTTTCGGTTATCAGTAGTCTTCTTCCACCTGTTATTTGATAAATATATTAATTACTAAAATAATAATAAATTTGAATATTAGTACGTACCTAAATCCTAATTTTAATATTAACTTTCTTAAAGAGCTGCCCCTTTGCCTACAAAAACCAATGGTATCATCTGACTGTATTTTATTATATACAGCATTTAATGTAGGCTTCTGTTTGTCAGTTATGTGAAAATTGTGAATAACCTGATGTAAAACTGCTTCCCCAGCATTATCCACAGTAGATTTTGGTGAATATCTTACAACATTGTATTTTGAAGAACTGCCGCTTTGCTCTGCTTCAACAGAATTACTCTTTCGAATAATTCTGACAACAGTACTTTTAGATATTCCCGTAGCTTCACTAACAATATCTAAAATGTTTACTGTAAACAAACATAATGACTTCACTGATATATGAATATGTAAAAATAGTATTAAAAATACTTAAAAAAAATATTATCACATCTTCTGTCTTATATTTTTTTTAATAGTTGCAGACATTAAAAACAATGTTTCGTGATTGCTCATGCAAAACTTGTCTCTTCTTAGCGATGTTCGATGATTCGGACATTCTCACCTGTGACTTAATTATTTAATACAACTCAATTAAATCTGTTTAAAACAAAATACTTACAGTAGAATATTACCCTAATTTCAAAATAGTTTTGTGAAAAACTGATTTTTAATAAATAGTACGCCAATAACACTATTAAAAGTGGAGAGCACGAAACGAATTCAACAACAACACATCAATAACTGACGCCGAAATAAGGTAAATGTTTGTTGGTCTTACTGTAGGTAAGAAATACATAGCTATTTCTCTCGGTTAGCACCAACTTCTCTTTCTGATCCTAAAATGCGTCTTTGCGCTGGTGTCTTCCGAAAGTAAACGGACTCTAGCAACATACGGAAGGTAACATCCAGTTCTTAAATTTTATTGCATTGCAGATGCTAGTGGTCTTGAATTATTGTTCGTGTGTCTTATTTTATCTGCATTTTCAAAGATACGTAACATATCTCTGTGTGCATATGCATTCCTCTTTTTCGCTTATCTTATAAAGGAAAAAAAACAAAACATAACATCGAATATTATTTAATATTTACGTTCTTGCTGTGAAAGGTACCGTACGTTATCGCTAGTTGATACACCGTGTAAACAGTTGTTGTTTGTATTAAGAAGGCAGTCACCAATTTGTACCCGGCGTTACTTTTCGTTAAGTGTGTATAAAATGTGGCATCACTTTTAAAATTAATGAACCAATAAACTTATCTCTATTATATGTGCATTCTTCAGATATGTGTTAATATATGCTACAGTTATAAATATAAATTTCATTCCTAGGCGAGGCACATTAATTTTTCCATTTGTAATCGATTTAAGATACACCATGTTCATTGTCTGAATGCGATTCTGTGATGAACAAATAAAAAGAATATAGTAACAATATTGAATTATTTTATTCATTTTTTTTTTTTTCCAATCTACATTTTCCCAACAGCTTTAAATTCTGTCTACGTATTATATTATTATGAAAAGCTGTCCACTCGCATTTTTTTTTTTAGTTTTTCCTGTAAGAATATGTAACAGATTTTTAAACCGACTTTACATTACCATGATTTCGCCGCGGAGTATCCTTGAAAAATCTCAAACAGCATTGACTGCTAAACAAAAAATACAGTTATAATTATTCTGCCTAAATTTATTAAATATACTCCTGCAAAAGATTAAAAAATAAATAAAAAAATTTTTAACGTTTTAACTTGGTTATTTCTTGGTTAAATACACAGAAAAAAATCCTGTGAAGATAATTGCAACAATGTTGTAGGAACGATTTTATATTGAAAATTCACATAATTCTTAACAATTGAATAAAAGAATGGCTGTTTGGGTATTAAAATAAACGTTAAAAAATGTATCCATATTATCTTTTCTGTATTTTTGCATTACATTTTATAAAAATTTGTGAAATTGTAAAAAACCCGGGAACAGATTTGCGTCATTGTATCAGGCACATGATACTTTAGGTTTTTAAAGTATTGCATCACATTACACCGAGGAGGTTGTCGATGTGTTTTCCTATCTTTTAATAAATAATAGAAAATGAGTGAGTTTGTAAGTAAATCATTATTTATCTGCATAGACGATTTTGTTATTGAAGCTTAAATGTGTGAACCAAATGTTTCCTGCCTTAGGATTAGATCCAGATAGTATTGGTTATTTACTAATAGATGTCGCAACGAAAACTTATTTTCTTCTAATAAATGATCTGTTCTTACATAGTGAAAATCAGTTCGATTGAGTTCGCACTTCTTCTGAGTAAAGTTTTCCGTAGTTTATCTTTTACTCCAAATTTGCCGAATATTTGCTCCATGTAAATGGCGAAGCTGTCGGAGATACGAATACTAGAATAGTTATTGTTATTTCGTTTACTTATTCTTTCAACCATTATAAGAATACTACATGATTAATTTGTGGTAGTTTCATTAATATAGAATGTTTTTAATTATTCAAATAATTGTTGCAATTTGTGTAACCTAATGTAGTAACTGTTAATTGTTGAAAAATATGCAACTTTATCGTAGCAAACGTTGCAAGTTTTGGGTCACTTTTGTTTCCAACAATATTGTTTCACTAATTGCTACAAAATTTCTCGCGTCACGGATTCTCTTACTATTTGTAGGACATTTGCTACAATTATAGAAATTTTCTAACATGTCTTTTCTGTGTACCTTGGTGACCTTTGTAATACCGCAGAATGGTGAGTTAGTGTTAAAAATTGTCGTGATCGATGTCCTGAAATAAACAAAAGTATTAGTTTACATATTTTGTGGTAGAAGAAATTTATTCTTGGTCTGTGTATATAAGATCAGGCAAAAATGTGGAACCGTTTTAATATTTCGGAAATCATTTTTGTGTATCGGAATGAAATTTAGTATCTATACTGTTAATGTGAAATGAAAAAATCATCGTAAACTTTCACGTCCGGTATTACTCTTATAATTTCCTTTAGGTTTTACGATGTGGTCATTCGTTTGAACCGACGCACAGTGTTTCCAAATACGAAAATCGTGCGATAAATTAATATATCCCTAATGTGGTATACCCAATATATTTTGTTCTAAATAATGCACAGTATTCCACACTATCTTTAAAGAAAAACCAAATAATATCATTCTTCATTATCGGCCTATAATTTACAAAGTGGCGACAAGTGGTGACTTGTGCAAATCTACGTAATTAAATGAGACTCTATAATGGATTATTTTATACAGTATTTATGGTAAATTTTCCTTTATTATACAGGTTGGGGCAGAATGGAGTCCCCATTGTGACGGGTGAATTGTGACAAAACGCTTCAAGATAAAAGAAAAAGGTTTTCATTTTCGGAAAGCACATATCATGCCATTTTTTTTGTTTAAGTTTTAAAAATGATATCATTCATGTGGCTTCCTTGACGGGTGATACACATATTAAGTCGTTCGACAAAGTTTTCGGTCATCCTTGCCAGCATATCTTGTGGAATTCCGGTGATTACGTCCTCAATTACCACCTTCAAGGCTTCCAGGGTCCGAGGTCGAAATTTGTAAACCTCAGCTTTGAAGTAACCCCACAGAAAAAAGTCGCAGGGGCTCAAATCCGGGGAGCGGGGTGGCTATGGGATATGCCCTCATAAGGAGATCAGGCAACCGGGAAACATTTCCTGTAAAACTTCACGTGAACGACGGACAGTATGGGCCGTTGCTCCATCCTGTTGAAACCAGAAGGCTTCTCCATAGTCTTCCATTTTGGGGCGTAAAAACGTCTCCAGAGTATGGATTTTACACGTTACATGTAAGAAGTTATCACTGTGTTCTTTAAGAGATCGGCCCAAAGAACGCATGTTTGCGGTACCATCACTCATAAACATTAAAAGTTGCGTAGTTGAAACTTCAAATTTGTTCAATGAGTTCAACACCACCTTTAAAATCTCATCGGCAGTACAATTTATAACTCTTTTGGAAGCAAGTAAGAAGGAGGATGACAGTATATGTGGTTCCATTGTACGTACCATTACATTAACCACAGAATGTTTTTGACGATCTGTTGTTTCGTCCACACACAACCACAGTTTTTTATATTTCAATTCCGTCTTCATTCTTTTTTCTATATGTTCACGAGCAAATGGCACTGCATTTCGTATCGCTGTCCGACTAGGTAATTTACAGTCCGCATATTTATTCCAGAAGGAGACAAATGCTTCTTTGTCTAGTAAACGAAACGATAGATTACATAAAATAAGAGTAACACATAAATGAAATTTTTCTTGGTCTCGTATGCCACTTTTTGCAGAAGAATGCTGTTTGCTTTCGATGTGACGTTGACAATGGCTTCTGGACTAACACATTAAAGGGATTTTACAAACTAGATATTGAATTTTAGCGCCATCAAAAATTAAGTCCGGCATGTCCACTATAAAGTTTTGCGACATTTTTAAAGCAAACATAAGCGTACAATTACGAAATAAGTTACGACAGCCTACATATACACAGAACTACTCGCATACAGCATCGATTTAGTACTGACGCTGTGAACACGTGAAATAAATAATCGCCGACTCCGCACCACATATCTACTACACTGACTGTTACCGCTGTTTGCCCAGATTATTCATAACTGCGTATGAATAGAAATTTGCCTATCCAAATACGATAAAATCGCATATTTTTGATTTAGAGGAATATAATCAGTTTCCGATAGTAAAATTGGTTTCTAACTTTAACTGTTGCTTACTGGACTTTTTTTTAACGAAAATACTTCTTGTCTCCATGTGTAAATCGGAGAAGAAAAAAATTAAACTAGCGGAATACAGAGAGAGAAGGTCATCAACACTGTCTCCTAATAATATGGAACTAAAAGTTATTCAACTTTCAAAAGACACTTTTTAACAAAGGTAAATAAATACAACAATATATATATCGAAATGATGAATCCAATAGCACTACATATGTCAATGTAATCGCAACAATTGTTAATTTACCAGATCTCAATTCTAGAAGTGTAAATTGTTCTTGTTATTTATTGTTATATAATTGATCACCGTTTTTTCTATTTTCGTTCTTCGTTTTCGTGATTACGTTCACTTACTTTTACTTGTTTTGTTAATTGTTGGTATTTGTTCAGTTTATCGAACTTCAGTGGAATTGATTAATTATGATAAGTGCGTTTAAATTTGTTAGTTTTCGGTGGACAATATGCTTATTTTTCAGGTTTTTCAGGACTTTTAGGATGCGCTTCGCACGAACTATGCGGAGTAAAGTTGGGTCAATTTTAATATTCAGTTAATCTGGTAACAATGATCAATTTGTTTACCGTGATTGCACAACAAATTGTCCAATAATTCGAATTTTATTATCTACCGTGAAAGCAGTTAGCCTTGTAGATTTTATCCCGTCTACTCTATCGATTATTTTACTTAGTGCAAAGTTCTCCCAAATATTTCCAGCTCTACAAGGGCAGTATTCATTAAATTCAGCACCGGTTCCAAATTGTCTCAAAATTATCTTACATGTGTAGACCATTGTAAGAGCCACAACATAAACTGACTAAGCACAGCAGTTGTCTATTAAATACTAATAAATAGAGTAACCAAAATTTGCGGACTCGCATAGGCGTCGGTATTACGGGTTAATATTGTTTGGTTTTAACGAATAAAAAGATTTGCGTTACGGACTGTAAATTTGTTTCTTCCCCACTTATTTAAACTTCTCGAAGGACCAAATTGAAGGTTTTATTAAAATCATTTTTTAACTTAACTATTAATCGTTAAATTTTTTAAAAAGACTTCAATTGTTTACAGAAGCTATCATCGAACTCTTATTTATGTAGGAGAATGGTTTTTCGTTCAGCTTGGTTCAAGACTCCCCTTAATTGCTTTGCAGGACATATATAAAAAGATTTTGCATAAAGAAAGTTTTCAATGAAAATAATACAAGGATCCCTTAATTTTTACCCAAAGAAAAACACAAAATTGTAATCCCTAAAATTGAAACGGGTTTTAGGTAATGGCATAATAAAAGAATGGATTTAATTTAAACGGCCGACCATAAACCTATTCATGCACATCGCGGCGACCTGTGGTTAAAGGGGCAGTACTATGACAACAATTTTAAAATCATAAATTTCTTTTAATGAAATTTGGGATTGTAAGACGATTGGGAAATTCCAAGGGTTTTAGTTTCATAAAGAAATTGGAAATTCGGTATTAAATAGAATCTTAAACTACAAAACAAATTAAATTAAACCCAAAATTATTATTAAACGGCTATAAATCTGGGTAAAAAAAAAAGGGAAAACCCCCTGAACCCGCAAAAACCAAAAATAAAGTGTGAAAAAATATCTGATGTTTAAAATATACTAAAAATAATTAAACTAGTAAAAAGCGGTTTTTACATAATGCCGCCCGCTTGAAAGGACCCCTTTTAAAAATGTCCCAAATGCATACACCTGCTCTTAATATTTGTTCATTGGAAAAAGACATAGCTTTTTGGGCTGGTCGCTTTACTTCCCCGCAAATTCTAAGGGTTTTGCTGCTCTTGGACGCCGTCATTCCCCTGGGGGTCTCCCTACTCGTCCATGGCCCAAAAGAACGGAGGCAATTTGTCTTCCTTATGTACCAATTGCCCGACGTTTAAACCTACGCTGGTTTTTTTTCGTCCTTTTTTCCCGTTGCTGAGACACTGCGATATCCTTAGACCACCTTTTCCAAAGGGTCCCTTAGTTTTTTCTATTCGGGAGGGAGTCAAGCGTTTTACATTTTAATGCAGAAAATTAGTTCCCAAGTTTGACCTTAGAGAGTCCCCAATTAAAAAAGTGCGGGGAGTTGGATTTTAAATCGTTAGGGTCTTCGACAAGGAATGGGGGACGGAATTTTAGCCTGCTTCTATTTGTGTGATAAAAGTGCTCTTTTCTTCAAATGTTTAATACGCTTCCCAAAACAATACTTTTTGAAGTCGTTTGAAAGATTTAACGGTGCTTCCCATATGCCCCCAAAGTGAGGTGCTCGCGGAGGATTGAAATGCCGGATATATTTTCCGCTGCTCGACAAATTTTTGATCCTTTATCGAGTTGTTTGGACCTTTCCCGCGTCTGGCAAGGGAATTTTAAATGCTTAAAAAAAGGCTTTTGGGATCAAGACTGTTTCTAGTTCTAGTGTAGGGCCCTTAATGCCATAAATAAAATCGCAACGAAAGTCTTTATGGCCGGCCTTCTGTTTGCGCTGGGGGAACCAAAAATGGGCCAAAAATCTATGCCTTATTGAAAAAGGGTGTGCGGGTTCGACGCGTCCCTTGGTAAATCTCCCTTTTTTTGGTTTGGTGGAACTTGGATTCTTTGAAGCACGTGATACAATCTCGTAAAATTTTTCCCGGGCCGACTTCGCCTCTATGGGCCCAAAAATTTAGGCGAAATTTACCCAGTGGGGTTTGGGTTTTCCCTGCATGCAATTCTAAACGAGTGTTCTCAATCAAAAAACTTCGTAAATCATGTTTGCCGGTAATATAAAGGGATTTTTTTGATTTATGAACAATTGCTTTACGCAAACTCCACCTACCGTAGGGAGACCACTATTATCTAAAAAAGGGGACTAAGTGTCTAATTTTCATTTTTTTTATCTTGCTGATGAAAGGCTATGCAGCCCCTGTGAAAAATCCTGTTTGAGTGCCTTAACCAAGAACATCGAGGGGATTCCAAATTCGCGTTAGTTGTGGCCCGGTATACGTGCCGATCGGTTTCCTTGTGGGGTCAAAAAATTTGTTATGAAGCTCGAAATACGTTAGAATTCGTTGTAGTTTGGAAAAAGGTTAGTATGCTGAATAGATCAATGCCTGTGGGTTATACGTTAAAATTACCTCGTTTTCCCTTTTTTTCCCGGAACCTCGATTTCATCCAATTTGTAGTGGTCTTCGGCCATTTTTCCGGGTACACATTAGCCAGGTCGGTCCGTTCCACCCAACTGAAATTTTCTTTAAATTTGATCGGGTGAACTCCTTTTGACAAATATCAGCGGGGTTTTGCTGGTGCGACGTGTTTCCACTTGCGACTCCGTTTTTTTTGAATTTCGCCCCGTTTGCTACAAAGGGTTTTTTAAATTGACGAGCCGTTTGAGTTGGTAGGTTTTTTCAGTTGCTCGTTTGGCTGATCGCCATATGATTTGCTAAAGGGGTGTTTTGAGACTCTCCCCCAATACCTGCCGAAATTTTTTTCTAGTCTGCCTTAAACAATTTTGTGAGTACAAAAACCCTCAGGTGATGGAAAAAATAGACCCTGCTCACGCTGGACCTGCCATAAGTATTTATTTTAAGAGTGTCCTGAGGGGGATTTTCAGAACCGCAAACACTCCCTTAATTTTGAGTTAGGCATCGCTCTTAAGTACTGCGGATGCGGTAAATAGAATTGTCCATGGCGCTCCCTTTTGCTTTAAAATTGCGCAACTGGTTTCATGTTTTTTTTAACTCATATTCTTTGATAAAGTCTATTATTTTTTTTCTTAACTCCTTTTGTTTTAAAATTTTCTTTCAAGCGAATGAAATTCTTGACTGCTTGGTTCGTGAAACCGCCCAGACCTGATTCGGATCTGTCTTTACCGGAATTTTAAAAATAAATCTACCTTCTGTTTCTAGTATGCGTTTCGAAAAAAATATTTCGCACCTAATTTTCCCCGTATAAATAGCCCTTTTTGGGGGAAATCTTCAATCTCCCCAAAAATTTTTTTTTTTAAAGATTTTTCTAAGGTTGGGTTTTGCTGAATTGCTATTGTAGAAGAGGAAAAATCTTTTCACTATTGGGGGCCCGAAAATTTTCCCCCTAGTTCGTTTTCTGCCAAAATTAGTTTTTGGGGTTTGCAAAACCCCCATCCGCCCCCTTCATTAAAATTTGCCAAATAACTCAGCTCCCTTTTGGAGGTCCATTTTCCTGGACACATGAAAACCCGGGGCGGCTAAATCAATTTTGTGGTATTTTTGAGCAGCCTTGTTGAATGTGCTTGACGAACTCTTTGGATAGTTTTAAAAATGAAACTTCAAATTTTATCGCAATGCCTTTTGTCGAGTTTAATTGACACTTCTCTGTTTTTTGTGATTTTAGTCTTTATTTACCAATTCCCAAACAAGGTATGTAAATGAAATTGGTTTCAAAATTTATTTAAGTGTTGCGCCCTTTCAAATAAAAATTTGACGCGATCCTGAACCAACAGTACTCTACTTTTTTGAAACAGACGCTGGGCGTCTTTTATTTTGACAAAAAGCTGTTTAAATAAAACGGTGAATATTTGCAATCGTGAGTATGGTAAGTATGCTTTGGAATCTTTGCCTTTCGCGGGGAAAAATCGTTTCCACCTTGTAGTATCTGATGCGGAAAAGCGTTTTGTTTTTTGATTTCATTTTTGCAGCTACTTAAAAACATTTATTTGGGTGTCCCTTTTTAAACAGTTGGGCCCCTTAGCCTTTCTATTTCTTTTAGCCGTTCTCACTTCCCACTTTAAAAACCTCGGGCAATTGTAAATAGCAGATTACCTTTCACAGAAACATTGAGTTACGCAATTTTAAAGTGGGCTAAGGGAGTTTTTTTGTTTGCTGGGTGTTATTTGTCATTTCATATTTTTCTAACGTGTTGCATTTTCGAGATAGAAAATCTCCATTTCTTTGAAGGTTGGAATTTTTTTCCGTTGATTGTAGATTCCCCCCCTTTTTTGGAAGAAAGATCAATTTTACTACCAAATTTAAATAAAAAAGCCATCATCCCATGCTCACGGCCGCTCCCCTGCCTTTTTTGATCTATGTGTTTCTGAACCCCATCAATTTTTGCCTTTAAAATCCTGAATTTTTTTCCCTTTTTCTGCAGGGGAAATCATTAATTTCTTTAAAGTGCTTTTTTAAAGATTATTTTTTTATTGTCATACCTCTCTTTTAGGGTTTTTCCATGCCAAAATCATAGTTTTCGTCTGAAAATTTTCAATTCTTTTACACAATTGGCCTTTGCCTTTCAAACGGACTTTAGGTAAAGAAATTTTTCACGATTTTTAGTTCGTTTTTATTCGTAGCGATTTTTAAAGTTTCATAGAAAAGGAGCCATTGATCAAATGCACCCCGAAAAGGATGGCAACTCAAATTTTGGTAAGGAACCTGACTTCAATTCCCGTTTCCCGGTTTTCCCATGTTCCTGGCTTCCCCATGGGTTTGTGCAAGCATTCTTCTGGAATGTGATAACATTAAAATAATATTTACGAAAAGGGTTTTTTTCTTCGATGTCATTATTTTTATCTTGCTTAACGTTTTATTTTAGCGTTAAAATCAAAAAGTCTGACCCCAAATTTTTTTTTTTTGAAATCGTGCCTTTTAAATTTTTGTTGGATGGCATTTCTTTATTGATGAGTTAGGTAAGTATTTTAAATTTTTTTAGGATGCCTTGAGGAACCTCTTTTGCCTTAAAAATTTTTAGAGCGCTTTTGGGTTTCGGTAGCATTGTGTATAATTATAAAATGGAAAGCGGGAAAAAGAAAATTGGGGACCCCCTTTGTGGATTTTTGTCGTGTTGTTTCCTTTCTGATTTCCCGATTTCCCACGCTTGCTCGCGAGATTGTTGCGGGGCTGGATCCGGCCCGAAGGACCCAAAGTTTTTTGTAAAGAAGTAAAAGATTTCCGGGGATACGGACTGAAATTTGTTTCTTCCCACTTATTAAACTTCTGAAGGACCAAATTTAGAGGGTTTGATTGAAATCCTTTTTAAACTTTAACTTTAAAACGTTAAACTTTACAAAAAATTTAATTGTTTACAGCAAACTATCATCGAACTCTTTTTATGCTACTGGATAATGGTGTTTCGTTTAGCTTGGTTACAAGCTCTCCTTTAAATTTATTTGCAGGGCTATATATAGAAAAAATTTTTTAAAAAAAAGGTTTTTTCAATTAAATAAACAAGGATACCTTGGAAATTTACAAAACCCAAAAAAACAAATAAATTGCTAATCCCCAAAAATTAGAAAAGGGTTTGGTAATGGCATAATAAAAAAATGGATTTGATTGAAAGGCCGACCATAAACCTATTCATTAAAATCGCGGCGACCCTTGGTATACCAGGGGATTTTTTACTAACAAATTTTAATCATATAATTCTTTTAGTATGAAATTGGGCATTGAAAGACGATTGGGGAAAAACCAAGGGGTTTTTCTGCTTTTCATAAAAAAATTGTGAAAATTTGGTATTAAAGAGAATCTTAAACTATAAAACAAATTGAATTAAAACCAAATGATTAGTTACGGCTATAAATCATGGTAAAAAAAACAAAGAGAACCTCCTGAAGCCGCAACAAACCCAAAAAGAAGTGGAAATAATATACATGGATGTTTTTAAAATTACAAAAATACATTTAAAATATTACCGGTTTTTTACAAATATAAGAATACTAAAATTTTAAAAAAACTTACTTCTAATTATTCAACAAATTTAAGGGATCAGGATGTAATACTGAAACTTGCTCATTGATATGTTTCCACAGTTACTTCTTTAAACCTTGGCGTCGCAAGGAAAAATATTCTATACATAGAAACGATCTTCCACACTAAGGAATTACTTTTCATGTAGAAAAAGTTTTTTCAAAATCCTTAAAAGTTCACTATTCTTACACTATTATAAAAGGCCTCTAAAAAACTTTTGAAGCGCAAATCCGGCCGTTCATTTTAAGTGTGAAATTTTTTTACACCCCCACTATGTCTAATGATTCCTGCAATGACATTCTGTACTTGTATTTTTGTGGATCTAGTAATCTGTTAAAAATTTCATTTGTTGTTAAAAACTTCTAAAAATTGAGGAATTTGAATTCTCTTTTACTTTTTCTATTGCTTTGGGTTCATTCCCATTAAATCGCATTTAAAAGATTGAATTTGTTGAAATGAATCAAATAGTAAGAACGCTTTTCCAAGTACCCCATCGCGTTAAATTGGTTCAGGAGGTTCTGGAGTACCTGGACAAAATTTACGAATTCTTTTAAACGTGTAGGAGATTTACGAAACACTGCTTTAGTACTTCCAATCATCCGATCAACGTTTTCCGTAATGTTGTCGAACACTTCACAACTAAATACAAAGCATGCAGCACGCAGGTTATATGTATTAAGTTAGGAAATATATGTTTTAAGGATCGTCCAACACTTAACATCGTTGCTGCACTATCTATCACAATCATCACAACTTGATCTTGGGCAATTTTAAATTGTTTCAAAGCATTCATTATCACTTTTTTAATATTTTTTCCGCGATACATTGTTGAACACGTTTGCAAGCTAACAAATATCGAGATGCTGTGTTCTCGCTAGATAAAATGCGAGCTATTACATTCACAATACTGTTTTTCTTTATATCGGTCGTCTCATCCACCGGTAATCCATATTTTTTTGGAACACAAATCACGTTTACACACATTTTCTAGCATCTCTTTCATTCGCGGCAAATGATTCTGTAATTGTGTTTGTGAGGGTAATGGGTACTTTGGAACGTATTGTCGCAAAACGTTTTAAAAGCCTGCTTTTCTCACCAAGAAGATTACAAGAGGTAAACATAATTAATAAATGTATGAGGAATAGTGTATAAGGTATTTCAGTTCTTGCATTTCTCATATGCTTAATACCATTGACATGCCTCTAGCAATCAGTTCTGTCCAATGCAGCCAAACGAACATTGCATATTAAGCAAAAACCTGCACTACCGTCATATTTTAAATGGGAAAAAAGTGACACATACTTATGCACATTAGTAGCAAATCTATTACGAGGCATTGTTTTCTTAGGTATGTAAATATAAACACACAAAAAATACCAGCTATATTTTCAAAAGCGACACGTAAGTACATAACCTTGACCGTTCGACTAATCTCTGCAACAGCTCAACCGGTACTAAAACGAAATCGCTCTCAGCGCGGTTTAACATGATTTATATTCAAGGTCGACACTACATGCCTGCTTCTCTACCGGTTTAGTTTATTTATGAATTTTTCGTATTCTTATATTAACCCGTAATACCGACGCCTATGCGAGTCCGCAAGTTTAGGTTACTCTACTAATAAATTTAGACAAACCTACTATAATTAATTAGGAGTAACTAATTATAACGATGTTCAATAACCTAAAGAAATTATTAACAAAACAGGTAAAAATAAGGGAAAAAAATACAAGAGCGAAGAAAAAAGATATGAAAAAAGCAGGATTTAATAACAATATATAACAAGGACAATTTGCTCTTTTAGAGCTAAGATTTAATGGATTAACAATTGCTGTGAGTTCGTTGCCCTTTGGATGAGCCTGGTATTTTTCCCATACCAATTTTGTATAAAAATAAGAACCAATTATTAAAACATTTATTGCTACACATCGAAATAACTGTTAAATTAATATGTAACATATGTGATATCGTTGAATCCATTTTTCCATTATCTTTCCAACAACGTAAAAATTACAGGTTGTTCGATTTAAGATAAGAAAGTTAGCATCACTTAAAATGATACCGGAACTGAAATTAAACTGTGGATAGCACCGAAAATTGTTTCACAAAAGAACAGAAATCAGTTTGTTTTTTTAAAAAGGGTATCTTTTTAGTTTTCTTTTATAGTATATTTCAATGAGCCTTTATTTTCATAATTTTATGGGATTTCAAGAAATTCAGGTATTTCATTTGATAAGATATAGACATGACCATTGATCATATTGGTCATATTGCTGAAGCAGAATGTTTGAAGAATGCTGGTCATCAATGGACATGGGAAACTATTCAGTTATTGAAGTAAATGTTTACATTGCCAAATCCTCAATAACTAAAGCTGGCTACGAGCGGTACCGCGCAGTAGCGTAGAGTCGACCAGGCCTCTCGTTCCACTAGAGTTATTCTGCTAATAGAGATGTTTGCTGCCGCAAATAATTTCGCTCATCTTTTAAATAAAATTAAATAACACGTGCTCAAACACTTACCATTTTAAGAGTCCTCCGTGAAATCACAAAGTGAATAATGTCTGTTAAATATCTGCAACATTAGATATGTTTCAAATGTTGTTTCGGCAAAACTAGTACGACATGAGGAAAAAATGCGTTTATATGCAGAGAACGAACGTTCTACATCTAGTGACGTAATATTTGCGTAAGTAAAATAATCTTTCAAATAACTTAACGATTCTGTTGACGCACCTTCACAAATGTGTCCTAATGTGCCAAAATCAGAATTTTTCTCAAAACACTTTCAATTTTTCTAGAACAGAAACATTTTTTGCGTCTTCAATCACGCATAGCTGTGAGTGAACATGTTGCACTATTTGTAGAGATTCTTCTAACGGCACCGCAGGATTTTGTAATTTTTCTATTGCATCTGCTAGCCCGAAGTAATTGTCGTGAATGATTTTTTAAATCCATTTTAACTTTACTATCTTGAAATTTCGACTAGCTTTTCTGGATAGCGGCAGCTTCCTTTGTATCGAATTGTAAAACCACGTTCTTAATATTGTCAAAATATTTATGATAATAAAACGTGGCCTGCAACCATGTTCCCCAACGAGTTAGAATAGTTCTGGTGGCTCTGGTATACGGGGGCACAGTCTGTGAAATTCGCGAATACGTTTCGGTGATTTGACAAATACTGCTTTGGTATGCGCTATTAAAGCGTCTACCTCAGAATAACATTTTCTGATACTATCCGCCACAAGGTTGAGAGCATGAATTTTACATGTAATGTGTAACAAATTAGCAGAATGCTTTTTAAGAGACCGGCCTACAGAAAGCATGTTTGCAGCACCATCACTCACTAACATCAAGAGTTGGTTTGTTGAAAGTTCAAACTTGTCGAATGTATTTAACACTAACTTTGAAATTACTTCGGCAGTACACTGTTGTATTTGGTTTGGAGACTAATAGAATTGAAGGTGCCGATTGATGAGGTTCCAATTTGCGTGCCATTACATTAAGAACAGAATGTTTCTTCCGATCTGTTGTTTTCGTCGACACATAACCACAATTTTTCATCTTTCAACTCCGATTTTATTTTTTGTTCAATATGTTCGCGCGCAGATGGCACAATTCTTCGTAACGATGTTCGACTTGGTAATTTGCACTCCGAATAGTTATTCCAAAAGCAGATAAATGGTTCCTTGTCTAGTAAATTAGACGGTATATTACATGCAATAAACGTAACGCATAAATTAAATATACATTTTTCAGTGTCTCGTGCGCAATTTCTTTTTGAGACATGCTTTTCGCTCTTTACGTGTCGTAGACAATGTTGTCTGGACCAACACATTAACGGGATTTTACAGATTACACATTTAATTTTTAGCACCTTCATTATTAAGTCTGGAATTTCCTGCAATAAATTTTCGAAGTTTGTCCGACCGCGGTCGTTTTGCTGACGAAATCATAATTTTTCTAGGACAGATAAACAATTGCGCAAATGACCGCAGCGAAAATGTCCGTACTGCTCCGCAGACGAAGTAATACTACCGTTCCTCTCGTCCGAACTGATTCTACGCCGATGCGCGGTACCAGCTCGTGGCCAGCGTTATCAATAACAGAGAATAATTAGTAGAGACCACCACTTGGTTTCCTTAGCAGTCGCGTCAGTGTGGTGGCTTTACTCAAATAAAAATGCGAGTAATTTATAAAAAACAGAATTTATGAAACATGAATATAATATAATAATAACGACTTACGCAATATGCTTATATATTGAAGTGGTTTGTATTTACATCGACAAACGCAGTTGTCATTCGAGCACGTATGGTGTATTCACTATAACCACTCGGTCGATGTGAAATTTGTTATGGCGGATACTAGCTCTTTTTCGGAAGCCTCTACTCCTCTCCAATTCTACGATTTTTGGAGTGGGGGTATTAAATATTTAATTTAAATCTAGCCTACGACAAATGTGGGGTAACAGGACGAAACTACTCTTCTGTACAATTTATCCATTTCGTGAATCTTGAAAATCAATGGAATATCTTCCTACAACAAACAACAGTGTAAATTCAAAGGTATTTCGAGCATAATTTCATAAATTAAATATCTATCGTAATGTTTCTGTCTAGAACGTCAATTAAATTTATTATTGGACAGTTGGCGTTGAAATTTTAGGTCATAGAATAGCATATTTGAGTCATTCAGTAGCGTCACTACATCCATTCGATTATGTTACATTTAAAAATAACTTTATTCATCAAAATTCATCGTTAAATTATGTTTAGAAAGAAATCATCAAAATTTGCTGTGAATAAAACAATCGCCATCGCGATTAAATAACGGAGAAAAGGGACTCCAATTGATTTTCTCACTTTTGGTCAAGTTAACTCGTATTCTGACCGCGCTTTCAAGTGTTAATATTTCGAATTGTAAAATAATTGAAGTGAAGGTCGGTGAATAAGGATAAGCAGTTTTCCTGTAAACGTAATATAAACCTAAAGTTTATATTGACATCATCGTAAAAGTTCAGGTTAGATTCAATTTCTAGTTTTCATTTCCTTTAAAACCCCATTTGTTGATTGAAAAATTCGTTTAAATTGCCGAAAAAGTGTTTAAGAACACTTCTGAGCCCTCAGTTTACATAATTAAAAGATTAGTTTTCAAAAACTTAAATTTTTCAACAATTTGTCATTTTTAAAACATTACAATATCTATAAACAATCCGGATGGGCGTGGCTAAACACTTACAGCATTGCGTACGTCTTTGCAGTTGTTTCTTTGAGATTCATCCATTGCGGTGTAAATATCTGTTTATACGCAGAAAATGAACGTTCGACATCTAACGATGCAACGTTCGCTTAGTTAAAGTAGTTTTTGAATTCGTTGAATGAATCTGTCGAAGCACCATTATTATAAATCTGTCGCGATCTAGTAAAATCTAGATTTTTACGTAATACATTGTTGCAGTCTTTTACAGGCTAGTAAATAAGGCTGTGTGATGGTCCCTGCGAATTTATTTTATGTATTAAGATAGATACAATGGGTTTTTGATATATCTGTAGTTTCATCTATAATTAACCACAGTCTTTTACTTTGGTTACGGGCTTGGTAATTTCCATGTAGGATTGTATTTTTTTCCAAAATTAACTATATTTTTTAGTCCGATCTTTCAACCGGTATATTACACGCACTTAACGTCAAAGTTAAATCAAATAGAAATGCATTATACGGTTTTTCTCCGTTTTTTTTTTTTTTAATTTGTGTGTTCCACTATTGATATGTTTCTTACACATTTGTGTTTTCCAACGTAATAAACTTTTGCACAAACTAAAACACCACTTCTTTATCATTATATTTTAAATCTGGAAATTGCCATAAAAATCTTTTTACACTGTTAGCGAGCAGGCGAATTGATGCGTTTTTAGGAGCGTTTCGATATCTTTAATGCATTCGGTTTGAATTACGCGTATGCGAATTCGTCAACGAACAACTTCACACAACAACAGCTACTCATGTATTAGATATTTACAGCGCCGGGAGCGGCGGCTAGAGGTCTTAATGTCTCGAACCTCTCGCTTGTACGAGCCTATGATAGGGAAGCGAGAACGGTGGTCTTAAATAATTAGCCATAAAAGAAATAATTGTAATTATTTACCCGAGTAGCTACCTATCCATTTCTTGTATTTTCAAATTACTTAAATGTTTCAGAAAGGAACAATAAAAATAAAAAAGAAATATTTTAATAAAATTGAACACATATAACAAGGTTACAAGTTTCAGGCGAGCGCCAGGATCGTAATAAGCATGTATGTAGGTACCTGCAAACAGATAGTCGACTGGGCCAAGCGAATATCAACATCGACCGCCGATCGGAGATGCATGATGGATATATACTGTTATAATATTTATTTACTTACGTCAAAAAGTCTTTTTTTGACAGTTTCATAGCATTTATTTCCATTTTATTGTCGCGAATAAGCGTTTTGCTTTTACTTTTAGAAACGACGCTAACTGGAAGTCACGGACATGAGGCGAAGCAGTGTTGGTGACCTCTTCCCTTCAATTTACCCCAGATTAGTATTTTTTCTTTATCTTACACATGTAGACAGGAAATATTTTCGTTAAACAAGGAGTAAACAACTTTTAGTGTGAGAAACGAAATTCACTAACGGAAACTTCAACTATATTTCTTCATAGTAAAATTATTGCATCGTATTTGGACAGGCATACTGCTATTCACATGCAGTCATAAAATTAGCATCGTTTTTATGATAACCATTCTAATTTACTGTACCTGAACATTACCGTAGCTGTAAATTTGGACCATCATCCAATCCACGAAAATCCCTTTTCGTGACTGATTTCACAAAGTTAGATTACTTGAATTCAAAATAAAAGAAATGTGGAAAAATACGCAAGCGGGGCATTGCGAAAAAAATGGTGGGTTGAAAGCCTGAACGTATATAGGCAATCATTAAAGCCCAAGGAGGTCACACACGATATTAATTTCCATGTAGAATTAGTAGTCACCATTGCAAATATATTTTAATAAAGTTTAAAGTTTTGCAAAGTTTAAGGTGCCCCATTTTATTGGCCAAGGCTGTATATGTACATACACACAGAGAAAAATTTTTGGACAACACACTTGTATTTTTAAAATAAGAACAATTTATACTGAAAATTACAATACGTTTATTTAATCCAACAAAATATTCGTTGGTGTAAAAAATTATAGTTGGATTTAAGATAAAGTGCTGCTGTTATGTATTTTACTGTAAAATATGTAACTATGTACTTTGTTAGATAAATAAACGTGTTATAATTGTTCTTATATTCAAAATACAAGGACTGCTGTCCCAAAATTTTTCTCTGTGCATGTCATTATCAGGAATATGTTTCACCCATTTTTTTCTATTGTTACAGGAATTTATAATCTTCTGCCTCTTCTTTTCATTATCCCAATCGATATATATGTATTCCCGAGGACAACCAAGATGTTACTACGGCGATAGAGGTTCATTGACGGCGACATGCGAAAACGCCACTTCTGGCTACTTTCGCACCACGGATACAGATTTGATAATTTAGATGAGACCGTGAGATGTCTTCGTTGCAACCTAGACTCAATACCAACTAGTGCGTTCGATATTTCTGGTAACCGTATTTTGAATCTGGACCTACGGAACAGTAATATAACATCGATGGCCACATCCTCTTTTGTGGGATTGGTTTACATGGAAACATTAAACCTTGCGCATAATCATATAAAAAATATCGTAGCTACTACTTTCAGAGGTATAAAGAAACTTGTATGGTTGGATCTAGGATACAATGAGATCACTATACTATTGCGCGATGGATTTGCTGAGTTAGGAAATTTGACGACACTATATTTGAATGATAATGCAATAAAGAATGTTGATGCAAACGCTTTCAATAAACTGTCAGCTTTAGAAGAACTATATTTGCAAAATAATTTCATCTCTAGTCTGGATAGTGTATTTTTTGGATTGATTTCTATAAAAATAATTGACATGCCAACAACAGTCTGCTATTGTTAAACCCTGCAGACATAAATTCAACTACAGTACTAGATCTCAATTTAGGGCAAAATAAGTTACGAAGTTTAGACGATGGCGCAATCAGCGGACCTAGACTAGAAGCCCTAAACGTATCAAGTAATGAAATTGAGACGATTAAAGAAGGTGCGTTTAAAGGATGTAAACAGCTGGAATACATCGATCTCGAAAATAATAAAATCAATCAACTAAACCAATATACTTTTGTTCGATTGTATCATCTAAAGCAAATTAATTTAGCTCGTAATTATTTAGCGATGCTTCAAACGTCAATGTTTACACATTTACCTGAACTTAGATACCTGAATGTATCTTACAATCGCATTAAAGGTCTTCAACGCGGCGGCGTATTACCTCTACATAATTTACACAGTCTAGATCTATCACATAATCAACTGAAGTACTTGGATTACAAATCGCTCTTTGAACATGCTCCAAGGTTGGTATTGATTAACTTGGAAAATAATTCACTACCATGTTACATCGTTGAAGAGATGATGGAATTCTTCAAAGAGGATACATTGAATTCTCTATCGATGACAAATACGGAAAAATAAACGAAACGTGCAACGCAACTGTAGTTTTAAAACCGGATGATGTACCAGACGCTGAAACTGCAAAATTAGAGGCAAACGCCGTAGACACAAAGTCGTCACCGAACGAATATGTTATGTACAGCTTAATATTTATTCTTATCGGTTTAGTGGCAGTACTATTCTATTTGCAGTACAAGATACATATGCAATTAAAATTCGGCCATCAAGATATAGCAGAAGTAGGTTTAATGAGTTCTAGAGGCTTAGAAAGTCGTGATAACGAATATTGAACGAATCTGTGAATACATTATTGTTATAGTTAGTGTTCTTAATTTTTAAACGCTTACATAATAATTATTATATATTTTAAAAATATTTGTACGTTATGAATAATAAAAAAGAACTGCTGTTCTAGCTGTATTTCTATCAGAGTCAAGGATAATAAACGTTATAAATTACGTTATAGGGTTCGCTTAACGTGGCCGATTTCTCTGCTCAACGTCAAGTCGCAATTGACGTCACATGCGTTCCATTACCTTTTTATTTCCATTCATTATAAATGTACAAGTGCGTTTTTCACAACTTCTGCAATTAGATCGAAAAACTCGTATATAATAATGAAGGAAAAGCAATTTTGCAGCAAATAAACTAGTGGTGTATATGGTTATTTACCAAAAATACCATTTAGTAAAAAAGACAATATATGCATGCACCTTATAGTGTTCATTGGTTTATAGATTTAGACTTACAAAAATACTTCTGAATCCCTGAGTAGTTTTAATAAGAAGTTACATAAAAATTATTTCTATTTCTGTAATTATCCACTAAATGTAATCTTTCAATTGAACATAATGGCAGACTTTCCATTTAACCCTCATCTATTAATGAATACAGGATCCTTATATGTAATCCTTTGTTTAACTCATTAAATTTAATACGTATAACATAATTTTAATGCAAGTGTTAAGATCATATTTCAATATTATCTACTTAAAAACTGAAGTGTTGTCCTGGATGAATGTCAAATTCATAGCATACTCTGTGTTTTAAAATGAAAATTTTCGTCAATAATTGTTCCTAGATATTTCATCTCTTTTAATTTTTTCTCATTATGAATAAACAGAAAGGATTTCTTAAGAAACATACTTTGTTAACTATATTTCTTTGACCTGATAAATCGTTTTTAAAATAAAGCAGCTTCCTTCAACACAACACATCTAATACAGATTGAATAATAATGATTTTGTTTGAACAAAAGTATGCATTGCTTCTGATAATTTATTTGAGTATTTCATTTTGTAAATCTCGTTCGTAATCCGTTTTCGCAAAAATGAAATGAGCACATTTAATCCTGATTGAATGTATCTGGTCTTGACCTATTGCTCCTTGATAATCTTCGAAACCGTATTCTTCGAGAAAACGATGACGTAGATTTTCCTTGGTAGCTTTAGCTGCGACCGAATTGTTTTCACACTCGGCAACTGCACAATGTTTGCCCATCATTTTCATGCATTAAAACGCTCTTTTACTAGTAATTTATACCCTACCACTTATAAGTGCAACAAGCAATAATGCAAAGGCTAAATTGAAAGAAATGAAAAATATTTAAACAAGAAAAAAGGAAATAAAACGATTAATACACAGTAAAGCAAAGGATGCTCAACTCCATGTGGAACGCTGCTGAAGTCACGCAGTCACATGGCTCTGAGTACGCTGCAAGATAGGGATTGGGCAATCTTTGTAACACTTACTATCCACGGAAAAGAGTCTCAACATTCAATGTTTATAACTTAATTCTAATAAGAACATGATGCTTATGAAGAGTGAGGGACACATAAGTCGAAGAAATGCAGGTAGTCAAAATACTTGCTACTTCATAACTGTACGTCATATGGAAGGCGGTACCATCTAAGTCCTCACCACAATATTCTTCTCTCAGTTAGATATATAGCCATTAAATCAGTTTTGGTTGACAACCGATATGTACCTAGACAAGTTTTAATACAAAAATTAAATCTGTCGTGGTTACTTGACTCTTCAGCTCTTGACATAAACTTCAAATGAAAGTAGCCCATCAAATAATAAGTCTGAATTCTCTTTTCTATCGTACTTGATTTTTAAGAGCTGCAAGTTATTTTCTGAAGAAATAATCTTTGGTTTTCTTTTTTTACCCACACTCAAATCAAACTTTTACTATAGAAATTAACAATAAAATTTTAAAAAGTGTCACCTTACTAAACGCTCAAAGTAATTTCATTGACTTAACGTTTCTCAAAACATACATACAGTTAACAACGGAAGCTTGTTTACACAGTAGCATTGAACTTAATGGGGCTAATTTTCAAGGCTTCATCTATTAAAAGTACTCCAACCTAAGATATGTTACTTACGATTGGGTTGGAAATAATTTGTTTCTTTCAAATTTTTGTTTGAATTGTGCTTCTCTGGAAAAATGATTGCAAATTTTGTCAAATAAATAAAAATTCTTTCTATTCAAAATTGTAGCCAAAGAGTTACTGGAAAATGGGGTAACCGTGACAGGTTTAACTTTTGCCTTAAAATGTGTACCCCAAGAAATAAAATTTCTCGTACTCCAGGATTTCTTTAAAAATAAAATAAGTAAGAATATTGCGGAGTCTCTTGTTTATATTGGAATGCACGTATTACGTATATTATTATAATATTCCAATTATTCTTACTGGATAGAGCGTAGTAGTTTACGTGATACTTTGCTATTTATGTTTGTAAAAGGCACGATACTAAAATAATATGCAATCGGTTTACCAATAACAAAGATAGACGGGTGTCAACCTGTAAAGTACACTGTATACATATGTCTGGTCTCTGTGAGGGAGAATTTGAACAGTTTTGGGCAACGATCACACTTACAGGATTAGTCATACTAATTTATAAATCCCTTGTCGCAGAGTCAATGCAGCCCAACAATCATTTTATTATCATGTCTACAGTTTACAATAAATTGTTACATCATACAAAAAAATGCCATGAAAACCTTCCAATTTCAAGGCAAGCCGGATTATTGCTGATCAAGCCTTTTTATTAAGTTTGTTAAAAAAGGGTACCTGGTAGTGCCCACTCATAAAGTAGGTACGTAATATACAAGTAGTGAAAATAATTATTGTTACCTTTTCCTGTCGTCTTTTATGTCACTGTGGCAATTGGCAACCGCCCTGTAAAGCTGCGTAGAGTTGCAACATCAGCACGCTTCCATTGTCGATTCATTCAGCCGTCGACGGTGTTGTGAATACGTTGATCGTATACTTCGAAACATGTTCGTTCGACATCCAGTGACAGTAAGATTGCAAATTCAGAATTCTTTCATCATTGAGCACTCTTTATTTTTAGTTATAAAGAACCTTTGTAAATCGGATTTTGTTAAATTTCCACCAAATTTTTGAAGCAACCATCGACTCATATAGTGTTCGTCAAATTTTCTAGAGTCGCTGTAATTGTTTATGCAAAATTAAAGCTCTGCAGATAAGTGACTGTTTTCTATTGCTCATACTTGTGCGACTTCAAATAGTTCAATGGAAATTTCTTATTCTGTTGAAGTCCGAAATTGAAAAAAAATTGCTGTTATCTCGAACACATGCAGAATCATTTGAATCATGTTTCAAGATGAAAATTCTCTGTGGTAATATACTGCCTGACAGTCTCTATCCCCGATACAGTGAGATGGGGTGGTAATTCGACACAATTGTTTAAACCATGGATGTGTTTGGAGATTTGAACACTTTTTGGTAGAGCTATTACTTATCCACCATGGATACTTTTCAATGTTTGGCTACAAGATGACATGCGTGTATGAGGCATGTTTCTGAAGAAGAGTCGGAAAGCATATTTTCACATCCTACCAACTCTCAGCATTGTTGCGCTCCGTCAGTAACGAACATTGTGACTGGGTTCCTGTGATACAAAATTCTCTCAACGAATCTTTTATTATCTTGACAACGGTTTCTGCATTAGTTTTTTGAATCTTTTTACTGGATAACAACAATGAAGCTGTTGGACCATCACGTTTTAAAGGACGCGCTACAACATGAATGACGCTGTGTTTCTGAGCATCAGTTGTTTAATTCACACACAGGCAGATTTTCTTATTTCTCAACTCGTCTTTCCTTTACTGTACCTTGCACACGTAGCAAATTGCATAGGTGTTGGCAGCTTCCATGAAGGAACGTACTTAGCCCAAAAAAAAACGAAAGTGTTCATTAGATACTAGATGTTGTGGGATGTTGCACACACTTAACATAAAAATAAAATCATATAAAAATTGCCAGTATGGAATACTGTTTCTTAAATTCAATACATGACGTTTACTGTTACAATGTTTTCTACATTCAAACCTATCGCGATTTAGCAATCCGCTATTGCATATTGTGCAATAAATATGCGGACTTCTATATTCTAATCCATGGAAATGCCTGAGATATTTATTCACATCCAAAGGGAACGTTACACCCTTTGGGCGTCCCATCTCCGCGTACTTATTTGGCGTGCAGCATGCAACGTACTGTCGCTTTGAACTCTCTAGCGGTACTGTCGAAATCGACTACGAGTTGAAAGTTACCCCAACCCACCGCTACCGCTACTCTACTGCCATCCGGTACCATCTTTTTAACAAACTCTAGTAATGACATCAAAAGGAGAGACGTTGACAGTGCTTTTATTACGAACGCATGTCGGAGTAATGTCCGCTGATGTCTTACTAAGCATTAAGACTATAAAAAAGGTAATGAAGGAAAATAAAAATATTATAATAGTAAATTGTAATCGATAAGCAGACAACAAATGAAGAGATGTAAATAAATAGAGTATTAATTATATTCAATTATATTCAAATCGATTTTCATTTAAAAATTTAAAAGAATAGAAATTAACGTGCTACTTCATAGAAATAAGAGAAGATTATTTCACCACAACTAGTACCAGTGATGGGCAAGATAGAGGAAATGAAAATTTTATTTATTCGTGTTTATTCGTTTCATGAGAAGGGGTTCGTGTTGTCTGCTGGTTTCCCCGAGAGTCGCCGAAACACCTTGCCCATCACTGGTTAGTGCCTACATTTCAAAATTAAAGTTAGTGAAATTCTATTAAGTAGGAGTTGAAGATACAATGAAACTATATTTTAGACGAATTCATTTCTTACAAATTATTGTGCAGTCCAAATTTTAAACAATTTTGGGCCTAATAACAATATCGCAGTTATTATTTTAATAGTCTTTTTAAATTCTAGGGTCCTACAAAATTAACTATATTTTAAGGTGTTACTTTGCCACTTTTGTAATAGCAATAATGACGAACTTATCCAAAACAATAACCAGAGGCCCCCTATACGATATCGTTACCCCATTAGTGAATTTAAATGTAACGTACTAATAATTAGAGACGGGATTTTAGGCAAAATGCCTCTTTGTTTAGATTCAAGGCAAATTAAAAATAATACAAATAATACCAAGCGATCTAGCTATGTTTTATTTTGCCTAGTTGCCTATTTGGACTTTTAACAGCCTAAATCGTGGTTTTTCGCCTATTTTGTCCTAAAATCATATTTATTTGGTCTAAACGTTTTTTTTTTTATTTTAAATAAATATGGTTTTACACGCTGCATCTTTCTTAAATGTAAATTTTAGTTTTACAGCTAAAATGCTATAAACTAATAACAACGATGGTTTTCCCGTCTATTGTGTGAGGGGCAAAGTTTTGATTGCCTGCCGTAAAATTTATATTACTGCCCCTATTGAAGATATATCCTCGATTATCGGCTTATCGCTCTCGGTTCATTTACCTGCACCCACGTTTTATTTTACGGGAATCCCTATCGGCTTGTTTACGCCCTGTAATTTAAACCATATAGCAAATTTCTTCTTCCTGTTAACGTGATTAATGAGTACACGATGCCCATTCATAAGTTTATACATTGACATATTGATATTGCAGTTTAGACTTTAATTTTATTCTCTTAATGTTTCTCTGGAGCGTATATGTGTGTGTTCCTATAGCGAGGTGGACTATTGACAAAACCAGTATATAGTGAAAGACGTACTTTGAATTTTCATTTATATCGTAGCTTGCAACGAATATTTTTCGGTAGTTTTCTGTCGGTTTGTGCTTGTTTATCTACTCGTGTATTGTGTATTTCCATCTACAACAATGCCAAAATCCAAGGAATCACATAGCGATAAAATTCAAAAATTGCTGAAGGCAATTGGAGGCACTACTGTCTTTCAGCTGAATCCAAGCAACAGTGAAGAGTTGTTTTGTAAAGCGTGCGGAAAAATGGTAGAAGACGTTTTTGTTTTTCTTTCCTAACTTGCTTCAAAGATATTATTGTAGTTAACTTGCAAAAAGAAAAATCATTTAGAGCAACATGCTACTGCTCCTGGACATCAGGCAAATCTTAGGAAACCGTTGAGGAACTAAATGTTAATAGACACCAAAAATTCAAGAGAAATCGACGTTTTTAATCGAGATTTATGCGACGCTTTTATGTATATTCCTCTGGACAGATTTAACTATTCAAAACTGCGAAATTTTCTCACTAAATACTGCAACAAGAATGTGGCAAGCGTGAAAACCTTAAGAACAACATATGTAACAAAATGTTACAATGAGGTAATTAATATAATAAATAATAATTTAAAAATGTATTTTCATATTTGAGTGTCATTAAGATTTTGTTTACACCTACAATATTTTTATTAATTTTTTAAGACTATTAATACTATTCGTGAAGTTGGTAACAACGATATTTGGATATCTATAGATGAGACGACTGACTCTAAAGGTCGTATTATGGCTATGATTGTGGGTAAGCTTTGTTCTGAAACACCAGGAAAACCGTATTTACTGGCTACAAAGCAACTTGAAAGAACAAATTGCAATACAATGACAAGATTCGTGAACCAAGCTTTAGTAAGATATATTATGCAAAAAACTTACTTTAATAATATTGTAAGTTTAATGCTAGATATTTAAGTTAAAGGCAACTCTCGTATTTTAGGTATTTTGTGGCCAACAGATGGAATTAAGTACGAAAAAGTCAAGCTTTTAGTCACGGATGGTGCTTTTTATATGCTCAAATGTGGTACGAATTTGAAGATTTTGTATAAAAATCTTAATCATTTAACATGTTTTGCACATGGACTCAATTTGGTGTGTGAATGTCTAAGAAATCAATATGCTAATGTTAATGGTTTAATTTCAAATACCAAGAGAGTCTTTTTAAAACCTGTCTTAACACGTTGGGGAACTTGGTTACAGGCGGTAGTTTTTTATGCTAATAATTTCGAAGCAATAAAATCAGTAAGTACTTTTTTAGCAAAAATTTTTAAAATAAGATAGTTTTTATTTAAACGCTTTATGTTTTAGGTTGTAATATCGTTTGACAAAGATTCAGCTAACTGTATTGAGCAAGCGCAAGAATACTTTTCCAATCAAAATGTCAAAACGATCTTTATACATCAAGTCGCATTATAAATTTCTCATTGATAACATCAAAAGATTAGAAACATTCGGCCTTCCTCTTACAGATTCTGTTGCAGTAATTAATAATGCCGAAGCAGCTCTCAAGAATGCCCCAGGAAAAGTTGGCAAAATAATTTTGTCAAAGTTTAACCAAGTGATTTCGAAAAATCCAGGTTTCAAAACGGTTGAAGAGTTTGCTGAGCTGCTCAGTGGCGAAGCAGTTGAAGCTACCGCTCATACCACAGCTGACTGGTCCATATTTAAGTTTTGTCCTACAACCTCGTGTGACGTAGAACGTTCATTTTCTTCGTACAAACTGCGTTTTCCGACCGAAGAACAAATTTTACTAACGAAACTTGGAAAAACATCTTGTGTGCTACGCAAACGCGAAATTTTAGGACATGTTACACGGCGATTAATTAATTTATTTATTATTTTAAACCAAATGAATCTACATAATTTAGTTATTAGTTAAAATTTGTATGTTTTATTTCTTTTTATGGCTGAAATGTACCTAAAATTACATTAAATATCGTCTTCTTCTTCATGTTTTTTAAAAATAAAATGATTTTTGTGTTTACCGTTTTTTTAAGTATTTGCCTAACATGCCTAAATCACAGTTTTTCGTCCTAAATACATAGTTTTTAAGGCCTAAAAAAGGACCTTCTTAGCTGTTTTTTACGTCCTAAAATCCCGTCTCTACTAATAATATATTATCTAGACATGCAGGAATGTACACCATGTATTAGGCTACCAACTTTACACGTGTGAATGCAAAAGTTGTACATGTGTGCAGTTGATTTGGGTGAGCAAACTCAACTTGTTTTACAAACGTGTAGCGGGTAATGGAAAATAAAAGGAAATTCAATTGTAGTAACCACTAGTTCCTGTAAATCTTACTTAATACAGTGGTAAAATATGAAACAAAACTCATAACTAGAGTTGCTCAATTTGCGCCAACAGCCAGTCGCGGGCGCATACAAGTTTACACAAAATAAATGGCCAGAAATAAAATATAATACGTGCTCAAACACTTACCGTCTTAAGAGTTTTCCATGAAATCACAAAATGAATAATGTCTGTTAAATATCTGCAACATTAGATATGTTTCCACAGTTGTTTCGGCAAATCGAGTGTGGCGTGAGGAAAAAGTGTGTTTATATGCAGAAAATGAACGTTCTACATCTAGTGACGTTATATTTGCCTAATTAAAATAATCTTTAGAACAACTTAACGGTTCTGTTGACGCACCTTCACAAATTTGTCTTAATGTGCCAAAACAGAATCTTTCTCTAAAACACTTTCAAAACCTTTCTGGACACAAACATTTTTTTGCGTCTTCTACCTCGCATAGCTGTGCGTGAACATGTTGCACTATTTGCAGAGATTCCACTAACGACACCGAACGATTTTGTAATTTTTCTATTGCCTCCACTAGTCCGATGTAATTGTTCTGAATAGTTTTTAAATCCGTTTTAACTTGACTATCTTGAAATTTCGACTGGTTTTCTTTGATAGCCGCAGTTTCCTTTGCATCGAATTGTAAAACCACGTTCTTAATATTCTCAAAATATTTATGATAATAAAACACGGCCTGTAACCATGTTCCCCAACGTCTAAGAATAGGTTCTGTAAAATTTGCGAATACGTTTTGGGGATTTGACAAACACTGCTTTTGTATGCGCTATTAAGGCGTCTACCTCAGAATAACATTTTCTAATACTATTTGCCACATGACTGAAAGCATGAATTTTACACGTAATATGTAACAAGTTAGCATTCTCTAAAGGTGCCTCTTTAGCCGACAATCCCCAACAGTCGTGCGAAGATCTCTTCTGGACAGTCTCAGGCATCTTAATCACATCTTAATGCTGTCCGCTTGTTGGGATACGTCAAAGTGACTGCAGCAGTAAATAATTTTATCCCATTTCTTCAAGTTTTTTCTTTGAAATTTACAGGTTCTATTCGAGTTAAAGTGATTAGAAATCACTCAAGTTTTCAAGTTACATATAAAGGTAACTTAACTTCGTTATGTCTGTAGCACCTCAAAAATGTCATTCTAATCATGGTATGCTCTGCGTTGTGCGATCACCAATTCGAGTGATGAGTAATATCGAATCCGATTCACTGCACTAGCCCTGCAGTGAAAATATTTCAGTGCAATTTGTATGGTCAACTCAGGGCGTGGGGACTATTGGAATCCAACGAAAAAACTATTTTTGGCCTTATAGACAAACCGCAACTAACCTACATCTATCTCTTTAATAATTAGTTTGTAACTAGGGTTTCGAAGTTAGTTATATAGAATATGTTTGTAACCACAGTAACTGTGGTTAAAAATATCATTCGCTAAGTTCTTGTTCGGTTTTGTACGTTTATCTGTAGTTTTCAGTTAATAGGGAAGTTACATATTATTTGGTTTAGAAGGTGTATGTAATGACTATTTAGGAGTAAAGATAGATAATTTTCTGAGTGTACATTCAAATTTCACCATCTTAGAGAAATAGGTTTTTGATAATCACTGAAATTCAAATTTTAATCTCGTGATTTAAAACGCAGGCCGCTTTCCTTTGGCTGCAAATATCAGAGCAGATTATTTAATTTCGTTTGTTATAGGTTTCGTTTGTTATAGGTATGTTCTTTTTACAAATATGATTTAGACATAAAATTAAATTATTTAACTCTTTCTTTCTTTTCAAACATATCTCGCATAGCGATTTCAGCATTATCACAACTGTAATAATAGAATATGTTGAAATGTTCTATATGTGTGTAATTATTAAATAAAATTAATTTTTCGCAAATTAATTAATTAATTAAGCGAACTGAGGGTTCGGAAGTGTTCTAAAACACTTTCTCGGCAATTTAACCCACTAAACTTCACTTCTACCTTGTATTTATGGTACGATTTGAAATATTAAACACTTTGAAATGGGAACACAATCTACAATACGTGTTACCTGGATGAGAAACTTGACTCAAAGTAAGAAACTAATTGGTGTCCCTCTACTCCTTTATTTTAATCGCGATGGCGATTGTTCCGTCCACAACAAATTTTGATAATTATTATCAATATAATTTGATGAATTTCTGATGAATAAACTTATTTTTAAAAGTAGCTTGATGGAATATACATATGTAATGACGCAACTGGGAGACTGAATTTAAATTACTCTGTGATACAGGACTCCACTAACAACCCAACAATAATAAAACTTACTGACATTCAAGACAATTTCATTACGAAAGATATTTGTATGTATGTATGTATAGTGGCTAAACACCCCTTGTAGGGTTGCGCCGCCTCTTTAGAGGATTTGTAGATAAATTTCACGGGGTGTATCAGTCCCCATTGTCATTTATACTTCGCTGCATATCTTTTTCCATGCTATTCTGTTCTTCGTCTTCTCTTCCGCATTTCTTATTCCTGCCCTCTTTAAGCACTCTTTCACCTCCTCTGTCCATTTTGATCGAGGTCTACCTCTTCTTCTTCTTCCCGCCATCCCCTATTTCGTTATTACTTTAATCGGGTCTTCCTCCTTTGCTCTCCACACATACCCTATCCATCTCATTCTTTGTTACTTTATCTTTCTGACAATATCCTTCCCTTTCATCTCCTCTAGTAGTTCTTTGTTCGTACGTACTCTGTATTCATTCTCCGTTAACTTCATCGGTCCCAATATAGTTCTTAATATTTTCCGTTCTGCAATTCTTAGCTCTTCTTCATCTGCTTTTTATTAATTTTTTATTTGCTTGGTATACTCTATTCGTCGCCATTATCTTCTCTTTAATTTCCTCCTCCCTTCCTCCGTCTCGAAAGATATTTAATATTAGAAATTATGCTAGAAATATCTCTGAATTTATATTGTCTCTTGTAGGGAAATATTTTATTAATTTTGAGGATTTACGATCGAGAAATGTAGATACTTGAAGCTACCGAAAAAGAGCTAATACTCGTTTGCTCTGCGTTGAACATGTGAACACGTGAATGTCAAATTATTCATTTGAAATGATAGATTCGTTTTTCAATCTTTGTCATGGAAGTAAAATAACTATTATTAATATCAGTTTATCAGTTTTCATCTAAATTCTTCGTTTTTAATATACTTTCTTATTTTCACGAAATTGGAAAACATGCAAATTCTCTATTATGATAGATTTGTTCTCTTCGTACTCATTTAGTTCTGTTTAAAGTTTTCGTTTAAAAATCGATCTTTTCAAAGCTGTTTGTAGGGACAAATTTAACAATTACAAGTATTACAACTACAGCGGTAGGTTCGTCAATTATTTATAGTATTTGTAAAATATGTTATTTAAAAATATGTATATTTGTAGTACTATCATCATTAGAGTTTGTAAAAAAGGTTGTACCGGATGGCAGTAGCGTAGCGGTAGCGGTAGCGGGGTAATTTTCAACTCGTAGTCGATCTCGACAGTACCGCGAGAGAGTTCAAAGCGACAGTACGTTACACGCTGCACGCCAAATAAGAACGCGGAGATGGGACGCCCAACGGGTGTAACGTTCCCTTCAAATGTGAATAAATATCTCAGGCATTTCCCTGGATTAGAATATAGAAGGCCGCATATTTATCGCACACTAGGCAATAGCGCATTGCTAAGTCGCAATAGGTTTGAAAGTAGAAAACATTGTAAAAGTAAACGTTATGTATTGAATTTAAGAAACAGTATTCCATACTGGCAATTTTTATATGATTTTATTTTTATGTTAAGTGTGTGCAACATCCCACAACATTTAGTATCTAATGAACACTTTCGTCTTTTTTGGGAATATTGTTAGCTGTTTTCCAGTTTCATTGTTCGCAATTTGAGAGTTTGGAGAATACCCTCAAAATAGGTTGTGATTTTCGTAAACTACTCAAATAGTAAGCCCTCCAGTTGCTTATTCGTGTCGTTGTTGTTCATCCAAGCAGTCTACATATTTTGCAAATCTTGATTGACTTTTTCGGTTGGGGATTGCGTTTGCTTTTCAAGAAATTGTTGTAGTAGCTATCGTATCTGTAAAAAAACAAACACAGAACTTCAATTACGTGGTACATAACCTATTAGTAAACATAGATAAGTGGCGGGAAAGAGGTGTCGGTGTCGCGGAGTCCTAAAAAATACCCATTAGTGCAAGTCGACATACACCGGCACATATTCTGATAGAATAATAATTCTAATAACCGTTTGAATCAAGTTAGCATTACAGGAGACAACTTGGCCTTGCCTACTTCCCAAAAATGTAAAAATATATAAGCTGTTCTATTTAACCTGAGAAGGTTAACATCACTTCAGGGGATACTGGAAATGTAAATGAATTGCCGACAACATCAACAATGAACTCACTAAAAATAGAAATCAACCTGTTCTTTTTCTAAAACACTAACTCTTGTAGTTCAAAGGTTAGTATGGGAGGGGGATACTTTAGTACCTCCTTGTATATAGGATAACACATCTGTGTACATCAACTAGATAATGCACAAATAAATTTCCGAAATAATTGCCGAAATGTGAATGATGTTTGCTCACTATTACTCCACTAGGTCTGGCGACCATCGCCAATAAATTGCGGTAAAAATTGCCCGCGTATGAGCGTCTTAAGAGCCCACCCATTTGTTTACATATTACGGAATCAAAAGAAGTAGAAATAGGTACAGTATCACTACTAAACAAGATTTAATAGTACTTTCTATAAATGCTGAATGTTTATGTAAACTACGAGATAATGCTTCTTGCTTTTGCAAAGCTTTTGATTATGAAAGCTACCCGCATCAAAATTGTATAACATTTCTAAGAGGAAATTCGTAGTTTAATAATAAAAAAATTCGTAACGTCTTGACAAGCTTGAACCATTTTTAATCAAACGATTTTTAAAAAAAAAATTTTCCATTCGAAATTTAGCATATCACTATTTACATATTGTACTATATGTTTACTTTATAGTTTTGCGCAGTTTTGTTTTATTAATAAGAAATTGAAACTTATCGTAACAAGTAATGCATATTTACATCGTTCAGAGAGCGCAATGAACCAGCATATCTTTAGCATTTAGTCGTAAAAGTTGAAGATGTCTGCTGGACATCATGGTTATTTTAATAATGTTATTTTGTAGGATATTCCGTGTAGCAATGCTTATTGATTACAGTATGGATGAAGAATTATGAATATATTTAAATAAATTCACTTCCCTTTTCAATTTTATAAATGAAAGTTAGGCTTTGTTTATGTTATAGAATATAGTATTCATCACTTATTTTAAGCAGAAGTATTCTAGATTCTGTAGAATTACTATATATTTAATAAGGAGATTTATCTATAATAAAACAAAAATAGTGTTAATCATTTTAACATCATTTTAATATATCCAAGTATCAATTAGGGCAGCTTGCAAAACAAGTACATAAAGCTTTCCGTCCGTGAATTATGAAAACCTGCAATTTCCTAGGAAACTCCGACGTAATTAAACACTTAAAAAAAAGTATTTAATTACGTCGAAAATTCCAAGGAAATTACAGATTTTCAAGTACCTAATGTTGTTTGATATTACATACTTCATTTTCCGTGGTTATTAATTTATATTAACAAGCGATGTTTTCTTGTTTACTAAATTCAGTCTTCTGATATGTGCATGTGTTCTCATGCCCATGTATTTTAAAGATATAGCATTCACTTATGAAAAATATTTTTCATGTACAAAAGATTGTATTATCGATTTTTCATTCTCTATATATCCGTGAATCACAGCGCAGACAGCGTTAGGACCAAATGTAAATAAGCACCAGTAAACGTAAATATGCTTATTAAAAGCGTATAAAAGTAATGGTCACATTGACCGAGGTCAGATTAATGTTTCGAGCGAAAAAATATTTAGCCGGGAAAATCACTCCGATTTCAATAGTAAACATACTAAATATAGGCTTTAAGGCAACTATCGAAAAACATTTTACATATGTACATACATGTATACTTTATTATTAACTGATCAAGTAAAGCAACACCGCTGTCATATCAGATTAATTTTCTTTTATACAGGTGATTTACAATAGGTGTAACACACAAACAGAAGCTAGCGTTCTTAGAAAAAATAGGTCGATTTCTATCCTTTGTGAACTAATTTTTGCCGTTATCAGCACTTCAATTATATTTCCGGTTTCACCGGAAGTGACGTCAACTTCCTTTTTTTAGTAGAAAATCCTGTATATTTTTACGTTTTTGGAAAGGTGATCGAAAGACGAATCCAACGATATCACATATGTTATAACACAAAAAGCCTAAAAACAGACATATTGTCTTTCAAAACCTAACACATTTAAACAAACTTACCAATTAATTAATTGCAATAAAGTTCGATAAAGAAAAGAAATAACAACAATTAACAGAACAAGTTAAAATGACAGAAAATAATAACGAGAACAAAGAAGGAACGTATGACAAATGCAGGTCATAACAATAATAACAAGAATAATTTACGCTTTGGGAATTGATATTTGACAGTTTGGTAATTGTTATAATTCTATTGCTTAGCAACGAGTTCTTTAAATCAGTCTGGCGTCACAAGAAACAATCTAGTGCTCTTTCCTAGCCAACTTTGCCTAACAACAAAAACAGATTACCAAAACCTTTATTGCTGCATATCGTCATATTTAGTTAAAGTACAACGTATACGGTATCGTTGAATTCATCTTTTAATTTCCTTTCCACAAACGTAAAAATATATAGGGTGTTGTATTCAAAATAAGCAAGTTGACGTTACTTCCGGTGAAACCGGAAGCATCATTGAAATGCTGATAACGGAAAAAGTTAACCCACAAGAAATAGAAATCGACCCATTTTTTCTAAAAACGCTAGCTTTTGTCGTTCAAAAGTTAGCATGGGAGGAGGGAACACTGTAGGACCGCACTGTAAAATTTGAATCTGTTAGTCGTAATTAAATAGATTTTCAATGCACAGTTTCACATAATATCTATAAAGAAAATTAATTTGTCAATCTGATATGACGGCGGTATTGCTTTATTTGATCAGTCAGCAATAAAGTATACATATACATATGACCGTATAAGAAAATATTGCCTGTAATAGTTGTCCAAATTCCTTCTTTATGCTTGAATACAAGCATAACACTTATGAACCATTTAATTTCATTAAATTGTCATATATTACTCTTCTAATAAATCTAACTCTACTTACGTGACGAGGGGGACTCGCTGGCAGGTAACATTTTATAATTAAGGCAGTGTTACTTCTTCCCAATATGTAGTTATTCAATTACTTATAACTCCTCATTCTACTGGTTATTTAATCTACTGTCTACAACCCATTAACAACTACCTATCTACCTATCGACCCCGATCTTCCCGTGTCTTTTCTGCCATTCTGCAGTTTGTAACTGTGTCAAGCAGTTATGTAAAGACGATCGGTTTCGATATTACAAAATCTAGTTCTATAATGGAACTTTCCGTGACAAAATCTAATTGTTATTTGGTCAAGTAATTGCTGTGTTTATTTCGACACTGTGAACCAGCTGCTTCAAATTGCTCCAAAGAAAAAAATCTAAGGGGCTTAGGTCGGGAGATCTTGGAGCCACGCAATAAAACCTCTACGACCAATCCATTGTTCAGCAAAATGTGCATTCAACCATTGAATACGTGTCTACCGTAGTAAGCTGAAGCGCCATCGTGTTGAAACTACATTTGTTGACGATCGAGAAGTGGAGTATGTTCGATCTTCTCAAAAAGCGTCATCTAAAAAAGTTAGATAGTGTTCTGCATTTAGCCTGTGTGATAAAACTTCTAATTCAAGCAGTTCTCTGTTAAAGATACCAGTCCAAGTATTCACACTAAAACGGTGTTGAAATCGTGATTGTCTAACAGCATATGGATTTGAAAGATTCCATAAATGCTAATTGTGAGTGCTATTAGTATCATCTCTAGTCCATAATATTCTAATTAAAATATCGGATCTTCGGCAATTTTTTGTAGCAACCAAGTACCGAACTCTACACGCTGATCGTAACCTTCCAATTGTAATGCTTGGACGCGTTGAAATGTGATAGGGGTGTTCACGATATAGTGTTCATCATACAAAGTTTTGAGAAAGACGAAACT